>OZ010741.1:68037182-70437182 GCA_963932245.1 Tachinus rufipes
TTTTAAAACTGTTTGAAATCTCTTTGCATGTTGTACATTTTTGTGGATCGTTGCAACTAATGTCTCATCTGCGTATAAAAAGTAGTAGTAGTAGTAGTAGTAGTAGTAGTAGTAGTAGTAGTAGTAGTAGTAGTAGTAGTAGTAGTAGTTGATTGGTCACTTTATAAAATTTTAGTTTAAACAGTTTTATTGATTTTGTTTTTAAGTTATCATTTGGAATTTTATTGAACAACAATCGTATAGCTACTTTTTTTCTTCTTTTTCCACATTTATTGTTATGACTTTCCACTATAAATTTTCTAGCTACATTTCTCCTTGTTTTTTTGCTATAGTTTACTTTAGTCCACGTGTCTTTTTTTTTGTTGTTTATTATTACTCTTAGTTTAACAAGTTGTTATTTGTAGTCTTTCAATAATATAATTTGACGCTTCATAAAAAATGAAGTTGATTTGTTCTTTTTTTTTGCTGATGTGGTGATACTATATGAATCATTTTTGTTTTTTCTTTGTTGTAAGCCCATTTTTAAAACTGTTTGAAATCTCTTTGCATGTTGTACATTTTTGTGGATCGTTGCAACTAATGTCTCATCTGCGTATAAAAAGTATTTGGAGTTTTTAAAGCATAATCCTACGTTGTTTACATATAACAGATAGAGTATTGGTCCCAAAATACTGCCTTGGGGCATACCCTTGTCAATAGTTGTATTTTCGCCCAGTTTGCCACTTAATTTAAACTTTTAATTAATTGTCTAGGTAGTTTTCAAACTATTTTTTAATTTATTCTTTAATTTCAATTTTTTCTAAAATATTTATTAGCGTTATATAGTCAAAAGTATCAAATCGTCGACAAATAAACACAAAACGTGCATTTCCAATGCAATTCCAATGCTTAGTTAACTGTATTCGTAAACTTCTCAAGCAGTTGGATTGTGTCTTTTGATTTCTAATACATATATTGATTGGTGTCTATTACTTTGTTTTCTTCCAAATACATTATTAACGTTTTTTTAATGTATCTCTTTAATTTAATACTTTTGATACAGTCATGGATATACTGGATACCTGACTGGCGTTTATAAAGTGACGCAAATTATTTTACGGCGACCATTTTGTGAGTGACTTGATAATACTAAATATGTATTAAAAACATCTTGCATGGTAAACTAATTATTAAAATGTTTCAGACACCAATTGGATAATTGGGTTAGATACAAAGTTAAGACCAATAAAGCGTTTGTAATAAAAAAATTAATATCTTCTAAACGAATCTACCAACTTGAACCAAATTTTAAATCAACATTACTACACGTGTTGCTGACGTTTTACTATTATAGTTAAACTTTATATATAAAAGAGTTTATGCGGTACAGTAATTGAAAAATTAAATATTCTTCTGAAAAATTAAACTCGTATAATTTTTTTACGAAAAACAATACAATAATCTTCACAATCGTCAAGCATCACCAAACATAGGCCATTTAGTTAAAGCATTTAGATTATTATTTGTAAACTTTATGTGCGTGCTATCTGCAATGGAAGTGATTTTTTATATGTTAAATAAACTGAATTAATTTTTCTAGCGTAATTAATATAATAATTGTGTATGATGATAACGTTGAAGTTTTGTAAAAGTTTCAGAAAAATTGGTTTGTAAATAAATCAGTGGCGGGCAAAAGATCAAAATAAGATTTAAATTTCAGAATATCAATTTTTGTTTTTTGGCATGTTACTGTTTTATTTGCAAAACAATGTTAAAAATTATTTTAGTTGATAACTACACTAGAGAAATTAATTCAGTATGCTGCTCATATAAAATATCACTTTCATTGCAGATAGCACGCGCAGAAAGTCTACAAATAAAAATCTAACAACACTATATAAATGGCTTATATTTTGTGCTAATTTACGATTGTTGCCGGTTTTTGTACTATTGCTCATAAAAAAGTTGTGCAAGTTTACATTATTTAGAAATTTTCAAGTGTTTTTTTTTTAAGTTACTGTACTTAAAAAACCACTGCATATACAAAGTTTGACTATGATAATAAAACGTCAGTGATAGTGTAATAATGTTATCAAAATATTTGGCTAAAGTTGGTAAATCAATTTAGAAGATATTAATTGTTTATTAAAAATACATTTTTTGTCTTAATTTTGAGTCTTATTAACCAATTTTTGTCCGGATCATTTAAATGGTTTCTTGTTACTGTTAGTGACATATAATGTATGTTTTAAATGTATAGAACCATAAAATAATAAAATGTAAATTGTTTTTAATATTTATTTTGTATTACTAAGTCACACATAAAATGGCCGCCGTAATATAATTTGCTTCACTATAGAAACGCATCAACATAGAGAGTCAGGTATCTAGTTATATATATATATATATAATATAATTTGCTTCACTATAGAAACTAGATACCTGACTCTCTATGTTGATGCGTTTCTATAGTGAAGCAAATTATATTATATATATATATATATATACAGGGTGTAGAATAATTGGCGGACAAACGTTTTAAAAAGATACGACATAAAACCAGTTTTCAATACAAATTTAAAAATAAGTCAAGTTTTAAAAAGCCCAAAAGATATGATCCCTTTAGAAAGTCAAGGCGTGTACGAAATTCCATGTGCAGATTGTACGAGATCTTATATTGGAGAAACTAACCGCAAATTTAGCACAAGAAAAGAAGAACATATTCGAGCAATTCAAAAAAATGAATCTACTTCATCTTTAACGGAACATGTAAATTCAAGTCATCACAAAATTAACTTTGAAGGAACTAAAATTTTAGCAAAAATTAATCATTTTTATACTAGAATAACAAGAGAAGCCATCGAAATTGAAAAAAGACCAGATAATCTCAATAAGAGAGATGATGCTTTGCGTTTACCATCTACTTGGAAAACAGCATTAGCAACAACTAAATTAAATTCAAAAAAACCACTAACAGCTTCTTTACCAACAGCAATTAATTTAAATACAGCACCCAAGTCACAACCAGTTCCTTTACAAGTTTTGACTGTAGAAAGATCAATTAATCGACCAACAACCAGAAGTCAAACAAAGAAACTTTACACTCAATAAAGTTTCTTGTCAGTCAGCTTTGACAACAAAATTAGTTTCAAATATCAATGTCATATTGATATATAATATATATTATTAACATTAAAAAATTAAATTTATGAAAAAATATTCTAAACTAAAAAACATCCATAGACGCGTTTCGAGGTTTACCTCTCATCAGTATGGCTTTATTTATTTAAATAAACTAATTGATTTTTAACTTACTTCGTCAACATTGTTCACCACCACAATTCAAAGTGAATATTTTAAAGGGTGTATTGACTATTTATACTAACTGACTTAATGACTTTATTTAATGGCTATGGTTAATAGCATTCTGAGAATGAACAAATAAACTAATTATTTCGGGATATTAAGCTGATGGTAATGACGTGAAAGAATTAAAACGGAAATTTGAAAATTAAAAATAGAATAAATTTTTTGCATAAATTATAATTACTATTATACAATTTCGTGTATATCAGAACATATATAAAATATATAAAGAAGAGACGCAATGTCCTCAAATGAGACAGTTGTAAAAGCAATAATTTCGAATAAAGCCTAGTTAAATATCCCGAAATAATTAGTTTATTTGTTCATTCTCAGAATGCTATTAACCATAGCCATTAAATAAAGTCATTAAGTCAGTTAGTATAAATAGTCAATACACCCTTTAAAATATTCACTTTGAATTGTGGTGGTGAACAATGTTGACGAAGTAAGTTAAAAATCAATTAGTTTATTTAAATAAATAAAACCATACTGATGAGAGGTAAACCTCGAAACGCGTCTATGGATGTTTTTTAGTTTAGAATATTTTTTCATAAATTTAATTTTTTAATGTTATTATTGGGTTGTCCGATTGAACAAATAGTAACGAGCGCTACATATGTCGTTGTGGCATTCGTATAAATTTACCTATTTAACTAGGCTTTATTCGAAATTATTGCTTTTACAACTGTCTCATTTGAGGACATTGCGTCTCTTCTTTATATATTTTATATATATTATTTTAATAATAAATATAATTCACTCCAGATGATGGCAGATGGGATTCTGCCGAAACGTCGAGTCCAACTCAATGAAACAACGCGAGATAATCCAAAAATAAATTTAAATAAAAATAATTATATCCGCAAAAATTTAAAAAATAACAATATATATATATATATATATATATTAGTTTAAAACTGAAAAATCTCAAGAATTTTAAGTGCATTTTTTTGCACATTTTAATAAATGTTAAATGATAAGACTACTTTTTTTGACGTAATAAGATATTGACCTTAGCAAGTGACTTACGCATGGCTTTACCTTCTTGTTTTTTTCTCTGCGTAAACCCTGTAGTTATAATGTCTAGCCTTTACCTTTGTCTGTCTATTTGGTCATTTTGTGTTTTTTATCTGCATTAACATCTACTTCTGCATTCTTTTCAATTTTTAATCCGTGTGCTATTTATATAAATATAATTTATACAGTTGTATTAGTTGTGTACTTGTATCTTCATCTGAAATTACTTCTTTGTGTTTTTTCGTTGACAAGATTATTTTCATATATACATATATATTATTATATTTTATATTATTTCTGTTATTTGCTTCAACATTTTTTCTCTTTCTTCTTATCTATGTAATTTTGTTGCTTTTGTAGAACATAGTTACATAAATTATTTTTTTACATAACTATTCTTCCAACCACCACTCCGTGCTTAAACGACGTATATTAATTAACTTAGCACTATTTAGCAATAATATCTTTAAAAATGAATTGTCGTCAAATCATCTGACCGCATCGCTTCACTGCGCAAAAGTTATTCAGGATCTTTTATTCGTCCTGATTCCGACTTTTGCTCTAAGCTGCTATGCCCCCACTCTACTTCATTTGTGCCGGCTTGGTCCATCTCATTCTCAACGCGTTATCGTAGCGAGTGTAACGACCTGCAATTGTTCCCCCGCTGCTTTTCTATAACTTAAACCTGCACATAATTATTGATATGTTCCGCGCACTCAACAAACATATAATTTTTCTGTAGCATAGGACTAGTAGTCATACCGCATAAAATTACATATTTCTACAATTACATAAATTACCTAATTAACACATCCCCAAGGTGTTCTCTAATACCAGTGTGTTTATAACTGCATCTTAATAATGTAATGTGCCCTGCATACAACCTCATAACCCAACTGGCCTGTGTAAGCTTGACAACCTGTTGAAGTTATTGTGCAACCCTAAGGCCTTAACTGCCAGTGCACAACCATACCCCAACATCTGTTACGTATAAGACCTCAATGCCAAATACAATGTCAACGTACAACCCCAAAGCCTCGTGTCAGTGTACAAATAACCATGTTTTACAGCCTAGTACAACCCCAAATCTGGCAACGTACCTGGTATGCTACAACTGTCAAGTACTTCAATAACTTCAATGTCAATGTATTTTGTTTTACACACCTTTAAATTTTTTTTTAACCTATGTGTGAATAACCTCGGAAGTTGTGAAGTACCTCAATGACCTCTTGTCAATGTACTTTATCACACCTCAAAGACCCACTTGATTTATGTGTGAATAATAGTCAGGTTCTCAGACAATACATGTACGAAAATAACATTATATACAATACTATAATAATTATAAACAATGCTAACAAAAACTACGGCTAACATGCGGCCATTCTGACTAAAACTCGACCTCAAAATTACTCAACACTGTTCTGACTAGAACTTATTTAATACAAAATCAAACTTGACTGCTAGTTAATATAAGTAAGAACATATATCACAGACCGTTCAGCATAACAATCCGGACACTTTACTACTACTATCTATTATTAAAGAAAGCACACACTCTACAGCTTAACAATCATTTATCAAACAATCAAGCAACCATCTAAACACTACTCATCCAAAAGTTTGAGAACATCACCAAAACACCAAAATCAACATCAGCACCCAAAGAGCTGTCTAATCGTCCAACAAATCACTATCGCAAATATGCACTCTATCACAATCAACAATAATGCTGGTTCAACAAAACGAACACATACTCCGCACAGATGCGCAAAACGTAAATTTATCATATGTTTATTTAAGTCACAAAGTCTTCTTCTAAACTAAGATAGTACTACACTATACTCAACATACTTTGACTCTGAACAGTCCTCAAGCATGTAAACACTAACACGCAATACATTTTGGAACTGAGACAACATTAACAAACGACTCCAACGGTTGCTACTAAAACTTAACAACACTTGCTCCGCTCTAGAACACAATGCGATTCAAGTAAGAAAAGACTACCAAGCTTCAAACCACATTTTCAGTGCCAGCGCTTCAACCAATAAAGAGCTTTCCGCCAACACAACTTCTACAGAGTTAGACACTCTGCAAATATGTTTTTTAAATGCGTGTTAATTGTATTTAGACTATTTTACTGTTAGATCAATCTAACACAGATCCTAAATACATAGTTAATACCCCAACAAATAAATGCATTAAAAAGTTCTAAATTTTGTGCATGTTATTAAATCTCTCTAACACACTGCTAAATTCTACTACATACAAATGGTAAACAAAAAAAAAATGATTATGCTCAAATATTCTTTCCAAGTTACAACATGAATCTCTCACAAACAAACTGCAGCTAGATGTCTACAACAACTCTTTCTGCATTTAGAAAAACTTATAAAACTACATTTAACTTCCTACTAACTTTCATTGATGACAACATAAGCTTCCACATTTTTAAATTTTACTTGCGGCGTTCAACATAGCCCAAAGCCCTTTAAGATATCAATATGGCTTTAGTTAAAAATAGTTAAAACTTGTACACTAACTTTTAAGTCTTACAAGTTGCATCTAAAAACTTGCATTGCATCTAAGAATCCTCAACTTATTCTATACTATTATTAAATGATTGTAAATCTCAATAATTTACAATAGTTAACGAGCCCGCTTTGTCTGGCAAATGGCACACTTTTTATCATTGATGACCACATCTAATGTTTGCAATCAACCAAACTGAACCAAATAAAAAAGCCCATTTTAATTGAAAATCAGCTTTACGTATGAACCGCCAATAACTTAATAACTCACGCAAACAAAAATAGAAAAAGTTGCAACAAGGATTGCATTATCCACATAGTGCATCACACACAAATTCATAAAATTAATAGAAGACTCTATTCAGTAATAATCAGATCATTAACTGAATGTAGATACAAACACCGCAACTACAAAATATACTTTCAACTAAACTGCATTCACAGTTACAAATTTTTTCTAACTCATAGAAAACAACAACTTAAGTTTTTGGCATATTATCCCTAAAAGGCTATTGTCAAGAAACACCAAAAACCACCCTATGCGTTAGCATATTTGTAACCCATCCCGTTCAAGAAATCTAACATAGCCCAAGCGTAAACATATTTATCTAAATCCCATGCGTCGTTTTAAGTTTAATCTTATTTTACAACTTATTGATGCTGTTCATTCACTTTCAAATTCTTGTTACGTTTAATTCCAGGATAAAGTGTGATGCATCTCAGCATAACTACTGCTCAGCTAGCCATTTCGTAAACCTTCGATTCCCCGATCGGTCTTATATATAAATTATGTCGTGGGCCGATTTTTATAATTGTTACTAGGTATAATTAATAAAATTAAATAAAGAATTTGATTTATTTATAATTATTAAAGAACGGAGTGTTCATACAACGTACAATTATCGACTGCCGGTTTGAAACAATTCCCGTCAGTATAATATTTCGTACAGGTGGTTATCAGTTCGCAGAACTGCATTGATAATAAAACTCCTTACTCAGCAATGTCTATTGCAGCTTTAATATGTTGCAGTAGACATAGAGGACGTCACCTGTATCGTATTCTTATATTATTTATTAAAATTAATAAGTGCTATATAAGGAAATAGTATCATTACATAACATCTCCCTTTTTAAGATTTCAAATTGTTAATTAACAATTTGGAAAGTAGTGGTGGGTTCTTCTAATTTCCTTTTATAGCATCTCTTTTTATTAAGATACATTATAACAATTAAGACTATTATACAAATTATAACTTAAAAACCATTGTTAGAATGAATTACTTTACTATGTGAAAATTCCAATTCTTCCAATTTATTATAAGTTTTTCGTAGTTCATTCTTTACAAAGATTGGCTGTAATTCTTTTAAGGTTACATTAGTAAAATTTGTAAACTTATCATTATAATCTATAAACTCATAATTACTAAAATTATTAAGAACGTAATTCTGAACAACTTTACCTTCGATATTATATTTGCAGTGATCGTTCGTGTTCAAATAATAACTGCCTTTGAGATATTTAGTTTTAATTATATTATTACAGTCTTGAGTAATTTTTATTTCAATAGGATTAATAACAAAAATGATGTTTTCAATATAGAGGATTTCCAAGTTCTTAATTTCACCAATTTCTTTTATGCAATTATTCGTATTGTACATTACATTACTTAAAAGTTTAATTTCACATGGTGTATCATTTTGAATTTTATGTTCTATCAGAAATTGACAAATAGCATTACTTTTATATTGTTTACAATTTAATGGGATGACGTATTTATCATTATTAACGGCAATTTCATTTAGGCTCAATTGAATTTTATAAAACTCGTGATTACTTGTTAATATTGGGATGTTATATAATTTATAATGTATGTAGAACAAGTTTTCGATTAAAGGTATTTTAACAATAAAGGTAATTTTATAATCTATTGTATAAAATTTTACATCCATCAAAGTTTCCAAGTCATACAAATTGTCCATACTAATTTCAAAAGGAAATTTAAAGTTCTTTGATAAATCAATTTATTTCAGCACCTTCAATAAGTGTATTGGTTCGAATAATTCTGGACATAAGAGAAGATGAAGCTAAAGTTAAGCTTAAAAGTAGTTGTTGTAATTTGTTTCTAATAGAAGTCACAAATAATTATTGATATCTAATTCTAGCTGGTTGTTCACGCAAGTCATGCGTAAGTTTAATGAACTGGTTCAAACATTTTGTTTGATCATTTAATTGAGCAATAACATCATTTAGAGTTTCATTTACTACTCTAAATAATTCAATTGGAGTTTCTTTTAAAATCTTTTGATTTTGATAAAGTTCATTTATTTGGTTTTCGAATTTTTGACCGTCTTCAAAGTTTAAGTTTCCAGTTATGTGACTTATTACGTCTCCTACAAAATTAAACAGACCTCGCTTGCTTCTATATTTTTTAAAAATCATTTGTAACATTGAGTTTATTTTTGCTTCATGTTGTTTTACTATCTCAAGAGTGCTTTTTAAGTAATCGTTTTAAAAAACATTATCCTGTTTGGAGTGAAGGTAATTTCTTTATGAATTAATAAGTTGTGAATAATCTACTGATATAGCTAAAGTTACTTGCTTATTACTAACGAATAATATATTTTGTTTTACTGGTAATAGAGGGATCTTGTTTTCTATTTTTATGAATTCTTCATTTATTCAGCTTACTCCACTAAGGATGAATCTGTAACAACAGATTTAATTGCATCAGTATGATATTCAAAATGTTTACCCTTTTTATTTTTCACTTTTATTTTATTGTTTTGTAATATTTTAGTAATTTCAAAAGGACCTTTTGTTATTGGATTTGTTTTTGAATACCTTCCTGGGAATTTTATGTAGACCTTTTAGCCAACTTTTAACTCTTTATTATTTCGTTTTTCATTTTGTTTATTTATATAATTTTTTTTATTTTCTTGTCGTAAATTTGCATTTTGATCGTTGATCAACTGAATATGTTCTTTATGTTTATTTATTATTTCTGAATTAACGTTTTCGTTCTGAATGCCAAGAATTTCTTTAAATCTTCCAAAAAATAGTTCAACTGGTTTTATTTTAGTAATATTATTAATTGAATTATTATAATATATTAATGTTAAGTTCATAAAATTATCATTGTTACTAAGAATTCTGATGTGTTCTATTAGCGTCGAGTGAAGTCTTTCGATTTCACCATTTGATTTTGCATTATTCGGAGTGATAAAGTGGCAATTGATATTGTGAAGTTTGATCAAATCTCTTATTACTTCATTATTGAATTCTTGACCATTATCGAAAACTATTTTTTCTGGTATACCAAAATTACTAATAAATTTAATTAACGATTATGTTTTCAACTGCTGTTTTATTTTGCATTTCTATTGCTTGAGCAAATTTACTGAATGCATCAATTATTGTTAAAAATATTCTATTTTTTATTTTGAACACATCACAATGTATTCTTTCCATCGGTTTTGTAATTTTATCGGTTAGTTGTAATTGAGTTTTAATAGGGTGTCTATCATATTTATTCTTTTGACATATCTCACACTTATTAATGTATTGTATTATATCATTATGATAATTATTCCAATAGAAATCTCTTCGAATTTCGTTAAACACTTCCGTGATTCCCCTATGATTATTCTCTTCATGTTTTTTCTTTATTATTGACAATTGTTCACCTTTATCTGTTATAACATTTACCTTTTTTATACATCTAATTAACTGAATTTGGTCATTCAAATTTTCGGATACAATTCTACATAATATTTTATAAATTTCATCGGAACAAAATATAAAGTATTTTTTATTTAATAGATTTTGTTTCATAAATTTGACTAAGTCTTGAAATGCATTTAATTCATTTATTTTTAGTTTTAAATATTTTTCTTTTGATTAACTACCCTTGTAAACTTCAACTCTCCTTTATGAGTTGTAATAAAGATTTGGAGGTTCTGAATATTGATAGGACTTGAAGAAATAGGAATTGAATGATGATTATCTGGGTTTTTATTTGAATGTACGGATTGGTTGTCTGAATCATGATTAGTTATCAATGAACTATTGGATTGGTGGTTGATTTTGAGTCTGGAAAGTGCGTCAGCATTAACATTTTGTTTTCCAGCTTTATACTTGATTTCATATTCATACTCTGATAATTTTATTTTCCAGCGTTCTAACTTGGAATTCGGCTCTTTGAGGTTGTGTAACCATACAAGCGGTTTATGATCAGTTATTAATGTGAACTTAGATTCATAAATATAGGGTCTAAATTGTTTACATGCGAATATTACTGCTAAAAGTTCTTTTTCTATGGTAGAATATTTTATTTCTGTATCTGATAATGTCCTAGAAGCATAACAAATTGGTTTATCTTCGTGTTTGTCGTTTATTTGACTAAGAATTGCTCCTAACGCGTAATTTGAAGCATCTGTTGTAATAGTGAACTGTTTCTCGAAATTAGGATACTGAAGTATGGCGGGATTTATTAAAATGTCTTTACTAACTTTAAAGCTGTTTTGATACTTATCATCTTTTGTATTTACATTTGAGTTTTTCTTTAAATACTTTGTCATGGGTTTTGTTAACTTAGAGAAATTTGGGATAAACTTACGATAGTATCCTAAAATTCCTAAGAAGCTTTTTATTTGTGTTTTTGTTTCAGGTAATTTTAATTTAGTAATTGCTAAAATTTTATCAGGATCTGATTTTATTCCTTTATTGGTAACTAAATGACCTAAATATTTTATTGACTTTTTAAAGAATTCACATTTATTTAATGATATCTTTAAATTTGCTTCCTTTAGTTTTGTAAATACTTGTCGTAATTTTCCTATATGCTCTTGTAATGATTTTGAGTAAACAATTATATCGTCTAAATAGACTAGACAAGTATCTCTGAGTAGTTCTGCTAATATAAAGTTCATTGCCCTTTGGAAGGTTGCGGGGGCATTCTTAAGTCCAAAAGGCATTCGAATGAATTCAAATTGCCCTTGTTCTGTACAAAAAGCTGTCTTAAATCGATCGGATTCTTTGATTTTGATCTGATGGTAGCCTGAGGCTAAATCTAATGTTGAAAAATACTGAGCCCTTCCAAGTTTGTCTAGAATGTCAGTAATATTAGGTATCGGGAATTTGTCACCTACAGTGTTTAAGTTAAGTTTTCTATAATCTATAACCATTCTAAATTTTGGTATCCCTGAATGATCCAATTTTTTTGGTACTAAGGATACTGGGCTTGCATATGGACTTGAACTATGAGTAATAATATTTTGCTGTAACATTTTAGAAATTTGGTTTTCAATTTCCTTATGTTGGCTGGGTGATTTCCGATATGGTTTAAGATAGATGGGTTCATCATCTGTTAACTTTATGGCATGCTGAATTTTTGAAGTAAATGTTAATTTTATGTTTTCATCATAAAGAATATCTTTAAATTCATAAATTAATGGTACTAATTGTTCCTTTTCTTCCTGATTTAAATGATCAACTTGTAACCTATCTTTGATGTTATTATTTAAAATCGTTGAAATTGTGTTATCGCATGTCAAATTGTTAATGTTCTCAATAGGGTCGTCATAATATATTGGAATTGAAGTATTGATTAAATGAAGCATTTGATTTTGATAATCTATGTTAGCCTTTAATTTGGTTAGCATTGTTGAATCTATTAAACCTTTAAATTTATTTGAAAAATTTACAACATTCCAACGAAAACCGTTTTCTTGAGATTTAAAAATATTTAATGCAGGTGTAATTGCTACATATTGGTGATACGTAGTAGCATGCATTGTTTTTATTGTAAACGGATGATATATTAAATATTTATCCAGGTATAAATTTGCTAAGTCAGGGTCAATGGTACTTTCGGTAGCACCGGTATCAATTAATATTCGAGCATTGTCTAGTTCTGGTATAATTATAAAAGGTAATTTTGTATATCCGTTACTATTTAATTGAATTTCTTCTAGAGAATCTTGATAATAATCCTCAAATTGTTCATTTTCAACATTTTTGTAATAATCATAATGCTCATTATGATCTAAATAACCTACATCAAAATGATCTAAATAAAAATCTGAATTGTTGTCTTTTACTAGATTATTTAATATTGTGTCGAAATTTATGTGGGTTGAGTTGTCGAGGCTGTTACATGAAAATTTGATTCCATATTTTCGCAATGCTCTTCTGGAGTATCGGGTAATAGATCGCCTTCATATTCATTATAGTTTTGAACATTCTAATTGTCATTATAATCTTCGTTGTAATCATAATTAACCAAATCATTAGACTCTTGGTTAAAAATTCGTTTACCATTGGTAAATGCCATTATGGGTTTATTTGCGTTACCATAAAATCTTTGCTGTTGCGGAACTTTAAAATTTGATCCAGACGAATCTACTTCTATTGGTTGTGGATTTTGTAGTTGTCTTCGATTTTGAAAAGATTGATTTGAATTAAAAATTTGAGGTCTTTGTATTGATTGATTATTGTGAGGAAAATTTAAATTTTGAAAATAGTTTGGTCTCGCATAGTTTTGAACAGACGGAAAATTATTGTGTTGTGGAAAATTAAAATTTTGAGGCATCTGTGGATATTGTCTATTTTGTGCAAAATTTTGATTTTGCAAATTGTTAGATGTTAGATCCTCTTAAAAATGTGTTTGGGTTGTTAGTTTTTTGAAATAAGGGTAATTTATTTTGTGTAATATTTTTTATATTATTGCTGTAACAATTAGAATATTTTTGAAATTGCGTCAACCGCATTTATTAATTGCTACGGAAATTGCTTGATCTAAATTGTTTAAATTTTTATTAATAAGATAATCTCCCAATCTTGAGTTAGTTAACATGACTGATTTTATAAAAGCTTGTAATGCCATTTGTCTAAATACAGTAGACTTACAATCTTTAATTGCATTGGTGTAATTAGCATTCATTGATAATTATGTTTAATTCTAACGTATTCTCCGATCGAGGGTCTGAATACATTTCTCTTAATGCTTGAAATACTGCATCTTTAGTTGTTAGACGCCTACTTGCAACAATTCGCAAGGGCTCACCTTCTTCTAATCTACTTTTAATGCAATCCATTAAAAATAGATTGGGTACATTTGCATTATTTAAATATCGATTATAAAAGTTTTCGGCTATTTCTAAGAATAGTGGCAATTCGCGAAAATCACCGGCAAATTTAGGTATTACTGAGATTTCACAAGAACTAATTGGAATTGCCATTTCTACGTTATTTTCTATTTCTATATTACGTATCGGACTACGCGACCTATCGCGATTCATCAATTATTTATTAAACTTATAATTAACTTACATTAACATTTTTAAATATTTCATCTCTAGTGGAAATTTATATCCCTGATGAACTTCACTTCTTCTTTCGATCCAACTGATGGAGATTCTGATCCGTTGTTGGACGTTGGCTGCGACTGATGGAGATGTTTTATCCGTTATTCGACGCTGGGCGGCTGCACATTTCTTCCCGTCAGTATTGATGGAGATATCCGCAATAAACTTTCAGGTTGTAGAGTTTCCTTCGGTACAATTGATGGAGATTTTTATCCTCAATTTAACTTTCTGGTTCCACTTTTGCTTGACCACTTTAATTATTTTAAACTTGTAGCTGGTTCGATTGATTAACTAATTTAATTAATCCCGGAGACTGCGCCAATTATGTCGTGGGCCGATTTTTATAATTGTTACTAGGTATAATTAATAAAATTAAATAAAGAATTTGATTTATTTATAATTATTAAAGAACGGAGTTCATACAACGTACAATTATCGACTGCCGGTTTGAAACAATTCCCGTCAGTATAATATTTCGTACAGGTGGTTATCAGTTCGCAGAACTGCATTGATAATAAAACTCCGTACTCAGCAATGTCTATTGCAGCTTTAATATGTTGCAGTAGACATAGAGGACGTCACCTGTATCGTATTCTTATATTATTTATTAAAATTAATAAGTGCTATATAAGGAAATAGTATCATTACATAACATATATATTTGTCAATCTATCACTAAATGTAGTATGTGGGTCTCAGAGATTATCATCACTGAATTTGCACAAACTGGGAAAATTCTTACATAATAATTTCTTTATTATTATCACATCTATTACACCACCGCTTGAATATTTTAACTTCAGAGTTTTTGCTGCTTTTATGTTATTTTAGTTATTTTTTAAGCAGTTTGAACTTCCATGTACCAAGACTAGCAGAAACCAACCAACATTTACTTGTTTTAGGTCGCATAGTAATTTAAGAGTAAATGCACCGATGAACAGAGTAATGAATGCTGTAAACTCCGTAGCGCCCAATCAAGCATTTTATTAACCAGTTTATATAATTTTTGTTTATTTTTTGTTCACTTATTTTTTTTCTTTACTATTTATTTTATTGTATCATAATTATTTTCTTTTCTTGTATTTATCTATCTATGTCTGTATATTAACTCCATGTTGGAACTATTAGTTCTGTTGAGATAATAATTTAATAAATAATAATTGTAACAAAAATTTTTGCAAAAATGATTTTTAATCATTTTTGCAAAATTGTATGTAAAAAATAAATATTTCATGCTTTGTTACTAAACAATAACAAAATTACTTGCACTCAATGATTTTATTATTTAAAATGCTTGCACAATGTTCATACACTAGATATTTGCAATTGTCTTGAGCACATAGAAACTGTCTCTAAGCAAAAATATTTTGAAATGTAGATAGACAGGCATGTGAATGAAATAAGACACAAATTAAGATTGCTTGCTAATAGTTTCTATTATCTCAAGCAGTTTATACCAGAAAATCGATGATGGCGATATACTAAACATTGCCTAAATTAATAATATTATATGGCATTACTGTGTAAGGACAAGCTTCTGATTATATTATAAACAAACTACAAAACACAACATCGTGTAACAAAAAAAATCTTATGCAAAAATATTAAACATTAAGCAACTATTTAAACTGAAATCTATTATAAACAAAATAAAAGATAAATATATTTGAACAATTTTATTTTTTAATAAAAACCTGGATCAAAACTCAATAGTAATTATATATTATTAATAAACTGTATCATATAGTTTATTAAAATACACTATCTATATGCTAATGACAAGCCAACCTGGCTTAATGCTTTTAGTGGGTAGTTCCTTTTTTGAATAACAGGTGGAGTAATGTAATTTCCAGAAAGAAAAAGCAATTATAAATAAACTCGTAAACATTGTAACAATTTGAAATAAAAATTTGACAGATACAAAACCAATCAGCCAGCCATAAAATTTTGCAGCGTTTCATATACAACATTTTTATAAAATATATATAAAAATATAAAATTATTGCAAGGAAGCTCAAAATTTTTTCTCCAAGTAAATACCAAACCATTTTGTTACTAATCTAAAAAAAATAATTTGCAAACCAATTTGCATCTAACTTTACTGTTTTAAAACTTCTTATTGTTGTACTTACAATGCCAGCTAGTGGTAAAATAATGGGTCTAATTCATTTTAGACAACGGGTTGTCAAAAGATATATTCTTAGATTAAATACAAGAAAGGCATCAAGTGTAGATAAAATTTTATCTATTATTTTTAAAACTTTTGCTAACTTATAGGTTAACAAATGTTTTAAAACTAAAATACTTGCTTTGTCATACAAAAAAAAAAACATTTTCAAATACTAAGTTATCTAACAAATATTGACTAGAAGTTTAGAAATGTAGGACCAAAATTTTTAAGAGAGATTTTTTTAGCGAAATATTGACACATAGAATAAGCTTTCACATTCAATATTTCCCAAGGATTATAATCCGCAAATATTTAACGTCAATGTTCCTTAAATTTTGTCGTTAATATGGTACTTTAAACAAGTGAGATTCACTTGTTGAAATTCAAAGATATTTTTATGTTGTTCTAACATATTTTAAAGTTTAAACTCTTAAAAAAAATAAAATAAAATAATGCTGAACCAAAAATTGCAAATAAAAAAAAATAATGATGTTATTATGTTAAATAGCATAACGTACGTGTAACACATATACAAAGTTATTTAGACAGGAAAGACCAACTTCTTGTGGCTATCAATAAAATAAAACTATTATGTTAAGTAAAGCTTGAATTACTAAAAATATGTGCACTGTCATAACGTAATAAATTTTTCGTAAAAATGGTAGTGGGATTTATTGTTACATAACAATGAATACTTAATTAAATTGTAAAAAATGGTTAATAGAGGTTACTTATCCACTCACTAAGCTCAATTTATAGATGTTTTAGAATTTTGATCAACAAAAAAATATTTATTGATATGAAATTTTAATTTAACTATTTTGATAATAATTTATTATTAGAAAAATTGAAATACTTTGTGATAGTTTATTTTAAAATAAATAAAACATATTTACTATCACAAATATGTTTAAAAAACTTAAATTAAAAATTAAATTTGTTAAAAGTTAATGAAATACTAAATCAAAAAGTAATCTTTCCGTAAACTTGCTTAATAATCAAACCAAATATATAAATCTTTTTTGTTTGAATTAGTTTAATCATCTTTATTTTTTACGAAATGTTCTTTGTCTTAATTACCTTTATAAAAAAAAACGCCATTTGTTAATCTTTTGTCCATCTGTTTAATCTGTTTTATTCTTTTTTGTATTATTGTATCTACAGTTTATGATTTATTGTCGTATATATGCTTTTTAATTTTTCTTTTATATTTATGCTTATTTGTTTATTGCTTATTCAAACAAGTGACGGTTTTTAAAATATATGCATGATATAGTACAAAGTGTTTTATTTATTTTAAATATTATTAGATTAATTATGGTATGCTGTTAGTGCATTTTATTTTATTTGTATTATTTAATTATAGCAACATCTTTCAACTTATTGTTATTTTTTTGAATCTGTTAAAATACATAGAAAGAAACGTAAAAACATAAGACAATGAAAAATTGTACATAATATATGTTATCGTGGCGAATATTCTCTAGTACAATACAGACGTATTTAACTGTGCTCTCGCTTCTTTAGTTTAAATTGTAATTTATTTTACTACTTATACAGAGATATCTGTATAAAATAAAAATATATTTATTGTATTTGGAAATTAATACGGTTAGTCCGTTCTATTAATTATTGTGTTTTTATATTATATAACTTACCGATAGCTTGATGAATCAAGATATCGGATGACTGGCGAACAGAAAGCGAGGAGCAACTCCCCCACCTATTATACAGTCAGATAACTCAATTACTAATGATATTCAAATAGATATAGGTATCGCAAAATTCCGATCTTAATGCAAATAATAATATAAATTCTTCTAACAAGGATATCAATTCTACAAGGTCTAGTAAAAATCTAAATCAATAAATAATTGCTGATAAACCCGCAACCCCTAAAAATCTTAACATAAAATACACACATGATTTATTATACGGTTCTTAATGTTATTTATATCAAACATGAAATTAAAAATATTGGAAAACTCCATCTGCTACGGATAAGATCAATTTAACATTCAGTCCTTGAAATTAAATCACAATTAATTGATACGGACAGAACAAAAGTTAAAAATAATTCTGCAAATGCTCTCGTATCTCATCAAATAATTTATTTGCATGTTCCCAAATAACTAACCGATAAACGTGGTATAAAATTTGTTGACATATTGTAATGACCAATATCTTTTGGATCATATTTCATCAAATATAGAAATTTTAACAAACAAAAAAAGTACTGAAGGAGAAATAACATATGTATACTAAAAGACAAACTGTAACCATTTTATTTGCAGGCTTAAAATAACCTTAAAAGCAATAAATTATTGATAGTGTAAGTTTTCCAGTAGAACCTATAAATACACAAATTTTATGAAACTCTTCAATTAGTATATTTATTTTATAATAGTAAAAACCAACGTATTAAAAATATACATTATTTGTGCACCTATATATTCAAAAATTAACTGTAGAAATTATGAAACAAAATTATGACAGTTATTGCCTGTTTTATTTATGAGTTTACAGTTATGAGTTTGCAAAATAATTAAATTATATTATTATATATATATTTTAATTTTTTACTCCAAAAAAATGTCTTGTAGGTCTAAATCTAATATATGAATTATGATGCATTTTCAAAGAGGCCTGTAAGATCATTTGGGTTGGCCCAAATAGTGAAAAACTATTAAAAATACTATCAACTGTGAATAACAAATCATTTGCAAGAGTTGATAGAATATCTAAAATACTTTTAAAACAAATTGTTCAGTTTGCAGTTACTTTGAAAGCACTATTTAATTTGTTAATATTCACTGATCTTTTCCATTGTTGATTCTATTATACAAAAATATGTATGTCATTTTTAGATTGAGAAAAAAAAAAATAAAATAAAAACATATTGTAAATATGTAAATAAGTATTATAATAATAAATAAAAATGATTTAAATAACGCATTAGTCAACAACCAGCATAGATTTAGAAATAAATACTGTAAAAACTGCATTCAAAAAAAATTGAGTATGATGTTACATTAGGTGTTTCTGAAGAGTATGTATTAAGACTTTTGTTGTTTCTTTTGTAAGTGAATGATTTACCATCATACATTTTAAATGCTACAGTTGTCATGTTTGACGTTACTACTGATAATCAAACTAAACTTTTAATAAACACTACTGCCGAAATTAGTGAATTTAAATCATAGTATTTTTTTAAACGTTTAATTTTGACAAAAAAACAGTAGATGTTAATTTTTAAGAACGTAAATATCCAACAACTTTATAATTATGCATGAAAATGTACTACTTAAACTTTTTAGCAGTGCAATTTTTTTAGGAATTATAATAGACTTTAAATCATTATCTTGGCGTTTACAAATTGATCATATTTGTAAGAACCTTAGCTTTTTATGTCATCTTACAAATTAAATTAATACTTGACAACAAACTCATTATGGCAATATATTTTGCGATGGCGTACAGTCAGTGCTTTATAAATAATAAAGTTGACATTGCCTTCTATATACGTATTTTAATGTATAAGCATGTACAAAAAAATATATTCCAATTTTAATTAACCTCATCCAGTCATCAATATACACACAAAATGCTGATCACCTTCGCATTCCAATTAATAATACGTAAAAATATGAAAAATCAACTTTATATATGTGCGTAAAAATGTATAATAAATTAGCGCCAAAAATGAAAGTTTTAACTGAATATAAAACGTTTAAATCTGAATTATTTTAAGTGTCTAAATGTTATTATAGCATACCTAAATTTTTTAACAATAATAACCTGTAAATTATGTTTTGTAAATGTTGTAGCTTCAAATATTGTATTTTTAAAAATGGTTATTATTAGTATAAGGTTTAGTAATCTTGTGGTTGTGACTCTAAGATTTTATTAGATTTTTAGATAATAACTACTCTACAACAAACCTAAAAAAAATAAAGTAATTTCAAAAAGCAAACATATTCCAAGTCTTGTTAATCTCAAAGTGCAATGTAGTTTTTCATTTGATCTCATTCAGTTGGCATCGATGTATACGATGCTATTTGTATAAAATAAATGATAAATGGAAAAAAATAATAAGAATATTGATAGAAATGTAGAATATAACTATGTAAAAAATGTCGATAAACTAGTGATTTAATTTTGTATTCTGACATCTTAAATTTGTTGGCATATGAATGTCAATTTAAGTAAAAATTGAATGGTGGTGACCGTTACTATGTAATAGTTTATTATAAAATAAATAAAACAACTTTTGTATGTACTATATTACAAATATATTTAAGAAATCTTTATTAGTTTCTACCTTTACAGGGCCATTATTGGACGGTAATACAAACAAGTATTTTACAGTACATTTTAGATAGGCTAAACAATAATGTATTTTGTCTAAATTAAACTTTACCCCCATTTTAAGGGTTTCTATCTCTTTTACCAAAAAAACGTTAAACTGTCAATTAACTTTATCAATTTTCAACCGATCGATCTGAAATTTTAACACAAGCTCCAACGATAGATTTTCTACATAGAATTTGTCGAGGGCAAATTCGGCCCCTTTCACCAAATAAGGCCTGCAATTTTTGTAAGAGCTGTTTTTTGAAAAAAACACACTTTTTAATTAATTACAATCGGATGTTTTGAGTGAATATTTTTTTAATAATTTTTTTCAAGTTCCTTGACTTCCCTTATACCCTGCTATGCATTTACTTTTTTTTAAACTACCCTTAACTTTTTCAAAAATTCACCCTCAGGTACCTCCAAAATAACCCATGTTTGAGGCCATTTTCTACTTTTTTATAAACGGCCGAGATGGGGTATATAGATTTTCGAATTTAACAACTATTAAACTGCAATTTGAGACTAACCGAGTAGATTTGCAATAACAAGAGTAGTAATGCTAGGAGGGTGGGATGAAAACCTAAAAGTTTCTTTTGAGAAGTTCTTTCTTATATCTGATTTCCAATTTTTTTGTCTAGTGGCGTCACAGAATTTTTTCAGTTTAAAATCAGAAAATGTGTTTTTTCAAAAACCTCAAAGTCTACCGGCCATAAGTACTCGATGGAGACGTCTGATGCACAAAATGTATTCTTTAAAATCAAAAAGAATTTCAATTCAAATTTGGGCTATCCTGACACAATTCTTATTTTGGCTTTTGTTTTTTGACAGTGGCGTACTAAAAACAGCAATTTTAAGCTGTTTTTGAATGTGAGCCACTGGTTAACACAGACACAAAAAAATTGCGTTTAGTCTCAAATAAAAGATACAAACAAGCCCTGCAAGGACAGTTAAATACACTATTCATATACGCTCCATAGGAACAAGCAAAAAACAGTATCTATTGCTACTCAAAAATAAAAACACTCACCAACATACTTTCAGTTACTGGAAAATATTTCAACAAACTTACAGATAATGTAAAATAATTTAAAACACTCCCCAACAATCTTCAGGTACTGATCAAATATTTAGAAACGCTTGCTTTGCTTCTGCTTACCTCAAACAAACTAGCCCCGCAGAGACAGGGAAAAAACACTATCTATATGTGACCCTGTATTGGAAAACAATTGACATTAAATATGAATATCTATAATCAACTGGACACGTCTTTTAGTATATATTACCTTTACCTCAACCCCTGAAACGTCGAAACTATTTAAATCAAACTTTTTTTTTTATCTCCAACAAACGTTCGGTACTCAACCCCGTATTGGAAAACACTTGACAGAAATCCGAAAAACTGTCTCAACTATTGCACATCTAATAAAACAAGAGTTTCTTTGTCTCGATATTGATTTCTATACTGGGTAATAGTATAGATACTAAAATTTATGGTTTTTTAATTAGTTCTTATATAAAAAAACACACTTGACAGAAATCTTAAAAACCGTCTTAACTATTGCTCATTTATAATAATTTGTCTCAATTAACTGAAAATATTATATATTTTAATTGTTTCCTATAAAATAACTATTAATTTTATTTTGTAGCATAATTCATAATAATTTTCCTAAAATTAACTGCAAATTTCATTAAATTTTTTATGACAATTATTTAAACTAACGACTATCTTTATTTTGTAGCATTATTTATAATAATTCCTTTTAAATTAACTGCAAATTTTATTTTCTATCAACATTTATTGTGTTTCCCCTTCAAACAATGACTAACTTTATTTTGTAGCAAAATTCATAATAATTCCGCTTAAATTACCAGCTAACTTCATATGTAACATATTTCTGTTATGTTTTTCTCAAAACAATGACTAATGCCCGTATGACACTATCTATAATTCTTTATAGAATTATATATATATAATTATGGATTAAACTTTAAAAAGTCTGTAAAATGCACAAATGATCATCAATTTTATTGCAGATTAAAATTTTAAAAATATTTTTTGTTTTTCTTTATAATTGACGCAAAAAATGTACAAATTAACAGTTTAAAAAAAATAGTTAGGTTATATTATAAATGCTATTACTCACATTTTATGTGTTAATTATAAAAAAAACCTAAAATTATTTTTAAAATTTCAATCTACAATAAGATTGATGGTATTTTGTGCATTTTACAGACTTTTAAAAAATTAAATATTTTTATATATATAATTTATTACACAAGCATCGGGGCTTACATCATGTAATAAGTATTAACACTCTTACTTTTTTTTACCTTTACACAATTACCCAGTTACCCAATTACCAATTACACAATTACATAACCTTAAATCGCATACATTTTTACATTTTCCGATACCCTTTATCACACAAGCATCGGGGTTACATCATGTAAAAAGTGTTGCTACTTTTACTTTAATTTTTTTTAACTCTACACTATTACACAATTACTCAATTACCCTTTACACAATTACAATTACATAACTTTGAATCGCATACATTGTTACAATTTCTGATACCCTTTATCACACAAGCATCTGGATTACACCATGTAAAAAGTATTGCCACTCTTACTTTAAATTTTGTTTACCTTTATACAATTACACAGCTACCCAATTACCCTATACATAATTACTAAACCATAAATCATATACATTTTTACAATTTCCGATACCCTTTATCACACAAGCATCGGAGTTACATTATGTAAAAAGTAATGTCACTTTTACTTTAACTTTTTTTTTACACTATTACACCTTACACAATTACAATTACATAACCTTAAATCGCATACATTTGTACAATTTCCGATACCCATTATCACACAAGCATCGGGCTTACATCATCTAAAAAGTAATGTCACTTTTACTTTAACTTTTTTTTTAGACCATTACACAATCACAACTTACACAATTACAATTACATAACCTTAAACCGCATACATTTGTACAATTTCCGATACCCTTTATCAAACATGCATCGAGATTACATCATGTAAAAAGTATTGCCACTTTTACTTTAATTTTTTTTTACTTTTACATCATTACACAGTTACCCAGTTTCCTATTACACTGTTACATTTACATAACTTTAAATCGCATAAATTTTTACAATTTTAGGTATCCTTTATCACACAAGCATTGGGGTTACATCATGTAAAAAGTATTGCCACTTTTACTTTAATTTTTTTTTACCTTTACATCATTACACAATTACCCAATTACCCATTACACTGTTACATTTACAAAACCTTTAATTGCCTACTAGAATTTTATACTAAACAGAATTTATGTATTACATATCAGGAAGTCACTAAATAACTTATTAAAATCATATTTGTAAAATAAAATATAATATTAAAAATTAATAAAAAAAATTATGTCTAAAATGAATAACATAAACATAGGGGTGTCTCAGAGTAGCGTAGGTAGTCTGTTATTATTATTGCATTAGTGCTAAAAACAGCAATAAATGTTCAATTATAGCTGAAGAAATACACTTGAATTTGGTTTAAAAACAACAATCAAATATTAAATTGATCAATATTAAATTGATCAAAAACTGCATCAGTAGAATTCTATACCAAATACAAGAACTCATCTATACTATATGTTGTTACAAATAATAACTAACTAAATATGAGTAACATCACACAATTTTTAGAGATAATAATAGATTCAAATTTAACATAAAATTCTTATACTGTGGCAACTATACATAAATTAAATCGGGCTTATTACGTAATTAGCAACTTAAAACAAGTTTTTAATTAGGATTGTTTAATAACAGTATACTATGGATTAGTACATTCCAGTGTAAGTTATGGAATTACTGCTAGGAAATGCATTTTTAATTCAAATCAACAGCACCAAGGTAATCTAGTTTTTTTTTTGTACATTTAAGTTTTGTGTAACTGGTACAGGATTTTAATTTTTTGAAATATTTGGTTTACAAAAATCATCATCACATGAACATAGCTACTATAAAAACATTGAAGGTTTGACTCTTTATGTTTCTTTAAATAAGTTTTGTTTCTTATTAGAGATCTTTCATCTTTTTTACTATTTTGTATGATCTATATCCTATTCTTTTTACGATTTTACCAGTTTTCCAAAAGCTTTTTGGCACAATACCATATTTTGTTATTTCTAATAAGGTCTATCATTTTGTATATTTTTTTGTCATAGTAATATTTTGAATTTACTTGTTTAGTTTCTAACATGTTTTTTTTTTCTTTCAATTTTGAATAAAATAACATTTCTAGTGCTTTATAATGTTTCAATCATCATTAAGTTCTATAATTTCTTTTAATTTATGTAATTTGTTATTCGTGATTGATACTGACTTTTCTATCATGCAAACATGACTTTCTATATCATATGATTTAATCTATATTGTGTCTGCTATTATTAAGTTTTTTCATGGTTTAAATAGTTTATTTGATACTTTTTAAAGATAACATTATCTTTTGTAGTTTTTTGAGACAATCATTTAGTGGTTTCTTGAGCATACATTAGTGGTTTGCTGTATGTTTTTACTGTGATTGTTTTGCAAAATACGTATTGATAGAATTTCTCTAAACCAAAGCATATTGCTAGAAGTATTTTTGTTGCGTTTCCGTAAGCGCTTTTGAGGCATATGCGCATGGTTTGTCATCTTGGAGTAATCTTGCTCCTAACCCATAGTTTGATGCATCTACTAGTAGTGTTACATGTTTTTACTATCAAAAATATTGTGCACAGGACTATTTGTAACAATAGTTATTTTAGTTACTGATATGAATGATGATGAATATTATGTTCATTTATTAAATCTCTAAAAAGTTTTGTTTTTTTTAAATTTTTTTTTTATAAATTTGCCCTCGTACGTTACAAATCTTAAAAATTTCTGGATGTTTTTTATGCATTCAAGTTTAGGCATATTAGCTATTGTTTTGATTTTTTTATTATATATTTTTGTTTGAAAAGTTATAATCTAAATAATTTAAAAAAACTGCCAATTTGAAAACACTTCAAATTGGCTGAAAATTAAATATGTTATGATAGGTACCAACAAAACTGATTTTCTAAGATTATATTTTAGTAGATATTATAGCTCAGCAACTGCTTTAGTTTTTTAATTATCTTATTGTAGATATAAATGTATTAATAATTGTAAAAAAAATATTATCTCAAACGTTTTTTTTAAGTTTTAAAAAAATTATGTATAATTAAATATAAATAATAAAATTTATTCGTTCTTGTCAACTAATTTAGCAAGTATGATTTAAAGGTTTGTACTAGTATTTTTCAATCTTGTAGTCGACATTTAATATGTTTACTTGATTAAGAAGATAAAGTAATTTATTAAAAAAATGTTTTCACACTTCTACTTTTGCATAGATGTGTGAATTGAATGAACAAATAGTGAATTATTCTTATATAATATTTATGCAAGCGTTGATAATACAATGCATTCTGTTTGACATATTTTTTTTTAATTAATATATTTACATATTTACAGATTTACAGATTTGTATTTTTATTTCATTTGTTTTTTTTTTCACTTGCTGCTTTACCTGACTTTATATGGCTGCAGAGCTTCGTATTTGTAGCACCATTTTTATTTTCTGTTTCTATTTATCTTATTTGTTTTGTTGTTCTGTGTATATTATCTTTTTCATTAATTTGGTTGTTTTAATCTTTCTATTATATAGAATTTCTTTGTTTAATCTTATTTAGAAATTTGTTTTAAATTCTTTATTTTTGATTTTATATATTAATTTGCATTTTTCTATTTTTAATACTTTGTTTTTGTATACTTGTTTCTGTTATTTTACCGCATATATTTAATAAATATTTAGATTTAGCTAAATATAGTAAGTGGTATATACTTTGGAATAAGTACATACCACTTTCTGTCGGTATAGTTCATATTGTTGGTGCGCTTTTTTTTAATATTTTGTTAGTGTTAGCTTTACTGTTATTATAATCCTTAAGTATTTTGTCTGATTTGTTCTGGTAATTGAAATGTTATTTAATTTAATTTTTGTATCTGTCAGTATCTTATGTGTTTTTGTCTTATTACCATATACGTAATTTTTTCTTTATTTATTGTTTGTTTGTTTTTGACATGCTATTTAGTTAATTTTTTGACGTTTTTATTTTTGTTTATTTCATTTATTTCTTAGATTTTTTTAAATTTTATTAAACGCAGCTGCTTCTTCTATTCTTACAGTTGTTATTGTTTTCCCCGCCATAATTTATTTTTATTTTTTTATTAAATTTTTTCTTATTGTTGCAAAGTAGTTGTTGCTTTTGTCAGTTGTTATAATTTTGTCTGTTTGTTTGTTTTTTGGCGGTATATACATGTATATGTATAGCGCCGTTCTATTTCATGTTTGGTATACACAACACAGTTTAAAATATAAATAATCAAAACTTTTGATTTTTTCATAAAGCAGACGTGCTAAAAAATACATAAAATGTTGGGTTTTATCAATAAAGTATGTATAGAGCTTAATCATAAAGCTTATTTTTCTACTCCCTTCTATATATTGTCACTTTTATTCACGCCGAACTGAATAGATATGTATTATATATTCACTCTAGTTTGGATATGATATGTCGTACCAACTATAAAAACAAAAAAATACAAATCACAATGTTTATTTGATTACGTCGCTAAATACAAATGGTTATTTTATTTGTAAAATGTCAAAAACAGATTAAGAACGTCTTATTTATTAACTGTTATTATACAATAAAGCTTAAAAACATTTTTAATTAATTGTTTTAACAGCATAATTTAACCAAAATTATAGGAAGTTCTGAATTTGATAATTATGCAAAAGGTCAGATGTCAAACATAACCTGAATTTATTTCAATATAAAATAATGTTAAATGATTAATTGAAAAGTTTTAAAATAATTTTTAGATTTTTATCAGTCGTAGAAAAAGTAAGCTGTACAACTCGAGTAGAATGCCCATATCGCACTTAGACGTTTGGAGCACTCCGCCTGCAGCGTCGTGTTCCAAATTAGTCTTCGTGCGATATGGGCATACTATCCACTCTTGTTATACAAAATACTATTAACACTGTATCGGTTATTGTTACAACACTTTCTGGAATATTGCTCAGTAGTGTAGTTATCTTATTAAAAGAAACGAGAGGAAAAAACAACATTGCGTAATGATATCGTTGGACATACTGAACGCGTTTAACAGCGTGCAATGGAAAGCAATTATAGAAGCAGCAAAGAAAAGAGAGCTGAATAGGAAAACGATCAAAATCATATAAAGCTACTAACAGGGCTCAAGAATGAAAGATTTAAACTAACTAGAGGGGTATTCTAGGGCTCAGCACTAAGACCAAAACTGTAAAATCTAGTTTATAATGAGCTACTTTAGATAAAGCTGCCGGAAAGCACGGCATTTGCAGACGACGTAGCATTAGTAGGTAGAAACGTAGAAATGAAATAACTAAAAGTAAAACTAGAGCTGGCCTATTGCCACATATATGGATAAAAAATAAAAATTTAAAATAAGCAACACAAAAAACAGAGATGGCATGGCTATTGACTAAGAGGACTAAGAAAGGAACAAATAAGATACATGTAAGAGATTAAGTAATAGCCATAAGCAAAAAAATCAAATACTTTGAAGTGACAAAGAGATGAAATGAACAAGTTAAAAAAACGGTCATAGGAACAAGGAAATGTAGAAAAGGCTTGTTGGCATTGAGGTCTTATACGTAACAGTTGTTGGGGAGGTATGCTTGTGCACTGGCAGTTGAGGCTTTGGGGTTGCACAATAACTGCAAAAAATTATCAAGTTTACACAGGGCAGTTGGGTCATGAGGTTGGATGCAAAGTACATTACATTAGTAAGGAGCAGTTATAAACACACTGGTATTAGAGTATACCTTGGGAATATGTTAATTATATGATTTATGCAATTGTAAAAATTGCGGTATGACTACCAGTTTTACGCTACAGAAAAATTATATGTTTGTTGAGTGCGCGAAACATATCAATAAATATGTGCAGGTTTAAGTTATAGAAAAGCAGCGTGGGAACAATTGCGGGTTGTTACACTCGTTACAATGACGCGCTGAGAATAAGATAGACTAAGCCAGCACGAATAAAGTAGAGTAGTGTATAGCAGCTTAGAGCAAGGGTTGGAAACGTGACGTACAAAAGAGCCTGACTTTTGCGCAGTAAAGTGATGCGGTCAGATGATTTGACGATAATTCATTATTAACGATATTATTGCTCAATAGTGTTAAGTTAATTTATATACGTCATTTAAGCACGGAGTATTAGTTGGGAAGATTAGTGTGCGTCGCATTAGTTACATACAAAATTATTTATATAACTATGTTCTACATATCGAAAGTGGGATCTAAACAAAAAAACGGTTTGGGTCGGATTTAAAATTATGTGAGTCATTGCAATAGAATCATACACATTAATGAATACATATGGACAAGAACAATGTTCATTATATTACTGTAAATCAGTGCATCGATTTGGAACAAGATTGTGGATCTAGATAATTCTAATAAGGACCCGGTTTAGACCTACCTAACTCTGTACAAGTTGACGTGGACTCAATTAAATTAGTGCTAGTGCATCAATTTAAATCAATCTTATTGGAACTAAATAGATTAATAGATTGCTGCAAAAGTATTGGGAATTGTTTCTGAAATATAGTAAAGGATCAATCTGTAACAAAATAATGTTGATATGACAATTAGTTAGATGGGATGGGTTGGTGGACTAAATATGAATATTATGGATTTAAAGGAACGTAGAAATTGATTACCATCTTATTAGTGACTGGACAATCCACATCTCCGCAAACCAGCGGATATATCAGCGCTTCCACGACTTAAAACGGCTTAACAAGACGTCATAATCTGTACGATCACGAGGCGGGTAGTGCCCATCTTCTCGGTAACAAATATACTTTAAATAATGTCTTTGAATTTTTTCTAAAGCATAGGAATCAGTTGCGTAATAAAGAGACCGCACCGTACTACAATATTCTAATTTACTTCTGACAAAAGCAAAATAGAGTACGTGCAAAGATTCTTTATTAGAGAATGGTTTTGCTGACCTAATAATAAATCCCAGCAATTTTAATGCTGAGTTGACAATATTGTTTATGTGACTATTAAATGTTAATTGACTGTCAAACAGCACACCAAGGTCTTTGTAAGTTGTAATCTTTGATAACGGTTGGTTGTCAATGGTATAATCAAAAACTATATTAGATTTTTTGAGTATGTCATCATACAGCATTTTGATATATTTAGTTGCAAGTAGTTCGTTTTACATCACATAGATAACATTTGAATGTGAGGTTGAAGAGATATGCAATCAGCCATAAAATTGTAGAAAATGTGCAAATCTTTGGAATATAAACGTTAAGTATGAAAATTAAAATGATTAAAAACATGTTTAATTGTAACTTATCTTAGAATAATGACAGATATATAATATATAATGTTTTAACAACAAAAGTAAAAAGTAAATGATTAGAATTTTCTAAAACAGCTTTAATTATTGTAATTTTTATAATAGTTGCAAGATCTAAAATAGTTGTACAATTTTAGTTGGAGTTTTCATTGTTTGGTTCATTATGTTATTCCATAAGCATAGTCCTTTTTATTTTCTACCTATTCTAGTAGGTTGCCGTTATTGTGGTTTTATATGAAACGATGAGGTAGGGAAAAGAACAGATAGCATTGATAAGAAAGTAAAGAGAAAATGAGTCTTGGAGCAGGAAGTTTGGGTACGCATGATTGTCAATTCCTAAATTTAATTTCGTTGCGTTTAGAATAGATGGTATTTTGAACTCGGGACACTAAAGTTTGGGTACGCAAAGACACAACTCCTTGAAAACTGAATATGGCCACTCAAAGTCTGAATTTTGGCTTTGAGTTTTATATTCAGAGTTTTTAACTATTTTAGTATTATTATCGTATTTTGCTCAAATTAGCTAATTTTATCTTTAAATTATTAAAATATTCTCTCTCTGCTCTTATTTTATTAGTGTTAATTAATGATTTATTTTTAATCAAATTATAACATTTGTAAAACTTTCCATAATTATTTAAATTGGCTAGCATTTGTTATATTAAAATATTTTTCAAGGCCATATACGGTATATAATGTATTTTAAAATGTTGTTAAAATATTCTTAACCTTATCGATGTCGCTTAAGATCTTGATATAATGTTTGCTTTATTTGACGCATCCATGTTATATAATAAGATTCTTTAAACGAATTATACTTTTCTCTAATTTTAACAAATATGATTCTATTTTTTTTCAATCTGCTTGAGTTGATATTACTGCATTTAGATTTTAGTACAGTTTACACTAATACTTGATTGATACTACGGTAAAGATTTACATGTATACCCAACCTAAGCTTCCGGTTGTTACTTCTAAATATATCACTGTATCTCACTTGAGGTAACATTAATATTGCATTCTATACATAAATTGACAATTTCAGTTATTTTTTACTAGACAATATTAAAATTCCAGTAATATATAATATATTTTATTATTAGAACTTTTTATTAGAAACTTTAACACCGATTCTATAAATACACAAATATTGCTCTTTAATAAATTTTGAACTTTATCAGTTTATGCCACTAATATAACATGAACACAACATTTACAATAAAATGTGAAAATATAATAAATATGGAATAAATAGAATTTATATTATTACTGTTATTATTTATAGAATAATTAAAATGTTCCTTAACTATATTATATTTCCAAATATGATAAAAGTTTCATTTCCTAAACAGTGTTGTATAGGAAGACGATTCGATCAAGTTTTTTTTTTACATTATTTCAACTTTCTCTGGAAAATCTGTTCATTATATAAATAACAATAATTTATATTATTTATAGTATTATACGATTATTATTTATATAATATATCTGGCCTACAAAATAGGTGCTATATTGACAATACTATAAAAATAGAAATAAATCATTATGATGTTAAATAATAATAATATTTTATAATTTAATAAACTATTAAAAGTTGAGAAATTATAACTTATCGTACATAATTATGTCTAATAATTAAAATAGTTAAAACATATCATATAAATTAATATATAATTAAGATTATTGGCTACTGAACGTTTATGTTGAAAGAATGAATGATGGCATATATTCCAACTTTTGAATCATTCAAACATGATTGTGAAACTATATCGGCCTAAGCGAATTATATCGAGAGTAGTGATTAGTGTTTGGTAAAGAAGTGGTGCCATCGTTCCGTATAAATAAGGAAAGGTTTGCACGTGCCCCTGTATAATAACGTCAAGTGTCGAAGAAGACGCACATCATGAAGTTTTTGGTAAGTACCACGAATAGAATCTGGGTGTGTATTACGCCTTTCACTCCTAACAACCTTTGACATTTTATACTCTCTCGGAACTTTCGTTATCCGCGTTCATTTTCTTAGTGCGACTGTGTACGTACATTGACTCCGGGGACTCACGATATTACTCAAGGATTCGCTACATCGTTGCATAACTGCATTTGGCATTTCACAACATTCCCATTTTACTTTTATAGTAACTATGCACTCAAAATATTGTTATGTAATACACACACCTATTTTAATTGAATAATCAATTAAAATTATTTAAAATATTTACATTTTTTTTAAATATTTAAAAAAAGAGTAATAATTGTACAAATTGTAAAACCAACAGTTAAAATGTATATAATTATTTTTTAAATTGAACACCTACTAATCAGTTTTAAAATTAATTTGTACTATTTATTTATTTAAAATGTAATATTATTAATAATTATGTAATTATTTATAGATTGTTGCACCTGTATTTTTGGGTGTTGTTCTTGCACAACACCAGCAACAAAGGAGGACAGAGCAATCTTACAATCAAGATCAATACCAAAACATAGAACAAGATCAACAATACCAATCAGGAAACAAACAGCAACAAAATTATCAACAAGAACCAAAACAAAAGCACGATACGACAACTTATATACCTATTATAAGATTTGACAAAGAACAAGGAAATGATGGAAGTTATAAAGCTGCGTAAGTAATTCCTATTTGTATTATATAATATATCTTTGTGATTATTAAGTGTATTCTAATACAAATTAATATGTATTTCAATTATTTATAAAAACTAAATATTGTATACTCAATTAATATTATAGTATATAAAATTAACTATTATTTCCCATTTTTTGTTCTGTAATACTCATTGTCAATATGCTATAAATTGTATAATAGGTACATTATTTTTTATTAGAATTTTATACTGATGGAATTTATTTTTAGGTGGGAGACTGGAAATAATATTATTGCACAAGAAGAAGGGTTTTTAAAAAGTTTGGGTCCAAATCCAGATGTCGAAGGTGAAGAATTAAATGCACAAGTACAACAAGGTTCCTACTCATATACATCTCCTGAAGGACAACTCATTACTGTTCATTATACGGCAGATGAAAAAGGATTTCACCCAACTGGTGATCACCTTCCTACTCCTCCTCCAGTTAGCCCAGAAGTTCAAAAAGGGCTTGATTTAATTTACGCTGGTATCAGAGCTCAACAGGTAAAATAAAATAAGAAACATAAAAATAAATATTTAAAAAAATGATGAATCAAGTTTAGAAGAGAGACAAACTTTGATGATTTTGAGGTTTTGTTTAAATGCTATTAGCTCAGTTGTATATATATACGCTAGAGTTATTTTAGTATCAGACTTAATGAGTAATAAAAAATAATAACCCGGGTTTACAGTATTAGCGTTTATTTCAAGCAATGCTTATAGAGCAGAAAAGGTTGTTTTAAGTGAGTTTATTTGAATGAAAATAAACAGAGTATTTAATAATTGAAATATCTTGAATGAAGTAGAATCATATATTAGTCAGATGTATCGTATTCTTTTTAATATACATATATATATATATATATATATAATATTATTTAAACATGCTTAGGTTGATAAGTTTGATAGACTATAAAAACGTAAGTTTTATTTTAGTTTTTATTTTATGTCAATCGGCAAAAGTATCACTACAGTACAAAAAATATAATTTGTTAAAATGAATCATTCACAATTAACTTTAAAGTTTAGATTAATGAAATACCGGATCCATTTTTAGTTTGAACCGGAAGCAATACAGGCAAAGCTTAACCATATCTAATTCTATTTAAATCTCTATTATTAATTAGACAAAAAATATAAATAGTACTATCAATTATTATTATTTTATTTATAAATAAGCAATAAACCGGCGTTCTCCAAACGGGAATTAAATTTAACCGCAGATCACCTTAACCTTTCAGTCTCGTAGTAAAAATAGACCGCTGTTAAATAAGTGTATTAAAAAAAACATAAATAAGTAAGGAAGAATGTAACAACGATTAATTATATGCAAACGAGCCTACTTAGATATTGCTATTGAAAACAATTACCAAAATTTATTTTTGAATGTTAATAAATAGATATAGCCATATTTTATCGTTTTATTGTAAAAATTTGGCCTTTTTCAATTATTTGCTAAATTGGCCAGATATCGAATTTGGCGAAATCTACTAAATTTTAAATGTTTTAATTTTAATTTTTAATTTTATTGCCTTTTGTAATTATTGTAATTTATACTTTACTTTTGTCCCAACAAAATGTGTGACAAAGTTAGTAAATAATTTGAGAGATTTAAAACCAATTTTGTTATTCAATTAAGCATCAAGCATGTGTATCTAGTTTAATTATTTGTACTAGATACACATTCAGTTTAATTATTTTTACCTACGTTTTGCAGCAAATATTCAATTCAATGTACTTTTAATTATATTACTTATTATGCTGTTCCAAAATCTCAAAGGTCATGGCATATGGTGAAGATTAAAACCATAAGAATAATAGTATTTACTTAAGTTACAAAATACTTCTCTTACATAAAGAGCACATTTATTAGTTAATAGAAACGCAAACTCTCTTTTCAAAAACTCTATATTTTTATTTAAATTTTATTACATTAATAATTGATATAAATGAAACTTTAACTGAAACTATTTTTAAATAACATTTATTGTTTTTAGGAGGCAGCTGCACGTGAACCTGCTACTCCACAACTAAGACGAGAAAACCAGATACCACAAGACCATAATGGTCAATATCGTCAATAACATAAAATAAATAATACATTTGCCATACCAGTTGTACTGGTTGACTGAATAAGACTGTTTATGGAATATATTTTCCATAAACATCAATAATGTTTTAACTTGGTTACAAGTAATTAAATAATGTATATTTTTTTCAACGTTAAATACTTGAAAAAATAATAAATAATTTGTTTGTAAATATTATTTTTTAATATGATTTAATTATATTAATATTTTGAACTACTTCATAATTAATTTTTTTAAAACAAATATGAATGATTTTACTTTCTATTTAATATATTCTTTGCTTTTTACAGATTTGTTTCGATATACTACATTAATATTATTGTCAATGTAATTGATTAATGTTTTTGTATGTTGTTTATATCGAAACTCGATTAGCAATATATAGAAAGTAACATCATTTATGTTGTATTAAAAAAAAAAATGATTACTATTGCAAGTTTTTACAAATCCATTAGATAAAATTTTGTCGGCAATGTTCAAAGGCTGGACATTAGTTTGCAATGTTTTTTAAACATATATTTAATATGTTCATGTTGAATTTGAAAGGACTATCGAGCAACAATGAATTATGTAGAGTATCTACCTATTCAGGGAGGTTTACAACAAGCAAATTTAAAAATAAGCAATTACAAAAATAAAATACGACATAACTTTTTTGGGACATTATTTAAGTAACAAGATTTTAATACTTTCTTGACAAATATGTTTTACTATATATTGTTCAATTATCGATTTTAAAAGATGAAGCTCTAATAATTCCAAAACTATACCTCATTAAATTTTTTTATACTTAAATGTTATGACTATTACAAATATTTAGTTTTTACTTTTTCTGTAAATTACATTGTAAACTGTTATATTTTTTCTTTGGTAAAATATAATATGCAACAAAAGAGATGTATAAATCGAAATATTTACTAAAAACTTTTTATTAAGTTAAACTTTTAATAGTAGTATTTGTTACTAGCAAAGTTTATTTTGTATATGATTTCAAGCACACGTGTCAAATCTGGTTCTGATTTTTCTTTCCATTTTACGACATTGCTTTGTCTGATTATTTCTTTATTTTTCCGGTTAATAGATGTATTAGAATTACTCTTATTACCACATGTATTGCCCGGGTTTTGTTTGATGTCATAGCACATTCTCTAGCTATTTTGCATCTGTATATCTTTACAAAGATATATAGCTACTTGCTTAGATACTAGGTCTGTAGGTCTATATTATGCCTCTAGAAAACTAAACTAAACGCGTTAATGACGTCTAACGACCAGGCCGGCTTCTGGATTGAGTCAGAAGGTGGAACTATTTTTCATTAAACTCTTTGTATCTTCTCCAGTAGTAACTTCACTTTGCCACTCTAGCATTCAGCTAGTTTATGTTAAAACGTTGCTTGAAAGGGTTTATCTAAGGCTGGCCATGTGAAGCCAGCAATTTCCTAACATTGACTCTTTTGCGCAGGAAAGTACCGGGCAAGTACAGATTATGGTACATGTTTAGTTGTTTCATTATCAATTTTACATTCCTTACATATAGAGTTGTTTGCAGTATCATTGGCCGTTTTGGCGTTGAGAGTAATCATTGACTCTTTTGCTTGTCTGCTTGGGTTATTATATCACTGTACTTTAAAAGCATTGTGTGTGTGTGTGTTTTAGTAGTGGTGGAGTCTAAGGTTTAAACCCACACATCTTAATCGATTCTATTTAACTTAATGCTATTCATGATGACATTCTAATAATACAATTTTTGTTTTATTTTTGCTGAAATTGCTGCTCTGCTGTCCGTTAGGATTTGAACATTTTTACTAAATATTTGTTGAAATTTTATTTCTATTACTTTATGGGCTATTGTCGCTGTCGCAGCTAAAAAAGTTGTTGTATGTTTTTCTAAAGGTAAGGATATTGCAATGTCTAGGTCTTAAGAACAAAATCTTGCTTCAGAATCTTTTGTTTGAGCCTTTGGTAAAGATTTGAAGGAGTTTTATCTCTGCTTTGCTTTGTTAGTCATGTGTTTGTCCGTACACATTAAATACAAATTGAAATGGTATACAGTCTGTTTGCACTTATAGCAAAAGTATTTTCTTGACAACTTTTTTCAAAAAGCAACAGTGCATGCCGGTCTTCCCCACAGTGTACTACAGTCAGCTTGCATTTAGGTGCAATGCTGTTAATGTTGCTATTTCCTGGACATTGAGGTCTAGAAGTGGTAGACACTTATTTGTTTTAATGGCTGAAATTAGCGTTGTTTGCATAACATTTGTTGCAACTGATTAGTTGGTTTGCAAAGTTTTTATTTTAGTTGTTGGCCACAACACCAAAATTCTATAAGTAAGCATAGGTCTTATGACAGTTGTGTAAAGGTATGGTACACTTCCCGTTATTGTTAAGACAATATATATATATATATACCTTTTTACATATTATGCTTAGGCATAGCTCTTATTTAAGTTTGTCGTCAAAAACTACACTTAAGTATTTTTTTTTTATTAACAGCTTTAGTAAGATGTTTACAAGTTTTGGTAAATTAAGTTTGAACCAATTGTCTATTATTTTTAGGGTTTTTTGCCAATTGTGTAAAAACCTTGGTCATTAAGTTGTTGAATTAGGTTGTCTACTACTATATTCCGTAGTTGTAGGAACTCATCACTCTGAGAACAGACTTTGGCAACAACTTTCCTAACTTTTTCTCACCTACAGTTACTGTTACGGTTTTTTTAGCATGTGTTTATTTATTCCCTAAGAGTTAACCATGTTTATTTATGCTTATTTTTATTTTGTGGAAGGTGGTTTTGTCAAACACACCTTTTGTATTTATGAATACAACAAGGATTGAAATGATATTTTATTTTGATCTGTTACACGGTGCAGTCTCTGCTATATGCATGTTGGTTTAGGTGTATTGGCGTTGTGGTAAGTGCCGTTTTCAAAATTTCAAACCTTTTGTACAGTCTCATAAGGATTTAAAAAAAGTAATACTTATTGGGCGGTAGGATTTAGTCAAGGTCACAGTTAATTATTAATCACAATAAATAAACATTCTTATTCATATACCTAGTCCACTCCATCAAACACATTTGAGTAGACAATTAACATTAGTGATATGATTGCCCAACACAATTGACAAACTAAGTTATAATTCAAATTGCAACTTTTTGTTCCAAAAACAACCAACAATTACGTGAATCTTCTTAAATGCAGTATTTAACTTTGGACGTTAAAATTTCCAAAAAAGATTGCAACAGTAAAACGGTAGGTAGACATCAGAAAGTTGAAAATCCAGCTTCTAAAGTATACTGCGACTGTATCTTAATGTTGTATAAATTGTCGAGACTATTATTATGCTCGACATAATACGTTGAATTTAAGTTGTTTTTAGTTTTTCAGCGCATTTAACAGTCGGACCTGGTGATGATGCTTTTGGGATTTTACTCAAGAAGCTAAAACAAATTAAAAATAAAGAGTAAAAATCTATTTCATTTCTATTTGTTCGTCGTATAGAGTTATTAATAATAATGTAAGTAATAACTTTTTTTACAACCATAAAATAAAATACAATTTTAGTTTATATATTTTGCAGATTTGATATTTTTTGTGTAACATTATTCAATTATTTTAGAATGTATGAATTGTTCTGTCATATTGATTGATAAAGTAATTTGGCTTTGTGGATTTAAAATGAAATGTAATGACATGCTACTGCTGCGGATAGGACTTATGCGGAGTGGTTTTCAAATGTCGTCGGCACCCCGATGCAAAAATTATAAGGCGCGTAAAACAAAGATTGCTAAAAACAGGTAATTTAAATCCTTGCAAAAATCAGGTAGGACGCCAACACTAAGCGCCTATCAAGAAGAACAAAATCTTTGTTTTTTAAATTTAGAACCAAGTACAAACGTTTGAATTGTATTGTCTCAAACTCATATCCAAAAAGACACTATTCACAAATTACTAAGAAAAAATGGTTTGCATTTATTTTGGCCTCAAAAAGTGTAAATGTTTGCCTTAAAGTAGAAGGCGGCCTATTTTAACACATTATTTATTGTAAACAAATGTGAACAATATTTTGTTTTTTTATATTATTAGTTTTTAATAAAGACACCGTGTATATTATATTATTATTATAGTATTGCGATATATGATTTTTTTAGCTTTTATGCAAATTCTTTGCTCAACAGTTTTGTACTTCAAATAAACTTAAATGCTTTCTTCAATAACCAATATTTTCCATTGTCCTACAGCCAGGCGCTAAAATTACTACGTTTGCAGGAAAAATACAAAAAGGAAAAAACCTTTTTTAGACTCTGGTCATTTTTTTTAACATTTACCAATTAAGTACGTTACAAATTTTATCTTTCAGTTATTGGCTATTTTTTCTGTAAACGAGTTGTTTGGTTAAAGGTTTGTAATGTACTATAATAAACTTTGTAAATTTTATTGCTCAATCTCTTCTCTTAACATTGAACTCTATATGGGACGCTACATCACAAACCGAAGTAGTCGCCAGGGCAAGTCAAGTAGTATAGGTTTTATAAATGTAAATAAAAAGCTTTCGAGTACATAAAAAATACTGTCGGATTCCAAATCGTAGCTCAGTGTAAACCTTTTATCTATCACCACATAAATAATTCTTTACTTTAAAGTTAGTTATAACGAGCCGATTGATTGCAACTAGGTTATGTTTAACCTCTTATTTTACCAGAGGCTAGGATCCTTTTTTTTGTAACTTTGCACGGAAAACACGCGAGATTTACAAGATGTTATATGAATAATGTCAAAAGTAAACTCTCAAATAAATTATACTTTTTTTAGGTAGGTTTTTTAACAAGGTTATCTTGTCACATATGAGTCGATTTTTATGACCAGCAAATGGACTAGCAAAAGTATTTGTTTGCGCAACCCTTTTCCGCAGAGGGTCAGACCGTTGTAAAATACTTCAATAACCTCATTGCCAATAAACTTAGTCAAGGGTTTACTTGGTCTATATATGACTCTATATATACTCTCAGACACTACCTGTACGTATTTATTAACACATACACAGTATATTAATTATTATAAACTGTTAAGAAAAGCCGCTGTTAACACTTACACAACAACATAAAACACAACATACAATATAATTATTTTAAAATGTAAACGTTGAGGAGCGGCAGATACAACATTACCTCTATAGTTGCAGTTGGTGTTGTCCGTGCGCCACCTGTTATACATAGACATGCCATTTGTTGCAATTGATTCAGTTTGCTTGCAGACGTTTTTGTTTAGTTTTTAGCCACAATATAAGTGCCCCGTATGTGAGCATAGGTTTTATGACGGCTGTGTACAGCCTTTGCACTATTTTTGGAGACAGTCCCTATGTTTTCCTTACAGTTTGTCTGCATTTAAAAAAAAAATATGAACTGTTTGGCATCTTATATTTAGTTGTGGTTCTCATGTTAGCTTGTTGTCAAAAACTACTCCAAAATATTTTACCTCGGCTGACAACGGTAGTGAAGTATAGTAAGATTAATATTCCAATTTAATTGTAAAGAGAACCAGTTCAGTTTTCAGAAGGTTAATTGTAAGACCCTGATCTTTCCACTAATTTTTGTTTACTCTTAAAGCCTTTTGCATTAAGTTGCAGAGTATACTTTCAAATTTACCGCTTAGCAGGATTGTTATGTCATCTGCATAACCAATTGTATAGAAACCATGATCATTATGAAATTGTATAAGACTGTTAACTACTATATTTCATAGTAGTGAAGATAATTTACCTCCCTGAGAAGAACTTTTAGCAACGGCTTTCCTGACCGTCAAATCCCCTACAGTAACAGTAACGGCTTTTTTTTTCTCAAACGCGTGTTTTATTCTGTATTGTTTACACTAAGTGTAAAACAGTTTTTATGTTTTTGAAGATAGTTTGATCAAAAACGCTTTCAATATTTATAAATAAGGTGGATATTTGATCTCTTTGTGATCTTTCTATTTGGTCCGTTACAAGATGTAGAGCCGATTGTATTGTTATTATTATTATTATTAGTATTATTATTATTACTTCCTTCTATGCTATAGGTATGTATCAAAAGGCAATGCGTGCCCTATAGATTCTTGCGCGGTGAGTTAGTATGATATTTTTGCCCTATTGTAGACAGGAAAGACTTTATTTAATCCTAGCGCTTTGTATAGAGAAAAGATTTTAATTGCCCATGCTATACTATATGTAGCGAGTAACTACCCAGTTTTTTCTGATAAAGTTAGGGATGTAACGTTCGACCAGACTTGTGCCGGAGCGGTACAGCCTGGGAAATAGGTTTATAGATAGATAGATGGATGTTTATTAATCCAATATGCAACTACATAAGTCGATAAGACATTTAAATATAGTTCAATAAAAGAATTACAAACATACAGTACAAGGTATATAAAACTTAAAAATGTAATAAATAAATATAAAACACACGCATACACTTATTTATAATTACAAAACTCTTCAGTTGCATAAAAACACTGTTCAATTAAGAAGTTTTTTAAGTTATTTTTAAATATTTTTATGTTAGTTCAGTTTTTTAGTGGGTCGCTAAATAAATTATAAAAATGTGCCCCTGCATATTTTAGCGATTTCTTGAAACTTGTGGTTTGAGTTTTGTCAGTTCGTAGCTTGTTGCAATACCTAGTATCATAATGATGCACATCCTTGGCTGACATAAATGTATTTCTATTAGTAAAAACGTAACACAGAAGTTTGAACAAATAAATTGAAGTAACAGTTAAAAGGCGGTTGATTTTAAATGTGTTGCGACATGATTCAGTAGATTTTAGATTGAACATCAGTCTGATCACTCGTTTTAGTTGGATAAACACACTTTTAATGTCTGAAGCAAGACCCTACACTATGATATTATAACTGATTATAGAGTTTGTTAATCTATAATAAACATTGATTATAGATTTAGTTGAAAGTGAGCTTATTAGGTTTTTAATGGAAAAATAAGAGCTACTGATTTTAGAACAAACAGTTTTAATATGTGATGACCAGTTTAACTGTGAGTCTGAGGTTACACCTAGAAATTTGGCTTTAGATTGAATGGATAATTTGTTACTTAAAAAACTGTAACTTTTTGATAGAGGTGTAGCATTATAGTTTCTAAAATTAACAATTACTGTCTTGTTTATGTTTATTAAAAGATTGTTACTACTGCACCAATCTGAAAATTTAACATTAAAAATGTTAATGGTCCGGTGACACTACCTTCATACTATCTTAAGGCACGTCTATACTCACGTGATACTGGCCTGAAGTAACGTCATTGACTCAAACACAAAGTTTTCGGTTTTTTAAGTAATTTTTCAGAACCTCTAACATATTTCCTCGTATTCCTAATCTGGATATTTTATACGCGACAAACTGTAAATTCAGAGTATCAAATGCACTTGTCAAGTCAAAAAATATACTTACAACAGTTACAACAATTTTCTTTGCATTTAACTTGTCCATTATATGTTGGACAAAGTCAATTGTTGCTGTTTCGGTGGATTTGTTCTGCCTAAACCCATACTTGCAAACAGTTTATGTTTTTCCAAACGCTGATTTAAGGCCGTTTCTATTACTTTGGAAATGGCACTTAGAAGCGCAATTGGACGGTAAATGTTCATGTTTTGTTTATCACTGTTTTTATAAATGGGTACAACTTTACTTTGTTTGAGTATATCGGTAGACTGGCCTAATAATACTGTTTTATTAATAATGAAGAATAAATCACTCAAGAATATGTCTACCGCAAATTTAAGAAGTTTTATAGGAATATTTTCGAGTCTACTTGAACTTTTGTTCATTAGAGATAAAATAAATTTTTTAATTTCATATGGTGTTGTTTCATAAAAATGAAAAGAATCTTGAAACGATTTGACGGTATTGCATAAGCTGTTTGTAAACAAGTTTTTAATTTTATTAGAAACAGTTGTAGCATAGTGATTAGCTAATACATTGGATAAGACTTTGTTATCAACTATTAAGTTGGCGTTAACCTTAATTACAATGTCGCTTTTGAGTTTTGTTCGTCCAATTTGATTATTGACCAAAGTCCAGATTGTTTTGTTTTTGTTTTCAGAATTATAAATTTTGTTTATGTTACATTGTTGTTTCCGTTTAATAATATTTTTATTGTAATTTAATTTTTTATTTTCGTATATGATATCCATGATTGGATTGTTTGTACTTTTTTTTTAAATAGTGCAGTTTTTTTAATTTTTCACTTTCATTTCGTAAATCGTCATGTTATCCAGTCATTATGACGTTGTGTAATTAATTGTTTTTCATTTGGAAATGTTGCACTAAATGATCTAAGAAGTGGTTCGTAGAAAGCATCCATATATTCATTAATGCTGTAGCTTGTAATTGTTGTCAAATCAGTGCAATATTCGTTAAAATCTTTGACAAAGTTAGTCATGGTATCATTATTCAAAATAATTTTATATATAATAAGTGGTGATAAGACATTTTCATTGAGAAGAGGTGTTGCGCAATTTAAAATAAGTTTACATATTTTGTAAAATATTGCACGCAATCCCGCATTGTTTAATTCATTAAATTTATTTTTAAAAACATCTAATAGTATAGCATTTGAGTCTATACAGGGTGATTCTTAACATATGCGCATAAACTCAAAGAATTATAGTTTACAATCAATATTATTGATAAATGTTAAAAAATGTAGTATAAGTTTTGTAATAAGCAAGATAATGAATTATAAAGTTTCTAGAAAATTAAAATTTATTACTTGAAAAAAATCGGTGTGCCATGCCAAAATTAAAAAAAATGCACGTTGGTCCGGGCGGTTGTTGACAAAAAATTGAAAAAAAAACTAGGTGGCGCCTGACAGCGTGTAATAAAATTAAATTATGGCGCAACATAACATGACCAATGCAGAATTTGTGGATATGGTATTGGTGTATGGAGAAGTTCATTAAAATTCAATGGCTGCAGCTCGTTTTTATTCCGAGAGATTCCCTCAAAGGTATCATCCGGCTCGTGGATCGTTTATACGTTTCGTACAGCGTGCAAGAGAAACTGGGCACTTGCAGCCTAGACCTGGATAATATGGGAGACGTTCTAGACCAAGGCATATTTTTAATCTCGAAGAATATATTGCCTATATTGCTGAATAACGTCTTGACATCAGTACCCGGATAATTGACGATCAAACTGGGGTGTTGTAGTCAACTGTATGGCGCATATTAAAACATGAATTACTGTATCCCTACCATGTGCAGCGTGTACATGCCCTGTAAACGTAAATTTTTCAACTAACATTTTAGTGACAGATGAGACAATTTTTACTTGTATCGGTGTGCACAATTTTCACAATACGCATTATTGGGCAGTTGAAAATCCACACATTGCCCGGCGTACAAACACAGATTTTTGTTGCCAAATCGTGTAACGGACGCTGTTTATTTAAATTTTTTACAAGAGACCCTACCACCACTACTGGAAGAAGTTCCAATTAATGTCAAACAGCGCATGTGGTATCTTCACGACGGAGCGCCACCACACTTGCAATAGATGTTCGAGACAACATTTGAACATTGTGTTCCCGAGGAAGTGGATTGGTCGAAGAGGTCCAACTGTTTGGCCTCCTAGATCACCTGACCTAAATCCTCTAGACTTTTATGTTTGCGGCATATGAAACATCTGGTATACGCTACCAAAATTCACAGTGTTGAAAAGTTGCGACATTGCATACTAGCTGCCGCTGACACAATTCGGCAACCACAGAGACTTCAACGTGCATGTAGCGCAACATGGCTTCGGCGGGCGCAGATGTGTTTGGAAAATAGAGGAAATAATTTTGAGCATTTATTATGATATTAATTGTTCTAATAAATTTGCATTTTTGTTATTTGTTTATTATTTTGGTAATTAGTTGATTAAGAGCTTTACTACTTTTTTATTATTTTAATTTTGGCATGGCACACACATTTGTTTCAAGTAACAAATTTTAATTTTCCAAATTTTATAATTCATTATCTCGCTTATTATAAAACTTTATTACATTTTATTAACATTTATCAATAATATTGATTGTAAACTATAATTCCTTGAGTTTATGCGCATAGATTAAGAACCCTGTATATGTGAAGTTGTTACTTTTCTGTTCTTTAATGATATCTGACATTTTCTGATTAAATTCAAACGTAAATTTATTAAGAGTTTTTTGGTTTAAGTAATACGTATGCCCAATAAATATCACATTTGTGTGTTTCATTTTATCGATGGCATTCTTAAATTCCGCACAGTTTATCGATTTGCCTTTTAGAATATTTGATTTTCCAGCAAATATTAGAATATAATCATTTTTTCCAAAGTGTTTGATATTGGTGGATATATTTGAAACGACATCTTCAATCAGTTGGTTTTAGTATTGTTTTAATATTCATTTCATTAGTCATTATATAATTGATAATAATTTCTCTGACATCTTATCTTCATTTGCTAGTACTAATATATTTTTTCGAGTTTTAACAATATTAGCTTGGTTTGTTTTTGTGCTTGCGTTTATATTCTTAGTTTTTTTAGTCAACGTGGATATATTGCAATGACTTTTATTTCTTTTACTACTAACATTGTTAATTTTGGTGTCTATTGGATCGAGTTTTTCAGAATTCAATTAAAATGTCTTATTTTTATCCGTCAGTTCATTTTTGAGTAAGTCTATTTAAGTATCTTGGTTGCTTTTGATAGATTGGCTGTGTATCAGCCGTTAATTTGTTTTAGACAACTCAGTTGCGGGTCTTTGGATAAAACTTGGATAAAACTTTGTTCGGCTTTGCAGCAGTTGAGGTGTAACAATCGCACAAAAAGATCTTTGAGTTTTTTGTAACAATGGGCGTTTTTGAGCGTTTTTTATAACATCCAGTTTGATTGTTTTTTTTTTTGCTTAGAAAATTTTTCATCTTTCTGCGGCCTGCTTAAACTGGTCAAATTTCTTGCACCACCAAGGTATGGTGTTGTTGGATTTGGTAGCCAGCTTAAGTAAGCACAAGTCTTTGTGCGCTCGTGTTAAAGGATTTTCCAACTTACTTACATAGTTTTTTTTCTTTTTTTTTCACTAATGTTTATACTTAAATCTGCACAAATACTTGAAGTCCGCAATAGGTTGTCTTAAAAAGCTGCTTTATTGGTCAGCCTCGGGTTTTGGTAAAGCTTGATTTTTGTTTTCTGTTCATGTTCTACATTAAATTTTATTCAACTGTGATTGAGACCGACGTTGATACATGTCATTCGTTGATTTTGTTTAAAATGCTAAGAGTTGCCAGTGTTATATCTATTACAGTCTGGCTGCGGAACGTAACAAACGATTAGTATTTGTAAGTTAGTACTGATAATAAAATTGTGAGTTGCTTATTACTGTCATTTGTGTCTTGACTTTCCCATACAGTATGATAAGGGTTGAGACCACATCAACATTTTCTCTTAAATAGTAGTGCACCAAATCTTTTAGCTGTGTTGTTAGAGGTGCTATGTCGTGCGCAAAGTATGCTAATGCCACAATGGTGTCTGGTTTCCGGTTGTCTGCCGAGCTGATCCTGACGGTTTTGAAGTCACTGTCAGAAAGCTGTAGCATAAAAAACTCTGTTATGTGCTTAGATGTGTAAATACACGTCTTTAACTTATCGTTAGTTGAGTTTGAAAATACATTCCAACTTAGTTTGCCCAATTCACAGACCTTGCTACGGCCGCTTGACAGTAATAAAGGTTGCATTGTATAACTTTAATCGGTTGGCTTTAGAGACAGTGGTGTATTTCCATCCCGTTTTTGTCCGGGTGAATCAATCACCTCTGTTTCTATTATTTTCTTTTGCAGTGGAACATTTTTTGTTATTTTAATGATGCGGACATCTTCCTCATCTCTTTTGAGTCGGCGGTGTGGAAGATGCAACAATCGTTGACTTTGAATCACTAGTTCTGCTTCTACCAGGCGACTCATAACTGTCATGGTCGTGACTCTACAACATCCAGTTTTTCCAAAAACCACAGAGTAGTTTTTGTCAGTCTAGGAAGCCGACTCAGTAGTAGCTTAGTTGTGATTCCGGCCATAGTATATCGGAAATCACTTTTTAAAGTCAAAAATCAAAAACTAATGTCAGTAATGTCAAGTTGACAATTTTTCGCAAGGAGCTCTTGTGTGTAAGAGCCCAAAATATTGAGAAAACATATACAAACAAAATTAAAAAAATACTCTGATTTGACCGATGAGATACGCAGGATCTGGGGAACGGATAAAGTAATTATAATGCCATTAATTATATCAAGTACTGGCATTACTCATTGTCTCTTTTAAAGAATATCACGTAACATATTACTTACACCATATTTTGTTCTAGATCTGCATTAGACCATATGTTTAGAATTTAAAATATTTGTCTATAAAGATTTACAAATCAAAACTATCTAGCATGCAATAATTTAAGGCATTATAAAACTAATTTTAACAAAATGATTTATAGTGGGTGATAAATCTTGCAATACTGCAAGTAGCAAAGCTAAATAATTTTATGAAATATTTCTAAACACCTTGGGTATGGAATTCCCACACCTAATCATTTATTTGAGTATCAATGAAAGTTTTTATAATTAATTATAATTTACATCTTTTTATGGTTAAAGAAATGCATGAATATTCAAATTTATTCTACATTATGTTATTGTAAAGAACAATTAAACTTTAGTACTAGTTTTTATTATCTGTAAGGAAAATATTATTGGCATGCCAAAAAAGTAGTTTACACGACAGAGTAATAATATAAAATCAACAAACAATGTTTATATTTTTTTTCGTCTGCAAAAATATTAAATTAACTAACAAAAGTATTGCAAATAATCCAATTACTGTATACGGAATATGTGCGTGCTTAATAAAAGCTTGGAAATGTTTATATAAATGTTACAAATATAAATAAAATAAATATGAAACTATTTATTTATTCTATTCTATCCAAAACTGACATTGTCATAAATATAATTAATATTACATTTTCTTGTAAAATATAAAATATTGTATGCACCACGTAGATTACTAGATAATAATGCCTATCGATAAATTTAATTGAAACATGTTTTGCTCTAGGAATTATAATCATTGTAATGCACTTGGTGCGTAAATAATTATTAAAACAATACATTTACAAAAAAATACAAAATTACACAAAAGTTATCAAAACCCAATCACAATTTATATTTTAATTAGCGCCATAAAATGTTTTACATACAAAGTAGGATTTAATTTTACTTCTAAAAACATTATAATATATGATAGTGCAGTACTATGTTTTGGTACTTTGTTATAAAAAGTGGCGCACTAGTAATTTATACTAGCCAAACGTAATAATTACAATTTTTGTTTTTAGTGTCACTATTTTACATAACAATAAACATTCAAGAACAAATAAGCATAGTAAAGTCAAAATATATATAATAACTGTGTAAAACTGTTTCTGCAATCTTTTTTTATAGTTCAGACTTGACACAACTCTGTCTACTCTACGGAGCGAGAACAACCGCTTCATGCAAACAGAGCGATGAGCAGTCCAAGTTAAATATACACGTATTGATATTAAGATATGATGACAAGTTTCTTAATAAATACATGTTTGTACATACTATACTAGTCACAGCATTTCTTTACACTTCTCATATCATACGAAAATCCAATTTGAGCTCGAAATTTTTTGTTCTTATCTACTTTAATATTAAAGTAAAATCTAATGTCATAGCTATCTCGTAATTTAATCTAAATTTGTATGTATTAAAACCAATCAATCTTATGATTTTGTTAACAAATGCGACTTATTCGTACGTACTGTATTTTGATCTATTGATTTGTTATAAATTATCTGCATAGAGTAAAACGTGTGTTTTGCTTAAATATGATGATAAATTGATAACGCATAATGAAAACAAAAATAATCTAAGTATTCTGTTCTTTAAATAAGATAAGATTAAACTGCAAACACTTGAAGAAAAGTTACTAAAATACTGTTTTTTAAAATTAAAATTTCATGGTTAACACATAAGTATTGATACGGGTCATAAGCATTACTGTGGTATATTTAATAGTTTTAATTAGTTTCGCATATTATTTTATTACTTGAAATGAAATCTAACTCTTAATTATGTTCATCATCACATGTATGAGTAGAAAATCTTAATAGCATATTATTTCAATTGCAATAATAATTACATATTCTATTTTAGCATAGATATAATAATGTAAAATATATTTTTATTATTGCAAAAATAATTTATTTTATTGTAAATTATACAAAATAACACTACAATAAAAACGTTATACAATAGTTATGCAACATGTAAATTCCATGGCAATTGGAAATAAAAATATATTTCACGCTATATGACCTTTTAGTCATCTTCTATGATACACACCCACATTAGAAAATGTTAACGTATCTAAATACAAATGTTAATCAATTTCTTTAATTAATTATTACTATGATTTTACCTCAATGATTAAATTACATACTTTATTACACAATATGACAAATACCCATATTACTTTAGCGCATAATTTTCAATTATTGGTTTGGACATATGAAAGAAAATTTATACGGAATATTATATTTTAATATTTTTATATACATATAATAAGTATTATTTATATACAAAATGACAATCGTTTATAAATCACATTATACCACAAACTCTCGAGTTATGGATATACATATTTAAAATCGTCGACCGCCTGGCCTTGCCCCAGGTGTGTCAGGTTCGGGATGGGCAGCGATCCACTCTAAAGCTCTTTGAATTGCAGCTGGAATTGGTGGGGCAACTGGAAGATGCGCTCCTTGTGGTTGGAAACCATTTTCATCGGCTACATATTGAAGATTAATTGGGCTGCCATCGGGTGCTGTGTACTGGAAACTTCCCTGTGCGGCAATGGATGGTTCTTGACCACCAGCTTGTTTGAGTTGTCCTTGCTCTTGAGCAGATATACCATTATCAGCTTCATAACTGTTAATAATTTTTCACAATTAATTACAACTTGCAAAAAATAAATAATATTGTGTGGTTATTTTCTGAATGTTCATGTACAGTGAAGACGACCTATGCCAAATATAATTTATTTATAAAAAAAAAATGTATTTACCTCCATTGATAAGAACCGTCTGGGTTAATATCAGAATCCTGCCTTAAAATAGCGACGTTTTGTCCCGATTGACTAGCTTGTGGACGATATTGTGCAAAGGCACATCCAAAAATGGCCATAATTATGATCTAAAATTATTATACATTTATTTATTATGTATATAAATATATAATATTTCAACTTACCAAAGAGTTCATGTTGTTTTAGATGTAAATACAATTTTACTACTGATGGTAAATCAGTGGGGTATCTTGATATTTATACATACGAACACTTTTCCCTCCCCTTGCATAGCTCCGGATTACTAAACGACTCTTTTCGGATCATCCTTGTCGATATTTAGTTGCGTTCCAAGGTTTCTATTCCTTGATAGTAGGTGTATTTTAAGTCATCACCTATTAAAATGCCATATCAACCTTTTAGTTGATTTAAAATGCAGTGAATGTTTAATTCTTCTATATTTATGATATGAATTAAGTCTGTGGAATATGTCCCATAGGTTATATATTTGCATATTAAATTTGCAAAATTATGTTACATAATAAAATATACATTATAACATCATCACGATAAACAAATAAAATTATAAATAAATTATGTCTTTACCATTTATAACAGGCTTATTCAAAAATTTGTGTTTTCTTAATAATGTATTGTCTATTATAAACAAAATAATTTATAACAGAATATGTTTATGGTCATATAATAATAAAAGTGCTTCCGCACTCAATGCAGTAAGTTCTTATTCCACAACTGACAATAAACTAAACATCAATTAGTGCACAAGATAATTCATTGGTGTCAAACATAAAGCATGACTAATTCAATCTCACCTTTTCTGACAAAATCATATTTTTTAAATGTAATAACAAATTGAAATATTTGCTTGTAATTGAATTATTTACCATAACCCTAAGTAAATTTATGGAGTAATGCAATTGGTCTATAATTGGAAGAATTAGAATTGGTTCTTTTTTTTTTGTTATAAGATATAAGACAAATATTTTAGTCAGAATGGGAGCTAATTCATTCTAAACGTTTTAAGAATAATAGGTGAATTTTATCTGTATCTGATGCTTTTCTGGTATTTAATTTAAGAAGATATGTTCTAACAACATATTGCCTAAAATGAATTGGAATTATTTTAGCACTAGCTAACAACTAATCAACTAACATTGTAGATACTATAATAGGAGGATTTAGAATAGTAGAGTTAGATGCAAATTGGTTTGCAAAAATAACTGCTTCTTTTTTTGAATTAATAATTAAATTGTTTTGATTATTACAAAAAGAAGTTGAAGATTTTAACTTATTTTGCAATAAGTTTATTCATTTATATAGTTTTCTTGTTGCTTAAGGAACATTAAAAAATTTAAGTGAATTAGTTTCTGTCAAACCTTACTTTTTTAATTGTATTAGGTTACCACAATGTTTACGAGCTTACTTATAATCCTGATTAGCCTGTTCAGAACAATTACTGATGTATTTCTTAAATGATTTTGGCTTTTTATTAATTGCCTGTTTTGTCTGAATTAAGTACTTTTGTTTTGATTTCAAAACAAAAAATAGAAGATTTTTTTTAATGATTTTCTGAATAATGGTTTTTGTGAAATTTTCTGCTGCAATATGTTTATCCTCAAAATACAACCAATGTGTGTCAAAGTTGTTAAAAAAAATTGTTTTAGTTTTACTATGTGGGCAATCCATTTCAAACGGACCAGAGCAGGAGCTATTTCAAGTGTATACCCTGTCTATAAGACGCAAAAGTTATAAAACCATGTTTTTGTTCTCAATGGGCTGGGTAAAAAGAGGATTTTTTATTTATTTTTTAAAGTTGACGTTTTTTGATGTATATTGATTGAAAAATATATATTTGTTTTGTGGAAAAAAAACTGCAAAAACAGGCTTATTTTTCAACATAAACTGTTACAAATACACATTTAGCAGTTTTCAAAGGAACTATACACCAAATATTATTAAAAATTCAAGTTTTGCAAACAATTCTACATGAAAAATAGTCGTGCTTATCTATCGTAGAAAAAATCATCTAGAAAAAAAAATAAAAATTTAAAGTTTTTTTTTACTTAATTTTTTTTTTCAGATTATTTGGCTTATATTTTTTTAAGCTTATTTTAGAAGTTTAACAAAGACATCTTTTGTCCCTTAAAACAATTTTGGGCCATTTTACTCTTTGCCTGATAGTTTTTGCGCTTGCGGCACAAATTTAGTCTCAACCTATCGGCGCCAAAATTTGAGAATATTATTATCTTTGGCATTCAAACATAAATCCGCCCGGAGATTATCAAAATTTGATAAAAAATTGTTTTAAATCACACCCATTTTTTTGTAGATGGACTTTTCTACGGCCGATGAGTACAACACTAAGTATTTTCCATGTAAAGTTGTCCTCAGAATTCAAATTTTTAGTGCATTGTTCCTTGAACGCGGCTAAATGTGTATTTGTAAGAGTTTATATTGAAGAATAGGCCTAATTTGCAGATTTTTTGAGTTTTTGATCTTTAAAACCCAAATACACAGAACAAATTTATATTGTTCAATTGTTCAATACATCAAAATACGTAAAAAAATGCTTTTTTTGCCCAGCCCACTGAAAACAAAAACATGTCTAATAGACAGGGTATTTTAAACAAAAAATGCAATTAAGTTAAAAACGACAAAAAACTAAAAAAAAAATGTAGAATTTTTTTTAAGGGTTTTATACCCTCATAAACCCATCAAAAGACTACTAATAAGTTATAAAAACTGAAAAAAAAATACTAAAGTAAATTTCTCAATGCACCCCCTTCTTGCCTTGGTACGTTCGAAATGGAATTGCGCATGTTTATTTTAGAATAATGATAGATATGGCGTGGTTTAAGTTTTGTAATACTAGGAAAAGATGTTTTAACATTGGAAGTAATAAGTAAATTATTGGAGTTTTCTAAAACAACTTCAACAGAAGACGATTACAATCTCTAGAACAAAAGAACAATATAAATCTAATAACTTTGGTTTACCAAATAGTTCAATTAATTACTTTGAAGAAGCTTGTTAAAACTTGCAAAAAAGTTAAAAAAAGTTTGAAGTTTTTTGGAAAACAGTGTATGCTTATTACAAAATAGTTTTATTGGAAAAATTTAATAAAAAAAAACATGCAATTATAAACAATATCTTAAATGTTGTATTGAATTTTCTAAGATGTTAATAAAAAAATATAATTTTTTTAAACATTTTTAGTTTAAAAAAATAATATTTTAGAAAAATCAACTTTTAAGCTATCAACAAAGTCAATGTTTGGTTAAATTAATTAATTTGTGGAACAGACTAAACCTAGTTGCGTCAATTTACTTGTATCATAAGCCAAAAATAATGCCAAAAAATTGGGGTTGGGTGTTACCAGTGCTTTTAATCATTTAATTGCTTTTTTGAGAAGTTTTTTTCTTTTTTGTTTGTTATTTATGTTAAATAAATTATAGCTGATTGTATGTTATGTCATGTTTTGTACCGTAAAGACAAACATTAGGTTTAAATTATATCTGTAGTTTAAAATTAGCTGCAAGTTAATTTTTCAGTAAGTTGCTAACTCCATGTCTATAATGATCAGCAAGTATTAACCTTCTACACCCACGGCATGTCATGCGGGTACGTTTATTTTTAAATGACGGTTTTACTACGCAGATTTTAAATTTTTAATTAGTTTGTCTCAAAACTATTTATTAAGAATCTATTTCAAATAATTATATATAAACACTAATCTACAACAAAAAATTATAAACACTTGATTAATTTGTTTTCAAAAATGTGTATACTCCTCATAACGAAAGTACCCGGGTACCTTCACATGTTACATATTATCTATTATTAACATATTAAAAGCTATATTGATAGAGATAAAATAAATCTAAAGTTTAAAAAAATATGTTTATTATATATTTCACAAAATAAACATTTTGTATATTTTTTGGAGTGTCACAAACTAATTTATTACATTTGATACACCCTTTAGTAGTTTTTATTTGTTTTTTTTTATGTAGATCTGCAATTATGACTATTGTCTACTTTTACTAATATGCATTCAATCCATAACATTGTTCTAAAATGTTGACATGTTTTTAGACATTCTGTTCTTGTTTTATATCTGGTAAAGCAAGCGTTAGTTGCTTAGTTTTCTTTCCAATAGATTATTTTTTACACAAATAATGTAAGCTACTAGAGCCGCTATATCAATTATGTTACTAAATATTGATACATTATTAATTTGTCTAGCGCTCTATTGTATAGTGTTATATCATTTTATCCATATTATCAACGCTTTCTTTTTTTGCTATTATAATATTGTTTAATTTCAGATTTTGGTTTTAATCTACTTATATATTTGTGCAATACATTGTAGACAATAACATTACAGCAATTTTCTTACTTTGGGTACGTAAGATAAAATAAATATTCTTTTTGAGTTTTATTGACAATCATCTGAGAGGTAGGTATATATGGTTTGTTTTTATTGAGTGCTAAAAAGTTCTTGAATTAGTGACATACCTAGTCACCTGACATAAATATTTAACTACTCATTCACTCACTTACTTTGATTTTGTTTGTAGCTATCTGATGACTTTCTAGTATCAATTTGACCAGTGATTGAATAATAAATATGTAGTCACATACCAAATAAATTTTTATGACGTAATTTGCTATTTTTTAGGCATATATTGGGTATCTACTGTACATATAATATTTAATTAGTAACTAACATAATTTAGAAACAACAGCGGTTTTGCTTATTTTTAATCTTTCTGTTGATGTTGGCGTTGTCAAATTGTAGAAATTGTTAAATAGCCCAAAATCTATTTATTGCCATAGTCGAGCAATAAAAATACATGCTTCATTTTTGGTGTGTTCTTGCCGTTATTAACATCGCAAAATAGCCATAAAAATTATTAGGTACAAAAGTACATGCCTACGTGAAGATTAGTATATATTTTTTGTTGTGGGAAAACAAGTTAAAATCTTAAAATATGAATCTTGTTTAATTTTTTAATAGAATCCTGGTTTTGTTGATTTCCGCATGTAATATTTCAGGTTTTTTATTATTTTTTATGTTGGGTGCTACGTTTTTTATTTTATTCATATTTTGTTATCTGATTTTTGTTTAAATATAATTATTTATGTTTGTTTTTATTGAAGCAATTTTGAAGTTTTTTTTTATAAGCTCTTCAATCTTATTTTGCATTCTATTTAATATTTTAATAATTTTCAATTACATACACGCGTCAGAGAAAACGTGCCACCCAAAAATTTAATTAATTATCCACCTTTTTAAATATTTCTTGTTTTTAAATAAATAAAGTTAGTATGTATACTGCAAAAACGGAACGGAAAAAAATCCAAATAGTCATAAAATTAAAAAAATAGTTGTTAAACACGTTTGTTAGAATCAATATTTTTACAAGCTTTATGCTTGTGTGTAGATGAGTAATAAGTTTTATCTTTGTACTACACAGGTCTTTGTAGAGTACAGTGTAATAATGAATAAAAAATATCAAAAAACTCTGATAGTAACATTCTGAAAAGTAGATTAAGTCAACGGGATGTGGCAAAACAGTTAAATGTTAGTTCTTGTACCGACAAAGCAATCTTCGGCAAGCTCAAAGAACAGCAGTCAGTGTTTCCACAGTTTAACGAAGGTTAAGAGAAAGTAGTTTAACAGCTACAGGACTCTTGCTTACTGCAGCTCACAAAAGACGTAGACTTACCTTTGTCCAAGAACACATTAATTGGACGACTGGAAATATGTATTGTTCACGAATGAGTGCAAAATCTGTCTTTATGGCAAAAATAGTCAAAATAAGAAATACAAAATTGTTGGCAAACGTTATGCTGCCTGTACTCGGTCACCTTAAGTTGCTTTTAGGAGTGGTTCAGTAATGTTTTGGGCAGAAACTTCTTTTGATGCACAAAAGGATCTTGTTCCCATTGACAATACATAGCATATATTTTAGAAGAACACATGTGATGTCTTATTCTGGATTTGTTGACAATGGTTTTCTGTTAATGCAGGATAATGCACGACCACACATGGCAAATATTGCAACACAGTACCTTGAAAAAATGGGTGTTCCAAAAATAGACTTGCTTGCTCAAAGTCCGGATCTTAATCTTATTGAGTATATTTGAAACTAATTCAAAAGGCGTGGGTAAGACGTCGCATACCTGCTGCAACAACACGTGAAGAGCTCCGATTGGCCCTTATAGAAGAATGGATCAATTTCCCCCAAGCAAACATACATGACGTGCTATTCTATATGCCAAACCAAATAAGGAGTGTCATCCAGATTAGAAGTGGCAATACGCTGTATTAACAACTGATTTTATCACTTCTTGCCTCTTCAATTCAATTTGTTGTAATGTAAACTGTAAATGTATTTTCTCAATAAATTTGAAAGTTCTCTAACTTTTGCGTAGACGGTACGTTAAAAAGAGTTACTAAATTCATATACAATAGATTAATTGCATTAAAAATAAACAGTATTTAGGTGAATAATTATGTAATTTTTTTGAGTGGCCGTTTTATATGACTCGCAGTGTAATTGTTTTTTTATTTAATTTATTATTTTTGTAGAGTAGTTGAGTTTGACTGTAATAATTTTAAAATCTTAATGATTTTTTTTTTAAGTAAGATGAATTTATTGCATTTCTCAGTTTTAATTGCAGTTGTTCTTTTCCTGTATTAGATATTCCACGTATTTGTAATTTGATTTTTATGTCTTTAGTTTTCATATCTGCATTTTTTGTTTTTTTATTTCATATAATTTTATTTTATTTTGTTTAGTGTTTTTATTTTCTTTACTTACATTGTATATACTGCTAATTGTTGATTTCTTAGTTATCAGTGTATACAACACACATTTTTGTTTAGCACTTCCTTAGAGAACTAATTGTACTTAAGATATGTTTAAGCGTTTTAATTAATTATTTATTCACTCGTTTCCGATTAAAAACGTAGTTCTCGAGAGCTTATGATTTTTACAAGTATACCATAGACGCAATCATTTATAATAAAATTGTTTTTTTTGTAATTAAAAAAAATATAAACCATAAAACAGTAAATTTGCATTTTCAAAAATAATTATATTATTATCTCATATAAATGTTAAATAAATCGTATCTACACAGCGGTAGGTACAGGGTGACGTTTGTGCCGCTCTAGTCTATTTGTATACATTCTTATAACCTTGCTTGCTTGACAGCTGTCAAAGTTGAACTGTCAAAACAAATAGTATAGTGAACAACTTTATAAAAGCGGCATATTTAAAGTGATTCCCATTCATTTATAAACTCCTTGTAAACATCTGCTGTGTAGATACTTACCCATAGACGTTGGTTGAGTTAGTCGGGGTTGGAAAAAATAAACAAAAACATCTGCATTTTATTAATATTGGTGTTTTTGTTTAAAGTAATTTAAATCAAAATAAGTAAGAACATGATTAAAACCAGTTTAAACAATGCGTTTTTTAATAATAATTTTAGCAAAATATATTAGTAATAACTATCAAACGGTTATATAATATATTCACTTTAATAAATATTATTGATTTGGGAAAATCAATTGTTTTGACCACTACAACTAATTGAAAATAGATTACAAAGCAATTAATCCATAATTACTCGCTTACTGCGAATCGCATAGAAACAATACGCATGCCATTCGATAGATAATTAAATCCTGCATCAAAGCCATGTTCTTTGTGCATTTCTGCATTATACAAGTAATTACAGTATTAAAACTAATTTGCAGCAATAATTATCATTTTGACACGATATAAATCAAAAATAAAGTTTCTAATAGAAATAATAATAATTTTATTTATGCTAAATAGGTTACACACGTCACATAGAATACACAGATACAATATATTTAGACATAAAAAAAAACATGACAGAGATCTGTTAATTGGTGTATAATTAAATACTATATTAAAATTTAAAATACTTAAAAAAAAAACAACAGACAGAGATAAACCCTAGGACAATCAGAAAAAATTACATATACTACAGCCAGTAAACGACTAGATATATACTTTTTACATCCTTTCTAAACATACAAATTTTTAAATAAAATAGATACTAGACAGTTAAAAATTAATAAAACATTATCATTTAATATAATGTACTGAATAAATGATTTTTATGTAAATTTTTTTTAAGTGGAAGGAAGCTCTTTAACATCGGTTCACATGCCTGTTTAAACTTGCTCAATCTTAAACGGTGCAGGTACATATTTAAAGTGTTTCTTGTTTCATAATTGTAATTTGAGCTATGCGTACTATAAAGATGTTGATTTATATATATATATATTATTGTTTTTGTAAGCAGTCTAGAATGCACTGGCTGGGTAGTGTTACAATACGTTGATTTATTAATTCAACTTTACAATCTTACGCCACCACTTACTACACGTATAGTTTTTCTTTGTAGAGAAAAACTTCTATACCTGATAAATTTCTAAGTAGACAAATATTACAGCTTAGTTTATGTTTGCCAGAATCTCCATCTTTGTTTCATTTTAATTTATCATAAATACATATATCATATATGTATTGTCCTAAGAATTTTGATTAATAAAAAATGTAATTGACCTTACTGTAAATGTCATTTTAACAGTTTTTCCTTGATTTAAAATAAGTTGATCACATTCAAACTATTTTTTATCATTACTAAACGCAAAATAAATATTTCGTTTGAATTAATATAAATAGTTGTGATAGTACCGAATACTGTTTATGTTGTTCCATTTCAGCAGTAATAATAGTACGTAATTGTAGTTAAGTTTTATACTATTAGTACAGACGTAATGCTTATTTCATAATTTATAATAGAATATTGTAATATACGTGTGGAAAGTCATTAAAAATCAAATATAAATTAAATATCGAGTTTTTCAATAGTCAATATTGATCATTCTGATATTTAATTAAGTAATTATATATAAAAAAATACTTTAAACAGTAGGCTGTCACTTGAACATAAATAAAGATAAATAGTAAAATAATATATTTTATGATTGTTTATTACTTAGTTCTACAGCCCTAAAGTAACTCTTTATAATTTTGTTAAAATAAAGTTACGTTATTTTACTAGTACAGTAAAATACCTGTACGTCATCTGTTAATGTCAAAATAAATGCTTTTTGAAAACATTTATTTTTATTTACATTGTAATTAAAATTAAAATTTAACAAATATTATTGTTGATTGCTAACACTCTGGTTGTAATAATGTTTAATATTTATAATACAATGATTGATTCCAGAAATATTTATTACTACATTTTTCTTTAATTCTCTCAAAATTCTTGTGTTCTCTTGACCTTTGTCGCATACGCTAAAAGTAGAAGATTTTTTAGTGAAACACCAATCTTGATGTTTTTACAATCATCTATATAGCCTTTCGCTGCAGTGGATAAACGCCAGCGGCCATGTTCTTTTATTCTTCCATGATGGCTTTTGCATTTTAGAGTAGTCGAGCAATGATCCGTATACGAAAACTTTTTAGACTTAGGTATTTTGCCATCACAGCTGGCATATTACTAATGTTGTGTACTCCGACAAGTTGAATGGTACATTTTGCTTATTATGTGATACCAATTGGATAAGTCTTGTATCAAAAGTTCAAGTAGATTAATATTTTCTAGTTTACTAGAAACTATTATAAAAAAAATAATTAACCAAGCTAAACTAAAAAGTGCATTTTAAAATTGTTGATAATAGCGTCACTAATTACTAACGTTTACATGCACAAGTCATACAATTTTTAACGACAACCTAAGACAAACTATGGTTGTTGTACATTTTCAAAACAACGGATTATTTAAACATTTTTACTTTGTTAAATAAATGTTTCTTATTGTTAGATTTTATTAAAATAGCATTAATATGATAATTTACTTTTGTATGATACTTGAAAATTTATTAATGTCAAGGAAAGTTTGCTGTTGAAATATGATAAACACCATTTGCTATATACATTATATAACTCTTTGTATAAATGACTATATTTTTATAGTAATAGGAAATCTTTAGCGGTAACAGCAGTTTTTTTAATTTGTTTAAAAGATTCAAAGATTATTTAATTAGATAAAAGATTTGGGTGTAGTTTTTCACGAAATACTTAAATTTATTGACAGGGACCCTAGATTTGAAACGGGTCATCAAAAGTATTACTAACGCGAGAGTTACATCAACAAAGAAAGATTACGATACAATTGAACTAGCGGAACAAGACTTGTTCCACTAACCAATTTAATCAACAAAACACTGACTTAATTTGTAGCTTAAAAGTTATTTTTTCTAATATTTGTGGTTTGATAAAAAAATTAAATTTAGTAGTTAGTCATGAGCGTCTTAAACATAGAAAATCCCATATTTTCTTTTTGATTGAAACCAAAGTAAATAATAAAAATACAGATCGCTTTAATCTAGTAGATTTCAATTATTATCTTAAACATTTATTGCGGACTAACAGGAAAGATTGTGCCTACATCCACGAATAACAGGCAACTCCAAATAAGACAACTCCAAACTTTTTTGATAACTTTTCTAAAAGATTTGACAAGCTTCTTCAAAATAGTTATATAAAAACCAAAATAATTTTGTTAGGAAATTTTATTGTACATAATACTGAATGTCATTCATCTTCTACAACACTATCCAGACAACAAACTAGGATTTTTGCTGCTTTTTTTAATCTTACCCAACTTATTTAGCAACTTGCATGTTTTCTTAATAAAGAATTTTTTGGTAAACCAAGATTATTAAATTTTATATAATTTAACTATTCCAGACACTTCTGTTAAAGTTGCTTTAAGAAATTTCAATTTTTTACTCATTACTGTTGTTACTACCCATCTAAACCGCGCCCCATCCATCATTATTCTAAAATTTTAATTTTGATACACATTGTTTATATTCTAAAAATCTACTTATTGCAGCTAAAAACCTCACAAAAATTATTCAGAATGTCATCAAAAAGTTTGGTTCATACTATGTTTTTACACAAAAACAAAAGTAGTTGTTTTCAATTCAGACAAAAACAGTTTTTCTTTATTTTGCGTTTTAGCTATTTTACATCGCCCTAGAAGTCTTACGACTTGTATGAAAGGGGTTGATGGGACCAACGGCTTATTAGATGACTTCCGAATCACCCCGGTGGATAAAGAACAAAGTTATTATTTTAGTCATACTCGAGGATCAAACCCCGGACTGTTAGCGTGCTACGCAAACGCTCTATAATTGAGCTATCTCACCGTTAAGTTAAAAAACGCATCAGTATTAGTTAGAAACAAATTTTGTTTAGAACAAGCTTGTTAAACAATCTAGTACAATCTGAAAAAGATAGGATTAATAGAAACAAAGCTAATCAAATTTTCCAGTTTTCCATCAACAACAACAAAATTTATAAAACAATAAATTCATTGCAACGGAACACAAAATCTTGAAATAATCAAAACAATTTAGTTACTAATCCAAAAGAAAAAGCAGATATTTTTGCAAACCAATCAAACCAAAATTGCATCTAACTCTACTGCCGGTTAGTGGTAAAATAAGAGGTCCTTTTCGTTTTAGACAACGGGTTGTCAAAAGATATGTTCTTAAATTAAATACCAGAAAAGCATTAGATATAGACAAAATTTTACCTTTTAAAATATTTGCAAATGAATTAACTCCATATCATACAAAAAAAAAACATTTACAAATTGTGGAAACGTTGCAAATACCTATATAGTGTCAAATCTGTCAAAAAAGTTTAAAAAATATAATAATTTGTAAATTGTCAAGTTTTTAGAACAAAATAACTTAGATATTCAATATAAATATCGATCAAAACGTTCAACAACAGATCTTTAGACTTATGTTAATCACAAATAAAATTCTACTTAGAACAAACATGAAAAAAAATTTGCAGTAGCTTTAGACATATCCAAAACGTTTGATAGGGTATGACACCCTAATTTTATCAACAAGTTGTAAAGGTCTTAATCATAAATCTGTAAATCTGATCAATAGTTTTCTTGACAATAGGAAAATTATAGTTAGAATTAATGGTTTGACCCTCTGACCCCAAAGTTATAAATGCTCGTGTTCCTCAAGGTTCTGCTCTATTGCCCACTTTATTTTTGATTTGAAGTTCATTAATACTTCTTAAAACAACTAAAAGTCGTACTTATAGTTTTGCAGATGATAACACCCTTCATTCTTCATACTTTTCAAAAACATATCAACAAATATGGCAGAAAGTCTTCAAATTTCTTCGGAATTTGTAACATCTATAAACAAAAAGCTCAAAACAATATCTAAATAAAACATTTACAACATGGTCAATTTTAACTCTAAAAATACTCTATGTTGGCGCCGCCAAATTGTATTATTATTTAATACGTTTTATTATATCTAATTATTTTATATTTATGGTTATTGTGACATCCGTTTGTAATTATTTGTTTTATTTGAACAGATGTATTTATTTTTAAGCCTTTATACCTGATTAACCCTTAAATTCCCAGAAATATGAATTTTATTACTCGTTGTTAGAAACTAATCATTGCACCCTTTTTTTCCCCCTGTGCAATTTTACCCGTTAATAAATTGTATATATATATTGTATTTTATGTAAAATAAAGTTAGTTATTATTGAACTTGCAATCGAGCAGCAATAAATACATAGAGTAAGAAGACAGCGTTTATTATAAAAACCTACCCAATCTACTGAGACCGCGTAAGGACGTAAATTCAATTATTTCCACGTGGCTAAACCAATGGTCCTTCGTTCCGAATTTTTAAAATAAAGAAAAACCGTCTTTAAGAAGTTTGCACCAGGTCATTCGCAGCACCTCAACTTCATCATTTGTCGAAACAACACAAATATATTTACAAACAAGTAAGTGCTTTCCTTTGTGTTCCCATTTCCTCGTTTCTCGTGTTAGTAAAGCTTCAATCTTAAAACAATGCCTCGTTTAACAGAACCGCAACTAATTAAAAAACGAAACGCGTTTTTAATGCAGCTAACGTCATTCGAACAATTTATAAATAGTTTTGTCAATAAACCCTTAAGTGATGTTGACGTCGAAACAATATCGCGCCGACTCAAAAGGTTGCAAGAAAATGCAGATCAGTTTGAGACAACTCAATCTTCAATTGAGTCAGTGTCTAAAGATATTGAAATTGAATTCAAAATTCGAATTAAATTAGAATCATTAATTGATATGTTTTTGGGTGCCGCGTCTGCTCTTATTAAACCAAAAGACATTAGAAAAGTAGAATCTATTAATACGGATTCATCTAAAAACATTAAATTACCCACAATACAATTACCATCATTCGATGGTGATTTTACTAAGTGGCGTTCATTTGAGGACGCATTTAGCGCGGTTATTCATGAAAATGGTTCCATACCGGAAGTTCAGAAATTGTGCTATTTCCAATCTGCCTTAAGCGGTGAAGCATTAAACACTATTAAATTATTAGAAACTACTGCATCAAATTATATGGTCGCGTACAATATTTTAAAAGATTGATTCAATCAACGTCGAAGAATTATTTACGCACATTCAAAAAATATTTTAAACTTCGATTTTACTTCACTAAAATCTGCCGCTAATTTGCTTGAGCAATATATTCGTAGTATCGAATCATTAAAAATATTTCCTGAAAATTTTGAAGTGTTCTTTATTCCTCACATTCTATCAAAACTAGACAAAAGAACTAATACTGAATGGGATTTATATATGAATAATAATTTTAAATCCGATGAATTGCCTAATTGTCAACATTTAATCAAATTTCTCTTAGAAAAATCGTATATTTTTGAAACAGGTAGATATCAGCCTCAAAATGTATCAAAAAATAAATCACACATAAACTCATTCACAATAACATCGAAAAGCTCACATTCTTGTCCAGTGTGTAACAATACACATTATATAAATCAATGTTCCAAATTTCTTGAAAAATCTATTCAAAATTGTTTCAATTTAGCTAAAATGTTAAAATTATGTTTAAATTGTCTTCGAAAGGGACACAATGTAAAAGAATGCAAGTTGTCTGCATGTCGAAAATGTAATTTATCACATAATACTTTACTTTATTTTGAAAAATCTGTAAACAATCAATTAACCGAAAAATCAACTGAACCTTCCGCAGTAGTCAATTGTTCGACGATTAAAAATAATGTATCTTTATTGTGTACTGCTCAAGTCAATGTGTTTGATCAATCTGGATAGGCACACCAAGCTCGTGTTTTATTAGATTCCGGGTCACAATCCAATTTCATAACAAATTCATTAGTAAATAAATTTAAATTAAACAAACACTCACTTAATCATACAGTATCGGGAATAAATCAAAAAATGTCACATATTAATCATTGTGTTACATTAAAGGTAACATCTAAAACTTCATCATTTGCAACTGAATTGTCGTGTTTGATTCTTGACAAACTCACAGATAACATACCTTAAATATCGTTTGAAAGATTTAATTTTAATATCCCATTCAATGTTTCACTTGCTGATGAAGAATTTCATCAGTCAAAACCGATCGACATACTCGTTGGTTTCACTCTTTTTTGGAACATTATTTTAGATGGTCAAATTATCATTGAAAATTCTGATTTAAAGATGCAAAATACACAACTCGGTTGGATCATTTCAGGCATCATATCAGTTAATTATTATCAAAACAAAGTGTATCTTGTTTGTCACTGAATTCACAATTAGAAAAATTCTGGCAACTTGATAATTACGAGAAAAATTCAATTTTTTTAACACCAGATGAAGAGTTCTGCGAATCACATTTTAAAACCACCACTCGTCGTGACCAATCGGGTCGATTTATAGTCTCAATTCCATTAAAACAAGTTCAGTATGAATTAGGTGATTCACGCGCACAAGCCCTGCGAAGATTTTACAGTTTGGAAAATCGTTTAAATAAAAATCTTACTCAAAAACAAATGTATTCAGATTTTATAACTAAAGATATAGATCTGAAACATATGTCTCCCATTTCTTCTAAAAACAAAAAACACAAATATTTTCTTCCGCATCATTGCGTTACTCGCGAAGATAGCATTACAACCAAATTAAGAGTAGTTTTCGACGGTTCCGCAAAAACCTCGACAAATATATCTTTAAATGAAATTCAACATGTAGGTCCAACCATTCAGTCAGATCTTTTTACTCTCTTAATAAAATTTAGGAAATACTGTTTTGTAGCTATAGCGGATATAGAGAAAATGTATAGGCAGGTATTAATCAATCCTGATCAAAGATGTTTACAAAAAATAGTGTGGCGTGATAATCCAGATTTAAAACTTAATTTTTATGAGTTAAATACCGTCACATACGGAACGGCTTCAGCTCCATATCTTGCTATACGATGTTTATTTGAATTGGCAAATCAGAATAAAGATAATTATCCAGAAGCTTCAAGTATTTTCAAAGAAGATATGTACGTCGACGATTTACTAACAGGGTCCAATAACTTAGACGTCTTAATTACTCGTTGTACTGAAGTTTCAAACATTTTAATTTCTGCGGGATTTTCACTTCGTAAATGGAATTCAAACAGTAAACAATTGATCAATCACTTTCAGTCCAGTAATGAAAACAGTTCACAGTTTTCAAATATATTTACGAATGAAACAAAAACTTTTGGTATTGTTTTCAATGCAATAACCGATGAATTCCAGTTCCAGTATAATAGTAAAAAATGCCCAGATAAAATTTCCTATACAAAACAATCAATTCTAAGTCAAACAGCTCCACTATTTGATCCACTTGGGTTACTAAGTTCACTAACTATTATTCCAAAGTTAATTATTCGAAAATTATGGAAACTAAAAAGCAGTTGGGATGACCCAGTGCCATCACAAATTGATTATGAATGGAAACAATATTTATTACATATAAATAAAATAGACTCAATCAAAATAAAACGGCAACCAATCAGCACAAACTACACATATATTGAACTGCACGGATTTGCAGATGCCTCGGAAATGGCATATGGCGCGTGCATATATATTAAAAGTATAAATGACTGCAACGTACACAAAATTGAATTATTGACGGCCAAAAGTCAAGTTGCTCCAATCAAACAAATTACTATACCCAGGTTAGAACTTTGCGCGAGTGTACTACTTGCAAAATTGACTTCTTACAATACTTAAAATTAAGTTTAATAAAAATTTTCTGTGGTCTGATTCAAAGGTTACATTATGTTGGATAAAATCTTGTCCAAGTCGCTGGAAAACTTTTGTGGCTAATAGGGTCTCAGAAATTCAGCAGTTAACTTTGTCAGAAAATTGGCATCACGTTAAATTAGCTGATAACCCAGCTGATTTAATCTCTCGAGGTTCATTTCTTGAAGTGACCGACGCTCATAATTTATGGTGCCAGGGGCCCTCATAGCTCCAAGAAAACGATTATCCTGTAGAAAGCCATCTTAATGTTGAAACACCTGATGAAAGATTAGTAGTTTCATATACTGTAACAACTAATCTAAATGTTATATCACAATTTTCAAATTTGCCAAAATTAATTCGTGTTTTCTCTTATTGTTTACGATTTATTAATAAAATTAGACAGAAAGAAAGTTATTTAGACAACGTTGGAGCACAAGAACGCCGCGAAACATAAAAATTGTTAATAAAACTAATTCAAATACAACCTTATAGAATTGAACTTGAACAATTAAAACATGGAAATAATTTACATTCAAATTCCGCAATTCTTTCACTTTCTCCATTTATTGACAATAACGGTTTGTTAAGAGTAGGAGGAAGATTAAAAAATTGTAATCAAAATTTTGATCAAAGGCATCAAATTATATTGCCACATCATCATTTAACTACGTTGTTGGCTTTATTCTATCATAGAATAAACTTGCATTGTGGTCCCCAACAGCTTCTTTTTATGTTGAGACAAAACTATTGGCCTGTTAAGAGGCAAAATTTAACTAGGCAAATTGTAAGAACATGTGTAACTTGTTTTAAGTCTAACCCTAAACCATACATCCAAATGATGGAAAATTTGCCAAAACATCGAGTCAATCCATCACCTCCATTTTTAACCACAGGCGTGGATTTTGCTGGCCCATTTAAAGAACACGAACGACGTTCTCGTGGAAGTAAAACGTTTAAAATATATGCTTGTTTGTTTATCTGCTTATGCACTAAAGCAATTCACTTAGATGTAGTATCGGATCTATCAGCTCAAGCGTTCTTAGCAGCATTTCGCAGATTTATAGCGCGACAAGGTAAACCAAACAAAATATGATCGGACAATAGAACCATTTTTGTTGGAACTAATTTAGAATAAAAGCGCCTCAAAAAAGAATTTATCACTTGGAATTCGGAACTTGATAGCGCCATGTCGAATGAAGGTATTGATATAACTTGGGAATTTATACCTCCTAAATCTCCACACTTTGGTGGAATTTGGGAAGCTAATATAAAAATGATAAAACGGCATCTCACTCGCGTAGTAGGGGAATTAATTTTAACTCATGAAGAATTTGAAACGGTTCTAACACAGATCGAAGCTGTACTTAACTCGCGTCCTTTATATCCTCTTAGTAGCGATCCACATGATTTGGAAATGATCCTCCTGCAACGTGGAAAATGGGCAGAATTTTAGAACTATTCAAAGGAAGCGATGGACATGTGCGTGTAGTATCACTGAAAACTGCAAGTGGTGTTTTTAAACATGCGGTCTCAAAAATATGTTTGTTACCAAATCAAGGTGACAATTAAACAATTATTTTAAAAGAAATTAATTCTTTTAAGGTGGGAGCATGTTGGCGCCGCCAAATTGTATTATTATTTAATACGTTTTATTATATCTAATTATTTTATATTTATGGTTATTGTGACATCCGTTTGTAATTCTTTGTTTTATTTGTACAGATGTATTTATTTTTAAGCCTTTATACCTGATTAACCCTTAAATTCCCAGAAATATGAATTTTATTACTCGTTGTTAAAAACTAATCATTGCACCCTTTTTTTCCCCTGTACACTTTTACCCATTAATAAATTGCATATATATATATTGTATTTTATGTAAAATAGAGTTAGTTATTATTGAACTTGCAATCGAACAGCAATAAATACATAGAGTAAGAAGACAGCGTTTATTATAAAAACTTACCCAATCTACTGAGACCGCGTAAGGACGTAAATTCAATTATTTCCACGTGGCTAAAACACTTTACTTTTTACTGATTTAAAATCAAAATTTGTGGTATCATCAATACCCAATATTAAACTAAACAACAAACCCATATCTAAATTTTCGTCAATTTGTCTTCTAGGAGTTAAAATCTCACATAATCTTTTCTGAAGCGACCATGTTGTTAACATAGTTTAAAAAGTATCTAGAAAACTAGGTTTTCTTAATAGATGTAAAAAGTTTTTTACTTCTGTTCAACTTTTGCTTTTATATAAAACTTATATTTGCCCTTGTATTGAATATTGTTCCCAAATATGGGAAGGAACATCAAAAACTACATTATCTTTTCTAAACTTTATTTAAAAAAAAAGCTATTTGTATTTTTGCCGATCAAAAATTGGCTAACAAACTAGATACTTTACAACACCGGCATAATGCATTGCATTGCAGATCTTTGTTTAAACAAAATATAAACATATTGCCATCTAAACAAATATTTACTCGTAGTACAAGGCTTGCTAAGAATTCTAACAAATAATCACTGACAGTTTAGAGATGTAGAACGTAGAACTAAAACTTTTAAGAAAGATTTCTTTAACCGTATTAGCAACACATGGAATAAATTTCTAAATTTAATATTTCCTAAACATATTATTAATTATAGGTGTACTAGATAAATGTCACTATTTAGCAAACCTACGTATTTTACTAATTATGGGTATAATCATCTACGTAGTAGAATGTGTAGATATGCTAATCACAATTAATTTAAAATTAACTCTAATCTTTTCTGTTGTAGACGGCAATCTTTTGTTTTTGCTTAACGTAGTTTTTTTTTAAGTTTGTGTAATGCAGTTGTTAATGATTTATTATACAGTCAATTATTGATTATTGTTATTAATAAAAACCATATGTATTTTACATAAATAGCTATAACAATAAATTTTAAAAATAATTGTAACAGTTAACACGTAGTAATTATTACTACAACTCTTTATGTTTGTAAAATAATATCTATCTGGTAACCTTTTTTTAATGCACTAGTGCTTTATTAGAATATTGTACAATTAGCTTGTAATGATACCCATTTCCTACGTAGGTATATACGTTGTAGCACAAGTCTAATAAATAAATAAATAACAAATTATTGAAATTTTGTGCAAATTGTACACTTTGTAAGGAGTAGAAAAAACTGCAGTCATATTATATTTATAAAAATTTATAAAAATCCATATCAAAATAAAAAAATAATTAATAAGCATTTGAAAAAATCATAACTAAAAAAATGTAGAATCAGAAATTGCCTAGTGTGAAAAACCTAAGAAGACAAACTAATAATTGTTGTTTTGTATGTTAAGTATACAAGGTGTCCCACGATGTTAAGTCACCACTTCATCTACGTTTAGGAAAAGTAAAAATAAGTCAAAACTAAACTGTAGTCATTTTTTCTTAAGCAAATATTAAAGTTTTATTTAGTTAATAATAATAATACTTTATTTATTGTATGTAAAAAATAAATTGTTGCCAAAGCTTCAGCAGCAAAAAATTATATTGCAATGCCAAGTTGTTAAAATTTTCAGACATAATGCCTTATTTGTACGACAATAAACAACCTAAATTGTTAGGTTTTATATTGAATATATGAATGCAGTAGAGTTACCACTGACTAATGGAGCGTGCTCTTAATAAGAGCTTATCACGACACATTAAACTAGTTTGGATGTACTTGGAGATAGGTCAGTAGACATTCTGTATACAAATCTCAACATTTTTATAGCATGGTTGCACATTTAGTTTTTATGCTTAACAAAAGTCAGTTTTGGGTTAAAAATGATGCCTTTATTTACGCAATATGTTTCAAAACTTTATTATCGATAGCAAAGTTATACAATACTTAAAGTTTTGTTGATGCTTATTAAAAAACAAACAAGTTATTAATAAGACACCAAAAATAAACAAAATTCAAATCACTTTATAAAATGCAATCATCATCAACAGATAATATTTTTCTATATTTTTTTAGGTGGTCAGCAAATAAAAGAAAAGACAAAAAATTAATACAATAAGAAAAATTAATAATAAAAAGTAAAAACAAAAAGAACTACAGATAAAGCAATAATTGATTGTGATAAAATTTAATAAATTCACACACTAAGTACGATTTCTAGAAAGCTCGACGCAACAACAAAAGTATAAAAACGCAGAGATCAGAGCTTAGCAATTACAATTTTATATTTACACAATCAACTTCTCTTGATTAAAAGTCATTTAAAAAAAAAATATAACAAAGAATTTGTAAGAGTAGAATAACTCTTACAAAACATATGCCGCTGTTCTACTAAAATTGTATTTGGCCAGTTTCAATATATAAAGTATTATGCACTTTATTAAAGTTTATTTTCCTGTTTTCCAAGTTGGCAACTATAAGACCGACAAGTTTCCCAATGAGTGCACAACCACCTCCGTGAACACAAAACTTTTTCAAAAACATTGACTGCAAGAATAATAATCTTGGCACCTTTATTGGTCGTGTATCTGCATCGTTGTACTAAAATGCAAGAACATCAAAACAGATTTTGATAATCTTATGGAGTTTTGCCGTTGGATTATTTAAAATCGATACTTACAAATTTTACTCGCAGACGAGGCAATATTTACAATGAATAGATTAATAAACAGAAAGAAAAATTACTTTTAGAATTTAAAGAACCCACACAAAATTATAATGTCAAATTATCAACTTAGGTTTTTAGTAAATGTCTGATGTAGAATTATTGATAGCTTTATCTAACAATTCTTTTATATAATATGTTACGTAAGGCAATCATCTCTTTTACGAAGAGCCAGAATGTGTTTATGGTAATATATGAAATTGTACTTATTTAATTAATAATCATTCTTAAATATTTTGTATTTTGAAAACAGTTTATTTTAGGGCATAACTTTATTTGACTTTTTGATAATATTTTTTGTCTAAAAATTAAGTACACAAAGTTGTAACCTCATGTCGTGAGACAATCTCTATAACATCCAAACATTAGTAAAATAATATATACTTGTTACTATACCCACTGTTAAAAAACCCACACACTTTTTCGTACATATCATATAATATTGATTTTATAAGAAAAAATTTCATTTACTTATTATTTCTCATATACATATGTGTACACTTCTCAATTAATAACTTTACTAAAATATAATGCAACGTGATAGTTCAATTTATACAACTATAATTATAGATTAAATCAATGCTTAACTTATTTTTTGTAATTTAATAGTACTTATTTTATTTTGTTTGGTAGGTTATTAGTCGGTGAGACTAATTTAAGTTAATGTCACAATGGCCAATATTGAAAGTAATGTGGTAGTAACATTAAACTTTCATCCATTTAACCTATTACATAATAACTAATAACCAATACGCACTATGAATAAAAATGACCATTAATGTGCAATTCATTAATTGTTTATGTATAAACATCTTTCTCAATTCTTTTACTGATTTAAATTAAATGGCGTTTATATCCAATCTTATCTTATTGTTAATTGAGATTAAATTTATTTTTATGTTTTAATATTCTTCATATTTTTTGTTGCATGAAAACACAAATCTTTCTCATTAGAATTAGAATGTAACGTAAAATACTAATCAATAAACAATAAGTAATCACTTTTATAATTTTTATTTGGCTTTTTTATGTGTCACATGTATCGGGATTTAATAATATAATGTATTAATATACATATTTGAAGAACTCGCACAACCAATGTACGAGACTGTGCACATCGGAATTATACATTATAATATTATAGGTCTATTCTGAACATATTTCAACATCGATGTTAGCTAACATCGCTGTAAAAATCACTTTTTAACCAATCAGGTATCGAGTTTTTTAAATATTACCTAGCAACGTTCAAAATGTTAATTAACATCGCTGTAAAAAATGTTCAGAATACGGCTATTAGTTTCTTTGTAGTGCCGCGCAGAAATAATTCTAATTCTCTTAAAAAAGATGCACATTTTTTTTAATATTCGGGTATATAATATATTTATATTGGTTACTATTGGTGGTTTTATTAAATATTATGTTTTTATTGGTTTTTATCAACTGTTGTAATTATTGGATGGTGGTGGACGTTACTATGTGATTGTTCATTATAAAATAACTAAAATAAGTAAAACACATGTTCTATGTAGTATATCACAAATATATTATAAGACCGTAACTAGTTTTAACCTTTACAAAGCTTTCATACGGACGATAATATAAACAAATATAAAAAAATTACAAAAATTACAAAACATATACCACAGGAAAGCATAAAGTATACAGAGAGGTGAAAAAATACATAAAATTATTATGATTAAAAATGATTATGAATTACATACAGTAATAGAAAAAGAAAAAAAAAAAACAGATTAAACAGGTAGAAAAAGAATTAATAAATAAAAGATAATTATGACACATATAAGTCGGTTTGGTCATTAAGCAAGTTTACGAATGAATTATTTTTTAATTTAGCAATTTTCTGCCTTAACAGTTATGAATAATTTTAGGTTTATCAATATTTGTGAATGTATGACTATTTTCTAAAATATGATTTGCAAATCTATCTAAATAGCGTAGTCTAAAAGAGCGAAAATGTTCTTTAAATCTAATTTTGAAAGTTTTTCCTGTGTGCCCTGTATATCATACATTATATGTAGGACAACTTAACTCATACACTCTTGATATTAAAATTGTATCTGTACATACAGTCTATAGCCTCGAATAAAATGTTTTGACTTATAAACGCTACTATATAATTAAATTCACTGAGAATATTTCCTATTTTTTTTAGATATGGACCAAAATAAGTTATTGAAATGTATTTCATGGGTTCCAAGACTTTTATCTTATGATAAATTAACTGCAAAGTGAGGCTATACTCTTTCTTAGTAATTATATGTTTTATAGTTTTTCTTGGAAATCCATTGATATGACCTATTGATATGATTTTTATAAGCTCATTTTGCCGAAATTTTGATGTTAATAGTAAGCTGAAGGCTCTATGAACTATTAAACGATAGACCTTAATATTCGGGTAAATACTATTGATTGAAGTTAGAAAAATGTCTAATTGACGCGAGATACCTTTAAATCAAACTAAGATATCATCTGCATATTGATACCAATAAGAAATATGTTTCTAAGCAAGGTCTAAATTGTAATTTTTTTTTTCGAAAAAAGTCATAAATATTTGTGTTAACAAAAGACTTAATAGTAACAGCCTGTGTTTTGTTTGAAAAACTTACTATTAAATTGAAAATAGATATTTTTAATGCAGAATTTTAAAAAGGACATTATTTTGTTGCAAATGTAAGGATTAATATTTACATTTTCAAATAAATTTAAAACTAATCCTCAAAACATTTATTTGGAAAAATGTTGAAAAACTACTACTGATATCAAAAAAGATTAATTTTTAGTTTTTTTTTATATTGTTGGCAAGCTCTAACAAATTAACTACACTAAATTTTAAAGAAAAATTTGTATATTCATTTATTAACTTATTTAATTTAATTTCTAACTTATTAGTAGGATTGTTAATGTATAATACTACGGAGTGTATTGGAAGATCTGGTTTGTGGCTTTTTATAAGGCAGTATAGTTTTAGTGCCAATGGATTGCTATTAATTACAGTTAAGTTATTTAAGAGTGGAAATAAAAGTTTATTATTGGAAAGAAGAAATCGGAGTTTAATTTGAATTTTTTTAGTTAATTCTGAACGTAATGTTATAAGATTTTTACCGTTAATAAATTGCTAAATTTTTAAATAATATTTGGACTATAAAAAGAATTACTATATCGTTTAATTTGTCAGTTTTTGTGAAAATGGTGTTATAATTTTTAATTTTAAGTCAAAGTGACTTAATAGTCGGCGTCTCGAAAGTATCTGAAAAAAACCAAGCTAGCTATTCTAGATTAAAAAAAAAAACAGCATTTGGAGATTTATAACATTGAAGTGCAAGCTGTGATTTAAGAATAAGTGTTTCTGTAGCATTGCTATTATCTACATGTGGTGAATATTTTAGGTCTTTACATAACATGACAATTCTTTTTGTAAAAACAAAACATTTGACATATTAATAGTTCTAATATTATTTGCCGTATTCTATGTTGTTGGGTTTTAAAAACTGAGAATTTTTTATTCTGAAATAGATATTTTTTATGATTAATTTACTAATATTAAATCTAACATAATTATCAAAAAAGGCTGAAAAACTCGTACGGATGTTGATATATTTTGGAATAAACTTCTGGCGGGAGATACTGTTTAACCATATGTTCTGCAATTTATAATGAATTATTACATAGTAACAACCACTACCATTCAATTTTTAAAATCCGCTGGTATATCAGTTCAGGCCAAAGCATATATGAAGGTAAAATCAAATTACGATATAGTATTGCAGAACAAATAGTTCAACAATACGTGCCTTTGCTAAAAGCTTATTTTAAATTATATCAATATCCGTACAAATTTCTCTTCCAAAGTAGCGCAAAAACTTAAAAAAGAATGTAGAAAATTCAACCCCTTTTGCAACAAAATAATGCCCTGTTTAAAAATTTTTATTAAAAAACTATTTTTGAGCTCTTAAAATTAGTAATTCAAAAAATCTTTCCGTAAACTTCTATATTGTATATTGTATATTCATAATCATTTTTAATCATAATAATTTTAATGTAATTTTTCATCTTTCTGTTACTTTATGTTTTCCTGTCGTATATGTGCTCTGTAATTTTTATTTTTATTTTTATATTTGTTTGTATTAACGTCCGTTAATAGCTTTGTAAAGGTTGAAACTAGTTACGGTCTTTTGGATTTGTATGTAAAAAAATTGTTTTATTTATTTTATGTTGTAATTATTTGTCACGTAAACTTTAATATATTTTTTTAATAATGTTTTTTATGGAAATGGGTAATTTCATTGCTTTTCGACTATACTCAAAAACTGAATATACCCAAATTTTTTAAGTCATGATCTCAATTTTTAGGAGACTTTTATATTCAGAAAAACTACTAAAAATCACATTTTTTAGTTAGTTTTTAACATTTTTTTTCTTGACGTAGAAACATTGGAATAAGTCTACAAAATCTCATTTTTTTTTGTAATTTCTGCTACTAATTTGATTTTTTTATTTGGCAATTTATCTTATTTTTTTGTTTTGAATTGTTTTGCAATGTTTTTTCTTATCAAACATCAAAATTGTGAGATTAGTATTTTTGTCAAAAATATTCATTTTTGTATACATTAAAGCCGTTGTAACTTTTGTCTATATTAATATTTTTTGCTGAAATTTTTAGAAAACATTCTATAGATACTTAAAACACCCTTAAAAGTTTAGTTCTTGAGAATAATATTGAGTTTGAGCTACAAAACTTCCAAAATTCTATAAAAATTTGTAAAAACAATGTTTTTTACTTTTTTACTTGGTAATGATTACAATCCTTACTACAAAAAAAAAATGTTTCTTATATTTTTTGCTCTTAAATTCATAATCTCAACATTTGGAGTTTTAGAAAGTTCAGAAAACGCTCAAAAACAGCGTTTTTATTTGTTTGTGTTGTTTTTGTATTTTTTTTATTTAAATAATTTTAATTCTCTTGATTATGAGCCGTTTAGCCTTAAAATAACAAAAACATTTTTCTATTGAAAATGTCAAATTTCAACAAAATACTTATTTTTATATACAGTAACTTCTATATAAATAATGTTTGCTGAAATTTTCAAAAATTTATTTTTCATATAAACATCCCTGAAGATTAGTTCTTGGCAATAATATTGAGTCCAAGCTACAACATTTTAAAATTTTTATAAAAAAACAACAACATAAATTAATTATTTTTGTAAAAAAGATAGTAAATAATATTTATTTTTTATATAACGAAACCATTTTTTAATAGTTTAAATTAATTTTTGGAACCAGAGTCCAAATGTCAGTGTCGTTAAGGTTAATTAATAATTTTTTCATTATTAAAATATTAAGTAAAGAAATTGTTGTAGAAAAAATAATTTCTTGCTTATGTTGTCGACTTACCTATAAAACTCAAAAATCATAACTTTTCAAGAGAGGTAAAAAATTAATAAAATCAATATTTTTGAATTCTGCTTCATGAAATTTTATAATGGTTAAAATATATTACAAATATTTTATCCTTTTTGTATTAGAAGACTTAAAAGTTTTTTCTTGATTAATTCGCGAAATAACATTATTATAAATGGATTTGTTAAATAACTGATGTATTTTTACAAAAAGGTCTTAGCAAACTACTTTTTAAACACATTTAATATTGTACCTAAAAAACTTTTTAGGTAACAACCGCTTTTAATTCTTGCATATGATTATATTTTTGCAATTTTATTTTTAACAGTTCATTGTATAAAGGTAGCGCAATAGCATTAATCTTGCTTTTATTGTAACGTCTAAGAAGTAACATCCTAAATATATTTTTCATTCAACTAAAATTTATGATTCCCAATCACAACCTAGTAAAACTACTCAAAAATCGTTTCTACCTCAAAATTAAAAATTATTTCAAACAAAAATAAAACAACCTGAATGAAATATTGAAAAAAAAGCCGACTACAATATCATAAACAGTTAAATGTTTAAACTCCGTAAAATTTTTCCAGAACATATGGTCAACATACAAAACTTCATATAAAAAAATAATTGTGTAAAATTGTAATAGTTTTCAGACAACCCATCTTCCTCTTTGTGCCACACAAAACAATATTCATTGTTGGTCTTGGGTCATTTATTGTAAAACTTAGTTTCATTTTATAATAAAGTGCAGACGCTTTTAAACTTGGAGTCAAAACTTTGTCAACTCGTTGTATATACAAATTAAGCTCATTCCTTGTCATTGGATGTTTTGTCTCTAGCATTTTCTTTTATTTTCTATATATATATTTTTTGTAATTATCTTCTGACAAGTTTTGAACACGTAAGCTTACGCATAGATCACATTGGTCCTTTTTGAGTTGACGTATACTAAAATTTAACTTTTCAAATACTTTCATAAATGTTTTAACTAAAAAAAATTGTATTACATTTTTTTTCATATTCCTTAAATACTTCCATCTTTGTTCTCTATATGAGATCCAAGTATAATTTTGTAGTAACTACTCTGCAGTAGTGCGACTCGAGCTATGTAAACTTATTAAAAAAGAACTCAAGATATTCTTTGGGTAGTCATCCTTTGGCTCATTAAACTTTTTAAGCATTCTATTGATCAATACATAAAGTATTTAAAAACATAGTTTTGCATATCCTTTGTAATCCACTATCTAGACTTTTTAAATAAAAATATAGTGATCGATTTCTTCTGGAGATTTGTTAATTTGATGTTATTTATCTAGTGCTACTCCAACTCAGACTAGATACTATGATCTTTTTGCCCCATGCTTTTGACCAGCTACTCACTCCAAAACTACCGTTACGTTTTACATACATAGAAGGTTTTTATATCTATTAAAATTTAAGACAATTATTTTTGTGAAAATCTGAAAATAGCCGAAAATTGAACTTAGAAGCTTTTACAAATAAGCCAATTGTGTTATTACAATTTTTTATGAAATTTTAGAAATGCTGTAGCTCGTACTAATATTATTCCCAAAAACCAATCTTTCAAGAACGTTTAAAGTATAAACTGTCGGTAAAAGTGCAAGATTTTGTATTGGTCCAGGAGCTGGTGACAAAAAAGTGCAAAAGTTTTAAAAAATCTGATATTTTTAAACCGGACTGTGTTTTGACCATAGAACATCTCTGTAAAGTCAGCACGCCAGGTTTTAGGACACCTGGCACTGGAACTCTAAGAAAAGTGTAATTTTAATTAGTACCCAAAATTTGTTTTGGTAAAGCTGAACATTTATCAGCAGATAGTCGATGCATTACAAAAACTTAATCAAGCAGTCAGACAAACAAACGCACGACATCAGCACAGCTTCGTGGAAAAGCTGAAATTTTGTATCAAATTGCGTTATTAAATTTATAAAACAAACAGTCAGACATAATTTTCATAAAACCTAATCAGTCAGCAGCCAATTAAAGTTGTGATAAAGCGTGTGCGCTGCTTGTCGTAATTAATGCTATTTTATTTTTTGAGCGTTCGTTTTATTACGACTTCTGGGTTCTAAGTTAGATACGACTTTTGATTAGAAAAAACTTTGCAATTTTGTAAAAAAAAATGTAAAAACATTGTCACGGCATTTTTAATGTGGAGCTGTTTTTGTTAGGCTAATTTTTTAAAAATCTATGTTTTTTTTTAAATTAAAGTTGAAGTACAAGGTATGACAAAAAAGAATTGTAATTTTTTTTTCAATTTCTTACGCTGAGATTTTTTTTTAAATTACCTAAAAAATGTAAATTTTGTTGTTGTTTTTCTTTAAAAGGTTCCCAAATATTTTCAATAATAATCATGACTTAAAAAGCTGAAAATTTGAGAAACATGTTTTTTTGGTACCTACTATCACATACTTAATTTTCAAACAAATTGGAGATCATTTTTAAGTATGATCAAAAAGTAATAAAATTACTCATATATAAACAAAAATGTTTTAAGAATAACCTAATTAATTTTATTTTTTATTTGCAATTTTTTTTTTTAATTTTTGACAGTTGTATCAGGTCAATTTTATTATTTACCTAGCTAACTTTTTTGTTGAAATTTGTCATGTCACAGCATTTTCAATAAAAGGCTGTATTTAGGTTATTTTCTACTAACTAAAAAAAGTTAAAGTACGTATAGTTACAAAAAAGGATGAGTACTTGTAGACCTTTCTCAAATATTGCAAAAAGAAATTTGAAAAACAGGTTTTGTTTGTACCTACTATAACATATTTAATTTTGAACCAACTTGGAAATACTTAGTTTTTAAGTTTGATCAAAAAGTACTGAAATTACCCATATATACAGAGTGAAACATAATTAGGTGTAAATAAGTTTTTTGTTGTCAAAACAAAGCAATTAATCTAACATACCTTTGTTCCAAAATGCTCCCTTAAAAAATACAGTGTGTTAAGGAAAAATATATTTCTATTTCTTACCAATGCTTAGTTTTTAAGATTAAGTAGTCTGATTTGAAAAGACAGCAGTTATCATAAACTATCAGCTAATAATTGTTTGAAAATCTCTGTTGTGATTAATTAATAATTTTCTTTCAAATTGGGTAATTTTATTCCAAAAGAATTTGAAGGTATTGTTTTTGTGTTTGACTTTAAAATAAAAATAAAGGAATATATTTTACATTTTTTTATTACAGTATCTGCAAATTTAATTATTTAATTTTGATAACTGTTTTAATTCTATACAAGATCAATTTCTTATTGTAGACTAACATTTAGCAAACTTTTTCATATCTTTTAGAAGTAAATTAAACTTAAGACTATGCATTTTGTTTTTAATTTTGATTTTTTTTATTATTCAATATATAGTGTGTTTGAATTTAAATATTTGATCTCAATTTGTGAATTTTTATTGAACAATTTTAATTTTATTGATCAATTTAGCAAAATCCGAAATTACTACATTTTTTAGATTAAATTGTATTGTATTGAATGAAAAATAATCAAACATTTGATTGGCTGGTAGTTTTTTAATTCTTTTTTTTTATAAATGATTGCACGACTTGGTATTTAAAATATAAGATTACAAATTTATTAATTAATTTACTTATAATGTTTTGTTTATTAAATGAAATTAAAGTTATTTTGCCATTTTATCAATTGAAAAATAAATAAATTTTCCCGTAAAATAACGTTTTTTTTTTTTATTTTGATAGAAAATAACACAACTTCATAAACTAAACGATAAACATACACACACTAAAAAAATAGGTTAGAATAGAGTTATTACCAATATGTTGGTTGAGGAACATCCGATGTAGAAACAATGTATAGGAACATCGGATATACAAATAATTCTGATACATCTGATGTACTTCTTGTCACTGCAATATATTTAGTGTTTACATGTGCTCGAATATGTTTTGATGTATTCAGATTGATTTTGGTTAGAATACAATGATTTGCTTAAGATTCTAATTGAACTATCATTAAATGCAAACTTGCATAAAAATTACCTAATAACTCCTTCAAACAAGTTTTAAGATGTAAAATTGCTGCAAAACGCACAATATAATAATACCATGTACTTATCATACCGCAACAAATATAACGTCTTATTTTTAATTGCATATTCGACTAGTATTTCTAATTTACTTACGCTATGTAATTTTTTTTTATCAAATTAAATAATTAACTTAATAATAATAATAAAAACATTAAAAATCTCGATCACGGCATTTAATCTTGCATACATTGCACCTACACATTGATATCTCGCATATAAATAGCATACGCAAAATTTTAATCATGTGTTTTCAAAAGCAAGAGATGCTTTTCAAGATTCAATAATAGCCCCTAGTAAAAAGTGTTTTTTAGAGGCGGAGAGAACTTTAAATTGAAATAAAACGCAGAAAAATGTTTTTAATATCCATAATATTGGCTTTATTTGACAGATAATTTTATGGCATTAATGTTTGAATATGATTTCGGGCATGTGACCGCCGCGGCTGGAGCGTACATGGCGTAATCTGGATGTCCAATTTTCATACGGTATTTCAGGTTGTATTTCGGCAATAATGTGTCGAATGTTGGCTTCCAAGTGCTCAATTGTTTCTGGTTTTAACGGGGTAGTCATGGGACTACCTACCTGTCGTCAAATCGCACGAACGAGGTAACCAGTTAACATGTCTATTTCGTAAAATTAATCGTTCGTAAAATGTTTCTTTTAGTAAATTAATTGTATATGGCGCCGTCCTTGATTGACTAAAGCACACAAAAAATGGCAATCATGTTTCTGTACCATCACCATTTTTGAAGACATATGGACCAATAATTTCACCGGCTTATAAAGCGCACCAAACGGTAATTTTTTCTGGATGTAATGGTGTTTCGACAATGGTCTGTGGATTATTATAGCTCTAAATGCGACAATTTTGTTTGTTGTAATAGCTATTTAACCAAAAGTGTGCTTTATCACTGTACAAAATTTTCAAATAAAATTGTGAATCAATAGCAATGTTTTTCTTAGCTTATTTACCAAATGTTGAAAATAAAGTTGACAATTTATCTAAAACAGTTTATATTAGACAATTATACGTTTTGTCAGACAGTTAACAATTGATTTTTAAAATTGACAGTTAAAAAATACAATAGATTTTTCGAAAAGGAAGCTAACCGTTCATAGTAAAGCATTTACATGTTACAGTTATACGCTTTTCAGAAAGTTGAGAGTGATTGTCAAACAGACAAGAGGCAGTCTATTCCACAACTTTGTGAAAAATAAAAACAGTTTATATGCATGTGAGTTAATTTGAGACAGGTGTTTTGTTAAACTAAGAGTTGAAAGTTTACATAACAAATTTATTAAGAAAAAAATTGTGTATAAGGCTTATGTGACAGATTTGTTAAGATTAAAGTTTGCAGTTTATATGTCAGATAGCTTATACAAATTTTGTGTGGCTGTAGGCATATAAAATACGTGTGAATCAGTTGAAATTTTATAATTTATCTAACAGATTTGTGAAACAGTAACTGTTTTTCAAATTTGGCAATTAACACTTTATTTGATAGATGGCCGCTGATAAATCAGTAAAAATGTAAAATATGTTTTGGACAACAATTTACAAAACAAAAATTAGAGATTTACTTTTAGTAAGTACACGTAGACGCTTAGAAACTAAAAAAAAAAACGTTTAAAAAAGTTGTTTTCTGAATAAAAATGCTTTGATAATGCTAGGACAGCGTTTTCTGTTAGCTCATTGGTAGAGCACTTGCATATCATGCGAGCAGTCCGAGGTTCGATCCCCGAAATATGACTGAAATGATAACTTGCTCTTTATCCACCAGCGTGGTTCGGAAGTCACGTATTAAGCTGTTGGTCCCATCAAACCACTTTAAACAAGTCGTAGACTTACTGTGGCGATGTAAAATAGCCGTAAAAAGCATAAATAATAATAATAATAAATGCATTTACAGTAATAATATTGCATATCTATTAATTAAAACTCATTAAAAAAAATTGTAAAAATGCTTTAAAAGCGCATATACGATTGCAAAAAATACGTTTTCTGAATAAAATGTCTTGAAAAAGCATTTGAGTTAATTAAACTGTAAAAAATAGCTCAAAAAAGCGTTTACTGCATAGCAGCTCAGTGAATGCATAAAATTAAGATTAATTTAATCGTCAAATTATTGTAGTTCAAAAGGTTAAGTGAAAAACCATCCTTAGGCTAAACTTTGCCATTTTTTTATTAATATTTACAACAACAAAACTGTTGAAAAGAGGTTATTAATCGTTAATAATTTAAAAAAAAACACATTTTTTACACTAAAATGTGTAAAAACTGACAATTTATCTGACAAATTTGTATAACAACTGACAATTTTTTTGTTGAATTAACAGTTTATATAATATACGGCTTATATAACCGATTTGAAAGATAGTTTTGATCAAATTGGTATTTGAGATAGGTGTGATTTGTAAAATAGTTGAATTGACAGTTTGGATGACAGATTTGTTAAGAATAAAGTTGACATATATCAGATAGTTGAAACTTACAGAGGTAATCAAATATAAATAATGTTAAAATTCTTTAAATTTTAGAAATATTTTTGTTTTAACTGGTATTAAGATAAATTAAAGTAAAGTAACTTTGAAAAAAATTATTTCGTAAGTTAGGTAAAGTTATTTAACAAAATTTACTAGTAATTTGAAGTAGAACAGCAAAGCCTTTATAAAAAGAACCATAGAGCTTCTATAAGTTGCAGTAAGTCTGCTATAATTTCAGAAAGATACTGTCCACATTGAAAGTAGTCTTTAAAATATGCTAATAAAAATCATAATTTAGTTAAAAAAAAAACAAAATTGTATCACTTTAAATTTTTTATCAGTATACTATTATTAAGTTTTAAATACTTTTTATTTTTATTACAATGCCGTGAAAATGTGTGCATTCAACACATGCATAAATATAATATAGATTTATCATTGTTTGTCACATCATTATACTATTTCTTTAAAATTTAGATGATATTATATGTATAAAAATATAGTGTATTTTAGTATAAATATGTAAAAAAACGTTGATTAAAAAACGAGAATTAATTTTGAAGACAAATTATTATTATATTATTTCATAAGCATAAGCATACAATATTACTATATTTGTAATACTGTATAAATCCGTGTTAGAGTTTATTTAACAATTAGAAATAAATAAGAATTAGTCAAACTTCATATAATTATAAAGTAAACACACTTAAATTTAGAAACTTGAAGACGTTGTTAGAAGCCTAGTGAGATTTCTTCTTAAGCTGTATGACGTTATTAGTCGCACGTTAGATTATAACTAACTGGCTGTATGTTCTGAAATGTAATTGACTGGCACATGTTACTGTAGTGGTACCTCAAGGCATTCCTGGAGGGAACAAGATTTTAAATAAATAAGTCAGTTTTTATGAGCAAATAATTTAGATAGTTAACAACGCTGCAGATCCCGGGTTAAAACATAAAAATGTATAAAAATCAATAACAAAAAACATATTTTATATATTTAGTAATTATTATTAATAAACACAATTGCTTCACATATAAAAGCACGTTTTAAATAAAATATATATCATCTTTTTTTAAAAGAAAAACTGTCATTTAAAGTTTTGCAAAATTTTCAATATTTAAAAAAAAAACTTATTCTTTAGACAAGTTTAAAAAAAAAATCGTTATAGTTTTTTCCTAAAAGTCAAATCAAATTTAAAATTTAAGCCTGTTTTCGCTACTTTTAAGTATTTCTGTGGATACTTTGTAAGATATCTTAACACGTAGCATTATAGTTTTTTTCTTAAAAATGCAATCCTGAAAAGTTACAAATGATCAAAAAATATAATGTGTCAAATTTTGACTTGTTACTCGGAAATGGCTCACTGAAAAAATTTGAAAACATTTACATAATTAAGATTCATGTAGATTAATTGTAGAAAAAGGTATTTTCAGTGGTTTGAGCAAAAACAAATTTTCGTTTGGTACACTTGAAAAATTCTAATCTATGATGCGGTGTTCTCAAACGTCTCCTACTTCTAACATTAATGTTATGAACTGTAAACTTAAACGTAAGTTTTTTAAACATATATGGAAGAGTTTTATTATTAATAATTCTGTAATAAAAACAACCCGAAACAATTTTCCATCTATTTGATTTACTTGAATTTATGAAAGATTATCTTACACAGAATCACAAAAATTAAAAAGTGTTTTACACAAAATAGTTCTAACGGTCTTGTTCATATAGTAACAATTTATAAAAATAAATTTTAGTGCACAATATGCTCTTTTTATTAAGAGTGGGGTATTTTTCTTAGACCGGAAATCACTATCATTCAAGACACCAATGTTTCTGACGCAATCTGTAAATCTTAACAATTCAATGCTTATTTTAGTTTTTATTTGTGCTTTAACCAGGTTTTATATTGAATGAATTTAAAACCTATCTTGAGCACGCCGCAAATACTATGCATTAAAAAAAAATACAATGTGTGTTGTCAGCGTATAAGTAGTACCTTTACTACTACTGGAATAGAATGTATGTTATTTAAACAAACGGTTTGGTTACGATATTTTAGATATGATATTATTAATCAAATTAATTGCTCTTGAGTCGAGACAAATAAAGTCAAGAATTGATTTTAAAAGTGTATGACAAATTAATCAAAAACCATGTTATCTTGCTGTAGTTCAATAAAATTGGCACAATTACTTTTTTATCGGTCGCCCTGATTATGTCGTCCACCACATGAGCAAGTGCGGTACAGCAGTTGTAATCTTTCTTAAATCCGGATTGTACTTTTGGAAGAATATAATATTGCTCTAGATGTTCTATTAATTGCATTTCCAACATCTTCTCAAGTGCTTTAAACATTGTAGAAAGATTCCTGATAGGTCTTAAATTATTATAAAATGTAGAATTACTTGTCTTAGCTGTAAGTATAACAATAGCTTATTTCTAACAGTTAGGGACTGAAGATGTTAGTATACATGTAAAATACTCAACAATGTGGCTTGAAAAAATATTTTTCATTATAAGATTTATACTGTCGGCACCAGTATTTACGTTTTAGAGCCTTGTCTCTAATTTTTATCATTTCTTTGATGATGTAAGTTAGCCATGAAATAAGAAGTTATTAAATAAAGTAATTATATTCAGTATTAATCTGGTACAAGCATAATGAATGAATGAAAGAGAGGCTTTGTTATGTAGTATTAACAAAAAAAAATTTAACTGTATTGGTATAGATTATTAAGATATGTTTTTAAGAATAAAATCTAACAATAAACATATAATTACCTAACACGAAACAATAATAACATATATTTACCACAATTTAAAATAGTATTTTCTAAAAATTCATGTGTATGCAGGTGGATATTTTTTCAATTGTTTACCATATCGCATCAAGGATATGAAATACCTAAAAAAATGTAATTGATGGTTGTTTTTATTCAGTACATGAATTTGTAAATGGTAAATAGCTATTTTAATATTGTACGTTATTATTTTGTTTATGTATTTATTTATTTGTATACTACTACTACTATCTATACTATATTTGTCTAATATTTAAATTTTGTAGACTGGCGCAATTAACAATTTATTAAAACACAAACGTATTGCAACCACATTTACTAATTAAGTATTATTAAAATATTGAAAAAAAATAGAATGAAATTATCATAGAATTAAAAAGAAAAGTAAATTAAATGTGATATTTATTGTTTGTTTTTATAATAATACTATATACAATAATTTTATGAATATACATAAATATTTTTTATTTATCATTTAGGTGATTATAAAATGTAGAAATAACTAATTTATAATATATATTTCGGACCGTTTTAGAACAGGTGTGGTTTCTTATATTTAATAATCATTCCAACACGATTCTAAATATCAACTAAATTGTTTTCTCAGGGCATGGTTGATCTTCTAACTGAAGGACATGCAATATGCTTTTCCTCTGACATTAAGAAGGCTATGATTAGCGCTCAAATCTATTTTGATGGTTATATATCGACTATAAAAAATTTTAACATTTTTTCTATGTTCACTGCTTTACATTCTTTTATGTTTAATCAGTTCCTGTTTCACGTTTTCTATTTTATTTAATTTACGAATGTTTAATCTTGACTCATAAGAAGTTATTGTAAAAGAATTGGTAAATTATACTTGAAAAAAGAAAATGTACTGTTTACGTAGATCACTGATCACAGACAACTAAACGAACACTAAAAAATGTATAAAGAACAATACAAGAACTAGATTATTTTTTATGTTACAATTTTTATACAAGAATATAGGTAAAACTTCAGTCGCTGTTTCATCAATTAATTACCATAAAATCTTTATTATAATTTTTTACAACATATTTAACAATAAATTAAAAAGTTTTATATTATTGGTAAATTGTATGTTAATGTTATATTGATTTGTGGACTGTATATTATATTGACAAAAAAAAATGAGCACACGTTACCTTGTTATGTTTTTTAAATACCAACATTAATAATTTCATGGTTACTGTGACAAATCCTACTTACAGTTTTATCATAAATTTATATGTAATGAACCAGTTAAGTTACACATAACAAATAAATTATTTATAACCCCAACCTTGAAAGGGTGCTTTCAAATAAATGAGTAAAACTTAAATTACCATGACATATATATGGTTGATATGGTTATTGGTTCTGCTTGCAATAGCAAAGAACGACAGTCCACTTATTGTTTTACCTGCAGATCTCAATTGTCACAACACATAGAATGCAGTCTTGTTTATGGTGCAGTTGAGTGATACAGTTCAATTTTTACTGCAATCAAGATCATAGAATATTAAAAATAGGATCCTTCCAATTGTAACAATGTTAAAGTTCAGATATATATTTTTATACAAACGTGCCCAAAAATGTTGCTTGAGTTGTTAGAGGTATTGATGCACCTAATTCGTTTTGACATTAAACATATTTTCTTCCGGAAACGCCGTATATGGAAAACCAGTTAAAAAAGTCCAGGAGCAAGAAGCAAGTAGTCATGAGGATCATTGGGTATTGGAGAAATAGGACAAGCATTTAATATACCCTCTATTCCAATTATTAAAGTTATAAAATTCTCTAGAGGTTACTGACGGCTTTAACTAGAACTCTTTTTAAATGGTGTTTTGTTGATTTTACTCCTGCCTCCCAAATTTTTCCAACATTTGGAGTGAAGGCGGGATAAATTGTCAGTTAATTAGCTGTTTAAAAGCTTGTTCAATTAAATCGTCTCTATTTGTTTGCAAAACTTATCTATTTTTTTTTCAATTCTAACTTTGCACAAACATAAGTTTTTCAATTATCAAAACAAATATAAGTAGGTAACCCACGTCAGGCTATAAATCTGCGTGAAAATGCTAAAAAGTACTTGCTGGTCAAATATTTTACTACATCTAACTGAATAGCTCTTTTACTTACGTTACACATGTATCATTTGCACGCACAACTTTTGACTGTTCACCGTTAGATAGATTTTTGTAAAATCTTTATTGGAAGTAAAGAATTTAATTTCAAAATTTATAACAGTTGAAAATTTTAAGTTGTCGATTTTGTTTTAGAAATATAACCATCATTGCAAAATAAGATTTTTGCAATTAAAATTTTTTTTTTTTTTTAAGTCAATGTCAACAAGACATGCACCATTTGCAAAGAAGGAATATTTCCAATCTGTAGATTTGTTTAATGGCAAAACGCAAAACAATCTTTTGCAGTTATTTTATGTACAATTTATCTTTATTATTTTAATTGATTGAATTAATCTTTAATACTAAAAAAAACTGTTTTTGTTAATTTTCATGGTGAGCAGGATAGAGTCTCAGCTACAGCAAAAAATATTAAGAAATTATAGCAATTATTAATTCAGGACGTTAGTCTAATATATGATTACTGTCTATTTTAACAATAATTACATTTATTATGAGAGTATGGGTGGATCAGGTACTAGGCTTTGTCAGTATCTACAGCGCCTCTATTTCAGGTAAATATTCAAAGGTAGTTTGTGTGGTAGTAGCATAAGCGTAAACCCTAAAATATTGGACCTACAAATAAAAAAATAATATATTGTACAAGTTAGGTAAATTTTTTCCTAAAATCGGTTGGCAAATAAAGTTTTTTAGACCACTTTAAATTAAATTATTATTCCGGTTCTTACTATTACTCTTATAAATTCTTGCTCTTTGGCTAGTAATTTTTTTTTTTACTTTAAATTAATTTACCCTCTTCACTACTACAAGTTCAAATATAAATTTTTCAATTGTCATTTGTTAAGTTAAGTTTTTTTTTGATAAATTTTTTTTGTTAACTAAAAACCAACCTCATATTTTTATCAAAGCTGGAAAGTAAATACACTATCCGCAACGCATGCGCAAGGCCTTGTGCCAGACGCGACACTCCACCTTCTTCTAACACACCATCCTTGCAAGGACAGGCATAAACACTATCTATATGCTACCCAAAATTGGAAAACACTTCTTGAAAAACTTTTAGTACTTAAAAATAATTTAAAAACACTTCCCAACAAACTTTCATCAGGTATTGGAAAATAATTTAAAACATTTCCTAACAAACTATTAGGTACTGGAAATAATTTAGAAACACCTTCCAACAAAGGTACTAAACAAAATATTGTAATCTAATCTTTATATTGTTTTACTCTCAACAAAGTTTTATTAATTTTTATATTGGAAAATAGTATGGATGCCAACATTTACATATTTTTATGATACTGGAAATCACCAAAACTATTTTACCTATTACACATCTAATAAAACAAAAGCTTTTCTGACCTGATAATACAGGGAGTTTATAAACGAATGGGATTATGTAATCACTTTAAATATGCCGCCTTTTTAAAATTGTCCACTGTACTATTTGTTTTGACAGTTCAACTTTGACACCTGTCAAGCAATCAAGGTTATAAGAATGTATACAAATGAAGAGAATATTTTTAATATTGAATCCTACTTTAGGTATGGGCGGTTTGATAATGGGAAATGGCTCTATTCTATTCCGGGTAACTTTATTTACGCATTTTTACTACAGCTAGACAGTCTAGTTGCTTATTATACCGGCCACACAATACGTGTCTAGCCGTAGAGCGGCACAAACACACATTAAATAGTTACATAATCTCAAACATTTATTTCTTACACCTGTTAACAGTATAGATACCAACATCTATATTTTTGGTTTAAAAATAAAAACCTGTATCATTAAAAAAAAACTTGACAGAAATCTCAATTATCTCAATTATTGCAATTAAAACAGAAAAAAAAGACTTCTCTGTTCTGGTATTATATAATAATATAAATGCAAATATCTATATTTTTTTATAATATGGGGCCTTGTATTAAAACACATTTGACAGAATACCCCAAAACTCATACAACAAAATAAAACTGTTTTTTCCAATATTAATTTCTATATAAATAGTATGGATCTATATTTTGTTTAATAATATGGGTAAACTGTCACAACTAATGCAAATTCAAGAAGAAAAAGTGTTTTGCTCAAATATTAGTTTATATACCGGGTAATAGTATGGATGCTAATGTTTATATATTTTATACAGGGTGAGCAAAAATGCTTGAGGTTTACAATGCAGGCAACCAAATATACACTTATTAACAGTATTTAAAATCACCATAAGCGTACTACAAATTTTGTTTTTGTGGTAATTAATTTAATTATAAACAATTAAAATTTATACAAAGTACATAATAAACAATAAATTATTTTAAAACTTTATTTAAACAAAAAAAAAACAACAATTTCAATGGTTAAAAATAATATTTGAATAATTAAATACGCTTAAGTAAAATGTTTCTATTAATTATTTGGCAACATAACCATTATAAAAAATAACAAATTTATATTTTTATAGAATTAATAATTATCGAAAAATAAATGCTGAGCCACCTAATGTACATAAATGATATTAAATTATATGGTACCACCCAATCTTAAATAAACCAATTAACAAAGATAGCATCAACTTTTTCAAACAATATTCGAATGGAGTTTGGCATTGACAAATGTATAGTACAAAGTATCAGTCAAAGAACTAGAGAAATGTTAGCTTATAAACTAGAACACCAAGAAGTCATTAAATCTATGAAAGAGAAGTTTACAAGTATTTAGGTTTTTATCAATCAAAACAGATACCGTTTGAATGGCAAACATAATATCATTAAAGCCATAAATACATTTGCAGTGTCGGTACTTACCTCCTCGTTTGGCATAATAAATTAGACCAACACAAATCTAGAGCGCCTAGAAAGGTTAACTCGGACTACTCTTATACAATACAGGCACATCACCCAAATGCTAACACTCTACTAAAAAAACATAAGAAAAAAAAGATCTTACCAACATTATTGCATTGCATTATAAGCAAATTGTATTGTTAAGGCAGTTCTTTTATTCCAAGCAAGTTTCATCACTTTTGCATAACATACGCCATTAAATCTACAAAACATAACAACAGATTATTTGTTACACATTTATATGGATCAAACCATAAAACAATAATGAGATCAAAAATCCTTGCATAGAAGACATTGTCATAATTTAGATCAATCTTATGTCGACATAGACGCGTCGAACGCGTGGCTCACTCATGCTGATATTTTTCCTGAGATTAAATGGTTTATGTTAGCAATACAAGATTGGGTCATTAACACTAACAACTACAAAAAATACATAATGAAAGATTGTGATGTGCAAACTGATGAATGTAGGCGATGTCATGCCTAGTCTTCTAAAAAACAAAAATTTAACAACATATCAGAATCCTTACTATAAATAAATGCCTGAACCAATTTTAGAAAACGGTATTCACAAATGAAAAAAATATACAATATTGACAGATGAAATACAGAGGATAAAGGCAATGAAAAAAGTAGTAATTGAAACGGTACAATACAATAATATCAAGCACCGGAATTATTCCCCAGAATTTCGATAAAAACATAAAAATCTTAAACTTGCCGAACAACATTTATATAAAAACTCAAAAGTCTGTAATTTTAAACACCTGCCGGACAGTCAAAAAAAAAATTAAAATAATTTTTAAGATTATGTAACGCCTTTGATGCATGCTCAGCGATATATAAACTGTTACCGGTGTTAACCGAAAAAAACAAGAATAATAATAATAACAGTGTACTTTCTAGATACATGGCCAATACAAATGATATCAAAATAATTGTAAACGGATTATATACAGCAGCTACAGTTTTAGTAAAATCTCAAGTATTAAAAATTAATGACACCAGTAATCCAAACTCTAATAAATTGTAAAAAAAAGGCCAACCATTATCAACAAAACTACAAAAAATTGAGCATTCTATAGGGTTTTCCAATAAGAGGTTTCATTTTGATATTGGGCTTTATCACTGAAGATGATTTTTCGATGAAATTTCGGATCACTTTGATGCATTTGAAGGACCCAATCAGCAAAGATACGACGTTTATAGTGATTGACCGGCTTGAGTTCTTGTGTTAACTGAACTTTAAAAGCCTTAAGACTTAAGTCTTTATGCAAAATAATGTAATGTAATGTTGTTTATGGAATGTCTAATTCCAAAGATCGACAAAGAATTGACCTAGGTTTTCTTCAACACTACGGGCTACATCAGCAATATTCTCATGTGTTTCTAAGCGATGCACACGGTTTCAATTTTTCACATCACAAACTTGTCTCAATAGCTCAAATTTTTTCACCTGGTTTACTATTGCCGGCCGAGAAGGTGTTTTACGACAACCAAAAAGTGCTTTAGTTTTGCAAAATGTAACTGAAAAATGTTCACCATTTTTGTAGTAAATTTTAATCATTTCAATGCGTTGTTGAAGCGTGTATATTTCTGTTTTTAATAATGGCGTAGTTTTTACTTGTCAAATGTTAGTAAAAGATAATAGTTTTAAAATTGACAGCTGCCCAAGTAACCTGCTATTCAAAATGAAACTTCTTATTGAAAACTATTAAAAAAAAATCTATTGATAAAACTAGAAACTTAAAATCAGCAAAAAAAATGCAAAAAAAATTAAGTAGATTAAAGGGAATAACACTTTTAAAAACTGTCTATCTATGCTGCTTAAACAAAAAATAATAACTTGTAATAATCCTGACCAAATTGAAAATTACTGAAAAGAAATTTACAAAAAACCATAGCCATTTAATAAAGAAACAAAGGCTTTTACAACATTTAAAAAAACGTGCAATCTAAACTTACAAACAAACACAATTGAAGATATTAAGAACTTATGTGAATTAAAAAAGCCCTACAAAAGTCAAGAAATTTTACCCGCAACGCACCAGCTCCTCGTAGAAATATTTCACAGGTTTATTAAACACTCAAAAAGTATTCCTGAATAGCTTCCAAAACTACCTGCAAATTATCGTTCTATTACTTGTCTTTTAAATTATATCTACAAAATATTTGCAAATATTATAAATACAAAAGTTTTGGTACTACTGGTTAACTAATGCCATTACATACAAACAAGAAATTTACCAAGACAGCTCTCTTAGCTTTCTTATTTTTTGCTTGTCATTAGCTCCTCTTTCTACATTCTTCAAACAACACAATAGCTATTATGCAGGTAAACCAGACTGTCGTAATAATAAAATCTTACATCTATTCTGTATTCAACGATCTAAAACTATTTGCATCTAACAAACAAAACCTTAACCATGCCTTACGCAATGTGCACGAGTACACTCGAAACATTGTATAAACTTTCGCATAGAAAAATGTGCAATATACCATATTCTTTGTGAAAAAGACCCCGATGAAAAAGTTGATGTAAAATTGGTTGACGGCAGAATCATAAGACATCTTCAACAAGACGAAACTTACCCATACCTTAGAATTAAACAAAGCAGTTTTCAGGATACCACAACTGTAAAAAACGAGATAAGTAGCAAATATAAAAATATGCTAAAACACATTTGGCGGTCCAAATTATGCGGCTTAAATAAAATATCAGCAACCAATATGATTGCAGTACCGATCATAACACATACATTTGGGTGCATAAAATGGACTGCAGAAAAACTACAAAAACAAGATATTGCAACAACAAAAAAGTTATGCATATGAACAATAGTTTACATCCCAAACCTTCCGTAGAAAGACTATATATTACTAGAAAAGAAGGGGGTAGATAACTCGTCAACACTGAAAATATGTATAACAGAATTAATTTGAGTACATATTTAAATGTCTTTTGAAAATCTGATCCTCTTATAAAACTAGTTTAAACCATGAAACAAACCAACAAAAAAGCTTTCTACGTCAAGCGGCACTAAAAACAATTTCAAAACTCAAATGAGAGAACCTAGACGACCTTAGAATATTACCGGTATCAAAAGTTAAAAACTTATGAAAAATGCTGAACAAAATACCTTAAAGTTTAAACATTTAAATAAAAATATGCACAGCATTTTTCAAAAACATCCGAGATCTCAAGTTATCGAGCCAACTTACTTTCTCTTTTTTGCATTCTAGCAACCTTATATCGGAAACCGAAGGTATTATTATATCATGTCAGGATGGCGTATATAACACTCCACTTTATTTAAACCAAGTACTTAAAATGCAAAATATTATAAGCACATTATGTAGAGCATGTCACAAACACCAGAAATGCACCTTTTATTAGCAAGTCCTCACTACGCAAAAACAGAGTACATAAACCGGCATAATAACGTGCTTAAGTGTTATACTTACATCTCAAGCATCATTTTAAAATAGATAAAAAAATAATTGCTTATTACCTTCATGACGACATAGAGACCGTCGTATCTAATAGCGATTGTAAACTGTTTTGGAATTTTAGTTTTTCTACAACACGACAAATATCAGCTAATAAACCGGATATTGTATTACAGGACCTGAATTAATAAATGATGTATAAATAGAGTTTTCTCTTCCCGCAGAAATCAATATATTAAAAAAATTCACCAAAAAAGAGCAAAAATACCGCCTGCTTATCTCCGAGTTAAATATTACTTATTCAAAGTATGCTATTAAAACCGTTACGCTCATAATAGGCTGTTTGGGCGGCATACCAATAAAGTTTACAAAAAATATTTAAAAATTACCTGTTTGCTTTAAGAATCATAAATCTCTTGCTACAGATATGTAAAATTGCATCTTAGTTGGTTCTGCCAGACTACTAAGGGTGCACTTGGCTCACTTTAGGGCTAATTAGTTACCATGTGGTCACATGGACTTATTAATCACTAGCCTTGGGGCAACTTAAGGCGTGAATAGACACCGCCTTTAAAAGATAAATGTCCCAGTAACAAAAGATTTAAAAAAAGTTATTTTTTTTTTTTTTTTATAAAAATAGGTATTTGTACAAGATTGTAAATTAAATTATTAAATTATATGTACAATGGTGTTTACACAAGAACAAAAATTTTATTTGTTGCAACGTTAACAATTAAAATAAATACATAATACACAAAAATGAAACTTTATTAAAAAACATCAACAATTTCAATGATTATACATATAATATACACATAAATAAATAAACTTAAATAAATTGTTTCTATGTTTTAACTGACAAAATTACTATTATAAAAAGAAGAAAAAAGAAGCAAAAAGATAAAGATGTAGAAGTAAGAATGCATGCAAGAAAAAAAAAGCGGAAAATAGAATAAAAAAGATGCAAATGACAAATGCAAAAGGAACGAAGAAAGCAAAACAACAAGTGAGCAAAGAAAAAGAAGACTGCCAATCGCTTTAAATGTTTGGAATATTGGAAAAATCAGTATTTTTTTAAAGAAAGTCTAAATAGCTTAAATGTACCTTGCAATATCTTAATAAAACTCAAATTGATACCACCAACCATAAAGAATTTTTATGTGATATTTGCAATAAAATTAATGAAAGTAATGGCAAGGAATCATTTAGTGACGACTGTGAACTTTACATAATATTATGTATTTTGTAATAATAATATGGTCAATAACAATGTTATTTTACAAAGTTTTGTTATTTTATATTTAGTATACGTTGTTGGTACCATCAGTGTTCATATTAGGAACACCAGAAAAGTAGGGGTGTACTGGTACAAAAACATATTGCTTTGATTTTATTGATTTTAAATATTTCATTTAGTTTATTTCATGTTTTTAGATGTTGTTGTGAAAAATGAAGCTACACTGTGTACATTCATTTCCAAATTATAGCGATATAACCTACCGATTCGTTATTATAAATATTTTAACAAAAAAATTATCTTAAAGTGTCTATAATTGGTGCATCTACCCTACCAAAATTAGTAAAAAATGTGATTTTTATTAAAATCGGTAGTGGTACAACGTTTTGTAATAAAAAGTTTATAACTTGAAAACGATTGGTAGTAGAGACTTTGGACAAGTTTCATTATTTTTAAGCAACTCAAAATGTTTCTTATTTTTGGAGTAAAAACTAAAATCGACATTATTGGTTGCCATTTCTTTTTGACGCCTCAATTTTTACGATTATTAGGCAAAAATTAATGCAAACATGCAATTTTTTAAACTTAAAAATAAACATAAACAATACAACCTAAAATTTACAAACATTCCTTAACAAACTTTAGGTACTAAAAATTATTAAAAATTTCTGCTTTTTCCAACAAATTAGCCCCGCAGGGACAAACAAAAACATACAACAAAAAGTTTATAATTTTTTTTTTTAACAAACTAGCCCTACAGGGATATACAAAAACTTTATCCATATGAGAGGAGCTCTTCATATGCAATTCTGTCCTGTATTGGAAAACATTTAATATACCCGGTAAATAATATGAATGCTAACATCTATATTTCTTTTTTATAATATGGGACCTAAAAAACCTAAAAGCTGTTTCAACTAATATAAATCTAACAAAAAGACTTTTTCCCAAATATAAATTTTTATATCAAATTATAGTATGGATTCCAACTCCAAATCTATAGATTTGTTTTTATAGATTTGTACTATTGTGGCTATAACTTTTTTATTTGAAGTAGTAAAAAGGTTTGTAGGTTAGTAACAAAATACATTAGATTACATGATATTTAATGAGGCCAGAGCAAAACTATCTGTAAAAAAGAATCGACAATGCAAAAGAACTCACTAGCATAGGTCTCCTCTTTTGTTTCAAAACAAAATAAAATTATAAAATGGTAAGTTTTTTTAAACCGTTTCTGACATTTCTTAACTGAAATTTCCAGGCAGATGATTTCCCGTGAAACACAAATTATAATCGGATGTGATTTTACCAAACGTAACTATTTCCGGTTTCGTTTTAGATTAAATTTGTTAATTTCTAACAATTTTGATTTAATTGTTAATTTTTTTAGTAACTTATTAGTTTTCAGATAGAACCTGTCAAATTTGATACATTTTTGCTAATTTTTGTACACAAATCAGGTTTTTTAATATTTTTTTTTTAAATTTTAGTAACAAGCTTGAGTTATTAAATACAAACAGATATATTATTGTAAACTTTTGTACAGTTTCAGTGTAACTTTTTTGAGTAGATTTTTACAGATTTCAGTTATTTGTTCTAACTAACATTTTAACGGTTTTTTGTAATTTTAGTAACTACCGTACAACCGTTTTAATTAACAATCAGGCTGTTTTGTCAACTGTTATATAGTAACAAATGTTAATAATTTTTTAGAAAGCAAAGCAAACAATTTTTAACATTTAAAACTTAAACAATACTTTAGAACCATTCAAGTTCAGAACATAATTTGATAGTTTTAATTCTTTGTTCTGAATTGTTAACAGTTTTTGAACATATTTTGACAATTTTGGTACATGATTGCCAACTTTTTCACACCAAACGTTTTGAAATAATTTAAGTAGAGGAACTATGCGGGGACTCCCGCAATTTCTTATAGACATTTACATGGGGTCCAAAATCGCCAGTTTGCCGCCATCTTGGATTTCTGACATCCGGTTGGGCACGGCCATTTGGGCGTGTCAAATGAAGCGGGCGCTAGGGTGACCTTGGGATTTGGGGATCCGGTCGGCAACGGCCATCTGGGCATGTGAAAGGAAGTGGGCGCCGCCTGTGGCGCCCTTCTGTGTGCAAAGTGTGCAGTACCGCCATAAGAGTGTGTGAGTGCAAGGGGTGTGCGAAAATTTGGAAAGAGTGGGATGGAGAATGAGTGCACGTCAGCGCCGCGGTGGCAGAAAAAGTAAGTTGGCATGGATGACGTAATAGAAATTTTGCGTGTCGAGACATGTCAAAATTTTTTTAATTATGGTGAGTCATCGATGAAAGATAAGAGTTGTGTACCGGAAGTAGCAAGTACGATAGGGATTAATGTACCGGAAGTGCATCCGGTGAGATAATGGGTATGTGATTAATTAGAAAGATAAGGATTAATGTACCGGAAGTGCATCCTGTTGAAAAGTGTTGTGTATCGGAAGTGGATTTTGTAAAAGTCGAGCGTGTTGAGACTTGTTTAAAATGCTAATTGGGGTGACGTAATATAAAAGTGTGGGAAAATGGTCAATTAAAAATATTATTGGGATGACGTCATGCAGACAAGGGCGTAAGTAGTTTATTGAAATTGAGCATGTTGAGACTTGTAGAAAAATTTAATTGGGGTGACGTAATTTAAAATTATTAGCGAAAATTTTAATCGTGAAATAATTAGAAGATAAGGTTTTAGAAGCATTTTGATTGGAGGAAACAAGTCACGTGGCGTTTTGCGGTTTATGATCTAGTATAAATACGAGAATCGGAGGGTTCAAAATCAGTCTAGTACAACCCTCGAGAGTACACTACTACTTTATCATCATGGCTACAATTTCAGACGTTGCTGACGGTATGGTTCGAATAATGGAGCAATTTATGGCGCGAAAGGAGACTGATATGGGTGTGATAGAAGAATGGATCAAGCACTGCTCTAAACAAATTCGTATTTTAAATACGGCGTTAAAGGCGGAGACGTCTATGGGAGTACAGCAAAAGATATTGTCGACAATCAGTAAAATGATGACATACCGGACTTTGTTGAGAGTACCTGCAAGAGCCGGAGGCAGCATTTCAATTCGCAGTAGGAATAACGCTAATTGGGCAAGTGAGGCGGTAAAGTGGGAAGATTCAAAATCTGCGTTTGACGGAAGAATTAGAACAGGAGTTTTAACCAATATAAAACACAGGGAGCCAACAACATATTTTAAAGATTGTGAAATTTTGTTTGTAAGAAGGATAAGACTAGCGTTGAAGAAGGAGCCGTTTTATAAAATAAATACTGTATTTTGTGGTAAATTTGTGAAAACCAGTCAAGACGGAATCGTGGAAGATTTCAAGTACATAAACACAAAAAATGCGGTGGTTGATCGAGACTGTGAATTAAATGGATGGTTTGAAGAGAATATATCTGCCGTGCTGTTGCGTAAGTTGGAAGAATTTCAAAAGCGAGACAGCGGGTGGGCATTGTCGGCGATTATTAATTTGTGCATCAATATTAATAAATATAATCCGCTGCGAGGTTCATCATACTTGGATTTACCCCCGCAAATTAAATTGAAACACGCGTGCGTTAATGTAAAAAATAAAGATGATGCATGCTTTGCGTGGGCAGTAACATCGGCATTACACCCGGTTGTAATTGATTCAGATCGAACGTCTTCTTACCCGCATTATTCGCAAGTTTTAAAGTTGGACGGCATTAGTTTTCCAATAAGGCGTGAGGATATATCAAAATTCGAGCAATTAAATAACATTTCTGTGAATGTGTATGTTATTAATAAAAAAGGCAAAAAGTATGTAGTCAGTCCGAGCAGAATAGCAAAACAAAAGAGAGACAGGCACGTGAACTTATTACTTGTGCAAGATAAATATTGTACGGAGGAGGAGGAAGACGATACAGATTTATCCGAACCGAAATACCATTACGTATGGATAAAAAATTTGTCAAGGCTGGTTGCCGCACAATTGACTAAGCACAAGGAAAAAACATTTATTTGCGATCGGTGCTTGCATTACTTTCATACCGAGAGTAAACTGAAAACGCATATTGAGGACTGCGAGCAGAAGAATGAATATAAGGTGAGTTTTGTAAAAGATGGCAAAATTAAATTTAACAACTATAAAAACAAGGAGCGATGCCCGTTTATTGTGTATGCGGACTTTGAATGTATATTAAATCGGGTGAATATCCGCATGGGCGACAAAAGCGTCAAGTACCAGCAGCACGAGGCTTATAGCGGAGGATATTATTTTAAGTGTGCTTATGACGATACCCTATCCTTCTACCGCAGTTACCGAGGCCCTAATTGCGCCGAATGGTTTGCGGAGCAGTTAAAGCAGCTTGCCGAAGACGTCGAAACAGTATATTTATGCGAAATGTCAATGGAAATTAGTCCGAATAAAGAACGTCAGTTTAGACGGGCATCATTGTGCTATATATGCGAAAAACCTCTGGAGTCTGATCGCGTGAGAGACCACTGCCATTTGACGGGGAAATATCGAGGACCGCACATACAAGTTGTAATATTGAATACCAAGACAGCCGCACAATCCCGGTGGTTTTTCATAATTGGAGCGGATACGATTCGCATATTATGTTGAAAGATGTTGCATTAAACATAAACGGGACCGTAAATCTGATCCCAAGCAACACCGAAAATTTTATCGCCATGATAAAAAATATTTCAGATAGCGAAGTGAAATTTAAATTCATAGATTCGTTCCGATTCATGGCATCTTCCCTGGATAAATTAAGCTCAAACTTGGACAATAAACCAATTTTAAAATCTCAGTTTGGTCATATTGACGATGGGCTGTTTAAACTGCTGACGCGCAAGGGGGTTTTCCCATACGATCATATAAAATCTTGGGAAAATCTGAATGAAAAAGTGCTGCCTACGTATAACCAATTTTATTCAAAGCTGACAGAGTCCAATATAAGTTTTAAAGACTACGAACACGCGCAAAAAGTATGGAATGAATTCCGAATACAAACGTTGGGAGAGTATAGCGATCTGTACTTAAAAACGGACGTGTTGTTGCTGGCAGACGTATTTGAGAGTTTTAGAGATGCATGTCTGAAACACTATCGGTTGGATCCCGCTCATTATTTCACCGCTCCGGGCCTTAGTTGGGACGCCATGTTAAAATGCACCAAACAGGAGCTCGATTACATTAACGACATCGATATTTTAATGTTTATTGAGAAAGGGGTACGTGGAGGTCTCACCCAATGCTCAAAAAGACATTCAAAGGCAAATAATAAATACATGCCCGACTACAACCCGGGCATACCTCAAAAATATCTAATGTATTATGATATTAACGCGATGTATGCCTGGGCAATGTCGCAATATTTGCCGCAAGACAATCTCAAGTGGGTGGAAGGAGACGTGTCCGCATTTAATTACCAGGTATCCGATGAAGCATCTATAGGGTATATACTGGAGGTAGACTTGGAGTATCCCGAGAGCATCCACAACTGTCTGTCGCAAAATTTACGGCGCAGTATAGTGGAATAGCGAGCGCTTTTGTAGCGCTATACCGCTATACCGCTATAGCGCTATACCGCTATACCGCTATAGCGCTATACCGCTATACCGCTATACCCCTATACCGCTATACCGCTATAGCGCTATACCGCTATACCGCTATACCCTACTATACCGCTATAGCGCTATACCGCTATACCGCTATACCCCTATATATATATATATATATATACCGCTATACTGTTCCTCACATTCTCCATGGTTTTTCCAAACACAGCGTTACTCATCAGTTTGAAAAAATCTTTCTCAAAGTCATTTAACGATTTTCTGCGTAGCTCGGCATTTAGATCTATATATTTTTTTAGCCATGGAGACTGACGAAACTGAAGCACTCTATGGATATTCCTCACAACCAGACCCTCCGACACATACTGCTTTAAATTACGATAATGAACGACATATTTTTTCTTATCGCAAACAATTGCCAACATTTTTGGTTGCTTCGAGTCTTGAGGGCATCCTTTCTCTGGGGCCATTGGAATATCTTTTTGTCTGTCGTGGATGCTCTCGGGATACTCCAAGTCTACCTCCAGTATATACCCTATAGATGCTTCATCGGATACCTGGTAATTAAATGCGGACACGTCTCCTTCCACCCACTTGAGATTGCCTTGCGGCAAATATTGCGACATTGCCCAGGCATACATCGCGTTAATATCATAATACATTAGATATTTTTGAGGTATGCCCGGGTTGTAGTCGGGCATGTATTTATTATTTGCCTTTGAATGTCTTTTTGAGCATTGGGTGAGACCTCCACGTACCCCTTTTTCAATAAACATTAAAATATTGATGTCGTTAATGTAATCGAGCTCCTGTTTGGTGCATTTTAACATGGCGTCCCAACTAAGGCCCGGAGCGGTAAAATAATGAGCGGGATCCAACCGATAGTGTTTCAGACATACATCTCTAAAACTCTCAAAAACGTCTGCCAGCAACAACACGTCCGTTTTTAAGTACAGATCGCTATACTCTCCCAACGTTTGTATTCGGAATTCATTCCATACTTTTTGCGCGTGTTCGTAGTCTTCAAAACTTATATTGGACTCTGTCAGCTTTGAATAAAATTAGTTATACGTAGGCAGCACTTTTTCATTCAGATTTTCCCAAGATTTTATATGATCGTATGGGAAAACCCTCTTGCGCGTCAGCAGTTTAAACAGCCCATCGTCAATATGACCAAACTGAGATTTTAAAATTGGTTTATCGTCCAAGTTTGAGCTTAATTTATCCAGGAAAGATGCCATGAATCGGAACGAATCTATGAATTTAAATTTCATTTCGCTTTCTGAAATATTTTTTATCATGGCGATACAATTTTCGGTGTTGCTTGGGATCAGATTTACGGTCCCGTTTATGTTTAATGCAACATCTTTTAACATAATATGCGAATCGTATCCGCTCCAATTATGAAAAACCACCGGGATGGTGCGGCTGTCTTGGTATTCAATATTACAACTTGTATGTGCGGCTCCTCGATATTTCCCCGTCAAATGGCAGTGGTCTCTCACGCGATCAAACTCCAGAGGTTTTTCGCATATATGGCACAATGATGCCCGTCTAAACTGACGTTCTTCATTCGGACTAATTTCCATTGGCATTTCGCATAAATATACTGTTTCGACGTCTTCGGCAAGCTGCTTTAACTGCTCCGCAAACCATTCGGCGCAATTAGGGCCTCGGTAACTGCGGTAGAAGGATAGGGTATCGTCATAAGCACACTTAAAATAATATCCTCCGCTATAAGCCTCGTGCTGCTGGTACTTGACGCTTTTGTCGCCCATGCGGATATTCACCCGATTTAATATACATTCAAAGTCCGCATTTTTTGTGTTTATGTACTTGAAATCTTCCACGATTCCGTCTTGACTGGTTTTCACAAATTTACCACAAAATACAGTATTTATTTTATAAAACGGCTCCTTCTTCAACGCTAGTCTTATCCTTCTTACAAACAAAATTTCACAATCTTTAAAATATGTTGTTGGCTCCCTGTGTTTTATATTGGTTAAAACTCCTGTTCTAATTCTTCCGTCAAACGCAGATTTTGAATCTTCCCACTTTACCGCCTCACTTGCCCAATTAGCGTTATTCCTACTGCGAATTGAAATGCTGCCTCCGGCTCTTGCAGGTACTCTCAACAAAGTCCGGTATGTCATCATTTTACTGATTGTCGACAATATCTTTTGCTGTACTCCCATAGACGTCTCCGCCTTTAACGCCGTATTTAAAATACGAATTTGTTTAGAGCAGTGCTTGATCCATTCTTCTATCACACCCATATCAGTCTCCTTTTGCGCCATAAATTGCTCCATTATTCGGACCATACCGTCAGCAACGTCTGAAATTGTAGCCATGATGATAAAGTAGTAGTGTACTCTCGAGGGTTGTACTAGACTGATTTTGAACCCTCCGATTCTCGTATTTATACTAGATCATAAACCGCAAAACGCCACGTGACTTGTTTCCTCCAATCAAAATGCTTCTAAAACCTTATCTTCTAATTATTTCACGATTAAAATTTTCGCTAATAATTTTAAATTACGTCACCCCAATTAAATTTTTCTACAAGTCTCAACATGCTCAATTTCAATAAACTACTTAGCCCTTGTCTGCATGACGTCATCCCAATAATATTTTTATTTGACCATTTTCCCACACTTTTATATTACGTCACCCCAATTAGCATTTTAAACAAGTCTCAACACGCTCGACTTTTACAAAATCCACTTCCGATACACAACACTTTTCAACAGGATGCACTTCCGGTACATTAATCCTTATCTTTCTAATTAATCACACACCCATTATCTCACCGGATGCACTTCCGGTACATTAATCCTTATCGTACTTGCTACTTCCGGTACACAACTCTTATCTTTCATCGATGACTCACCATAATTAAAAAAATTTTGACATGTCTCGACACGCAAAATTTCTATTACGTCATCCATCCCAACTTACTTTTTCTGCCACCGCGGCGCTGACGTGCACTCATTCTCCATCCCACTCTTTCCGAGTTTTCGCACACCCCTCGCACTCACACACTCTTATGGCGGTACTGCACACTTTGCACACAGAAGGGCGCCACAAGCGGCGCCCACTTCCTTTCACATGCCCAGATGGTCGTCGCCGACCGGATCCCCAAATCCCAAGGTCACCCCAGCGCCCACTTCCTTTGACACGCCCAGATGGCCGTGCCCAACCGGATGTCAGAAATCCAAGATGGCGGCAAACTGGCGATTTTGGACCCTATGTAAATGTCCATAAGAAATTGCGGGAGTCCCCGCATAGTTCCTCTACTAATTTAAGAATGTAGTCTTGTATTTTTGTGGAGTTTTAGATATTTTTAATGCTTTCATTGGCTTATATTATAAAATACAACTAATTACATTACTTGTTTGTTTTAGTAACTTTTGGCTAAATGTAGTAATTTTGTTGGCAATTATATTGCAATTCAACGTGTCCGGTACGTTTTCTCTAACTTAATATAGTTATTATAATATTTTTACACATGGTTTTTAGTAACTAGTTGACAAATAAAGAGTGTAGTTTCAAAAGGTACAATCTCCACTTTTTAAAACTATTGAGTTAGTGATGCCATCTTGTAGCAAATTAAGCACTCTACAACGTGATACTAAAATTGAGTTTTATACAAAACAATAAAATTGAGTTTTGTTTATTTAGTTTTTACTTAAGAAATGATTCAGTTTAAAAAAATATTATGCAACTTGTAATTTTATTTATTTTGGTAATTTATTTATTAAATTCATTTAAATTTATAACAATGTTAACAACTGTTTTGTAAATAACTAACTAACAGTTTTTTGAAGTTTCGGAAAAATTGATTACAGTAAAGATTGTACCTTTTGAAACTAAACCTTAATTATAGTAACAGTTTTGAAAGTTTAAAATATGATGTAGTAAGTTTTAGTAACTTTTTAGTAACATAGCTATTATATTACATTGCTGAAAACAATTTGAGAGTTTTAATAACATTTGACAAATGTAGTAGTTTCTCTTGACAGTTTAGTAACTTTTTTAACAGTGTTTTTTGGCTGTTTAGAATACTATTTGACAAGTTGTTTTATTTTTGTCAACATAAATTATTACTGTAAATTGTTTGATGGATAAAAAAATTTAAAAATTTTAGTAATTTTTTGACAAAGTAACATTTTTAATAGTTTAGTATACAATTTGACATCAGGTAGATGGTATGCATTTTAATACATTTGTTGTAAATTGTTTGACAATTTTAGTAACTTTTTGGAAGTTTTTGGTAATTTTTTTGACAGAACAATTTTTTTTATACCTAAATGTAGTAATAGTAATTTTTTGACAAATGCATTTACATTTTTTGACAGTACAGAATACAATTTGACAGAAGTAATACATTTGGTCAACTTAAAACATTTTTATACGTTAGCGTAAACCATTTCTGAGTTCAAGTAACTTAAGAACAAAACGTTGTAATTTTTTATTGACAGTTTAGAATACTAGTTGACATATCTGATATATTTCTGTAAACATAAATTATTACTGTTAGTTGTTTGACAGATTTAGTAACTTTTTGATAGAGGTACTAGGTTTTTCCTATAAAATTTTTACACATATCTGTAAACTGCAAAACTGCATGCTTTTTTCTAAAACCGTTACTTAATATTTTGCAGTAAGTTGAGTTTGAATAAATTATTAATTTGTTTCATAAATCTTGATAAAATCTAAAGTGATTTAATAGAAATCTCAAAATATTACAAAAAACTTTCATTAACAACACAAATAATACAATAAACATCAGTAATATTCAATTTAAGAATTATACATGTTAAGCGACGACAAACACGTAGAAAAGAGAGGAAGTATGTAATATTTTAATGTCTTGGAATTTGATTAGAGTTATTTTATTATTCAAACATTAATCATAATTAACATTCAGTTTAAAAATTTCAAAGTGTTGCAATAAATATAATCTTGAATGAGTTATTTATATCATTTGCGTGTGTACTTAAAGTTTGGATTTTATAGCACACCTGCAAAAAGCCGGTCAGCGGCTGGCTGGAAGAAAAGATGATTTAAATACAAGTAATTACTAATGCAATTTAAAATTCTTATTATTTGATTAGATCCGTTTTAATATCTTTAAACTTATCATAATTAGACACAAATGCAATAAGAAACCAAATAACATTTTGCAATAAAATATATTAATGTGTTAATTTAAATTATGTTGTGTATACAATATTATGCAATAGAGAACCAATTGATAAAAAAAACTACTTACACTTTGTGCTGTTTAGTAAAAAGTGAACCAAGATTACAGATGGTTTCTTATTGCATAACAAAATTTATTAATAATATTTAATTAAAAAATTAAACATGTAACACTTAAATCTGTAGTTTTATAGCTCTATGCTAAAGAGCGACCGATGGAAACACTTCTAGAAGAAAGAAAGAATTAAATACAAATAATATTTATTATGCACTTAATCTAATATCTGTTTTACGTTATATTATTACAATGCTAATCATCCTAAAAAAACATTCCAAGTAAGTTAACCTGCAAAAGTAAAAAAAGAAAAAGTGAAACATTTGATTTCAGTTAATTTTAATGTAAATATGGAACAGAGTTGTTTAAATCCATAATGAGCAAGTACAAAATATTTTGTGTTCTCAAAATTTTTATTTCTTTTATAATATTACCTCTCAACATACGGCGAGAGAATTTATGTAGCACGGTCTCTCATCCAAGCACATGAATAAAAAATGAACGTAAACCACGTCACCTACTTTAGTAAGTTTATACGATAAGATGCAGAAATTGTCGATTTGTATGTATACAGGGTGTCAATAATCTACACGTTTTTATGGGTAATTTCGTTATTTTAAATATTACAGAGTTGGTTAAATTAGCAAAGTTAAGCAGAATTTTTAGAAAAACGTAATGTCATTTAATTAATTTGACTTCTCACTTTTTTTAAATAAGATATAAAGAAAAAGTAACTTTATATTAGCATGTGGTGCAAAACTTAAACATTCAAATATCGCTTAGTGTGGTTAACCATTCTCTCTCTCTTTCTACAACATAAAGAAACTTTCTTTCTTGCTAACATCATCAAATTGATCATATTCAGAAAAAACATTGTCTCATTCTGACAAAAAATGGCTATAAGAATTTTCTTCAATGTATAACCTTTGATTGAATTACTAAATATTAGGAAGAACCTCAAGCTTAATATATTCGTGCGTACTTGTTATGTTGCTTCAATAGATGTATCTGTTCTTCTCGCATATTAGCTATCGACTAATTCCCATCTCAAAATCTTTGGTAGATTTTCGAGACTTAAAGATAGCGGATAGTCGATCGCTAGTGTGTGAGGAAGACAGATACATCTATAGGAGCAACATACACAAATACGCACAAATTTATTACTCTTGTGTCTATGTCTAATATTCATTTACTCAACGGTAATACACTGCAAGCGTAATTTTAAAGTAATTTAATTCTCACATTTTAGAGTAATAAATAAATAAATATAATTACAGGTTAAGAACATTTTTCTAATGTTTAATTACATATTATGAAATTTTTAATTCTATAAAATAAAAAATAAAAGGACATTAGTTTTATTTACAATTGAAAAATAGCTAAACATTAAACTAAATTTTATATAAATTAATTATTTAGTATTATTATTTTGTAATTTCGGAAATTGCTGTTAATACTAAAATAATAAATAAAATAGAAAGTAAATAAATACAACATAATGTTTTAAATGTTAAAAATACTTATTTTAAAGTTGACTAACATTTTTTGTACAGCAGATTAATCTCAAAAAATATTTAAAAACTATTTTTTTGTAAAATTTTTCATAGAAGACATATTCTTGGTAAAAATTAGTAATTTTTTTGTTTATTTCAGAATTAAATCCGAGACCGTTGAAAAGAAGAACATTTTTCAATTGTTCAGACAACACCAAAAAGTTGTTAGGCCATTTTTTTCCAACAATATTCTATGATTAACAAGGTAAAATGCTTTAGATAGATCACAAAATACTGTTGCAGCAAACAAGTTCTTTTTTAAATTAAAAAGTACATATTGCTTAAAAAGTCGTTAATTGTATCAGCAGTTCCAATATTTGCTATAAAGCCGTACTGAAAGATAGCTTACCATCAACTTATAGCTAATTATCTTTAATAAAAGAATTTATTTTATTTTTTACAAGCAATCTTAAAACTTTTAAAAATTGTGATAATATATAAAAGTCGATAATTTGATCAAGAATGACTGTGTATCGGAGTTATACGTGCAAGCAAAGAATCAGAAAAATATTTAATTATGTTGCTAGTGACAATATTATTTATATCTGTTGATTTACTGAGTTTTAAAACCTTTACAGTTTTTTTTTTAATTTATTAATATCGGTGGAAGTTAAATAAAATGTTTTTGACAAAAATTATTATTTATTATTTGTAATAGATTGTTTGTAACCATGTTACTAATTAATAGGTTTGTCTCTGTTGTACAAAAATATGTACGTAACTCATCTACAATTATTTTAGATTCATAGCAATAATCGCCATCAATATCTAAGTACCAATAGTTTTCCAAATTTCTTTAGATTTATTTGCAGCATTTTGTACATTTATTAATTGGGTTTTTTTTTATGATTCCTCATCAAAGTTTACAGTGAGATCTCCGCAACATCAGTCGGCTAGTTGATTTAAAGCTACTCACTGTCCCGATTCCTGTTTGATGTAATTGCGACCTATTTCTCTGTTGAAGTCAAATTTTTATCACGTGTTGCTTCTAACGCAGAAATGTTTGATGTGTCTTCTATATTTAAACATTTAACCTAAGTCAGATTATTATATTTACAAATTAATTCTCATTACTATTCATTTTTAAAATATTTTTATATTGTATCAACTTAATTAACTGTAAAGCAAGTTTTTCTTTGTAGAATTTATTTATATTATTTCTTTAAATTAGCTGTAGTTTTAATATTTTATGATAGTCAATAAATGCAATTTTGTTTGTTTAATTATTTTGTTAAGAGTGGAATTAATTTTAGTAACAAACTTATTCCCTATTGGCCTATTTTGATGCATCGGTAATTCAACAAGCCTTATATTGATTGTTAATTAATTGATTAATAACATTTGTCAATCGTTTTTTTTTTCATGTTTTTAAGTTTAATAGCATTTACATTTCTACCTAGAATTACAACAAATTCCGATTTTGTAAAATTATTTGCAGTATTAATATTTTGTAAGATGTCTTTGTATTCTGCGCTCGGCTTGCATATACCTTGAGCCGTGATGTAATATAATTTATTACTTAATTCAAGTCTGTGTTTGTTGCCAAGTAATGGGTGATTCATTTAGAGGTACTTTTTTCAGTAGGGGTTTAATGTTAGATAAAGCGTGGGCTAAGTCAAACTGCTATAGTATTTTTGTTCAGTAATGTTTGACATTTTATCATGCAAAGAATTAGCCCGGCACAGCGTCTACAAACTATTCAACTGCATTACGAAAATCAGCGCTCTATGAAGAAGGTGTTTTGTACGCTTAGAACAACTTACGGTTTACATAATCGGTCTACCAAACACACAATTCGCTGTACCATTGAAAAATTTAAAACTCAATATTTATTATTAAATCATACGATACCAAATAGACCACATCCAGCACGTAGTGAAGAAAATATAGCGGCGGTAGCTAAGAGTGTACGCGTTGACTGTGATAAATCGATTTAGCGCCATTCTCAACAGTTTGGCTTGTTGTATGGGGAACAACTTGGCGTGTTTGACGTAAGAATCTTGGTTTAAAACCATACAAAATTTAACTCATGCAAGAATTGAAACCGATCAACCTTTCGAATCGTTATCGTTTTGGGCTCTAGTGTTTTCGACCAAAATTTTGTTCAGCGATGACACTCATTTCTGGCTCAATAGCTACGTCAATAAGCAAAATTGCCGTATTTAAGCTTAAGAGCAACCAGAAGAGATTCAAGAGCTGCCATTACATTCAAACAAAACAACGGTTTGATAAAGTTTGTGGGTTGGTTCAACATTTCTTTAAAAATAAGGCCAGCCAAAACGTAATTGTAAATGGCACCCATTATCATTCAATCAATGATAAACAACTATTTGCTGCTTAAAATTGAAACTGGTAATTTTGACGACATTTGGTTCTAACAAACCATGGCTTTATTGCGAGAACGATTTGGTAAACAGTTAATTTTATTAAATTAAGTAATATTGCACTTCTTTGCTTTTTCTTTTGTTACTACTTATAGTCCAAAGTCCCAAAGTCTACATGGATAAACCGACCACAATGGAGGAATTGGAAACCAACATTACTTCCGCCATTTTCCAAATACTCAAAACGCTTGAAAGCGTCATCAAAAATTGGAACTTCTGAATGGACTATGGTAGCCGTAGTTGCAGCCAACATTTAAAGAGAATAATCTTTAAAAAATAAATGTACAAAATTGTTTTTTGATATGATCATAAAGATTGCCCGATAAAAATGATTTTGTGTTTTTTTTTTAAGTGTAAATGGATCACCTTTTACTAACATTTTTCTTACAGCACCATTTTAATTAATAACAATAGGGGAAAAAACTGGACAAGATAACAATTAGGGTAATATGAAGCTACTTACAGAGTAGAATAGGTAAAAACTTTATTACAAAGAAGGAAAGATTCAAACTGACTATGGGGTATCCCATATTTTAGCACTAACACCAAAACTGTGAAATCTAGTTTATAATGAGTTAATTCGGATGGGAATGCCAGAAGTCGTGACAATAACGGCACTTGCAAATGACGTAGCACCACTAAGTAGAGACGTAGATATGAAAGTATTAAAAGAAAAACAAAATCTGTCAATAGATATACAAATACGAATGAAAAGTAAAGGTTTAAACTGAGCAACACAAAAACAAATAAAAGAACAGAAATATACAAGTAAAAGATTAGTTAATAACCATAAAAAATAAAATCAGATAACTTCGAGTATCACGAAGCAAAAAGATAAAATGTATAGATTAAGGAAACGGTCAGGGGAACAAATAAAATAAAGATAAAGCTCAGTAGAGACAAACAAGATATGTGCTGAAAAAGAGACCAGAAGGCTAATAGCAACGGCAGTAAGAAGCAACATGAAAGAAGCAATAAAGACAAAAAAAAGCAAAAAAAATAAGAAGAGCTAGAAGTGCATGCTTGTTAAAAATCAGCAAACCCTACAGAACGGTGTCACGAGAGGCAGTAAAAGTGATCGTAGCAACATATTCCGCGGATATGATGGAAGAAAAGTTACAAATTAATAAAAACTTATAGAAGAAGAAAGAGAACCAGCTAAAAGGAAGTAAAGAAAGAAAATGATGAAAATATAGCAGCAACAGTAGAGTAGAAAAGGAATGGATGAGAAAACAAATACCAAAAATAAAGAAATGAGTAGAGAATAAATCTGAGACTTGCCATTTATACAACACAAATATTGACCGGGCACAGAGCCTTTGAGAAATTCTTGCAAAAAATCAATAAAAAGGAAAAAAAAAAGGCTATTATATCTAGAAAAAATACACGATAATGCAGAACAGTCTAGTAAAATAGTAGCCGTAAAAAAAAAAAAAACAAAACTAGATAATATTCTGGAATGCTAAATAGATAAACAACAATCATTCCAAAATTTGAGAGATGAAATTAAATGGAGAGCGCATAGAAACTTTACAACAAGAGTATTAAAAAATAAAATTTAGACAACAAAAAAACATTAAAAAAAAAACAAACAAAGAACGCAAATACACAAAATAAAAACCACAATAGAAAATTAAAAGAGAAAAGCAAAATGGAAACAAAAAAAGTAGATGATCAAAAAGATTAAAACAAGGGTTATAAGGAGAGAGAAGTCGGAGACAGCATTCGTGCCGCAAATACTGCATGAAAACTTGCAAGGCAATATCAAGCTCACCTCAAACTAGTAACAAATTCAGAGAAAGATAAAACCAGGCGTAAGTCATTTTCAAGCGCCACTTGCCTTACATCAAAACAAAAATGCCGGCCCAAACGTTAATATTAAAACGTTGTTAAAAAGCAGTTATCTTTGTAACTAGTTATGCAGATTATGCATATGCATATTATTAATTGTTGATACTATTCTGTGTGAACTGCGGTTCATTCGTCCAGAGACTTTGAAAAATTGAAAATAATTTGCGGTTTCATCTAACAACTATTGACAAAATTTTAGACGTCTCAAATTATAATATGTAGTAAGAATATAAGCCGATTTTTGTAATGTACGCCAAACTGAGAAATAACTAATTGTTTAAAAATTCTTCTATTTAATACTCGTCGATGAGTTTTCTTTGGCTACGTCAACAATGTCAACATTATTGTTCACGACATTTCTTTCAACATGATGCTGCAATCGTCCAAGTTGTTGGTGGTCAAGTTGTCGTAATTAAAATAACAACTACATAATTACAAGTTGTAATATGACCGATAAAAACTTAAAAATTTGTTAAATATATTTAATATTTATTTTATACATTTATTTCAAAAAGTAACTACGTACGTGTAATAAAAATCATTATTGCACATTCTCTTAAACTATCAAGACATGCAAATAACTTTCCTGCTAAGTCATCATAACACATCATAAACTCCGATTTGGAACAAAATACAAATGCAGAGGCGCTGCGCCCTGCGGAGTCTGTCGATTGCCGCTAGTGTGGCGCAAACTGTGACGTCCGTTGGGACCGGACTTGATCAGCGCCCAGACGCTAGACGCAGCGTTAAACTAATGCACTAACCTTCTTGTGCCAGTTTGTATGCAATTTATCAGCATGATACAAACAATATATGTACCAAAGATAATATTATAAATATAATAAATAACGTATATTATTATTCAATTTAAATTAGAATTTTTATTATAATTTTTTATAAAACATATACTATGTACCTATTTATTAGTAATGTAATTAATATTGCCAATTGCAAAATGTTTGCTGTTATCCAAATAACAATAAAATTTACATAATTGCAACAATAAAAATATTGATTACTTACAGATATCATCCAATGCATACAAAGACGTTATGGAAAAATCAATAAGTTGCCACATTTTTTTGTAATAAAGCAACATTAAATCAATGGAAGAAAGTTCAGAATTGGGAGCAGCAATCTTGACACAAAACTGAGAAAAAAAAATGCTAAATTTATAGAATAAATAACAAAGAAAACAACCTACAAAATACAAAAAAAAAAAAAATTAGCAACGCATGCGCTTCATTGAAGAAAAGTAAAAAAGTAGTATTCTTTGAAGTTGAACTCCAAATAATAGTCACTCGAAAATATACATTAAAATGAATAGAAGTACAAAGAAAGTGATGATAATGATGACTTACTAATTATAGTATAAGTAGTTATAATTAATTTAAATTTGAAAAAGTATACTGAAAATTATTGCCTAGTTTTTGTGCCAAATTAGTAAATTAACTAGTTTGATTAATTTAGTTAAACATAATTTAATCAAGTTTTTAAAAGTACATAACTCTAGATCATTTTCTAAAATTACAGTATAAACATACATGTAAATAATATACATACATATATTTTTTATAAATGATGACATCATGAAATAAAATCTGCAACGAATGTATGCGATGCAATTGACGCGGAGTAACCTTATTGATCTTTTGTAACGTCCTTTGCAGTAAATAAAAAAAGTCTAGTGACTGGTAGTGATTTAAATTCACATGCATGTGGTCGAGTAAGAATAAAATATGTTATAACCTACCTACTTATTACATCCAAACTAGAATTGAGTAGAAATAAATCAAATTGACGGGATTTTTTTTAGAATAGATGATAACAAAAACAAGTCGAGCAAGACTTATGTACAAGCATTCGTTTATTGAATTTGAATCAATTATCAATAATAATTATACAGCCCTTGGCCTACAACAACTCTATTATGATATTAATCAATAAGTATAATTTTTACATTTTTCTCTCAAAATATAAAGCGGAGAATAGAAAATTTAAAGGTAAATGTAGAAGAAAATAAATAGGCCATTTAAGTTAAATTTTCTTCACATTGTTCATAAATTAAATTAAATATAATTATATATAACTAGGAATATCAACAATTTGTTACTAAAAACTATTTTAACAATACATATTGTGCTATTAACAGATCATAGTTTTTAGTTTTATTTAACAAATTTAATAAACTATTTATTATAAAAATGTTAACTTAAATATTAAATAATTTTAGCTTAATTATACTCGCTTTGGACTTTCAATTATTTGTTTCGCTGTTCTATTAGGCGTTTTAAGTGTAAAATAGTAGAATCTCCAATATCATAACGTATCTTTCTTAAAATTTTAGTTGAACTTGGAAGAACCGGGCAAGCCAATTTATTTATTTATTTTAATTTATGTAATCGCGCGAAAATCAACCTTCACATAAGCATCCATAAATTAGGAATTTTTGGAAATTGGAACACATTTACATCATTTGAATTATCACTATTTTGATGTTTGGGATGACTTCCGCACGAACTTTTTTTTTGCATAAAGAAAATCAGCTTAATATCATATACAGTGTATAGAAAGCAAGGATATGTTATATTTCTATAAACTAACCTAACTTTATGATATGTCCATTGTTTCGGAACACCAAACATAATACTCGATTTTTTAGATAGAAAATACTTGAAAATTGAATTAGCCTAATCTATTTTTATTATTAATAAAATTATCTATAATTATCAAAATTTATTTTGTTATTTAAATTTCATATTAAAAATGGCTTAAAATGAATATTTAAAAGTTACATGCATATGATTTATCATCATAATACTTTTACTTACTAATTCCATTCAATTTCACACAAAACATACAAACTTCGCCAAGAATATAGAGTATGTTTTGGGCTGAGTTGTTTAATGGATGGAAGTATTTCCTATCAAAAATCAAATACAGTAAAACAACTAACTACTCACATCCAGTGCATATGAAAATCTACTACAACATTACAAAATGTACAAGATTACTGGTCGATTACAGGTTTCGTACCAAGTAATATTCAAGACTTAAATAACCAATTGAATATTTTTGGTACAACTCCAACTTTTCTGTTGATAATAGTTATTAATTGTTCTTTTTGTTCAATAATTAAATTTAATAAGCATTTTTATCATTTCAGCCTTTTAAATGCCAAAAAAACTAACTTAACTAAACACTTATCTAAGTAGTGAAATAGTTGTTGCCTGTCCATATAAATAAATTATGCGCTGGTCAATTTGTTATCAAGATCTGCGCTATTCACTTGTTTGTATTTCTACATATACATAACATTGAATTTGCTAAACATAACTCATAATAATTGATACACTTATTTTTTGCGAGATTATAATATTTATTAGATAGTTTTTCTAATATTTGCACCATCATCTGGATATGTTTTGAGTAGTAACGCGGGATGAGCTTAACAAGTTATATGCGGCCTGCCATGTATAAACTTTGTTTCGTTGTCCCACTTCCGGATCCGCAATGTTGTAAGAGTTTTTTATTGAGTAGCTCGTGTTATTTATATTACTTTGTGGATCCGGAGGCCGGCCATGAAACGTGGTTACATACCCAGCATGCTAATACTAAATATGCGGAGGCACTAGAGTAACTATCCCTACTAGTTTGCTAAGATTATTAGAGAGATCTTAATAGTTTAGTTCAGTTAACTATTTGTTTTTAGTTGATAAGGCAGCAAAGATAAGCTAGAGTTTTATTTCTTTTGTGTTGTTAATATGTTACACATACGAAAAATGTTCATCGAGTGTAGTCACTATCAAATTAAGAGAAATGCATCTTTGCTGATACTGGGCAACTGTACTTAATTACTCGCAATATTTTAATAAACGATATTAAATCGAATGCACAGCCCTAGACTCAATTAAAACGATTTTTGTCAGGTTTGAGCATGGTTGGATCATGATAGTGACTAAATAATAGGCCCTAATACGTACTTCATAAGCTGCTAAAAAGCTCTTATTTGACGTCTGGTCCTATACACCTTGTTTTATTAAACAAGTCTAAACATAATTATTAATGCCCATTTCGCATTTGTTATATAGTCTTTTTGGCGATTCGACAATTCCAATCGCATTGCAGCCACCTGTTATAGGCCGGGTGGATTAATCGAAGCATATCACGACGTCGAAACTGTCAAACAACATCGATTTGTCACTGCACCAGAAACTTAACCAAATAACTTGCAATAAAACTCATCGTTCATTTATGATATTTCCTTTCTGTAATCCAGTTTATTCGTCGTAGAACACAGTCTATTCAGACATCTACGTCGTGGAATATATTTTCATGTCGCAGAATGTACTACATTGTACGTCACAAGCATTGACTCTATGTAGCAAAAAGCAGAAATATCTAAACCAAATCAATTTGTCACCAATATGGTGATTCTTCTCATATGTTAATATTTATCCTTAGGTCATAATTATGCATTTTCTTTTATCACTGCAAGGGGCTGCTGAAGAATCAGAAGAATAGATAGCATTAGTAATGTCACTGTGTAGGTTTTTGTGGATCCGGCCGATGTTGTGCATGGCTTGTTGGATGGCGCATTCTGCATTTCCGCTGAAAGATAAAATAATAGTATTAAAATATATTATTACATTTTTTTATATACTAAAAATGTAAATTCTAGACAATAAAGTTGATTGTTTATTTTTTTATTTTGACAGGTTTTAGATAATTCAATTAAATACTACAACTTATTTTTTTAAATTTATGTTAATATATATATAATTATAAAATAAATAAATAATTTATTCAAACTCAATCCAACGATTACAGCAGCCAATTATTAAATTGCAATAAATGAAGTCACATTTGTTTCATTATTTAATATAATTCATTTAATGTAGATTTGTTATAAAAACTGTTGCCAATTTAAGAACTAATTGAATCTTAATTAAGTTTTCTATTTTTATCAAATCAAATGTGACGTTCCCATAAAAAACAAATATTAATTGATCAATTCAAACTTAAATTTTGCATTAAAAATACTCTATTTTAAAATTATTTACAATTCACACATATCTATAAAGTCAATATTAAAAACTCCATACAGAATGTGGCAACAAAATTTGTTAACCGCCATTTGGATTTTATTTTTGCTACAACAAGATAAACATCCAATAAAATTTGACAAAAAACTAAACTTTGTTTACGATGAAAACTAATTGTTCAGCACGTTAAGAGTCTTGCATTACAGAAGTTAGACATGCACTTCAAAAGCTGACCGTGCTCTATTTTCGTACACCACCAATAATTAAATTTGTCTATCTAATTTCAATACTAAAAATCATATTATAATAATAATAATCAACAATATACTTTTTATTTGTTTAAAAGAGTAACGCAGTAGATACAATTGCAATATAGTGTTCTGCATATTACAAAAGAAATGGCTAACGTTGGATGAACCCTAAAATAATAGTGAATAATAGATATTCGAATGTGAAAATTTGAATAATATTACTGCCCACCAACTTTTACATAATTAATTTTACATATTAAAAATAATTTTAACAAAATAATAATTAAAGAAAAAAAAACTAATGCCTAATAACATTTAATATAATAATACAATAAACTTGTAATGTAGGTATTAATTATTAAAATATAAACTTACCAGTAATTTGTGTTAGCTGAGGTAGGTACTTCTTCCAAAAGGCACACTGCTTGAGTCTAGGACCTCGACCAGTTGTGGTTGAATTAATGTCGAGTGTTAAATACTCACGACCAAAAGTCGTATGCAGAGGCCAAAATGTTGGCGTCCAAACGCCATTTGGTGACATACTAGGATTGCCAGTCTTTGCAAAGTTAGCCCAATACCTCATTATTCTTCGACTTAAATCGACCTCTTGTGCTGTATAACTTTTAGTTGGATTTAATGGCTCTCCAAAAACATAGTTTATTTCATCGGCATGCATTACTCCAGTCCATGAAGGCCATGGATTCGAAATTGTCCGATGTTTGTAATAGTACATGTAAACATTATTTCCAGTTTCTGAATAACGATGAGCAAACTCGTTTACATTGCAAGTAAACTGATAATCCCCAACCATTTTATCTAATGCATCTCTATTACTGACAGGATCATCTGGATTTAACCAATCTGTGTACTCAAATATAATGGCTTTTCTTGCCACTGCATTAAAGTATGGATTTAGTTCAGTAACTGCTCTATCAAACTCTTGTCTATTTACATAAACATTTTCTTCTTTCTTAAAAAGTTCTGTAAGGTAATAAATAATAAAATAATATCCTTCTTCTGTATTAGAACCCATAAGAATATTAGTTTTCTTAAAGTTTTTATTTGCTAGGGCTCGAACAGGATGCTCATCCAAGAATGCGCCGTCAATAACTGGGACAAAAGGAAATTCACAAATGCCTAATGTGCCCCATTCGTTATTAACTAACTCAATTGGATCTTTTTTTCTTAAACAATTAATTACTGCAGGTAATTCTTCACGATCATGTGGACATCCAACTGCTTCAGCTAATCGTAAGCCGCGCAGGATACTTTCTTCTCTAGAAATTATTGCCCATGGTGCAGTAGCGCTTCCGGATTCCATAATAGCTTGAGAAAATAAGTTCCTTGATAATGGCGAGAGAAGATGAAAAGATACTGATGCAGCACCTGCTGATTCACCAAATAAAGTTATGTTGTTAGGATTGCCTCCAAATGCTGCTATATTATCTCTGACCCATTGTATTGCCATCATTTGATCAAATAATCCGGCGTTACCTAAAACCACACAAATCAATTAGATATTTAAAATTCTTTTTACTATACTTATTTATTATATACAGTGTTCGTTTAAAGTAGTATAAATGTAAACTAAATATTTAATTAAAAACAAATCATTTTTCCATTTGTTATAAATGTTATAATCATTAGTTTATATATAGTTACCATATATTTGTACTTATTATGTTAACAATATTATTACATTTAAGTATGTTTGTACCAGAATTATTTGTACGCAAATTACATCAAAAATTAATTTTGTTTGAAAATACTCCGTATATGTGTTTAAATCCCCAATTTACCAAATAATAAATGTTTATTTGTCATTGACCATTTAATTGTCATAAGAAGCAATTTTGTGGTAATACATAAACAGAACAATACAAAAAAAAAGTATACCTGGTGCCTGCTAACGCTTAATAAACTATGTGCCCAAACCAACGCAGTGTAATTGAGTACACTTTATTTGAACAAAATAAAGTAGGCTTTAGTTTAATAATAAACTCATTTTTTATGATTACTCATCTTTTGTAGATGGTGTCCTGCATTGGTTTCTATTAAGCATAAGCACCACGCATTATTGATTGTAGCTGCAATGTTTTGTATTGTCAAGCAAGCATATTCAACTTTTTTTTGTAATTAGATACAAAAGTTTTTTTATTATTTTTTTATGTTCTTTGAAAAACAAATCAAGCTATAGATATAATGATAGATACTCATGTTTAGCATTGCTAAAGTAATATTCTAATTGTTTTTTAAGTTAGTTAAAAATGTAAGTATTTACTACAGTTATACTAACTGTCAAGTTTTGAGATTGTACCATAAACACGGCCGCATTTTAAAAATGTAATCTATTATTATATAAAAATGAGTATGTTCTAATTTTCCAAAGCTGCAATTGTGATTTTTCAAATTTAGTTCTGAATGAAGTGAAAAAGAAGCTTTCAATTGAAACTACAATTAAAAAGTAGATTGTAACAACGTTGTAAGTAATAAAAATTTCTCTGGAAATTGTTCTATAATTAATCCTTATTTTAAAATGTAATATGTCGTTTTATTTTCATTTTTTGCGATTAATGTTTTTGTAACATATAACTTTTTTACATTTTACCCAATTATAAACTGTAATGCAAATAACTTTACTATTATAGTTTTTTTGCTCAGTTTCAATTTTTTTTAATAATTCCATACATGTAATAAAAAATTATATTATTCAAAAATTACATCAAGAAGTAAATAAGGTTTTTTGATATTTCTAGATTATATATTTATGAATGCATTCAAAAAATGGTCAATTTTAATTCTAAAAAAATGTGATGTCAAAATTTATAACCAATTCTACTTAATGTAGCTAACATGGTCGATTTTAATTCTAAAAAAACTCAACTTCTTACCATTTCAAAATCAAAATCCGATATATCATCAGTACCAAATAATAAACTAAACAACAAAACCATATCTAAATTTTCTTCAATTTTTTTTCTAGAGATTACAATCTCTCATAATCTTTTCTAAAACAACCATGTTGTTGACATAGCTTCAAAAGTATTTAAAAAACTAGGATTTCTTAATAGATTTAAACAGTTTTTTTTCTTCTATTGATTTAGATACTTAACAACATCGGCGTAATGTTGCAAATTTTTGCATTTTCTATAAATATTTCCAAAAACCATGTTCAAACAAAATACGAGAAACACTGTCACAGTTTGCGGAAAATGTAAAGCAAAACACAAATTACGTTATGTAAATCTACTACTATATTGCTTCTCAAAATATTCTCCTTTAAAATCTATACACTTTTGCATCCGATGAAACTAATCTTCAAAACAATTTTGCCACTTCAGGCAATGAAAAACGCTCGCCACGCATTTTATTTTTGATATGTGAAAATAGGAAAAAGTCATTGGGCGATAAATCAGGCAAATATGAGCAATGAGTCATTAATTGGATGTTGTTAATGATTAAAAACTCTACAGTTCGTCGTGCTGTGTAAACGCTTATAATTCGCCGGTTTATGTTGTTCCTTCTGATTTCAACTTCCGGCAAACAAATTGAAGTATACCAGTCAGCATTAACTGTCCTTCGATTCTCTAATGCAACAGTTGCAACATAATCCGTTTTTCCAAAGAAACAAGCAATAATTTTTTTTGAAACGCTTCGGGAACGCACCACTTTTGTGGGTTTAGGTTAATTTTAAAACAGCCATACAGCCGATTGCTGTTTAGTTTTAGGCTCGTATGAATATATCCAAGATTCGTCACCTGTTACGATGTTATACACCAAATTTTAACAACCCCCTTCAAATTTCTTTAGCATTTTCTTGCACTACTTAACACGTGCCTTTTTTGTTCTTATTTCAAATTGTCTAAAATCCAACGACTGGAAAGCTTCCTGACATGCAATTGATCGTGCAAAATCGTATGTATTTGTTTTGTTACAATGCCTAAGGATGCCCATATCTCACTATAGGTCACATGCCGATCTTACAAAATCATTTCACGCACACCATCAATATGTTTCGCAACAAAAAAGGTGCATGGACGACCTTCGCGAAGATTGTCACCAAACGTTGGTCTTCCACGCTTGTATTCTGCAAACCATTTGTAAACCATAGTTTTGAATGGTGCTTCATCCCCAGATTACAAACTAAGTTTTTCCACACATGTTGCGGTATTAAACCGTATCGAAAATCATAAAAAATCATCACTCGGAAGTCACAATTCGAAATTTCCATTTTTTACACAATTATTACTCTCGTTAAATTTTGTTGAAACAAAACCGAGCAGTTTGAAATCGAACTGTCAACAGAATTATAGGTGAAAAACGTCAAATTTTACAAATATGATAATTGCAGAACGCTGGCAATATAGACAGTACTTGATTCCGTGAACTTTAACAGTGCCCCTCGTAAAAGACATACTGCCATCTAAACAAATATTTACTCGTAGTACAAAGCTATAAATTCTAAAAAATATTCATTGACAGTCAGAGATGTAAGACCAAAACTTTTAAGAAAAATATTTTTAACAGTACTATCAACACATGGAATAAATTTCCAAATTCAGTATTTTCCAAGACTTTTAATCCACAAATATCCAAGGTCAATGTTTACAGACTGCTTAAATCTAGTCTTGAATGTGATAGTTTCAACCAGTGTAGTTTCACTCAATAAAATTCAAAAGTATTTTGATGTTGTTGTGTCATATTAAGTAATTCCTAAATATCACATTATGAAATTTTAAAAAATTATATTATATAATTTAAAGATGAGGTAATGGTCTTAAAACTGGTCAGATAAATAAACTAACAAACACATGAGAATTAATTATTGAATCCTAAAATATATTTATTGTTGCTTTTTTACGCTCAACCATTTAGTTATAACTTTTTACGTCTTATCAATATCTGTCAAGATATTAAAAAATAAAATATATAATTAAAAATTGGATTTTGGTTTTTCGAAATTTTTTCTTTCCTTGTGATAAATATAAAAAATTTCAATCATTAACAAACTTGTAGAGAATGATAATACCTACAATGATTTTCTTTTAATTAAAGTCAATATATTATACAATATATTCATTATTGCAAAAAAATTAATCAATTGGCAATATTTAACGACACAAACACACTCCCAGAAATTAAAAAAAGCCAGTATAAAAAAACATTTTTGTTAGGTAACATCTTTTTCTAGCATTGTAGTCAGTTGTTTCAAACAATTCAGAGCAATCGTAGGTATTTTGACACAAATCTGTTGTGAAAGTAGCCGATTGTTTCATTTGCAAAAAACCTTTAATCAAAAGCGTTTAAATAGCCAAGAAAAAAACTGTTGACGTTCACTGGCTAGTATAAAGAAAAGACGTAAGAAACATCAGCTTATGTTATATACTGTTGATTCAGTGTTTATAGTGTGGTAGCACAAAAATATAGTCCACTATGTTAAAAAAATAATCAAATAAACCTCAAATTGTCAACAAAAGATTTCCTCAGCCGATAAACGTAGTGCATTGCAAAATCAGAAAAAATATACGTACGCCTTTGTTTGTTCTTTCTACGCGACATATATGTGTCAAAACTTTACTCTATAAAAAATTTGGTTTAAAAATCTTATCGACCATTTACCAACCATACCTCCATAGTGGCGTAATTTTTTTTCTCTCTATTTTAATATATCTACAACAATCAATAATACATAAAAATGTCATATATTCTAAACTGAAGAGCGCAAAAAAGCAACAAAAAATTATATAATCGCAAAAAAACTTTTCAAGATACCAGAAAAAGATCATAAGAAGTATTGGTCATTAAGTTAAAGTTAAGCTTTTCCCACCCTTCTCTACACAATATAAAAAAATATAACTTTTGATTCATTTGCAATTTCAAATATACATAGTGACTAGACTATTCTTGTTATAGTTCTGCTTAAAGTTAAGAATAAAAATTATTTTTCTTTTAATTGTAAAATAAAATAAATATTTTACATAATAATAATAAAATTGTATGACTGTGTTCAGCAGTACTAAAACGTTAGATAAATTGTTACACACAAACATTTTAGATTTTACTTTTCATCATACATTCACAATTTCAAGTAGAACAATTGTTATTTTAGAAATATAATTTATAACGCAACACAATAAAAGTCTATTAAATTTGCGATTTACCAATATAATTACAAAATTTAATTTTAAAATTTACCAAACAATTGAAAATTTTAAATTTTCATATATTTTATGTCACTGGAAATTTTGTTTTCTACATGTTGCAAAAAAAACGATTTTAAAAAGAAGTTAAATTGCGCGAGTTGTGTTCGAAGTTTTATGACACTCAAAATATTGCGCCCTTAACTGACGGTACAATTTGAAGTAGAAAAGACGTGTGAGATAAGGCTGATTGTCTACTACTTACACATTTACTATATACTTGTTTGTAACACCGTCAGATGACGGCCTTGTAAAAAAGTTGAAACTAGTCACGGTTTAAATATATTTGTGATATAGTACATAGTAAATGTGTTTTATTTATTTTCTATAATGAACTATCACGTAGTAACGGCCACTACCATTCAATTTTTAAAAGATAACCTATTAACATGTCAACTCTTTTTATAGGCATTATTATTTGCAAATTGTTATGTAAAATTTGCATCACAGTTAATTTTACACTTATATAAGTGTTCATATTTGTGGAAAATTTACTCATTTTATGCTTTTTATACAATACACTATCATAAAAATTTCTCTGCAATTTTAACTTTATTACGCACGGAACCATCAAAAAAGACATCATTAAACAATTTATTAAATAATTTAGTTTTTTATACGTTTTTTTAATTGTTATTTATGTTTTTAAGAAAAAGTATACTGTTCAACTTACACGTAATGCCTAGTTTGCATTCATATGACTTGTAGCTATTGTCAAAGTCAACTTTCATACTCGTGAGAAATATTATTACTAAATGTATAATATACAATTATTGGCAACTCAATAATAATTTAATCAAAATTCTAAAAAAACAAAGCTTCACTAACTTTTTAATAGCAAAATGTTTATTTCACTCTTTACTGTAATGTGTCATTTATAAAACTGTTATATCTAAAAAACGTACGTTATTTCATTCGTTTCATTACAACTGTGCAAAATAGGAGCCAATAAAAAAGTGATAGGTGGTTACCTAAACACACGTGCTCAAACGATGGTTTTATTTATTTATTTAATTATGTTATTCATATGTCTCTTAAAGTGAATTACTAAGAATCATTTTAAAGGTGTATTGAAATATATAAAAAGATAATTAAATACATTTTATAATAAACACAGTAACTATACATTCTTTTAGAGTAAGGTATGTATTCAAGCCACTTAAAGTACTCAATTGTTAGATCAATATATAAGACCTTGAACAAAATAAAATATAGACTCATTAGTCTCCTCAGAATTTCCTCTAAAGTTTTGACAAAGTTTTATATAATATAATATATGCAAATCGTGAACTACTTTATACAATATAAATTATTTTCTAATACGCCGCATAAATTTCTAAAGAGTTATAATAAAATTATCAATTTTAAAACATTGAATGCGTTACTGGAGGCACAAAATACAAATAAAATAATATTTGTATTTTGTAGATAGCGTTTAGTTTACCTCTATAATGTTTAAAACTAATTAAGTTTGAATTTTAATCTTCTATTTTTCAAAGTTAAAATACATGTAACTTAACCTTTTGCATAACTGAAAATATATAATGATATATGAATGCACAAAACAGATTTGGAAATGCCGTACTTGGTATAGACAGTGTAACATATATCCATTGAAATTATTTTGTTAAAAAATTGTCAACAAATGTGTTGTGCACCGTAACACACAAGTCATCAGTCCGCTTTACGTTTTTGCCTCCGGTAAATTTAAAACAATATATTGTACTTGCACAACATTCTAATAAAGTCATTATAGTTGGAAAAATGTTGCAGTTACAAGAAACTTGTTGATGCATAAATCTTACATTCTATTAATAATAAGAAAAAAACTATTTTATTGTCAGAAAGGACTAAAATTTGTCCATAAACTGTTAAAAAGTGCAAAATTCTAATAAAAAATTGAAAAACATTAAAATCCGGCAATACAGTAATAAAATACTTTATACCTAAAATATCAAAATCCTGCTTTAAAACATCAAAATATTGTCAGAAAGCATCAAAATGTGCCCATAAACCGTTGAAAAGAGTGAAACTCTATCTATAAAACGTCAAAAATTGTAAAATTCAATCATATATTGTCAAAAAGCACCAGCATCAGAACTTAAACTGCTAAAAAGTGCAGAACATTCTTCATGAAAAGTCAAAAATAGCTAAATCCGTTCATGAAAAATTAAAATACTGTTAAAATCCGGCCATAGAATTGTTACAAAATTTCTACTCATAAAATCAGGCTTTCGAAACAATAAAATCCGGCCTGAATTGTTGAAAAGTGTAAACAATTTCATGACAATTGTTAAAAATAACAAAAATACAACTATAAAAAGTGCAAATTATTATCATAAAGTCAAAAATAACTAAATCTAGAAATAAAACATTAAAATACTTTTAGGTAGAATCAAAATCCGACCAAGGGTTTAAAAATGCAAATCTTTAATCATAAAATGTCAAAAATAAATTCTATTCATGATAGCAAAATCCGAAAAAAAATAAAGCAATTTTAAAAACTGAGAATGCGGCTATAAAATATCAAAATATAGTTAGAAAGCACTAAAATCCGGCCGCAAAACAGCAATAGCAAAATCCAATTTTAAAATATCAAAATATTGACAGAAAGCACCAAGGCCATAAACTGCCAAGAAACACTTTTTTTTCATGATATCAAATACCAAATCCTGTCTTAGAACATCAAAATATTCTTAGAAAACAAGATATTTTCACCATAAGTTGTTAAAAAATGTTAAAACTTTTAAACTATTTTAAAAACAGCAAATCTGGTTATAAAATATTTAAATATTGTTAAAAATAAGAAAAATCCGACATAAACTAATAAAAAGTGCAAAATTCTATTAATAATAAGCAAAGCACCAAAATACGGTTAAAAAACTGTTCAAAAATGTAAAATTTTGTCAAAAAAATGTAAAAATGGCTAAATCTGGCTATGAAATATCAAAATACTGTTAAAAAAAGTTAAAAAATGCAAAACTTTTTTCATAAAATGTCAAAAACAGCAAAATCCGGTCATAAAAAACCAAAATATCGTTGAAATATACCAAAATCCAACTATAAAATTGTTGAAAAATGTGAAATTCTAATCATAAAATGTCAAAATAGCCGGATTTGTCATTATAAACTGTTAAAATCTGGCTAGGTTTTAAAATATTTTAAAAATAGCAATAACTTGGCCAACTATATCAGTTTATCGTGCAAAGCTATTTTCATAAAAAGACAAAATAACTAAATTCCGTAAACATTAAAATATTTTTAGTTAGAATAAATATTAGTTTAAAAGTGCAAATCTTTCATTCGTAAAATGTCAAAAATAAATTCTATTTATAAAATAACAAAATTCAGCTAGAAAATATCAAAATATTGTCACAAAGCACCAACATCAGGCCACAAGAAAAATGCAGTTTTTTTTTTATAAAATGCAAAAATATCAATTTCGGTCTTATAACATCAAAACATTGTTAGAAAGCAACAGACTGCGGCCATAAACTGTTCAAAAATGTAAAAAACAGAAAATTTTAAATACTGCAAAATCCGACTATAAAATATCAAAATGTACTTAGAAAACACCAAAGTCCGGCCATATTCTATTTATAAAATAACAAAAGCCGGCTATAAAATATAAAAGTATTGACTGAAAACACCAAAAATGAGCCATAACTTGACAAAGAGTACATTTTGTTTTCTTAAAATATATTAAAAAATGTAATTTTTTTAATAAAATTTTATAAACAAATGTTCTGTTTATTTTATATATTAATATATTGTTAGCAAAAATCCTACATAAACTAATAAAACATGCAAAATTATTTTAATAAAAAGTCAAAAACATCTTAGTTTTTGACCATAAATTGTTAAAAACTGTAAAATAAAAATTACCAAAACTCGGCTAAAAGTATTAAAATATTGTGCAAAGTACAAAAGTCTTTTAATAAAATCTCAAATTTTGTCGTAAACTGTTAAAAAGTGCAAATTTGGCTGTACACTGTTAAAAAATGTAAAAAAAAAACTTGAAATCTCAAAATTCGGCAAAAAAGTTGAAATATTGTTGTTGTTTTTATAAAAATTAAAAATAGCAAAATTTGGCTATAAAATGTTGTCAGAAAGCAGCAATATCCAGCCATAAACTGATAAAAGTTGTAAAAAAATGATAAAATTCCAAAAATAGCAATATCCGGCTAAAAATTGAAACATAATAATTGTTCAAAAGTCAAAATTCTGTTCTTTACTATCTAAAAATTCTATTTATAAAAAGTAACAAAAAATCCGGTCATAAAATATTTTTAAAAAGGTTAAAAAAATCCTATAAACAATTTTTAACCAATTGTCAGAAAATACCAAAATCCAGCCATAAACTTATAAAAAGTGTAAACATTTTTATAAAATTTCAAAAATAGCAAAATCCTGCTTTAAAATATCAAAAATATTGTTAAAAGTGCAAAATCCGACCATAAAATTGTAAACAATTGTCAAAAAGCACCAAAACCCAGGCATACCTCTTAAAAAATGTAAAAATCTTTATAAAATCTCAAAAATAAGTTTATAAATTAAGAAAAATATCCTTAAAACAGAACCATAAACTGTCAAAAAGTGTCAAATTCTATTCACAAAATGTCAAAAATAGCAAAACACATCACATTATTTACAAATCTAAAAAATACGGAAATCTCTGAAAGCTATATTCATTACGTTTTATTGTATATGGGCAATTCCATTTCAAACGGACCAGAGCTAGGGAGGGGTGCGTTGAGAAACTTGCTTATGTATTTTTTTTTAGTTTCTATAACTTATTAGTAGTCTTTTGATCAATATATGAGAGTATGAAACTTATAAAATTCTACGATTTTTTTAAGTTTTTTTGACGTTTTTTAACTTAATCATATTTTTTGTTTAAAAACCGCAATTTTAACTCAAAAAAATAAATTTACTAATGAAATCAATCAGAAATTTTCCGTAAAATCCAAATCTGGCGCCATTTTAAGTTTATACCCTGTCTATAAGCCGCAAAAGCCATAAAACCATGTTTTTTTTCTTAGTGGGCTGTGCAAAAAGGAGCATTTTTTTAATTTTTTTTAACCGCCATAGTTGACGTATTTTGATGTAAATTAATTGAAAAATATAAATTTGTTCTGTGTATTTGGGTTTTAAGCGTCTAAAACTCAAAAAATCTGCAAAGTAGGCCAATTCTTCAACATAAACTCATACAAATGCACGTTTAGCCGCGCTCAGAGGAACAATACACCAAATATTATTAAAAATTTGAATTCTGGGGACAATTTTATATAGAAAATTGTCAGTGTTGTACTCATCGTCTATAGAAAAGTCCATCTAGAAAAAAATGTTTACAACATTTTTATGCAAAAAATTCGTTAAAAATTAATTATTTTTTTTATTTACAAAAAATATTATAAACACACTAGGGTGTGGTTTAAAACTTTTTTTTAACAAATTTTAACAAACGACAGGCAGATATATGTTTGAATGCCAAACATAATAATATTTTTAAATTTTTGCGCCGATAGATTTAAAATTTGTGCCGCATTCGCAAAAACTATCAAACAAAGAGTAAAATGACCAAAAATTGGTTCAAGCGACAAAAAATGTTTTTGTTAAACTTCTGAAATCAACTTAAAAAAATATAATACAAATAATCTTTAAAAAAAATTAAAAAAAAAAAAAAAATTAAGTAAATTTTGAACAATTTTTTTTTTCTAGACGGATTTTTTGTTGCCAGATAAGCACGACACTGACTATTTTCTATGTAGAAACTAAAAACTAATTTTTTTAATAATATTTGGTGTATAGTTTCTCTGAAAACTGTTAAATGTGCATTTGTAAAAGTTTATGTTAAAAAATAGGCTTATTTTTGCAGTTTTTTTGAGTTTTAGACGCTTAAAACCCAAATACACAGAACAAATTTATATTTTCTAATTAATTTACATCAAAACACGTCAACTTTAGCGGTTAAATTTTTTTTAAAAAATGCTCCTTTTTGCCCAGCCCACTGAGAACAAAAACATGGTTTAATGGCTTTTGCGGCTTATAGACAGGGTATAAACTTAAAATGGCGCCAGATTTGGATTCTACGGAAAATTTTTGATTGATTTCATTAGTAAATTTATTTTTTTGAGTCAAAATTGCGGTTTTTAAACAAAAAATGCGATTAAGTCAAAAAACGTCAAAAATACTTTTTAATTTTTTTTATGGGTTTTATACCCTCATATACCGATCAAAGGACTACTAATAGTTATAGAAATTAAAAAAATTAAAAAAAAATACATAAGCAAGTTTCTCAACGCACCCCCCCCCCCCCCCTAGCTCTGGTCCGTTTGAAATGGAATTGCCCATATAATAATATGTATTATTATTATTATTTTTTTAAAAATAATTTCGAAGAACCACAAGCAGCAGCAAAAAATCTCACAAAAACCATTCTTCTAAATAGTTTTTGTGAGATTTATACCAAACCATCAAAGAATTTGTTCAATTCTCTGTTAACCAAAACAAAAATACTCACTTCAGACAAAAGAAGCAGTTAAGAAGAATACATTTATCAGTTCCAATCAGACAAACTAATCAGCAAGATTAACAGAAACAACCAGCCAACAAAAGTTTTCATATATTTATAAACAAAATAAATCTACAAAATAATAAATTCATTGCATTGTAGTTCTTCAGTACTTCCTCATTACAATAATCAAAACAATTTAGTAATTAATTCAAAGAACAAAAGCAGGTATTTGTGAAAACCAATTTGCATCTAACTCTACTTTTATAAAATATAAAAATAATAGGTCCAATTCACTTTAAGCAACTAGTTGTCAAAAGATACATTTTTAAATTAAGTACCACAATTGTTGGAAGATTGCAAATCTATACCAAACAAAAGTCTAAAATTTGATTTTTTAAATTATAAACCAAGAATGCTCAAACAGTCGATCGCAATCAAGTGCAAATAGCAAAAGGTTTTTAAGTTGATCGCCTTACATATTTTATTTTTAAAATTTCTTTCAATGTATAACAAAATTTTTAAGGTTTTACTAGGTCTACTTATTACTAGGTCTACTAGAACCTTGTAACATTGTCAATCGATTGCCGCATAATGCTTTTATGGTAGATCGCCGATACTTTAAGTCTAACCGCCCCTGTTATAAACCAATGACATTACTGTCCAACATTAAAAAAAAACATCAATTTCCACATTGTCAAGTTCAAATACATAAGTTTAATCAAAACTTTTAACAACAAATTTTTTGACGTTTGAGGAGTAGAAGTAAGAAAAGAGCTAAGTACCAAAATTGCTAAACAGAAAAATTAAACCAAAAAACCTTCACATACCAAAACAAAAAACTTTTTATTTTCAAATAATTACCTATCTGCCTGTTTACGGAATTTGAAGTCTGATAGAATATAGTCGATGGCACATAAAACCTATCTTTATACTTTATTTTTCAAAAAATTGGCAATTAGCTTGTTTGTAACTTCTACTCCTCATTTGTTAGTCCCAATAAGAATTCTACTTTAAAAAAACATGTAAAAAATTATAGTTAGAATTGATAGTTTTAATGCTGTTCTCAAAAACATAAATGATTCAAATGTCTGACTTTATTTTTAATCTACATTAATAATTTTCTTCAAATAACTAAGTCTTAATCATAGTTTAGCAGATTATTGCACCCTTCATACTTCATACTTCATACTTCATACTTTCTAATCATAACAAATAAGACGTCTTGAAATTTTTAGGTCAGAATCCGAAGCATCAATAAACAAAAGATGCTTTCCTTTCATAAAACGTATTTTAATTATACAATTTAATAACAAAATGTCAAGTTGAGTAAATAGTTATTTGTAGGTTATGTCGTTAGTCAACGCATCATAATATATGCCAAAAAATGTTCCTTTCAGAACAGTTCAGAACGGTTCTGTTCGTCAAGCCCAAAAAGCCTGTTGCTCTTGAAAGAAAAGCAGTAAAAGTTCTTGAAACATCATTTGACTGGGGTATTTCTAACACCAATCAATTTTAAACTGAACTGAACTTCTTACTGTTTCAAAATATTAAACTAAACAACGAATCTATATCTAAGTATTTTTCACATTGTCTTCTAAGGCTTACAATCTTACATTAATTAAAACGACTATGTTGTCTACATAGAAATATTCAATGACAGTTCATAGATGTATGACAGAAACTTTTAAGAAATATGTTTTTAACCGAACTATTGACACATAGAATAGGCTTTTAAATTCATTATTTCCTAATATTTATAATTCGCAAATATTCAAGGTCAATGTTCACAAACTGCTTAAATCTTGTCTTAATGTAATAATTTCAGCAAGTGTGGTTTCACTCGTTGCAATTCAAATTAATTTTATGTTGTTGTAAAACATTAAGTATTATTTCTCTTTAATTAAATCTGAGTAAACAATATACTTTCAAAAATTAAAAAAAATAATGATTGATTAATAACAAAGTCAAAACTTTGTGTAAATATTTGAGTTCATTCCTAGAAGAATTTAATCAATAACGGATCATTTTATTTTTTCTAACAATTTTAAAATTTAAATTTAACCCATTAACCTTGACTTTTTTTTAAATTATTATTATAAAAATTATATTGTTTTATAGTATTTAAAATAAAATATTATAAGAATTATTAAGTACAGAAACTATGTTTAAATGAGGTAATATTGCTTTTTATTAGTTGTTTTGTTTTTTAAAGCCTTATTTTGACATAGTTTTAACTATTTTAATAAAATATAAAAAATAGATTAAAAAAAACAAGATATTTTGGAAAACTTTGTCAAATAGTAGCTCTTTTTGATATAGTTAAATAATTTTCAAAAATACTACGTTTGAAAAGCTCTGTACGTAAATGCAAAGTAGACGCAGAAGAAGATAAATTTTATTTCATAAAATAAAATTTTATGGTTTTCCTACATTAAAGCAACAACATAATTTAGCATATGCTTAAAAAATAATAATTTTACCTGGAACATCGGAGGTACCAAAATAAAGAAATCCAATAGAAGCAACACGATACTGCATGGAAACTACTATTACATTTTCTTCTGACACTAATATATTATGGTCGTACACTTCTAAGGTATTTGTTCCGGAGTAAAAGCCACCTCCGAATATCCACAGCATAACGGCAGCGTTCTTAGGACGCGGTTTAGGAACAACCACATTTATATAAAGACAGTCCTCATTTAGAGGAGTATTCGGATTCCACATAGTGGCACCCGGAAAATCACCAAACACAGTGTCTATAATTTGTACACATGAATTAGGTTGCTTAGTAGCGTTAAGCACATAGTCCCATTTTTCTGCGGGTCTTGGGTGTCTAAATCTAAGATGCCCAATAGGTTTCTGAGCATATGGAATCCCCAACCATGCATCTACTTGTTTTCCTGTACCCGCGCTTATTGTTATTCCTCTCACTTTTCCTTTCTTGGTTTGAATAACTAACGGGTCATCTTCAGCACTATCTCTACGAGAAAATTCTCTTCTCTCTTCAGGCGCGTCCCGCCTAAACTCCTCGCTATCTCGATGTGGATCGAACGGATCTCTGGACATATGAAAAGCTTCTGCGTGGGGTTCCGGAGGATGATGGCGACCTCTGTGAGGATTCGGAAGGCATGAAGGTAGTATGAAATACACTAGAAACCAGGTAATCCACGGCCCCGGCATTGCTTTATTAATTGATCTGAAAATTTACATAACATTAGTATACTTACATAAACTATAAATAATAATTTAAAATATTTATGAAGTAGTTGTAAAATGTAAGTTAACGGCATTAAAAATTGTTGTTGGTCAATATCAATTTTTTTTAATCAATATAGAATATAGCTCTAAATATAATTAATTATTCAATAAATAATTATACTGTGGAATCAGTCTTCTGTTGGATTATGAATGGTTATTCGGACACAACAGAACAGACTTACTGGATTTTAATATAATTTTTGCTCGTAAAAAAGGGCAGTAATGAGAATTATTAGTATTCTTAAAAAATAAACAGATTACCGTTACCTGCATTAGTATGTATAACCGTAGACAATAGATTTAAAATTATTATAGATTTATGAAATCTAACATAATATTCCATTATAAAATAAAATTATTTATTATATTAACAGTATTAACCAATGTATTTATCAAAAGTCTTAAATAAGTACAAGCATAAATAAAATCTTGTTCTTTTTTAATATTCTATCAAACCTTGAAAAAGCTTCTTCAAAAGTTTAGTAATCAAAAAATAAAGCTAAAATGTTATAAACAACAAGATAATTAGACATTAAAAAGTATTACAGAAGTCTACATTCTTTTATAAATATACATACAATTACATTAATTTAAACATATTTGCACATTGATTTAAAAAAATCAAGATTTTGTAAATTCCACTTTTACAATAGCACGTGATTTAATAAAAACTTTTAAAAATAAAAAAATTGACAAAAAATCGCAGGAATAAATTATCAATTTTAAAATAATCCAGCGTTGGTAACATAATAAAATATTAAAGAAAGTTGCAATGACAGTAGACAAGGACATTTGCTTCACTTTTTGAGTACAAGACAAATTTAACATTCTGAATAAATATTTAAAAAAATATTTATATATAATAATTATTATGAGTTCTTAAAAAAGTTGAATGTAGTTTTCTCTTTAACATTATTTGTAGGAGCCCTTTTGTTTGTCTGTTTACAATTTTGATTTTTGTAGTTAATTACAATTTATTCCGAATTTTTAATACCGTAATAATTATTAGATATATAATGAATCTATAAATCAAAAGAAAAAAAAATGACCGTTATTGATTATTTATATTTCTATATAATGTCTATGATCATATTTGTCCAATAGCAAGAAATAGATAAAAAAATATAGTAAATTGCTTTGAATAACGTTGTCTATCCAAAACACTATAAAACCAATTTTCAATAAAAACACAATTTCCTGTTCTCTCCAAATATTGAAGTGCATATGTTACAGCCATTTATTTCAATTGACCGTTTCATGAAAAGTTCATGAAATGTTGCCGTATACTGAAATTAAATTAAATTAAGTTAAATGAAACTAGACTTAAAATATGTTAAATAACATCTAAAGTTGCAACGTTTTCATTAATTTGTTTAAATGTTTAGTATATTAGTTTACTGTTAATAGTGACACTATCCTCTAACTATACAAAATGTAAAATAATACGCTGTAAAGTAGCATATTAAATAAATAACAAAATATGACAATATAATTCCATAGTGTCAAAAGTGTAAAAGTTCTAAACACTGCTGGATTTTATGATACACAGTAAATAAGCTTTTTATATCTATACACACACAATGCAGACTGCATCGTCAAATAAATTTGAGCAGACGGTCAACATTGACAATCTGATCGTCTAAGCCAATTGACAAACTGGGTTCCGATGCAAGCTGTTCTAAAAACTTCCGACAATCCAACAAGATATGACAAAAAGTTAACGGATTATTACAGATATCACAAACTAAGGACATATCAGATACTATTAAATGCATGTGAGTCCACCGGCAGTGACCGATGTTGTAAAGCCACGTAACAAAAACTTTATTCATACGCTTCAGCCTGCATGACAAACTTGTAACGTGTAGTTATGCACATTGCAGCTTATTGTCTAACCATTCTGTCTACCAGATAAACAATATCAGTTTTCAGCGCTAGTTATTGCCAGCTTGGCAAACGCATCAGCTTTTTTATTACCACTTATACGACCAAGAATCCAAAGAAAGTAAACAATGAAATTTATTTCAGACATCTGATACAAATTTGAATAAGTTTGCTTTAGCAACTAATGATCAAGATATTAGTAATCTATAGCGAGTCTATAGATATAACATAAGATGTACCTGCACTTAGTTGGGTGTAGAAAAAAACTTGATAAATATATACAGTTCTGCAGTATAAACATTAAGAAAACAAATGTAAACTGCAATTTATCTACACAAAAACACAGTCGTCCATTTTGCTATTTTTGTATATAATACGTAATGTGGCTAGAGCTAGCTGCAAAGACATAAATTATAAAACCATAATACAGGTTTAAAGACACCGAAACACAAAAATACAAATCCACTCAACAACCTGAGCAAATGCAGACGTCAAGAGCACGGTCAGGTATGACACCAAGAAAACGAACACTATCCTGCACAAAAATAGTATTTTCCTCAAGATATAATAAAAGAAGTGAAGTAGAGTTTACCCTCGAGTTTACCTTTTACAAAAATGAATAAGCAACGTTCTTCTGGTAGAAAAAGTGAATAATATGGTTGATAGTTATTTATTTATTTTATTATTAAGTTGACATTCTAATGTTAGCATCAATTTATTTTTTCTGATGTTGGTTTTCATTAATTTTATCACTAAAGACGCAAATAAATTTAGAAAATAACCACTATCATAAAAATGTTTTTTTTTTCTAATTCAACAATGCTGCAATATGAAAAACAGTTTCTGCAAAAGCAGTAAATTTCATAACAGGTGTTTGAACAATAGATGTTTCAACAACTGCAGCAAATAATCTAAAAAAGATAAGAGCTGTATGTGCTCTATTATATCTTTTTAGAGTATTAAAATAAGAGAGTTTATTTAATACTCTAATCTCAACTATCTTCCGTTTCTCTTTGCACATGTTTCAAGGCTTGAACATCTAACTGCAGTATCCCCAAAACGTTGGAATTGGATGTAGTATTAAAAGAAGTTTATGAAAATAAATGTTTATCACGTGCGCGGGTTTTTGAGTGGTTTACATGTGTTCAAGATAGCCAAAAAAACATTGAAATCGTGCACTCCCGAGTTGCCCTTTCACGTCAAAAACAGCTGAAAATATTGAAAAAAATCTGACAGTCGGTTAACTATTTATGCAATTGCAATAATTGAAACTGTAAAAACTGACAAAGAATATTTAAAGCAAATTATTACATTCAAAAAGTGTGAGCAAAAATGTTGCCTAAAACTCTTACAATCAACTAAAAAAAAAGCTCGTGTAAATGTTTATACTGACACTTTTAAGAAATAGCAGTACGCGTCTTGAAGGAGCTCACAGAAAAAAAACTTCCAGCACTGTTTGAAACAATGAAAAATATGCATGAAGCGTTGTAAGAATAGTCTTTAGTCAAACGCGACAGACAAGCTGTAAGAAAAAGACCGAAACGGTTGATAACAAAGCATTCAATTGCATTGCAAATTTCCAAAAAAAGCATTCAAAGAATTTTGCATTATATATAGCTAAAAGATAAACCAGACAAACTGGTTAATGGCTTTTTTCAGGCAGTTTTTGCAAATTTTGAAAAATGATAAAAATTAAACAATTTAATTCTAAACGAAATTTTAAGACTAAGACTAAGATTATAATCAATTTTTTTTTTAATATTGTCTAATAAATGTTCATTGTACTGTAATATAACTTTATTAAACTTTCATCTAAATAAATTATGCCTTTTTATATAAATGCTAAGTGTGCACCCTTACTACGTCACTAGTATTAATTATTTTTCACCGCTGCAACTTTAATTCTTGAAATTCACACACATTACTATTAATAATACAAAACCAAACATCATTACTAAACATTTATAACTCTTTTAATTCTATTGAAATTTTAACTTACATAATAGTTAAGCTAATTATTACTTACACAATAAACGTCAACAAGATGGATGACCATGTGGTGGCATATTGGTGATAGGAAATATGTTTTTCTCCAATTTATCTAAAAAATTAAAAACAAAACATAATTAATTTATATAAAATATTATTAATTAGTATGTTTATATGTATTTTTTAAACAGACTTGTATGCTGGGAGAGAAGCAAATGTGAATTGTGGGTAATAAGTAATAACAATATTATCATGTACATTAAACCTAACCATTCTAAACTATTAGCAACTTGTTTTTTGGCCGTTTTCGGTTTGACCTAATTCTTGCATCCAGCACCTTAAATTTGCAATATAAAATATATTAAACTAATTTTTAAAATTTGGTATTAAATTATTGTTACTATTTATTTTAAATATTCTTATAATATAAAAAAAGAAAGTGATTTCTTACAATATGTAAAAAATTATAATATATTTGATAAAAGAAAACTTATAAGCTAGTATGAGCAGGAAAACAAATTCATTTATCTGATCAGCACAAAAATCTTCCTTCGGTATACAAGCCTTAAACACATTGTTATTGAAAATATAGTAATTATACTAGTTCAAATTGACAAAATATTTTATTTTTTACTTGCGTTATAAAATCATGACTAATTAAATTATTATGACGTTTTTAATAAATAATATTAGAAGTATTATTTACAATATTTAACAATGTTGATATAAATATTATAAACTGTTATTAATGCTTTACATTAGCTTTTTCTAAAACTTTATCTCAAATACGACTGCGAGATAAAACTAACATAATATTTTAATTTACTATGTATATATACGATGATGGTTATATAACTAACATTCTTGCTAATAAGTCAATTTATCATTTAAACTTAATAAATAACTTTTTATAAATTGGTTCTCCACACTGATGAAAGGTGTAGTAGTGTATGTGCAGTTTACATAAAATTATTTATTGTACTAAATAATAAGTTTCATAATAATATTACGTTCTGGAATTGTATAGCACACCATGAAGAATTCTAATAAGTTATAGATGATAATTATAAAATAAAAACTTGGCCATGTAAAAAATGGCACGCAATTCAAATCGTTCACTTCTCAATAAAAACATTTTTTATTTAAAATACACGTAAGTTGACTTTCCAACTTGACATGTTTTGAGCAATACACACATTGTCTAGTCATTGTATACAATGACCAATATACCATTTTGTCAGTAACATATACATAGTTTTTAATTAACCATGTTATAAAAGATTTAAAGTGACTAATATAAGCTAATTGGTATTATTTTTACTTTTTTAAATTTATTAACAAGTTCAAGTTTAGATATAAAACCAATTTCCACAATTACATCTCATTTTTTTTTAATTATTTAATTTCTAATACTGAAAACGCTACATTTTTTAATTACTTACGTTAATAATTTTTTTTTAGAGATAACTTATATCACATTTTTTTAAGCCAGTTTTATCTGTTTTAAAATCTAATAACTTAATTAAGCAGAATAAAATTTAACAACAAATTACCTTCAATGAATTTAACATATCTTTGCTAAAAAGATCAAAACATAATTTTATTTCAACCGGACGTTAAACTTCAAAGCTTTATTACCTTATTACAACACTGCATTGCCTCACTTTTTTTAATAAAAATTCAAAATTCAATAATTATAAGAAGACATGTAGCAAAAAACTTTGAATGGCATATTATAATAAATGTATATGCATGTGTAGTATGCAAATAAATACAGTATATTAATATATTTATCAACATTATTCGATATCTTAAACATAATCATAAGTGTAAACATGTTATCCACACGCAATGTATAAATTAATTTTAAACTTTATGTTGAATGTTAAAGATATATGTTGTGTACTTAAGAAACTATTACATTACACAATACTAAGAAATTCCACATCTATTTAATATAATATAACAGAAATTATATTTGCAATATGTTAATAATATTATTATTTTGCTAACAAGTTAGTTTATCTCATTAATTAATTGCTATTATTTATATACTATTACACTGAAAGATATTAAAAAGTTAGATATTAACAAAATAAAGTTTTATTGTATTTTCAAATTTTTTACTGAATTTTATTACATATTAAAGTCTCCAAAAACGTTTACCATCAAACTACATAGTTTAAAATTAAAAAAAAGCTTTCCAGTCTTTGGCGATAAATACATAATTATATGACCGTACAATAATGATTACCCAATTACTTTCAACAATTTTGAAATAAAAATTTACTGTACGTATACGAAACTGATTTTACATACATAATATGCATTAACTATTTATACATAGTTTGTGAAATTTCATTATTCTGTTTGCCTGCGGCTGTTTTCAATCGTTACACTATTCTAAAATATTTAATAAAATATAATTTAATATTCTGAAAGCAGTGTTTAAAAAAATTACATGCTCACTAGTAATGTTTGAGTTTTTTGACAAGTTTAATATAAATTAAGAAAATATATTTTAATATAAACTTGACAAGCGTGAGTAAGAGGTGACGGTAATAAACATCAAATAAGACTGACCTAAATGCAAACCTCTTCTACACGTAGGCTGCTAGATAACCAACAAGGGTCTCGCAACCAAGTATAACCATTCTACCGAAAATTTCGGAAATTTGATTCTTCACCTATGAACCCACAATTACCAGCGTGTTAGAGTACGGCCAGAAAACCCTAACAAACATAAATCAAAACCAATATTTATAGCCCTAACTCTGGCGGTTTGTCGAATTCCGGTCAAAGGGAGCTATAAATCCACCGAGTGGATCAGGCTATCTTAGAAGACAAAAATTGAATATAACCACCTATAACACACAAACACCGTTATCAAAAAAAGTTAGTTAAATTAAAAGAAAATCTTGAACAAATAAAGTAAAACATTCTAGGTCTAAGCGAGTCCGTAGAAAAGACAAAAAAGAAATAATACTAAACTCAAAATACACACTGTATTACCAAAGTAGGTTTTTTAGTACATAACCACGGGTAAGAAATACTCAAATTTGATAACATAAAACCAAAAGTGTGCTATCTAGTCGTAAAATAGATTGATTGAAGTTAAAAATACAGCTTGACAGTTATTCAAGCATACGCAGCAACATCAGCACATCCGGATAAAGAAATAAAAACGTTCTACAAAAACATACACCAAGCTTTGATTAAAACGCAGACCTACTTCACTTTATGAGTAAAAGACTTCAACGCTAAAATAGGTAATTAGGTAAAAATTAAAACACACTAGCAGAATTTCTACTGCACCATAACCTATTTGTCATAAACACATCTTAAAAAAATCAAGAAACCAAACATAGACTTAGGCTATCCAGGATAATAAAAACAAAGGTAGTTAATAGACTAAGATAAAAACAACAAAAACTAACACAAAACCATACCAAAAACACAAAAACACTGAACAGTAGTAAAGCATACAAACGTTTACCAAAATTCTTTAATCAACACCTTAAGTATTGTAAAACATCAACAAGTATAAAACAAGTAAACAACAAGATTCTAAAAACAATAAAAAAGCTACAAAAAAACTGAATTAAAAAGGTTCTTAATAAATCAAAACTCAGTATAAACACAATAAACACAAATCAAATGATAAACATCAAAACATGAAACGCAAATACAACACAAAAATATAAAAAAAAAACTAAAAGAACTAAACAAGATGATATCAACATAAATGAGGCAGGACATACAAAAGTACAATACAGATTAGACAAGTAAAATAATAAACAACAACAAAAGTTTAAAGGTGTTGACAAAAAAACTAAGTATTTGAGAACAACAAATCCACAAACTTAAAAAAGTAGACAGACACACGACTACAAATAAATAAACCTTAACAAAAACAATACCAATACACAAAAATAAGACATCTCGATAATGCTAAATCAAAGATCCAAAGACATACTGGGTATTACTAGTTATTATGATTTTTTTTATAGGGTTAACTCATTAGTGAACACTACTAATCCAGTGAAAATATAAAGAATTTGAGAAATCAAATAGTTGATGACTGTATAAGCCTTATTAATATGTTTCTTGACAACAAAAACAAATTTATGATTAGTATAAATTGCTTTAATTTTAATCCCAAAAGCACCCCTGCTGATGTTTCGCAAGATTTCGCACATCTAGAGATAACCAAAAATCCTATTTATAGATTTGATTTTTCATACTACATAGTTTTTAATTATCATATAAAGAAATGTTGAAATGCATTTAATTATTTCTAAAAAAATAAAATATTATATAAACAAAAAGCTTGAAAAATATCTCACTAAGATATGGCCAACATGGTCAACTTTAGATCAAAATAGCTTTTACAGTTTAAAAATTAAAACTTGAGTAGTAGTAGTTGCAATCTTGCAGGTTTTTCTCAATAACAAATATGTTATTGATCTAACAAACTAGTTTTTAAACAATGACAAACATTTTTCTCAAAATTAAAATTTATATAATGTGCAACATAGACGCAATGTAGCAGACCATTGTATTTTTCACAGATCAATAGTTTTCTATTAAAAATTAAATTTTTTATTATCTAACGTATTAACATCTTCTTAAAGTAATAAAAAACAATATCTAAATAATTGCTAAAGATTGACAACAAAATAATTTATGTATAAAATATTACTCCCATTTATAAATAACACTAACAAATATAAAATTGTTAAATACAGCGTAAATTTTAATAAAGTCAAATAGAAAATACCACGTTTACTCATAAATAAAACTTGTGCAATTTATTGTATTGTATTGTTCAACCGATCTAAGAAAAGATATCATTGTAGAACAAAATGGAGCAGCAAAGAAATGGAATTGCATATGCAAATGTTTGTAAAAAAGTAGGAAACCACACTATTGGTAAAGTTTATATCTGAAAAATCTAATGTAAATAAGTACTAATTATTACACAAAATCACAATGTAATAACTATAAAATTAATTAGAACTTTTTTAACTAATATCGGTCAATATAAATTTTATTTAAAAACATTTAAAACTAATAAAATTCCAATCTCATACAAAATATATACGTATAGTTTTTATATGTATTGTCTTATATGCTTATTACGATATTATATTTTCGATACTTAAAAATATCAAAACTAGTCTGAAACATAATAAACAAAAAGTAAAATCATCATTTTATTAAAAAAATAATACTATTGCAAGCCTTTACAAAATAAATGAATTAAATAAAAATATTAATTAACCTTAAAAATAAAAATAAATGGATTGAAATAAAAATATCATTTAATCTAATAAGTAGTGCAATAATATAGTATGTATGTGTATAAAAGCCATACGTTAAATTCATTATGATGGTTTATTACTATAATTGGAGTTCGTTAGTTAAACGAATTACTACATAACGTAATAACTTCAAAACTCCAAAATAATCAACTTTTTCAACATTCCATCAACTAGAATTAATACTTGTAAATTGAAACGAGGCTTTTATAATATAATAATAGTAGTAAAGTAATTATTAGTTTATTGAAACTCGATTTACAATCTAGATAGAAGCACAACCAAACATAATGCTATTTAAAATATTAAATTAGTGATGCTCATTTATCTAATCGGTTGTAAAAGTCACACTTGGATAGTCAAGGTTTATTGATGTGTGGATCTTGTCGTTTAGTATTTATGTTCAAGAATTGTGTTTAAGAAATTTATAAATGTCAGTTTAGACATAAAATCGGTGTTAATTTACTTCTTTATATTATGTTAATAGTAGAAAAGAGAATATACTTGATTCAATGTTATGGTACTGGCAATCTTTGCTATCGTGGTCTACTCTTGAGTTTCAATAGTCAGTTTGTTATAAAATTTTGGCTCATAATAATTACCTGCTCATCTGCATTTAATTATACAATCATAAATTAATTCTACCTTATTTTTTGCACGCGTGTTGTAATTGTGGTTTGCCATAGAGTGTAAAATTACTTTTGATTAACAACAAACATTGGTATGTATATATGTATATTGTGTCGGCAGTGTTAAAATTTGTAGATTTTTAAAACATTTCATTACATCTGTCCTATAATATCTAGCAAATATCTAATTGCTTTCTGTTGTAAACCAATTAATTTACTTAAAATGCTACTTTAGAACCGTCTAACAAAAAACTGATTTAAATTTTTTTGTACGTTTATAAATATTGTTGATATAAATTACAAACAATAGCGGACCTAGTGTTGAGTCTAAATTCCAAGTATTAGAAAAGTTATTATTGCAACATACCATTTGTGTTTGACTTGCCAGGTAAAAATCCATTAGTGTTGCACTATTTCTGTTAAAACTTAAGTAAAAAAGTTTTTTTGGTAGAATACTATAAGACACAGAATCAAATACCTTTCTAAGGTTGCAGCATGTTACTCGCAAAATAATTTAATTTGTTGCTATGCCACTATTTAAACTATTTCTAAATTCAGATTGCTGATCTTAAAATAGAATGTTTTAACACGTTAATAAAAAAAAAACAATCAAAAACCCTATTTTTTACAAAAATTAGGCTGCACTTATTTTTGAGTAAGGTCTTTAATTTTGAGCAGTGGCGTGACAAAAATGACGATTAAAAACACTTTTTGAGAATGCTAAGACACAGAATCAAATACCTTTTAAGGTTGCAGCATGTTACTCGCAAATAATTTAATTTGTTGCTATGCCACTATTAATTATTTTTAAATTCAGATTGCTGATCTTAAAATAGAATGTCTTAACACGTTAATAAAAAAAAAAACAATCAAAAACCCTATTTTTCTTACAAAAATTAGGCTGCACACATTTTTGAGTTAGGTCTTTAATTTTGAGCAGTGGCGTGACAAAAATGACGATTAAAAACACTTTTTGAGAATGCGCCACTGGTTAACACGGGCAAAAATGTGTGCTTAGCTTTAAATTAAAAAAAAAAAACTCATCCTTTTTCTGCATTTTTTTTTTCTACAAGTTGAATAAATCGCAAATTTTTGGCAAACAGTATTGTTGCGCAAAAGCTTACTCCTCCACATTTTTTCAGCTAGAGATCAGCTATATTAATTTTTTGAATTTTTCCACACAACCCAATTTATGTTCAAAGTTGACTAATTTGGTTATATAAAAAAAACTATTTTCACAAACAAAACTCGAAAACGGTTGGTAGTAAAAACACCGGACAAAGTCAATCATCTTCAGAAAAGTAAACTCTATCTAATTAAGCAGTCATACCTTTTCCAATACAAATTGAAATTGCCATTGTAAGCTTATTCTTATTTTTGTTATTACGTTCAATAGAGTTCATCAAGAGCTTTCCAACGATGTATAATAAATAATCATAATTTTTTTTAGACAATAATTGATACAAATTTGCAATTTTTTAAATTTGATAAACAAAAACGCAAATGATGTCTGTTATCAATACAACACGTAAACATGTTTACACAACAAATTTTCATTATTGCAACCAAAAATTAAAATAACTAAATTAAAAACTAAGTCCTCCCCCAACAAACTATCTCACTAGCCCCGCAGAAACAAGCAAATAGACAATCCAACTGAAAGCCCCCCCCCCCCCCCACTTAACTGCAAACTTCAATTTGCAGCACAATTCATTGTGTTTTCCTTGAAATAATTACTAATTTAATAGCTGTTTTCCCATTCCTAAGATAACTAACCCAGTGCGTCTTACTCTAGCGGAAGTTACACTTTTATGGAACATATTTTATTTAGTTCCCATATAATTTTTGTAGCGTTAGAGTATATGGCACGTAACTTTTAAATCAGCCAATCAAATGAGCAAGTGCAACTCGCCCCGACTGAAAGGTTGAAGCTAGAAAAAGAAAGGAAATAAAAACTTTGTGCAAGTTACCCCACGTCAGAATGTAATGGAAACGCGGTGCATCTTGCCCTAACGTGCACCAGGGTCTGTCAAAACGTAATGGTTAGAAAATTTTAAAATTTTACGGGCAGAAGCGTCTCACACTTAACAAACAAACTAGAAAATATTCAGAATTTGTAGAAAAACTAAAGTAGTAGTATGACACTCTTTATCATTATATTTTCAATTATATATATATATATATATATATATATATATAGATAAGACTTTAAAAGTCTGTAAAACGTACAAATTATCATCAAATTTATTGTAGATTTTAAAAATTAAAAACATGTTTAAAATTTTTTTGTATAATCGACGCAAAAAATTTACAAATTAGCAGTTTTAAGAAAATAGTTGGTTTATGTTACAAATGCTATAAGTCAGTTATAAAAAAACTAAAACAGGTTTATATATTTTAAATCTACAATAAAATAATAATTTTTACATTTTTCACACTTTTAAAACTTCATACATATTTTTTGATATAATTCAAGATAGAAATTACAGATAGTATCATAAGGGTATAACCTTATTGTGTAGCATAAAAACTATCAACTATTGCACATACAACAATACAAGAGCTTTACTGATTCGATAAATATTACAAGACCCGGTCATGGATGCCAACATCAAATTTTCGATTTAGACATAGAACAAAAACTTTAAAAACTCTTAAGTAACTATTGCACATTCAACAAAAAAGAGCTTATCTGTTCCAAAAAATATTCTTGTACGCGGTCATAGTATGGAAGCCAACATCTATATTTTTGGTTTTGATATCAAACTCTAGATTTTCTCAATAATTTTATAAAAAACTAATTATTCTTTTTTACAATTTTTAAAATCCTTTATTGCAATAGCATCAAAACTACAATGTAATAAAAGTATTTTTTTTTTATCTAAATTTTTCTCTCTTTGTTTCAATACCAACCATTGTTAATGTAATAAAAAAATTAACACATAACTTCAAATTGCATACTAGGATTAAGAACTAACATGTTTTGATCATTTCGACGAGCAGGTATTGAAGATTTTGAATTACGTTGCGATGAATTTATTGTTTTATAGAAAATTTTTGTTGATTGTGGAAAGCTGACAAATTTAGTTGGCTTTGATTCTGTCAATCTTATCATTTTCAGATTGTATTAGATTATCACAATGTTTACTAGCATTCTTATAATCCTGATTAGTTTGATCGGAACGGTTACAGATAAATTTGTTAAATGATTTTTGCTTCTTATTAACTGCTTGTTTTGTCTAAATTAAGTACAATTATTTTTGTTTAGAATTAAAAACATAAAATGGAATATATTTTTTGATGACATAAATGGTTTTTGTGAGATTTTCTGCTGCAATCATCGAAATATAAGCAATGAGTTTTAAAATCAATATATTATAAAATGTTTTCATTTTTACTATATTCATTTTAGTAGAAGAGATGTTTTAAAATAACTCTATTTTCTTTATTCATATTATATGTTTTTAATCGATCAATAAAATATTTATATTTCGAAACTAGTTGTTAGTAATAAAAAAATTAAAATAAAACTTAACAACTTAAATGATGTATATTTCAAACATAAAATTACAGAAGTCAAAGTAAAAGTATTATTAAAAAATTAATTAAAAAAAGTTGACTAAATAAACTATTGAATATATTATTCAAGTTAAGTAATCACAAAGCAAGATTATTTTTTGACACTTCTAAAATTGTAATTGAATTTTAAATGCAAGATAAATGAACAAATTAAAAATTAGCAACATTCTGTTATTGATGGCAATAAGAGTTTTAATGTAAATTGTATAATAAAAATAAAACAAGTTTTAAAGTTATGTAATTTAATTCTATATCACGTCTATGTAACTCTAACGTGCATAGGTATAATCGAATCATGTCAGTGGTAACGACAACAATTTTGCCCCAAGGAGAAATTTGATGAATTAATTGTACCCATTAACGTTATTTTGTAGTGGAGGTGTTATATTGTCTTATTATATTAATTTAATAGTATTATTTAGAATAAAATGTATAATGTAGAACTACTAGAGATAGGATTCGACTGCAAATTGAAATTATTTTAGCTGTAGCAGAAAAGCAGCAGTAACGTGTCACAGTAACAATATTACTATTATAACATGTCATTGTGAAGATTAATACATAAGGCTGTATGTTTATTGAATAATTCTGATTGTTCTGAAACCACATTATTAATCGTGCCGTCAAATTGTTTGTCGCAAGTTGCGACCTAATCAGTTTTGTAACAGTTATTAATCATATAATCAACTATTTGTCCCGAGTTACGACTTGTGTTCTGTAATTCTAGCTGTTAATATGTATAGAAAAGTGAAAATTGCTCATATTATATTAGAATATATAAAATAACCGGCAAGTAGAATGAATGTGTATAATAAATTTGTACTAAACAAATAAATTTTGTGTTCTACTACGTAGCAAAATACATAACCAGACATAATATTATTCAGTTTCTATAATAATCAATATTATTTTTTGTTTGTTAGTTACTTAACCAGATTTAAATAAAATACATTTAAAAATATATGAATAAACTTTTTAATTAATTTAATTAAAAAAAAAATGATTTGTTGTATTTCTTAGTTATTGGTTTCATCTTAAAAGAATGGTGTTGTTGCCAAATGTATTTTGTGGGTCGCGTATAATGTGATCATCTACCTGCAGTGCAGAGTATTATGGCGGGCAGCGCGCAAATGTTCAACAATCGATACGGGAAGCACTTACAATTGGGTTACTATGAGTTTGTTACGGTGCGGATCCGCTGAATGTCCGATAAATTTTATTGATGATGGCCGCTTTGTCCGTTTTATAATATATTATTATTTCTATAATGAATATAATAAAATGATATTATTTTTTGTTAAGTATGTATTTACAATTTTGAAAATAGCGCTTTTCACCATACACTAAAATTTCATTTCAGAATAAAATTTATAATTTACTTTAAAAAATTCTATTATAAATGTTCGCACTTCAAACGTTGTATGTATCATCAATTAGAACAAATACCATGAAACGCACAAAAAAGCACAATTGATCTATATTTTCCTTATAATAAAAAAAATATTGATCTTATGCCTTTTTGCTTAATATTCTAATGGATTAGCAGATTTTAATATACATAGGTTTTAAATTGTTGCAAATAATAAAATAAAAGTATGTAATACAGTTATAATAATATTCTTTTTGAGGTATAGAAGTGATATTTGAATAATACAAAACTTTGTGATATAGTTGGTAAAGGGAAGTCAAACGAGAGACATCTAAAATTGTTAATAGCTTTAAAGTGTGGGTGCGGAAAATATAAAACCTAAATGCGGGATGTAATATTACGAGACCACGTGTTTTATCTTGCCGAGAGAATGTCAATCTTATGTTAACCTCGTGCTATAACGATATGTCCTGCTATTATCTTATATCTAAAGTGCTATTGATATTTGTTTTTATCCTAATACGCCCTTATAATCTGTACACATAGACGTAAATTGTTAATTAATTCAAAATTTAAATACTAAAAAACGCAGAGATTAAATCTTTTATTAAATTAGATTCTGTACCAAAATGTAATATTAAATTGCAAACTACATATTATGAAATTATTGTACATGATTTATCAGGTATTAATTTAATGTATGAATCAATAAATTTTTCGAGTGACTATTTTTAGTATAATTAGTAGTTATTTAAGTAATAAACATGTTGTACTTTTATTAATAAAACATTTATAACATACATCATGCAATATATTGAATATTAAATATGTAGGGCCAGTAAATCAGATAAAAAATGCATGTACAAAACTAAAATAAATGTTATTGCAATAAGTATGGTGTCTCTTATTAATATAATAAATTTGCAAACGCATTTCAAGATCCAAATTTATTTAAAGAATAAATAACTTTAACTATTTAATTTAATAAAGCAACATTAATACATATATTGCATAATATGCAGTGTATAATACCAACGTTACTGATGTATATAATTCTTGTTCAACGACGCGATTGAAAACATTTGCCAGTGAAAAACAAGAGAGGCTAAAGAATCAGCAGTTTACTATCAGAACCAAAAGTATTGTAAAACAATGTTGTCTTACATACAAACTTACACTATTTTATATAAACTTATGTATTTACTACAAGACCCTTCAGACACTCTAGACCAGTGGTTCTTGACTTTTATCCTTAGTACAAAATATTAAAAAACTAAGGCAACAAAATTCTTTACGTTTTTTCAATTATTCAAAACATTTTTTTTAATATTTTTGGGAAAAGGCAAAAAAGTCGTAAACAGCAAGGCTAAAAAAATATTTGCATCACTTCGCTGTCTGCCACCCTGGCTTTATTTAATTTTTTTTAATTGTTTATCTTATTTTTCTTTTTTTTATTAATATGTAATTAAAAGTAGATTTATCATCACAAAATCGTTAATGATTCATATTCAATATTATATTAAATTTTTTATTATTCATGAGAAGAAAAAAGATTTTTTTTAGGTTTCAATTTTTTTTTTAAATTTGAAAATTTTAAGAAACTCAACAAAACAGTTTAAAAGTATCTATAACGGCAATCTGCACAGGCTATTTTGTTTATTTAAACGTTTATAAAAAATCTGAATGCTAACCATTGCCCAATCTCATATAATATATTTTTAACACTAACAAACATTCTACAATCTGATTATACATGTATTAAGTGCTTCTCATCTTTTTATCAGTATTGAAAAGTTGACACACGTTTAAATAACCTTTTTATTTAGTAAAAGTGACAAAGTTATCTAAGTAACTTTAAAATATAAATTTTTATCTTTAAAAAAAAAAAAATAAGTATAAATATAACAGTTAATTGTATTGACTTTATTTAGATCAATATTTTAATATTAGAATAATAAATTTAAAAAAAAATATATATAATTAATTATACATAAATTTCTCAAAATCGCGATTAGGCGTTTGGTCTGTTTTGGATAAGCGCTATCCAATTATTTATTGTCCTCATCAACAACCTTCTCTTTCATCACCTGAAACTGAACATCATGTGTGTGTGTGTGTTACATGGTTTCCCATCTGTTCAATTAACATCCATTACCAGAGATTAATGGTCGTCAAAATAAATGAGAAACAAATTATAGGGCTTCTAAACTGCCGCTTTGGAAAATTATCTTTTACTTTTTCGATGATATTAACTATAGCTGAAAAGTTGAAATTCGTATTGCTTTTTACAAAATAATATTTTATTTACGGTAAATAAAAAAACCATTTACATCTACATCATGTACATAAATAATAATGAATTACAAGCAACAATAGAATTATTTAAAAATAGACGAAAACATATTTAAAAAATAAAAATAAACACAGAAAAAAATATATACATACATATATAAAAACAAAATATAAAATCATTCATCAATACATTTTAATTGAGTTTTAAATGTAAATTAAAACACAAAATAAATCAATGTTGTTAGAAAAGCTATTTGCAATTTTGCACATTCTGCTAATTGGTTTAATGAATCCATAATAATAATATAATAATAATTTATTTAACCCAGTTGATCCAATATGCGGATATAGGGTAAGTCTTACAATTTCACAATAAAACAAAACATAAAAAAAACATAAGTAAATTAAAATAATAAAATAAATTTAAAATACGTATACATTTGACCTATAATTAAAACAAAGTAGAAAAATACAAACAATATAAATTAAAACAAAATGTTGTCATCAACAAATTCCTGAACAGAATAATATGCTTTTTCTATGAGCAATTCTTTAATTTGGCATTTGAAAGCTTTTATATTTAGTTCTTTTACGTTTTGTGGTAGTTTATTATAAAACTTTATTCCTTGATATTTAGGATTTTGCTCATATTTTTTTGTGTTATGGAAAGGTATTGTGAGTAGCTTACCATGTCTAGTTAAATGACTATGACAGCTGTTTAATGTTTTGAAACTCGCAATATTAGATTTTGCATACATAAGAATATTAAATATAAAAGTTAGTAGAATAAATTTACTGAATAATGGAGACTGCCTAGTTTGGCAATTATTGCTGAATAATTTAAACTAATGAGTTACTAGTAAAACTTCAGCGGCGGAAGATTATATTTGCAATGCAATGTTGTTGAAATTCTAATTTTCAAACAAAATGCTTAATTTGTACGACAATAAACAAAAAAACTGTTTTGAATGCGTTCTATATTGCGTATATATAAACGCTGTAGAATGAGCACCAGACTAACAAAGCGTAGTTTAAATGAGAGCGTACCAAGGCACAATAAAGTAGTAGCACACTCGGTGCTTGAAGATATTTTAGTAGACATTCTGTAAACAAATCCTAACATTTCCATAGCACGGTTGCACATTAAGTTTATATGCTTAAAAAAATTAATTTTGAGTTAAAAATTACGCCCAAATCTTTAGTATAGCATAACATGTTCAAAAACTTATTATCGATAGCATACATAGTCATCACCAAGAATGAACAAAAACCAGTCACTTTGCAAACTATATAGTTTTTACAAATTAATATAATAAGAAAGATCAATAATAATAAGTAAAAACAGAATTGATCTATAATAAGAATCTTGAAAAACCCCAGATAAATCAATAATTGATAGTGATAAAAAGTTATTAATTTTTGCACACTGAGCAAGATTTTCCAAAAAATTCATTAATCACGCAATAAGAGAATCATAGAATCCCAGAACACAAAGCTTAACAATTAAGCTTTATTTATGTAACTTGAATACTTGATTCAAATGTTGTAACAAAGAAAATTTGTAAAAGTAAAAACTCAAACAAAACTCATGGTGCTGCTGCACTAAAATGTTTTTGCACATCCATTGCATTTAGCTAGTTACAATTTCATCAAGCAACATAGGAATAGCAAACTGGATGCATATACATTTCTTAGCTTTGTTTTCGAATTTGAGAAAGTTGAACTTCAACAAGAAAATTAAAAAGATACAATGACGTAGAGATAGAATAAATACATTGTCTTAACAACATAAATGAAACACAGACCGGTCCAGTATTTAAGTTACATTAAAGGTTCTCAATCTTTTTTAATATATCAAACAAACAAAAAGTTGAATGAATGTGTGAATCGTAAACAAAAGAAAAAAAATCAGCAAATCTTTTCACAGTTTTTTGGCAAATAAAACACTCAATAGCAAATTGCAACACAAAGTAAAATATATAGACGCAATTATTAACATCACTATTATAAAAAGAACAAACCAATTGACATTCAGCAGAAAATTATTAATTGCATTAAAGTCGGCAAGTTTAAAATCACCTAAATTCACAGAAGTTTGAAAATCCAAAACAGTTGGCAAGAAAATGAGCAGATTTACTATCATTACAAATAACACTTATGCCTAACTCATTGTTTACCCATATAGCTGCGGGTAGGTAATAAGATTAATTTAGCGTTCGGATATTTGTCAGCAATATATTCAACAAAACAACAATAATCTAAATATTTATCACAAGAGTTATGTGGTAAGTAAACTGCACTGATAATATACGGTACAAACTTAAACTTAATAATTACAAACAATTGTTCAACACTTAGAAATGTAGGTTGTATTAATGTTCTTTGAGCTTAGTTTTTATAACCCCAACGTTTAGGTTTGGTGTTCCTGTTGACGAGTTTAGACTAATCCAGATTCCAAAAATGCATCGTAATAAAGCAGGAACTTGAATCATAATTGATAAATGTCTATATTTGCGAAACAAACTCCGTACAACAAATGGTTCAAACGTGAGAAATTGGGATAGAAACTTTAAAGCAGTTGCAGCTTCCACATTTCACAGGTAAATCAACAACAACAACTAATATAGTGGGAAATGAGATTTAATATGATTTACTATATCTGTTTTTTTAGTTCCACATCTCAGTTTTTTTTATAATTCCAAAAAAAATTTCAGATAGATATTACAATGTTAGTGTTATGTGGTAGTCTTAACAAAAATACATACTTTTACAATGGGGCGTGCTTGTTTGTTTGTGTTATTACTTGTTTGTAACTTAATATAACCTAGACCAAACTTTGTTTCTATCAACCACGCCATCACAGTTTTAAATATCTGCACAATTGAGTTATTATATTTAAATTTCGATTAAAATTTCAATAAATAAATTTTTTAACTAGAATAAAAGTTTTTTTTTTAATAATTGTATAAAATTACTTGCAAAGTATGATATTTTTGCGTTAAATAAAACTATTTTACTTATGCAAACTATTAATTATATTGTGTTTAATATTTATTAACACTTTAAAAATTAACAAAAAAATATATTAGTGTTTGTGTTTTAAAACAAAGTACGCTAATCTAATATAAATGAAATATAATCCAAACACAACAAAATCTCAATTGACAAAAATATTACTATACTTTTTTTAATAACGCAAAAATAATAAATCCTATGTTTTTTATTTAATGAATATTTTTTGTATTTAATACTTAATTCAGCACAATTATTTTGCGCGCCAATATTTTAAAAATGTAGGAAACTTTCACACAAGAAATCAGTACGGATTCGAAGCTCTTGTATGAAATCTTAGTAAATAGTAGTTTACACATATCCTTCAATGTATAAATATATTATATGTCAACAAGAACAGATTCTTAAATTAAATTTCTAAATAATTGGTTGTACTGGGGTCTGTTAGGAAATTTTCGGGAGAGTTGGAGAAATAAAAGAACGTCGCTTCGAGAGTACACTCTTGTCTAACAAAGTTAACAAAGAATTTACACTAAATGGTAATAAAGCAAGAATTTAAAAATTATTTTCAATATTTTCAATATTTTTTTTTATTATTTTAAAGAAACAACAATTATAAATTATATTTCATATTACAATTTAAGAGCAGTAGAACTATTGAAAAAAATAATTGATTAATAAACAGACTGGTGTATAAGCCATATTCGGTGTTAAAATAAGTCAGATATTTACATTCGACTGTAAGTGAGTTCCCACAGAATACAGATTATAGTTAGTAGGCTCTATAATAATAACTTGCTTAATTAAAATACTTACAAAAAATATCATTTTTGAGTCAAAACTTGTTTAATTACTTATAATGAAATTAACTCATTTATTGAACAATTTTACACAATTTCACACTATATATTTTAATATCCAATTATAAATAGATACAATTTTGTGTTAAAAAAATAAAATAATAATAGTCAAATTAGAATGTTCTATGAAATTTTTCCTATTAAATTCTATTACGAATATTCTAATTTATGTACAGAAATTAGCTTAGTTGTATAAATTGCTCACTTTTTACAATTGTGTTTTGATAATTTATAATGAGTTTAATAAACAAAATAAATAAATGATAATATTTTTTAATAGCATACTGTTATCGGTATAACAATTAATTTGTAATATTATTTATAATGTATTCACAAATACTTTATTAATTCCTTACAAAGAATACGAAACTGTTTTTACAACAATTCTTTGTGTAAAAAAGTCGCATTATTTGACCTCAAGCGCCAAAGAAGCCTACTGGTCACAATGAGTAAGAATACAGATGCCTAATAATAAAATCCTTGGCTTATTCGTAATTGCATGTGCCTTCTGTCACTATAACATTTCAATTGCTTTATATTAAACTTGTAGGTACTGCGTTTATATTCATAGTAATTGAGACATCATTTTTTTTCACTCAATTTATCACTTCTATGCAATGTATACCAATGTCGTACTGATTTAATAAAATCAACTCTCAGACATTTTTATTCTTTAAAATTAATTAAAGTTCTTAAACTTAAATGAAGATTTCAGTAAACAATTTATAAAGTATCTTCAAAGTTGCTAGTTATGAAACAATAGTTTTTACTATTTATACACTAAGAATAATGTAATTCTAGATCCTGAAGTATTTCATATAATCCTAACGTACGTAAGTTCATCAAGATTAATTATTAAAAACAATTGTTTTATAATGTTTACTTATATGTTATATAAATTAATAGAGCACATTTTATTATAAGAAACAATAATATGCAGTTGAGTTAAACGAACTTTCTCCAAACAAGAAGTTTCTAATAAAGTAATACTATACACGGGTAAAATAGGACACCAAAACAATTTTATAGTAGTATCTGACCTTGTTTGTAGGTCAGGGTATCCCTCCATCGCATTAGGTCAAAGTTCGAACCCTATGGAAGTCAGCTTTTATTATATACACTACATTCTTGTATTGATCGACATTCACTTGTAAAGTCTTGTCCCATTTAGTGATTGTCATTTTTAATTGAACAATAATTAATATAGCTACTGTTTTTGTTATCAATTTATATATCCAATTCATATTTATTTTAGTTTATAGATTAAATTGTTTAAACTGAGCAAATAATAAAGATAAAAAATTGCAAATAAAAAATATATGATTGTTGTTGATATATGTCGAAAAATACTTTAATATTATATAAATTCACTCCAATTTACCTTAATAATTCAGAAAGTGAATGATTTATATATAAGAATGTTATTATTATGAAACAATCAAGGTTCTGCAGTACCTGTAAAATGAATAAAGTTGAACATAATAATTATTTTTTTGCAATGTATTTATGTCTTGAGATATATTTGCAAGCGCTTGAAAATTAAATGGTAAATTTATTAAATTGTTAAAATTTTAGTTTTTATTTTGTAGAGGTCTACGTCAATTTGTAAATCCGCAGATGTGTTTATCCTGTATACACGTAACAACTTTAGCTGAGTCGATGGAATAATTTCAAGACTTTTAATCGATTTATAAACGCATTAACTCAGTAATTTATTAATACATCACTATATTCTTCAAACTAGAATTTCTACGATCACTACCGTAAGATGGCACTTAGTGTGTAAAATCTGCTGCAAGTCATATTATTAGATTAAGACTAAATTCAAAGAATTTCGAACGAAGCATTATTAGATAACACAACGTTATTTGTCTCAGCTTTTTAGAAAATGGTTGTCTATTAAGCAGATTAATATTTTTAAATTAATTTCGATGATACTAATTAAGATTCTTAAATACAATAAAAGTTATGGAACTTATTGGATAGTATCGAAATGTAATGAAGGTAATTCATCTATACAACTCTAAATATTAATACATAATTATCGTTTGCTTGCTTATTAATGTTAAAGAGAAACACGTGCGGCAACACGCGATCAAAAGTTTTAATACAAAACAGACCCAATGCATTATTCAAATAATGTGTTCCTAATCTTATCGTTTCTATGCATGGAACGTTAAGAGTTTGTGCATACATATATCACTGGGCAGAAACAAATAAAGAACTAAAATTATAATTGATTTATATCTAATACAATTTATCATGTATCATGTATGTATCGCTGCAATGGTTCATATACATAAGATATACATCAATTCAATGATAACTGTAAAGCAAGTTTAGAAGTAAAACAACTAGATTTATAAGACGTGAAGTTTCTTATTAAAATAAACTTGAAATTCTAATCTTTTTAGAGATAATAAAAAATTGATAAAAATAATTTTATTTTTTCTTTATAGCAAATGATACCATAAAAAATCATGTAACTCTATCTGTTTGCCATTAAGGCAAAATTGCTATAAAAGTAAGTAGTAAACAACTAACAAATATTAGAAAAGATTGAGTCCGTTATCTAAAATTAATAAATTGTATCTTAACTTGACATCGTTACTTTAAGATGCGTATTATACTGCTACACTTAAATTGGTTGGGAGGTTAAGTATCAAGAAACATAAATAAAAATTAATAGTAGCTGGTATATTAGAGATATCATTAAATTAAAGTATTTGGACAAAAATAAAAAAATTTAAATTCAGAAACTGGATTAAGAGTACAAAAAAAGATGAAAAACATAATATATATTGTTGATTGTAATTCCAATTTCAATTCCAAGAAATTACACACAACAAAGAAAAAGAAAAAAAAAGCTTTAAATACAAAATGTCCTGCTTGTCTAAAAAATACGATTGACAATATAAGTCAAATATTGATGTTAAAAATATAAAAAAAAACAAAAAACAGTAATTAACAAAAAAATAGATTAACTTATAGCAAACTTTATAATACGTACATTAAGCCCATTTTAGCATGAAGTGTGTGAAATGTGAGATTTATAATCTGCAAATATTTAAGGTTAATTGTACACAGACTGCATAAAATATGATCTTCAATGTGGTAGTTTTAACAAGTGTGGTTTTACTCGTTGAAATAAAAAAGGTATTTTTATGATGCGACATGTTAAGTTACTCCTAAATATCACGTTTTAAAATTTAAAAAAAAAAATCTGATTTAACCCTAATTAAGTTTGTTTTATAATTAACATTCAAATAGCTTTCACTCGAATATCTTTATAACAATTTGTTTTTAGTGCGATATCAATTATTGCAAAATCAATAAGATTCTATAAAACTTAAATAGAGCTGACTTATACAAAAGCACATTTTCATGTATTGATTGACTAAAAATACTTTCTTGTTTATCTTTCCAAACCACAATAATTAAAGCAATGTATGTTTGTTTAAAATATGCATTTTTTTTTAATCTTTTTACACTTATCCATTAACAACCTGTATATTATATGCAATTATTTTAAATATTTATGTGCATGTAAATTCCAGCTTTATCAATAAGTTAAAGCTAAAAGAAATAAGTTATGGTTGTTTTTATTACCATATAATTGGTGTATTTATACCCAGCAACTATAATAGAAAAGCAATGAATTGCAATACTTTCTGCACTCATTTTGCATAGCTTCAAATCCTGAAACAATTAACATTTATAAATACAAAAACGCTGTTGTCTACCATTTTATTGTATTTTTGTCCACTTCTCACTTTTCCACAGTACCACAGATCCAAAGTTTCATATTACTTTAAAATCAATATCATACCTAATCTTGTTTTAACCAAACCAAACATATTTTTTAAAAATCCATAAATAATTTGCTAAGTGGTAATGAGATCTGGTTGATTATTGTGCTGCAGTGAGAACAAGATAATATTTATCAGTTGTGTATCTGCTGGTGGATGTACGCCTGATGAAAATGTTTCTTTTGCTTTATTCTATTTTGAAATTAAATAACATAAATATGTCAAATCAACCAATTCAAACCTCGTAAATGTCAGATGTGCGAATTGTTGAGTATGAACCGCTTTAAAAGACAATGCAGAAGGAAGAAAAACTACACAAAACCCAAAATCCAATTTCGGTAAATAGTAAAATTAAAATAAAGTTCTTTTGCTTATTCCAATTTCAACTGATTGGAAAGGCAAAAGAAATAAAATCATAAAATTGAATCGATCAGTAACAATATTAATTAAAGGGTTAGTAGTTTTATATCTAATTTAATAATAATAAGTTTTTATTTTATATTTTCTTTATTTATATTATAAAACCTTTTAATTGTATTCATACTATTAAAATGAAAGATTTTATTTTATTACATATTTTATTTAATTACACATACATGTTTCAATGAATACTATCACCATTTTCAATGTACTAGTTTGAAATATTAAATAGTACATTGAAAATGATGATAGTATTCATTGAAACATGTATGTGTAATTATATACAATACATAATAAAATAAAATCTTTCATTTTAATAATATGAATACAATAAGTTTTTACTTTAAAAAAATTATTGTTATAAATATATATTACGAATGAGTATATACAAATAAAAATTCTCAACTCAAAACTTAAGTTGTAAATTTTTCCTTGATAATAATAGAGTTAATTATAGTCTTAATGTAAAATACATTTTTATGATCAATTATTTGATTTCTTTATGTAGCTTAGCTTAGCAATAAGCTTCAAAACATTATAACATAAACAGCAAACAACTGTCAAAAGTCATCTAAAATTTGAATGAGTCTTAATTTGTAAAATTTGAAAGCAGAACCAATTCTGCTTATTTCGTATTATTACAAACAAGTTGCTAATTTTTAATACAAATTGCAATTGATTCCGGCTAGTTTTCTTTAGGAAGCTGTGCAAGTGATACAAAATAATATTTATAAATATTAAAATACGATAATATAAAAAAGGATGGCATAAAATATTTCAATTTAACTTGAATGGTAAAATCCTGCAGGTATTTTTGTGAGAAACGAGTGCAAACAACCGGATAATAGAAACATATAAAATAAATAGCTCATTTTCTACATACAAAAATAAAAAATCTAATTCTGTTTTCAATTCCATTTCTTATATATACATATATACAGGGTGTTTACGGTCTTATAATTCTATTTTTAAGGGGTGATTAAACATTTTAAAAGAAGATTATTAACGCTAAAACACTTTAATAAAAGTTAGATAAAGTAAGATAAGAAAAATATATTTTCAAAACTTGTGCGAGCACAAAATGTTACAAAATAATGAACACTAATGTATACCAGTTGTTCAAAATTATCGCAAAATCTTAATCGATGTATTCATAAATCGGTATTTTGAAAAAACCACATTTGTCGACATTCAAAGAAACTTCTTCTAAAAGTTCTTGGAAATAATATTGCAAATAAAAAACATAATTATTGTCAGTCAATCAATTTGGCAAGTTGACTAGTCCGGCCCAAAAGTTTTTCAAAAATCTGTGCTAGAAATGTTTACAACAAACAGTATGTGGATTTTAGACTACAACATCGCATTATAGCAAAAAATAATTTTAAATAAATAATTCTATGCTTATAATTTTTTTAATTGATAACATAAATAAATGGCTCCACACTGACAAGATTTGTAGAACATTAACAATTGTCTGTGCTTGACAAGCTAAGACGCCGCTGTTGAGTTTGCCGCTAAGAATTATATTTATAATTCGTTTTAAACCCGCAAAGTGATTACCAATTGCATAAATGCTATATGATACTAATTAATCCGAACATTTAGTATTAAATGCAGTAGAAATAGTCGTTTGAGTCGTTTGTTTTGATTATTTTATATATTTTATATAAATATTTAATAATCAAAATTAAGTTTATTTATTAATAAAATTATATTTTTCTCTTGCGTCGTATAGAAAAGATCAAAGTACCAAAAATTTGTGTATACATACATTACTTTTATAATAGTTATAAATAATTTAAATCAATATATTTTTTCTTAATGCATACGTTGTCTTGCACGGTTATATTTAATTTTGATTGTCATACCACAAACTACTTTTACATATCTAGAAATTATCACAATAAACTCACTTTGCAAATATGATAATATAAAAAAAGTTTACACCAGGAATTTTTATTTATTTTTTTATAAATATTTAATAATCAAAAGTTAATTTTTTACACTGTATAGAAAAAACTACCATAGTGAATGTTTATTTAGAATAAATCAGTTACCATAAAACCTTTAACACAATCTGCTTTTTATTATAAAATAGCGTTTCAAGCTGCACAAAATAATTTAGTTAAAAAACATACACATAATTGATCTTTCAAAACAAATCAAACCCAAAATTTTCAAGAAATAAAAGAAATCGACCAATCTACCTGGACAACAATCTATTAGCTCAATAAGTTTTTTTGCAAATTTAAACTTTAAAAACTTTCCAATAAATTAACAGACGGAAAAATCTTATTTTTTATACTTACAAAATTTTTGCAATTGAACTAAATCAAGGTATTACTTACAATAAAATGGAACAAATGTAGTTTGTAAGATTCTCTTCAATTATCAAGAAAGCCACTACAATTATAACATCCAGACTCCGGTTGAGTCAAGTTTTTATGACAATTAATCAAATAAGTTGTCCAAAGTGCAACAGAAATATTAATTGTTAATTTTTTTTACAATTTAGTAAATAATCAAAATGTTTGAAAATTGCAACAATTATTTTTGACCAATCCACAAAGTGAATTCAATGTATAGCTAATATTTACAATATATGTTAAGAAAATCATCATATTGCATATTAATCAAAATAATTCTAATAAAAAAATTACTAATGCGACAAATGCCTCTTAGATTAATCATATTATATAAAAAAATAGTAAAACGTTAAGTGTGTCAAGTGATTGCATTAAAAAATCATGTTTATTTTTTAAATTTTGCCAAACTTATTACTCAATTACAAAAACTTGCGCAAATGTAACTAAAGTTGACAAACAAATAAGTGAAAGCAAAAAAGTGCATGCGGTATTAAGTATGAGAATGTGCACTAGTATTGAGTAAAGAATATTATGGTAAGTAAAAAATAGTTTCAAAATACTCACAAATAAGAATACAAAAAGTTATTAGTAGATTCCTATTAAATTAATTTTGTAATTTATTTATTGTTTATTTGTTGTTGTGTATCTTATGTAGTAATGTTTTTTAAATTTTATATGTTACTTACTAAACGTTATATTATATGTATGGCTATGTATGAGTCAAGTGTACGCAATGAAAATATGATTTTGCACAAACCACAAAAAAAGCAGTTCTTTATCTTTCTAATCCTGATCATGTAATTTTTTTCAAATTCTTTCAGTTAGCCATTTCCGAGTAATAAACAATAAAAAAAAATCCATATTTGAGAAAAAAAATACCTGTCATCTTTTTTTAAGAAAAACTGTTTTTACACAAAACTTTAAAAACATTTTAAAGAAAAAAGTTCATAACTTACTTATTTTTTTTCTAAAAATGCAACCTAAAAAGTTACAAACAATCAAAAAATGTGAAAATACGCAAAAAATCGATTTTTTTCAAATTTTGATTGCGAAAATGGCTAACTGAAAAAATCTAAAAAAAAATCAGGATTTTCAGCGGTTTAAGCAAAAACTCATTCCGTACACTTGACTCATACATAAATAAAATATATAAAAAAAATCCATAAAAAAAAGTTAGAACAAGCTGCAGAGAACAAAAAATGATCTTAAAATTACAAACACCAAGTTCAAACACAAAAACTTACACGAATACACAAAAAAATGTCCAAAAATCTATCTATAAATTATTCTTAGTTTATTCAAAAGATGCAAAAAAAATGATTAAAAATGTGAAAACAAAAAAATAGACCAAAATGGGAAATGACCACTACCTAGTGCAAATAAATATCTTCAAACAAAAAAAACAAAAAAATAAAATAATAAAAAAATAAAAAACTACCAAAACAGACTGCAATAAATTATACCATAAAATATAAAAAAGAAACACAACAGACAGAAAACAAACAACAACAATTCAAAAAAACCCTCATAAGCAAAGCTAGAATAAGCTGCAGCATAACTAAAAACACAAATACAGACGCAAAAAACAGATAGTAGAAATAAATATCCAAAGCAAAACCAAAGACAAAAAAGAAAAAAATATCTAACAAAAAACAAATAAAGAACTACAAGATATATAAAAAAGATTCAGCAAAAACCAAACAAAAACAGCAAGAAAAAATTTTAGAAATAAAATGTAAACAACAAACAACTAAAAAATCCCCAAAACAAATAAGCATACAAAATAAAAAAAAATAAAATAAAATAAAATAAACAAAGAAAATGATATAATAGAAAAGTCAAAAAAATATTTCATAGAGTTAACTAAAAGTCAGAAAAATAAAAAAAATAAATAAAAAAGACACACAGATCAAACAAATAATAACAGAAAAGACGACAACACCAATCAATAATCTTAATTTTGGCAAAACACAGGGACAGAACAATATTACATCAGAAATGCTTAAATATATGGGAATCAAAGAAAATAAAAAACTAAAAAATCTACTAAACAAAATCATAATAAATAAAATAATATTACAAAATGATACACAAAGATAATATTGTCACTTTTCAATAAAAGAGACACAAAAGAATATTCAAGCTATAGAGATATAACCCTAATGACCAACAATAGTACAATAGACATACTAATACTACTATAATAAAAGAACAAAGTAAGAATATGCAATAACAAATCTAATGCTTTTGAAACCAAAATAGGTATAAAACAAGGATACGTACTAAGCTTCGTACTTTTCTTAGTTTTATTTAATAAAGCTATAAAAAATATCTGGCAGTATTGGAATCCAACGCTGTGGATAATTTGTATTTAACCAGTGTCAAACCATTAATCCAAAACGTGCCAATACACCACAAATTGAAGTTATTTGTAAAATACTTATAAAAAAAAAACACATTTAATCATAGAAGCAAAAAGAAAAAGCCACAAATAGTATTATGTATTATACCAATGCAAACATTAACACTAAATTCATTTTAAAAATAAAATGGTTGTGTCTCTTGCAAATTCTCATGTGACCAAACATAAAAATTGTAGTAATTGGAACAATTTCAGATCTTGTAAATTAGCTGAATTATTATCTTAAATAGGTTGCATGTATAATAAGCTTTTCTTCTATTTTCATGTAATATACGTAAGCTGCCTTTCAAAAGAGAACCTAAGATTTAAATCAAATAAACAAAGAATACAAATTTTCATTTTTGTCTGGCTCAGTATTCTAATTCAAACCTAATTCACAAAACCGTCGGTGCACTTCTTACTGACTACAGGAATGTGTGTATAAACAAAAAAAGCATCTTCGTTAGAAAGTATTTAAAGATACATGTTTGCATCAACTTTCTGTTTTATTTGATGACCCTGTATAATGCTGAGTTAAAAAATAAACAGAAAAATCAACAAAAAAAAAACAAAACAATGCTAATAACACAGAAAGAAATGAAGCACAAGATCGAACTAAAGAGACAATAAATTAAACAAGTAAAAACATACAATTACCTAAGCGCAATCAAAAAATAGACATAAAGAAATAATCATTTACAAACTACATTTCTTATAAAAAACCAAGGTAAAAAACCCAAGTATATAAAAAGTAGTAAGACTGTCACTAATACATATATGTAAAACATAGACAACAACCAAAAAACTGCAGTAAAATAACACCCATAGAGACAAAGTTTATAAAACAATCAAAGAAAACAGTAAACAACAACCTGATGGTAAAACCAATAACAACAATAATAAAATAGACTGCTAGGCTGGCTTGTAAGTACACAGGCTAGAAGATGAACGAATATCAAAACAATTCTATAAATTGTAAAGGTACAAAAAAGAAACAATATAGAAAAACCAGTAAAGAAATGGGAAAACCAAATACATGAAACAGCAAAGAAACGACAAATAGAATAGAAATATATAAAAAAAAACTTTGCATGTATTACACATACCACTAACAGGATTTAAAGATTAAATAATAAAATAACAATAAGAATAATAAGTCTTATTATTCTTCCTGAAACACCTTATATATAAAATTTGCGTATACTTTTGTATGAATATTGAACGCAAGTTTAAAAAACATTAACAACCACATTATCTTTTCTAAATTTTATTTAATGACAAGCTATTCGAATCATTGTTAGGCTATAAACAAATAAATAATTTAAGAAAAAATAAAACTAACTAGTTAAAAATTATGAGTATATTTTTCTGAATTGAAATGTTTTCTATTGTAAAATTTACATATAATTTAGTCTAACATTTTTTTAAATTACATTTTTTTGTTGTTTCAATTTTTTGAACTGTATATATACAATATATTCAATATTGAAGTTTGATTTTTATAGGCTTTTTAAAACTCAAAAATAAATATTTTTTCTCTTGCTACACTTATCCGTAAACAACCCGTATATGAATAGAATAATAAATTATCCATATAACTACTACATATTTGGGTCATAGAAATTTTAAACATAAATTATCGTTGTGTTTTGTGACTGCTATATAAATATGCAAAATCTTGAAAAGGAAACCGTGATCATCAGTTATTCCGCTATCTCACGGAATAATTATAATACTTTATGACTTTAGCGTGTTAGTGCCGACCTTGGCGCAGTCTAGTAATGGTGCTCCAGTATTGGGTTTTAAATACTAATGCACAGATAGCATAGCGGAATCTCAAAGAAAAATCAATAAAAGTTTATTTTCAAATAATTAAAGTGAAATGTATGAAGTCTAAAAAAGTAAGCTTGTGTTTACAAAATATGAATAAAAGATATAATTAAAAAAATGCATAAATATTGTATTTTATTGATAAAGTAATGATTATTCTTTTTGTCTTGTCTATTCAATTAAATACTTGATGTTTCTGAGGGGTAAACTCAATTGTAATGATAAAATTCTATCTAAACATAAACAATACTGAAAAGTTTTAATAAATAAAAACCTTTTTTATTGAGTTTTTATTATTACAAGAATATTATCTAGAATATATTAACTTAAGTTTTATTATAAAATATTTTGAAGTACTTGTAGTTTTAATTGTGTTGGCATCATCAAAAAAGTTCATACAAAAATATGCTAGAAGTGTAAAATTTTATATTTCTGTATATTTAAGAGTAAATTAAAATACTTATATAAAAGTAATCACGTAAAATTTATGAACTTATTGAACAAATATTATTGCTAAAAATGATTTTTAACACATACATGCTAATATAATTGCATTGATAAGAATGTCTTATGTATTTTTAAAACTATCTTTAGTGTTTCAAAGATTGATTAGTAATCGTTGTTAATAGTGTTCTAGTGAACTGTTCTCTGCAAACGCAGTTTGTCCTTGCTCACGCAAAGAAGCTTTTATTCGATGCTTCCTTTAGAAAGCATGATCAATTTCATACACTTCTGCAATGTAATGTAACATTGTCTAGTCATTGTCATTGTCTAGACAAAGACTCTTTATGTTCTAATGATTGAATATCAATGACATTGAAATCGGTGCTGTTTTATGGGTGGTTGACAAATCATTCTTATGTTAAACCCATTTTCAGTACCAGCGCAAACAACTTCCTCATCATCAACACTGCAATGTGGTTTAACTTTATTTTGCTGAATTTTATTGGCATGGTTCTACTACTAAATTTTATTTATTGCAAGAATTATTTTCTTTGACTGACTAATCAAGTAACTTTAACGAGTGTCGTTACTAAAGTACCACTTTGCAATTTTTACTGATTATCAAATATCAAATTTTCCATTAAAGATGCAGATCATACAGCGGTCGCGGCAAAAAACATAATTTACTTGCATGCATTTCTTTTTGGAGAGATGAGAACAGTCATCTCATCATTTTTTAGATTTCCTAGTAACTACTAAAAATCCTGAACCATAACATATTTTGCTCTATTTCAAATACAATTAATGATTTTTGAAGAAATGTAGCATTCGCACTGATGCGCTTAATGGCACCATCTTCTACTTTGTCATAGTAGAAGGATTAGAGCAAAAATTGTAGAACTCCTTGCCGCTGGCCGTTATTCAAATTTAGTTTTCACTTTTTGGGTAGTTTTTGTCATGACTACCAAAACAATTAACCTTAAACAAATTGTCAGCGGGTAAAAAAACCAAACAATTTTATTGTTACAAAATTTTACTTGCTTACTTTAAAAACTATTTTAACAAATCAAACTTCAGGCGGCACACAGACACATTTTTACCACGATCAATTTAAATAAATAACTACTGAAAACAATAAAATTAAATGTATTAATTTCATTATTTCAATAATCCATTAAGAAAGCTAAAATAAGACACTTATTTTGGAACAGAGAGAGTATAATTTATAGTGTCTTGTAACTTAAAATCTATGCCGTTTTGGACATATGTTTATAGAAAGTTATTTAATAGTTTTATCCAAAAAAACAGCACCTGAAACTAATTGAAGACGCAAGTGGATAAAGGGTTCATTTCGCATAGACTTCATTCGGAGATATTGCCGTTTAAAGTTTTTTTTATCCGCAGTGTTTTGGGGTTAGATTTAGTAAAACAAGTTGGAGTGGAGTTAAATAAACATTTATTGTAGAATTATATCTAGATACATAAAATAGGAAACAAACTTATGCATTAAAAAAAACAATTATTTTATCTTATGCATTAAAAGAAATAGTTGTCTATACACCATTTAGCAACTACTTCTATATTTCTTACAATAGACGAATGAGACATAGCCCAAAAAAATTCCATTGACTTAAAACCTTTATCTATTGAACAATCTCATTTTTTAAGAAATTGAACCCTTCATCCACTTGCGTCTTCAATTATCACTCTGTATCATTAAATAATATATGATTTTTATTAAACATTAATTATTAAAAGTGAGAATTAAAATATGAAATGAATAAATAATGTATTCAAACTCAATCTAACAATCAGTGTGGCCAAAAGTCAAGCACAGATCGTTGTTTTGGTTCTATAATCGTCGTCAGTTTGCCTTGTATTACAATACAAAATATTGTATACAATTTGCACAAAACCCCAATTTCCACTTATAAATTGCAGAACTTGCCACGGCTTGTGCGCAATGTACATATTTGTGGAAAATAAACTCTTTTCGTGTTTTTTATCAAATATACTATTTTGCACAATTGTGTTTTTTTGCCTTATTACAGACATTGTTGATAGAAATAATAAGTTGATTGTATCTAACTATTATATATTTTCATGACAATAAAAAGTACATAACCAGTTGACCGTAATGTAGCAAAAAAGCACATGTGAAGTTATTAAATAGTAGTTTACAAAATAAATAGTATATTGTACTTTGGTGACATAAGGAATGCAAGAAGCAAAAAAATATAGTGTAATATTTTTTTTACGATTACAATAAATAAAAGAAAATTAACAATTTATGGTAACTTTGTACAAGTTGAAATTAAATAAATTAAACAAAATTCATTAAAAATAGATATACAAATTGGCCTGTTATTTCTATTTAGAAAATAAACTTAACTCACAAGTCACTAAATTATTATAAATAATTAATATTAGATTCAACTTTAAATTTATACTTTTCCTGTTTTTTGTTAAAACTTGCAACATATAGTTTTTCTATTTTACGTTCATTATCATGTCATTGTGACACAGTATTATAAAAAAATATCAAAATTTAAATTTAAAGCATATCGTAATGAACTCGATACGGAGCATTTTCTTTTTAAAAGTTAGTATCAGGAGAAAACAATTAAATTAACTATACATAAAAAATGCAAAATGTGAAAATAAATTGTTTTATAAGACCATTTTTATTTCTTACTTGCTTGCTTGTTTGTCAATAAACTAATATTATACTTATAAATGCTATCATAAGTCATAACAATCAGCAAATACGATTTCTTAGCAATAACTAGTAGTTTCTTTTTATTACATACTAATAATTATAAGTTACTAATAATAATATTGTTAGATAAAATCGACTATATTTCAAAGCTACCAAGTTAATGCTTAATCTACATACTCGGCCGTTTAAGACATATTTTTCATATATCACTTGTACAATAAAAACATATGAGACTCACTTAATCGACTAGTGTATTAAGTAACAGTTGTAACACCGTCATAAAGTATTACTAGTCTCAATTAAACAAGTTCTCCAGAATTAATCAATTTCATTTTAGACAATAAAAAAATGTAATATATCTAAGAGTATTATAAAAACCAATTAGGATGTCTAATATAACTGACTAGTTATCGACAGTATAAAAATATTTGTCATATTGACTTACTAACATTGAAAACGTCCCATGCATGATTAGCTAAATTTGCGAAACCAATTTTTAATAGTTTGCAGTAGAAACGTGTAAATATCTTTTTTGTATAAGAACTATTTACGTACATGCTGTAAATTGCAAGAGAATAATATGATCAATGTTGGCGTGTGCGGGGTGAAAGTAGTCGCATTGGGTAGACCCTAAGATCAATAATATTTTTGGCTCCCTATTCACAAGGTACACTAAATAATGCAGTTTGGCGCAGAACTCCGTTAAATGTTGCGTATAATACGTGATTGTATTTTTACAATTACATAATATGTATTCAACCATAATACTGTTAACATTTTTATTATATATAAGTATATGATGAATACATTATAGTGTTAAATCTATTTGATTTACAATCTTGAATTTTAAGGGTAATTAGTATGGTCAGTGATGACTTATGAATTGCCATTTAAAAGATTGATGCTTACTATGGAGCTTGTAGAATTTGAGAAGTTCTAATTGGGCAGAAATAACGTGTCGAAAATGTTTTGAAGCTAAGAACTGAAACAGCTACTAGACATACACATACAATAAATACTATACTAACATAATGATAAGTTACTAATGATATAAATTAAATAAATATTTCATTTTTTTTTTTTTCGTTTTCAGATAAGTGTGTAGAGGCAAAAAATATGTAATTAAATATATGTTTTATTTTTAGAATTATTCAGTTTTGAAACGCTTGCACGCGGATAAATCATAAATATGTCATTTTCATTATTTCATTTCATAAGCAGTTCTTTATAATGGTACGAGCTTGTCGTTATATTAAGTTTGAGGTAGCAAATAATTTTCAGTAAATATGGGAAAACTGTAATTTAAATTCTTTTCAGTAAGTAAGCAATGATCGATTACATTTTCGGTAGTATTTCCTCTTAAAAATAAATTGCAGTTGCTTAAGCAGGTGTAGCACTATCTATAAATATATCTATAATTATATCTTATATATAATATAGTTATACTATAGATAAAATTTTAAAAGAGTGTCAAATGCACTCATTTTATTATTGATTGAAAATGTAAGAACATGTTTTAGAATTTCTTTATATGCAATAGCATTTGTAACATGACGTACAAAATGTTACGTCAATTATATAGAAAAACTTAAACTTGTTCTTCATTTTTCAATCTACAAAAACTTGTTATCTGTGCATTTTACAGACATTTATATACTGTCAAACGGGCATTAGACACAGTCAATGTTATTAATTTAATTTTTATTGTAGTTTTGATTTTTTATATAAAAAATATCACAATTTCCATAACCAAACTTTACATTATAGCCGTCTGTTACGAGACTGATTTCAATATGACATTTAATACAATTATTGCTTGTGCTAATTTTGTAAGTTCCGATGCAAAAAATAGTACTTAGAATTGGCACACAATTTTGTGTAATGCGAATTCCTGACTTGGCCAAATGAAGTCTCATACAATTCTTTTGAACGCTATCGGTCTAGTACAAAACAAACCAGTAGAATGACACAATTTGTGTACGTTGCTCGTATTGTGTAATGGGTTAAAGACTATACATATAAATTGATTTATTATTAAAATACGTAAAGACTATTATCATACAAGAAGATTCCTAGCAAATTAAGCAAAAAAAGATAACCAATGATTTTTTTTATTTAACAGATATGAAACTATTGTGTACGATAATATTATTATATGTAGATGTAACTTTTTTTTTAACAAATGTTTTTTTTTCCAATATTTTAGGGCTTCTGTTTGTGTTACTACCTCACAGCTGCCTTTAAACATGTACTTCTAAATTAATTACATAATATATACTACCAAATCTGGTCCTCCCACACTCTCATATTAAATGTAATTATAGTTACATTTACTAATCATTATTAGATTAATATCCTAAATTAATAAATATCACAATTTCTTAAAATTAATTAAATAAGTAACTACTTGTTTTAAACATAGCCCTTTTAACTGTTATAGATAAATATCTCAATATAAGCTTACTGCAAAAATATATTCTTTATACATTTTAACACTATCAACTTAAGAGTATAAAAAGAAAATTTTCATAAATGAAAATGAATGATAAAATAATTATTATTCTTATAAGCTTAAAAAAGCGTTTTTGTGATAACTCGGCTTTCCAACATAATACAAAAATTGTTACTATATCGTTTTTATTTTTATTTTTCAACTCTGTATAATTTAGATTACATGACTTTTTAGCTCTCAATCAAAATATCAGGCATGAAAGTAAAAAAATAATAAACTAAAACCGGTTTTTATTATTGACTTCTTTCTTGTAACATATATAAAAAAATCAGTTATCAAACTGATAGAACATGCTAATACCTACAATGTATTTTTAAATATTTATTTTGGATTTTTTTTAGCGCTTCGCAAAGTTCCTTATGCTACACATGGGCCACGTTCTATATTAGAGCGGTTCCCAAAATTTCAAAAAAAGCACATATAAAAACTCTTTTCTGTTGCAAAACATCTCTTTGTAGCATTACAAGCAGCAGTTTCAAGCAAGCGCGATTGTACGTATTTCATTTGCAAAAAACCTTTGATCAAAGACGTTTATGTAGCCAAAAAGAAAGCTGTTCAGACTCTTTTAGCGGCAAGTGTAAAAAGAAAAACGTGAGAAACATCAACGTATTTTAGAAACTGTCAATTCAGTGAGTTATTGAATTGATTGGGCGGATACATGATAAAACTCCATAATATATTAATAATTAAAACTCAGGTGCTTTTGAGTTTCATAAACTGCTACATGTTTCATGTTTCTTGTATTGTATTGCATTTTTTTAAATCCCCATTTTTTTGTTTTAATAATAATAGTTTAGAGAGTGTTCACAGTCCGTGCTACAAAATATATGAAAATGAAAGACTGGCATCGTTTGCATCTAGACAAAGTGAATCTGAACCCGAACTACCCAAAGAACCAAAAGAACAACCGCAGCTTACGCTTGTTTTTTATTTAAAAAATTAAAAGCTTGTTTTGTGAAGAAGTAATCACTAATCAACTTAAATTGCCAATAAGCAGACAAAACATAACTTATTCAGTGTCCTAAAAATCATGGCATTAAAGTACTAGCAACACCTCTATAAACGCAACAATGATTTTGTTTTTATAATCTTAGAACAAATTCAATCCGATCATATCCGGCCGTAGAATTGAAAAGCTTTTAAAGTTAGTCTTTGCAAAAAATTATGTATACATTTTTTTGTATGCGTATGCAAAAGTTTTTTGTGGTTTCATTTTCTAGCACACCACATAAAAAAGTGCCATAAACTCTACCTCCATAGTAGTGTGAACATTTGTAGTTTAAACAAAAGCATAAAATCCTCATTTTTACAGGCCTTAAACTAATAAAAAACTTATAGTTTTAAGCTTTTTTTTTTTAATTTCACCACATTCACTCTAGATTCCACATACAGCTTTACTATAAAATGTATACAAAGTTTTCTTAGCTATTCGTTAAGATCATACCGACCGCTACCTTGATTTGTAGTATTTTAACAAAAACGGCAACTTTGGCTTTTACAAATTATTTGATAATCGATTTATATTTTTACCAGTACATTTAGAAAGGATTAAACTATGATATGTCGAAGTGCTCTTGAAAAGTTGGCCTAACTTTGGAATTTGGTTAAATCTGTTAAAAATGCTATTAGTTCCTATATACATGTATTATTAAATAATTCTTAATTATAAGTATCAAAAGTTTATGGAAGTAAATTAGTTGAAGTGAGCCAGCCTGTCTTCCAGACTGTGATGCATTGTTTTTGATATTAACCTTCAGTCACTGGCGCGCGGTCTCTCACTCCGCACGGATTTTAATTTTTGAATATCTTTAAACTCGGAGTCTCCAGTAATCTGCAATAACAGTATTTGAGATATAGAAGCGCATTTTCGTAATAATTTGCATTTTATAAACAATTGCAGAGCGTAAGTCCGCTACCAGTAACAAATACACTACTTGAGATAGAATACTTTTTTGCAATTATAAAATATTTTACAAATTAATACACATGTTCTCACATTTTAAACTAAAATAATCTTTAAGATGTGTACTGTTGATTTATATTTGATGAAATTTTATATTCTAAGAAAACGGTCACGCGTTTTGGATATATTGATTGATACAATACAGTCTTCAGAACTCCAGACACAACAATTTTGTTTATTAATATAGCAATTTAAATAAAAACTATTTGCAAAAATATTGCTTTAGGTTTTCGAAGACTCATAATTGAATTCTTTGTCAACTAAACGTAACTATACGTGTAAACATTTTTCAAAAAAAGTCATATACTTAACATAATTTTATGATTTTTAGGTAAATCTTTCATTGGTGCAAAAAGCAAAGTTTTGCTTAAAAAATAATAAAGATATATTTTAGCATTAAAAAATTAAATTTATGAAAAAATATTCTAAACTAAAAAACATCCATAGACGCGTTTCGAGGTTTACCTCTCATCAGTATGGCTTTATTTATTTAAACTAATTGATTTTTAACTTACTTCGTCAACATTGTTCACCACCACAATTCAAAGTGAATATTTTAAAGGGTTTATTGACTATTTATACTAACTGACTTAATGACTTTATTTAATGGCTATGGTTAATAGCATTTTGAGAATGAACAAATAAACTAATTATTTCGGGATATTAAGCTGATGGTAATGACATGAAAGAATTAAAACAGAAATTTGAATATTAAAAATAGAATAAATTTTTTGCATAAATTATAATTACTATTATACAATTTCGTGTATATCAGAACATATATAAAATATATAAAGAAGAGACGCAATGTCCTCAAATGAGACAGTTGTAAAAGCAATAATTTCGAATAAAGCCTAGTTAAATAGGTTTACCTAGTTAAATAAGTTTACCTATTTAACTAGGCTTTATTCGAAATTATTGCTTTTACAACTGTCTCATTTGAGGACATTGCGTCTCTTCTTTATATATTTTATAGATCTATTTTAGGTTTATTGCATTTTCTAATTAATATTAGAACATTTAAAGCGGAAAGTGACCACATTTAAAAAAAAAAAACAAAAACAATAAAGTTTGTTAACTCTAGTCTCAATTGGTCAAATTATATATATATATATTATATATTAGTTAAGGTTTTTAAAATATAAATTAAATACAGTTCGTATTTTGAATTTTGTATCAATAGTAAGGTACAATACTGTTTTGTAAACAAACTGCATATATTTAAAAAATCTAGAGATAGTGTTATAAGCTACACATTTTAACTATTATTTATTTATTTTTGTATGAAACTGTTTAGTTTGTTTTAAGAATAAAACTATATATTCATACAATACAAAAGGTTAACAAAAGGCCAAAATCAATTTATGCTAAATATTTGTTTGTAATATGTGTATTTTTTTAAGCTAAAAAAAAGCTAGAACATATTTTTTTGTTTCAGTATTCTAAACTATTCATGAGTGAGTATATAAATAAATAATATTAATAGGATGTGATTAACTATCTAATATCACTTTTTAACTATTAGGTATATTTAAGTATTATGTAAATGTTATTGTACATTTTTAATTTATTCAACACTGTTTAGTTATAAATGAAACAAATCTATCTATATAACCAAATGCCAAAGCTTTGCAATATTAAAATGTAAAATGGCAAAATATACATGAATCCCAAAAAACTACACAATCATTTTGCAAAACCAAGAAATTGGCAAAAAAATAATCAGTGTTAATCAATATCGAAACTTAGAGAATACGTGAAGAAAATGTCAGATATCGAATTTTACAGCCAGACACAAATATGTTAAATGTAGTTAAAATAATGCCTTTGCCCGTTTTAGCATTTTTCATTTGCGCTTACATTTTCCATGAGCCATGAGCGATATTGTTCTGGGATTAAAAGATGCTAAAACGGGCAAAGCCATAAGTTTAACCACATTCAACATAATTTTTGTGTATACTAAGTTGCCTATTACACAGGCTACACTATTCGTGTCTAGCTGTAACAGCTAAACTGTTCTGGCAGGTATGAAGTCTTGGCTACTTTAAAGACGCAAAAAATTGCTTGTCAACTGACCGAAAAAAAATGTCTTGTAACAAAACAGATACATTTACAATACATTCATATCTGCTACTAAAAAATCACTTAACATGAACAATTTTTAATTGCTTAAATAACAACTTAAGCTGACTTTATTTTTAAAATATATGTTTGTATATATTTTTACCCTTGTATTGAATATTGTTTCTAAGAATAAAAAGAAACATTTAAACCGCATTATCTTTTTTAAATTCTAATCAAAGCTACATGAATACTTGGCAACGTAGAAGTAACGTTGCAGATCTTTCAATTTTAAGATATTTCCATAGACATTGTTTAAAGAAAATACAAGCTTGGTAGTAATTCTAATAATTATTGACTCACAGTTTATAAATATGAAGTCAAAATCTTTAAGAAACATTTTCATTCAAATTATTGACAAATGGAAGTTTCTAAATTATTGTTATTATTAATATTTAAGGTCTACAAACAGCTTAAAACTCGCTTGCAATGTGATAATTTCAGCAAACGTAAACGCAAAAGATAATTATGTTGTTTTTTTTTTATTTCAAAATATGATAAGTATTTGAAAATTACTTAATAAGTCACAACAACATTAAAATACTTTTTAATTTCAACAAATAAAACCACACTTGTTGAAACTATCACATTGAAAGAGAAATTTAAACAGTATGTAAACATTGACCTTAAATATTTGCGGATTATAAGTCTAAAAAAATAACGAATTTAATAATAATACTTTATTTACGGCAACAAAAACCATTTACATCTTACATCAAACGTGCATAAATAATGATGTTTTACAAAATAAAAATACACAACAAATAACAAAACATTAGTCAACATGACTAAACTGAGTTCTAAACGTAGACTTAGTAGAGCCGGTTTTTCAAAAACTCGGTTTAAACTATGTTTGTACCCATTAACGCAATTCTCAATCGTGAGATATACTATAAACGCCGTTTCATCATAGCAAAAACTAGTATAGTCAGATTGGTAGTTTAAACTGAATTTTAAATAAATTACAAAGCATTATTTAGTCGGTAGAACGTAGTATTTCAATTTTGTATGTTATTCCATGACACGTTCAGAAAAACTCTCATCACTAGAGTGCGGATAAAAAGGCATTTATTTTTCTAAAATAGGCGCTTATAATAAGCAAATTCCAAACATTTCCACTCTACTCATCTGATGGTTAAAATGTTAAAAAAATGTTAGAAAAAACCAAAATCCTTTAAAAAACGATTGAAAAGTGCAAAAATTAATTTATAAAATATTGTTAGAAAGCACCAAAATCAAAACATAAAATTTCAAAAATAGCAAAATTTGGCTATATATTTTAAATATTGTCAAAACGTACCAAAATGGGGGCAATAAACAGTTAAAAAATACATTTTTGTTCATAAAATGTCAAAAATAGCAAAATCTGGTTATGATATATCAAAATCTTGTTAAAAAATACCAAAATTCAACCATAAAACTGTCACAAATAATAAAATTTTACTTATATATGTTAAAAATAGCAAAATTTGGTTTTAAAACATTAAAATATTGTTAAAAAGTACCAATTTTCATCAAATTTTAAAAACTTAGCAAAAATCTGTTCATAAACTATTGAAAAATGCAAATATCAATTCACAAAATGTCAAAAATAGCAGAAACCGGCCATAAAATATCAAAATATCATTAGAAAAACTAAAATCTAGCCATACATTGTTAAAAAAAGTAAAAATCTATTTATATAATGTTAATAGTATTTGCTATCCAGCTATGAAATATGAAAATATTGTAAAAAAACACCAACATTTGGTTATAAACTTTTATAATAAAATATTCTATTTATGAAATAATAAAAATTATAAAATCCGATAATAAATTATTAAAATATTAAAAAAAAAACAATTGCAAACATTTTTTATATAAAATAGCAAAATCCGTCTTTTAAATTTTAAACTTGTCAAGAAGTACCAAAATCCGTCTATAAAGTCTTTAATACTGTAAAATTTATCATAAAATCATCATCATTATATCATAAAAATTATTGTTAGAAAATACCAAAATCCGGTCATAAACTGTCAAAAAGTGCAACATTTTATTTATAGAATGTAAAAAATAAAAAATCTGACTACAGCCATTACTTATTCCTTTATATATTTTTCAAGTAAAATCAATAGCAAATAATAGTTTTTTTTTATGTAACCAAAAGTAATAATAAATGATAAAAGATTATTTGTATTTTTTACATTATCTTTCAGTTCATTAGTAAAGCGATTATAACAAAGATATTAAACAGAATATATATATATATATATATAAAAATTATTAAAAAAATATAAATTTATTATAAATTGTTTGTTATATTTATAGAAGTTATGGTATGTTTATTTTAGCTTTGGTGGGGAGACTAAGGTTATTTTGTTTTTATCAGAGAAAATAATGTTAATAAATAACAAATACCACATTCATATTATAAGACTCGTAGACTAATCAAACTAATAGTTTTTTACTTGAAATTTGAAGCTGGCAACATTCTTTGTTTTTGAAACAATTTAAAAGTGGCTGGAAAGCTCTGCTTACTTTTATTGGGAGGTCTGTACATACCTTGGCCACACCATTATTACATTCACATCACGATTTGTATTGCATTAAAATTTAAACCAATAAGTTTTGCAGCCCATAATTTAATTCATTTGAATTAATTATTGTCTTGAGCACGATTGTTTAAATTTACATGTTTAACGTAAATGTATAGTAATAAAAACTATAACATCGTTAAAGCAAAATTGCTTTGGCTATTAAGTAGAACATATTTATAATCAATTAGTAATAACTATAATTATAACATTAAAAAATTAAATTTATGAAAAAATATTCTAAACTAAAAACATCCATAGACGCGTTTCGAGGTTTACCTCTCATCAGTATGGCTTTATTTATTTAAACTTAATAATTGATTTTTAACTTACTTCGTCAACATTGTTCACCACCACAATTCAAAGTGAATATTTTAAAGGGTGTATTGACTATTTATACTAACTGACTTAATGACTTTATTTAATGGCTATGGTTAATAGCATTCTGAGAAACTAATTATTTAGGGATATTTAGCTGATGGTAATGACATGAAAGAATTAAAAAGGAAATTTGAAAATTAAAAATAGAATAAATTTTTTGCATAAATTATAATTACTATTATACAATTTCGTGTATATCAGAACATATATAAAATATATTTGATTTCCAACATAATATTATTAATAGCAAAAATAAATCCAAAGTCATTTAACTAATTATGCAATAATTAAATAATTTATTCAAACTAAACTCAAAGATTCACAGCGGCTGAAAGCACAGACAATAGTTTCAGCCTTATTTATTGTTTAATACACAATTTAATTATTTTATTTTATTTTATTATCGCATAAAAGTGATAATGCATGTCATTATTGAAATGATAACAGACAGCATAGATCATTGCATTGAGAGTATTGTTATTAATAACATTGTTATTTTGAAAAATCTAGTTCTTATAAGATTCTAAACTAATATAAGTAATAACTTATAGTTAATCTAAATAACACCTTACCTTATTTCTTCAATTATTGTTTGATTTTCATAAATGTATTGCAGTTTTTCCTATATAGTTGTACTTCACGATATATACATAACTATATAGCCACAATTCTAAATTATTTAACAATTGATTAAAAATTAACTTATATTTTTAAATCTAACTACATCTAAATACATATCATACCAACAAGATACACGATGGAACACTAGCGAACACAGCCCACGCGTGCCCTTTTCCTAAGCGGATATTATAAATAAGTATAGGAAGGTAACAATTACTGTAGTACTACTGATTATTAAATATGATCCACACTATATTTGTTGGCGGATTTATGCAACCAAATGTTAAAAGCGACATTTTGTATGGCCTAGAGTCTATTCTTGTCTGTAAATAATGTACGAATGATAATAAAATTAATACATGCTTTAAAAATATTAATATAATGTTTTAAACGAGTAATGTAGTATTAAAAACGGAATAATAATAATAAAAGAATGCAATAAATATTCTACATCTTAACAATCAACTTTAAAATTAACTTAATTTAAAATATTATTCCTTATTATTATCAAAAGTGGCATACAACAAAGATTAATAGTGAAAAAATATCTAAAGTACATGAAAAGGTTGACAATTTTCAGCTACACCAAATTGAAATTAGTGTTGTGCTGTCATATTTTATTTAATCTAATATGTAACTGCAAACTCGTGTTGTAGAGAGGTCAAGCAACAGGTTAACAGTTAGCTTAGAATAGTTTGAAAATTGTGATAAAAGTTACAAAAATGTTTCGTGGATCTAAAAAAGCTATTCTACTTTCAAGATCAAAATTAAAAATCTTTTAATTTGTGACCTATTCTTTTACTGAGAAATCATTGTGGCAGTAAAAGATGCGTATTGTATTAAAATATGCAAGACAATCAATATGCCAACAAAGACCTTGGTCGATAGCCCTTTTTCAATATTTTCACTTATCATCATCAACGTTTATTTTATGTATAATTAATGTTTGTGTTAATATGAAATATAGTGTATTCTAGGAGCATAGTTTAGTATCCATATTCCAAAAATACCAATGTTTAATGAGTATTATAATTTATACAAGTGAAAAATGAGCACACTATGCTCATAATATATCATACACTCATAAAGTATACAAAAAAATTACATTATTTACTAAATATCAAATTGTAATACATATGTATGGATTATTTCCGAAGATTCCGTTCGTAATAGTATCATTTTGCACTCATTATAGAAGCATAATTGAACATTGTAGTAAGGCATATAATAATACTATTAAAGTTACGCGCAAAATATAAATTAAAGCCTAGCAGCAGATTTAATAGTGCCATTGCGGCAACAAATAAAAAATATCAATTTAATTTTTATTTGATTTTGATACCTGCCTATTAATAATATAAATATCATACACTGCTATGTAGTTATAGAACAGTTTTTATTCAGATGGTATCGCTACGTAAAATGAACATGTGCTCTTAGTAAAATTAAGCATATGCAAATAGTTAAAGTTACAGCAGCACATAGCAATTAAAACAGTTTAATTGTAAATTTACCATAAATCTGCACTGCAATTAATTTCTTGTTTTAAACTTTAACCATAGTTACGCAATCTAGACTTACATAACTCTAATATATTTAAAATTGTAATTAATGATTTCCAGTATAGTACAGAATAATTACTGCAGCTTTATTAAATATTTTACTTATGCCCACACAAATCAAAAATGTTGTTATAAATAATCTATTTTAGTTTAGCAAGTTAAATTAATTTTCTCTATCTAGTATAGTCGAAGATTATATTGATAAATAATAAATAAATAAAATGTCGCCAATAAAATTTTTAATACCTTACATACAGCAGAAACAACAGTCAGTACAGCGCAATACATTTTAAAAATAAAACTGAAACAGACATGTAAAGATGGTATAAATGCTATATTTTAATGACAAGTTTAAATAATTCTATTGTAATTCCAAATTATACAAATTTATTTATATTTTCACCGTTTAAAAATATTGTTAACTGAGTTAATTGCTAATATTGATCATAATAATATACATATACTCATTACTTTGTTATTTACATATTTATATTTACATTACTACTTGATTTATTTTTGAACATGTGGGATTCGAGTACACTGACAAAAGATGGTTTAGAGTTTTATTTATTTCACATACAAATATTGTTATTCATGCACTGATCAGAAAGGTCTTGGCGTTGAGTGTATAACGAAGTACTTCTACTGGCAGACATGTCACACTTGGCTGTTTAACGTTGTTGTTTATACACTGGCGGTGATTCTAAATAGAGGTTTTTAAGTTTTATAATGAGGAATTATTGCTTCAGAAATCAAAAACTATATATGAAAAATCATATAAAAAGTTGAAAACGTTTATACGCAACTATTTTTAAATAGTAGTGATAATTAGCAGAACTGTCTAATCTGAGCGTAAACAATATATACAATACAAAAAAAAGTAATAATTATTAATTTATTAAACACAAAAAATTTTTTTTTTTTAATTTTAAGAAAGTATGTTAATTTTGTCCAAAAATTCAACATCTGAATAAAAAATTACGCATTCCGTCAAATCAAATGTGTAAATTAAAAAATGCTCAATCTTACAATGGCCACGCATTTAGAAAAAGTTCCTTCCACTGGAGTGAATGTATTAGGATTAAAGAGTCATAGAGAATGAAAGGTTTCTGCAGTTGTAGAAAACTTAGAAAAGTCAATTTAAAATAAAATCTAATTTTGTAAAAACATACTGCACAATCCCAACGATTACGCTAATTCTCATTTGTCTAATGCATCTATGAGTAACAATAAACCACAATGTGATGCAGCTAAAGATATATCATTAGTTATAGGATCTGAAGAAAGAAATAATACTAAAGTTAACAACATTGTATTCAAATCCATTAAAACTTTCATATGATCATTAGAAAAAGAAATCAATTATTACAAATAAATGCTCATTTTAAATTTGCATGTAATTAAAATGAATAAATGATATTTTTTACTTACAGACTTAGAGCTTTTGGTTAAATATTAGAAAACCTTAATTATTTATTTTCAATAGAAATAAAATTTAATCATCGTTAGCTAACAATATCGGAAGGTACAAAACAGAACACATTTGTGCAAAAAGTATTTTCTGCAATATCATTGAAGTACGTTTAACCATTTCAAATTTAAATCGTTTATAATATTATTTAAAGTTATATAAGGCGTTTTTGAATGGTTCTAGTTAAAAATACCAAATATACTAAAATAAACCAACCCTTTTCGAGTGGAAAGACAACGTAATATGTTTAAACGACTGTAGCAGTAATAGTAGACATTAGTAACTAGTAGACTTTTTTCGGTTTCAAGTGCCGATATTACAGCACATTATTGAATATGTACCTGTAATTATTTACACAATATATACTGCAAAACCCGTTAATTCATTAAATCAGCTTTAGACTTTTAGAGTTTGAAATAAAATCCGCAAATCAGTACAAATCAGCAATTCCGCCAGTTACATTTTTAACAAAGTGACGTCTCCGCGTTGCTGCATGCAAACTACATTTCAAAGCCAAAATTTTGGTCACAAATAAGACATTTTTGAGTATTGGAATAATCAATAATATGCACACTGCATCCTTTTATGGAATAGTTCAATCATTTTCAACGTAGATTTTATTTAAATGTTTGGGCAGAAAATGTTGTTGAATTCTTAAATGGACCGTTTATATTTCCAAAAAGAATAAAAAGTCTTCAATATTTGAAATTTATGAGTAATGAGCTGCTCGTCCTCTTTTAAATCCCACATCTTATATTTATTTTAATTTTTGGTAAAAACATTGCAAATAAAAACATAATAAAGCATCATACGCAATTAATTCAATCTAAAATAACCTAAAAATGATCTCAAATAAACCGCATCCAGTTGAATTAAATTAGAGCCAGCCAATACACACTTATGAAGCCGCACTCAGCTAAACAGGCTTTAGAAATTATCATCATTAGTATTAGTACAAGCATAAGTAACTAAACCAAATCACTAATTCTTAAAAATTATCCATATTACTCGTGACAGTACCAAATTATTGAACTAACATCTAGGATAAAAATAAATTTCTTTAATTATACTAAAGTTGTAGTTTTGTATCTCATAGTGTTTTATCTTTACTGTTATTTCTCAATTTTTTTGTTTACTTCCCAAAATGTCTAACTGCAAGTTTAATTCATATCTCTCATCAACATACAAAACTGGTTAAAATGAACTTGCATCACTTGTTTCTCGTTAAAAAATAACACTTCAAATTACTTTTATACAGACCCAACATACATCATTTAAAGTAGAAATTATTTCACATCTTTTTCTAATAAAACTAGAAAGCAGGTAACTACATGTACTTATACAATAACAGTTCTTACTGCTTTCAAATTTGAAATTGCAGTTCCCAATAGTACCACTCAAACATCTGAAGATATTATTCAAAAGATTAAAAAAAAAAACAAAAAAATCGTCTAACGCCATAATGTACAATGTTCTGGAATCCCAAAACCGTAATTCTAGGATAAGGTAGCAAGAGAACCTTGACTTCTTAAAAAAAGCTTTTGATAATAATAACGCTGTTAATGCACTATCTATTATTACTTTGTTTATGATTGAAAAACCTTGAACACAACTTAGACCTCATAAAGTGCATTTTAATAGCAAACATGATGCTATTAATTTCCAAAAGAACATCTAAAAATCTCTACCTAAATAATATTCATATAAGACAAGTCCGTAGTACTACTAGTAAAATTTTGAATGATGCTCAAACAAAAAACACCTTTTCACAGTCATTTACCAAAACATTCGTAGACTAAATACTAAAACTAAGATCTTAATTTTTTTTAATCAGCAATTGTGACAGCCAAAAACTATTTGAATAATCGTTTCAAATTTTTCAAACTGATCGCAATCGAATAACTAATAGCGTTGTCATTTAAAGTTAAAATTGTTTCCACAGATTTTATTAATTAACATGTATCATTAATTGATCTACTATGATGTAAATGCAAACTTAAATCCAGTTGATTATTTATTGTCCTTATTTATATTTCAACTAGCGCTTTAACTAATAATTATAAATTATTTTTTGATTTGCTAACTCAAATTAACTTTGGAAACAATAAATTAATTTTTGTTAGTAATTTTTTATAATTCTTTTTAGATCTCAGATAATATTTAATATAATTTAGAATTAATTAAATAATGTTTTAGACTATACTCAAATCAAATGTTAAGTTTTTAGAAAAACAATACTGATAGTTTCAAAAAATGTTGATTAACCTGCACTTACTTTTGCTTTGCAATGTTTTTTGGATATGTCTCAAGTTAAGATGGATGCTGCCAGACTTAACTATAAAAGAAATAACTACCCGGCACTTTATAGTGCCTGACGGTAATTGAGTAAAGTACGCTTTTAAATTTCTTCAATGTAAATTTGGCTATTGTTGAAGTTTGTAATATATTAAAAAGTCAATGCATAAGTTTACTTCAACTTTCATAGTTGAATTTAAAACAACCACCTTGGTATTACATAGCAATTATAAAGCTTATTAAAAAAAAGGTTCAAACAAAAACTTGGACTCGGCTCACTTACAATTACAAAACACTTTAAACAACTTAAAGCTTTAATTAAACGTAAAACCAAATCTGCTTACAATATTTATATGTCCTGAATTAAAAGTGAAATTGTTTCCAACCAAAAAAAGTTTTTGACGTACATCAACTCTTAAGAATGGATTTCTCATCTAAAAAACCTTCTGCATTAATTTTTGATAATGAGGAACTAGATAATCCTAAAAACATTGTTAATAGCTTTTGTAAGTTTTTTCCATTAATGTCAATCTCGGTAACTGCAGCTATATACATAACTTTATTTCAGAAAATGTTGTGTGACATTTTTTTTTAATCAATCTTCCAAGTAAAAATTCTGCGGGCAGTGATAATTTACCAGCTTTTTGATTAAAATATTGCGTTACTCTATTTCGTCATTCTTTCACAAACTTATTCAATAATTTATCCTTTCTTAATAATCTGAAAATAACATCTATCTGACCAATACCTAAAACTTATATCAATCTAAAGATCATTGATAACTACTACTCTATTACAATCTTACCACACATTACCATAGTCTTTAGTTATTTATTATTTATCAATCATACAACTATGTTTAACTTTATATTTTCATTATTAAATTTTTTAAATTATTATTTCGCGTTTTACAGCTATTTTACATCGCCCCAGAAGTCTTACGACTTGTTTGAAGGGGGTTGATGGGACCAACGGCTTACTAGGTGACTTCCGAATCAATCAAATTTTTGTTCCAGGACGTTCAATCGCAACAATTCTGGGTGATATTACACTCGAAATAGCTAAAAGTCTGCTGTGCAGATTGACGTTTATACTAATATGTCAAAAGCACTTAAAGTTAAACATAATATTTTCTTAACTAAGCTTTAAGATTTTAGTTTCATCTGTTCATCCATTATACTAATGTCATCTTAAAAACGTACGATGTATATCACTTTCAATTACAATTAATCAAATTTTTATTTTGTGACATCTGGTGTTCTGCAAGGATCTATATTAGGACCATGTTGTTCAATTTATTTATTAATGACCATTCTACGTTACTAGGTTGTTTGCAGATGATCTCAAAATCCACTAAAAGTTCAACAATACCAATTGCAAAAAAAAACTTTCACATGATGAAATATTAATCAATTGGATTTAAACAAGTATAATAGTATATAGTTTATATCATATACACAAAAAATTTATGCTATAAACTTTAATTATCTATTTAATAACCGTTTAATTGAGTGTGATAAGTATATCTAAGTACTTTTAACGATCTTTTAAAGATATTGGAGTTTACTTTGAACTAACTACTACATTTAAAACATTGTACAAATGCCTTAAAGGCTTTACATAATTCTTTTGTGCGTTCTAAATTGGAGTACGCTTTTCTAATTTGGTATACACAGAAGCAACATCCAGAAAGAAATTGAAAGTGCATGTTTTTAAAACATTTACTTTTAAAACTAAATGACATTATCCAATCAGAGGCTTTGATCACCTAATTTTGAATTGCTTGAGCTTCACCGTTTTAAAACAAGTATTATCTTTGTGCACAAACTTTTGCACAATATTATTGACTCTCCGGAGGTTTTACATTATATTAAGTTACATATATCTTTTCTTTTAACAGTAGACAAAAGCCAATTTTTAAAAACTAATTATGATCTTAAATCGCCAATTGATATTGTTTGTAGCAATTTTAATAATATGCCACCCAGCTGTGATATTTTTAGAAGTAGTATTATGTGTATAATTAATTTTTGTAAATGTTAATCTTATTTTGAATTGTTTATTTTTTTATATGTATTTTAATTATTTTATGTTATCTTGTAAATGGAAACTGTTTTGTAGAGCAATAAATACCTATTATTATTATTATTATTATATGCAAACATGATTGTGTAAATGACATCATCACATCCTGTATAATTTATACCTTGATCTAAATGGATTATTTAAAAACATCGCCTGTTTCCTGTTTATGTATTTCGATACTAACTGATATTTATAGTGTACTGTTATTAAACTGAGAAAATAAACACCAATCATAATATTCGCAACATGAAATAGTATCAAATTAATGTATCAAATTTATTTAACAACATAATTGATCAATAATAATATAATCATTATACTATTCAACTCAAAATTAACAATTTATTTGATTATAAAAATAAGATGTCAAAAACTGCATAAATTTAATAACAGTAATAACGTATGTATACTTTGTTTGGACGCTGTATAGTAGACGAAGACGTGAATAAAGACCAACTGATTAAATATTGGAAAATGTTTTAGAACGTATTTTATCGAATAAGTGTCGAACGCAGGAAAATTGCTTCTATACATAAATGTATTTGTCGGTTGTTATCGCAACCAGAAACGGAACCTACATTTAATTTTCCAGTAACGCTCAATTTAATTTAGACGGGACAAATGATTATTTTATATCTCATATTCCATTAATTACAATTTAATATTAAAGAACTAATAGCTATTTAATATTTTACAACAAAGTTGTCTTTTTTAAGAATTCTTTAAGGAAAGCATTGAAAATACAATTATGTATTATTTATTTAAATATTTTTTCACTCAATTTTCTTAACTTCTTTTGTGACTTTATCAGAATCTGATGTGATTTAATAATAACCCAGCCCAAGGTAAAATCTTGCTGTGGCTATTGATTTTACCTAAAGTAGCTAAATATCACATTTTGAAATTAAAAATAAAAACAAAAATTATAGTAATGCCGTTTTTGATCAAACTTTTTTCACAATAGATTTTTTTTCATCATCTTTTTTCGTCTGTATGAATAATAATACATTATAAATTTAACTATGTGTTTACCACAAGTTTATTCTTACAAATACAGTACTAGTTTCGGCTCAACTAGTCTTATACAAATGTAATAAGTTAACTGAGTCACTTAACTAATCTTATTTTAAGAATAAACTTGTGATAAAAACATATACTACCCGCTCAAAGTAAAAAAACCCTTAGTCCAATTTTTATCAAAAAATCAGATAATAGGTAAATTATTCACATTAAAAAATTTTAACAAAAAATCATAATTAGTTTTTAATCAATTGAATAATAATTTAAAAAATGTATTACTATTTTTCTAGGTTAATTGTGCAAAGACATTAAAAATTAATTGTAAAAATCAGTTGATTAGTTTCACATTTAAATCAAAAGCTTTGTCAGCGTAATCAGGCTCAGAAAAAAAAATTGTGATATTGCCCAAAAAATTGACAAAAGTGTCAGTACAATAGTTTGATGTTGGCGTAGGTAGATCAAGAGACAGAAACAACAGCAAAGATTACGACTTAAACGCTCTAGAATCACTATAGAACGTAAATATCGAACTTTTTAGCTCGTTGCTCTCCAAAACTAATTTTCAACTACAAGACTAACTGAAGATGTCTGGAGAAGCTTAACTAAACAAAGTAAAAAAAAATAATTAAAACACGTAATATATAAACTTGTAAAGTCCTTGCTTAGCATTTTTAATAGTATTTTCTCAATCATTCAGCTTCATATGATGACCATATAAAAACATAGAACTATTATCGGCAATATTAAACTAAATCCAAAATTAAAATTGTTGAGATAGTAAAACCAATATATAAATAAAATTTGTCTTAGAAAAGCTAACAGAAACGTAGAAAATCTAAGACCATTTAGAATATTGAGTCAATTGTAATTAAATTGGTTCTTTTATACATCACAAAATATCTGTGCGCAATCTAATCTCTTTATCTCATGATAAAGAGATATATTCATAAAACATAGTAAGACACACTGTAAAAACATATCTAACAAACATTGTCACATATCCAAAAAAAATCAGTAGTCCAATGTGACTATGGTAAAGCATAATGTAACTATTAGGAAAAGCTTCATAGAAATGTTTTATAAATAATCAAACACAGCTTAAAGATGTATTCTTCAAAGCTAAATCTTGAAATGACTACTGAAAGTATAAATTACAAAATAAAACTTTATAAACTAAATTATCTAGCATAAAAGTTTTTATCTCTAACACAAAACTATGTTTTGGACATATATGCACAATTTTGTATTTATTCTAAGAATCAGCCCATAAAGTTTTTTACATATGTTTTATCATCATCAATACTAGGCAACAACAAAGTAAAAAGATTTTAGACAAAATATCAAAAACTATCATTCAATGAATAAAAGCAAATTGCTAAACTTGTAAGTCGGGTAAATAATAGTCAATAAATAAAGATATATATTTATACCGACCGGTGCAAAATATACAATTTTTGGCAAATATAAATAATCGCTATTTATTGCCATCTGATCATGCATGCTATCTATTTCTTTTTATTTAAAATTTTTCTTTTTTGCACACATTTATCTACAAAATTTAACCAACTTTTACGTGGTCTACCTCTGCATTTTGATACAAATACATTTCATCATCTTACTCTTACTAGAGTAAGAGTTATTTGATACGTTCTAGAGAACGTATTCAAAAAAGGTTTTTGAAGTACTTATACCTACGTAAACATAAAGTTTATCCGAGCTACAATATAAACTATCAATCACTTCTTTCTGAATTCAAATATCTATCCATAAATGACTGCAACAGGCTAACTATTGCTAATTTTCTCTATAAAATTATACATTTTCTCTAAGATGACAGTTTTACTCTGTCAAGTATTAATTTTCATGTTCCAAGAGTGCCTGCAAGATGTACATTATCCATACCAGTATTTCGTACAAATCATTTTGCTAATTCCCCTATAGTACGTATGTAAAGAATTAGTAACAAACTTTCATATTGTTCCGATGTTTATGAAAACAGATTAGCGCATTTAAAAAAATCTTTGTTAGATCTATGATTAACTAATTTTTAAATTGTTTTTTTTTTGTTTTAAATTTTTTTATTTTGTTATTGTCCGCATTCATAATTTGTTAAAGTTTTTAATTAAATTATATATCACATTATACTTTATTAATTTATTTACAATGTTTATGTGCATATATCGATTTGAATCTAATTAGAACACTAATTTTTATTGTAATCTTTTAAAACCTTTATTATTATATTTATTATTATATTTATTAGTTTATAATATTACGTCTATTATATTATTTTACTCTGTAATTGGCTGTAAGCTGCTGAGTAATAAATTTATTATTATTATCATAGATTTTTTTAGTAACTATAACCTCACTCAATCTCTCAACATGGCCAAATTAATGTAAGATACTATGTTACTTATTACACATACTTATTAACGTATACCTGCCTAGCACCTTGCTCTATGATAAGCCAATAGCTCAGTGTATCATTCACCCTAACGCACGCTCTGCTACCATATAGCAATAATGTCATTTACTAAACATTCATTTACCTCATACTCTTTTAAAAAGTTCCATAACATAAGTCTGTTGACTCAATCATGCTTTCTTTAAATCAACAAACGCATAGTACACTTTCTTCTTTACTGCGATACAATTCTCAATCACATGTTGAAATGCAAAAATTTTGTGCATACATACCCAACTTGGCATAAAACAAACCACTCTCCAAATCTTTTCAGTCGTTATTTCACGCAATTTTTCAATCAATACTCTTCCAAACAAGTTTCCTGGAATACTCAACAAACTAATAGTACGATAATTTTTAAATTCAGTCTAACTACCATTATCGTTATACAAAGAAACAATCACAACATCCTTGCTATTATTTGGCATTGTCTATTTTTTAAAACACATATTGAATAGACTAATCAATCTATTAATATTTTATTCCATAACCAAATGTACACCTGCCGCTTTACCAATTTTTAACAATTTTATAACTTTCATCACTTTGTCTTCAGTTAAACTATTCGCCATTTTTACAGTCTCTCTTTTGTCTGCTATAAGATTCACACTGTCCACATACAATTAATCCAATGCACTCTAATGCCGTTCTTATTCCAGATCATTTTTTCATAATCATTTTGAATGCCACAACCTTTCTCTTCCATCTTTTGTTTTGCTCTCTTCGCCCACTTCCAATTTTTTTTATTTTTATTTTTTTCAAAATTCTGCTTTATCTACGATTCTTTTGTTCTTATTTGTTTTTTACTTTCATTTTTTACTTTCTTTGCATTCAATTTTTTTTCTCTTTGTACATCATGCAACCTAATTTTATCCACCTCATTTTTTTCTGCGATTCACTTTTTATATGATTCTTTCTTTTCATTCACCGCTAGTTTTAACTGTTTGTTCCACTATGTATCTTTTTTTATATTTCCAATCACCGTTACTCCACACACATCTTTTGTACAATCAACTATTCTCACTTTTAATCTATTGTACACATTTTCAATGTTTTCATTCATCATTTTGTCATTCAATTCTTTCTCTTGTCAAACAATTTTTATTTCAAGAGTTTTTTCATATTTTTTTCTGATACTGTCGTTTTAAAGTTTTTTAACTTTTATTGTTATCTGTTTAGTTTTCTTTTTTTCTTTTCATTTTGTCATTCAATTCTTTTTCTTGTCAAACAATTTTTATTTCAAGAGTTTTTTCATATTTTTTTCTGATACTGTCGTTTTAAAAAAAAATTAACTTTTATTCTTATCTGTTTAGTTTTCTTTTGCTCTTTTTTGATAAATATAAGACTAACTATTCAACTTTATGGACCGCTCGAGTATCTCTAATATTAAACTTCTAAATCTATCATCATACACCATGAGTTTAGTTTAAGTAAACTTTTTTGGACGCGCAAACTCATCAACTCCTTCAAATTTTCGTTCACTATATCGTCACCTTTCTGATTCAACTCTTTGAGTACCTAGCCAACTATTCAAATTTTGAAATAAAATCTTTTTACTGGGCCTCAATATTTCATTCAGGTTCTACCAAAACTATACATTCTCATCTTCACTATTGACAGGCGTATACGTTGCCATTAGAAAAATTCTACGGATGCCAATTTTTATACGTATCTACAAAACTAATTTATACTTTTTTACATGTTGCTTGGTAGTAAGGCTTAAAATTACCAACAACCACTCATCCAATCATCTATACACCAGTCCGCAAAACCGTAATTCATAAACATAAATTTTGTTTTTTTCAACTATTTTTTTTCCTTGTTAAATTCTCATTCTCTCACTTGTTGTTGTTGCTAATAAGCGTTCCACAAAAAACCGTAAGTTAATTCAAGTTTTTTGATGTGTTAAAAGTTCAGAACAGCATAAAATATAAAATATAGCATTATATCATCAATATAGGTAATAAGGCGATTGACAAATCACTTCAAAAATATTTTTTATGCTTTGCGGTTTCACTTCAACGCTAGTTTTAACATAAACTGCAATACTTTAAATTGATGACTTATTTTTGTTTAAAAATATCTTGTATATTTTTGTTTTAGGATTTTTAGGATTTTGCTAATAAGCACAAGTTTGTGCAGAATAAATATTGAAACAATTTTTACTAAATTGTAAATAATGATGTTAAATTTTAGAAGTATTTACATTTAATGTAACTGTGTGTAAGTATGTCTAAGAAATAAGTTTATTAAAGATCAATGTGTAAAGACAAGTATAAAAGTAATTGTACATAATGAAACAACATTGATAAAAAAGAAAAAAATAATAGATACAATATATAAAAACAAAAAATATTTTTATCTCAAAATATGAGGTAAGTGACCCTATTATTATTATACATTTAACATTACATAAAACATTACATCAATAGTTACAAACAATACAATTTACATTGGATTTCGCTTAAACTATTATTTAATCTGTCTAATATTATGTTTTGTAAAAACTAACTTTTAAAAAATAAGAACAAAATGAAAGACACAGTTTTTAATGCCCGTTTGACACTATCTACAGTTTTATTTTAAGTTATTTATATAATTATAGATAAAACTTTAAAAGTCTATAAAATATTCAAATAGTCACCAATTATATTATGTATAAATATTTTTGTATAATTAAGATAAAAATGTACGCATTAACAGTTTAAACAAAATAGTAAGGTTGTGTTACAAATACTAAAACTCAAATTTAATTCGTCAATTATAAAAAACAAAAACTAAAATAAGTTTTTAAATTTTTAATCTAAAATAATATAGTATTAATAATTATTTGTGCATTTTAAAATTTTATCTAAAATTATATAAAGAGTTTTCCAATAAAAAGTTTCATTTTAAATAGAAGGCTATTTGGGCAGCTGTCAATTTTAAAGCTATTAACTTTTGACATTTTACAAGTAAAAACTAAGCCATTATTAAAAATGGAACGATACACGCTTCAACAACTTCAACAATTTACTACAAAAATGATAAAAAAACTTCAGTCACAGTTCGCAAAACTAAAGCAGTTTTTGGTCGTCGTAAAGCACCTTCTCTTTTTGGGCTGGCGGTGTGATTGTACCCTACTTTTTCAAAAATGAGGCTGGTGCAACTGTTACGGTGAATGGATGGCGTTACCGAGCTATGATTAATGTTTTTTTTATGGCTGGAATTGGAAGATATTGATGTGGACGACGTTTATTTTCAGCAAGACGGCGCTACGTGCCACACAAGCAACAAAACAATCGCAATTTTGCAAGAAAAGTTTCCTTACCGTGTTTTTGCTCAAAGAAGTGATCACAATGGGCCACCGAAATCTTGTGATTTAATACCTTCAGACTTTTTTTTTTTTAGGCTACGTAAAAGATAAGGTCTGGCATGCTCCACAATCGATTCAAGACCTTAAAGATGGAATTCGTAAAGTTATCGAGGACATACAGCCGCAAATGTGCAAATTGGTCATGGAAAATTTTATGAAAAGAATGCGGTACTGCAACCGTAACCGTGGCGGCCATTTGACTGATATCGTTTTCAAATGTTGATGGTATACCTTCCTCTTTACAATGAAATAAACATTTATTGATTTCTCTTAAAAAATACCCGTTTTTTTTTAATATCAAAATAAAACCTCTTATACAGGGAGTTTATAAATGAATGGGATTATGTAATCACTTTAAATATGCCGCCTTTTTAAAATCGTCCACTATACTACATATTTTTTCATATGTTTGCTTGTCAAAGTTGATCTGTCAAAACAAATAGTTTAGTGAACAATTTAACAAAAGCGGCACATTTAAAGTGATTACATAATCCCATTCATTTATAAACTCCCTGTATAACCCTATATATAGCTAATGTCACACGGGTTTAAAACACATACACATTAAAATTTTTGACATTATGTGATTATATTATCTGTATTCTATGTTACATTTGCCTTTTCAGCAAAATAAAACTTAAATTTGTTTCAAAGTCATTATCCTAATGCAGTTAATTCTACAGCATATTTTAGACAATCCAAAAAAATTTAATTGGTTTCATCAATCAACCAATTCATACAGTTTTATGTTTTCAGTATGCCTCTAAGAACCCAAAGTAAAAATAATTGTTTATTCAACTTATTTTTATAGAGTTATGTCAAACACTTAAAGTATGTTATTAATACATATTGCACTACAACTCCTCTTCATCTAACTAACAAAAAATATGTAGACAACTTTCTACAGCAGCAATGAGAATGCATAATGAAAAAAGTTATTGCAGTACTAGTCTCTAGAAAAAGATTAATCGAGACCACAATATTACTGTTCGATGGATACTACCAATGTGTAAAAAAAATTAAATAAACATTAAGACTATTCTGACCGCTACCTTAATTTGCAGTATTTTAACAAAAACTTTGGCGTCATTGCTGTTTATACATATAATTTGACAATCAATTTGTTTTTTCACCAGTCAGAGTATTTTAGTAAAATAATAGTTAAAAAATAACTAAGAAAACTTATCAAATATAGAAATAAGTACGTTTTAATGTATTTTTGAATACATGTTGCTATTTGCAAATAAAATTTAACAAAAAAAACTTTAATCTTTTATGAATTTACTGGTAACAAAATAAATCAATTATCAAACTATAAGTAAACTCAGAAATGATGCCAAAGTTGCCGTATTTGTTAAAATACTACAGATCAAGGTAGCGGTCGGTATGATCTTAATTCATAAGCTAAAACAATATGTCTGGGTAACGAACCAAAACTGACATAAAATTAAAACAAGTTGTTCAACTATGGATGCCTACGTATAATTTAGAAAGATTTACTTATGAGCAAATTTTTATAATAGTTTATAGTAATAATATAAAAGTTTCTACGCCGCCTAATAAAAATCGGTTAATACACCAGCTAATTTTGCTTATATCATTGTTACATTGACTGAAGATACAAATAATTTAAAAAACTACAAAAGGTGTGTTTTAAAGTTTATATATGATTTGAAATCTCCTAATAAAGTGTGATCAAATATGTTACTTTCAGCGCATGAAAGTAAAATTCATATTATTTCAGTAAAAAACAATATAGCAGTTATAGATTTTTTTGAAGTTTGACGGTGTAAAGCTAAACTTACACCGTTGTGCAGTAAAAAACAAAGTAAGACCCGTAAATAGTAAGTAGAAAAACATCGTACTCCTATCGGTGTGAAAAAAGTAGTAAACACGTACTTATTCTTTGGCTGTCTTAATACTGACTTCAAAAACTGTTCAATATAGTATTCCGCATTCAAAAGCTACATGCGCAAGGTGGGCTTGTAGAGATGAAGAATACTTTGACATCTTCTACAAATACCGACAATATTTTAGTGTTAGATCTGTTGTACTTTATATAAAAAAGACGTTTATGGTACTGCTGCTTGCCATTAACTATTTATATTGCAGAAAAACAGCGCTATTAAATATTAAATAAATCAACACTTTTCATTGTGTAAAAGTGAGTAAGAGTTTTAGTTGCGGTAAATAACGCAAATTTAAAGATGCCTAATAACAAAAAAATAAACTAACTTGTGACTATTGCATGATCAAATAGATCTCACTTTATACAAATTATTGTTGTTTCGTATTAATATTTCCATAGATGCATTTTTTATAAACAAGTAATGCATCCAAGATCCAAAAATGTTAATACAACAACAAAGCTATAATGAATGCTATTAACTACCAATGCAATTACTACTACTAATATCATGTGTTCAGTTTAAATGACTAAACTTTACGTACACTCATTTGAAAATAATTGCTTATTTTTCTCACTTGTAATATATAATATTTTAGATAGAAACTTTGCATGTATATTTGTTTGACAATGACATTGCGTGATTGAGGTTTATTCCATATTTGTTTGTTTTATTTACCACTCTATCACTGTAAGATAAAACATCATATATTATACTTGTGTTAGATGTTATTATGAAGTTAATTATTACATTCAAACAAATGTTTATAGTATGTAACATTACATTTAATAATATAACTCCAAAAGTATATTATAATCATAGCCGAATTATTTTTTGTTGTATTGGCAAAATCTGAAACAACAAACTTTTTCTTATTATTTCTGAATCATAGAATAATATTTGTATGTCCGACTGTTAAGAAAAATATACCAAGTTTAATTCGTGATTTGACACACAATAAAACAACAAGCATCGGTCAAGTTCCTACAACAGCTTTGTCAATTTTTTTTCTAGATTTTAAATGTAAAACAAGAAGAGTAATACAAATTTAAAACAAGAGGAGTAATAACTTTGCCACATCCTTAGTCTTTATACCAAAATTAACTACATAAAAAAGTTAGATCAGCAAAAGAAACCATTTTATTAAGTTATTCAAAATTGGGAGACTAACCCGCAAAGCCCCAAAAATTAAAAAAACCGACAATAGGCAAGCTTATTAGTTTTATTTTTTTTTTAAATAAAAATAAAAGATTGTTTAGTATTAGTAGTAGTATTATTTATTAAAAAGACCTAGGGGCATATTTAATCTCAATAATATATATTATTTATTCATATAATAAAATGCATAAATGTACCATGCAGTAACTCTTAAGTTTGTGGCATAGTGAGCAATAATATTAGTAAACATTTCAAATTCAAATACTATAAAACTTTTATTGATTTTCTCAAAATGTCGAAAACTAGCTTATGTTACTGTACTATTTAAATAAGTGTCATAAGTTCAAACATTATTATATTGTTCTAAACATGCACCAATAAAAGAATTATTAAATTGAGTTTATTCCATATGAATTAACAATACACAATTAATTATTAAATAGTATTCAATTTAATTATTAGAACACTGTTGATCTATGAAATATTTAATTTGTTACATATAGTTTTTAACTTATATAATAAAACTAATAAATAAAAGCAATTTATAAATTTGTTATGTTTAAAAAAGTCAACTTCTAATCAGTATGTATAACACGTATCCAAGAAAGCATCCATCAGTCAAGAAGTAAAAATAAAAATAAACTATATACAAATTATGTTATTTCCATATTTATAAATAATATTAATTAAAATTAGATATTTATGATTTTTAGTGATAGTACGAAACAATTATTTAGTAATTCCAAAATGCTGTCGTTTCGATTTAAATGCAAAATAAGCGTACGCGTTGCCGTCACTACACTCGGACATATTGTAGACAAATCTATTTGTATTTGCAAATACTTTTTGATTGAATATAATGTTCAAAACTATTGTATATTTCAGATTAGCAAACTAGATATTTATAGGTGGAAGGTTAACAAAAGTCATCACAAGTTGTATTATTCTCTGCATTAAAATGTACACTCATATTTTGACATTTCTTCCTCTCAACACCTCTGCTAGTGTTTTCGATCATAATGCGGCAAGTTTCGCAAAGGTGACCCCATTTTATTCTTTAATTATTAACTTTAAAATACTGCATTATGGCAAAATAAGAAGATGGGCTCGTGTCATACTACGGAATTTATAATTAAGAAGGGCTAATAATAAAGTATCAACATTTTCTATTATTTATGTAGGAAAGCAACATGTTAATGATGCACATGTATATACATATATAATATAAATTGAGTAATTATCCTATTCAATGTCATGTCTGAAAGGATTTAAATTGTGTATCTTTAATACATGTACGTTTTTATTATTCCAAAAAAATAAAAATATTTTAATTTGATATACACAATAAATTTGTAATAAAACATGTTAGATATTTCAAATACATACATTTTACTTTCTTTATTTTGGCAAAATAAATATTTTTCATATATTGCTGTTTATAGTAATTCCACACTTACCAATAGTTGATTGTATTATCAGGCAGTAGGCACAGCTCACAAGCACAGGTAATTACTGTTACTGCGGTTCTGCATGATAAATAATAAAGTATAGAGTAAAGACGCTGGTGCACTTGTTAAGACTGCCGCTGCACTGCCGTCCCGGCGCTATTACGTCACTTTGCACACGCGTACAGATAGGATACTAGGTTAGAGGGTTAGTATTAATAAGACTGGGATCGAGCCTACAATGGTTTTTGTCAAGAATAAGGGTTGGTTTTGAACCTGGGTATGTTATTGATTGCTAAATTATGCTGTACAGGAATCAGTTTGCTATAAGTGATACTGTGATGGATATTGATTATCTTTGTTCAAGAATTTAAACATAAGATGGCAGCACAATTAGGTATATATAAAAATTCGACATTAAAAGCTAGGAGATTACTATAACGTATTGATCGGTTACATTGAGAATATACTAAATAAATAATAACATTTTCGTTGTCTTCGAATTTATTCATTAATTGATACTAATAAAATAACTAACTAAACAACAATACATATTATTTCTGCACTATACTATATTTAATTAATTAGTTTAATAGTGTAACTAATACAACTATTACTTTTATATGATGTAAATGTAAACATACTTATAATTTTATTAAATTATTCTTTGAATAATATAAATTAGAATATAAAACATTGCTTTAGGATTTTTGACAACTCCAAAAGATCAAAGAAAAATCTAATTATACAGACAATAAATTGTTGTCATACGATCTAAACTTAAAAAAAATGTTTATAAAGAAAATGTATATCAATCCATGTCATAACTACGCATGTAAGTAATCCTGAATGAGTTTTCTTAAAATGTAGTACTACGATTATATTAATGAAATGCAATTTAACTAAAACTAGAAAATGTAATAGAGTAAACTGAATAATGTATTATTGCATAATATAAAATGAATAGTAATTATAATTAAATAATAATTAAAAATCTACTTTGAATTTGGTCTCATAATCATAATATTTATTCAAAATATTTATTATTTTTAAGGCAGTTTTTCTATTTATCTATATATGTACATATGTATATCTTCAAATAAAAAATATACAATTTTTGTTGAACACCGTAGTACGTATTTTTTAACAAAGATGCACTTTTTAGCATTTTTACCATAACTTTGCAAATTAAATTAAATTTGATCATTATCAAACATTGTATTCGACTGTAAACGTAATGCCTGTTCTATTATGTCAGCAGAGTGTTTTGTAGATGATAAATAAAGCTAATAGTATAATCTACAATTACTTCATACAATTACTTCATCAGTTTATTAACAGAAAAGACGTAAAAAACTATATTTTAGAAAAGTTAAAAAAAAAATAAATCAAATAAATGTTTGATACATTATATTTATATATTTTTTTAAGTTCCTACTTAACTACTACTAGTGCCATATCCTACTAAGGCACTACGGTGGCACAACTATTTGCAACATTCTAAATATTAAGATAACAAAGGTATTGTGCGCTTGTGGTAAATGCAAGGGCAACCTGCGCAAAAGCAAAACATGCGTTTGTAGGTCGTTTGTTGTTTGTTGTTTTTTTTTGTTATGTTAATCAGTTGATGACTGCTTTGAGACAGAAAAGAATTAGTTTGCGTGCCCCAGTTTTGTCCGGCATTAAAAAAAAAATTGTTGCGCATAAGTGATGCCAAAAAGGCTGCTTTTATTTTCTTTGTTTTAGCTTTTCCGTGATCTTAAGAATGTATACTTTGTGTAAGTAGTATTTGGCGGTAGTTGTGTTGTTATCAGATCTGAAAAAAATACCAGAAAAAAAAAATGTCAACAAGAATTATATCGGCGTTTTAGTATTGCCAAGAACTCATTTAGTGTCAAATTATTTTGACTATTAGTTTTTTCTAAGCTTGCTTTGTCGTCTTTCAGTTCTTTTTATTTTCTTCAACAAACAATGTTTTTTTTTTTTTTCGTTTTTGGTTGTTTATGTGGTCTTCTAAGCAGTTATAATCATAACCCTTGAAGTTTTTGTTAACATTCAACTTGATGTAATTAAAATTTCTAAAATCTTTACGTATCCAACAAAAATTTGTAAATCATGTTTTTCAAAACTGCTGTTACAATAATTCTATTAAAAATAGTTGTAGCATGTTAGTAAAGCTTGCTTAAACTGTTAGAGTCGTATTGTTATGCACTTTGTTTTTTGTTAAAGGCAAAGTTGGTCTGGTCTATTAAATGTATTTTTAAATTTTTTTTGTATCAAAAGTCTGTGTAAAAACCAATCGATGTGCGTAATTGCTGTCATAATCACTGAAATCTTTGTTAGAGTTTAGTTGTTGTAATATATATTGTTATATTTTTTTAGTATTGCGTTTGTTGTAGGTCTACATAAATTCCACGCCATCCTATATAAAAGTTTTCTTGATGACATCTGATAAACTTATAAAGTTATAAAAAGTGCAAGAATTTGAAACTAAATACCTAGATACAAGAAAAAGCAAAATTTGACGTTATATTTGTTTTCCTAACTTTCTTTATTCCTGATATACACTTACTTTTTAAAATAATTTAAATATTATTTTATTCTTATAATAAATCAAATATCATTAGTTTTTGTTTTCAAGAAATTTAAGACGCTTGTCCTATAAGACACCCTGTACACAACTACCTACCAAACCTACCAAATTTGATGTACCACGCTAGAGTTTGGAGCATAGGTTTCCAAATAAACTAATTTTATTTTAACTCAGTTAAGTTGAGTCATAGAATGTATGTTAATTGTTTTAAATTTTACTTTAAGTAAAAAAAATGTTATATTATATATTTATTTTTTTCTTACTGAAATTCTTTTTTCAAACACACAAGAAATTGCCTATTCACTCATAGCATATCCAAGCATGTGTGTGTGTCAGAGTAATTTAGTCAAATAAATAATTAAAAATAGCTACAAACAGTTTTCAAACAAAGAAATAAATTTTTAGATATTTTTGTACACGCTTAAAAGCTATTTTCAACTATATATTTCCCTAAATTTGTGTAAAATAAGTAATGTTTTTTTTAATGTGCTGGTAATATAAATTGACAAAAAATTATATGTAAAGATAAAAATAAAGCCAAAGTTGCTGATTTTGTTACAATATTCAAAATGAAGGTAGCAGTCAGAATCAGTACTACATTTTATTGTTTGTAAAATAAATTGTGTTAATATACTGCTTATTGCTTTCTTTATTATTATTATTTATTAAAATCTGTTATTTTAAAATGATAAACAAAATTTATTTAATTTTCAAAAAATAAAAAAAGTTTTATAATACTTATTTTGCACCTAAATTTATACAAAATATTTTAACCTCCATAACTTTTTCATGTAACTGTTACGTTGCTGTTTATTAACTTAGAAGAAAAAATAGTTGTTTAATTTAGTTTATTTCTTATTATATACAGAGTATTCAACTAAACATACGGAGAAGTTTTTTGAGAGTATAGGCTGCTTACTGTACCTAGGGTGTCCATACGTCTTGATTTTCCCGTATTTGTCCCGGTTTTAACTTTCTAGTTTCGGTGTTCCAACATATTTTTCGGTTTAAATTTTTTAAAAAATTACAATAATAGAAATCAAAGCAATCATGATGAAACTATTAAAATGATAGAAAATTAAAAAAAAGGTGTTTTTTGCAATGCAACAAGGATTTCAGTTTTCTAATCATTGACTTACTTTAACGGATAATACCTGCGAGTACAGATGTATAAGCTATACGATAAATTTTAGTATTAAACATATTTTATTATACAATATATTGAAAAATGTGATCTTGGGCCATATTCATTTGATTAATTTATAGTTTTGTAATTATTATCTTTATTATTATTATTGTTATTATTATTGTTATTATTATTAGTACTATCCAGTAAATGTGTTCTGTAAACTGGGACATCTAATCAACAATAAAAGATAAACAAAAAATGTTTGCTAAAATAAATAAAAAATAAATATTAATATCACAAACACAAATCTGGAAACAAGTGTACAAAAAAATTCTGCAGGAATTGCTTGTAAAAACAGTTTATAACAACTTACATAATGTATATTATTTTATTTTCCCACTTTGTTATGCCACAACTCACTGAAATTGTAATTAAAAATATTTTAAAAATTAATTGAATAAAATTCAAATGTGTAAATATATTTTTGTTTTGTTTTAAAATGTAATTTATTATTTAAAATAATTTATGCATTAATTGCAATTAAAGAGCTTGAAAAAATAAGGCCACACACAATTAATTACTTTTAAGCTATAATATTCTTTAGTCTGAGTAAGTTTAAAAAAAGTCAAAGTGCAAAGACATCAGATGTTTTTGCCGCAGCTATATTAATTTTTATAACTTGATATTTGTTGTGCAGCCATCTTACAGGAAAACACTAAACTAATTTAATTATTAAATCAAATAACATTAATTTATTTTATTTATTATAGTCGACGAAACCACTAGATTTTGTTGTTAATATGTAAATATTATCATCTATTGCAATAATTAAAGCAATGATGATAAATATCTCAATACTTGCAACTCACAGTTGTAGCTTATACTTACAATGTATTTAATCACATGTAAAACAAGGCTACTAACGTTTTAGTTGACAACTAAGCTTAGTTGCGTTTTAAATATTACTATGCATACGGTAAACAGTAATATCCAGCTAGTAACACCTCAGTAGCTACTAAATATGACTATGCATAAGGGTGTAATTGTTTAGAAACTGCTTCTCTCAAGGAAACATGGTTGGAATCTACAAATATGGTATTTGTTATAGCAGCATCATTAAGTTCAATTTTATTTCTAGCAAACCAACAACTTAGACAATAAAATATCAAAAATTTTCCACTTAATTCCAATATTTTATTAGCATCCTCCATCTGTCCACTCTTTGCATAAGATCTTTAAATCTGATTACATCTTCTTTCAAACATAAATTTCACTTTTTTATGGCTATTTAATTTGATAAATGTTTATAAAAAACATTCAACATTTTGAACAAATTATTGTTTCATATTAATAGTAAATTATTGTAGTCAATATCCAAAACATCTTCCTGTGATATTTATTAGATTGTCACTGAATATACTAACAGTTTTTATTTTCTTTGACAAAACACTTAAGTTCATTGTAAAAATGTAATAATAATAAAAATTTCTATCCATGATTTTAGAATACCGCCGTACTTTATAAAATGCCTAAAAGTTTAATGAAAAGTCGGGTTTTATAATTTAGCTGCTGCATATACATTATTTAATCATAAGATCATTCCGACTGCATGTGTTCCAGTTTTAAAAAAAAAACATAAACTTTTGGCAACAACTTCTACATATAGTTTTGTTTTATTTTTTTCAAAATGTGATTTTTAGGAATTACTTAATATGTCACAACAATATAAAAATACCTTTGAATTTTAACGAGTGAAATCACATTAGAGATTTAAGCAGTCTGTAAACATTGAGCTTGAATATTTTAGATTTATAAATCTTGGAAAATACTAAATTTGGTAGTTTATTCTATGTGTCAATAGTACGGTTAAAAAAATCTCTATTAAAAGTTTTAGTCCTTTATCCCTAAACTGTCAGTGAATATTTGTTATAACTCTTAGCAAGCCTTGTAGTATGAGTAAATGATGTTAGGTAAACTGTCACATATATTGTTCACTTTCAAAGCAAGAGAGGGTATTTAAGATTTTGAACTATTCTGAAAAGAATTTTATGTTTTATAGAAATTTTTAATTTTTATAGATAGCTGAGAAATTTGATTAGATTAGTTTTTGCAAATCTTATCTTTTTTGGATTATATTAGATATATCATGATAAGTCTGATCGAAACGACTACCGGCGTATTTGTTATACATACTTAAGTCTACTTCCTCAAATAGAAATTTCTAGTAATCTAAAAACTAAAGGGAACAATGGTTGGATAACTAAAGGATTAAAAAAGTCGTTAATTATTCTACAAGATTTATATAGACTTTTATTATGTGGGTCAGATGTATTTAAAAGTTATTTTAGTTATTATTAAGTTATTACAAGAAGTGTAAAACTGTATACAAATAGCTAACAACTATCGCAAAGCAAAACTATAATAATGAATTAATTAAAAATCAAATGTTTCAAAAACTACATAGCAAATAATAACTAAAAATGTAAACAATAGCTTAAAACCTAAACACAGTGAAATTATAAATGACAAATCACAAACTAAAAATAACTTAGATAAATTTTACAATCAAATTGCAGAAATATTAAAATCAGATAGTATAATAGAAACATTAACATTCATTCTTTTTTTCCTGTAACAATGGTTGAAGTTCGAAATGCAGATTTAAAAAACACAAATTCTAGTAGACCAGACAAAATTAGTTCAACGTTATTGCAATACTGCGCTGAGTCATTGCTAAAACCACTTGGTACTATAATCAATGCTTTGTTTAATCAAGGAAATTTTTCAGATAGACTTAAAATTTCAAAAATAATTCTGGTTTCTAAAAGTAAATGCATTTTAGAAGCCGCAAATTATAAGCCATAATATATTTTCCAAAGTCATTAAACACATTGTTGCAAAAAAAACAGTATTTTTAACTAAGTACAATATATTGAATGAAAATCAATATGCTTATCAGGAAGGAAAATCAACTTCATCTGCCGTAACTACCTTTGTAAATTTACAGCACCAATGTGCTGACGCAAAAAAACTCTTGTCTTCGCGTTTTCCTTAATTTAACAAAAATGTTTGATCTAGTAATCCACAAAATTTTGATAAACAAGGTTTTCGAGTTATTTAAACGGCAAGTATTGTTATGTAAAGGTACAAGATGTACAATCAAACGATTTAAAATGCAAAGGAGGATGCCTCAAAAATCTTTACTTAAGCCCCTTTTTTTATTTTCTATCTAAAAAAAGTTATTACCTCCAAAACCGTGATTTTTGCCGATGATACCTCTCTTTTAATAGCAGAACATACGTTAAATAAAACAATTAAACATGCACAAGAATAAAATCAGTGGATTAAAAACAATTGTAAATTATAAACTCAAAAAAATTTGCATATCTCCAGTTTAATCTTACAAGAAGCTATTGTAAAAATATGAGCCCACTTATTTGGTGTAATAGTATTACCATTACCAAACAAACAGCAACCAAATTTCTACGGGTATATCTTGATGAATGTCTCAACTAGAACTATCATATTGACTGATTGTGTAATAAGGTTAGCTCCTTGTGATATATGATGACACGACTTAAACCTATAATCAACATGGCATTATTAAAGTTATTTTAGTTTGGACAAATTCAATCTGTTTTGTCATATGCCATTACAGTTTGGGGAACAGCTACCAAATTTCAAAGACTGTTCATATTGCAAAAAAGAATTATAAGATACAGGTCAAATGCATCTAATAGATCCCATTGTGCTGACCATTTTATAAAGCTTAATATATTAACACTGCTTAGCATATTTATATACGAAATTTTAGTTTATGTAAAAAAAATACACATAAATATAAGTGCTTAAATGATGGTCATAATTATAGTACCAGGCATGAAGACACTTTGGAATTACCTAAACACACAACAGTCAAATATGAACAATGTTCCAAATATTTTAGAATTAAATGCTTTAACAAATCGTCCAAAAGAATAAAATCACTGTCGCTTACACATTTAAAAAAAAAACTTTAAAAAATACTGCTACAAAAAGCCTATTACAGCTTAACAGAATTTTTAAATGACAACATATTTGATTTTATTTAATTTTTATCTAAAATTATCTGTGATAATTTACAATATTTTTAATGTGTTGTCTTGTATACTTGTTATATTTTATATTTTTATATTTATATATAATTGTTTAAATCATTTTAGTTTCAATTTTTACTGTAAAACACACTTAATGTATTTATTTTGTGACTTTTTCTATGTCCAAATGGTCCGTTTGGAATAAAATTATTATTATTATTAGTATTATGTTAAATGTTTTTGCTTCTTATTAAAGCCTGTTTTGTCCGAATTGTTTTGGTATAATAAAAGAAAATGGAACAAATTATTTGATAACATTTTAAATAGTTTTTGTGAGATTTTTCTCTGCAGTGTATGTATCCTCAAAATTTAAGCAATGAGTGTTAAAATCAAAATGATTAACAAATTGTTTCATTTCTACTAGGTGTATCTTGAATGTTGATAGATGAGGCGCGGTTTAGGTTTGGTAGTAATAAGAAGAGAAGTTTTAAAAACAGAAGTAATAAGTGAATCATCAAAATTTCTCAAATAGTTGTTGTAATCACTAAGATAATATGAAAAATACAGATTTAATAACCTTGGTTTACCAAGAAGTCCAGCACAAAAACAAATATGTGCGTTGTTAAATAAGTTGAGTAAAATTGTGTGAATCAACAAACATTATAGCTTGTTGTCTGGATATTGTTATAGAAATAAGTAACTTAAACATTCAGTATTAGGTACATCAAAATCTTGATTCTTAAAAACCTTCAGAAAAGTTATTAAAAAAATTGTTTAAAACAATGCAATAGTATAGCACCAATGCCCTAAACTTTATACGTTGTCACTCTAGAATATGCTTGTTGTTTGAGTATGTAGGCACAAACACTCTGTTGGTCAGCAAATGAATGTTCAAGATGAAAATCAAAATCTACAAGATTAAAGCAATCTGGATCTATATTGTTTACTTTAGATTCTGTAAAAAAGAGGATATGGGGTTTTGTTGATACTGATGAACAAAATTTAAATTCTTTTTTAAGCCATAAATATTAGATTAAATTGGTTATTGGAAGTAGCGAGGCTTTATTTTGCTAATTAAGTATTTGAAGCCGTGTTCAGCCTTGTAGGCGGTTTGCCTTGTGAATTAATGCCATTTTCTTCACAATCCACGGTAGAATAAATATTTTTAATTAATTTAATTGCATTTTCAGGTATTTTTGAATACATTTCAATCTTATTTGCAAATATAATTTGACTAAATAATTTTAACAAAATATAGTTTGATTCTTTCTAAATATAGTGGTAAAAAAATAATTTATTATCAATTTTATTGTAGAATTAACAATGTCGTCAAAGTTGCTGTTTTTGTTTTTATACTGCAAATCAAAGTTGAGGTTGAAATGTTCTTCATATACACAACAAAAAATGTCTAGTATTATGACATTTAGGTAATAGAAAGAATATTCCTTGGATTCTAAAGTTGGAATAAAATAACAAGTCAGACCTGATATAATGAAAATTTGATCCAATCTTTGGAAAAAAATAAGTTTACACTACCTAGCGCTGGCTTGGCTTTAAAAAAGAACTGTATTTTGTAAATACATTATTAACAGAAACTTCATAAATATATTTTTCTGCGCGCTACATATTGTTAAACTTAAAAAAAAAAAACAATACAAAACGTAAAACAATAACTGTAAGAACAGTTTTTGGCAAAAATAATTTTAACATTTTGAGTTTTTATAAACTTTAACACAAGAATGCAAAAAAAAACCATTAAAGTAGAAAGTGGAATTTTGTCACCAGCCTTGGTTAAGCGATAGTGTATTTTAAAAAAAATCAATTTTAAGTAGTATTTTTGGCACATAATTATTTATATTTAAATGCCTAACTTGTTTATAAATTTATAAATAATAAGCCTTCCCATTTGTCAACAGCTTGAAAAATAGTAATTAATAAAATCAAATTGATTTTTGTAAATTATAGTAAAAAATTAGGTTCTAAAACAAAATTTTGCAAATCATAGTAATAATTTTGAAATTTTATTATTATTATTTAGAAATATTATTTTTTGTGTGGATCTAAAACATTTCATATGCTTGAACTTGTACACGGCAATATTTTCAATAGACCGGTTTCTTCAAAAACAACCTAATAATTTCTTGTTCAAAATCAAGCTATTTTGAACTTCCTGATTATTTTCTTAACTGTTAGACAATTTAGTACATTTTGTTAACCATAAACTTCATGCACTTTGCATACTGTTTCCGGTAAAGTTTTACCATATTTTAAATAAGTTTTTACTATTAAAATTTTGGCATAGCTGATAATGGCAATGTGTTTAAGTTGGTCTAGTTGATCAAGCTAATTATTTCAAATTTTTAAGTTTAGTTTACACATTTATTAAATTTTCGTAATACATATGGCTCACGCGCTAAACAATATCTGACCTGGTAGTGAAGATTATTTTTGCATATCTGGTTTTTATCTTTAAATAAGTGGTTTTTGTTAACAATGTTTATATTAATTAATGTACTATAACGATGTTATTTACAAACAGGTAGTGAAAGGCTAATAAAGCGGTAAGACAAGTAAGACAAGGGGAATTGGTGAAAGAAAATTTGAATAATATAATAATAATAATAATAATAATTTATTGGTCTAAATATCAAAACATGATATAAGACAAGTCACGTACACACAAACATAAATTCAAAATAATGTCAATACACTACATAATAATAAATTAGAACAAATAAGTATACAAACATGGTACAGTAAATAATAAAAAATATAACCAACATTATTAATAATAACAATAAAATAAACAAAATAATGATATTTGACAATTTACAATTATAATGAGTCTTCAAGAAATTCACTTACTGAATAATAAGCCTTGTTAAGTAACGGAAATTTGGGGGTGGAAAAAGCAAGAAACATTAGAGGCTATTCAAACAAAATACTGGAGATGGGTATTAGGTAAACAAAGAGAAGCAGGAAAACGTGCAATATAGTATAAAGAAAGAGTGAGAGAAAAAAATAAATGTAACATATTACAAGAGAAAATGAAAGGATAATGCGGAAAAATGAAAACATGCAGAAAAATTTTTTTAACAGGAATAGATATGCTAGTGAGGAAGTAATTGAGAATAGGTAGAATTAAGTGGAAAGAAATTAAAAAAAAAAATATGATAAGAGATTGAAATATACAAGTGCAAGAGCAAAAAACACGGATAAATAAATTTAGGTACAATTTAAATTATGTACATATTATAACTACCAAAGTACCTAAAAAGTGTAAAGTATGAAAAAATAAAAAAAGAATGATTGTAAGATTCAGATGTGAAATTGAGGAAAAAGTGTGCAAATTTTGGATGGACAAGAAAAAGAAAATGTGTAGGATGTGTGGAGAAACGAAGAAAAACATAGAACACATGCTAAAATGCAATGAGATGAGAAAAGAACAAATGAGGAAAAATGAGGTACTGAAAGAAAACGGAAGAGGAATAAAATGGATGATGGCGGTAACAAAAAGAAGAAAACAAATTAAAACAAAATTAATAAATAATTAATTAAAAAGAGAGTTTAGGGTAATTAAGATTATATGTTATATTAGAAGTAAATTAAGTTTATATAGTAAATGTTATGTAAAGTTGTAAAATTTTTAAGGCCGAAATGCAAGAAATATACGTTTATTATTATTACAAACAGGTGGTGTCTGAGATTGTGTTGAAGTTATTCACACATAAACCAAGTAGGTCTTTGGGGTGAGAAACAGTACATTGTTATTAAGATACTTTACTTTTCTTCAACTGTCTGAAGTAATTTACACATAGGCCGAGGAGGGTTTTAGAGGTGTAAAACATAGTACATTGGCATTGAGGTCATTGAGGTTGTAGCATGCCACGTACGCTGCCAAGGTTGGGGTTGTACTAAGCTATAAAAACTAATTAAGATTGTCAGTTAACTTCTTAAGTGCCTCAAAGCAAAACACGCACTCCTGGAAAGCTCGTGTTTTTTACAGCATGCGTACATAGACGTCATACCCATTATGTTAATCAAATAAAATGTTTGCTATTTTACTGTTTGGTATGATATACTTTAAAATCAAGTTCTGGACAAAGACTAGTTTTGCATTCTGCATACTTATTGAATTCTTGTAAATCTTTTTTTCAAAAAAAAGCGTGAAGAAAATAAGGTATCATTATTTTATCTTTTAAAAAAATACATTTAGCAGATGGATTTTAAGCAAACTAATTGTAAAATAAAAAATCCAAATAATATTTTTATTTCAATTGCGTTTGTCTGTCCAATTTTTGGTGCGTAATTTTATTCTAAGATTCTTTTCATCTTTTTCAATATACTGTGAAGCATATCTACGTGTTTCTATGACAAAAAGATTTATAATATCATTAAAAAAAATGTTTTAATACAATACTATGAATATTTTTTAATAAAAAATTGCAATAAACGGAGCTGGAAAGCTGAATGAGCTTGTTCTAGCCAGTTTGTACAAAAATTATTTTTTTAAATTTCTCAAATTACAAGCTTACGTTAAGACCGGGAAATTCGTCACAAAATTAATTGAATAAGACACGTTTGCACACATTTAAATATGTTATCGGCAATATTAACGCTAGGCTGTTTGCAAGTAATTAAAATTGTTTGGCTTATTAAAAGCGTCATTATGTAAAGTACATATTAATGCACGTTTTGTTAAAAAAAATAGACAAAGCTTGTAGCAAGTTCAGTTAAATTGAAGTGACATTTCCATTTGCGGCACGATGTTAAATCTAATTTTGATACAATTAATGTATCCCAATTTTCAGTTGGTTCACCAAGTGCACCCAATGCTCTTAGATTGACTAACACAAGAGGTTCTTTATGCATTAAGATCACCTCATATTTTTTGTGCTTGTTATTAAAATAATTATTTGATAAGTTTTTGAACGTTAGATTGAGTTTGAATAAATTATTAATTCATTTTAAAATTATTTAATAGTTTTCAAGCAATTTTATTCGTTTGATAAGCATGACCACACATAATAAAATTTTTGTATGTAATTTATTGTACTGTTTGAATGATAAAAATGTTTTAGAAAATTGACCCCACATATCATACGAGTCAAAATTTGGCAAGTTTATCTTATTAGTCAGTTGATTTACAGAAAGCGCCAATTCTTCGTATGCTGATTGATTGTCTGTGCCAAGCTTTGTTTAAACGACATAAATTTTGCGTTAACTAAATCAAACAAGTTTTCAAATTCCTTCTTAATTTATTATATTGCTTTAAGTTTTCCTAACCAATAATTTTGATTTCATCTACTAATTTGTTGTGATTATTTAACGCAGGCCCAAGACGCAACACAAAATTATTAAAAAAAATATTTCAACCCGATTTAAACTTGCTGCAAACTTTTACCGTTTCGATAAAAGAGTTGGTAATAAAGCTTTCGGAAGCATTTTAAAATGTTACTTGACACAATTTAAAAAAAAAAAACGTAAAGGAATGAGTAGTGTGATAGGCTTACTGTTTGATACTGCTACTTGATTTTAACAATACTTGTTACATACGGTTCAAATTCAATTTGATTACTTCAATTGTTTTTCTAATTGGTTAATGAAGACAACCGTAGGTTGCGTTGGCGATGTAAATAATTGAATAACAGTCTTTAGCTATCTATGTCAAAAACATTAATATGACCATAAATAAATAATTTCTATTTAAATCTTCCTGCATTAAATGTGAGCTTTAATATTTGTTTTTGTAAAATCAACATTTTCTTTAAATCAGCAGAGTTCTTCTACAGAATTATATTGTACGAGACAATGGGCAGTGTGAATAAAAACTAGCATTAGCTTAAACTGGCAATATTTAAGCAAATGCTTCAATTTTAGTGAATAAAACATCAGCTAAAGCTATTGCTAAATAGTAATAGCATTTGCTTTTAGTTCTTACTTGTTTACGCAGCAACTACTTAATTTTATAAGTTAAAGCTAGTAATTTGTCAAGCGTGGTCGTCGTTGGTTTGAAACGCTAATTTACGTGCAACGGCTGAATTTGTGCGTGTGCGTGCTTGTAAATGCTATTCAAAACGATCTTACTGTTGTTCAAGAATATAAAAATTAATATAGATTTTCTGAACATAATGTACAGTGGTTAGCTGAACATTTTCTGGGTAACTCGGATGAAAAACGAGGTGGTGCTTTAAGTACTAAACAAAATGTGGCACACACGTCAGAATGGAGATGAATACTGCAACCGTAAAGATTTTTGTAGCATCAATGTTCAAGCAACATGTAATGCCACGGAAGAATTTACCAGTATTGAGCATCACAATGGACAGGGTCATGAATACACAGAGAAATGCAATATTACTTGGGGATGTTGAATATGGCATAACACCTTGGTTACTTACTCCCTATAAAAATCCGCAAACACCGCAAGAAATTGCACACAAAAGAGCGGGTAATCATAGAAAGATGTTTTGGTCAACAAATATTGTTTTTTCCAATTTTTAAGAATAATTTTTCAGTTTTTTTTATTTGTTATTCGTATTTTAAATTTTTTTCTTTATTTGTTAAGTAAATATTTGTTTTTGGAATGTTTTTATATAGCCATTTACAACTTCTAAAACAGCATTTTTTTTAGCCTCCTTAATTTAAAGCACTTGTGATTTATTAAATAAAATTTTATGATTTATGATTGCACAAATTTATTATTTATATTATTTTATTTTGCATCACTGTTATTAATTTCATCATCTGACAACATAATTACTTTATCTGAAGACATATTTATAGCAAGCACGTTAGAAATAATATTATAAAACTAATGAGAGGAAGAGAATGCAATTTTACGCGACAGGAATTAACAACTAGCCACAAATCTAATACGTATTTACAAATTTATATAGCTTAAATTTTCCAGCATTTAATACCTAGCACAAGCAAAAGGTTATTCAGTCTATTTAAAGCAAATGCTAGAACTAAGGTAGCTAAAGCTAGTGCTAGAACTGAATGCTAGAAGCGTTAGCTTAGTTTTTATTCAGACCACCCATTGATGTAAATAATAGCGTAATATGCATTCATAATGACGTCATTCGGTAATGATGCTTTAATTTCTAATAAATCATAAAAGACCTTATTCAATTTGTTGCACATTAAATAGATCTAAGAATTCCATAATTTGTTGTCAATGACGGTGACTAAATATTTTTTATTTTCTTCAAAAACTAAGTTTAATATATCAGAGCGTATCAACATATTATAGTAAGAACAAAAGTTGTGCTAATACTGAGACTTCTAAAGATATTTAATACTCTATTAGACAGTTTTGTTAGCAATGATAACTGATAACTATTTTTACCTTGAGAGAAATAATACTTATTATTTATTTCTAAATAAAAATTAACTTAATAATAGTATCAGTCTGCAATTTCCGATATTTTGAATGTTGTTTTGCTTATATATTGGACAATTTGAAACCTGTTAGATTTTTGGCTCTGTTTTTTAAGAGCTTATGCAATAAAATTTGTTTTATAAAAGTAATCTCAATTTTTAAATTTTGTTTTAATTATTTAATTTTTTTAATTAGACTTAATTTAAAAAATATTTTGTCTCATCTGTGTCAATGATTATGTATTAGTAATAATACTAATAATAAATTTAAAAAAAAAAAACAGTAGAATGATATACGTTTTTGATACATCAGCAAATATAATAAAATACAAATTATTATATGACAATCTCGATTGAATAAAAAACATAAAATAAAAATATTCGGTTGATATTTTAAATAAACCAACTAAAGTTCAACTATAATATTGATAGTTGATAATTCATATATGATACCAGTACCACTAATTACTAAAAAATATGTAATAACCATTTTCAAGATTATTTACATCGTTGATGAGTATAGATGGTTATTGTTATGATGGTATACATTTATGTTGTTCGTTGGGTCTCACACACACACTCAAATTGTGTAAATGTAAGCAGTTGTTAGTTTATCCATTATTGTCATTTTCAATTAATTAATTTGTTTTTTACACATTAGAGATATATCTCCAATATTATAATAAAATACAATTTAAGTTCTTGTTCATTTTAAAAATAAAAATATTCATTACTTTACTACAATTAAATCAGTGATGTAGAAACTACTATGAGCAACTAAGCATTCACTATTGCGTTTCAATTTGCCTACCGTTACTTTCAATAATAAAGTTTAAAATTTTATCAAGCTGTTTTCTTTTGTTTCAATAAATTGCTATAACAATTTGTAACTTGTATAACTACATATTATTATTAGCACATCATAATTTCTTCTTAATCCAATTATTAAACTTTAGTTTATTTTTGCTACGACTCTAATTAAAGTTATTAGCTACTACATCTAGGAATTTTGCTGCATATTCAAGAAATCCAAGCTGTATTATGCTTTTTTATGTACGCAGATTAGGTTACGGTTTTTTAACAATTATTTATTTATTTATATAAGTAACGTTTTATAATAAAAATAACAAAGATATGTTACAGTGTTTAAGACAAAGTTTAATATATTTAAAATATCAGATGTTAAATATAACATATATAGATAATATGTAGTTAATCTGCAGATTAGTCATACACGTTAAAGTGCAACATCTTAGTCGCATTGAGTACATTACCTAGGTAATCTGCAGATTAAGCAAGAAATTCTCAGATTACCGACTGAGCTTTGATTAAAGTGCATAAATTATTGAAATAAATTATATGTGATAAAATTAAATAGTTTTTAATACTCATATATTTTTCAAAACTAAAGAAAAAATACATTTAGTTTATAATTATCACATTATAAACAAATGCTATTTAATCTTATTGTGTAACTAAACTCTAAATTAAACAATAAATTCTAGTTCGGTCAAATATTAGATAATAAAAATAAAACTCAAAATTTTCAACAGTTAGTACAATATTGTAACCAAATATAAATTTGAAAATCAAATAATAACTATTACATTATGTAGGTTATGTAGAGGTGAATTAAAATACTTTTATATGCTGTGAGTTTTATATTGTACAGACCGGTTTCGGCTGTTAGGCCATCGTCGGTGTAATATTGTGAATTACATATATTGTTATGTGGTGTTATAAATATAAAATGATTTATTTTATATTTATAACATGATTCATTTTATGTAGGTTATGTAGAGGTGAATTAAAATACTTTTATATGCTGTGAGTTTTATATTGTACAGACCGGTTTCGGCTGTTAGGCCATCGTCGGTGTAATAATGTGAATTACATATATTGTTATGTGATGTTATAAATATAAAATGATTCATTTTATATTTATAACATCACACCCCCCTCCCCCCGCAAAAGTTTTCTTAGAGCCCCTATCTTGTTTGTATTATACTTTATAATAATAATAATATTTTTTTAACGCCTTAGACTCGTTTCACACGTATGGGGTTCCATTCGGTTCGGTTCGTTTTCGGTTTGTTTTTGGTTCTTTTTTGTTTTGTATTCGGTACTTAATAGAAACAGTATAGCACCAAATACTCCCCCGTAAAGTGATGAGAGAGTGCTCCCAATGAATTCTAGTATTCCTCCCTTGTTTTTTATTCTTCTATAGAGCAACAACATGGCAACAACATGACTTCTCTTTATTGTGATTACTACTGAGGCTGTGTACGGAAAAAACACAAAAGCCAATATGAACCGTGTATGTGTAAAATAGTTTCAATCGTTTTTGGTTGCAACCGAAAACAAACCGCATACGTGTGAAACAAACAAATACGTATACATAAAAACACTTTTTTTTATAAAATAAAATAAATACTGAAAATGTAGGTACTCCCATGATTAGTTTGATGTGTTATTAAATTCTTAGTCTTTAATCCTTAATCCAAACATTGGGTTAACAAAATAAAATCAGATCTTAATAAACTACATTTGTATTTTATTAATTAAATATATTAACGACCGGTTTTGACCATGTGGTCATCTTCAGGTTTTTGCATTGAAAACCAACCGTTGAGTGAAGTTAAGAGTTGTTCTTGCATTTGAAATTGATAATTTGAGGGAATATCTTCCTTCATCGACAGGGAATCAAGAACCAAATCCTTAATGATGTCTTAATCCTTTTGATGAGGAGGCTAGAATATCTACTGGAGGTTTTCACCAAGATCGTGTCCATTGTTGAAAATGTAGGTACTCTGATGATTGGATTGATCATGGCACAATTAACGATTACTTTAAATATACTAAACAACATTATGCTCAACAAGAAAAAATACACAAAACACGAGAATGCGAGAAAGCGACAGTATGAAGAACAACACAAATTCAAAACTTAGTTATTCTAGGCTATAACATCACTTACACTGTCACTATTATATATGATCATTTTACATGTTTTATCTATGCAATCCATTTTTCAAAATTCCATTTTTTTATTATCTACTACCCTTAAATCACCTGGCAACAAAATGAGCGTAGGATGACGCGCGCTAATAAGCGTGCACTTTGCTCTATCACTGTGCTATTACAACAGAACAGAATTACTTTGAAATACGGGAAGTGGTTTAGTATGTATTTAATTACGGCGGTTCACATCTCAGTAATTAATTAAATCTGATTTGCGTCTTTGATATATGATCATTTTACATGTTTTATCTATCGAATGCAGTTTTCAAAATTTAATTTTATCAATTTCTATTACCCTTAAATAACCTGCCAACAAAGGTAGCGACTGTTTTATATTAGCGAGCACTTTATCGGTTCATATCTCGGTAATTAATTAAATCTGATTTGTGTCATCGATATATGTTTAAGGTACTTGTTTTATCATTCAAAATTGATTTTTAATTTAAAATAAATTGATAAATAACCGAATTAAGTGTTAATTCGGTTATTTATAAACAAGTGTTGTTTGTCTATTTACTTGAATTAGTCTAATCTCGGTAATTAATTATTTTAAAGATCTGTCATTTCGGCGCATGCAATCTATGTGAAAAAATATTTAAATGCCGTATTCAGAACTTAGATTTGACCTTGGGTAAGAGCTGTGCTAAACAATTACTGTTAATTAATAAAATACTAAATTAGTTAGTTAATGCTCATTAATTATTGCTTGCATTTGCTATAGAAATATGTGTTTTTTCTTGCCGATCTAACGGTGTATTTATAATTGACCTAGCTCTCATAATAAGGGAGATAATGCCTTTTTTCTGAGAGTATATTTGTTGCTAGGTTTTTTAAAATTTGTTTCCAACTTCGCAGCAGTAATATTATATATCTTTTGACAAATTATTGCGTGCGTTTAAAATAATATTCCAAATATAAACAGCAATAAGTTTTCTTATGAATTCAAGAATGGCTCACGTCCATTGTATAGGTATATCTTATCGTGCGATAGTGCGATAGTCACTAGATGAATAATATTTTTTTTTAGTTTTAATTTGCTTAACGTCTTGCTAGCATCTTGAAAGTTTGTTGTTAAACTTATTGTTCACGTGCAGGCATCGTATTAATGATTGCTTGCATTGTTAATTACAAATAATAATCATCTGCAACGTTCCAAGTTGTAAGCGTAAGCAATAAAGTGGCAAGGTAGAAAAAAAATTATAGTTTTCACATTAACAATTAATATTTGTTTTACTAATAAATATTTTCCAGACGCGTGAATATGATTTGCATTCCTAAAATGACATTAACTATCACTGAACTGATTGTTTCCTGTTATAGAATATATATATAGCTAATAATCTCTCATGAATGTAATAAAATTTTTAACTTGCAGTTTTGTTTCCTGTTATAGAATATATATATATAGCTAATAATCTTTCATGTATGTAATAAAATTTTTATCTTGCTGATTGGTTTCATAAAAAACAAATCAACCAAAAACAAGGAATAGGTCATTAATGATAATGACATCAAATCTCCAAACGTTTTGTTTATAGATACAAATAAAACATAAAATTTGGTCTTGCACAAAGATCTCATATTTAACAACGCTTTTAAAGACCCTGATCATCTAATAAATATCATTAAACATTTTCTAATTCACAGATTCTTTAAAGTGCGCATATGTTCAACATATTCTATTTTTTTACTTCTTTCCTTTCCTTTACAACATTTTGTATATTTTTCAGACAGTTGACAACACCTCATTAATATCCCACGCTATTTTCTTAAAAACGTTGATTGAACAATTGCAAAATTTATAAGTAATACGTGTTTTAAAAAGTGGCGTTTTTATGCAAATTCCTTTAAATCAAAACTTCTAATTTCTTATCATAACACCCAAAAAAATTTTCTTGTACTTAAAATAAATCAAAAAACCATAAAACTTTCCAAAATATGTATATATCTATAAGTAGGTTTTAACTTTAAACTTAGTTTTAATCCCATACACTCTTTTACAAAGCAAACTTATATTCCCAACAAAACAATTCCAAAACAACAACAATGGAATAGATGTAAAATGTGCTACTCCTATCTACAAAACAATATACATCAATATTTTTTTCTAAATTCTAATAAACTAACTTTAAATCATTTACATGTTAATCTACCCTTTAAACATGTCAAACTAGCAACTTCCCAACATAGACTATTTATTGTTTAAGAGGGCCGTATATGTACATAGCACGTGTTCAATCGACTCGTCATCCATTTCACATCCATTTTATATCCTCTACACGTTGGACTGATTCCTATACCAATTGTGTGTATGTGTTTTCTTAGTTGGCAGTGTACTGTGAAAATCCCTGTCATAATGTGCAAGATCTTTCTGGATAGTAGCAAGTAGTAATTAGCTGTCTTGTCGTTTGAAGTAGTTATTGCTGCCTTTGCTTGTCTGCAGCCTGAAAAGTCATCCAAAAGTGCGTTTTGTGTATTAAGTTAGTAAATTATTAAAACTTTTGAGTAATAAACGCGTTCAAAGTTCAGTTCACACGCCTTGAAGATTGAACCTTTACGCACCAGCCTGTTCGCCTCAATATTATTTACTTTGTTAGAATGTCCTTTCACCCAAAGCAGCGTTCAAAACCTTTATAAAAAGTTTGCAAATAACTTAAATATCTTAAAGAACATTATAAATTCCAAAAATCTATTGATTGTTGCAAGATATAAAAAAAATGAAAACACCCCTATATCAAAATATACTTTCACTTCTAAACGACAATGACTGACTGACAAATCATGTCATATCATTAACTATAACTATTTTTGCTTTTATTTTTATGAGTTTTTTGATGTCATATTTGATGCTTGTGTGCCTGTTATTACAAAAATAAATCATAAATATCCAATCTGGCTTACAAAAGAATTAAAACATCTGGTTAATTATTAGGAAATTGACATCTAAGCAATCAGCTATCTCATTATTTTATAACTAAATATAGATACTTACAAAACAGAGTAAAAATGATCTTGGAGCAATGTTTTTCTATATTTGCTAAATATTCAAAATCCTAAACTATTTTGGAAATATGAATCTACGGTTTATTAAGACTTTTTTGTTTGTTGTGGTTTGTACTACCACCTTCTTAAATATTTTACATTCTTTTTTGAACACCCTGTATAACTTATGCTTAAAGTATGCTACCTTCCTGGCTTACTGAAAAATATATTTTTAAATCTGGTAATAATAATAATAGTTTAATTTTTTGATAATTGGCCTTGAAAAAAAATTTACAATTTAAACATCACTATTCAATAAAACTTAACATATCATAATTTATAACAATCTTCATTACGTAATCAACATAATATAATTAAAATGCAAACTTTGCCATTCGTTAGTTTTCTGTCTTCCTTTAATGATGTTTCTCGTCCATACTATTCCTCTTCCATCTTCTTTCAACACATTTTTTTCTATGTGTTCTTCTCTCATCTCAATACATTCTTTTAACATATGTTTTGCTTTCTTCATTCATTCAAAATTTGCAAACTTTTTTTCATTTATAATATTTTTTCTGCTTTGTGTACTTGTAAATTATATTATTATTTTCCATAATAGTTGCATATTTTATCATATTTTATTGTACCTCGATTTATTCACTCTTGTTTTTTTTTCTTTTATTTCTCGTATATCCCTATCACTCATTGTTATTTCTTTCTATACAACTCTTCCACTATTTTTTATTCTTTCTCTTTCTTTACAATCAAATCTCTTTCCCTTATAATATTTTTTTGTTTCTACTCTTATTTTTTTATGTCTTTGATTCATTTTTTCTTTTAGATATTCTTGCAAAATTTTGCTTCCATTTCTTTCTCTTTATCTTTTTTTTATATCTTACTGCTCTTTTTTCTGCTTCTACTTTTATACACAATGTAAGCTGGGGTTTCCCTATTTAATTCCAGTATCTATCTTCAGTATATTGCCTGTCTGGAATCTAATTTATTTTGTTCTTTCCACCATCAAATTTCCAACCCATAAAGCATACTTATTTCATTTTTGCCGTTATTTGCACTAAATACATATCCTAAATATTTGAACAATTTTACTTCTTCAATATTTTATCTTTTCTATTTCCAACCTTTTTTCTGCCTTCCTTCTCTTTTCCTAAACATCATAATTTTTGTTTTTTTATTTTTCCAAACATTTAATCATTTCTTTGGCTTCTTTTGGCACGACGACCTTTATATTCATTGTACCCATTAGACTGTAGGCTTTTAGTTGTTTGCCAAATGGTAGCCATAATTAAATTACCATTTAATTCTTTAGTAAAAGGTTACATTTTATAAATTACATCATAAAAAATGATGTTAAAAAGAATTTCCAAAATGGTGTGTGGATTACATAAAAATAATTATATTATTTTTTTCATTATAAATAATGTTACCATAACTACAAATTTTATGGCTTGCTTAATTAATTAACATTAATATAAAATAATATTAACATATAAAAAAAAAAAATATAAATACTAAAACACGCTACACTACTCCCCCCAAAATGTCAAAAATTAAAAAGAAAAAATTATTAACCACTAAAATAAACACAATGGTTAAATAAAACTGTCTTTTTAGCTTTGTCAAATTTTGTAACGGGCACAGCAGTAATGGGTTTTAATATAGATTTAAAAAATGAAATGTTGACAATTCTATAAGCTGGATTCAATCGATCAATTGAAACCGAGTCTTGCTTGTCATTAAATTGAACAATAAAAAATTTCGACGTTCTAAAAATAACTAAAAAAGGTCCGGAAAAAGTTGGTTTCAAAAACTTTTTAACATGGTCATTTCGAATAAAAACATGCGAACATCTTGTTAAATCAGCGTTTACAAAAAAATTTCGTTTAGTAAATCTTGTTTGGCAAGGTAGCAGTACGTTCATGGTTTCTTTCAGTTTTGTTAAAAATAACGGTAAATTTGGATCTGTTGGTACAATGTGATCAGTATACTTCAGATAATGACCAAGCAAATTCAAAGTAGTACCATAAACAAATTCTGCAGGCGTGGCATTTAATGGATTTTTAACAATTGATCTAAGGCTTAATAGAATTAAAGGTAACGAATCAACCCAATTAGGTGTTAATTTTGACATTTTAATAGATAACTTAATTTGTCTAATAGACCTTTTAGTTAATCCGTTACATTGTGGATGATATGAATTTATTCCAAAAGTTTGAGTGAAATTGCTTTCCACGATCTGTTACTACAGCTTTTGGAACTCCAAAACGGGAAACCCAAATACTCAAAAATGCTTTAGCAGCACTGAAAGCAGTAATATCTTGTAAAGGAATGGCTTCAGGCCATCTCGTAAAACGATCAATACAGATCATGAGGTAACGATATCCGTTACAATTAGGTAAAGGTCCTACAAAATCGATATGAATAATTTCGAAACAAAATTTAGGTAAATCAAAATTCTAAATTAGACTTTTAGTGTGTCTATGAGTTTTGTTTTTTTGGTAATCAATACAAGATTTTACGACATTTGCAATGTCAGTTTTCATATTTGTCCAAACATAGTTTATAGATACAAGTTTTTGTGTTGAATTAATTCCAGGATGTGATAAAGAATGGAATTTGTAAATAATTGTTTTACGTAATAATTTTGAAATAAAAAGACGTACCATGTTATGAAAAACATCGCAAATAATAGACTGCAAAAAATTTGGTAATTGTCGTGGTTCCAGAATCAAATTCGTATTGTTAGAATTTAGTAGGTTTTGTAACTCTTCATCAAAAAGCTGCAATTTGCTTAATTGACTAAAAAAATCAACTATTTCATTTATCTCAACTCTTGATAAAGCATCTGCAACTTTATTCGAAGATCCTTTAATATAACGGATGTCTGAAGTGAATTGAGAAATAAAAGCTAAGTTTCTCAATTCTCGTAACGAGTAATGAGTAAAATTTTGTTTGTAAGCTGAAATCAATGGTTTATGATCTGTTAAAATAAAAAATTCTTGTCCCTCTACCAGGTAACAAAAATTTTTGACGGCTAAAAAAATTGCCAATAATTCTCTACCAAAAGTACTATATTTTCTTTCTGTTTTAGAGAAAGTTTTTGAAAAATAAGATATTGGCTGTTGAATACCATCAACAAATATTTGTTGTAAAACTGCTCCCGCTGCAAAATCTAAAGCATCGACCATTATGCTAATTTCAGATTTATCATCAGAAAAAACCAAAATTGAACGTTGACCTAATACTTGTTTAATCTTAACAAACATCAGTGGTTGATTGCGTCCAAGGTAGATCTTTAGAGCTTCTGTTAACTGTTGCAAAATCATTAAGTGGTGTGAGAATACTCGCACCTGATTTTAAAAAACGATGATAAAAATTGACCATTCCAAGAAAACGTAACAAGGAACGATGCGTTGTTGGTTGAGGATAATTTAGTATTGCTTTAATTTTATCTTGTGCAGGTATAATACCTGATAATGAAATTGTATGGCCTAAAAAAGTAATTTCCTCAACTCCAAGTTTACACTTATCAGGATTAATTTTAATACCATTACTATCTAAACGTTCAAAGATTTGTTTCAAATGCATGAAGTGTTCCTCCTGATTTTTGCTAAAGATTAAAATGTTATCTATGTATGCAAAACAGAAATTTAGACCTCTAAGAGTATTATCAATAAATCTTTGAAATGTTTGAGCAGCATTTCTTAAACCAAAACCCATCCTTAAATATTCAAATAGACCAAAAGGGGTTGTTATTGCTGTCTTTGAAATATCTTTTGAATCTATTGGGATTTGATGATATGCTTTAATACGGTCAATTTAAAAAAAAAAATTACAATTAAAATAATTGTTTGTAAAATCCTGAATATGCGGTATCGCATAACGATCAGGTTTAGTAATTTTGTTTAAAGCCCTATAATCTCCACAAGGACGCCAAGAACCATCTGACTATGGCACCATATGTAAAGGTAAAGACCAATTGCTGTTAGATGTTCTTACAAAACCAAGGTCTAATAATTTTTGAAATTCCAATTTTGCCGTTTTAAGTTTCTCTTGAGAGGCGTCTATGTCTAAAAAATATAGGCAATCCTTCAGTTGTAATGCAGTGAGTTACATTAGGTCTGTTCCAACATACGATTTGGACAGTTTGCAAACCGTTCAAACTATGCACACAAACAAATTACTGTGTATAAAAGATTGCCTAAGGTTGACAAATATTTGTTTGTGTGCACAGTTTGAACGGTTTGCAAACCGTCCAAATCGTATGTTGGAACAGACCTATTGTGTTTAACTTTAACATTTAATTGTAATGGTAGAGTTTAATTTGGAAAAAGTTTTAATAACTTGTTGTAAGAGTCTAAATTTCTGTTTAATAAAATTGGAGAAATTTTAGAAATATTTGATGAAACACCATTGCAAGAGCTGAAAGATTTAGAATCTATTAAACTATTATTATTTAGATCAACTATCAAATGATAGTGTCTTAAGAAATCCGCACCAATAATTGAATTTTCTATTTTTGCTAAGAAAAAACGCCAAGACAAGATTTTATTTAACCCTAAGTTGATTTTAACAGTTTGATATCAATACGTTTAGATATGTGTACTATTCGCCGCTAAAAAAGTCATTGGATTTAATTTTAATTTTGACAAAATTTTGACAGCCAAAATACTAACTGCTGCACCTGTGTCGATTAAAAATGTATGTCTAGTATCTTTATGAAAAAGATAAAACAAACGACTAGGTAAAACCTCCAATGAAGCAGTCGCAACTTCCATTGGAGTAATAAATAAGTTTTTTCCTTTAAAAGAACATGGTTCAATACATTTCTTCGCTTTATTAGCAAAGTTGAAATGGTACCAACAAAAGTCTGAATTTTTATTATTATGTTTATTCAAATCTGATCTTGTTTTTGAAGGAGAACGAGACCTTAGAGCGGTTGTAACAATTTTTGTTAAGTCATTAACTTGTTGCTCCAATTTTGAAATCTGCAACCACGATAAATTTTGTTCATCCTCTTTCGAAATTGAATTAACGGAATTTATTACTGAAATTTCAACAATCTTATCAGTTAATTTGGCTAAGTCCGCTAGCGAAAAATTATCGGACGTCATAAGAACTTTCCTTACGTCAGTCGGCAGTCTTTGTAAAAAAAAATCTTTTAAAATATGATTGTCCAGCTTCTTAGCACCGAGAAGTTGCATCAACTTACGAAGAAACTGTAATGGTGTCTTATCACCAATTTCTTTGTCAGTCAAGAGTTGTTTCAACGTTTGTTGCTCTGAAATTGAGGTCCTTAAAATTAACTCGGACTTGAGTTTCTCGAATGAAAACTCTAAAGGAAGCTTAATTATTAAATCACGTATTTCCACAGCAACCTCCGGAGCTAAGATATACACAACATACTCAAATTTTGTCTTTTCAGACAAAACTTGTTGCCAAGAAAAAAATGTTTCTAATTGTGCAAACCACAATTCTGGATATGCAGCCCAAAATTGCGGTATTTTGAAATTCACTACTTGAACGGCCACAGGTTCAACCTCGTCTGATTCATTAACCATTGTGTTTATGGTTAAGGATCAAAATTTAATAATAATTGGGAAAATAGGTAGTAGTGCAGCGCGGTACTATATATAATAATATAATAATAATATGTTAATAAATTACCAACATAGAAAAAGATATATAATAAAAATATCCTTTGACATACATCAATAAAAATTCATAGTTCAACAGCTTATTATAATTCATTCAAAACCTGTATCTTCTTGATGGTTCAGCTTCCAGGGTTCTGCTTGTAAATAATTCTCTTCTGCTTATCCGTCTTCTTGTAAATACTAAAATTACTCGAACAGTTCCTCCGCTTCCTCGGGCTCGTCTAGGTCACCAATTTTGTAGGCTTTTAGTTGTTTACCAAATGGTAACCATAATTAAATTTCCATTTAATTCTTTAGTAAAAAGTTACATTTTATAAATTACATCATAAAAAATGATGTTAAAGAGAATATCCAAAATGGTGTGTGGATTTACATAAAAATAATTATATTATTTTTTTTATTGTAAATAATGTTACCATAACTACAAATTTTATGGCTTGCTTAATTAATTAACATTAATATAAAATAATATTAACATAATAATATAAAAAAATATAAATACTAAAACACGCTACAGGACTAATCTAAATTTGGTAATAAAATAATAAAGAATAAAAAATTATATACTCATTCAATTTGATCTAAAATATTTGTTATTATCTCTGCTTCAGTTAATCTTTTTCTAAAACCCGTTCAACATAACTTTCTTTGTGCCATATCTAACTTGTTTTACATCAACACCATACCATGTTAATGCAAGAAACTTGACCGGCTTAAAGAAGCTGCACAAATTTTTTTTCAATAAAGCAAAAAACAAAATAAAAATAATCAGACTGGATGTTATACAAAAATGCCAAGAAAGATTATAAAAACGCATTTGTCAAGGTCAATGGGGATGTTGTAAACACCTCCACTGCTGCAAAACTGATTTTTTTATCTAAAGACTCCAACAGTAACTGAGTTGCCTCAGACAAATCAACGGCTCATACACAGCAATTTATCGGATACACTTTTGGAAACTCACTTTTCATGCTGTTCCGCCCGCAAATCTCGTGAGAGGAAAACTGGGAAGCGTAACAATTACACCTTTGCAAAATCGTATCGATTAATCAGCCTCACGTCTTTTCTCTTAGACATTAGAGCAATTGTACAAAAGATCAATTTAGGAAACGGACCTTATCACTAAACCAATACACCCAAACCAACATGCATACACCTAAAGAAGATCCACCAAACCAGCCCTACATCTTGTAACGGACCGAACTAAACAAGATAGATGAGCCAGATCAAACAAGAAAGAACAACAAAAACAAACAAAAACAAAAACAGATACAAGATAAAAAAGAAACAAGCACAAATAAACTAGAGCTTACCAGGGTATGGTCAATCATTTTTATGATGTACAAGTAGAATATGACGTGATAGTATTATTACAAATACATTTTTCTACTATAAATAATATTAGTTTTTTTTTTCACAAAAATGTCCAAAAGTGTACAACGCAACATTAGTCACACATTATTAATAAATAATTTAACTAAATGCACTAATATTGACATGATAGTCCCATTTTCGAATGCATTAATTTTAAATATACCATCAATTCAATATTTAATTCAATTGATGCAGCTGATGCCTGATACATGATGAAACTCCATATTATGTTAATTAAAACACAGATGGTTTTGAGTTTATAAATGTTTGAAACCCAAAATCACTTGTGTTACAATTATTAATATAAATTTATATATAGTTATGATAATCACATGTACAAGTCAATAGTACATAGTAATAATTGTAATATCATGTATATCAATATAAACTCAATGTTCAAAGTTTGCCATTTTTATCATAAAAACAAGGCACATAAAAAGGCCTGCTAAAATATCTTGTGTACATAGTGATATATTATTAACGTTATTAAACAATTCACGGAAATGGTTCTTACTAATCTAATCTACAACAAAAATTTAATTTACGTAGAAACTATTAATAATATTATACGGATGTGAAGAAACCTTTTTCGAACACACTCAACAATATTTTTTTTTAATTTAAATTTTGGCTAATAAAAATAACTTATTCAATATGCAATTTAATTTACTATTACTTAAATATATTAGATTATAATAAGTTTGGGATTAAAGTTATATATCTAATGTAAACTTGTACAATTGAAACCAAATTCCATAATAAAATGTACAGGGAGTTTATAAATGAATGGGATTATGTAATCACTTTAAATATGCCGCCTTTTTAAAATCGTTCACTATACTACATATGTTTTCATATGTTTGCTTGACAGCTGTCAAAGTTGATCTGTCAAAACAAATAGTTTAGTGAACAATTTAACAAAAGCGGCACATTTAAAGTGATTACATAATCCCATTCATTTGTAAACTCCCTGTATATTTAAACAATAGTTTCAAACTTTCTAAGGTTGGAGAATTATTTTGGTGTTCCGGTAACTTTTACTAACCTGTATAAATATTTACTTGCAGTACAAGGCTTGCAAAATTTTTGCAATTTACTGATATTTCAAAGATAAGACAGAAACTTTTCCCAATACCAAGTTTATTATTTTTTGAGAATTAAAATTTGTCAATACCTGCTTATATTTAACGGACGTAGCTTTACATATACAGAATTTAACGGGTGTAGTTTATATAATATACAATAATCGTAATTTTTACTCAACTTTTTGCGCTGAATTCAAATTTCAACTAGGATGACAATTAAATTATTTAACTTTATAAACTTAATTTAAGTAACTGTCATTGTAATATGTACATTATATAATAAATAAATTTATGTTTGATATATTATAATTTCAATATCAAATTATTAAAAATTGTGCGTAGGATTATCAAAAACATTATTACTTTTATTGTATTGGCATTGTAAATATCTATAAGCATATTTCAATAATCAAAATACTAAAAACTAAACCTTAGCTGTGGAATAAAACACAAAACTGTAGACTAACATGTGCAAGTCGGCTTAAACTCAAAATGTAACCGGGCGACAACATCCGCTTTTGGGGGTTTGAATATTATAATTTAAAATAATGATCAACCAGTACTAATATAATTGACAATTTTGAGCTTGGTCTTTAACATAAATTAATAAATATAGATTTTAGTTTAGGTGAAGTGCGTCATCTGTGGAAATTCAATCATACTAGGTTGACACTATGCTATTGTACATACTTGCTGTTTTAAAACTAACTACTAAAATATAAAAGGTATTCAATTTCAATTTCCACCGGTTGGCAAGCGACAGGTGTGGGTGGCGTGGCCGGTGAAGCAATTTTAAATGTAAAGCCATGCTAGGTTAATTATAATACACACAATTGATAAAATTATACAAAAAAGTTATAAATTACAAACAATTTAAAACACGCAAAAGACCATGTAATTGCAGCCATCGCAGGTACCTGTAACATTTATAAATGTTTATATTACGTTCAAGTAGTAAATGGTAACTGCAGAATAATGTGAAACGAGTACAGACACAACCCACATATAGCAGAACGGCTAGAAACAGACGGCGCTGACGCTGTAAGAGTATTGCTTGAATGCTTCTCTCTCAGTCGGCCAGTCGCGGTCGTTGCTGTTCGCGTCATGCACGTTTGTGGTCTCTATGCACATGTGGAACAACCAAGGTCCTAGTAGTCCCGTTATGTGATCCGAAATATTTATAAAATATTGTTGGTATTGGATGAATACTATTTAATTAAAAAATAAAACCGACTGTACTTATAATTTTACTTAATTTAAATTTATAATAAGTGCCTTATACTTATAACAATGAATACAAGTAAGAAATATGATAATGCGAGTCCAGAAATTCGATCAAATTGTCTATCAAAGCTTCTTTTCTGGTAAGTAAATAAAGGTTCTTCTAATCAATAAAAAACATCTGTAGGAATGCAAATTATTGTTTCTAATTTTCATTATTTGTTAACTTAATAGTATAATTTGTAATAATTACTACAATATTAAGAATTAACAGTAATTTTAAACAAAATATATTTATGTAAATTCTATTACCAAAAGCAGTTGTTTGATTTACAATTACATACTAAATTAAACATACTTAAATAATGTATCATGTATATACTATTTATATAAATATTGTCTACTTAATTGCATTCGAATGATTACAATATTCAATAATTAGTTGCATTAAATAGAGGAGACAACCATAATAATTATACTACTTTATAATTTTAAACATATTGCCCTAAGTAATCATAGTAATGCTTCAAATTTGATTTTGTATTATTTAGTCATATTCCAAAATAGTCCTGTCAGAGAGCTTTGTTTGAAATATGTGAATATATAAATCAAGAATTGTTTTGTAAATACTACCTGCACTTCAATATATCAGATGATCTTGCCATTGCTGCTGCTTGTGTAATAATTGCTGGATTAAAAATATATATATATATAAGTTAGTTTGTCTTCATCTTTAAACTTATCATTTTGAGGATGTTCAGCACAGTTTGTGAAACCTATTTATCCAAAAGTTTTAAACATTAAAATCCTGCTATATTAAAAATTGTGACAATTTGTATATTAATGGCTCGAAATTTTGAGTGTCATAAAACTTCGAATATAACTCGTTCAATTTAACTTTTTTTTTTAATTGTTTTGAAACGAACATCTTTTTTACTTACTGTAATGTGTTCATTATGCAACTGTTATTGCTAAAGAAAAGATGATTTAATTACTCACTGATAAGAGCTCCAAATGTCATATAACATTTAAAAAATTATTAATTATTATTATTGTTCAAGCCTATTAATAAATTGTTCATTTTCTTTTATTTATTGTTGTCATAGAAAATGTATTGTGTACAATTCACACGCAATGCCTATTTCGCATTCGTATGAATTGCAGCACTCGCCAAAGGCTCGTGAAGCAACGTTGACACTGGGAAATGGGTATTATTGCGTGCTAGATTTATAAATATAATAAATATACTATTTCAGTGGCATAAAATTATGAGAATCGAAAAGCTCAACTGTTTAAACTTTGAAATTAAATTGTAAATTTGTTGTTGAAATATTTCTTTAAATTTTACTAACTTATTGCACCGTCAATTTAATAGACTTTATTGTGCTATAATTTATTTTTCTAAAATAACAATTGTTATAGTTGTATTCCAAGTTGTGGCCGAAATATATTATTAACATGTTATTAGCAATGTAATATATGCAATATGCAAAGGCGCCCTAAAGGAAATATAACTGCTTTGAAATAGACAGACAGAAGGTGCCTGCCTTTTACTAATAATCTCAGAGATTTTTACTTCATCTCACATTTTCTCACTTCAAAGTTCATGTTTGTTTGACACATGAGTAGAAGTAAAAATTTGTGTTATTAAGTAACATTAAATATTAAAAAAATGCTCTTACAGATGTTTGGAAATTATTTGTTTCATAAAAATATAATGTACTGTAATAATACTTATTTTGTACAACAAAAACATACATAAAGAACGAATTTTATCACAAATCTACATAAACCTCAGTTTTATTTGATTGATCAACGACCAAATAAATGACACAAAAATAAGAATATTTTTCATTTTGATTGAGCAGTTTTTCGGATTTTTGAATGTATGTTATTGGATAATTTGATTTGTTCTTAAATTATAACCAAATTATGCTCCATTTTTTGTGTGACAGATTTGAGTTTGTTATTATTAATTTTTCAAATTTGTGAGAGTAGAGTATATATTTTTTTACATCTCCGCAATTAATCTGGTATTAACGGTAGTTTTAGTTAGACATACTTTTTTTTTATTTAAACATTTAACGTCGGTCTATTTCTGATGCCAAGTCTAATCACCGACGCCAGAGGTAGTAGTCTTAACCTCTGGCGTCGGTGATCTGGGAATTTTGCCGCAAATTCAGGAATTCCAACCTAAATTATTGGGTTTTTTATCGTGCATGCAACATCAAGGCAGTACACGGGACCTACTAAATTTTCTCTTCTTATCCGAAAGAAGGCGTACTCATCACAACACATTTTTTCTTAACCAGAAAAATTGACTCTCCAGATAGGGGGCTTGAGGCTCGAACTTAAAGACCCCTGGTAGTCGAGTACGCTAACCACTACACCACCCGGGCGGTGGGTTAGACATACCTAAGTATCATCTAATTATATTACCGATTGGTGCTCGGATAGGTAAGAATTGACTGAATGTATTGTGATTTAATTAAGAATTATTTATACAATTTCTTATGACAATCATTTTAAGTCAATTTCCACTTCATTGCTAGTTATTTAACAAGATTTTACCAGAAACTTTTAATATTGTCTTTTTTATTGTGTCAAATCATTATTAAATTAATAACACAAGTATTTTATCAGTAGTTTTGTAAGCACCGCACATTTAAATAATGAATATTTGTTAGCGGTATATGGTTTTATATAAAGTTGACGAATTGTAATCCCTTCAGGCTAGTTTTCAGCGTAAGTAGTTTAATATACAATAATATACATAATAATATGAGTACATACGTTAATCAATATAAGCATAATATCGTATATCTCATTTACAATTAAGTTCAGGATACTAAGTTTATTCTTTAAGTAATTTATTAATAATTTTCCAAGAGTGGGTCTTGAATTTGGAAAATACGACAAACAATATAAATTGTGTGTTTTCTCTCTTAACCATGCAAGTAGTATTTTTATGTATAACTACGTTGATTTTTTTTAATTTCTTTGGATTTAGAACTGATTTAAAATTATTAATAATACATTTAAAATAAATCAAAAACATATTAAAACTTTATTAGTAAAATAATTTTGCAAATATCTCCCTCATGTTACCGACTTGTTAGTAATACTTCTACAACATCATATTTTATTTGCCAATTATATTGTTTCTAACATGTTATTTTTTATATTAAAATATTCTTAAAAGTTATCGACATTAAGTTAAAATTTGTTAATAACATTTTTTAAAAGAAAAAAAAATTCTAGTAGTATATTAATAACACATGTTTCTTACATTTAGAAAATAAGTAACCATTTTTTTTAATACGACTTTTTAGTATTTATTAATAAGTATCAATTAGCATAATAATAATAACAATAATAATAAATTTATTAAAATCGTTTGATAAGTTCTGTTACTCCAAATGTTTTGGAATATTATTAGTTTTTTCTTTACCAGTTGTATCTCGTATAATATTCCAAGCGGTTTTTGATTTATTTTGTGAGTTAATAATTTTGAATTCAATGTATTTATTCAGTTCTACTATTAATCAATTGTTGTACACTTTTTGTGATTTTTATAAATAGGAATATATTCTGGCAATTGAGTCGATAGTCTTTAATGCAGTAGCAAAGTTTTTTATGAGACGTGAGTGTATGAAATTGATGTATATATTTTCTGTTGTAATTTGTTTGAAAATTTGTGTTTAAATGCTTCAAAAATACGTTTATGCATTCACCGTACTTTAAGTTTACTGTTATCATATTTGTAATTATATTGGCGATACATGTTTTTGACGTAATAGTAACTCGCCATGTTCTTGATCAAATATTGTATGAATTTAAATTTTTTTTTAAATTGTTACTAACATTATTTATGTCTATAATAAAATCCACCTTCTATAAAATGGCTTATTTCGTTATGTATAACTGGCTTAGTAGATACTAATAATTGAGTATTAGTAATAGTATTAGTATGATTTAAAAAAATGAAATTCAAAAATATGAAAACAGGAACGTTGTTTCATATTCTATAAATTAACTTTCCGCTCCAACACCCAAATTGCAATACACAATAACACCTGTGTAATAGATATAACTGATGATGGCCTAATAGCCAAAACCGGTCTTGAATAATTAAAATACTCAAAACAAACACATTATAGTATAAAATTTTATCTATATTCTAATTATTTCTTATTTAAAAAAAATTTGTTCACAACTTAATACTCAACTCAATATCATTATTAATTTTTGATATATCTTAAAAGAATTTATTTACTTTATACTATTTATTCGATTATACCAATATTTGGTATTTTTGGGTGCTAACCCACCAATAAAAAATTGAATAATAAAATGATAATAAACAAAGGTGCGTTTGTGTATTGTATTCTTATCTTTTATTAATCACCACGAGCTTCAAAACGTGCCAAATAATATTACTATAGTAATAATATTAGAAATAAAATTATTGTATTTAATATTATTCCGAATTAACTTCATAATTAATCAATAATAAATAAATTGTTAATTAAATATGTATATTCTTCTTATCAACTATTTGAAGTTGCTCGATTTATCTCTGTAATATTATATATTGTTTATATTGATTATTCAAGTACGCATCTAGTTAACGAACTAGGGTGTATACCTATTGTGGCATTATTTAATCTAATCAATAATTTAAAAAATAGCAATAGCTAGGGTATTAACGCAATTAGTATATGTCAAAAATTTATTATTGGCTTGTTACTGATACATATTTGCACCGAAGTATTATCCTCTGATCTTTCAGTTTAAGACCAGACGCAAAGTTCTATGTTAAAAGAACAAATTAAAATGAGTTAAAGTAGGGCATGTTTTAAGTATTTGAAAACTAGTTAAAGGTATGTTGTTTATTATTACATATGAATAATAATTAGTCAAATAGAAAACTTACTTAATAAATTTTACATGAATAAAATTATACGCGTCCCCAGATGCAGTAATGCACTTTTATAACCTTTTTGGTATGGCGACAAACTTATTTCTGCATTGGTATATACTTCTAATATTTTAATGTATTTATAAAAATGATAAAATGAAACAGAATTTGTAAATTTTTGGCGGTCAACATGTAATTAAACCAGATAATTCACTTCTGATAAATAATTAAATTAATATTATTAATGCAGAAATTACTATTAATATCTTCACATTTCTGATTTTGAGGAACTACTGCACAAACAACATTAACTATAGTTTAATATAAATATTTTTTAATTATGACTATGTACGACAATTTTGCTGGTATTTCGATTTCCTAATATAGTAATTTTTACTTTTGTCTCAACAATGCCCTCCCTCCTTGCTTCATAATCAGTGCAGCATATTATCATGCAGCAAAAATACCTTTTTAAATATATTTTTTGTTAAATCGCTCATTTTTGAAATAAAACCATTGAAACAAACTAGCATGGCTTAAGGTTTTGCAGTTTTACTTTGTCTGTATGTATAATATAAATTATGACAATTTTGTCATTACTTATCATACATTTTAATTATTTTATATTGGATTCAATATGTAATTTTATCTATGTCTATGCGCAACCTGTCTCTTACCACATACTTTTTTAGTAAACACTTTTTGATGACCTATTGTAGGTATTCTGGAGCGTTGTAAAATAGCTGTAAAAAGCATTGTGCGTATTTTGTAAAAAAAACTAAATTAATTTAATCTAAATCAATGGATGCTCTTTTTACTGATTTTTTTTTGTAAGACTTTGCTCCAGATTTTTAAGATTTCTAAATGTTGAGAATCGTGTACATGATACTAATGCTGTAAACAAAGCATAGCAGTTCGAAAATAATTAATACATTCTTGTTTTGTTAAAAGCTAACAGATTTATGTTGGGACTATTCTAAATTGTTGCAAACAGTGAATACATTTAAAGGTTTTTTTTATAAACTAAAAGATACGGTAATCAAACGCATTTTTAGAAACTGAGACAAAATGTCGAAATATAGACCAATATACACACAAGACTGACAAAACACATAACAGAACATCAATTAATAAACAAACATCAATACTCATTCTAACAACAATCGAGCACGGAATTAAGCTTTACAAATATTGTTTATTATGTAGAAAAAAGAGTAGATAAAAGGGTGTATGCTGTAGTGACTAATATATTAAAAAAAAAGGATTTGATACAATATTTAGAAACAAAATGTTAGAACATTTATTGTACATCATAAAACAACCGAAAGCAGCAAACACAAATTAATAATACATATAGTAAATAACCATACCTGAATACGTAATACTACAAGCGGGCTTCAACTTAATACAACCCGTATGTAAACGACATGAAGCAAATTCATTGAAAATGCTATTCATGTAAGCGAACGATACTTGTATTTCTTATGAGGATAAACACGTAAGGAACGACTTATTAATTATAAATACCAATAAAATAAACTACACTATATTTTTTTATAAACAAAATAAAAATAAAATTACAACTGAAAATTGGAAACAACCAAATATTTAGGCGTATTAATTAATTGACGAAATAAAAGGTAATCAACATATAGTCCAAATTTGCAAAAATATATAGACCACGGAAATATTCTTTCGGAAAACCAAAAAACAATATATTTATTTAGTGTTTTACATAGAATAACAGAAACAAGTAGCCTATAGCTTACTTTTGACAAGCATGGAGAAAATCTTGCAATAGTTATAGACATTTCTAAATCACTTGCTAGGGCATGATATTCTAATCTTATTAACAAGCTTCATTGTATAGGTCTTGTTTACAAATATATAAGTCTTTTCAATAGCTGTCCCTCATAACCCCTATCCGGAGGGTAAATTTTTCTGGTTAAGAACAAATGTGTTGTGATGAGTACGAATTCTTTCGGATAAGAAGGGAAACTTTAGTAGGTGTCGTGTATTGCCTTGATGTTGCGTGCACGTTAAAGAACCCAATAATTTAGGTTGGAACTCTTGAATTTGCGGCAAAATTTTCAGATGTGTTAGTCTTAACCTCTGGCCTCGGTGATTAGCCTTGGCAGCAGAAATAGACCGACGTTAAATAATTGAATTTAAAAAAAATCAATAGTTGTCTTGACAACACAAAAGCTATAGTTAGAATTGATGCTTTTAACTCTCAAAATTATAAATGCTGGTGTTACTCAAGGTTTTTTGCCGACTCTATTTTTGATTTATATTAATGAACTTTTTCAAATAACTAAAAGTTCTATTTATAGTCTTGCAGGTAATAGTAATTTTCATAGTTTATACTTTCCAAAGACTGTATCGACAAATATGGCAAAGCATCTAGAAATTTTCGCTTAGAATCTGTATCATCTATTCACAAAGACCAACTTGGTCAATTTTAACTCTAAAAAACTCAACTTCTTACTGTTTCAAAATTAAAATTTGACGTATTATCAGTACCCAGGCTGTAGACATGCAAATGAGGCAATGATAACCCCAAATTCTAAAACATCCGACTACTATTTGGCCCTGTCCAGAAAGATCCTGCAAATCATAACAGAAATCCTTACAGGGTACTCTCAATTAAGAAAATACATGCATACATTGGGCATCATAAACAGCTTGATATGGAGAGAATGTAAAATGGATGAGGAGACCGAGCATGTACTATGGTATCTGCTTATAGGTTTGTTCCAACCGACACCAAACGCGGTTTGAGACCACAAACCATGACTCTGACTAGAAGTCGGGCGTTCCAACCTAACCCCAAATCCGACCGTCAGAAACAGTCAGCGATCAGAAGCATGTATTAAAAATCCGGAACCGCCCCAGTCATGCGCAAAGAGTAAAAATTTACCTCCTGCCGCATCTATCGCAATTTGTTTAATTAGTAGAATTTAAATTTAATGATAATAACCGTAATTTAGGTGTGATATGTTAAACAATTTTAGTTTTTACAATTTCTTTAAATCACATAACCTTACTTTTTAAAACTGTTAGGATTTAGTCAAAAACTTGGCTGTGGCGCGTTCCAACCGACAAGCAATTTGTATTCCGTCGGGGACCAGTACAAAGTCGACGTTTGCGCAAAAATAATCCATGAATTAGTCGCAACCAGTTTGCAAACTGCAGAGTGATGTCGGTTGGAACAAACCTAATATTAGGAAATTGATGGTTTGACGTGGCCAGCATACAGGAAACCACTACAAGCGATGTTCTAAACTCAACAACGAATCTATATGGAAATTTTCTTCAATTAGTCTTTTAGCGGTTGCAATCTTTCATAAGCTTCTCTGGAACAGCTATATTGTTGTCATAACTGAAAGTATTTATAAAACTAAGATATTTAATAGATGTAAATAGTTTTTTTAGTTTTGCACAACTTTTACATATATATATATATATATATATATATAAAATTTATATTCGTCTTTGTATTGAATATTATTTCCAAGTATGTTCTAAATTGTATTAAAAAATGAGCAATACGAATAATTGTCCATTTAAATTTAACTAATGACTTAGTTACTTTAAAACATCGGCGCAATGTTGCAGATTGTAAATATGTACTCGTATTACAATACATGCTAGGAATTCTAACAAATATTTACTGACAGTTTAGAGACTGAAACTTTTAAGAGAGATTTTTTATCTGAACTATCACAGCACATAGAATAAGCTTTTAAATTTATTATTTTTTGCTAATTTTCAAGGTCAATGTTTACTTAAAACTTAAATCTTGTCTTCTTTATGATAATTTTTTTTACTCATTGAAATTCAAAGATATTTTTGTATTAAGGAATTTATAACTACCACATATTGAAATAAAAAAGAAAAATAGAAACGCAAGAATTTATTAATTTATCTAATAAAACATATAAACTCATCAAAACGAAAATCAAACGAAAATAAATAGAGCAAATTAATGATATATCATAAAATCCAGAACCAATACAGTAAATAAAAGTCTAATAGAAAATGCACATGGTTCTATCTATTAATAGTTTACCATGCAATATAAAAACTTAAATAAATAATTAAAATAATTAAAAATAAAATAAAAAGGTAATGATTAAAACACAAACCTATTTTAAAAATTAATAAATAAAACCATTTTATACAACGTCCAGAAAAAGTTACTAACAATCGTATTCTTCTTTATTGCGCGTTTTACAGCTATTTTACATCGCCCCAGAAGTCTTACGAATTGTTTGAAGGGGGTTTATGGGACCAACGGCTTATTAGGTGACTTCCTTCAATTAATAATCAAATATAAACAAATAATAATATTTAGGACCTTATGAGATAATTCGTATCTCTGCGGGAGTGGTTACAAATGTAGGGCTCGGCAAAAAAACGATAAGATGTACAAGATTATGGTTAACGTTAATGGTGTGTACAACTAAGGCTTATCAATGAGTGTAATTTTTTTTTATTATCTTAATAGTTTTGAAGTAATGTTTTATTTTAGCGCTGTCAATGTCATTTGCGTTTTTACAAGATTCCGGGAGTTTGAATAGTTATGAAATTGCGATAATAAAAGTCTATAAGCATGAATAACGTTTTCAGTTTTTTTTTTTAACGCAGTCAGGTGCATTTTTACAAGATTCCGGGAGACAAGTTGTGATATTACGATATTATTTTATATCCACTCTCTATTCTAGAAGTATGTTGACATCCATAGTAGTGTGTGGGTTAATCTTTTTAAAAATACAAATTGGTCTCTTTGAATAATTAATCAATTATTTTCTCCATTTAATTTTTTGTATAATCGTTATTGGCTTATTATATTAAATATTTTATAACGTTAAAAGGTTGACAAATATGAATTACGTTTTCTTTTGACAGACCATCCATAAAACCTTTCAGACAGATTTTTCAACCAAACTATCGACAAATGAAATCGGCTTTCAAATTTATTATTTCCTGGTACTTAATCTACAACCATCAATGCCATCAACCACTTTATCTTTTATGTGATAGATTTATTTGTAGAAATTCAAAAGTATTTTTACATTACGAAATTTAATGGAAAATAACATAAAAATTATATGAAATTATGAATTTTGATTCAATAAAATTTTAGGAAAATATATGAAATTAATTCTATGAAATGCTTGAGACACATATTTTTAATGTTATATTTTTTGGTAGTGGGCTCGACGATTTCGGCCATACAAGTTTACTAACCAGTACTTGCAACGCTATTTCACAGATAATATGAGAATTGAATAATATGAATATCATTTATTGTTTTATGTTTAGTCAAAATTTGTTTCATCTTTCTTCTTGATTCACGATTCATAGTAGTATTTCCATTTGATTCAGAGTGCTTCTTGTTGATAGAACAATGTACCATTTTTTACGACAATCGTTAGAAGGCCACATTGTAGTAAAGGGTACTGGTACTGTACTAAACGTTGGTTCTAAGAAAATGCTTTAATTCTAATAATATAGTACATCCATCTCGGATTATCTTAGGACTAAGAGTTCTGTAAGCTTAAACCAAACTCGTATTGAAAGGGATCCTGACTTTTTAAACCGCATTGTTGCCGTGGCGTTCAAAAATTTTCTAAAATTTAGTTTTTTGTAATTATTGGAAAGTAAATATAGTCGATTATCTTAAAAAGGGAAGAACTACATTAAACACACGTTAGATATCAATTAATAACACAATTAAAGTAAAAAATTACAAAAATGCGTAGAAATCCCAAAACTTAATGCGCGTACGGTATCTATAGATTTTTTTTTAATGTTGCAAATCTAAAAACTTTAGTTTTTTAAGTGTACGACGTGCTTTAAATCACGTTTCTAATCTGGCAATAATGTTAAATATTGAGGTTTTATTTGGTAAATAGGAGTAACAAAAAACTGTACAAAGTTTACGAATTGCAATTTTAATGAAATACAATCTTCTTACTAAGGATTTTTAAGGGCAATTATTATGTCATTAATAACATTCAAATTCAAACAGTTTAAAATGACAAAATTGATAAGTAATATACTGTTCAGAAACAAAAAGCTATGCCCGATCAAAACCACTGCTTCCAGAGGCGACCATAGTATTTTTGAGACTTTTAATACTAACAAAACTGAATAAATAATTCTACAACATGATGTAAAGTTTAGTCCCAACAATAATTAAATAAGAACTTTACAATTTTGATTTGCGACTGCAGTGTTTGATAAATATTAAAAACGATGGAGATGCCATAAGAATAAGAAATTGTAATTAATAATAGCAGAAACTCTATTAGAATAAGAATTCGGTAACTTTTTTTCACTGCATCTTCTAGCTCCAACTTTCCAAGCAGGGCTAGTTGCATTAATGAAAATAAAACGTTGGAACTAAAAAATATTAAGAAATACATTATTAATTTGTTTCAAATAAATTTATCAATCACAGAGGCCAAGAGTGAAGCACAGACAATTGTTTTGGTTCTACAAACCTAGTCAGTGTGCCAGAATAAATAATTCTAGTTTAAGTTTTATTATTTATAACAATTTACTTTATATTTGATAAATAATTATTAAATTATGTAATAAACGTTTCACTGGTACTTTTAAGTTAAAAAACTCATTAGCAGCATGTTTAATGAAAATAACTAACCAAATTTGATCAATTAATTGACAGAGCATTTATAGACACTTATCTTTAATTGTTAGTGGTGAATACAGTATTACTAGTTTAACAGGTTGTTAAGGTGCTAACAGGGAATGGTGAATGCGGCCTTAAAACGGGATTAACTATTATAGTAATTAGGAAGCAGCTATTATCTATTGTAATACATTGTTGAATCTATTTATATTTTAAATTTTAAGTACTCTGAAAATTGATTTTGAGATGCAGTGATTATGTTAATTTGATGTTTATTGGTCATTTTATTGAACTTGTAACTTGTATTTATTAAATTAATTAACCTAAAAATATAATAATCCTAAGACCCTATTTCACTTAGATTGCTTATGCTAGATTCATAGCATCAGCTATCAGCTATGTTCATGAGACCTTGCAAACGTATCGCGATACATAATGCTTAAAATAGTGTTTTTTATCTTGCACACATAATCTGGTACGCTGAACTTAAAAAAATTAAAATCAAATTCTTTTTTATTTGTGTGGATTTGTATTATATTTATTCATTGATTATAAACTACAAACATAATCATTGTTGCTTTTATTCTTATTGCTATTGTTTCTAATTCTACGCCATTATTTGTTTAATTAATAACTGAATAAATAACAATTTATAAATGCTTGCTATTCTATTAATATACCTAATTGAAAGAAACACATATGCTGACCAAACAATTAATAAAGACTTATTTAGGTCACTTAATTCTAAACTAATTGTACTTAAATAATATTATACTCGTGTACAGTGATAATACAAAATGAGTTAGATGTTCATTTTCATTTGTAACTAAAATTAATTTTTTATTTTTTGTCTATTAGAATTCGATTTGCGAGTGAAGTGAACAATTATTATATCCATTGTACAGGGTATGCAGTCTTTATTGTTTGCTCTTTTTCATAATATCAATTTTGGTGATATTTTTTTTAAATATTAACTTTTGACTTGCATGATATTTTTTGTTCTAGGAAATGTAATCAATAACAAAATTTATCAATGAGCATTTCCAGGAAAATGTTTGTTGATGTCTGTCAATAGTTAAATTTATGGGCGTCAGTTTTCTGTAAGCCGAAGATGAAGCCAAATATTGACAAAAATAATAGTAAGAATATTAAAACTTTTAGTGTAGGAAAAGCGAATGTTTAATATAAAAATATTTACATTTTTTACTATAGTAATTTTCTAAAATTAAGAACTTTACCGTATTTACTTTTTGAAATTATAACAGTCTGTTAATAACTGTCAGTTCAAAGTTTAAAAGACTGTTAGAGCCGTCTGACACGAGACTGATTGTAATTTACATATCTATACAACAAAATAACATACAGAAGTAATGTGCACTCTTTATTAATATAAGAAGAAAGACAACATTAAATATTCCAGCACACAGAACGGCTATGTTTAAAAGATCTTTTAGTTGCAATATAACAACAACTCTAAATTCAATTCCAACTAACCTAACAAAACAAGAATTTAAAGAGCACATTAAAGACTATTTAAGTGCCTAAAATATTAAAATATTATAATTTTCTATTTATAAATCTTACTGCTTACAAATTTTGGTACTGTTTACTTGTATACTATCACATTTCATTATTTATTATTTATCTTATTTATATCAGTCATTTAGAATAAGTCATAAAATCATGTATGTAATCTAGAGAAAATGAATCAAATACTTTTTGTTTTGATATTTATATTTCTTATGTTTAAATTCTAGTATAGACAAGGTTCAAGAGGAAGACTAGATGAATGTTACTACATTCAATCTAATATTGAACCCATTGCCCGAACATTTGTTTTTTATATATTTTTGTAATTATGTAATCGTTAAGATATATATTTGTACTATGGCCAATAGATGTATTTATTATTATTAATATTAATATTAAATGATGTGCACGCAGAGTTAATATAGGTTTGGATGCAAGAAAATAATGTTCTAATTTTTTGGACTATAATCAGTATCATGTCAGACGGCTCTTCGATAAAGCATATTTCCATCGTGCTTAAAAATTGCTAAAAGGTAACTCCTGTGACGCAAATAATTATCATCCCATATCACTCTTCTCAGTATTTTCAAATGCAACAAGCAAATTTTTAATTTTATTGAATTAAATAAACTTTTTTTGTGAATTACAATTTGGTCATAATACAATTGATGCTGTAATAAGCTTTGTTATATACATTTGACAAAGGTTTGTATGTAACAGTAACATTGCTGAATTTATCAAAGGCTTATATCTTTTTAATGTCAAAGTCTCTGATATGTTATCTATTGAACAGAGTGTACTAAAAGGTTCAATACGTCCGTCCCATCATCAAGCAAAACCTTGAGAAACACCAACATTTATAATTGTGGGTCAAGTTAAAAATATTAACTCTAATTTTTCAAGAAACCTGCTATTGATAAAAAATACAGATATTTAATCAAAACTTATACAATGAAACTTGTTAATAATTTATGTTTTATGCTCCGCCGGAACTGGGGCTTCAACCTGCGATAATTCATGTTCCAAAATTCGAGTTAGGCGCTTCACTCTACTACAAGATTTTTTCCATGTTTGTCTAATGTGGAATTCTGTGACTAACGCATGATTAAAGATTTAAATAGTTTCTTTGAATTGAATTTAAAAGTGGTGTAGTTGCAGGTGCTTCTTCCACCAATACTTTGGAATAATATTTAATTCAATACAAGGGAATGTAAAAGTTATACTAAAAAATAAGATCTATTGAGAAATCTTAGTTTTGTAGCTAGATTCATCATGCTTGTTTTAAAGAAGACTATGTGCGATTGTAACTTTAAGATAAATTGAAAATGATATAGATTATTACTTTAGAATGTTTAATACGTCAGATTTTAACTTTAAAACTGTAAGAAGTTTTTTTTAAATTAAAACTGATTGAGTTGGTAGATCATTGTTTGCAGGTAGAGCAACAGGCTCTAACGTAGAACGGTCTGCCAAACAGGGGAACCTTGAGGAACACTAGCGTTTATGATTTTGGGGTCGGAGTTAGAAACATTAATTCTAACTATAATTTTTTGTTTATTGTTGCTGCAGTAGATATTTTGACAAATTTCACTTTTATATCATTAAGTGCGATGCTCACTGAATAGTAACTTAACATAGAAACACGTAATTGAAAAATAGCAAAACGTATATAGCTGAGGTAGTACATCATAGGCAATGCTATAAATGCAGCTAACGAGCGTGTGTTGTATTTGTGCATTTATTGAGTTTAATTATAATTTGCTAACATTGTTTCAAATATATTTTTCTGCTATTAATTTTCTGAATGGCACTAATTATTAAATATACATTTTTTTGGTGATATTCTGAAAAAAATAGCTGCTTATCTCAAACTACAACGTAAAATCAACTATATAGAAGATTGAGTGTCCAATAAAATTAGACTTGCTGAGAAAGAGTTAATTGGAAAAGACAATTTATCGGTTGATAATAATAAATTAGCAAGTCAATATATAGTTATTATGTAGGAAACGGCAGCTATACAATTAAGTGGTTGAGCAAGTTGTATAATTGTATTGTTAAATGAGTTTTCATTTTGTAATAAAAAATATACATGTCTCTGAACTGTTTGCGTTTGGCCCGCCGGCTATAATAAGATCCGGGGAATATAAGAAGACGTTTATGTCAAAGAAATTTGTGTATAATTGTCAAATTATGATACGACCCTTCATAAAAATATTAATTAACGATAAGTTATTTAACTGTATTGTATTCTTTATTTATTTATATTTTTGTATGATAAACTTTATTTATTGTTATACTCATATTATTTCATATGTTTTTATTATTTATTAATTAATATATTATTTATTAAAATAACAAAGCATGTTGTGTAAAATAATATATTAATTAATAAATAATAAAAACATATGAAATAATATGAGTATAACAATAAATATAAAAGAATTTCATAGAGTAAATAAAAAAAGCACTGAATAAACTTTATTGATCAATTAAAACTATTGATTTTTACGTCTTGAAAATTATAAGATGATATATATTTTTTACTTGCGACTTAATAAAAGTTTTATGCTAATCTAGTTAACAATGACCATGCTATTGTAACCGATAACAGCGAAATGAATGCATTAGTTATTGCACGGTTATGGTATCGTGATTTATATTTACCGTTGAAATGTATAAACAATAACATGAGTTATTGGTATTTACGCTCAAAATACATATTAATCTAATTTATTTAAATGTAGATGAGTTACATTAACGTTTAAAATACCAAATAAAATATAATAAATAATTTCTGAAAATCTATTCAAATATTAATAGTGTTTTAATTTCAACTAAGAAATTTCAGTGCGGAGATGTTTAATAGTATTTTTATTGCAAATACTTACTGGTTATTGTTTTAATTTTGTTCTGTTTTTCTGCTAGTTGTTAAAGTTTCACTTTTTGAATTAGGCATTCTCAAGTGAATGTAATGATTACACAAAAAGTTACAGCTAATCTGAATCATACTTCTAATTCCTAAATAGAGCTTTTTAGCCCATTTAAAACTACGATTTGTGTATCATTAACCAACTGTTATTTCTGCTCGAATACAGCAGTTACAAGTTAACTGAGTATTAGTTCAAATATATTTTTTATATGCTCGAGAGTATGTTATACGTTTTTCCTAAATAGTTTATTAGTTATGAATATTTGTTTAATTTATCATTCTCTAAGGTTGGTAGAATAACTTATATAAGTTACCCAGTGGTGCTCAATGAATTATATGTAAAAAATTATAAGTTCATTTAATTACATTATTATTCCTAAAAAAACAAATAATATTTAATTTTAATTTAAAATAACTATTATCAATTTAATGACATATATTTTATTGGAATGCATACTTCCTGTTTTTTGTTACACAGTTTTTGGGAGAAAATACAAAACAATAAACTAAGAATATTATTTTACAATCACAAAATTAATTGGCATTTTTAGGCAATAGTTATTTTTTTTTAAGATCAAGCAAACAAAAACTACCAATGCATACATATATCAAAACTTGCAATAAATAAAGTTATTAAAGATTAACACAAAACTAAAAATGCATAAAGTATGTTCTATTTGTATGTAAAACTGCATCATTCTTACAACTGCTCTTTCAAGCGCAATAACAAATATACAACAAATATTAGTAAACAACCACTTACCAAATTAGTTTTTGCCCGTTACTTCTTTATCATATTTCTTCCTTTATTAAGATTGCCGTTTACTTCTTGTGACATGCAAAAAGTGATTTAAACTTGACTACATTTTGCGAATATTTGTACAAGTACAATTAGCTGTACACACTACGTGACCACGAAGTGAATTTACGCCTACAAAAAGCTGGCAAACAAGAACGATAGCAAATCAATCGACAAGTGCATTTGTAGTTATTTTATATAAGTTATTTAATAATTATATTGACAATTACTTTAACAATTATTTTAACCATTATTTTAACTGTATACTTGACTCAAATTGATATAAAATAAAAATAACTATGGCCATAAATTTTGAAAATGTATTGTTGTATTTGTGAAATTACTTTCATTTTATCAATAATAAGAGGAGTTTTATCGGTATTGAAGTATAGTTTTAATATCAGGAATAAAATATAATTTATCTCAGTATTTAATGATTTTTTGGTTGTATATATGCAAAAAACTTGTATTCTTTGTATATTATAAGTAATAAGTACTAATAGTTCTGTTATAAGGTCTGTTCCAACATACGATTTGGACGGTTTGCAAACCGTTCAAACTGTGCACACAATCAAATATTTGTCAACCTTAGGCAATCTTTTATACACAGTAATTTGTTTGTGTGCATAGTTTGAACAGTTTGCAAACTGTCCAAATCGTATGTTGGAACAGACCTATATACAACATTTTAAAATTTAATGTAAAAAATTTGCAGTACAGTATATACAGGTATCCTAATTTTTTTTTTGCCTGCCTCTACCGAAAGCATAATTTCCGAAAATCGCCTTTTAGGCCATTGGGCCACTAAACTATTCGCGGTATTTGATTGACTGTGAATCTTTTGCAGCCCTCACTCGCTTCGTTCGTTCGTGCTGCTAAAAGCGACGGGATGCTAAAGCCTATTTTCAGACCTTGATACACTATACATATACTATTCGTGTATTTTTTGCAATTAGTAAATATTATTCTGATTAAGTTTTATATGAACTTATAATTTTCTTAATTCAACTACTTAACAAAAAGAACAAAAGAGTTTAGTTAAAATCGAACAAAAACTCAAGTTGTTATTTTTCAGCAGTTGTTGTCACGTAAAATATATTTAAAGGTAACATTTTTGGTAGCGAGCACTTCGAGATTAAAGATGTCGAGTTGTTCAAGAAATCAATCGTTTCTTTTTCTCCCATATTTGGGATTTTGACAGGGGGCAAATTATCGGCATAAAATTAGCAGGTCTGGTCTGTACTGTAGGCTAAATTGGAACGAGTCTACAGTTGCTAGAGTATGGTCTGCATGGATTTAGAAAACATGTACAGCGACATCGTCCAGCTGACTAGAAGCAGCAATATTTCTGAAGATTGACTCCTTAGAGGGATGGCCGCACGACATCGGTTTTAAACAACATCTATTGCTGTAGACTAGACTAGTAGGTGTCGTCGGTGTCAAGAATGTCTTCTTTTGGTCTTCATTTATAACGACCTAATTAAAGACTTCCATTAATTGCAGCTCACAAGGTTGCTAAGCTTGTATGGTGTCAAGAGCAGCGGCTATGCTGAAGTCACCAATAGAATAATTGTTTTTAGTGATCATTCCAGGTATTTTTTGTGGGCGTGGCCTTAGAAGAGTGCCAATTTGCAATTTGCTGAAAGGCGTCACATAGCATTAACACATGGTGTTATGTTATATCTCAGCCATTTTAAATACAATGTTACATCTATAATGCTTTTTATGCAGTATTAGTCCTTTTTACTGCTAACATTACCAGAAAGTATTTAGAGCTCCAAATTTTGGCTTGGTCTGCACGGTCACTAGACTTATCACTGATTGAACATTATAGTATAATGTTTACTGGGTGGTGCATTTTATTTGAAACTGAGTGTATAACAAATTAGATTTACGTTGTAATTGTATTTTGAAGTTGATGCTATTAGTAGTGGTTGGCAGTTGATTTATGTTGCTTTTCCGACGGTACTATTGTTAGATTAAAGCACAGCTAATAGTTTATTTATTATTTTAGTATGTGCTAAAACATACAGCATAAGTTAACATTTTGGAAATCACCTAATAAGCTGTTGGTCCCATCAAACCTCTTTAAACAAGTCGTAGACTTACTGTGGCGATGTAAAATAGCCGTAAAAAGCAAAACAACTCATTAAACCAATTTGTTTTAAAATGTATAACAAAAACACTTTTGGATTTCATCAAGTAACACCACACTTGCTCAAACTACCACAATGAAGACGATAATTATACAGAATGTACATTGACCTTAAATAGGTGCGGATTGTAATTTTGGAAATAATGAATTTGGTATTTGTAGTTCTATTGAAAACAATTTTTTCGTTCCCACATCTCTGAACAGCCCGTGAATGATTATTAGAATTTATATGCTTTGTATTTCTTTTAAAAAATGTTTGTGAAAATATGTATAGAAAATATGTTTGTGTCGATGTTGCAAAGTATCTATACTAAAATCAAATTCACGCTGGACTAAAACTAAACACGCGTTGTTTACGTGTGGCTAAATAAATAAAATCTCACTTAATGGGGTCTGGATTGGCCCTAAGCTGACGACCAATCGCATGCAGGCTTGCGTGTGTTCACGTGCTTATCACGCGGTTTTTTTACATACTTTTAGTCCAGCGTGGATTTGAATTTGGTATAGGATTTGAATAGAATTTATAAGAGATGATGTAGTTTTTAAATAGTTTTTTTTTTCTATACTTGGAACAATATTCAATATAAGGGGCGTGTACAAGGTGGTTTAGAATGACAAGTTGTATTCATACAATTGAAACCTGATAAAGTTGATACTTTTTCGGTTTAAATGGCCGATATTTTATGTTATCAATTCGGAGCTGTCTTTGAATATGTACCTGCAATGTTGAGATAATGATACGTTGGCTAGTTTTCAAGACCTGTAATACTAACTAAATAAATATCGTATTCTAATTGATTTCACCATCGTGGATTTGTTAATACAAAAAGAAAAATAATAAGTTTGAATTTGAGTGTAATATTAGTTAATTTTAACAATTTGTTTAACTTCTAAACGAAGTTTCGAATTTTTATCTGACAAGTAAATTAATGTCCGAAATAAAATAATGAAATATCAAATATGAATATCTATTTTATTTTTTAACTTAGGAAGTGTTTACATTAAATTTTATGACATTGCAGTCATGGATGCTGGATGTGTAGTTTCTGTTGTCATGAATAGTAGATTGTTTTATTAGGATCGAATATTTTTAGTAAAGAACATCGATTTTTGGAGTGTCCTGATATGTTTTAATAATCAATTTTTTTACAATAATTACATTTTGACGTTTTTAGGTTGTTATGATTGAAGATCTTCAACTGATTAAAATTTCTAACACTAAAACTAATAAGGCTAGATCATTTATTGTAATTGAAGACAGCTATTTAAATATTTATAGGAAATATGTGATGCGACAAACTTTGCAAAATCACATTTTTTTTTTAAATACCAAAATATAATATGCGAAAGAATTTACAGGCCACTGTTTAAGACGAACTTCTGGGACTGGATCAGCCTAGCCGCAGTACAATAATTAATGACAATACTAGCATAATTTATTAAGAAGAAGTTACAGAAATACTTCCTGGGGTAGAAATGACAGACAAGAAGTCTTGGATAAGAACAAGAGTATTCTGGAAACAATTAAAACTGTAACTGCAGATGTTCAAAGTGATCTTAATTACTCTAAAAAGGTTAAGATTGTCGACAGGTTTATTCATTTCTCAAATTCTTAACTTGCACTTTCAATATTACAAATTAGAAATTAATTTATTAACACAATTTTTGTGTTATAAAATTATATATTATAATAAAAAAAAAACTAATTTTGGAATATATTGCATAAATAACTATGTATATTTCATTTTCTATTTGTTTTTTTTTAATTATTATGTATTGCCATTTAGTAATGAAGCTATTAATTATATTTTTATAAAAAAAGTTTACTATGCTTATACTCGTATTTATCGTAATCACTGACCCGTCGGCATTTGTAACCCAAGTATCTTATCTGTATATTAGATTTAACAAATTCGGCTTTTAGGATAGAGTAATGCATATTACATTCACGCATGTGTTACAAGTGGTTAATAATGCTTATTTTATTAATCAATAACCGTTTCTTTTTCTCCTTAGATACCATATTGATTTTGAAAAGCAACTCGTTTGAATATGCTAACGTTATCATTATCGGACATTTTTTATATATTTAATTTATAATAATTATAAGTTTTGCTATTTAAATAGCATTATCAATGTTATTATATTTAAATTTGTTATTAATTAATATTATTTAAATATTTTTAATACAGCACAAACTACCTTACCATCCGGATCGAGTATGTAGCACCTCAACAGTTAAAAGATAATTTGCATGTAATTACATTAGCTACAAATTATGTATACAACAAAGTTGATAAATAGCAACGACCTTACACTGAGAAAATGGCGAACTGCAATAAATATAAAAAGTCCGTTAAGAATAAATTTTAAATCAAATACGTCAAAAATTATGTTTATCCCGTTGGACTTCATCGATGTGAGCTTGTTAAAAATCACATCCAGATATTTTACTTTTGTTGATTAATTGATTAATAAAATGTTTATGAGTTGTGCTCTTTTTTACAAAAGCTGCACATTATTATAAACCTATGTACAAAAACAAAACAAAAACAGTTACTGAGAATATCACATATTTAACTTCAATGACACAAAATGGATTGAATTAAATAATATTACAAAATATCATTTTATGACCTTAAAATTAAAAAAAATTCAGACATATAGATAGAATTTTGCTAAGGTTGTTTTTGGATATAAATACAACTTTTTAGTTCATATTTATTCAGTCGTGGTAATATATAGTGTATTAATAAATAAAAATAAAACTAATCATAGATATAGTAATTCTTTAATAATTTGCAGTTAAACGCAATTAATATTCAAGCAAATGATATTAATATTGGTGCTGATAATAATTAACCTTCTAAAAGTACCTCTATATTGTACAAATAAAATCAAAGCCGTAGAAAATTTTTCTATCAATAAATTTTTTTGCGAGTTCAGATAGCAGACTGTTTTATATTTACCTGGAAATTACTGAAAATAATAATTTACATACATGGCGATTGTAAAAACAAAAACATGTGCCAACAGCAAATAATACAATTTTTACGGAAAAACAAATAAAATCATATATTTTATTCTATTTAATTAACAAAATGGGTGTAATTCGAAACATATTAACCGAATTTTCAGACAGAAATAATAAACAATATAACAACGCCTACAAGAAATCAAGAGAATTTCTAAAAAGATAATTACACACATTTGATTTTCAAACGTTACCAGAGTATGTTTATATTTTAGGTACTAAATGCAACAAAATAGAATCTTCTATAAGAATCTATTTTGTTTTACAAGAATAATATACTTTAAAAACATTATCTGTTAGCCCCGATACTAAAGCTCCTAAAACAAGAATATTATCAAATTCATACAAATCAAGCCTATTTTCTTTAAACTTTGGGTACAAGCAATTTTTAACTCCGATATTCCGTAGAAAAAATTCTAAAAGAAAAATATAAAATGAATATTAATAATATAAATATTTTGGAATTGTCTAAACAATTTAAATATTGACATTGCTGAAATTAGTTTATGTAATATACCAAGAGTAAATTTGGTAAATTTATTAAACTCAATTTCAACCTTTATTAATCTTTCAGATATGACATTCTATGCAGAACAATTCTTTTTATGATAAAACCCTAATTACAGTCTTTATATTAATAATAAATCCGACAAAACAATAATAGTAGTAGAATCAGAAATCGCGTTAAGAAAAATTCATTAACTTTAACTTTTCCACAACCATAATTTCAAAAACTGTAAATGACACTCTCAACATATTTCAACAGATTCTTTCTAAAATCAATCAAGTCTAAAATTTCAAGTAATGAACTAACTATCACAAAAGCTGAAAAATTTAAGTCAATAGTTATTTAAAAAAATAGTCAATATAATAACAAAGTAAAACGTTTATCATAACAGAAAATTTAACACTCTTAAAGAAAGAACTAACAACGTTAAATCAATAAACAATGAATAAACTTATTATTTTTTTAAAACTTTCCAAGACTTTACGGCTTAATAAAACTGACACAGTCAACACACGACAATGACAAACTATGTGATTTGTTCTGACGAAATAGTTAGAGAATCTTTTATTACAAAGTGCATAATGTGTAACAAATGTATGCCATATAGGTAATAGTTGAAAAGCAGATGGGGACAAATATACCACAAAGACAATTTATTGAAAATCAAAAAGTAATAAAGGTTATGGTAGGATAAGCCCGTAAAAAAGGAAGGTACAGAAACATGTCCAGAAAAAAAATGATACAAACTGAAGGAAAAAAAACTATAACAACAATAAAGCCGTATAAGGATTAACTGAAAGTAATACAATGTTAAGCAACGCAAATAAATTAGCACATTAAAAAATATTATAAATCCACTATGTGAAGAATTAACTGCGTCCTAATGATTGTGCGTAATTTAAATTGTCAGTTCCAATAGAACACCGACATGGTTATTAATTCAACTTTTGGCTTTAATGAGTTTTTATCAAGCGGATTAAAGAAGAGGGAATTGAAGTAAGAGAAAAACAACCAACAACTTTAAATCTATTGGCAATTACCACTCAATCCATCAAAAATGTATTGATTGAGTTTGAATACGATGCATTCTGCATGAGCAAACACTGACTTAATAAATCAGAAGCTGGAATGTTTAAGGTATGTAATTTGGAAGTAGTATCATATTATGTGCATTTCAATTATAAGCGTGGTGAGGCTATTATTTTAGTTCAAACCTACTTTATATGTTCTAAACTAGACCAAATAAACGCACTATCTGTTGAAAAAGTATGCGAGATATTTGCTACATTTATAAGACATTTTAATTTAATTTTAATTTGTTTGTACCGTGTCTCTCCCTCCCTACACACGGGATTTCTGATCATTTGCTATCGGTATCCAGGTAAAATACAAACAAATATACCTGAGATTGTTCAAACTAAAATTACTCAGCCGACAACATCAAGAGGTAAATTATGTATTTTAATGAACTACGTGGAAGTCAACTGGGGAGATTTTATCAGGCGACTGATATTAAAATAAATGAAAAATTTAATATATTTCATGAATTATTTCGAAGGAGATGCAATCGAGGAAGATAAAAAAGAGAAATCAGTTGGTACAATGATAAATTAAATCTAATAACCGACGATCGTAAAATGATAGAAAATTCAAATATAAAACAGTATTACAATGTGGTCAAATTACAATATAAATCGGTTTTAAAAGTAGCTAAAACGTACCAAACGAAAGAATTAGTCTAAAATTGTCAGACGCAGCGCCATACATGGTGAAAGCAGGTTCTAATATGAAAATATTTTATAAAAATTTGATTTATTCTACTTGTTCAGCCCACGGTCTTAACCGCGTTGAAGAAACTATTCGATTGCAGTTTTCCTTGGTAAATGAATTAATTAAAACTATATAAAAAATATCAGCTATTTTGTCGGGGAGAATGTAGAAGATTCTGTCATGGATCCTGCCATTATATCCAATTTCAAATATGTTCCAACTACAACCGCAAAAATTACTTTATTGCAAATTATCAAATGATTTGACAGCCCAAACAAATCGACTTTGCAAAACCTAAACATTTTACGGGTTAAATATTTTCAACTTGTTACCGAAACATGTCAGAAATTCTTCTTACAAAAATTTTAAACAAAAAGTTAAAAGTCCTATTGTAGCTGGGATTTTTTTATTGGACGATATAAAACTGTATGTTCGATATGTAACTGTATTGTAATTATCATACTGTTTTCTAACTATGTTTCACTGAAATTGTTATTTTTATATTATTTTATATCATAATTGTTTATGACGAATGTAACAAAATGTATTTAAAAAAACACAATAAAGTTGAACATGAACTTAAACTAGATCTTCTTATTAGACCGGTAGTTTCATATATTTTTCATAGTTCTTTGCGAACTCAAGCAATTAAATTAAATTAAAAAAAAAAACAAAAAAATACAAATTACTCATTCAGAACTTATGCGTTTGAAACTTGTTAGTCCATAATGATTTTCAATTTAACAATCAATTTGATCAGTAAACTACAGGTCTAGCAAGTTGCTCCTCGTTAAGCCGTTTGCTAGCAGATATATTTCATGCCACTTATCGAGGATAAAAAAATCAATTTACACTTTACCAGATAGCAGCTTGTACATAGAGCATTTTCAATTTCATAATCAAATCACAATCTTAATTTAGAGCGGAATAAAATTATATCCATAGGAAATATTTTTCCAGTCAGTCTTATTCAACATTAATTAATGATAAATTATATCAAAACAAAGATTCATTCACAACATTAACCTATTTTGAAAAAATCACAGGAAACATAGCGCACTTTTTTCGAACAGAAAATCAACAAATTGCTTTTAGAACAAGTTGTAAATTATCAAATATGTTATTTAATGCTAAAAATAAAATTAATTCTTTAAGGAAATTTGGTGTTTATAAAATCTTATGATCCGAATGCAATAGCGTATGCAGGGTCCATTATGAAAGTAATGCACATTATCTATGAAAAATAGATTTATTGATCGTACTGGTACAAACGCTTAAAATTCTTTGACATACTCTCCCCCTGCATCAATACACTTTTGAAGACATGTCTGCTACGCCTAGAAGGCACAATGAAACTCCTTGACAGGAATGTCTTTTAATAACTTTGTAACATGCTTTTGGATGTTTTCCATGGACTCTCAATGCTTTTCTTTCAGCTCTCTCTTCAGTCGGGGAAACAAAAAAAAGTTGCACGGAGCCAAGTCCGGACTGTAAGGGAGCTGGAGGAGCACCGAGTTGTTGCTTTGGGCCAGGAAATTGGTAACAACGACGGCCGTTTGACTGGGAGCATTGTCATGGTGGAGCTTGACTGTGTCTTTGATGTCAGTAATAACGCGCGCGATCCGTCGTTTTAATCTTTTAAGCACCTTGAGGTAAAAGGTTGAGTTGACAGTTTTTCTTTGCGGTACAAACTCAAAATAAACGATTCCTCGGACGTCAAAGAAGTAATGAGCAACATTTTGAAACTTGCTCATTTGCGCTTTCTTTAGGCGGGATAATTTTGTGTACCACGCGCTGCACTGCCTTTTCGGTTCTGGGTCGTACTCAAACAGGATTTGTCTCTGGTTTCGATAGAGTTAAAAAAGTTCGGTACATTTTGAATCAAATCTAAAAGTTCTTGACAGCGCAAAATTGCGCCGTGATACAAAGTCGAAAAACACGTTTCACGCGGAGACACGAGCAAATTGGCGACCGGCTGCGTTGAAAGGGCAGATCCTCCACCACATTGCCCGACCGGTTTTACCGGGCTGGGATGGATAGTCGCATCACAATAAAATCATCCGCATTACTTTCATAATGGACCCTGTATATATCTAGATTAAAATGACCGAAGTTTTGAAACACATATACAGAGCATTTTAAAGAGTTTAGACTAAATCACAATACAAGTTCATTTGCAAATAATATTATAAATTCTAATAGCATCTTTCCAGAAATTAATAAAATTAAAAAGGCTTTAAGCTTAATATGTTAAAAGCAGCCGAAATTCACAAACAATGTTTTTAAATTCCTTCAGATGATCGGTAATGCGATTTATTTTTTCTTCATGTATTTTTTTTGTTTGTTCCCTCTTGACAATGACCTTCAAAAGTCGAAACTTGTTGTGACCTTTTGTATTCATATGTATTTTTTAGTAATATATATTTATATCAATAAAGTATTTTGCGCTGAAAACTTAGTTATCGTTTTATTTCATCAATCAAGAGGTGTTTTGTGTTCATTTATTTCGATTAAATTTGCGGACACTCAATATATATATATATATATATTTATGTAGTACCTAATAAAGAGACTCTGCAGTAGATAATGAATTGTATTTTATATAAAGAGAAAAATTGATTTAATTGTAAAAGAACTTAAAAAAATTCTATTTAAAACAACTTTACTCTAGTTTAAACTACCGCCCGTAATCATGCTCTGAAGTGCTCCAGCTCACCAAGTAATTGGATATAGCCACCTGTTCTTCTAACATATAAACTTCTGAAGCTTGCAGAGAGAAGTAATTTCCAATATTTTGAGGACAAACACTAGGGCGAATTGATAGGCATTTATGACTCTAATAATAATTTCCTTTTTGTCTGCCAGGAAGTAGTCACCTAATAAGCCATTGGTCCCATCAACCCCAGTCGTAAGGTTTCTGGGGCGATGTAAATCAGCTGAAAAATGCGCAACAACGCCTCATGTTAGTCATCTTCTTTGAATATAGAGACTTGTAACGCGTCGGTAGGCACTCCAATTCAAACTACTTGATGGTAATCATGAATTGGTCCCAAGTATGGTCATTAGATGATTGGTATCACCATTGCCTAATCCGACATCTGACTTTTAACGCTTGCAGAAAGGAGTAACTTTCAAACTTTTGATGACAAACAAGTTGGTGGGAGAGCGGGAACCCCACCAAATGTTCGTAATCAAGGATTATATGTCACCAACATTTCTTCTAACAGAGACTTTTAACGCTTACAGAGAGGAGAAATTTGAAAGAAAGGTGACTGAAAAACAATTGGGTAAGTGGGTGGTAAACCTAGGTCAAACTACTCGTCCGAATTCATATTCTGGACTTACCCATTTGCCCGCATGTTTGTAAACAAGGGATTAGATATTACCAGCACCTCTTCTTACATAGTGACTAACAACGAATTGCAAAGATAATAACATAAGATACGACAAAACCTCTTACACTTTTTTTTATTTATAAAAATTTGGTCACCTTTTTAATCCGTAGACTTTATTTGTTTGTCATTTGTTAGCCACCATGAACGTCTCCATGATGTGAAGTGCGTTTTTTTGTTATATCCTCAATTATATTAACATATCAATATTGTCTTAAAAATATGACATTGATATTAAAACCCTGAAGACGCGATCCTAGTCTTATGGCATACTTGTGGTTAAAATTAGATTTACGTTTTCGTGCAACAGACTTATCAGTATAGCTACTTATTTACCAAACATGATAACAGCTTAAGCTATTTTTGACTGTAACAAAGCATAATTACATATTTTTTTATACTATATACATAACTTTTGGTTTTAGTTGTTTTAAAACTAACAATATTTTGCCACTTTGTGTTCACCAGAACTATAATCAACCCTATTTAGTGGATGGATGAAAATGTTATTAAATTTATATTTTTATTAATAAGTAATGCATTTTTATTAATACAAACAGTGATTATTGTTTTGCTAAAGATAAGATGGATTGTCAGTATGTAGTTATACTATTAAGAGAATTCAGATTAAAATCCTTTACATTCTTACTTTTACTACTACCAACATAATAATTATAATTATCAAATGAAACTATTTTTTTTTATTATATCAATAAAAAATAACACTAATACATTCATGTTCAATTAATTATGAGAAAATTGAAAACAAATGTATTGTTGTGGCGTAAAATAGTAAATTACCATATGTAAACAAGAAATATATCATTTATAATTAATTATTAAATTGTAACGCTCACCACAATGATGTTTTATATGTTTTCTTCTTTATTTTTTTGTAGTTATTATTATATAAGAACTAATTTGCATGTACATATATTAAATTGTCATTTATAATTAAAATAACAAATATTTAATTGCAGCTGGATATTGCCGTTTTTCAAGACAGGACTGAATAAGCAACTAGAAGTCAAAGATCTCTATAACACAACAAAGCCAGATTTGTCGGAAGCACTAGGAAATATTTTAGAACGGTATGTATACTAAAATAATAATACATAGTTTTGTTATGATGTATAATTATATCCAGGCACTGGGAAAAAGAAATAATACAATCAAGTAATGAGAAGAGACGTCCTTCATTAAAAAAAGCCTTAACAAAAACATTTTTAAGAGAATACTCTATTTATGGTGTTATTATATTTATCCAAGCAGTTGTACTTAGGTAATTATAATATAAAAAAGTTTGATAGTTTGATATTAATGCTTTATATTATAGATTAATTCATCCACTTATTCTGGCTGAATTAATAAAATATTTTGGGCCTGATAAACCTTATACCGACCGAGAAGGATGGCTATTTGCTATTCTTGTAGTTTTAATTTCATTCATCAACATACTAATTATGCACCATATGGGTTTAGGATGTTTTAGAATTGGAATGAAATGTAGGATAGCTTGTTGTTCATTAATGTACAGAAAAGTAAGTTAAAGTTAATTAAATTAATTGATACACGCAAATATTAATATTTTAATGAAAAACATACAAAAATTATGCTTTAATGAAAGTTGTATAATTTAGTCCAATCTTAGTTACTCTTGAAGTATTTGTACTTACCATTTTATATTCCTAGATTTTACAAAATACACACATATAGATTGTTACTTGTATATCAATATTTACATTTGAATGACTTATGCAAACTGTACCCTGCGAAGAGCATTTGATCAAATTTGAATTGGTATTTAATATTTAACTAATTATGAAATGAATTTTTATTAAATAGTAGTGAAAAATATTTGATTCATTATTGTTCCAGCCCATTGGATTGGAATGAATTTACAATTTTTGTTTTATTTTGTTTTTCCTTATATTATAAGATATTCGTGTGCATCGCTTCGCAGACTCACCCTATATGTATGTAGTTGCTTAGGCTAAGCAAAACTTCATTGGACCAAACAGCTGCAGGTCAGGTGATAAACTTGATGTCGAACGATGTTCAAAGATTTGAAACGCTTTGTTTATTCATGCATTATATTTGGATAATGCCTATTCAAGCTATAGTCGCTGGATATCTTATGTATGGAGGAGTGGGTTTCTCAGCAATTATTGGAATACTAACTATCGCATTACAAGCTATCCCCCTACAAGGTATGTTATATATTAATTACTAGGTTCATATAGAGAAAATTTTCAATTAGTAATAAGTTAAAATATAATTATAAAAAATAAATTTGTAATAAGTGATTTGAACTCTGCAACGATAACTAACAGAATCCTTGCAAATTTACCGCTAACTATACTCATATGTTTAGGAGTTTTTATAGAATTAAATTAATACTCAATCATTTTGCAACCATGATTTCTTATTTAGTTTATTATTTAATATTCCTAAAATAAATTCATAATTTACCTTTCCAATTAGTTTTTTCCCAACTATTTGTTGTTATTTTGTCATTATGTACCTGTTTTATTAAATCTTAGTAAAATCCCAGTTTCAGACTTAGGGCGGTCTCACAAAAATACGCGTATAGATAAACTTAGTTTTATATTACCATCTTCTGGCTCATATGAAAGAGCCACGCATTCAAACTCTATATTTCTTCAAGGCTTTTGCTAAACGGTATTTTTTTTCATCAGTATATTCTTAATTAAATCCCAAAACTATAAAACTTTTAATCAACAATCAATCAATCTTAAAATTTTCAAACAGGAATCGCTAGATGTTGCTAGTAACACTATAACCTGTTTTAGATTTCATATCTCGTAAATTACAATACAGCACAAGAATTGGATAAAATTTTGACCACTTATCAATATCTTTTTAATAAAATACCAAATTTTGAAAACAATCAATCAATATAAATTTGAGTTAAATTTGTTTTTAACTTTTCAAGTCGATTCAGTAATTTTTGTACATTTTAAAGCGCACTAAAATGTAAACAGATACTTATAACCAGGTGATCTGTGCCAATAACTCTTACACGATATGGAAATACGAATTGTTCACATTTCACAGCGCTTAAAAAATTGCGCCACGACGATTTAAACAAATTAGTCTCAGAAAGTTTAATTATTATAGCAGAAAAAAATGTAAAATTAATTTTAAGTGACAAAAATGCAGCATTACCGTATAAATTAGATATGGAACTAATTGCAAATAAAAATAAGCGCTTTAACTAACACTAGCACACAATTTTTTTGTCACCAGACGTCCTTTATTCATATAATTTCTAAATATAATTTTTTTTCTGGGCGGAAGCGGCAAATTAGGACAATTTTATTTTGATTAAATCTTTATTTATAATTCATTTTAGACTTTAAAAAGAACTATTAAAAATGCGGACGTTTTGGATGCATACTGCATCCTTCTTCAAGCGCTTCTTAATCTTCAACGTTTCGTATTTCCGCAAGCATTCCGCCGCTTGGAATGTACTATGTATCACACAATTTCGTTCAAAACCGTTCATAAACTTAAAATAGAAAATATGCTGATCCACGATCTCTAAATTGCGCATATAATGTAAACCAAAATACAAATGAAAAATCAAAGCAGTATGGAGATTTTGTATCAACATGTCAATTTAAAATATGATGGAATCATCTAATAAGCATAAAAATTAAAGTAAAAGCAGAGTAATATAATAATAATAATAAATGCAAAATTTGTGAACTTATGATCAATTATATCAGACTTTAAAAGTATTAGGCGCGATTAAATCTGAAGCAACATTTTTACAAGCACTGCAACTTAAGTCTTCGGCAAAGCTCTCCTTTCACAAATGTACTGTAATAATGGCAGGATCTATAGATATTGAATTCTATTATAATTCAGATAACTTGTTAATGTTGAAAAATGATATTAAAATGAAAATTAATAAAAAACTTGGTTCCGGTCATCGTTGGTGCCACATATTAACGGGAAAATTTTGAAATTCAATTATATAAATATAAATAATAGTTAAATGGCTTAGAATAAAATAAGACCAATTTTTTTGTAGCCAAATCAAGTACCTAATACTATATATGTAATGTTTTACAAAATTGTAATTAGGTCATAACCTAAGGAGGAATTAAAAAAGCTCCACTAATTTGTTTAAATTAAACTTTATTCACTTAAACTTAAACACTAAGTACATAACATGTATTAATCCCGCTTTCGCGGTTAACAACCACACACGTAGAGTATTCTTCACTAGCTCTCTCCGTCCACACCCGTGGTTCAGAGCCTTCTCTCCATCCCGGAGCACGCGGTCCTCACGACCTTTCTTCTCCCGGATACATTCCCGTTCCGCATACGCCCGAATATTTAAACAATATATATTTACATATAACAATCACCTATAATAGTATACAATAATGTCTACAATATATACACCTTAACACTATATCTTACATATACTACGTTACAAGTTAAATTCTATACTCACTAATAACAGTATGGAATAAATACTTACGACTAAATATTGAAATGAAGCCAGAATTTTACATAACATAATCAATTTTTTTCAGTAAATCAGAGCAGATTTTTTTACTAAAACTTCTGGGTTTTTAGCAATAAACTAAGACATTTTTAAAACAAATCCAGATTTTTTATTAAAATATTAGTCAGATTATTCCCAAAACAGGCCGGATTTTTGCTTATCTAAACAATGTTTTTAATCTTGCCGAATTTTAATTTAAAATAAACAAAAATCACTTAGTTTTGTAAAAAAATTTAATAAAACTGTCTGGGTTTTGCCAAAAAAGGCCGCGTTTTTGTTTAACAAATTTTCTTTTAATCCGGCTAGAGTTTATTGCAAAACAAAATACATTATTAAAAAAAAATACGGTTTTTACGTTTTTGGGATTTTAGAGTATTTTCTAAATGGCCTACACACTCAAAAATTAAAGATGGTTAAATAAAAAAAATATCAAGTTAAAGTACAAAAAATTACACAAAAGTGAGTTTTTTACGCTGAGAAAAAAATGTTAAAAATTACCTACAAAATGTGATTTTTAATAGTTTTTCTGAAATTTAAGAGGCTGTCCAAAATTGAGATCATAACTTAAAGAGCTAAACATTTGGAAAACATGTTTTTTTGGAACCTACTATCACATATTAAATTTTTAGCTAATTTGAAGATATTCACTTTTTAAGTCTACCATACAAAAGTAATGTTATTACCCATATACATATACAGTGCACGTCGACGGATGGACTTAACTATACGTATAAACATTTTTATTGAACATTTTTCGAAGAAAAGTCATTCTTCATAATGTCTCCTTCTTGTCATAATAATACGATCTAAGTAGAGAAAATCGGATTATTGTACAGGGTGGTTAAAAAATATAAAAATGTAATAGTAAGAAAAAGCTTAGAAGGACATGCTAAATTATTTTACTTCTTGGGAATTATTTGTTAATATTTGAACTAATATCTCCAGAAAGATGCTGACTTTACAACAGCGCATTTATTTGATCAAATGTTACGGTATTGTAGGTAAATACGCAATTGAAGTTTTCTACCGGAAATTTCTTGGTGTAAATTCGATGTTTATGGTGATGTTAAAAACGTAAAAAAAAAACAAAAAAGAGTAATGATGAAAATGATGCTGCAACAATTTTAGTGTTAGAATCAGAATCAGAAATTTAAGAAAGCTTCATTTTTCCTGAAAGCAAGGCTGAAAGCAAATTATTAAGGGGTTATTTTAAGCCTATAGTGTATGCCACGGACATGCAAGATAATATTGAGATTTTGAAAAACAGAATTACTGATGCTATTGCTACAGAGATTATTCACAATGTTTATAATGAATTTCAAAAGAGGATGGTAAAATGTGTAGAGGTAGGAGGGTATCATGTTGAATAAAACTTTGCTGGTTGTTATTTAGACTAGTATCATTATTTAAGTTAGATTAATACTTTTTTTTTCAAGACATTTAATTAAAAAAAAAAAAAACTTTTTTAAATTTTATCATAGTATTTATATGTAACTCCCGTGAAAATATTTCTTTTGGATTTTCGATTTTTCATTATAAAATGTTATTTTTTTCTAAAAATGTTCAATATAAATGTTTTCAAGTATACTTAAATCCATCCGTACATTTTTAAACGCAAAATAAATCAATTTTATTAGAAAAGATATATGCAATTCTGCACATTCTTCCAATAGGATTATTGAATTCATAGTGAATGTTTACATTTTCTAAATAATGGAGACTGTCTAGTTCGGCGATTATTGTTAAATACCTGAAATGCAAGCGGCGGAAGATTATATTGCGATGCAATGTTGTTGAAATTGTAATTTTTAGACAAAATGCTTAATTTGTCCGACAATAAATGAAAATTTTTGTTCTGAATGTGATCTATATTGTGTTGATGAATGCCGTAGAATGGGCGCCAAACTGAAGGAGCGTAATCTAAATGAGAGCGTACATAGGCACAATAAAGTACGGTCAGTTGGCATTCTGATTTTGTTAATTAAAACTAATTAATAATATTTTACTATCCTATCTCCAAAATAATTAATCTTAAAAAATATTATTACTATTTAAATGGTACTGAAAAATACATTTTCTTACATACGTCTATGTATTAACAATTATAATTTAAAATAATCAGTATTTTTAAATAAAATATTTATTAACTAAACCTAAAATATAATAAAATTAGCCTTCATTATTTATAAACTTTATATTGTCTAGAAACGTAACATATTAAAATTTTAAATTTGTATACATTAAATATACCTACATAGTTATTACATTAACACTTTAAAATTTATTTCTTTTAAAATTATCATCACTAATAGCACTATACAGAGTAATGAACTGTTTTTACAAAACATATTTGAAATGATTTTTATATAAATATAGATTTCGGTAGTTTATTATATAATTTTATACTAATATAATTAGTTAATCTATATTGTGCCTTTTTGTATTGTAAATAACACTGTTTTCCGTGAATAAATTAATATTTTTTCTGATAAAAAAATACACAACTTGTCTGTCGTAGAAAGCACTGTAACAATTTATCTAATGATAGGTTGCTGAAAATCTTGATTGATTTATGGAACGCAACGATTATGAAAACGTCAGTTTTAAACAGGTCCATTGGCTCAGATAATGAACAATAAATCCGAATAATTTGTTTACATCATATTTTAATTTAATAAAAAAACTGATGAAATTAGTCGTGATGATTAATATCTGGAATATTATACATAAAAAAATAAATCTAAAAACTATTTTAATAAATTTCTTTTTTAATCTTTTCTCAAAAAAAAATTAACAAAAGTAAAACATTTTACTTTAAATTTAAGAAAACATTTGATTTAGCGACAAATCGGTGTAATATTATTGTGCAAAGACAAATGCAGAAAATGTAAAAAAAAAACTCATTATGTTGGTTATTTGTTTTATTTTGTCTTCTTAAAGTTATTGTTCAAACTTTTTTTGCTGTTGATTTGTTCTAGTCATCAGTTCATATGTTGTCTTGGCTCTCATATTCTTAGCGTGCATTATCCTTTTCTGTCGTGGAAAGTATTTAAATGTTGTTTAATATACTTTTGTCCGTGTAAAGTTTGTTTTTCTTGTAATATATTTTTCTGCCGTGAAAGGGATGTTATTTAAAATTGACTGTCGTTCAAATAATCTTTTTATGCTTTTATCTTATTCTATTATGCCGATAAATCTAGCCCGTACCTATGACATTTACAATCCCGTATATCCGTTGTACGATGCTTCTTGGATTTATTTACAAAAAATAATTCTGTTTGATGTTAGTTTTAAGATTCTACGAATTCACTAATACGTAATTTTTAATTTGTCATATCTTCCATAAACTATTTCTTCCACTAATTCAATAAGCTTAAAAATATTACTTGCTGTACCGTACTTGCAGATAATATGAATCCGTTATTAAATTAAACTGAAAATATATTGATACAGTCTTTGTTCTGAATTATTAAATACAGAATTGGATAACGTTTAAGAACTTCAATAATAAATTGGCATATTATGACTCTTAATTTGTCGAATAAAGACCCAATTTTGAATGTGTATACAGAAAAACATTCGAGTATACCAACATTTAATTTTAATTGTAATGTAAATTTGTTGCATTGCTGGTCCCCAGGGAATACCAGATCAGTGTATAAAATCTTGTATTTATGTATTTATGTGAACTTTTACGCTATATCTGAGTCGCAATGAATTTAAAAACTATAGGAAGTTTTACAGTCTATCATGCAATTTAAAAATGCTTGACTTCGCTTCACAGTTCAAATGGATGTGTAAAGAAATAATAACGGGTAATCAGCATGGATTCTAGATCGGTAGATATATCAAGTCATTTGACAGTAAGCTTTAGGTAGATGCTTGCTGTATAAACAAACTTAAAAAAAACGTTAGATAGAGTCAATCATTAAATTTAAATTGTCAAATTAATTTATTTAGGTTTTAATCAAAAATTTGTTTTTGTTGTTCATAAATGATCTCTTATATAATTACAAAATTGGATATGTTCATTTGAAACGAGTCAATGAAATAAAAGATTTTGCGATCATTATGGACAGAAAATATGTATTAGAGCTAAAAAAATGTTAGCCTTTGTTAATTTGTTTTGAGCTTTACTTATAAAGCTACTCTTACTGCCCATTTATGTTAAGTAAGATAAATTTTAACGTTTGCCAACAAAGATATACAAGGCAATCTAATGTATATAAATGTAAATTACATAAATCCAATTATTGTTTGGATGTGCAGTAGTAGGTGTATTTGTTTACTGCTCATCAGATTTTGATGTATTTATGTTTAATATCAATAAATTTAAAAGTATGTTCCCTTAATTGTATAAATGTCATTAAGCTGTTTTTATTTATGTATTTATTTATTATTTTATTTGTTATCAAAATTGCGTAAAATTTTAATTACATGTATACACTTTATAAATTAATTTTATTATTTCATTTTGAAAAGGCGGATGCCGTATCAGTGTGTATTGGACAGTTATATTTGAAAAATTTTAAAGGCGTAATAAACAATGAAGTCGTGTTTACCATAAAATTATGCGTAATTACTATCTTTAATGATTGCATGCAATTTGTTGACTACGAATTATACGAATATTATTGTAAACATAATCTGAGTATAACACAAAATAATACCTACTACGGATAAAATATTATACAATAATTATATTTTACCTATTAATAATAGTAAATTTTATTAGGTTAGTTAATTTTATTGATGACTTATATAACTACATTTTTCATAATCTTTATAGGATACTTGTCCAAACTTCAGGGAAAGTACAGATTTAAAATTGCTGTACGAACTGACCATCGTGTTAAACTAATGTCCGAAATAACGGCGGGTATACAGATTATTAAAATGTATGCATGGGAGAAGCCGTTCGATAGTGTCATCCGATTAGCAAGAAAGTAAGTAATTAATCTATACCTGTGGGCATATACAAATTATACAAATTTAAACATGCTTTGCAATGTCGTTTAACCTTATGAGCCTACCCTATAATGGATTACAAACTATCCTTCCTCTTCCTGAAACGGAATCCGATACACACATTATACTTGGTTTGTAAAGGATAAACAATAAATACGTTATTTGTCAAACAATTTTACTATAATAAGTTCTTATAAGCTTGTGTACTTAGAAAATTCATTTCCGAGATAGTCGAGTAGTGAAAATGCACTTAACTCAGTCTGTCTTTCATTGTATCTAATTTGATTGGATGTTTTTACAGTTTTCTCCATCTGTTTTTCTTTGTTGTATTTATTTTGGTTTTTTGCTCATTATTGTAGCTGTGGAATATATTCAATTTGGTTTATGTGAGCATCAGATCTATGGTAATGATGTCTACAATATTTTGTTCCTCTCTATGGGCAGTCCGTTTTATTAAAGTGTCGTATAATTACATGGTAGTAGTATTAGCATCAAGGCCGGCTACAAGGAGGGTATTGTGGCAAGGCATCCATTCGGACCCAGGTCTACTCGAGGCGTATTAATTGTTTTACAAATTTAATAATAATTTATTTGCTAATAAAAAATGTTTTTGTAAATATTTTTGGACCCTACAAAAGACTGTACTTTATTCTTTGTTAAGGTTTTTTTGGGTATTTTGACCTCTAATTCATTGCTTTCTCTTATACTTTATTTACGTTTTTTTTTATTAGTAAGCCATGCCTATTAACTTTTGGCACTGGTAACTTTACTATAGTCTTACAATATCAGTAATATCTTTCTGAAACCAAAGCACTTACTGCAATTTATAGAGTTCCTATGGTCATTTTTCTAATCTACTTTGGCCTACATTAAATTATTTTTGTACATTTCAACCATCTAATATATGACTTGTTAACTTAATTCTCTACAAATCTATCATATAAACTTCCAACTGTCAATTCAACAAAGCAATTGTCAACTATTGTACAAAACTGTCAATTCTAAAAAAAACGATGTCAAATGTCTCACAAATCTGTCATATAAACTGTCAATTCAACTATGCTACTCATCTAATCTATGTCGAATGTCAATTTTATAAAAAAACTGCCTTACAAATCAGTTATATGAGCTGTGTATTATATAAAGTGTCGATTATTATTTAAACTGGTAAGTGAAAATTTAACAAAGCTGCCTAAATGTGCAAAAAAAGTAATTTTTTAGGAATTATTTGAATATTTGCGCGATTTTGTGTAGAAATCGTATTTTTTTAGAGATGTTAAGTTATGTTAGTAACAGTTCGGTTGATTTTTGTTAAATTTTAAGCATTAAATATTCGATATTTGAGCTGTAAATCTACCTCGAAAGCATTGTTGTACAGTAAACGTATCTTTCTGAATTTTTCTTACATTTTAGATCATTTATTTACATTTTCAAGGTATTTTTATTCAGAAAACGTTTTTTTTTTTAATAATGTTTGCAGTTTCTGTTATATCGCATTTTCAAAAGATTAAATGCAGTTTTTAAGCGTTTTTCAACAATTTTTCTAATCAGAAAAGAATCCTTTTCCCTATGTGATTTTAAAGGCATTTTTTAAGTTTTTTTTTTACAGTTTTGAATTTCTACGCATTTTTTTATGAATTTCAAGCTTTAGATCAGCTATACTTAAAACTGTAAAAGCCTTTTTAATGCGGTTTTCAACGTTCTGAGCATTTTTTAAATTTATTCATACGCAAATGCGTATGCAAATGCAAAGCATTTTATTCAGGAAATTTTTTATTGTTTTTTTTTTTAGTTTTTCTGAGCAATTTATTAAATTTTTACACACTAATGGTTTGCGCGTAGGAGAATTAATTGTGCGGATTTTTACTGCCACACAAATTTGTTATATTAGCAATTTATTAATTGCATGTGCTAAATACCCGGCACATGCACATTATCATTTTCATAAAAAAATATTATCATATAAACAATTAATGTTATTATTTTTTTATCTATAATAATCTGGAAACTGCGACTTTAGAATTGTTTAATTATATCGGAAATAAATAAAATTTTATCTTCTTTAATTAACTTTTGCTTATCAAAGTGAAGAGTGCGTTGCATATTGTATACTTCACAATTACTCACTTCTTTATTCCCCTTCTAGGATGTGAGCCTTTGTAGTTTGATTTGATTAGTATGTGATATGCTTTTGGTATTTTCTGAAGGTCCTGTTTGGAATAATTTTGTATGTTTCATTCCCTAACAGTTTATTGCTATGTTCTGCGGCAAGTTTGCTTACAATTTTTTTCAATCTCATATGAGATTCTGAAAGTTGGTTAGACCCAATAAATGTCCCTGTTCTTCTCTTTTTGGCGAGCTGATCCGCGATGAAGTTTCCTTTTATACCATCGTCTTATGGTGTTCTTTGTTGCAAATGCTTCCACACTGTTTATGCAAGCCATAAATAGTTTAGATTTTATTACTGGCGAACGTAATGCCTGTAATGCCTCTTTGCTGTCAGACATAATCGGTTATCGGTCTGTTAGAGTATAGTCCCGACTCGATTATGTTGTAGGTATACCAATCGATAGCAGCCACTTACTAAGGCATATTTACTAACTTTCAAAATGCTTTTATTGTAATGGAGGGCTAGGCAAGTCAATTTGCGTAATCTCTTCAACTTAAATTTTGGTATGAAAACTGTTAATTATTCTAAGGGCAATGTTTTGTATTGACATTACTGGTCTACTAGACTATGTTTGAATTAGTCTTAAATAAATATATATCAAAAGGTCTATTGTTGTAAAAAATGTTTTTACGTTGTACACAAATAAAAGTAATTTTTGTTTTAGGTTAGAAATTGACATAATATCGAAAAAATCATATATTTTGGGTTTTATGACAGCGTTAATGGTATTTACAGAACGCACAAGCCTTTTTATAACTGTGATAGTATATGTAGTTTCCGGCAATAGACTAACTAGTGACCTTGTCTTCTCTATGGCGCAATTTTTCAATATTATTCAGTTATATATGGCAATATTCTTTCCACTAGCCTTAGCATGTTTTGCTGAAGCCAAAGTATCTATACAGAGAATAGAAGACTTTTTATTACTTGCGGAAACTCAACGAAATGCTGTCGCAGTAACAACTACATTCAAAGAAAGTAAAGGTGGTATTAAAATAGTTAAAGGCAAAGCTAGTTGGATGCAAAATCCTATAATAGATACTCTGGGAAACATTAATATTGAAATTAAACCTGGAAAATTATGTGCGATTGTTGGTCCAGTTGGATCTGGCAAAAGCTCTCTACTGCAGTTGCTTTTAAAAGAGCTACCATTGAGCACTGGTAAATTGGATATTGACGGTACTGTTTCATATGCATCACAAGACCCCTGGTTATTTGTCTCTACTATTAGAAATAATATTTTATTTGGACAGCCATATGATAAGAAACGATATAAGGAAGTAATAAAAGTTTGTGCAATGGAAACTGATTTCGAACAATTTCCTCATGGCGATAAAACTTTAGTAGGCGAAAGAGGCGTGTCTTTGAGTGGAGGACAAAGAGCACGAGTGAATTTGGCTCGCGCCGTTTATAGATCTGCAGATATATATTTATTTGATGATCCTCTGTCTGCAGTAGATACCCATGTTGGCAAACACCTTTTTGAACAATGCATTATGAACTATTTAAAATCCAAGACGAGAATTTTGGTGACACATCAACTGCAGTTTTTGAAAATGGTTGACCAAATTATTATTTTAAATAATGTACGTATTATTGAATTGTATTGTTAGGTGTAGTTAATTAATAAAATATTTTGTTATTAGGGTCAAATTGAAAAAATAGGCACTTATGAAGAATTGTCTAAAAATGAATTGAAACATTTAAAGCTAGAAAATGCCGAAAATGACGAAAATGAAAAAGAAGAATGTAAAGAAAGAAAAAGATTAATGTCAGTTGTATCAGAAACGGTAAGTAATCGCCGATACGTACTATAAATCAAAATTTTACACAAAGATTTAATGAAATTAATATTATTTAATGAGTATGCATATAGGTTATATTTACTTAGAATTCAAAATACTGCTATGCTTCTTTAAGTCATCTTCAGAATGACTTAGGCTTACCAGAAGACTTATTTTAACCGGACAAGTTATCTAGCAAAGTCGGGGCTCGCGATCTTTTTTAAAAGTGGTTCAGTGCGTCCTCTTTTTTTGAAAGATTTTCTAACGGTTGTACGGTAAAAATGTATTTAATTGAAAAAACAAATATGGCGATATTCATAATTTTACAAATATTAATTACACTAGTTTTTTGAAATCTTACTATTTCTTAATTTTATATCATTTTTAGACTAAGTATCTGCTATAATTTTTTTGAAACATTTTGAATTTTGAAGGTCACAATGTTATTTTTTTAAAAGCTTAAGACTTAATATGTATTAAAAAAAAGCTGAAAAATAAAGATTTTTATTTAATTTTTAACTTAAAAAAAAAGTTTGTCATATTACACTTTTACAAAATGTTTTTTTTTTATTTTCTATAATAACTATATTTTTCTGGCTGCCTGCCATAATTTGCATTAATTTTCAAAAAGATGTTTTTATATTTTTAAGCCTAAATTAGGTAACTTTTTTTTTTTTTAATTAATTACATTTTTAATAAGAATTTTTCAGTATGCCAAGCATATATTTCATATTTTGAAAAACTAGAATTTAAAAACTAAGAAATTTTGTTTTGTTTTTTGTTTGTCTGGCATAAGTTACATTTATTTCCAAAAATTAGGATTTAGTTGAGATTTTACATTGAGAATCGATATCCAAGAATTTGTCATATTTTTAAGATAAATTAAAGTACAACTTTTTACTCAAAGTTTTAATACAAAGCCTTAAGCTTCTACAGAAAAAAGCTCAAAAACTAAAAATTTGTTATACTTTTAACCCAGAATCAAAATTTTTCTTTTCAAAGAATTTTTCATATTTTTAAACCCGAATTCGGCTACAAAATTATTTTATTTTAATTTTTGATAAGAATTGTACCTTTTAGTTTAACTGGCATATATTACATGGATACCAAAAAATAGGACTTTTATACGTTGAGCAAATGAATTTTTCATATTTAACACGTTAGCTGCCACAATGTTGAAAAAAAAATGTTCCGCTGGACCAAGTGGCTTTTTCAGATAATATTACTTGTAATTGTGAAATAAAATTGGAAATAGTGTTTTTTTAATTTTTTTGATGAGACCCGCCTTGCGAGTCTCATGGCCTGAATGTCATTTGTAATCAGTGGAGGCCGCGTGACTCGTATGTCGTGCAATAAATTTATGAATGAATTTTTCTTAGTTATACGTTTTGTCTACAAAAATAAAGCAACGTTTCTGTACTTTTCTTTTCTTTTTTTAAACAGTTTCATTGATAAAGATACAATATTATAATTCACTCATTTATATGACATCTCCCTTTGACTTCTATAAAAATAATCATATTTTTCGGAGGTCAAATACGCATTTTGATTGCCCAGGCCATCTAATTTTGGAATACAAACGCTGCAATGGACAGTAAGACACGTATGTCACTGCAGGGGCCTATACGCACGGAAACCTGAGGCCGCCATACGTGTCTCATGGAAGCTAACGTGTTAAGGCCTAAATTAGGGTACAGTAGAATTTTTGATAAAAAAATTTGTTTAGTATGAATGATTTAAAAATATGGTAAACAATTTTTTAAAATCTAAGATTTTTCATATTTTTAAGCCTAATTAGGTCACAAATTTTTAGTTTGCCTGGCATGTTTTAAACATATATTTCTAAAAATGATGACATTAAGAAAAATGCTAAAACAAAGAATTTTCAGTTTTTGGAAAATTCTTTGTTTTAGCATTTTAAATTTTTAGTTTGCCTGGCATGTTTTAAACATATTTTTCTAAAAATGATGACATTAAGAAAAATGCTAAAACAAAGAATTTTCAGATTTTGGAAAATTTTAGTCTCTTTAGAGAAAACATAAATTTGGTAACTCTAAGCATAGCAGTATTTTAAATTTTAAATAAATATAACCTTTATTTATCCATGTATGCACAATTTGATCTTCAACACATTTTAATTTGAATGTTGTGATTTGAATTTTTGTATTTTTACCAATATTAAAATTCCAATACAAACATTTACTCTTTAATCTTAACATTAGAAGTACTTCTTTCTTTAGACTGTAAGTTAATTATATTCGCGCTTATAAACAGTATTGGAATATTTGATATCAATAGTATCTAACTATAAAATAGATGCTTAAATATATGTTTTTTAGAGCACAGTTGAGGAAGAAGATGGCGATGAACCACAAGAAACTCAGGAACTTATGGAAAAGGGATCCATCCCTACATCAACTTATACGGAGTATTTTACGTCAGGGGCTTCTTGGATAGTATTACTAAGTTTGGCATTTTTAATCATATTAGCTCAGGTTGTATGTAATAGTGGAGATCTTTGGCTTACACATTGGTAAGTTTTTTTACATTGCAATACACATCAAAATAGTCCTATCCAACGTTGCATTTATATCTGACAGATAGTTTCTCTATTCGTTTCGTTTCGAGCGCACCAGATATTAATACAAGTAAACTGTCAAACAATTTATTTTCTATATTTGTTTCATAACTAATAACATAAATTAAGGGGGCAGTTTGAAAAGCTTCGTAAGACTACGAGCAGAACTCACGCAATTTAACTCCTTATTAAAATCGGTTTTTTGCAACATGTTGAGAATGAAATTTCCAATCTAATAAAATATATAAAAATCCATAAACTTTAATTGTTTATTAAATTTTGAAATTAATTTGTAATTTTTTTGTCGAAATATTTGCTTAAACTTTAAGAAATATACTTCATTAAACATTAAACTTAGTAGACTTTTTATTGTGTTATAAGTTATTTTTCTAAAATAACAATTGTTACAGTTCTGCTCGTAGTTGTGAATGTATGATAAAATGTGAAATTTGAAATTCCCGCGTGTATTAATTTTTCTACCTGTTTGGTACTGCTGCCACTGTATATGTGGGAAACCAAAAATTGTATTAAATTAACTTTATAGATACAAAGCCAAGCTTTAATACCATTTTTCTGAAATAATGCTGTTTGGCATCTATGTATTTTATTTCTAAACACAGGTGTCTTTTTTTATGCCATTTGAAAAATTATTTTAATTTTAATAAGAAATAGAGATTTGCGTTGTGTTTACTTCAAAAGTGAGTAAATTCGCAGCTAAAAAATACGATACCTGTCAAAAAATTTGTCAAAAGATTTCTCAAAAAACATTGTTATTTTTTTGTTACAAGTTTTCGTTTTTAAGAAAAATAATCTGAGTGGACATTTTTTCTTTAGATTTTAACTTTTAAATTAAGCAAAATAAAAACGTGTTATAGCACTTAAGTACTAAATTTAAATTATCTTTAAAATGGTATCAAGAAACTTCTTGAAAAAAATATCTACATAAAGCTGTAGTAGCACCAAACAATGTGCTTAAAAAAACTACATTAGAGCCATCTAAATGCTTGACTTTGTAGTTACATGCCCTTTTCATTACAATTTATGATTTTCATTTTTTAATTCAAAACTACTTCATTTGTAAGAAATTAAAATTGGACTGAGTTTGAATAAACTATATAACTTTATTATAGATTTTATCTTTAATCAAAACATAAAAATATACACAATTAGCCAAATATTCTATATTCTTTGATTAAAACATTTACATTTGATATAAATGCTGAAATGAAGAGACAATTGCCCATTGATCATTTACCAAATTGATAAATAAATTATTTAATTATTTCATCTCTATTTAATTTTTATTATTAATAATATGCCATGTTTCAATAATTACAGGACGAATTCAGAAAATCTTATGTGTTTAAATACTGATACATTCAATCGATCAGATACTGCATCTTTAAACGCAACGCTATTTAATGTTACTGATGACATAGACAATTCTACTGATCTACTACAGTTTTCAAACGAAACAAATTTTTGCCTAAATGCAGAATATGATAGAAAAAACTACATCTTCATATACACTGGTCTCATTATACTTACCGTCATTTTAACAACAGTTCGATCTTTGGTGTTCTACAAAATTTGTATGAACGCTTCAAAATCTTTGCACAATGTTATGTTTAGTAATATATTACAAGCTACAATGAGATTTTTTGATACGAATCCATCAGGTAAGCTGTTTTGATTTAAAATTTACAAAATGTTTTAATTATTCTGTAATTATTAGGTAGAATATTAAATAGATTCTCCAAGGATATTGGTGCCGTTGATGAAATATTACCAAGATGTATGTTGGATTCCATACAAATATTTATGGTGATGTCTGGCATATTAGTGATGGTCTTCATTGTTTCTCCATTGATGATTATACCAACTGTTGTCTTAGCAGCTCTATTCGTTGGTGTACGTTATATTTATATGGCAAGTGCACAAAATATTAAACGATTGGAGGGAATAAGTAAGTTATTTATTTATAATGTGTTAAAGATTAAATTGTGTGTACATGGCTAAATATAAATATAGGTTTTGTTGTATTGTTTCTGGTATTACATATGTAAAAAAATTTCATCATCATAACATCATTATCCTGAAGATAACGTATAAGACGAAACTAGTAATAAATAATCTATATTTATTATTTATTCATATTTAATTGAATTATGTGGAATGTATTTAATTTATTTGCACCAACCACATTGCCGACATGGTACACAAAAATTACAATTCACACAAAATGCTTTTTCGGTAAACTGTGTCTAATTTTTGCAAAATTAAACGAACCCACTCAAAATTTCTGGTTTTGCCTAGTTAAATTTGATATGTTTTTATTTGTCAATGTATTTTGATGGAATGCAGATTTAATATAGGTGTTCTGTCGGTACTTTTTCAAGTTTTAACAACTTTAATGTCTATTGGGTACCTTTCTAGAGAAAATTGAAATACAAAAGGACACATGGGTTTGAGTTCTCAATCTGTTGCTTTACAGAATGATGGTTGCGGTCTGTGTTACATTGCAAATGCTTTAGGAAATAATAAGATTCAGGGAAACAAGACAGTACAGTACTCGACAAGACCGGGACAAGGCAGACAGAGACCAACAAATGCCATCGAAAACCGCTTTATTCGAATGCAAGCGTTACGATTGATTGCACTATGACAGCATTTGCTCTTGTTCGAACGCTGAATGTTCATAGAAACATAGTTTCAGTATATACAGATTACAGAAACCTAAATGAGTATGGATTAAAATCAAGAAGACCTGCAACGGATCCTCTTGTAACCGCAGATTGCAGTGTTGTAGATTGTCATCCGTGCTCTTTACTGATAAGTTCAACCGATTCATATCAGATGGTCAAGACGAGATTTGGAGAAGAGCGATTTGCAGAATGCTGTTTGTCTCCAAGAATTCCTAATACAAACATGAAGATGATGTTCTAGTAATTAAAAATTTAAAAATATTAACTTAAAAATTAAGCCGATATCAGTTTTAGTAAATTTTGAAAAAAATATTTAGGTTGCGAATTTCAAACTATTTTCAAAATTTCAGAAAACCTCACATTATTTAATGTATGTAATATTTTGCTATCATGACATTCAAGTTAATTAAAATATTTGAAAAACTTAAAACTAAGTCAACTATGTCAGAAAAAATCAATTTTTCACATTTTATACTATTTTCAAAATATGCAAATGCACCTTTGAATAAATGAAAAACTTTTCCAAACAAATAAAAATACAGAAAGTTGACTAATAATGCTAAAATTTGGCTTAAAGGTTAGTATTCTCAACTGAAGTGCCCCGACCACACACCCAAATGTTACTTATCCAAAGATTGGTTAGTTCCTCTTTCTGCAAATGTCAATTGTTACTAAATTAGGGAAATATCCAATCATGTGTTGCATAGTACAGTTATTGCGGGCGAGTAGTTTCAAATGAAGTGCCCCGCCCATCCACACAAGTGTTAGTTATTGAAACTTCCGTCTTTTGACTTTAGCACTACAGAGTCTGTATCTAAGGCAACAGGTCTGTTAGTTTGAGTTTATGGCATTACAGAAAGGATAGATACATACAGGGCTATCAGAAAAATGGAAATTAAAGGAAACAGCGCAAAAGATTCAGATGAAATAACAAAAGCAAATCAAAAAACTTGAATACTAAATGAAGCATGATATATGTATATGATACGGGTGATCTGATTGAAAGGCTAAGTTCTATACTAAAAAATACATAAGTTTTGTCAGAAACATTTTATATGCGTGATAAACAAAATACTTAGGAATATAATGATAATAGAAACTAACTAAGGATACACATTCCAACAAATAACAAAAGAATCGGAATAATATGAACTGTACTTAAAAATTGAGTTTAAAAGAATGACACGCGTCCGGCTATCCAGAGGCAAACAAACAGAAAAATCTAAAAAATGAAAAAACAAATAAAAAGACGAGAACTAGAAGCCTGGGAAAAACAGGAAGAAGAGGTTAAAAGAACTATAAATTTCAGTAAAAGCAATAAGATGGGATGATCCCCAGAACAAATAGCAGAAACAAAAGTGATCTCTCATTTGAAACAAAAAAGATACAAGAGAGAAATAAGCGGCAACAGTGGTTGCCCTAATTGCAGTGATATTATCGACCAAATAACCAAAGAGATTAGGAAAGAACGGGAGATATGGCGATAAAGATGAACAAATTCAGGAAGATATGAAGAGGCAAACTAAAAGAAGTAAAAGAAGCATGGATAAAAGAAAAAGAAATACTAAGAAACGGAGTTGAGAACAATTGGGAAAAAGGGAGACACAAAAGAAGAAACATCATCGTTATAAAGGAAAAAAGATTTCAAAATAAAGACAGCATAAAAACTTTCCTAAAAGAAGCAGTGGAGTTGGAAGATCGATTGGGCTGAAAAGACAGTCGTAGTAAAGTTCAAGCAACGTGAAGACAAGATAAAAGTTATGAAAAACAAAAAAAAATAAAAAATACAAAGAAGGGTATTTATAGATGACAACATGACAAAAAATTAAAGATGATACAGAGATTTCGAAGAGAGACAGCTCCGAATGAGAGAGAAAAGAGACATTGGACAAAAATAGATGTGGATATAAATGGAAGACTTTAGTTGAAACTGTCAACCAGCAATAAAATAAAAGAAAATTGGCAGAATAAATGAAGGAATACGAAAGGGAATAAAACATGAAGGGGAATTGAAATGAGAAAAAGAGGGAATAACAGAGAAAAAATTGTGGGTAGAAGAAAGAAAATATAAGATGATTGCAGTGTACAATAGAAGATTAAAATCAGTCAGGACGTTAATAGAAAATACTGTAAAAAAAGACAAAAGAAACAACAAATTTGATAGTAAGAGGAGACTGCAATAAGAGGAGGAAGAGTGAAATATGGAATAACAACAGAAAGGGAATCAAAAGCCAGACTAAAAAATAGAGAAGTAAAAGAAATACCTATCTAAGACCAAATGAAAAGTCAGTAATAGATTATGTAATTGTCAACAAAGACACGTGGCATGAGACAAATTTAAAGTGGGGGAGAGAGTGGAGTGTACAGTCAGTTCATCAGCCACTGGAGGTATATTTATATAGTGTAAAATACAATAAGAAAACAAAAAAAAACACAAAGAAGAAATGGTAATGAATGCACATTGCATTCCATTGCAAGAAAGTATAGAAATGTATGGGGAACACATGAATCAAACCTACAGTATATAAAAAGATGTGAAAAGAAAAATTACAGAACTTGAAAAAAGAGTTAGACAGGCCACAGTGAAAAAGATATATTTAAGAACAGAAGAGAAATTAGGGAGAAGCAAGTAGTATAACAACGAAAGCACCCAGAAGAAGAGAAAAGCAAGAAAAGCACTCCGAAAATGGAAAAAGAATAAAGCAACTAAAAAGAAGTATTCAGATGCGCAATAGAACTACAAAAACAAATGTAAATATCTTAAGAGGATATATAGTATGAAAGAAGAAATGGAGATAAAAGAAATACCCACTTAAGAGTAAGCATAGAAATAGAGAACAAAACAATTTCTATGGAAGAATGGAGGAAACATTTTTATATATATTTTTTATATGAAGATATAGAGGAAGAAATTATTCAACCTCCAGAACAAAAATCGGACTAGATCACAAAAGAAACAAATTGGAGACCAATAAAAAGATTAAAGAAAGGAAATCGAAAGGTATGGATGGGATACAAAATTAAAAATAGATGTATGGAAGGGAAGATTTGATTGAGAAACTGTCTTATATTAGCGCTAGCGTATGCAGATAAAATGTTTAGAAAGAAAGGGTTAGAGGTTAATGTGAAAAACAACAAAAATATTGGTATTCAGAAAGGGGGGAGGATAACCGAGAGTAAAAAATTGAAAAATGAAAGGGATAAAATATTGTGGAAGTAAAAATATTTAAATACTTTTTTATTTTGTACTACTAATAACGTGAATATAAGATGGCAAAAAGCAAATAAAGTGAAAGAACAATAAAAGAAATTTAAAAAAGGCATCTATTTGAATAGAGAAGCACCTGCATATGTAGTACTAGAGGAAGCAAAAAAAGATAAGATTAGAGTTAGTATTTACTCGCTACAAAACAAGGATCGATCAAATGTCTCATTTCATGTTATTGCATACACATACATATTTTGGAATAATATTATTTATTTGAAAATTATTTAAATTCTTCATTGTCTTTTTTGGATGAACGACTTGATCTTAGGTCTAGTTGTCTTATACGTTAGGAATTATACTTTAAAGTCTGTTGAGTTGTCTGTAAAGTCCATCTATTTATTTTTGGTCTGGTGGGACCTTTTATTGGTGGCCAATCTGTCTTGTAATGCAACCAACCATACCATTCAGATGTGGCTTGCATCATATTCTATAACAAATTGGTAGCATCATGATTTTTACATTTTTATTTCTGCATAGATTTTTGTTATTATACTGTTTTATATTTTAGCACGGGCCCCAGTGTTTTCTCATATTACTGCTTCATTGAATGGTTTAACTACTATTAGAAGTTCTGGAGCACAGTATATGGTAGCAAGGGAATTTGACGAATTGCAAGATCAACATACAGCGTCTTTTGTTATGATGATATTCGCGAGTGAAACATTTGGTTTCTATTTGGATCTCATTAGTGTTATTTTTGTTTGTATTGTTACTTTTCAATTTTTCATTTTTGATAGTGGTAAGTTATTATTATTAATGATTGTAAGAAGTATTAACTATATTTTGTTTGAAGTTGTTGGTGGTGATGTTGGTTTGGTCATATCACAATCATTAATCTTAACTGGAATGTTACAACACGGTATGCGACAAACAACGGAAGTAGCTAATAATATGACAAGCGTAGAACGTGTTTTGCAATACACAAAGCTGGACAAAGAGGGACCGTTTGAATCAGAACCTACAAAGAAACCGCATAGAGATTGGCCACAAAAAGGAAAATTACAGTTTAAAAATGTGTATTTAAGATACGTTGCAAATGATCCACCAGTTTTGAAAAATTTGAATGTACAAATTGAATCTGGTCAAAAGGTAAGCTAAATTTATATTTAATTAGCCTAATTTCTTGCCCTATTAGAAGAACTATAGTAACTATTGATAGAATTGTAAAATGGCGAATTAAGAATGTTAACTTGTCAATAGATTGATTAAAATAATCTCTTTAAAAGTTCTATCTCTATTTCTGAAAAGTAGTTTCGTCAGAAGAACAAAAAATTGCAGGTTCAGAAACATTAACACTATCGACCATAGGGTGTGAGCTTTGTTAATTGAATGTGCATTTAAAACTAAGTTGAGAAGAAACAGAGATCATGACAGGCTGTGTAACAGCCATTCAGTGTTTTAGACATTGGTATCTCATAATAAGATACGTTCAGCTTTCCCGTGGATGAAATACCATGAAATCATGGGCAAATTTATCACTTAAATGTCACATGTTAGAGTTTAGTTCTTCCCATAGTTTCTTCCATGCCATTCTTTTGGAATCCATTATCGCATTTTTTAGAGCTTTTCTCTCTCCTGCATATGACTCTTGTGCTTGTTGCAGTAGATTGATGTCTCTTAGACGTTTGCCAATTATTCTCAGTCCGTTTGGCTTTTATACAGCTCTTTCTCTTACCTGTGATATCTTCACTCCACAAATGGCAAGTTTTAATTATAGTTTCCTTCAGTTTGTCTGCGATGTGTATCATTCCTCGTGTTTAAATTAATTATAATTAAAAAAATGTTTACTACTACTGTTGGGAGAAAAAAGAAGAACCTTAGAATAAATTTTGCATGGCCATATGTTACTAAAACGGTTAATTAAACTTTATGCATGTGAAGTGTTGATATTTACGTTTAATGTATTTTATAGGTAGGTATTGTAGGAAGAACAGGAGCTGGGAAATCTTCATTAATTGCAGCAATTTTCCGATTGGCGCCAATTGAAGGTATAATTGATATTGATGGTGTAGATGTTAATAATATAGGTTTGAATGATTTGAGAAGCAATATATCAATCATACCACAGAATCCAGTTCTATTTTCAACGAATGTCAGAAAAAATTTAGATCCCTTTGACAAATGTAGTGATGAAACATTATGGAAAGCATTGCAAAATGTAAGTAAAGATATTTTTGATGTAAAAAATGCTCCAATGATACAAAATTATTTAACTAGTAACTGATAATAAAGTCATTATTTTTATAGGTGGAGTTGAAGGACTCTATAGATAATTTGGAACAACAAGTTACTGAAGGAGGATCAAATTTCAGTGCTGGTCAAAGGCAATTAATGTGTCTTGCTAGAGCCATAATCCGAAACAACAATATTATTATTTTAGATGAAGCTACTGCTAACGTCGATCAACAGTTAGTTTTTATAATTTAAATTAGATATACAAATTTATAAACCATGCTCTTATTCGTTTTAGAACTGATGCATTAATACAAAAAACTATTAGGCAAAATTTTAAAAATTGTACCGTTTTAACCATAGCTCATAGATTGAATACTATAATGGACTCCGACAAAGTTCTTTTAATGGATGCTGGAGAAATGGCGGAATATGCACATCCTTATGAACTATTGCAGAATAATAATGGGCATTTCTTTAATATGGTTAAACAAACTGGTGAGAATATGTCTGCAACATTAACAGAAATTGCAAAACAATCTTTTGAAGCAAAATCAAAAGATATTGTTAGTAAAGCAATAGAAGATGAAATTAGGAATAATGAACATACATGATAACAATACCATCTTATAGTTATCATATACCATCTTTTATTGTGAAATTTATTCTTATTTACTTAAGCTTTTAATTTTTCACTTAATATTTTTTGTTATTTATAACTTTAGGTTATTTATTTACTTAATTAATTGCCAAATATTGTTTTATTTTCTACAAATAATAAAAATAAATCTGTTATTTCACTTACAATGTGTTTTATTACTATTTAATAAAGTAATATTATTCTGTTTGCCTATGGTTGATTTTAATTGTGTAATAATTTTTAGAAAAATATTTAATATCTGAATACTGCTGTATGCGAAATATCTTTTACATTAATATTAATGCTCGAGTTTTGTGATCGTTTTAACTCAAATTTAGAAAATATATTTTAATATAAACTTTTTTTCGTAAAGAAATGTGAGTAGATTATTGATATATGCGGTAAGTCCATATTGAGAAAATTTAAAAAGTCAATATTTAAACATTCGTAAGCGTTGTGTCTTATTGGAAATTATTTTTTTGTAATTTTGTAGTTTTTTGTAAGTATATATGTATATACAGGCTTTTTTTTTTTTTTTTAGGACGTAGTGAGTTGTTGGCTCTCAACAAGTGGCCCTTAAGAATAACTTACGCATGGTAATACCTTCCGGTTTTCTTCTCTGCGCAAATCCTGTTGTTTTAATGTCCCTGTCTAAACTAACCTACATTTGGTGCTAGTTTGAGGCGGGCTGGTTTTTGCTTCGCGGATTTTCACGCATCATCTGCGGCACGCATGCTGTCCCCGGCCCCTCTCTCCCTATAGCCCCTACCTTTGTCTGTCTCTTTTGTCATTTTGCCTATTCTTATCTGCACTGGCATCTACCTCTGCATTCTCTTCTTTCTCCCATCTTTGTGTTATTTACTCTAATTATATAATTTGTTCTCATATGTGCTCTTAGCTTACTAAGGTCTTCGATCACTTCTTCTTTATCGTATCCCCTCTCCTTCATGAATAATTTATGCAGTTCCATCAGTTGTATTCCTTTTGGCAGTCCTAGATTTGTAAGTTTTACCTCCAGTGATATCTTTGTATCTCCATCAGGAATTACTTCTTTATGTCCTCTCGTTGCCAGGTATATTCTGACTATCTGAAAGGTTGCGATCTCAGTCATCCTCGAGATAGCATATCTACCATTTGGTATTTGCCTTGTTATTTCTGTTATTCTGCTTTCCTTCAATATTTCTTTTCTCCTTCTCCTTATCTCTGCAATTTCGTTTGGTATCGTAGTCTCTGTAAATGTTCTTCTTTTTTCTTCTGTTTCTTGGTATGCACAATTGTCATGTCCTTTCTTATTTTTTCTTTTTGATCTTTTTCTCTGTTTTCTTGTTTCCATTTAGCTTCACTCATCTCTTTCCTTTCTCTTCTATGGCTTTTAGTTTGTGTGTTTGTTTCCATTGTTTGTTTTTCTATATTCTTCTATTGTCAAACTCTTCAATTTTTTTTTTTTAGTACACTTGTTGCAAAGTTTTTTAACGCCCTCCATTTATTTTCATCTTTTAAGCATTTGTTAATGATTGTTCTTTTATCCACTTTGCTTCCTAGTATATATTCTATTTTTTTTTTCTATCTTCCTCGCATTCTACTAGAGTGTGTTCTGCGTTATCGTATGTTTCTTCCTGACAAAATGTACACCTTTCTTCTTCATTTATTTTTTTAATTTTTTGCAAGAATTTTCCAAATGCTCCATGCCCGGTCAGTATTTGTGTTGTATAATAGCACGTCTCGGGTTTCTTCTCTACCCATTCTTTTATGCCTGGGATTAATTCTCTCGTCCATTTCCCCTTTTCTCCTGTATCCCATTTTCTCTGCCATCTTTCCATAGTCTTCTTTCTTGCTCTTATCTTTGCTTCTTTTTTACTCGTTCCTTCTTTTACAAGTTTTTTTATTTCTATTCTTTCCTCCACCATCATATCCGCGGGAGGTGTTGCCGCAATTACCTCTACTGCCTCTTGTGACACTGTTCTGTAAGCTCTACAAATCCTTAGCGAGCTTGCTCTTGTGGCTCCTCTTACTTCCTTTTTGTTTTTTTTTTTGTTTTCATGGCTTCTCCCCATGTTTCTGCGGCGTACAGCAATTTGCTTCTTGCTGCCGTTGCTATTAGCCTTCTGCTTTCTTCTCCTGGACCTCCGTTGTTTGGCATAAGTCTACCAAGCTTTCTCTCAATTTCCTTTGTTCCAATGACCGCTTCCTTAACCTGTTCATTCCATCCCTTTGCTTCGAGTGTCACTCCAAGGTATTTGATTTTTTTTCTTATGGTTATCTCTTGATCTCCCACCTGTATCTTACCTGTTCCTCTATTATTCCTCTTAGTCGATAGCCATGCCGCCTCAGTTTTTTGTGTTGCTAGTTTTAATCCCTTACTTCTCATCCATATTTGTATCATATCAATTGCCAGCTCTAATCTTCCTTTTAGTACTTCTATTTCTACGTCTCTACCTACTACTGCTATGTCGTCCGCAAATGCTGTTATTGACACGCCTTCCGGAATCTTCATTCGAAGTAACTCGTTATAGACAAGGTTCCACAGTTTTGGTCCCAGTGCTGAGCCCTGCGGTACCCCTCTAGTAAGTTTGAATCTTCCATTTTTGGTCACTAGGTTTCTGTCCTGTAAGTAGCTCCATATAATCTTGATTGTTTTTCTGTTCAGTTCTTTCTTCTTTGCCGCCTCTATGATTGCTGCCCATGATACGCTATTAAACGCGTTCTGCATGTCCAACGCTATCATTACACAGTGTTGCCTTTTCCTCTGCGTTCCGCTGTTTGCTTCTTTTGCTATTGCTTTCACTTTTTCAATAGCTCCTAAGGTTGTTTTTCCTTTGGTAAATCCGTATTGTTTTTTTTTTTCATCCTCCTTTTTCTTCTATTTCTTGTTCTATTCTCCGTACAATAACTTTCTCCATTATTTTAGCCAGTGTATATACAGGCTGTTTCTTAAAAAACGCCGGAAGCTATAATTTTCTTATTTTAAATTTTAGACCCAACAAACTATATATATTTTTAAATGGCAAGAAATAAGTTATCTTTTGACGTTCTCAGTTTGTAAATATATTTTACCTGTTTTGAGTAACGATATCCATCATCGTTATTTTAAATGGAACACCCTGTATATTTTTACATATTTTGATTCAGGGTGAAATTCTTCATACAGCAGTGTATATTATTTATTTATTTGTAGACGAAAAAGTTTTTTAAAAAAATTATGAAATGTGCAAGAAAAACATTTGTAAATACTGAAATATTTTATTGGAAAAAAACTACAAAACATAATATACGTGCCTATCCACTTTCTATCAAATTTTGCGTTTATCCAATCAACATTTATTCTGGCATTATGAGGGGTAGCCCCATCTTGTTGAAAATAAACTGTAATACTGTTCAGCAAGAGGCAATTCATCCAAAAAAGAGTGTAAGTAATGAGTCAACAGTTGATGGTATTTCTCTTGATTTTGGGTCCCATCAATGAAGAATGACCCAATCAAAGTATTTCCTAAAATACCACACCAAACATTCAGATAAATCTTTGTTGAAAATTAGTTTCAAGATCATGTTTATCTTACACAACCAGAAAACAAAGAAATACTAAGGGTTAGGATTATCAAAGCTTGCCACGAAATATCTCGCAATTTGATATTAGATGCCAGTAATGGAGTAACTAAAAGATGTCAGTTCTGTATTCAGCACGGTGGGAATCAATTTGAACAATATTTGTAGATATTATGTTTTGTAGTTTTTTTTTTCAATAAAATATTTTAGTATTTACGATTGTTTTTCTTGCACATTTCATTTTTTTTTTTTTAATATTTCCGTCTACAAATAAATAAATAAAATACACTGCTTTATGCAAAATTTCACCCTGAATCAAATATGTAAAAATATACAGTGTGTTCCATTTAAAATAACGACTCAAAACAAGTAAAATATATTTACCAACTGAGAACGTCAAAAGATATCCTATTTCTTGCCATTTAAGAATATATATAGTTTGTTGGGTCTAAAATTTAAAATAAGAAAATTATAGCTTCCGGCGTTTTTTAGGAAACAGCCTGTATATTGAATTAAAATTACAAAAAAAAACAATCATTTTCAATAAACTTGTTTTTATATGAACTGTTTTATTTTATCATTATTAAAAAAAATCAGGCAAATGGAATTAAAAAATCAAGTTGGACTTTATATTAAAAACTAGTACTTTCAGAATATCAAATTGTGATTTTAAAACAAATTTCTAAACATTTTGATTGATATTTGGCACTCATTATTGTTATTTTTGATTTGAAACCAACAATGTAAGAGTAATGCTATGCTCGCGGCCACATAATGACGTCAGTCATGGTAACTAAACTCATACTCGGCTCCGGGGCACGCTTGGGCTGATTTGTATCCCAAACTTGGAAACCAGTATAACCATTTCTAATATTAATTCTTAATAATATTTCTTAGAGGGAAGAAGATTTCTTTTGTTTGTCCTTAACTCCTCACCACAAAAGGTGCCTTCTGCAATGAGAGACTACAATGGGTCGATCAATGGAAGCAAGTTATCTTTAGCGATAAATCGAGATTTTGTTTGTGTGCCCATGTTGGTGGTAATATGATTAGGTTAGGTTAGGGTTGAAAACCCTCATTCTCTAACAGAATAATGCGAAACCGCAGACAACTAAGATTACTATGAAGATCCTGAAACTAGCTAATGTTAAAGTAACCCGGACATGCACACCCTAGACCTTTTCAGGTCTTCTGTTATGTACTTTTATTTATTTATTTATTTTATCTTTATTACGTCTTCTCGATGCTTATGAATAACTAACCAGTTTCTTTCGATCTATAATATTATATCGGTTCTCTACTGCCACCTTTACCTCATGTTCTATTATATGATCTAGCGCACTTAAAGATTACGTGTTCCGCGGTGTCTTCAATTCCGCATTGTGAGCAGTTGATATCCTCTCTTAGTTTGAAACTAGCCAGTAGACCTTAAAGCATCCGTGTCCACTTAGGAATTCGGTGAGATAGTAATCAATCTTACCATGCTTTCTACTTACCCATTTCGTTATCTTTGATCAATGATTTCGTCCATTTCACTTTGCCCGAGTCATTTAGCTATTACGTTTTTTAACTTGTTTAGCATTTCCATGTAGATGTTTCTCTTTTCGTAGATGTCCATGTTTTGTGAGCGCCTTCTTTGTTTGACCATATAGTTTATTGGCATTACTGAAGATATGATAAGGAACGCCTCTGTTGAAAAGGTATTGTATCCTCGTAATATTTTTAAAACTATTTTCCTTTGCTACGAAATCAGCATATTTTTGTATCGTACATCATCACCGAATATGGCATCGAGTATAGTAATCTCCTTTTAATCCATAACAAGTCATCAATGCTTGGCATTAGCTTGCCAAGAGAATGTACGCTTATATGCTTTTTCTGTAATTTTGTTTATGTACTCTTTCATTTCTAGGTTTCTGTAAAACCATATCCCTTTATTGTCTCATGTTTTAAATTTCTCCGTATGGGATTACTGCTTCCGTATTGTTTTTTGCAACTTTTAGTCTTTTGCTTTCTATCTTTTTATAAATCCTTTCTAGGGTTATGTTTGCATTTGCAATTAGGTTTTCTTCAAATTTTAAGGTAATGATAAGTGCAGTATCAACCGCAAAGTACACCTTTAGCACACCTTCTTTTAACTACTGCTCTAACATGTCGTTGAAGTATATATATATAAAAGATGGAACCTTGTGGAACTACACACATCATTAGTTTTTCTTTCCACTCCAATCTTTTCCAATATTTCCCATGCCTAGCCATAATACCAAATTAATATCTACTGTTTTTAATAGACAAAACTTCCTCTTTCTCACTGATCTCCCAGTTGGTTCTTTGACAGAATCCATAACCTTCTCCATGGCTCCTCACGTTTCAGTCTGCTTGTGATTAGGTGATTTAAAACTTTTTTGAAACTGAACATAATAGCCTATAACTGATCGGTTCTACGTTTTCTTCACCCGTTTCTGTTATAATACCAATTTTGCCTGTTTCCATATTGATGAAAAATTAATTCTTAGTTCATAACTTCTAGAATAATTTTTGGAATCGCCTTTATCGTTTCCAAGACTATACTAGGCGGAATTTTATCCGGACCTGGTTTGGTTTTATCATCGTACATATTTCTACTTCGCTTACACCTAAGCAATCCGATTTTACTTTTCGGTGGCCAGGACTTTCTGCCTATTTCTTTTGCCGTTTGTCCGTCAGTGTGGTGTTTGAGTTAAATTTGAGCTTTTTTGCTACACTTTTATGACCCAAACCCCACACATCATTTTCCACTTTGTTACAAAGATCCCTCCATAACTTCTTTTTAGCATCCATAATAACGCATACTTGTATGCGTTTCTTGCCACGGTAAAACTCCTTTTAGTGGTTCCGTTTTCACCTGATTTACATTCGTGTTTACGTTTCCTTGCTCTTGTTTTTTTTTTTTACTAATTTTACCGTTATTTTCGACTATTTCGTACCTGTTTTCGTTTAGACTTAACTTTCCTCTTCGTCGGTCTTGTACCGTCAGTTACAGTCACCAAATCCTGACTTTCTAACCATTTTAATAGTATTATACCTTTCACATTCTCCTTTCTCGCCCCATATTCTAAGCTTCGCGTTAAAATCTCCGGCTATGACAACTTTTTTGTTTTGTGTTTTTATACTTGCAGTAAAGACTAGTAAGTATTTTTCAAACTCTTGTAGCGTCTTGCTAGATGACTAGAAATATGAGAATATTACCATGTCCTCTAACTCCTCAAACGCGTATCTGTTTATTCCCTTTTAGATTTTTGTTATAGACCCGTATGGTGCGTCCTGGCACTTGCCACTATCTAGTAAAGCCACTCGTCGCTATCTTATTAGGTTCTGCTATTATGACTGTCTAGTTGGTTTTCAATAATTTTTGTGAAATAAATCTTCTCTCGTCGGCTCTGTGTCCTTTGCTTCAATAAAACAGCTTTTTACAGTATAGCTTACTCTTACCTCAACACACCTATAGCACCTCTTTTCATGTTTCTCCTCTCTGCAACTGTAGCATCTTTGTGGAAGACTATTTGATTCTGCCTTTGCTGTGGGCAAAGTCAGCACGGCCTACTTATAATTGATTCTATTTACTTTATCATTTAACTTGATTCCGTATTCGTCAGGAATTGATTTCTTCCCCAGTTTAGCGTATAGCGTTTCTATTGTTTCGCATTCCTCTATCAAAAACATGACTTCTTTGTTTACTCTTGTGATACACCTAGCTTGCTTTATGTTCGCTGGTTAAGTTTTTTTTTTCATTCGTACATTTTTTCGATGTTATTGCTTTGCTACGCCTCATCCATACCTATAATATTTGGTGTAGGCAACTTTATTCCTTGTGTGGTATTACTACTACCGTAAGTCCTCTGTTCTTTATCCAGCCATTTTTAATGATGTCTCTCAGTGTGTGTGAGTTGTTCCGCAACCTTGTTTATTATTTTGTTTTCTGTATTTACAACTTGGTCTAGGAGTAAGATTATGTTTTCCTTATCTTTTTTCTAAAATTTTCTTTATACATTTACTCTTAAATCTAACCTTATTAATGTGACTATTTAGTTTTTCACTGTCCTTTTTTACACATTTAATTATTTCTTTTAATTTGCTTTCTGACTCATCATCCTTGTGTTAATTATTTTCTGCCTTCCTCATCCACGTACCCAGGTCTATGACATTACCCGTGAATCCGATCTCTCTCTTGAGATTTTACTCTTACGTTTTGTTATCGATTTCAAAACTTGTTCAAATTCAATCATATGCTTTTCTTTATCTTTGCATTGTAATTCTATCTTAGTACTTTGGTCTTCCGAATCAGTTTTACCAACAATTGCCAAAGAAGGACTTCTCTGCACGTTTTTTTAAATCCATTTTAGTAGTACTGCTAGTTCGATTTGTTTAAAATTACTTCCAACCAGATCTTCTTTACTGGAACTAACCCCTATGTTCCCACTAGCTTTATTCTCTTCGATATGTTTTATCGTTTTGCTCCTCCCCAGAATCCTTGGAGCAGTCCGGTTTAGTGCCTGATGAGGATTCCTCACGTTTTGTGCTACCTCTTTAGAGTTTTCATTCCTGATGCCATCAGGAACCTATAAGGGGTTACTAGAATGAGGAAATATTAAGAAAATAAACACGGAGCAAAGGGGACACTACTTATTTAAGAGGTTTTCACTTCACCTAGGGACTGGTGAACACGTTTAGGATACAATAATTAGAAAACCCGGCCACCCCCAAATCGTAGAAGGGCAACTCTTTATTGAAATTTTAAAAAAATATCTTATGTATCATCTAAAATTTTCATAAAAAATTAGTTATAGATTTTGCGTTCTTTTACTATTTTACTATTGACGGCAGTATAGTTATTTCTTAAAGTTTAAAAAGGTTTAGCATTTTATGCAATGAGAATTATAGTGAATTGTCTTCAGCAATTGTAATAAGCGGCATTTTTGACATTGCAGAGAATACTCACAAATATAGCCGCCAAAACGGCGAGATGACCCCATAAAAAAATATTATGTACAAAACCAAGACACCTTAAATACTCCAGAAATCGGAAATCAATGTAGAATGGTTCTCCATTACATAATCCATCCTATGGTGATTTCATTACTCTCAGTCCGATGCGTTGTTTATGCGCTCATAACTAAGAACTTAAACTGCCTATTCACTTCTTTAATTAATACAAGATGGAGCGTTGCACCACCAATTAATTCTCATTAAAAATGTTTACAAATTAAATAATCGCAATGATCTTGAAAACATCCAAGATACTTTTGAAATACCAATACCATTACTAATCAATTAGAAATATAGAAGCATGTTTTTAAATCTCTGGGTGCATGCCAGCTGTTACCCGCAAACAACCACACACTGATTCTTTTATGTGCAGTTATTTTATTAATTATTTATCAAAACAAACAATACACTAAAACACACAATTTTTTTTGAGTGCGAAATTGACTATATTTTATTATCACGGTCCTCTTTTTTTACATCCCGCGTAGTGTTTGTTTTCCACATCTCCAAGCACTCTAAAAGATAGAATCGTTGTATTAGTCGCAACACTTGACCATGCTGCGTTTGCACCCGCACCAGCCGGGTCGTCGTCTTACCGTTTCCTATCAACACAATTTCATTTCCGGACTTCTCGTAATTGTCCCAAATATTCAGACCGGATCCTTTTCCGCAGATTATCTTGCTCTGCACATAAAAAAATATTTAAAGATTGAGTACCTACCAAGCCACAATCTGGCACAAAGCTTCGCAGTAGCTCGTGCTGTGGTCTGATTCGTTAGACAGATAAGTCAACGTAAGCAAATTTATCACGGTCCCACAATTGTGCATGTGCTGTAGAATTTTTCTTCACTGAGATAAGCACGTGTTAGAAATGTTCGTAGCAATTGTTGCAATCTCTATTATCTTCTCCCAGATTCGATGCTCCGAGCTGTATTTTTTAATCTTTTCCAGTCAAGCTGACAAAATATATTTTCTGTAAGAACAAAATTTGTGCAGTTGTCAGAGCACACGGAGTGAGGCCTTCCTTGTCTTGCAATAAACCTCCTGAACGCCTGCAGAAACAGGTTCTATACAGCGGTGCTCAAGGTCATCACTATTTCAAAATGAACTGCTCTGTAGAGTAAATACCATGGCTTTCTTGTTGTCTTGTAGAAATAACAACCTGCCTCTCTTAATGTTTCAGCATATTTGGCACGCCGAGATTACTGTTCGTATAATACGTCGTCCTCCTAAAACCCAATACCGCTCCCGTAATACAGGGTCCATTATGAAAGTAATGCGCATTTTCTATTAAAAATATATTTATTGATCGCACTGATACAAACGGTTAAAATTCTTCAAAATACTCTCCCCCTGCATCAATACACTTTCGGAGACGTGTCTGCTACGTCTTAAAGGCACCCTGAAACTCTTCGACAGAAATGTTGTTTATTAACCTTGTAACATGCTTTTGGATATTTTCCACGGACTCCCAATGCTTTTCTTTCAGCTCTTTTTTCAGTCGGGGAAACAAAAAAAGTCGCAAGGAGCCTAGTCGGGACTGTAAGGAAGCTAGAGGACCACCAAGGTGTTGCTTTGAGCCAGGAATTTAATAACGATGACGGCCGTTTGACTGGTGGCATTGTCATGCTAGAGCTTGACCGTGTCTTTGATGTCAGTCCTCACGAGTGCAATCCGGCGTTTCAATCTTTTGAGCATCTTGTGGTTAAAGGTTGAGTTGACAGTTTCTCTTTGCGGTACAAACTCAAAATGGACGATTTCTCGGACGTCAAAGAAGATAATGAGCATCGTTTTGTTGCAAAACTTGCTCATTCGCGCTTTCTTGGAGTGATAATTTTGTGTGCCACGCGCTGCCTTTTCGGTTCTGGGTCGTACTCAAACATCCAGGATTTGCCTATAGTTACGACAGAATTAAGAAAGTCCGGCTCATTTGAATCAAATCCAAAAGTTCTTGACAGCGCAAAATCGCGCCTTGTCACTTTCCGCTCGAGACAGTCGAAGCAAGTTGGCGACCAAATGAGTTGAAAGAGCAGATCCTCCACCACATTTCCCGTCTGGTTTTACCGGGCTGGGATGGATAGTCGCGTCACAATAAAACCATGCGCATCACTTTCATAATAGATCCTGTATACTTAAAAATCCTTGCATTCCCACATGATTGGGCCCTCCCACCATTTAGACTCAGCCATTGACATGAGTACATCCTCTGGATGGAAAATCGGGCAAGGTTTTGTACCCCAAGAATATGACTCCACTCGTCAACAGATATAAAAGATGTTATTTCGTGGACTATATTTACCACAAAACAGCCCATTCTTCCGTTTGCCTGATCCAACTAAAAACTGTAGTCGAATCAGACCTGTAGGTCATTGACAGATTGTTGCCCAACGCTTCCTGTATCTGAAACCCCATACATCAAATCCTGGCTTTCGATTGCCGTAATTGTATGCTCACACTCCTCTCATCTTCTGCTCTCAAAAACACTACAGCCGCATATGCACTCTTACTCGCATCAGAAAACATTTGCAGAGTAAGATTTTTAGTTTCGTAAATTTTTACATAACGTAAAATTGTTATCGCTGCTAGAAATGTTAATTCATTAAGGATGGCTTGTTTTGTTCTCTAGCGTATCTTCGTGGTGCTATTTTCTTGTATTGCTGGCCGGTGAGACAATGCCATTACTCATCTACCTCTTCACTAGGAACTTCCTCTATTATCTATAACTTCGTACCTTTTTTGTGACAAGTATCATTAAACAGTGCCTTGGCTGCCAGGTGTAATTGATCCTTGGTTTTCTTCTCACCAGGATATGTTACTCCAACGTTAATTCAAAGCCAGAAAAGGAAATAAATACGTACCCGATCACGGGATGCCCGGTGAGAAGGAGAGAAGCGAGAAGGTGGTGGTCGAAAGTCAGAGAGCTAGCGGGAGAAGCGGATCTAAGCTTGATCAAACCGCGTGGCAGATCTTATAGTTAACAAGTACCATTATAAGTCATAGTGTTTAGTTTAATTAAATATATCATAGTGCTAATTATCAAGGTTTTCTTTACTTCCTCCCCATGGTATTCAAAAGTAAAGTGGCGCCCTAAACCTGATGCCTGGATCGCCAACGACGTCCCGACCCACTCCACGAAGACAGAGCTAGCCCCCATCTTCCCCGTGCCCGTAAACCCCGGCACGTGGCTACATATTTTTGTTCAACCTACTGGTCACCACCATGGTGGAACAAACCATTAACCGCGTAAACTTTAGCTTACTTAACTCCGTTTGTTCTTAAATTATATATTTTATTCATTTACAACGTATAAATATCTTGTAACTTTAATCCCTTTTTAAAGTAATTACTCAAAGAATGAAATTTGTAGCATATTTTATTCAACTTTTATACCAATGGATTTCTTAATACTCTACGACTTCTTGTTGTGACCATGTTTGTACAAAATGTACACAAGCATTATAATAATAATTAACATCAAAGCTTCTTGTCTCCTTGTTTCAAAATAATAAAGAAATTTTGAACAAAAATTCTTGCCAGCTAAAATAACTGGAAACTGCAAAAAATCAAAGAAAAATATTGTCACAAGTTTATTTTAATTTTATTAAACAATATAATAACAATTGATATAATAAATAATACATACGTTAAACAATGTATCCACATATTTTATTTATGTTAAAATTCCAATATAATCCCTTACATGTCCACTTTAATTGTTATAACTACAATTGCAATTTATTTAATATTTATAGATACCTATCACAAAACTCGTACATTAAATTATTAAATCATTTACAAATAGTTAATATGAAACATAAATTAAATTAATTGAACAACTCCTCTTTTGACCAAGTTAGATACACTATTATAAGAAATAATCATTTGTGAACCATCTTTAAAATCTACTAAATCTCCCTCTTCTTCATTACCATCATCAATTATAACACCTTCAATCTCAGCTTTTGATTTTAAAAACACAAAACTATGCATATTTGGTAAGATATGTTCCTTCTTCCAATCATCTGGAGCTATTCCTGGCCAAAAATTGAGAACTGACTCCATGTGTTGCTGCATAGCTACAAATAAAATAATTCTAATAATTAAAGATATTGATAATATAAAAATTATGTACCTACTGATTAATACCTTGATTTGATGCCAAAAGATTATTTCAAGCAACTTAATAATAATATTTATAAATAAATAAATGCATTCAATTCTATTCTATCATCATAGTATATTACTAACCAAAGTGAAAAGTGTTTAATTGCAGCCAAAGGCTAAAGTAGATAACTATAATGCAAGGCAGCAATAAAACTTCCCATCAAGGTTCATATACTATTTTATTCACAATTAATAATGAATATGTTACATCATCCTGCCATTATAATATTAAGCAATAAAACAAACATGAGCACTAAATTAAATAAATAAATTTCTGACTTTTAGATAGAAAGTCGCTTTCCAACTGATCAAAAAAGTGCTTCTTTCTTATCTCCAATTCAAACAGCACAGATAAAAAAATTTACTTATACTCACTTGTACCATAAAAATAACTCATAATTTTTTTGATAGAAAATGTTTTAACTGGTAAAGATGTTTTTGATAAACTTGATAAAATGTCTTAAATAAGTCTTTTAAAGTAAACAAAAATCTTTTTTGCTCAAAATTTTGAATAAATTCAATAAATTCCAATAAACCTTCCAATATCAAATAAAAATAACAGTTCATAATAACTATAACAATTTAAGTAAATTGGTTTGTAGAACCAATACAATTGGCTGTGATTGACTAATGCCCGTATTACACTGTCAATAATTATATCTTGAATTATATATATAAAAATATTTAAACCTTAAAAAGTTTGTAAAATGCACAAAATATCATCAATCTTATTGTAGATTGAAATTTTAAGAATATTTTTAGGTTTTCTTTATAATTAACACATAACATGTGAGTAATAGCATTTATAATATAACCTAACTATTTTTTAAAAACTGTTAATTCGTACATTTTTTGTGTAAAGAAAAACTAAAAATATTCTTAAAATTTCAATCTACAATAAGATTGATGATTATTTGTGCATTTTACAGACTTTTTAAGATTTAAATATTTTTATATATATAATTCAATAAAGAATTATAGATCAGTGTCATACGGGCATAAAAGCCGATCATTGGATTGAGTTTGAATAAATTATTTAACTATTTCACTTTTTTTTCGTTAACATATTTAGAGTTGTTTGATTTTAAAGCTTGGCATTAAACAACACCAAACAAACGCAAATTTGTTAAAAATAGTCTCTAAAAAACAAACAAAAAACTCAAATTAGAACTGTTGTAATCTTATATTTTAAGCCAACAATGAACCTAGGCTAGCCAAGAGTCAATGCGAAATAATTAATGAGAAAAAAAAGTTTCAAAAAATATTTTCGAATGCCTTAATATTTTGAAGCCAAGCAAATTGCCATTTTTTTAGTCTTTTTTGGAGGATATTATATATATACATTTATTTGACATTTAATTTAAAATTACTAATTCTTCAAAATAACTAAATATTCAACTACCTTTTAACAAAAAAAAAACAAATTTCGTATAAATTAAGCACTTAAAGTTTTACTATGCAGCCTTTTCTCTTTACTTTCATATGTTCGCCCCACCTAGTTATCTTCACTTTTATACATCTCACACAATCTCTACTCCTCTCCAAAATGTAATTCCTTATACATCTGCATCTATTTACTGCTTCGCACCTTTTGATGATAAACTTTTCTGCAAGTAGACTGGTAGCTTTTCAAATAACGGAAATGTTTTATATTTAAAATTGTATCGGCTTTTGTCTATTTTAATTTGCCATTCTTGCATTCTTTCTTCTCTTATTTACCCCATTGATACCTTTCGTTGCCTTAATATAACTTAACATCATTTTTATATTATAACTTAAATTCAATATTAAACTTATTTTATGACATAAATAAAACCTTCTTTATTTTTGATTAATTATTTTCACTTCTGCTTTTGCTATCGCCTCATCCATTCTAATCCTCAACCATCTCCGTTCAGTGCCTCTTTTTTCCCCTTTTGCAATTCCATTACATTCTTTCAGCATATGTTCTATATTTTCCCTAGCTTCTCCTACACATTTTCTCATCTTCATTCATCCAAAACTTGCACACTCTTTCTTCATTTCCACATCCAAATCTTGACATCATCATTATATCTTTTTTTACTTGTATTTTCTAGGTAGGTCGGCCATCTTCTATGGTATGGTAGCTTTAACTTCCATTGTATTTAGATTGAGCTATTCATCTTCTCGTCCTGTATATCCCTGGCTTTCATCATTATTTCTATCCATACTTTTCTTCCTTCCTTTTTCATTCTTTCTACTTATTTACTAGCATATCTTCTTCTTTATTGCGCGTTTTACAGCTATTTTACATCGCCCCAGAAGTCTTACGACTTGTTTGAAGGGGCTTGATGGAACCAACGGCTTATTAGATGACTTCCGAATCACCCCGGTGGATAAAGAGCAAGTTATTATTTTAGTCATATTCGGGGATCGAACCCCGGACTGTTAGCGTGCTACGCTAAAGCTCTATAACTGAGCTATCCTTTCCTGTTATAAAATTTCTCTCTGTATTTATCATTTCTTTCATACATTCTTGCAGGATTCTGCATGCTCTTAGATTTTCTTCGTATTTCATTGCTCGTTTTCCTACCACAACTCTAATCTTATCTTTCTTTGCTTCTTCTAGTACTATGTATGATGGTGTTTTCCTATTTACACCCATCTCCTATACTTTGCTTGTATGGCCTCTTGTCTTATAATTTTTCTACTCATGCCACTCTCGTTGACTTCATTGAGCTTCCAAATTCAGTATTTCCCGAGAATTCAAAGTCAATATTCACATACTACTTAAATAGTGTCTTCAATGTGATAGTTTCAGTAAGTGTAGTTTCACTCAATGAAATTCAAAAGTATTTTTATGTTGTTGTGACATATAAAGTAAATCCTAAATATCACATCTTAAAACTTAAAAAAAAACTACAAATGCTTAAGAGCATACCGACCGGTACCTTGATTTGTAGTATTTTAATAAAAACGGCAACTTTCGCTTCATCGCTGCTTCTACAAATAATTTGATAATTGATTAATTTTTTTACCACTACATTTAGAAAGAATTAAACTATGATATGTCGAAGTCTTTTAGTCAAATAATAGTTAGGTAGTAGCCAAAAAAACCCATCAAACATAGAAATAAATGCGTTTTTCTGTATTTTTGAATGCATTTTGTTGCTATTTGCAAATATAATTTCACATATAAAAAGAGTGATGACTAAAATCTTATCGTTTGGATATTGAGTTGGTTGGCGTTTTGTCGTATAAGAACCAATTTTAATTTAAAAACGGCGCTGTACGTGTCAATATTTTTCTAGAAAAAAACCGATATCTCGTAGATGTGATAGGATTAAATATTTTTTCATAACAATAATACTAGTGGCACCACAACAGGACGGGACGACTAAACCCGGCAATTCTCTAGCGTTAATAAAATTTTGTTATACTTAAAAAAATAATTAAATTTGCAAACTATATTTCTTTTAAATTTACGAAAACAAACCTAGTTAGCTTAATATAATTGATGATTGTGACCTCTACTACGTGATAATTCATGTTAATGAAATAATAAAACAATTTACTACGTTTTTTATCACAAATTTATTCTTACGAATATATAACTTATTTCATCTGTAGAAGGCTTTAGTAAAGCCGAAACTAGTAATATATTCGTAAGAATAAATTTGTGATAAAAAACGTAGTAAAATGTTTTATTATTTCACTAGTTAGCTTAGTTTCTAAGTTATTATTTTTTTTATTTCTAATTAACTACATATAACGTCATGTTGGCAAAAACACATTTATATTTTTGTTTGATATGTGCATAACTTTGAAAATAGTTTAAAATTAGTAAATTAATATTAATTAAAATACTCAATTAATTAAAAAGTTAGGTTGGCAAAAATATATATATATTAATATAATATGGCATTTAGTAAAATTTTGAAAAAAATTGAAATTTGCAAAATATATATTTTTTTTAATTTACTAAAACTGACATATGTAGTTAGCTTAGATTTCAAGTTAAATTTTTCCAACTTTCTACTTAACTAAAACGTCATGTGGTCAAAAAAACATTTTTACATTTTACGCAATTTTGAAAATATTTAGAATTTGCTAATTAAATATTTTCTCAAAATTTACTAGAATTGGCATAGTTGCCTTAGTTTTTAAGTTGAGTTTTTCAAACTTTTTAATTAACTAAATTGTCGTTAATAAAGTTATTTAATATTTTATAAAACTTTGAAATTTGCAAATTTAATTTTTTTTAAATTTAATAAAATGTCATTTTTTGTAAATAAAAAAAAAGTTGGTTAAAATTATTTATAATTTTTTTTAATTTGAAATTTTGAAAATAACTACAAATCTGTCAGTAAATTGTCAGTTTGACAAATCAATAGTCAACTTTCTGAGAAAGTATCCAACTGTCTGACATATAAACAGCTTTACATCTAAATTGTCAACTTTTTTAACCAATCACCCTTTATGTTTGTATTTGGGGCCCCAAAATATGTTTTGTCCTGGCCCTGTTTGTTGTTTTGAACTAACTCTCTCTCTTCTAATACTAAAGTTGGCTTAAATTACATTTAAATTTTTTTTATATTATGTAAAATTTTGGAAATAACAACAAATCTGTCAGTAAATAAATCAACAGTCAACTTTTTGAAAGTGTTTAACTGTTTGACATGATTTATATGATTCAAAAACCAGATACACACATGTATGTATTTATTTTATTTTTTTTACATAAAAACACTTAACATTAGTTATTTTCAATGTCAACTATTCGATTACGATCTATTTAAATAAAAAAAACAAACATTATGTTTTTAAATTTATCAGAAAATTTTGTTATAAAAGTATATTATTATTTTACATTAAGAATATCATAAAGATTCCAAAAAAAAATTTAAAAAGTTGATTGCCATAGCACCTATACTAAAAATAAATACATACATGTGTGTACCCGCCTTTATAATACTCAAAAAACCATTTAAAATGGTTTTTGAATTATATAAATCGGTTAAAAAATAATTTTTTTGTCTAACACCCTGTATAAACAGCTTTACATACAATTTTTTTTAAACAATCACCCCTTATGTTCCTGATTGGGACCCCAAAAAATATTTTGCGTCAGGCCCTGTTTGTTGTTTAAGACTAACTCTCTCTTATAATACAGGGTGATTATCTGGATTCTGGATTTCCAGAAATCCAGGGTGATTATAAATGTTTGGGATTATGTAACCATCTAAAGTACGTTTGTACCGCTCTAGTGAAAATGCGTAAATAAAGCCTATCTTAAGAATCAATAATAAAAATATTTTCATAAGTTAACATTGTTTACATGTTTATAATTATCAGTTGTATACTCTCGAACACAATCCGGAATAGAATAGAGCCATTCCCCATTATCAAACCGCCCATTCCTAAAGTAGGATTCAATAAAAAATTATTCTCTTCATTTGTATACATTCTTACAACCTTGCTTGCTTGACAGCTGTCAAAGTTGAACTGTCAAAACAAATAGTATAGTGGACAATTTTAAAAAGGCGGCATATTTAAAGTTATTACATAATCCCATTAATTTATAAACTCTCTGTACTTCTTCTTTATGAAAGTGTTCAATTATCGCATTTACAGATTTTATGAAAATGATATTATCAGTATTTAATTGAAATACAGTAAAGCTCCGCTATTCCGATTCGCTTTAATCCGGATGTCCTTGTAGTTCGGACAAAATTAAAAAACGTAAATTTTATATTATGTATCTTGTAATCTGGACCAGCGCACCGACCACGGTTCAAGCCATGTTTTAATTGATCCGGATTAGCGGAGCTTTACTGTATTCTTTATATTAGTCAGACATCATTGTTAGTATTTCTTTGCAATAACTGTTTACAAAATGGTGAAGTACTGTGGTGCTTACTGATATCTGAATATATGAACATCTAACAGGTAAAAAAATTTAAAAAAGGATTTTGTTTTGTCATGTTTTATCTTTAAAAATATTAAACATATATTAACTAAATAATAAATCTAAATTATTAAAATTATTGCTTCCAGAAATATTTATTTATTTTGATTTTTTTCTTCCAATTGTAATTTATTTTCAATAATTAACTACCTACTAGGTCTAAGCATATTAATTTATAATTTTAAAAATGTTGCTGGCAAATACTTTATCTTGCTGCAATTTTCATGAAATATGCCAAGTTTGAAAATAAATAAAATATTAATAAAAATTCTTCTAATGTTAAATCAAAATTTTCCATAATATTGCTGCTTCTAGAAATATTTTATCTCCCTGTGATTTTTATATAATAAAATACCAAAATAATAATTAAACCCAAACTCAAACACAGAACAACTCGGAAACTCTAATTGAATTAAAAAAGCATATCTAAATTAAAATAACAATTCAAAATTCAAAATTTATCAAAAATAGCAACATAATAATAACAAATTCTATAGATAGCAACAAACTATATTTTTATTTATTTTAAATGAAGCAAACCAAACTCTGCATTAAAATTATGACATTATACCACAATAAACAAACCAAAAATTAAAATATCTGGACTTTAATTCAAGTACACCAAAGAAGAACTTATGAGTGAATTACCAACCCAAAACTACTTTATCTCCAAAAATGATCATTTAAATATAACTTACATTTACTGAAACAAAAAATAAGAAATTTCTTATTTTTGGCAAAACAAATGAATTGAATGTGATAAAACAAAATGATCATCAACAATATAATTCAAATTGCCTGCGACGCATGCACGGGTAAAATTACATGTAAGTTTTGTGGAAATAATACAAAATTAATAAACTGCAACCATATCAACAACATATCATGAGTGCACTAATAAATTCTAATAGTTTACTAATAATTTTAATTTAATATTTTAATTATCTAGTCCGACATCAATTTACTTTTTAACCATTTAATTTTTGTTTTATCTCTTTTATTTAAATCATGGATTTGTTTCACACACTAATAATATAATTACAAATAATTCAACTGAATGCAATGAAAAACTAATGTATTTAAATGCCAGGAGCATACTTAATAAAATTAATAATAATAAATAATTGATAGCAAATCTTATTTAAAAAAGAAAATATTGACATGGCTATACAAAAATCAAGAATACTACAAGCAATTTCCAACATATAATGTAATATTTAAAACATGTGACAACAAGAAGGAAGGAAAGGCTATATTATTACAAAAATAATTTCTCTATAAAACTTTATTATCAGAAACTGCAGCTATATAAAAACTAATTTTATAACTTAAAACCAAAAATAAGAATACTGGCTATATAAGACCACAATATAGCAACATACATATTTTTATTTCAACATTTGAAAAAATTATTAACAAAGAAAAAAAACTTAATTATTATGTGAGACTTTAATATAAAACATTTTGCAATATGTGCACAGTTTGCCTCTATTCAAGTTTAAATTAATAAACAAATTATAATTAAAAATAAAAACCTATAACTAAACACCTGGAAAAAGCTGGTATTTATTTAAGAAAAGTGTGGAAAATTATTAATGAACTTTTAAGTGGAAATAACAAGAAAATAGAAAGTAAACCAAAATTAATTAAAATTTTTTTTTTTTATTTATCTGATGACACTAAACCAGTGATTCTTAACCTCAGGTCATGATCCAAATTTGGGTCGCAGGAGGTATTCGGGTAGGTCACAAAAATCCCCCAAATAACTTTAAGAAAATAGAAATGGATAGCAAAATTGGCATATTTGGATAATATTTTCTACCACTTAAATCAGTTGAACACAGAAATGCAGAGTCAAAAGCGTACTGTAGTAGACATAAATAAGAAAAAATTGCGAGTTGTCAACATGCAGTGTTTTCAACATTGAACTTGTTTTTGGAAGCTTTTACTGACAACAATATTCTCGTGGAAACCATGACCATATTGTTTAAAACATCTGAGAATCCTTGAAAATGAAATGGTAAGAAATATTCAACAAAATGTACATATCGATCAAATAGTTGGGTTAGAAACTCATTTGAAGTAGATGTAATAGACATTGAAAATAATTCAGATAAATTACAAAAATTAATAAAAATGCATGGTGATACAATATTTAATTTTTTTTATCAGAATGATTTTCAAATTTTAGGCAGAACTATCTGGAAAGCCCAGCTGCCATTCTCAACTACTTATCTGTGTAAAGCAGGATATTCCTGAGTTAGTGTCATAAAAAAAATAAGTACAGGAATAAACTGGATCCTTAGCATGACATTCGGTGTGCACTTTCTATAAACTTAATTCATCGTATAAGTCTTCTTTGCTCAAAAATACAAAACACCAAGTAGCAACTAATTAATGATGCTGATGATAATTAAATTATTAAATTAAAACATTACTTCCATACTACAACTACACAATTTTGTTAATATAAATTTTATACCCTACCTACCTATTTTGTTTAATTTTATCAAATAAAACAGGTAAGATCGCAAGCTTCAAACATATTAGTACTTTGGGTAGCCGGCCAAAAAGGTTAAGAACAGCTGCACTAAACAATTGTTTTGCAACCAATGCAACCCATCTTCAAAATAAACTACCAAACAAGCAAAATAAGAACACTAACAGTCTAAATACAGAAACAATACTTCTCAAGCCTACAAGTTTTTCAGAAATTATTACAATAATAAAAAACTTAAAAAGAATTCTGCTGCTAAACCGAATAACATCACTGAATTAATATTATAATCTCTACTTTAGATAAATTACGCTTTGAATTTGCTTACTATCCAGATGAACTAAAAATTAATCAAATTATACCTATCTATAAAAAGGAAAAAACCCACAAAACCTGAAAATTACAGATCAATATCTTTAATTAACACGTGATCTAAATTAATTAAAAAAATTATAGTAAAACAAATACCACCATTAATTTGACAGTAGACAGTATGGGTTTCAAGAAAAAAGTTATACCGAATCTGCAATTTCACACCTGTTAAATATTATAGATATAATAATTTAGACAAAATATTTGATACTGTTAACAAACAGCTATTGTTAGAATATATGAATCAAATGGGAATAAAAGGTAAATTAAATCAATTAATTTGTAGCTACTTAACTGGAAGAATTCAACATACAAAAGTAAATAAATATATAAGTATGAAATAAACTTTAAAAATGGGTGTGCCACAGGGTTCAGTACTGTATTATATCTGCTGTATATTATTATCAACATTAAACATTAAGACTTTTCTGCAAAACACATTATATATGTAGATGACTGCTTTATTATACCAAGGAAACAACCTACTCAATGTACTTAGTTTACATTAATAAACAACGACCTAATAAAATTCCATAACTGGTTAATCCAAAACAAACACCAATAAGACTGAATACTTAACATTTATAAATAAAAATAAACAAAATTTCAGCATAAACTTAACAGTTAATCAACAACCTATTAAAAATGCAATCCAAACAAAATACAATATCCCACCAAAAACATTAAAAAATTTATTGTTCCTATTCTTGGTGCATGCACAAGATACAATATTAGGTCCATAAATGTATTAAATATAATTATCTTATATAATTACTCCTTGGTGTTCAAGTTTGGAAAGACAATTATAAAACTCTATGCAGCTTTTACTAAACAAAAGTTTAAAGATACTGTTTAATTTACCATACTCGACTACTATTTTATACTCAAAACTTAAAAAAATTTCTCTACCAAAAATTATAAAACTTTATAGCCGTATTCTGAACATTTTTTACAGCGATGATAATTAACATTTTGAACGTTGCTAAGTAATATTTAAAAAACTCCATATCTGATTGGTTAAAAAGTGATTTTTACAGCAATGTAAGCTAACATCGATGTTAAAATATGTTCAGAATAGGCCCATAAAAAATGTAATTTAATCTTTAAAATAAAACATAAATTAATCAAGACCTATATCTCATGATTCTGTAACTGCATTCAATACTGTTCCTGAACAATGAATTAAAAAACCTAATCTTGTCACTAGTAAATTATGTAATAAGCTAATTAACAATTAGTTATTATGTTACCAAATGTATGTAAATGCAATAAGCATTATAAGCCTTTAAACAAGTAGAATCTTTTTGGCATATAAGATAAATTGTATAAATGTATTTAAAAAAAAAGAAACTTGACTAAATAAAAAAAAAATATATTTAAGATTAAAAAAAAATTATCTGCAATAAAATTAATGATTTTACAATAACATTTGTAACATAATCCTACTATTTTGTTAAAACTGCTAATGTTTTGTCAACAATACAGAAAAACTTAAATATGTTCTTAATTTTTCAATCTACAATGATTGATAGCTATTTATGCATTTTAATGACTTTAATATCTATAATTTAAGATATAATTATAGAAATTGAATGATGGTGGCCTTTACTACATGATAGTTCATTATAGAAAATAAATAAAACACATTTACTAAGTAATATATCACAAATATATTTAATCCATGACTAGTTTCAACCTTTTTACAAGGCCATCTTCTGACGGTGATACAAACAAGTATATATACTTAGTAAATGTGTTTTATTTATTTTCTATAATTATAGATAAGCCAAATTTTCAATTTTTATTTCAGCTTGCTCCAAGTTTTATGAAATTTGATTAATGTTTGAATATCAATAAAAAATACTAAAAAACTTTTCATGTCAATTTTTTATAGTAATTATCAATTAGTATAATAAATATCAGCCCAATTTGACATTTAAATTCTGAAAAATGTTGCATTCAGAAATATTTTAAATTCCTATAATTTATTATTTTTTTTTTTTTTAATTTGGAAAACTAATTAAAAAAATGTAATTAGTAATTATCAAGTAGTGCATTTGCGCTAAATTTTAAATAAAGATTTTCAAAAATGTTGTTTCCAAAAGTATATACTTATTACTAGAGTGTGCGGATAAAAAAATTAGCATTAATTTTTCTAAAATAAATGTTTATAATAAGCTAAATGTTAAAAAAAGCTGCAAAAATGCCTAAAAAAGCAGAAAAAAAAGTTTGTTGTTTGATAAATTATATTATAAATTAAAAGTAAGTTTTAATCAAACTTGAATATTATAAACTAAATGGTACAAAAACTAAACATTATATTATATTACGTAATATATTAATAAATAATAAATATGCAATTCTAATTCTAAGTTGCTGAAGCAAATAACAATAATTTATTTTTCCAGAAAATTAATTATAAATTTTTTTCTCTGATCTGACAAAATATGTTTATAAAAATATATACCTCAACATTTTCTGAGGTAACAGGTACCTACAAATTTAAAAACATTTATTAGCATTTTATACTTTTAATCTTCGATTAAGATTTTAGAGACTACGTCAAGCTTTGTAATAATAGTATTCATCATACCGCAATTACTATCAAAATGAAAATGTCTAAGATTTCCAAAACCTTAATATGCAATGAATACATACCGGATTTTAAAAATGCCAATTATGTTGCTTTAAATGAGTATTTGTCAACTATAAACTGGACTAATATGTTCAAATGCAGTGATTTAGACTGTGATATAAATGTTTTAGTGAAAGTATTTTACAATATTATTTATGATGCTGTCTCTTTATTTGTACCGTTGAAATGTGTACGTCAATCTAGCTACCCTGTGTGGTTTAATTCTGTTTTAATTAAATTAATTAAAGAGAAGAAAATAGCGCATAGTACTTACAAACATTCTGGTCAACAAAATGATTATAACAAGTTTGCTGGTTTAAGAGACAAATGTAAAATAGTAAGCAAATCATTGTATACATAGATAATAATATCTCAAACAATCCAAAAGCATTTTGGAGATATATAAACGAGAAGAAAAACACCAACAAAATTCCTGTTTGCATGTCGTATTGTGATAAAAGAAGTAATAATGGTCAAGACTGTGTGAATTTGTTTGCGAACTTTTTTTCCACTGTCAATGTAATTGTGATAATAGTATTGTACCTGATTTAACTTATTCTGATCTTATATGTTCTGATAGTTTTAAGATAAATGTTTGTGATGTATTAAAAAAATATTTTAGAATTAAGTGATTCGTGTACCTTCGGACCAGATGGTCTTCCAAATTTATTTTTAAAAAACTGTGTATATGCTTTATCTACACCGATTAGAATATTATTTCAAATATCATTAAAATGTGAGACATTTCCTGAATTTTGGAAGCAATCATATATTACACCAATTCATAAATCCGGATCAAGATCAGAAATCAGCAATTACAGAGGAATTTGCAAACAATCCGTAATTCCTAAATTATTTGATATGATTGTTTCCCAACAACTGAAATGGATGTCAAAAAATCTAATCATTAATGAACAGCATGGTTTTTGTGAAGGGCGATCTACTACTACTAATTAATTGTTATTCCAGAAATATATATTAAATGCATTTGAAAATAATTTACAAGTAGATGCCATTTATACAGATTTCGCTAAAGCGTTTGATCGGGTAGATCATATTATTTTTGTTGCTTTATTAACAGCCATGGGTTTTAGCAACAGCATTGTAAATTGGATAAAAAGCTACTTGAATAAAAGAACACAATGTGTAAAAATTAATAACTACTTATCCAAAAAAGTATCTGTTACTTCCGGTGTTCCTCAAGGGTCACATTGTGGACTCCTTTTATTTAACGTTTTTGTTAACAATATGGCAACTTCATTTGTAAATTGTAAGTTTTTATTATTTGCTGATGATCTTAAGTTATTCAGAAATGTAAAAAATACTAAAGACTGTAAACTAATTCAAAAAGACTTAAATCAATTAACAACATGGTGCACTAATAATAATTTACATTTAAATGTGGCTAAATGCAAGTCAATTACATTTTGCAGAACAAAATTTATACTAAATCAAACATACAACTTGAATAATTTGAACCTATGTGCAGTGAATGAATTGTCTGATCTTGGCATTTTACTGGACAGCAAACTTACGTTTAACAACCACGTTCAATACATCTCAAACAGAGCACGTAAAATTTGTTATAAGATCCTCTTTTGAATTACAACCAAAAACTATTGTAACGTTATATAGGTCATTAGTAAGGTCACTAGTAGAATATGGGTCAGTTATATGGTCCCCATATCAAAAAGGGTCATCAATTAGCATTGAAACCATTCAACATAAGTTTTTAAAATTTTCAAGATATAAAACTAAATCTTTATTACCAACTGATCAGCTATACAATTTAATTTATGTCGGAGAATTGCGACTTATGTTTTATGCATAAATTAGTAAATGGCTACATTAACTGTTCAGAATTGTTGTTAAAACTCAATTTTAATTTTAGCCCACAACGAATGACCCGCAATACCTTACTTTTTAAGCAAAAAGTTCATAGAACTAATTATAGCTATCATAGTCCTTTGTCCAGATTAACAAGACAATTGTAATTTATTTAAAGATAATGTGCATTTTAATTTATTTGTTGTGTCAACACAATCTTTTAAATGTCATTGTAGCCATATTAATTTTGATATGTAAAATTTGTAAGCGTGTTTGTATTTGTATTTTTTGTATTTTTGTATTTGTTTTGAGTTTTATACTTATTTTTAAAAGTTATACTATTGTATATTACATTTAAATTTTTTTATTCTATATTATTATTGTAATTTAAAGGATATTATTTTCATAAACAAAGGATTATTATTATTATTAAGAAAAAAACAATATTTCAAGTCACTGAAAGAGCGCGTAAATTAAAATGTAATTCAGATCTGTTCTCTTCACACAAATACCAAAAACAAAACATAGTGCAAAAGATAATGTATAAAACAGAAATAAAAGCAAAGAAAAGCAAAAAAAAACACAAAAAAAGCAGTAAAACATAAAATAAAAGTAGTGTCTAAAATTTTTTATGAAACGTATATGTACATATATTCAAAAGAATTTTGTTCTGCATTCAATATTAACAAATAAGCAAATGTCATAAATCTGCAGTCTACTTATTACTAAACACAAATGCAATGCATTGAGAGAATTTAAAAAAAAGTACAATGAAAGATAATGCTGCTAACTTGGTCTTTGTAAAATAGACAAATTAATTTGACAAACTCAGTAAGTCGTTAAAACTAAACAATATAAAACATTTAAGTTGCACTCATTTAGAAGCACAGCAAAGAACAATTTATCTATTAATAATAGAAACTTTTCCATCAAATTATAAATATAAAAATGTAGCTGACAAAATCTTCAAAACTTCTATTAACTCATAAAAGGCTAACACTATTGAGTGAAGAAATATTATACACATGTAACATGCTAATGCTACCCATGTTGATTCTAAAGTAATAAAATTTGAGTGAAATATTTTGTAAATATTTTGTGCTGACAAAATAGTAAAAGTATAATCTATTAACATCATATTGCATCATTTCCAAATTAAATTACACCTACTACTCGTAACTTCTTCAACAAAATTATTTAGAAGTAATCGAATAAAAGTTTGATAACTAAAAAACAAATTTTTCATCTTGATGTGATGATGTAAAAACTATTAGATATATTGATATCTGTAAATTGCAATTCTAATATAATATAAGAATAGTAGAAAGTTGGCTTGAATTTAATTCACAAAAAGCTTTTTATATCTGCTTCAGCTTAATAAATCATAAAACTTTTTGAATGCTCATCTGCATTAACTAATCGTCATATGACCAAGTCTATTCAAAAATCATTTTTTTATATTTGGAATAAACTTATGATAATGTAGCAGTGGTACCAAACTGTTAAAAAAATTAACACACATGAGAGTTTCAAATTTCACATTTTATCATACATTCACAACTTCAAGCAGAAATATTGTTATTTTAGAAAAATAACTTACATCACAATAGAAAGTCAACTAAATTTGGGATGTAATAAAGTTATACTCAAGTTTATGCAAATATTTTTACAAAAAATTTACAATTTAATTTCAAAATTTAATAAACAATTGAAGATATTGGACTTTCATACTTTTCATATCACTGGAAATTTAATCTCTTGCAAAAAATCAATTTTAAAAAGAAATTTATGACAGTCAAAAAATTAAAAAAAATATTTTCCGATTTAAATATTTTTTTATTTAAAAACAAAAAAAAAACCTATTAGATATATATTGTGAAAGTGACAAATTTGAATCTAAGAATAATTAAGATATTTTGTTTATTTTTTTGGAATGTAAGTGTATTATAAATTTATTCACAACCTTTTTAAAATAACTTTCGAGTCCTCTTACGGTGTGCAAGATAAAAATGAAAACTATCCATACAAATAAATTACCTTCCTTGTATTCTTTGGCAAATTCCAATTCATTATCTGTTAAATAATGTTCTTCACTTTTCTCGGCTCTCGACTCTTCTTCTTTCAATATATGAAACACACACATCTCAATCTTTTCTAAACGATTTCTTAAATAACTTGTAACTAAATAACGTAACCGATCTACCTCCATTTGATGCAAACTTTTTTGAAAATCATTACTCTCCAAAGATTCCAAATTATCTTCCATATAAGATATTTGCCCTAATAAACAATCAACTATCTCTAGTTTGTGTGGGAGGATTTCTGGAGAAAATTTTTCATTCAACCATGCAGATTCCATCAATTCTACTACTTGAGCTGCTGTTAACTCTTCAGATTCACCCACTTCCAAATCAATGTCTGGGATTGCATCTACATTATCCTCTATATTATCAAATGAGTCATCCATCACAAAAACAGTTAATTAAAAACTTGCAAGTTAATTATTTGTGAATTTTACACAATCAAAACACTGGAGTAGGTTATATTTACATTTAAAAATGTATAAACTTAACTAAACTATTTAGCGGGAAATAAAATTAAGTACATGCAACCATGGAAGCATAATATCTGACAACTGGGCTGCATACAACGAATACCCGCTGAGATTTTATATACAGGGTATTAGACAAAAAAACGTACGGCTGAATACCTTCGTTATTTTTTATCCGGACTGTATGATTCAAAAACCATTTTAAATGGTTTTTTGAGTATTATAAAGGCAGGTACACACATATTTGTTTTTATTTTTAGTACAGTTGCTATGGCAACCAACTTAATTTTTTTAAACGGCAACATATGTACATTTTTTATTTTATTTTTTTGAATCTTTATGATACTTTTAATACAACCATGTAAAATAATAATAAACTTTTATAACAAAAATTTTTGATAAATTTAAAAAACATTTTATTTGTTTTTTATTTAAAATGATTGTAATTGAACAGTTGGCGTTGAAAATAAATATTGTTTATTTTTTGGGGTGTTCTTACGTTGTTATGTATTATATAGTAACAAAAAACTGACGTATTTAAAATTTAAAAAAAAAAATTAAAAAAATTAAAAAAATATATATTTTTTTAATTTTAAAAACATAGTTTTTTAAGTTACTATATTATGCATAATAACATAAAAACACAAAAAAAAATTACATTTATTATTTTCAACGCCAACTATTCAATTACGATCATTTTAAATAAAAATCAAATAATATGTTTTTTAAATTTATCAAAAATTTTTGTTATAAAAGTATATTATTATTTTAGATGGTTGTATTAAAAATATCATAAAGAAGCAAAAAATAAAATAAAAAATGTAGGTCGCTATTTAAAAAAATTAAGTTGGTTGTCATAGCAACTATACTAAAAATAAAAACAAATGTGTGTGTACCTGCCTTTATAATACTCAAAAAACAATTTAAAATGGTTTTTGAATCATACAGTCCGGATAAAATATAACGAAGGTATTCAGCCGTACGTTTTTTGTCTAACACCCTGTATATAAAATCATTTTGAATCATATAAATCGGTTAAAAAATAACGGAGTTATTCAGCCGTACGTTTTTTGCCTAACACCCTGTATTTTTACGTCTGATTTTGCACGACTAACGACAAATCATAGATGTTGCAATAACACATAGCACGATAATACATAGTAGTAATACATAGTACTATATTGTACAGAGCACGAAAAGTCTATTTTCTACAAGTATGAAAATTGCACACGGCAATTGGCGAGTCATGCAATTCATAGAGTTGAAAAATAAATTTTCCTGAGAATTGTACACTAATTTCTCTACGCTTTCAATTTTTATAATGCTTATGCTTATACGCCATACGGTTAACTTGCACCAAGTTGCACATTACGCTACTAACAATAGCTAAGTACTTAAAAAACACATTACAGATAGGAATAGACAAAAGTCTAGGAAAAATATTATTAGCACTTCAAAGAAGATTATTTTCTACAGCAAATTAACACAGAATACATTACACAACAAATAATAGACGTTGGCACTTTAGAATAATACATGGTACGGCACGACAAAAAAGTATATTCCACGACAGAATTATATATTTCCCGACAGGAATTTTTGTGTATTGACAAAATTATCCGAATAGATTACTAACGTTGATGTGCAATTGTTTATTATAACCTCAAATATTTAGAATTAATCAAGGTAAGTTAGTAACTGTATAACAATCTATTATTTTGAGAAATATTATATTACATTTCGAACTGCAATTCTGTAAAAAAAACTAAGTACATATTCTAATTTAAATTAAATTAGGTATTGATGTTTAAATAACAAACATTCTTTCTTCACAAAAGCAAGCACTAAAATTTTTATGCTTTTTTATCAAAACAACAGAAGATAATTCGAATTGGTTTATCAATCAAAATTGTAACTTCAAAAACTCCTTCACTCGTACATTCCAAATTCTCTGTAACCGTGTTGTAAGCTGCTCTGATTTATTCGAAAGTACAGTCTGTCTTAATTATTAAAACAAAATAATATAAAAGATATTTACAATAAAAATTATGTTGAAGTATTATTAACAAACGCATGAGCAATTTATAACTGATAAAAATTACAACAGTCGGAATTTGGGGTTTGCAGTCTGCTTATGAATGGATTTTAATAAATAATTTGGTTACAAAACTACTGCAACAGTTTTATTTTACAAATTATACATTATATTGTGTTAAAATGTTGATTTTTCTGTTATATAGGGTGATTCTTTAATACATATAGCAAAAAATATTAAAGTTAATTGTAAATAACCAAAAACATTTTTAGAAATGTGTGTCTACTATTAATATTTCAATAGTTTTTATTCTATTCGATTTAATTAATTTTGATAGAGGAATAAAAATTACAACTTTTTTGTCCGTAAAATTGTTTGCTCTACCTTGCTACGATTTAGAGATAAAAAAAGCATTTCTTTTGCAATCGTTTAACGTTAGTTAGTTAGCTTAACATTGTGTAAAAAAATCACTTGGTTTTGGATTTGAAATTGAGTTTCTTAAAAAAAAATGAATTACACAAATAAGCAATATGCATTTTGTGTATGGTCTTACCAATGGCAATGCATTAGCAGTAAGTGAATTTATAAGCAAAGATATGCAATTGTGTAATTCATTCAATGTTTGCTTGTTTCCATCATAGACTCAATAAAACTGTACGTTGAAAACGGACGCCCTTGTACAGTTTCCGCAACTGGAAAAAAGTGTTACATGAAATTGACGAATAATTAGTAAGTCAACAGTTTTTAAAATAATGAAAAATTGTATCCATGTTATATCCAACGGGTTTAGAGACTTTTATCAGGCGATTTTCTTTAAAAAACGTCTTTCTATCGATAGATGTCAGAAAGAAGCATACAAAACAATTCAGCACGCTCCTGGTGTTTTTGAACGTGTTTGGCATTCAATGTGTAGTAAGATCAAGGCATGAATTGACGTTAATAGTAGTCACTTTCAACAAATTTAATGACTTTTTTAAAATATTTTACCCGCCTGTATAACTGAAATGTAGGTGTTTTTTGTCTAGGTCTATAAGCTTTAATATTTTATTTTGTTGTCTTTGAATTTGGTTTATAGTTTTTTGGTTTGTATTTCCCCAAATAATTTATTTTTGAAGTAAATTAAGTATTATAAATTTGTTGTTTGTTCTTTGTAATAGCGTCTACATGTGTATCCCAGCTTAGATTATCGCTTATCCATAGACCAAGTTGTTAAATTTTATATTGATGTCTATCTTTACTTTATTTTTGTTAGGTATTACTATATATGTAGTATTTTGTTTGTTTATTTTTATACCATTTTATTACATTTTCTGTTTTCTTGTTTATTTTGCTTTTCATTTTTTTGAGATTGTATAGCCAACTGTACACAATACATGTATCATTCGCATATATGTACAATTTTCCAGTATTAGGTAAACATGCGGCAAAAATTTAAGAGGTTATTCCTTGGTTTATTCTAAGAATATTTTGTCCCATGATAATTTCTGAAAAAGTTTTGAAAGAAAATAAAGAAATAAAAAAACAATTAAAAAAAAGCAGAAAAATCAAATGAAGAACTAAAAGAAAGAGTTGAAATTTTAGAAATAACATTAGAAAAAAACAGAAAAAGAAAAAATAAAAAAACAATGTCATAATAGTTGACAAGAAAAAAATGAAAAAACGGAAGAAGTTGTAATAAAAATAATAAAAGGATTAAACACAAACATAAAAAAGGAACAGATAAAATCAGCGTATAGAAAAGATACTTTGAACGAAAATAGTCCAATAATAGTTGAATTCAAAAACAAAGAAGATAAAGAAAATATACTAAAAACTCAAAAAACAATTGGATCAATCACTACTCTAGAATGCGAACTAAAAAGAAAAACCAATGAAATATATATAAACAAACAATTAACAACACAAACAAATATGCTGTTTTATAAAGCAAGAGAACAAAGAAAGGAGCTTAAATATGGACTCAAGATGGAAACATATACATAAGAAAAACAAAAGCAAGTATAAAAATTAAAATTAAAAATCTTTCTGATATAGAAAGTTTAGAATAATTAAAAAAAAATACAATTGTAAACTAAAAAAATAAATACAAAACTGAAATGTATACTATATATCTGCACAGCGCAAGAAGTGTAAAAAACAAATATCACGGAATTGAAGTTATACCTACCATTCACAATAATTCTACAATAATTGCTATAACGGAAACTTGTCTTAAACCATATAACCAAGAACTGTATACTTTAGAAAATTACAATGTAGAATACAACTCTAGAAACACAAAAGGAGCAGGAATTGCAATGTACATTAAAAAAGGTGCAGACTATAAATTAATAACTAGTAAAACAATCAAAAACATACAAATATTAACAATACAACTAAAAGAGGAAAATACTGCAATAACTCTAATATACAAACCACCTAGAATAAACTTCAAAGATCTTAAAACAACACTAAAAAACAACATAATCAACAGAAAGAAACCACAAATAATAATAGGCGATTTAAACGTCAACATTGCAGAAAATGATAATACAACAAAAGAATCAAGAACATGTTATTAGAAAATGGATATAAAATAGTAAATAAAACATCTATAAAATACTACACAAGAAAGAATCCAGATCCAAATGGAAAAAATTCCATATTAGATCATGTTATTACAAACAACAAACAGGAAATAGAAGATTTAAAAATAATACCTTCAAACATATCAGATCATTGTGAATTAATAACCAAAATAAAAACAAAAAACCAGACAAATATATCAGTACTTTGAGCACACACTCACAGATTACAAAAAAATAACAAAAGATATTAATAACATGTACACAAAAGATATAAATAATTTTCAAGAACTATCAATAAAACTGCAAGCAATTATAGATAACAACCAAACCAAAATAAGAATCAAACAAACAGAAAAAAGCCCATGGATCAACAAAGAAGTGTTGGACAATATTGAAAAAAGAAACAAACTACAAAAAAATCACCTTAAATATCCAAACAATGAAACAACAAAAAATGAATATTACAAACAGAAGAAAAAAACTACAAACATCATAAAGAATACTAAAATGTTATACTATAAAAGAAAATTTCTAATACAAACTAATAAAAATAACCCTACAAAAATATGGGAAATAACAAATAAACAACTTAACAAAAAAACTCCAAAACAAAACAACATTGAAGAAATAGTAAAACAAGATGGAACAAGAACTAAAGAACCAATAGAAATAGTAAACGAAATAAATGAATACAAATATTGGAAAAACTCTAGCAGAAAAACAAATGACAAGAACGAGCAACAAAACACATACAACCACAATAAAAAAGAAAATAACCGACATACATTTTGAACACACATCACAAGAAGAAATCCACAAAATAATAATAAAACTGAAAGAAAACAAAACACCCGGCTTTGACAAAATTAACACAGGTATATATCCAAATTACATGAAGAAAACAATAGTAGTGCCTATACATAAAAATAAAAGATAAAACAAAACCAGAAAACTATCGACCAATTTCTCTACTATCAACATTAAATAAAATATTAGAAAAAGTAATCCATATTAGACTAACAGAACATATAAACCAAAACAGTATAATATTCAAACAACAATATGCTTTTCAACAATACTGAGGAACAACAACAGCAGCTTATGATCTTGTAGATCACATACAAAACAAAGTAGATCAGAAAGAAACTGTAGTAGCAATTTTCATTGACATGAAAAAAGCTTTTGATACTGTATCAAAATCAAAGCTTATAGAAAAACTAGACGCGATAGGAATAAAAGACAACGAACTGAACCTAATAAACACATACCTCAAAGACAGACCACAAAAAACAAAAATAAACTTTATAGAAAGCGAACCGATGCAAGCTGAATACGGAATTCCACAAGGAGGAATCCTACCGCCGACATTATTCATACTATATACAAATGACATATTAGAACTAAAACTACACGGTACACCTTACATATATGCCGACGACACCTGCATTATATACTCAGGAAAAAAAAAAACAAAAAATAGAAAAACTTATTGAAGAAGACATAATAAAATTAGAAACATGGTATTATAATAACCTACTTACTATTAACGAAACAAAAACAGAATTCATGATCTTTAATAACAAACAAGAAGAAATTCCAATCACAATAAAAATAAAAACGAAAAGATTAAACAAATTAAAGAAGTTAACTATCTAGGATTAATAATCCAAGATAACTTAAAATGGGATACACACATAAATAAACTTGTTAAACGAAATTCAGCAACTATAGCAGCAAGATGTAAAATAAAAAAATATCTCCCAAAACAATTAAAAATATCTATATATCATGCATTATTTACATCATATAATACGTACTTAAACCATATGGGGAAACACAAGCAAAAAAAAACATTAATAAACTACAAAGACAACAAAACAAACTTATAAAAATTTTATACGCAATGGATAGAAGAACACCAACAACCAAACTATACAAAGAAAAGCTAAATATTAACAAAATGATAACTTTAAACAACATATTAATGATATATAAAATAAACAACAAAATGATAAAAAACAATATAACGTTACAGTCCAACAAAGAAATACACAATCACCAAACAAGAAGAAAATCACACATAAGAACAACAAAATATTCAACAGTCAAGTGCAGCCAGATACTAACAACAGAAACAATAAAACAATATAACAGCCTACCAACATACATAAAAACTTTAAATTATGTACCATTTAAATTAAAAATAAAACATATGTTATTACATGACAAAATATAAAAAATAAACAAAAACAACAACAACCACGAGCCCTCAATACCGATAACTTGAGATGGGAAAGAACCCGCAAACCTCAAGTGATGATAGAGGGAAGAATCTATTTTATTTTTATTATTATTTATTATACATTCAGTATTGTTTTGTATTGTATAAATTTTATTAATAATAAAAATGAAAAAAAGTTGTAAATAAAAAAACAACATTTTATTATTAAAAAGTACATGTAAAGTTGCTGAATCTACATAAAATGATTAAAATGATTTTTTCCGGCCTGGATACAAGCATTCAATCTTTTTGTCATTAAGTGCCAAACTCTTACAAACACACCAGGGTTGTTCTAGTTGAGTTACACCCAGTAATTATCTAACCTAACCTAACCTAACATCCTGTATATAGTATGTATAATGTTACAACGTTTTTGAGTAAGCAGCTTTTTTGAGATTGTATCAAAGACTTTTTTCATATTGATGTAAATACTAGTTACGTAGTTTCCCGGGTCTAGGACACTTCGGCGCCACCGATTCGGCGCGGCCGTTTCGGCGTGGCCCATTCCGTAGTTTTCCTCATCTAATTTCTCATACATATCTAACTAACTAAGTTGGTGCACGTTCCAGTTGTTTTTGAGTTTTCCTAGAAAGCATACTGATATGTTGATATTATATTATTTTTTTTGTATGTGATCTTCTAGTTGTTGTAATACCTTATCAACTATTTTAGCAAACGTTGATAGTAGTGATATGGGCCTGTAGTTCTCAGGTTTAGTGTTATCTCCTTTTTTATGTATTGGAACTAATATTGCTGTTTTTAAGATGTCTGGAAACACTGCTTCTATTAATATATTATTTATTAATTTTGTCAATGTTGATGCAATTTCTTCAATTATTTCTTGTATAAGATCAGTTGTTATTTTATCATTTCCAGGTGCAGTTGATTTTTTTAGTTTTTTTGTGATACTTTTAATATCACATACGGTAGATTGATTTTTTTATCATCCAGTTTCTTGTAGTTGTTATTTTATTTATGTTTTTTTAATAACCACAGATTTTGTTTTACTATCTGCAATTTGTTGAATTATAACTATTAACTCTTGTATAGATTCAATTTTATCCATTTATTTCTTCCAATGTTTTTTCTTATATTATCATAATTAATTTTATATTTATTCACTTTTACATAATTAAGTTTTATTTTTCCTGATTTAATTTAAGTTCTTTTTGTGAATTATGTAGAATTTGTAAATTCTCCAGTTTTGAGAAAGTGTGTTGATATTCCTGGACGTGATTGGCAAACGTTGAATCTGTTTTAATATTTTGAAATGACCGTTTTATGTTCTTTGTACCGGTTAATGAAATGCCTGTCTGTTTGTCCTATATATACGCTTGTGCAATCTCCACATGTTAACTTATATACCAATTTTCCAAATGTGTCCGCTCTTTCTTTTGTGTTAAATAAGATGTTTGATAGTTTTGACGTTGACCTGAAAGGATTTTTTATGTTAAGTTTAGAAAAACATTTGATACGAATTTGTTGGCTAGTCCAAAATATGTTACACCACATGTCACATATTTTAGACCAGTCAGCAGTCATCAATCTGGAATCAGCCGTTTTCTGTATTTGAGAATACATACATGTTTTTCAAGGTTTCTATTTTTAATTTTCTTAGTTATTAACTTTTCTATAATAGTTGCGTACAATTTGTTTGATTGTTTTTAATTCTATATCTTGGTCTTCTTGTGCCATTGAAATTGTGATTGCTCTATGTATCATTGAATTGTACGCCGCCGCCATTAGGTTGGTATCTTACAAACTTTAAAATTAAGTTTATTATTTTCTTTGGTTGGTGTAAGATCCAAAAAATTAAGATTCAATTTACGGTAAAATCAGAAGTCAATAAAGAATTGGACAACCAATAAAAAAAATGTGTTTTTAAGTAAATTTTTCTTCAAAAGAAAAAGAATTAACCACTTCCCTTCTAAAATTTCAAAATCAAAATTTATGTTTAATCCAAAAATATTTACGAAACTATCAAATATTATTCAGAAAGTTATTTTAAAGCACGGTATTTATTGTTGCTGGGACGGCCACAAGTAAGGGGTGCTCAAAGTAAGATTTAACTGCAGATAATGCTAATGTCTATACAATTGTAATAGTAAGTTGTTTTTTTCTTTCAAATATTTTGGCAAATTTGGGACCCAAATCCACAAAGCCATGTAAAATTTTACTTAATATTGTCACGCTAGGGTGACGAGGGGGTTAGGGATCACACATAAAGATTGTTTAAATTAAATTAACTTTTATTTTTATCTTTCATATATCACTATAATATTAATTATATTGAGAATACTGACCATATTGAAAGCGCAGACAAGTTCTGCTAGCCTATTTATTTATTTTATTATGCCGACTGTACAATTTTCCAAATTTGTCCGTTCTTTCTTTCGCGTTAAATAAGATGTTGGATAGTTTTGACGTTGACCTGAAAACAATTTTCATGTTAAGTTTAGAAAGAACATTTGATACAGATTTGATGACTGGTCCAAAATATGTGAGACAAGGGTCTAACATATTTTGGTTATCAATCTTGAATCAGCCGTTTCATTTATTTGAGGATATATGTTTTTAAAGGTTACTTTTTTTAATTTTCTTAGTTATTAACTTCTCTATGATATTGATGGGATAGCCATTGTTGCGCACAATTTGTTGCGGCCATTTTGTTTTAGTCACATCTATCAAATCTTTTGTTTATTATTCAGTTACTTATGCCAAATCACCATGGCAAGTTACACAATTGAACAGCATGTTCAAATGATAAAAATTTATTATCAAAATGAGTTAGTACAAACGTTGCGCGTATTGCGCCCATTTTAAGGTAGAGTTGGTGGCATTTCAAAGTCGACTCTTCAACGTTTAGTTGTCAAGTTTGAAATGACGGGTTTAGTAAATAATCAGCCAACACATGTACGTTCAAGGAACACAAGATTGGCGAAGAACATCGCCGCGGTTCGTGAAAGTGTACAGCAGAACCCGAGGCAGTTGATTACTTGCCGTGCACAAGAACTCGGGCTTTTGCAGACTTTAATTTGGCGATTTTTGCGTCGAGACTTAGGCCTACACTCGTACAAGATCCAATTGACCCAGGAGCTCAAAGTTCATGACCATAGACAACGCTGTTTGTTTGCTGACTGGGCTTCAAATTGTTTGGAAAAGGACCTTAGTTTTGGCGGAAAATTAATCTTTAGCAACAAGGTGCATTTTTGCATGTTAACAAGCAAAATTGCCGTATATGGGACGACACCAACCCACACAAGGTTCACCAGGTGATAATGCATCCTCAAAAAGTTACCGTTTCGTGTGGATTTTGAGCCGGCGGCGTCATTAGTCCGCACTTTTTCAAAAACGACGTTGGTGAGGCAGTCACCGTCAACGGCAAGCGCTACAAAACAATGATAACCAATTTCTTATGGCCCAAATTAAACCATATGGACCTAAACGAGATGTGGTTCAGAAGGACGGCGCCACGTGCCACATAGCTGACGCCACAATTGACATTTTGCATAAACGTTTTGAGGGTATGGTTATTTCTCGCAGGGATGTTGTGAATTGGCCACCAAGGTCATCTCTCCGCTAGATTTTTTCTTGTGGGGTTTCTTAAAGTCGCAGGTCTATGCAAATAAATCACAATTGACCGATGCCTTAAAGGTGAACATAACACAGGCCATCGCTCAAATTCAGCCGGATCTATGCGGAAGAGTTATTGAAAATTGGACCACTCGGATCCGTGCCACCATAAAAAACCAAGGCGGGCATTTGAACGATGTCATATTCTACACTTAATGGCATACATGGGCCTTTCAAGTAAAATAGAATTTTGTTAATACCTCACACACAGCTTGTTTTATTCCATTTTAACATCTACTCTCCCTTATTGAAAAACCCTTTACTTACATTGCAATAACCACGCGCGGTCTATGACTATTTGCACTATCCAATATCGGCATAGCATTGCATGTAGGCGATCTCAGACGGTAATCGAAGCTATTGTGACACTCTTGCTCAACCGAATTGCTGCTCTCAGCTATTCAATACATAATAAAAACAACTAAGAACTAAGATTAACAAACAAAACAAAAATTAAAATTAAAATACAAGTTAGCGACTTTTGTTCCAGTTTTTTTTCACGTACAGTTCATAGTTCTACACAACTGTATATTTGCGCCTTTAAGGGACCAGGATGTATCTAACGTTTGCGAACATGAAGATCTTGTAGTAGTTCTGGCATTGCTGCGAGGGTAAGCGACCAATTGCGAGACTGCATTGAAAATCTTCTGTTTTTTGCATGGTTTTGGTTGTATGCAGTTTTTTTTCTTTTCTCTAGGGGAAACAATTTCTTTTGTATGGAGTTTTTCTTTTCCCTTGGGAGGATGGTTTTTGCAGCAATCTTTCAGTCAAAGTAGGTATATTTTGATATTCTTTCTCATTGAAACTGGCCAATTGTTGTGTTTACCACTTTGCCATTTAGTGTTTTCTCTCGTACAGCATGCATTATTCTACATGTTGATTGTTATGCTTGGTTGGAATGTCTTTGGCCCTTCTTTACTTGGGTGTAGTGAGTGTGGTCGCATTAATTAATCATAAAATACAAAAATAAACAAAATAAATACAGAAAAAATCAACTATCATAACAAAACAACCAATTATAATTAAAGACACTAGGTTTAAAATAGTAATTTAGTTTTATTTTTTCAAAAGTGAATTTAAATATAAAAATGTCGTTGAATAAATTTGCTATTTACAACAACTTCTGTCTATATTATCATGGTTATTACATCTTTTTTATATTATCATCATATTTTATTTATTATTTATCATTTATTCTGGATGTCTCCTATCATTTGTATCTAACGAAAAGATTATGGTTGCTAGACTTGTGACACCGTTTATTGGGGTTTGACTATAATTCTACTCTTATAATTGACAGCAAGGCTGCCTCTTTCCAGCGGCGACAGAAGAACGCGTTTCTTCATCGATAGGACTTAATAGTTAACATTTTATACTTCTTATCATTATTTTTTTTTATTATAAAATTTTCTTTATTAATTACAATAATATATTACAACAAGAACTATAATTAGCTAATTTATTCAAGTTTTTTCATTAATGGTTTTTATTAAAGATACCGCGATGCGTGCGAAGCGATTCATATACACACCAGAAAAATGCGCTTACTAAGTAAGGTAGGTCAGAGCTATATAACGTTACCAAGTTTATAATTCCGTATTAACTATTTTGACACCACATTCCAAGTCAGCTGTCATCACTAGAGTGCGGATTTAAGGCATTTGCTTATTTGTTAATATTAAATGCAGAACAAAATTCTTTTGGATATACACGTTTGATACAAAATGCAACAATTAGCCACTACTCTTATTTTGTTTATTTTGCTTTATTTTGACATACGTGCTTTAAATGCTTAGTTGCTGCTTTTTTGGCGTTTTTGTACTATTTTTACTATTATTGAATTTTTGTACTTTTTCCTTAATTTTTTAAATTGATTTAATAGCTTGTCTTATACATTATGTTTTGCACATTGTTTTGTTATTAATGTTTGTGTAAAAAAAACATATTTTAATTACATTTGAATTAACCCAACGTAGTCTTCAAAAGCTTAATTTGAGTTTTTATTAAAGATTTAGTAAAGTATAAGTTGCCACTAAATATTTTCAAATTTGCATCTATTACCTCAGTAGAAACAAAACTTCATAATTACAAGAGTAGAACATAGTTATATAAGTTAATTTTTTTATATAACTTACGAGACGCACGCTAATCCTCCCAACCACCACTCCGTGCTTAAATGATGTATACAACTAACTTAACACTATTTAGCAATAATATCTTTAATAATGAATTGTCGTCAAATTATCTGACCGCATCGCTTCACTGCACAAAGTTACTAAGGCTTCTTTATGCGTCCCGCACCCAACCCTCGCTCTAAGCTGCTATGCCTCACTCTACTCCATTACCTAATTAAATCATCCCCAAGGTATACTCTAATACCAGTGTGTTTATAACTGCTTCTTACTAATGTAATGTGTCTTGCATACACCTCATGACCCAACTGGCCTGTGTAAGCTTGACAATCTTTTGCAGTTATTGTGCAACCCCAAGGCCTCAACTGCCAGTGCACAAGCAAACCCCCAACGACTGTTACGTATAAGACCTCAATTCCAAATACGGTGTTAACATACAACCCCAAGGCTTTGTGCCAGTGTATGAATAACCATTTTTTACAGCTTAGTACAACCCCAAATCTAGCAGCGTACCTGGTATGCTACAAGTGTCAAGTACTTCAATGACTTCAATGCCAATGTACTTTGTTTTACACACCTCCAAGACTTTTGTCAGCCTATGTGTGAATAACCTCAGATAGTTGTGAAGTACCTCAATGATCTTTTGTCAAATGTTCTTTTTTAAACTTCAAAGACCCACATGATCTATGTGTGAATAACCCTTATGTTCTCAGACAATACATGTACGTAAATAACATCATATACAGTACATTAATAATTATAAGCAATGCTAACAAAAACTACGTGTAACATTCGGCTATCTTGACTAAATCTCGACCTCGATATTACTTAACAGTGTTCTGACTAGAACTTATTTATTCCAAAATCAAACTTGACTGCTAGTTAATATAAATATAAATAAAAACTAGCCAACGAAACGATCCGGGCACTTCACTACTACTATTTATTATTAAATACACTCCACAACATAATAATCATTCATCAAACAATCAAGCAACTATCTAAACACCACCGCCGACTCAAGACATCTCAATATCATTCTTATTCAAAAGTTTGAGGACGACACTAAACAACTGTCTCATTCAACAAATAACCATCACACTGCAAAATATGCACTCCTACCAACAACAACTCAAAAAAATTCCACAAATCAGAAAATAGTACTTATATTTAGTTTTGAGTAACTACTTTTTTTTTAATATGATTTCACTAAAGACGCAATCAACAATAATGATGGTTCAACAAAACGAACAGATGCTCAAAACCTAAATTCTTCATATGACTACTTAAGTAAAAAAAAATCTTATCTGAACTAAGATATACTATACACTATACTCAACAAACTTCTTTTTTGAACAGTCCACAGGTGTGTTAACACTAACACGCATTACACCGTTTAACTCTACACTACAGTATCTAAAAAAAAAACAATGTATCTCAAAGTATATATTTCTGGTAAAATAATTTTATTTAGTTTACTCCAGTATTGTTTAGAAATATTTAAAACAATAATTTACTTTAATCTAGAAAAGTACAGATATTAACTTTAAGAAATATCAAGTACTCTAAAAACGACTAGTTTATTTGTAATAAAAACCCAAGAAACAATCGCAACAATTAAGTAGAAAGTACAAAAACTACACACTTGCTCCGCTCTAGAACACAATGCCACTCAAGTAAGAAAAAGACTACCAAGTTTCAAACTCTTTTTATTGCATTGACAATGTCAAATGTGATAGGTTTACATGCTCGACCCAGTTTGCCTCAAAAACTCAGACATTTACAACCGAATTAGTTATACCCAAGTACGATTTTAACAATCAGTGTCATATAATCTAAAACGTTTATGATTAAAATGCATAATAACATTTTCAGTGTTACCGTTTCAACTAATAAAGAGCTCTCCGCCAACACAATTTCTACACAGTTAGACATCCCGCAAATATGTTTTTTTTAATGCGTATTAATTTTATTTGAACTTTTCTACTGTTAAATCAATCCAACACAAATCCTAAATACATCAATGATAAATACACAAATAAATGCATCAAAAAAGTTCCAAACTGTGTGCATGGCATTTAATCTCATCAACACACTACTGAATTCTTCTACATACAAATGGTCCACAAAAGAACAGACCTTTTGTTTAAGAAAAGAAATGATTATTTTCAAATATTTTTCCCAAGTTGCAATATGAATCCCTCTCAAACAAACAAACTGCAGCTATGTGTCTACAACAACACCGTTTCTGCATTTAGAAGAATTCATAAAATTTTATTTTATTTCGTACTGACTTTCATTAAAGACAACATAAGCTTCCACATTCTTTAAATTTTACTTGCGGCTTTCAACATAGCCCAAAGCCCTTTAAGATATCAATATGGTCTTAGTTAAAAATAATTAAAGCTTGTACTCCAACTTTAAAGTTTCACAACTTGCATTGCGTCTAAGAATTCTCAACTCATTCTATATTATTATTAAATGATTGTAAATTTCAATAATTTACAATAGTTAAGAAGCCCGCTTTGTCTGGCATATGGCACACTTTTTATCATTGAAGACCACATCCAATGTTTGCAATTAACCAAACTGAACCAAATAAAAAAAAGATTGAAGATCAGCGCTACTGCCGACTACGTTCTTTATTAAACTACGATTTTGTATGAACCGCCAATAACTTGATAACTCAAGCAACAAAAATAGAAAAGTTGCAACAAGGATTGCATTATCCATATAGTGCATCACATACAAATTCATAAAATTGATAAAAAACTATTCAGTAATAATCAAATCATTAACTGAATGTAGTTACTAACACCGGAACTACAAAATATACTTGCAGCAACCAAACTGCGGACAAACCGCTTTAAACGTATAAGTAAACTGCATTTACAGTTTCAAATTTTCTCAAACTTATAAAAAACTCAGAAAACAACAACTTAAGTTTCTGGCATATTATCCCCAAAAGGCTATTGCCAAAAAATACAAAACCCACCCCATGCGTTAACATATTTGTTTGTAATCCATACCGTTCAAGAAATCTAACAAATTCCATGCGTAAGCATATTTATCTAAAGCATATTTGTCGTTTTAAGTTCAATTTTATTTTACAACTTATTGATGCTGTTCACTCTCAAACTCCTGTAACGTTGAGTTACAAGATAAAATGTGATGCATTTCAACACAACCACTGCTCAGCTATCCATTTTGTGAGCCTTCGATCCAAACTCGTTGCTGCGGCATAGTCCCCAATCGGCCCTATATATTTGCCAATCAATCACTGAATGTTGTATGTCAATCTCGGAGATTATCATCACCAAATTTGCACGAACACGGAAAATTCTTACATAATAAGTTCTTCATTATTATCACATCTATTACACCACCGCTTGGATATTTTAACTTTAGAGTCTTAGCTGCTTTTATGTTATTTCCAATTCCTTACAGATCGATGCACTAATTTATTAAACACACAATCCACAATACGTTTGAAACGATCTATTAATTAATTTAAACCTGTTAAGTTTGATTCAGATTGATTCACTAACATTTAATTGAGTCCACGTAAACTTGCACAGATTCAGGTAGGTGTAGCCGGGTCCTGGTTAGAATGATCCAGTTCACAATGTCGTTCCGAACTGATGCACAAATTTACAATAAAGTAATGCACATTATTCTCATCTATATTTATCCATTAATTTGTATGATTCCATTGCGATGACTTACATAATTTTAAATTAGATCTAAACCGTTTTTTGTTCAGATTCCACGTCTGATTTGTAGAACATAGTTATATAAATTAATTTTTTTATATAACTAACGAGACGCACGCTAATCCTCCCAACTACCACTCCGTTCTTAAACGACGTATATTAACTAACTTAACACTGTTTAGCAATAATATAATAATGAATTGTCGTCAAATTATCTGACCGCAACGCTTCGCTGCGCAAAAGTTACTAAGGCTCCTTTATGCGTCCCGTACCCAACCCAGGGTGCGTTCCTAAAGTACTTGGGCGAGGGTGAGAGTGACCCAAATGATTACCTTTGCCGTTCCTAAAGTAGGGGTAAAGGGAAAACATTTCACTCTCGCCGGCGTTTATACCGTACCCTTGTTACCGTCCTCTATGAGCGGGGAAATATCACACCCGACCAAAGTTAGTCTGTTTTTTATGTTATCTATGGTTTGTTTACGTTGTTATTATAATATACATTTTGAAAATGGATATTACAAAAATTTCCATTTGTTCACATTAAATAATAAGAACAGAAACAGGAGCAATTCAATTAATTAATCAAGACCAAGTCATGGTCAAAAATAAAAATAATGCATATTGTTCTGACTGCATTTGCTAATGGAACCACAACAGCTAAAATATTTCTTCTTTTATTAGCTTGTGCTATATTAACTAATAAATGTTGTTTATATTTGACGCATTGACGTTTGATTTTTGACAGCCTTACCGTATGAAGTTGGCCTTACCTTAATACCCTACCCTAAGCACGTCCGACTTGTTCAAAAACTCTATTCTCCGTTTGTTCATGTGACATCACACTCGCCGAGGTGTCACTCTTCCCTCACTCCGTGTTTAGGAACGCAGCCTTCCTCTAAACTACTATGCCCCACTCTATTCCAATCGTGCCGGCTCGGTCCATCTCATTCTCAGCGCGTCATTGTCTCGACCAATTGTTCCCGCGCTTCCTTTCTATAAATTAAACCTGTACACAGTTATTGATATGTTCCGCTCACTCAACAAACATATAATTTCTCTGCAGCATATGACTGGTCGTCATAATCTCTACAATTACTTCAATCACCTAATTAACACATCCCCAAGGTATACTCTAATATGTTTAACTGCTACTTACTAATGTAATGTGCCCTGCATACAACCTTATGACCCAACTGGCCTGTGTAAACTTGACAATCTTTTGCAATTATTGTACAACCCCAAGGCCTCAACTGCCAGTGCACAAGCATACCCAATGCCAAATACGCTGTTAACATACAACCCCAAGGCTTCGTGCAGATGTATGAATAACCATTTTTTACAGATTAGTACAACCCCAAATCTGGTAGCGTACCTGGTATGTTACAACTGTCAAGTACCTCAATGACCTCAATGCCAATCTACTTTGTTTTACAGACTTCCATAATTCTTTTCAGCTTATATGTGAATAACCTCAGACAGTTGTAAAGTACCTCAATAACCTTTTGTCAATGTACTTTTTCACACTTCAAATACCCACTTGATCTATGTGTGAATAACCCTCAGGTTCTCAGACAATACATGTACGTAAATAACATCATATACAGTACATTAATAATTATAAGCAATGTTAACAAAAACTACGTGTAACACAAGTATGAAAAAATATATTATAGTTAATTACTTGAGCAACTTAGAATTAGATTAAAATATTTATTAATATGTTATGTAATATATAATATAATGTTTTTTTACCATTTTCATTTTCTTATTATATGTATTATTTTTTTGTATAATATAATATAACTTATTAAACAAACTTTTTTTCTGTTTTTTGGCATTATAAGCACATATTTCAGAAAAATAAATGTCTTTTGATCGGCACTCTAGTCATCACTTTAAGTCTCTGACCGTTTGGCAGTTTTATTGATGCGTGATTTGTGTTTTTTTTGTTGATTCTACGTCTAATAAATTTCATACTTAAAATAATTAAAATTAATAATAAACAAAAAATTAAAAAAATAGTATTATATTTATGCATTTTGGCAATCCGTATTTTTAAATCATTTAGCTTGCTACTATACTCATTCAAGTGAGCGGAAAATAATCGTAATAAATATTCTGCTCTGAAGATCATCATACATGGAGTATCTAGGCAGAAAAACACGATTTTGTAACGTTCTCCGCATGGGAAAGGACCGGCTCTGCCTGATCGAATACCGCATGGTGCAGTATCAACAACATTGGCTATCACAGATATTGCAATGAAAAATCCCGTAACGTAGTAGAATACCAGGGCAGCTGTGGAGATGTTAGAATTTTCAAAAGTTCTCCACATCTTTTGTCTGATATTTGTTAATTGTTGGAGGTTGTGTTCACCATTCTCAGATAATTATTATACATAAGACGTTCAGCGTTTTCATGTTACCTATCTCTATAACATTCGTAACAACAACCTCCAATTACATCTGGTAATATACCAAAAAAGCTAGTTCTTCATCATAACTGGTTAAACATTCATGTTTGGGGTAGTGAAACTTACCAGTACGATAATAATTTAGAATATGTTTGAATATATCGGGACCTTAATCAAAGAAATATTCTTTGCATTCTTAATCATAGAAGAATTCCCGCTCATTTGAGCCAAGCAGGGTACTTTTCTGATGTGTTCCTTCAGGTCACAAATCGGTGGCCGGATACGTTGTTGAGCAGCTTCTCGTCATCAGTTTTGCGGCTGTTGTTGGGTATCAAAAGCGACGAAAGCGGAGTGGCTATGGGCACCCAGCCGATGTCCGCCGCCGGACAAAAAGCGGCGACCGAGGCCATACTCCAATATCAGCATAGCATTGCACGGCGGCAATTCCAGACGGTAATCGGAGCTATTGCTTTCGACTTCTCACCGTGTGACAATATAGAAGTATTAAAACATATTAAAAATTAACAATTTTTTCTATTTAATCTCTTACATTTAAAGTAGAGCTATTTTTTAAAAGATTTTTTTTGTCAATATTTAAATGTAACAAAAAACTAACAACTACAGTTATTGAACATTAACATGGTCCTCATTTTGAAAGGCTACACTTTTAAAACCATAATCTTTATTTCACAATCTTCTACCCGCCCGTTACTCTTTTGAAAGTTTTGGTTGTAGTACATATAGTTTTTGTTTTCAAGTATATGTACATTGTTTTTCCGAACCTACTTTAAGTAGAATTTTGCCTTTGCCATAGGGCAACCTAAAGGTTGCCGAAGAATTTATGACACATTCGACGCAATTCATTATTTGCGCTTACAAAATTTGTGGCATTGTTTGAGTTAATTTCTTTTGATTTACTTTTGCAAGTCATGAAATGCTTTAACGACGCCATGAAAGTACCAGTCGTAATTTATAACTATTGTTTTTGTTTCTAATTTTTAACGTTTTTTGTTTTTGTTTGATCTTAGTTTTGTGGGGTTCTATGTTTTATTTTTGTCGTATTCTTATCTCTAAGAATTTAATGCTAACTTAGGATTTGATTGTAATGTCCCTTAGGTTAATCTTGACTATGATACCGTTCTTTCTGCCCACCAGGAATAACTGTAAGCCCATACTTTCTAATCGTCTAGGACGCTCATTTGCGCTATTTTTTATGCTGTTGCCCTTGACAACTATTTTAAGATTATCCGTTTAAGCTATTGTGGAATTTTTATTGCAATAATGCTTAATGCGTTTTGCTATAACATCTTATAGGCAAAAAGACTTGCGTAGCAAACTGAGTTAATCTAATATGCTAGTATCAAAAACAAGCGTAGTAAAATTATGAATGTCGTTGATTATATTTCAAATCTGAATTTTGAAGTTTGTGCTAAAAAACCTATAGAGGATCTTGAATTTATTTTGCGTTTGTTCTTTAGCGCATTTGACTTCTGAAGGTTATGTATTATCATTTGCACTGCTTGTTAGCTGTATATAAAATATTATAAGAAAACCTAAAACAATTCGAGCGGCCCTATTAAACGATTGTAATTATAAAAGTAGCTTGGTCATGAATTGTGGGCGTTGAACGCTTTCTCGCCAAAAATGCAAGCTTTTGCAACTCCGAAGGGTTAATACCACTTTATATAATATATCTGCTGGATTACTACTTGTTGGCACGTAACCTCACTAAGTTTGACTTGTTAATTTTGGAATTTGAGACACCCGGTTTACATTACAGTAAATTTAAGCAATAGCTAGAATTATTAATTTTCCGGAAAATGGAAAACAAATCTGATTGAATTTGTAAATCACTTATTAAATAACTTAATCTAAAGAAAATGAAACGTCAAATACTACCTTTAACCGCGTGGTAGCACTAGCTTTATTCACCATTTTGTGAAGTTATTTTTGCAGTAATTCTCGTCATCTTATAATAAGCTTTGCGATAAGTTCTTTTTTTTTATTAGTTTATAATATAATCATCAATAATATTTGTAAAGCTCGTTAATCTTGTTTATAGATTTATTATTGTAGATCATTATCAAATCCATTGAGACAAACAAAGTTTTTTATTTGATTTACAGGGTATTTTGCAAATTTGGTAACACGCCTTTTGATCGTACCCAATTTTCTAATTAAAGGGTCCTCCCGGTTAACATAAGGAAAATGCCCCCCATCACGAATATCCAAATTACCTCAAAAATTACTTTCCTAGCATCAAAAAAACATGTTTGGTAGAATTTAAAAATTTTGATTTTTACCATAGGGGGCAAAAAATAAAATTCCATGCAATGATGGTTTCGATAACCAAAAATAAATTTCAACCCTTCTGGAATTTTTTAAGGGTTGTATACAGGGTTTGAGGGGCTGAAAAAAATTGTGTTTGACGACCACCCAAAACTCTACTTCAATGATTTATTTTAGAATTTTTCATTCAATAGTTGCGGAGAAAAAAAAAACGAGAAAATGCTATTTTTTGCCCCCTATGGAAATGGGGGTTGTATCAAACTTTTAAAAATCCTACCAAAAATTTTTTTTATGCTAGGAAAGTAATTTTTGTGTTAATTTAGATATTTGTGAAAGGGGGCATTTTACCTATGTTTACCGGAGGGACCCTTTATTCGACATAAATAAATAAAGTTAATGTTAATTTGATTAACGTATACATTAACGTATACATAACTGCAAAAATAGTTAATCAAAACAAAGTAAAAAATAATATACACTGTTTTTTTAAATGCCACCAGCAAACTTACCGCAGTGTTTTTTAGTTTATTTTAAGAAAAAAGTTCTAATATACATAAATTATGATATCTTTCTTACAATAAATAAAAAATTTAAATGAATTTTAAAACTACCTAGCAAGTGAGGAGATCGACAAACTAATGCTTCACAAATACGATGAAATATTTTCCAGGTGCTCCATAACTCCAATCTTTGGTCATTTATATTTTTTCCAGAATAGGTTATATTTTATATATCGTTAAGTTCAATTTTTCAAAGCCGATTTTGGACAAATTTAATTTCAAAAAACTTAAAATTATTAATATTAAAATTATGTACAAAAATTAATATATAATAGTTTGATGAAAAACTCCATAGAATGTAAAATAAAATTCGCTTTAATTAATTTTGTTGCATTCCAATTTCTATTTCCAATTAAGGGATTTTTTCATGTTGCAATATTATATATGTAAAATTATAAGGTTGGATTAGATTCTCTAACATTTATATAAATAAAATTTCTAATTGAGTAGCAAAATTTATCACATAAATTTCTAAACAGGAATGTTATTACTATTACTAATATCTTTAGTCAATTGTGTGAATAAATTAAAATTTTAAATTTCCATAGATCACATAGCAAACTTTCACTTTTTTTAAGATGAGACCGGTATAAATTATTTATTAGTCACAACTTTATTTATTTACTTATTAATAATTCATTGGCGATTATTACGTTTTGAATTAGAGATTTTTGTTGAACCATTCATTACAATCATATTATAGTGTTAAGTAGATTGCATTCTTCTTCACATTTGTGAAATGGATTAGAAAGTAACAAAAATGTTTAATAGTATATATTAATAAGATTATGGTATTTAATCAGATGTAAATACAACTAATGCCAAATATATGTATAAACAAATAGTCTCACCCATCAAATTACATTGTGAGTATATCATTATAAATAATTTTAGTCCATTCTTTAATATAATAATAAGCATTACGGTTGACTATAAAAACTTGATATATTTTCTCACATGCATATGAGATAAACCATTGCGTAATTTAATTAGAATTCAAAACAAATAGACATCAATTACCTTTACAATATTCAAGTATTGCATAGTAAATGTATAACCAAATTTTAAATGTTTTAAAAATAATACGGAAATTGCTTTACTAATATGTATATAATTTGCGAATACACTAATAAATATTTTTTATTTCCTAGTTATTATTTAAATATCTGTTACATGATCGCGCTAAATCGAATCAAATTATTGTCGCATTAAATGATTTGCATGTTTTATTGTAATAATAAGATATTTTTTGTTAAAATGTTGTTACCTGGTAAATTATAAAGGTGGAGACGGTACTTAGAGAAAATTATACTTTTACTTTTCAGTTTACAAAACGATTGTGCTAAAATATTCATAAAATCACGACCCTAATTATCTACGCCGTATTATAATAGAGATTATCGAGATTGTCAATTTTAGATCATATTCTTCTTAACACTACCTATATACAATACAATCTTAAAATACTGCTGCACAATACACTGAAGTAGTCGCCTGAATAATTCTGATGTTCTTCAAGTGTCACGGTCTACCAAATATTTATTGCAGTTGTCATAATAAAGTTAATAATAAAAAGAAATTGAAAAAAAAGAAATAAAATTAAATTGTCAATTTGCACATTCGACTATATTTAACTGCACATAATCCAAAATTTAATAGTTCGTGATACATCAATAAAATTTTGATAATTAAAATTATTTATTTTAAGTAAATACCAGAATCGTAAGGCGTATAATTTCTGCTCTGTGTTGGTTAACCAGTTTACACACCTCGTATAAAACAAAACAATTTTTTTTCAGAAATTGTTTTACGTTTTACTGCTCAGCATAATAAAAATAAAAAGATTTGAGCAATGATCTTCTTACTAGCGTTAGAAACGATCCGGTGAAACGGGTGCGTTTTCATCGAATAACTTCAACTAGTCACACTATCCCATGAAAACGTTAACGCAAGTATTATATTAAATTATATATTTTTAAATTTAAAACTTTTTATTTGTAAACATTTTTATTTTATAATAAGACATAATATTTTTATAAATGTTTATATATAATTAACGTTATGGCGTATTATAATTTTTATTTATAAAGCTATTTTTATTAATTATTAAATTAATGTGTAGCCAAAAACAATTATTTTCAGTAGTGGTCTTTAGCAACGACAAATTTCAAGCTTATGTTTCATCATCACATATCGACCTATCCAAACTAAAACGTGGAACAAATATAGTTTATATAGTTAACTACGTTAAGTCTAAGTGTTTGTCGATGATTGTTGATTAAAGTAACCATTCCAGCTAATCATACTTATTTCAAAAGACTTTTGACCTGCAAATATTGCTGTTAAACAATTGATGTGTTTTGGCCGTGCACAACACTTACCATCTGAAGATGTGGATTTTTGCACTCAAAGCCCTACAGTTTGAACCCATCTTCATAAATAACACCAGCCTTTCCTGCTATTGCCGGAACATCGGTTTGGAAATAAAACTATCTGGTAAAGAGAAAGAGGTGCAGCTCGAACAGGACTAAAATATATATTATTACAACTTATTTACCCTACTGTTGATTATTTTTTTGTGTCTGTTATGTTCAAGCATGAAGCGCAGAGGTTTATCCCGCGGAAAACCTTATATTTGTACGCGCTCCGGTACTAAATTTATTTCTATAAATTTATAAAATGTGACCTTTCCTATCAATTGCGGCGAACTTGAGAGATTCTTTCATTTGCGTTTCTACATTCAACACTACTTATTGTAATAATAATATTTTGTGCCTTATGGGTTTATGGCTAATTACCTGCCGGTTGATTAATTTATTAAACTGTATTGATTATATTTTTAGTCTGATAATAGTATTTAATTGATTTTGGAAATTGATTTATTAATTTAGTTTAATAATTGCACGTGTTGGATAGTCATGTTATGACAACATCGAATGGAGTTTTATATGATTAACAAGTGTTGGAATAAATATTATTTTAAAGCCGACCATTATTTTATTGGACCTTTTTTGCTGACATAAAAACCTACAACATCCCAAGCTGGCTACGAACAAATCCACCCTGAGAGAGAACACTTCGCTAGAAGCATGTATCTTAAATTCTCGGTATGGTATATATTTTACCTCATTTGCCTGTAGATAAGTATGAAGATTATTGTTATTCTGTTGAGTCTATAGTTGATAATTTACCAAAACATAAACTTATTTTGTTGGATTATTACTGCCTACCCGCTGCTACTTGGATAAATGATGACGAGTGATTTGCAATGACAATCGACAAAAAATGCTTCTGACCACCGATTGTGTACGTACTACGGCTAATTGAAAATTGATTAAAAAAACTAATCAAAAATTAATAACTCGATAACCGTGCGTCGGAGAAAACTGATAAATACACCAAAATAAGATACCAATATGTAGAACAACTTCCAACAAAAAAATGCTTCTGACCACCGGTTTTAAACAAGTTATGACTAGAGAGCGGATTCCTAGCTATTATGCTTACCCTAAATACTTAAAGCATTAAAAATATGTCTTAATATTCGCACGAATTGTGAAGAATGTAATCATTTGGCACTAAGTTTTTTATGCTTTTTTTGCTTTTATAATTTTTTTTTTTTTATTTGTTGTTTATTTTAAGATTTTGTGCTTATTTTTAAGCTTTTTCTTCAGATTTGTTGCATTTTTTTTTATTAAGTTCTTTTGTGAAATTTAGTGGATTGAAAAGTACATAAAAAAACGCAAATTAATTTTATCCTTAGAAAACCTAAAGCAATATTTACGTATCAAGATCTTGCATATTTTTATAATATTATTTAGACAAGTTCAATATAATTCTGTAAATCCCGACTGAGCTTATAGCGTATTTTAGTGCTACCTTCTTCAAGCAAGTCACTGTATTTTATAATTTCCAAAATAGTCGGTAGATCAGAGATTCTCTCAATTTCAAAATTTTTAAAAATGTTTAATTCAATTTTCGGATCCTGCAAGTAAGTCAGTGAAAAAGCTAATTACGATTTTGTAAATCATGCCATAAAATTGTTAGAAAAACAGAAAAATACGTAAAATTAACGTCTAAGTATAATTAGAGATTTTAAAGATGCAATTTAAAAGTACCAGGCTGTATTGGGCAAACAGGAAAATCAAAATCCGTAGATGTATTTTTGAAAAATGGAGGTTTATTAAGAGCATATCGACCGCTACGTTGATTTCCAGTATTGTAGTGAAAACAGCTACTTTGGCATCATTTCTATTTCTACATATAATTTGATAATCAATTAATTTTTTTACCAATACATTAACAAAGGATTAAACTATCATTTTTTAGAGTATTTTAGTCAAATAATAAACAAGATACACCAATAACAAATGTGCATGTCGAAAGATGTCTTTTCCCTTTCAAAAACATTTTAAGTGATCAAAGACAGAATTTTACAGTTGAACACTTAGAGCAACATTTAATTATTAACTGTTTTTGTGGATAGTTTTGATTTTGTTATTTAAATGTTTTTTTATACTATTTAAAATGTGTGTAAAAAATATTATCACTCAAACTGTTGTAATTATAAATGTTGTAAAACCTTTATTAAAATATTTCATAGTTTTGGATTTTTTTAGTTTTCTTTTTTTTTCAATTGTTTCATGCTTTTTTTAATGTTTTTTTACATGTTTTGTGCTTTTTTTAATGCTTTTTTAGTAACGTTTTTGTGCTTTTTTAAGCGCTTTTTTTTCGTATTTTTAATAATTTTTAATCCGCTCTCTAGTTATGACATATCATCAATATGTGCAACAACAAAACTAGGTTGACTAAAAGTGCATTTGCTATCTTTTGGTGTATTTATCAGTTTTTTCTGGCGCACTGTTATCGAGTAGTTAATTTTTGATTAACTTTTTAATCAATTTTCAATTAGCTGTAGTACGTACGCAATTGGTGATCGGACAATTTTTTTTTCGTAGATTTTATTTATTTGTTATAAGGTATATTTTTACAAAAAATTATCAATTTTGAAGTGACCGTTTGCTAATTAGGTCTAATTAAGCCATCTATTACAATTTTTTTAACTATACATGTTATATATCACTAGATCAGAAATTTTAAGAGCTATCGAATGGTGTATTTATTGTTTTTTTATTATTAATAACCAAGCAAATGCATTTTTAGTCAACCTAGTTTTGTTGGTGGGGTTTGTTGGTGTCTTCACATTGGTATTTTCACCTAACAGTGGAGATGTATTTTTAAACTTATGATTTTAAATTTTCGGCTCAATTGATAATTTTTTGTTTGAAATTGATAGGTTTTTACTATTTTATAACTGTGATGTAAAATCGTAGTGGATTTATTGTATTTTGTCCCTAAAAAAATATTGCGTAAAAAACCTTGTTTAATTTAAAAAAAAACTGTACATTAGCGGTAAAAATCTAGACTATTTTCAGATAATATTTTGCGTTCCGGAAAAAATCTAATCTTTATAGTCAATACATTTTACGTACAGAGGGTGACAATCAAGCTAACCCAAAACATTTTTAGAGATTTGTCTAGACAATCAAATGACCACTGTGTTAATTTGTTTGCTGATTACTTTGTTTACACATTAATAAATGCTTTTGAATCAATCTTTCAAATTGTGCTTTTTACATTAATTTTTACATTTGCAAGTATAAGCCCAGCCAAGTTTTTATTGCTAAACTTTATGCGCTTGGTTTCCATGACACTGTGGTTTTCTGGTTAATAAGCTATTTGGAAAATTGCACACAGTGTGTAAAAATTAATAACTTTTTGTCGCAAAACATTACTGTCCCTTCAGGTGTGTTTCAAGGGTTGAATACCTTTAATGCTGTACTCATTCATTTTTATTTCTTTTACTTGCCTGCGATTTTAATATTTATAAAAATATATCAACTCTTAAAGAATGATTTAAACTGTATTAATGCTGTGTCAATTATATTTATATTATATATAGTTATTATTTAATACACAAAAATGTTTTTTGATAAGTTTTGTTCAAAATCATAACTTATACCTAAATCAGGTAAAAGATTTAGGTGTAATTTTTTTATCAGAAACTTACATTCATCGAACATATACACTATGATACAGATGACATAAGTTATAACTTTAGTAAAGCCGAAACTAGTAATGTATTCGTAAGAATAAATTTGTGATAAAAAACGTATTAAATTGTTTTATTATTTCATTAACATGAATTATCACGTAGTAGAGGTCACAACCATCAATTATATTAACAAGTTTTGCTTTACTTTAAATAACCAATCAAGTGATAAAATTGATATGATAAACAGCGTCAAAAATGTATTATTACTGTTGAGATAATATTCTATTTAAAACAACAGTAGTTGTTACAATTGTTGACATAATATTTTGATTAAAACTAATTGAACTGTTATGGTATTTTATTTTATTAACTGGTATTTTAGCAGAAAAATTGACGTTTGATCAAAAAACTTATTTAATTCAATTGCGCATAAAATAAAAGTTATAATATAAAATCTTATTTGCCAACTTTGATCAAAATATGGGCGTATATAATATTAAAAAAAAAATTGTAAAACATAGCACTGTAGAATAATAAAAAAGCATCAGTAAATAAACTATATTTAAAGGGTTATAAAAAACTTAAAATTGTATTCTTATAAACCTACTTTTAATCAAAGTTTGGAACCAATGGACAAAGCCTTCTCGATTTTTGTTTATGTATTGAGCATAAAATTATAAGAAACTGAAATTTTTACTTATATGTTCTGACGAGGCTACGTTCACATCAGTAGCACTATTGTCGCAGCATGATAAGTTGAAAAAAAATCGAAACTTTAAAATTTTAAATTGACGATAATATTTTGTATTTGCGACTTGATTATACAAACCCGTTCAAATAAAAATTGCGATTGTGTGTTAATATGTTATTTAAATATTAAATGTAATTATGTCAATATTTTAGTTTAATTTGCAGAATTGGTGTAATTGTAATTTTTTTCATAACATAAAGACCAAAACAAGTTTCTTGTAATGTCAATCAATATTGTTTTGTTAGAATATAGCACTATAGCTCAATCATATTAAGCGAAACTGTTACAAACATACACAAGAAGAAGAGAACATTAACGGATTTTGATCACATTTACATCAAAGTTTTGAAAATAAAAATTGTTTGGTATAACACACGGACACTTTTCTCCTAAAACGTATTCGGTAAGAGATAAATGACAATCCTGTGAAGTATGATCTAGGCGTAGATAAAAATTATAATGAATATATCATTGTTCTACTGCTTACTGTAATTTGCTTAGAAAATATATGCTATTTCATGTCACATTGAGCGCATAATGCAATAATGCTTGCAAAACTGTCTATTATGCATAAATAAAAAATATGTAATAATAATATAGAATAAAAAAATTTAAATGTAATATACAAAAGTATAACTTAAAATTAAAAATAAGTATAAAACTCAAAACATACAAAAATTACAAATACAAACACGCTTACAAATTATACATATTAAAATTAATATGGCTACAATGACATTTAAAAGATTGTGTTGACACAACAAATAAATTTCATAAATATTATTTAATATTGATTAATGCATAAAGAAAATTTAAATATTGGCCAGTATTAAGTAATTCCTAAATAGAAAATAGCATTCGAATTACATTGACTATAGGTCGCCTAAGTTGTTTAGTCAATAGAAACACATAATTTTAATATGTTCAATAACAAGACACCATACGCTTAGTATAGGCTCTATATGTTTTGCTTTATGAGATTTGAAAGTAGTATATATGTTACCGCTAATGTACGTAAGTCCGCTAAACAAAAGATTAACTAGTGAATCCGCAGATTACGCAGGAAATTCTCAGATTACCGACTGAACGTTGGTTAAAGTGCATAAATTATTGAAATACACTATATGAAAAAAAGGTTATATAATTAAAAACTCAAAGTTTTTTAATAATAAACATAGAACTATTAAAATAATTTCAAAAATTATTTATTAGTGCAATCTAAGGACTGGTGGCACTTAGAGTTGCATTTTAAATTGTTTTTACAACAAGCGCACTTTTTTGTGGTGCATTTAGTTTTACAGTACATTTTTTAAAACCTTGACCTGAACCAAGAGATTGGTTTGATGCGGTTTGGTGTAAAGAAACTTCTATGTTAGGAACTTCATCTTTTGTAGTATTTTTTTTTTTACAAACACTGTATTGTGATCTAGCATATAATTGTTTTAAAACTTCAGTTTTAGTGCCTTACTGCCAATATTGAACGAGCATCCGATTTTGCTCTATCTACATCTTCACTTTAATTCTTACGGTTGTACCTTCGTCGGCCATTGTGTGATTAGCATCGGATATTGTTAGCATTCTTTTGGCTTGTATTTCTAAACCTTTTTTTGCTTTTTCTCGTTGTTTATCTTGATCAAACTGCTTTTTGCAAATTATGCACAGCAAAGTTTTACCAAAACCCTCTTCTTTAGACTGAGCCACTCCACAAATAACGTGTACAACCTGGTTACATTTAAAGCACATGTGAACACCCCATGTCTTTTTAGAACAAATAATACAAAAAAGATTATCTGTTTATGGTGAACTCTCCCGCCTAGGCTCAATACTAAATGTTTCCTGGTTTAGTGGCAGCTCCTGAGAATTGGATGGAATTTTATTATCTTCTGTAATTTCTGAATTGGCCAGTTTCTCAAAATCCTCTTCATTTGTAAGCGTGTGAAAGATATTTTGAGGTATGAATGATGAAGCAAGTCCTACTTTTGCAGAACAGCCAAACATTGCTTTGTAGGGACTCTGTTTAATACCAAAATAGTAGACACGATTCTTAATGAGTTGTGCAAATTGCTCACCTTCGCTCCATTTATCAGTTTTATTGTCAGTCATCCAAGTGATTAGCATATTCTCAATGTCTTGATTTGTTCGTTTTACACTGCTCTGACTCTGGCTGTGCTTTGGCTTACTATGAACCATTTTTAATTCTGGTCACATTTTTATTATGCTTTTTAAAACTTGAAACAAAATTCACAATCATTGTCAGATTGTAATTTTTAGTTCTGTCAAACTAACGTGTGATTGTATCTTTTTAAAAGTCTCATCATTTTGTATATTATTATCTAATATTAGATTAATTATCATTCCTGTTTTTTGTTACTGTTATTTATCCATATCGTTATAAAGTGCAATAGCTTTTTTAAGTGATTAAATTGAATTAGTAAGTTTCTATTATTAACCTTAAAACTGTATAGCTTTTGTTTACATTCATTGTTTCTTCGCGCTCATTTGTATTATTTCTATATATACTTGTGCGTGTATTATTATACTTTTTGTGTGTTTATTGTTAGTCACCATAACAGACCCTATGGTGTAAAGTGTGTATTCCTGTCGTTCCTGTTATAATATTTTGTTTTTGCAACTTATATATTTTTTTCAAATGTTGCTAGAAATCTATCATTATGGTAAACTTATGTAGAGTATGTAATAACAACATTAGTCCACGTTTTGTGGCTCTTAAGTGTTATGGAGACTGTAAACGGTGGCATCATGTAGATTGCTTGAAGAAGGAAAACGAAACAACGGTGATAAATGGATTTGTGAAATTTGTATGCCAACTGACTCTGTACCCAAAATTATTACAAACTAAGCTAATGCAGATACTGCATCAATTGCTGCATTAATTAAGTCTATGGCCACGGATTTAAGTAGTTTTCGTACAAAATTTCAAAGCGCAATGCGCACTTTTACGGATGAAATACGTGACATTAAAACTAGATTAGATAAGATAGATGCTAATAGTTCTACCTGTATTGATGAAAATAACATAATTGCGGAATTGAAGATCGGTCTCGCCGTGCTAACAACGTGATGGTGTTTAATATTTACCCAAAACAACATCTGGGTCAAATGAGTTCAAAACCGAGAAAAATATTGAAGCCATAAAATCAGTCGTTAATCCTACAGGCTTACAGTTTCAACCAAAAAAAGTGATTAGGATAGGTAAATTATCCTCCAAACTAAGACCCGTTAAAATTATTTTGCCATCAAGAGACTGTGCAATAAACTTAGCTTAAAGTTAAAAGCTACAAAAAACCAGAATTAAGTGAGAGTAAAGATAAAGGTGACACAGATCTCACCATTAAATATATCAATAGCCAACCTGCAATAGTTAAGTCAAAAAACTATTAAAAATATTCTATCAAAATGTTAATGGTATCAAAACAAAGTTGAAAGATATTATGTTAAATGTTAATTGTTGTATATATGATGTAATTGTATTTGATGAAATGTGGCTAGATGTTAATGTATCTGATGGAGAATTAGGTTTTCATGATTTTAATATATATTGCATGGACCGCTCGAGTTTAACCAGTAGTTAATAGCAGTCAGAAAGAATTTAGATTCTTATAAGTTGAATACAAATTACTGTATTGAGTAATTGTTTGTAAAAATTAACAAAAACATAACGTTTCAACATATGAAAACTTATGTACGTCGTTTGATAAAATTTGTGAAACCAATCCAAATTGCAAATATTTATATTGTGGAGATTTTAATATTCCTGAAGCAGTTTGGGACCCGACTTATATAAATATATTGTCTGAGAATAACAAATCGTATCATGCTCAATTTTGTGCCGATTATTTGGAGTTTCACAATTTACGTCAATTTATTTACATACTAAATGACAAAGGTGTTTTATTAGATTTGTTATTCTTTAACTAAAGTTTGCAGAGCGGAAGGACGCGATGCAATTACAACTAATCTGTTCATCATATTGGGTACTCTATATCGGCTCATATTAACTCAAATCTTCAACAGAAAAATTACACTTTAAATTTTAGGAAAGCAAATTATGAATAAATAAATAAGTATATCTTGAGCGTCCCATGGGATAAAATATTGCCAAAGTCTGACATTAATGTTGCCGTAGATAACTTTAATAGTCTGGTACAGCATGTAATAAATATCTATGTCCCTAAAAAAATAATTAAGTTATCTGGGTATCCTAAATGGTATAATCGCAATCTCATAAATATGGTAACAAAAAAGAAAGCAGCGCATGCTAAATATAAAGCCAGTGGCAGCAGTGTTGATTATAAATCTTTTCAGGTACTTCGATCACAATGCAAATGCACTAGCAAAAGTTTATACCACGCATACATTAATAGAGTTGAGCTTCAGTTAAATGATAATCCAAAGAGCTTTTGGTTTCATGTTAAGGAAGTTCGCAAAGTAGATGGATATCCGAAACACATGTTTCTTGAAGAGAAAACAAGTGAAAATGGTCCAACTCATGTAAACTTGTTTGCTGATTATTTGGTACTGTTCCAACTACCGCGCCATTGCAATTCAATCTGCATTACCTAAACTGCTAGACACACTAATTGCAGATCAACTTATGTGGTGTTGTAAGAATATCGTCATTGAAGAACAGCATTGGTTTTGTGAAGAAAAATCGACTCTTGCCAACCTGTTGATGTACAAAACATTTATTTTTAACGCAATGGAATCTGGAAAGCAAGTAGACGCGGTGTACACAGACTTCTCTAAAGCCTTTGATCGGGTCCAGCATTTAACTTTAATTAACAAACTAAAGTATTTAGAATTTGCAAACCTAGCATTAAAGTGGCTCTCAAGTTTTTTAACTGAGAGAGAACAATATGTAAAAATATTTGACTTTGTATCATGTGCTATAGATGTTACTTCTGGGGTATCACAAGGTTTGCATTGTGGACCCATACTATTTTTATTATTTATAAATGATATTAGTACAAAGTTAAATTTTTGTAAATTTTTGTTGTTTGCTGATTATATGAAGTTGTTTAATATTGTACAAAACTGCATCGAACAAAATAGTTTTTAAACCGACTTAAAAGTTCTGATGGAGTGGTGTAAAATTAATCAGCTTGATCTAAATTTGAGCAAATGTGTTTCAATATCGTTTAGCAGATGTAAGATTGTTCAAAGAGACTATTTTCATAATAAACATAAACTTGTTTTTAAATCAGATGTGAAAGATTTAGGCGTACTTTTTGACAGTAGTTTTACATTTGCTAAACATAATAATATATGCGCTAAATTTATGTTTGTTTTAGGTTTTATTTGCCGGTTTAATAAACCATTTTCCGTGTGGACTTCAAAAACATTATATTTATCGTTAGTTCGTCCTGCATTAGAATACGCATGTCCAATATGGACACCTTATTATTCTAATGCGATTGCGCAATTGGAAAGAGTACAGAACAAATATTTAAAATTAACATCATATCGTTTAGGATATAATTATGAAATGTATAGTCGCTCCAATATTTTACGTATCTTAAATATTGAACCGTTGCAAAATAGACACAAAAATACAATTGTTAAATTCCTAGGCGTCCTGTAGCGTCCTAAATAAAATTCTGTAAAAGTTTATAGCCATCCTGTTGCGCGCTGAAGAAAATTCTGGTAAGTTCTTAACCGTTCTTTTGCACGCTGCAGAAATATCACGTTGCGTGCTGGAGAACATTCTGGTAAGTTCTTAGCCGTCCTTCTGTGTCTTGGAGGAAATTATGTTAAATTCTCAGCCGCATGCAGCTTGGACTGTTTCCAACCAATACAATATAAATTGTCAAAATTATGTCAACTTAATTTCAAATAAACTTTTGCTATTAATACTGATAATACACATAACAAGTTTTCACGTAATTAATTAATTTAATAATAATTATTATTATTATTAAAAATTACAATATTTATTTTAAAAATTAACTTGTCAGATAATGAAGTAATTTTTAATATTGAAATTAAATACCCTACTGCTGCTATGCTATGCTGCTTTATATGTATAATTTTAGAGTATGGAAGTATTATAAAAAAATGATAAGTAATGCAATGACTTATCTAATAAGACGGAGTTTGTTTCACTATTATAATAAAATTTGGATTGTACTGAAACAACTAATTGTATTGTAGACAATATTAATTATCATACTTAGAGTACTATAAGTTCACCATGGGGCAAGTAAACACGTAAACTTTCTAATCTACATTATTTGTTTTATCATTTTATAATTAGAAGAATATTAAAAATTGCATACAAATTTTAATTGTTTTATTATTGTTAATATTTGGGAACTGAAGTAACTGTGAAGAAAGTATCTTACATTCTCGATGTTATTATGTTCTCTATTAATTGTTATATAACATCTTTGTACATCCTTGTATTGTATATAATTTGTTGGTTTTAAAGATACGATCGAAAAGATAAAATATGTATGGAAAATGGTTTTACTGACATAAATTAAATAGAACAATGCGTACATATTTCATACGGGTAAATTTATGCGATCAATCAATTTTATCGTATATTTCTTTTGAATAGCAAATTCAATAAATAATACATTTGCGTTTTCATTAATAATATTTTATCTTGACATATTTTTATAAATGATATTTTTCTTAATAATGTAACCATATTCTATATATTGAGAACCTATTTTTAAATCTGTTTCTAAAGTAAATATGCACATGAAACACTTTATGATAATACAAACAATTTACAGTAAGTATAAATTGTTAATAACATAAAGTTCTTATAATTTTTAAAATAATCATATAATAATATTTTTAATATATAAAATATTTTGTTTTGAATGCACAGCAATTGCAATTTAATTAATATGCAGTAGAAAAATAAGAAAAATGCATTTCTATTTGACTTGTCGATTACTTACCAAAACGTTTTTCCTCTCGTATTTTGGATCGGAAAGTGATGCTTTGTAAACCTAAGGCAGAAAAAACTTTTTTTAAAACACCATCTATGTTTTAACAACACAATATTGAAATTTAAATAGTATTTTACGATATGTATTCAGTAAGAATTCACAGAACAAAACAACTACAAAAATACCATCTTTTATCATTCTTAAACAACGATTTAGGCTATAAATCATGATTTTACATGTCACACCCTCAAATCTAACATTTTGAATGATGCGCAGTTCATTTAATTGGTAGCAGGAATTAGTAAAATTCAGTTCAGTTTTATAACGATATAAAATATTAACGGGCGACAGCGATGACTTTTCACTGAGATAATTGTAAAAACTATATTTTTACAGAACAATAAAAATAAAGTTATGAATTAAATTTAATATTGATCTAGCTAAGAAAAGCTTTATGAGCAGTAAAATAGATTCTAGTTCAAATAAATCTAAAACTACGTGGGAACTTGTTAGAATTAATATTCAATTAAATATTAATTCAGTTACGGTTAAAGATGAAGATGTTATAGCTAATGAATTTGCTCTCTATTTTTCAAACATTGCAACAAATTTAAGTACCGCACATTTTGGGCTCAATATGTCTAACAGTTGTACACTACCTTCTTTTAATGCAAATTCTTTCTTTTTGGAACCAATTGACTTACATGAGTTATTTGAAACAGTAGCAAGTTTAAGTAACAAAACATCATCTAGTATTGATGGCATATCTTCAATAACCCTAAAGTTTATTATGCCAGCCATAGCTGAAATACTTATTAAAATCTTTAATTTATCTTTATCACTAGATGTTTTTCTATCTATCCTAAAAACTGCTTCAATAACTCCAATTTTCAAAAAAAATGACCCATATCAATCCTCAGTTTATTTTCTAAACCACTGGAGAAGCTAGTATATAATAAAATATTCAAATTTCTTAACAAATTTAATATAATAACAACCAACCAACATGGCTTTAGAATTAATTACTTCGTTGAAACTGCCACTTTTAACTTATTAAAATTCATACATAATGAAAATAACGATGGAAAATATGTCGTAGCTCTTTTTTTTGACTTGTCAAAAGTGTTTGACACAGTTTGTCCGAAATTTATAATCAATAAACTACATGCTATGGGGATTAGGGGAATAGCTTCTAAATGGATTGAATCTTACTTAAAAGACCGCAAAATATCGGTTAAAATAAAAGATATCCAATCATTAGAATATACATTAAATACGGGTGTGCTTTAGGGTTCCGTACTAGGGCCTCTTTTGTTCTTGCTATTTATAAACAACTTGCCTACGGCTATGCAGGATGCAACTATAGTTATGTTTGCTGATGACACTACAATTGCAATATCAGCTTTAAATGAATTTGAACTTGCACGTAAAATTAACAAAATTTTAAATGAGTTTCATCTATGGTGTCATAATAATAAATTAATTATTAATGCTGATAAAACTATTATTATGCATTTTCATCAACAAAGACAATTGTCTAATAATTTTAAAATTGTATTTGATAGCAAGCATTATTTATTATCTGTATCAACAAAATTTTTAGGTGTCATTATTAATGAAAAATTATCATGGAACGATCACATTGACTATGTTGCCAAAAATTGAATAAAGCGTTCTTTGCAATTTTACAATTAAAAAAGTCATTAAATTCTGATATTTTATTAACTATTTATTATGCCTTGGCGTATTCGCATATAGCTTTTAATATTGTTGTATGGAGTAGAGCGACTGATAATAATAGAATATTTATTCAACAAAAGAGGATAATACGATTAATGTTTAACATTAAAATTCTCAATACATGCAGAGATATTTTTAAGACACATAAAATTTTAACAATGCCTTCCATTTATATTTTTAAAGCCGTAACACATGTGAAAAAAAAAACATCAATACTTATAAAACTAATAGCGCAAATCATTCATATAATACAAGACATTGTGATCATCTTAGAACTGCAATACCTCATTCCACACATTACAAGAAATCCCCTGAGTACTTCGGCGTTGCTTTATATAATAATTTGCCTATAAATTTAAAAAATATTAATAACTATAAAAGGTTTAAAAAAGAATTGCATTCATTTTTAAGTGACAAATGTTACTATTCTATTAATGATTTTTTTTGTGATAAATAAATATGTTTATGATTTATATGTTGTTTGTACTATGTTTCTTGTTTATTTAGATTGTAGTTTTAAATTTTCAATGTGTATTTCTATATAGATTTAAATTTTAATGTGTATTATTATATAGTTTTTAATTTTTATATTCTAATGTATGTATCTATGTAGTGTGGCTAAAGTGAAATAAAGATATTATATTATTATTACTAACTTAGCGGAACATAGCTTCGCCATTTCCACTAAATAATTTAACCAACCTAACACTGACTTAATTTGTGGCTTAATTTCTTTAATATTTTGTGGTCTAAAAAAGAATTTAAGTTTTGTTCATCAGCATTTTGAACATGCATTATTGTCCAATCTATCAAACAAAATTGAAAAGTATATTAATTTTCATACTGTCAAGTTTTTAGAACAAAATAATTTCATCTCAGATAATTGTGACTACAAATGGAATTCCACTTTAGACAAACATGGAAAAAATCTTGCCGTAGCTATAGACATTTTCAAAGCATTTGATAGAGTATAATCTTATTAACAAGCTGTATTGTATAGGTATTGATCATAAATCTGTCTTTTTTTTGTTTCTTTGACAATAAAAAAACTATAGTTAAAATTGATGGCTTTAACTCTAACTCTAAAATAATAAATGCCGGTGTTCTTCAAGGTTCTGCTCTATATTACCGCGTATGTTTAAAGTTTCATTAAAACAATATACATGAACATAGCCGTATTATTTTAATAGATTTTTTATCAAAGATTTTGCATGTATCTCAGATATTCACGTTGAATTTTGATCAACATATGTTAGTCAAATATAATTCTACTTTACACATGAAAAAAATCTTGCAGTAGCTTTAGACATTTCCAAAACATTTAATAGGGTATAGCATCCTTATCTTATTAACAAGCTCCTTAGTATATGCATTGATCACAAATCTATAAATCTTATCAAAAGCTTTTTTGACAACACTAAAACTTTAGTTAAAATTAATGGTTTCAACTTTGGCCCCAAAATCACAAATCAAGGTTCTGCTCTTTTGCCAACTTTATTGTTAATTTACAATATTGAACTTTAAATTACCAAAAGTCATATTCCTAGTTTTGCAGATGATAAGACTTTTTATATGTTTTACTTTCCAAAGACTATATCGACAAGTATGACTTAAAATTTAGTCTAAGTAATCTAAGTTATCGTTTGAGTCAATAAATTGAGTATTTGTAATATTCTTAATGGTATTATAAATATTTTTATTTACATTATATATGAAATTATTAAAACGTTTAAGGCACGTTTAAAATTGTTAAATTTATTTGTTCATCAAGTAAAGTTAACTTTGGATGCAAATTTTATTACATTAATTAATTTACCTTATTGCATTAACTGCACCTGCAATGACAATTTCTTTTTTTCTGAATTGAAGTTTTCTGATAACAATTTATCCATATTAGAGGTAATGTTTTTAAAATAAGTATCTTTTATAGATAGTGGTTACTTTAATTGTCAGCTAATATTAAAACATGTTTTTTTTATTGTTTTTACATTATCGTTATTTTGTTTTGTATATTGTTGATTTATTAGCATCTTATTGATATTAGCAATTTTTGTAAAATTGTCAGTTTGATAGTTCTGCTTTTAATATGTTTACAAATATTTTTTCTAATTTTTGTTGTGTTTTTTCGTGTTTACACTTTATTGTTTGGTTCTAGATTGTTTTTATGTTTAAGTTATTTAATCTGCATAATTTTGTTAGTTGTATTTGCATAAAATTTTGTTTCTTTTTCAAAATATTTGTTTTATTTATAAGCATGGACGCATTTATTTTTTTTCATAGTTTAATTATTCTAGTTTCTGTTTTGGTGTTACGTTAGGTGTATTTAATTTATTTTTAGATTCACTGTATTCAAATCCAGTTGACTAATTATTTGGTTTTATTTCAGTAGTGTATCGGTGCTAGTGTTATGGCCAATCTCACCGACAGTTCTTAAATCAATACTTAAATAAAGTTTTCCTTTCAGTTAACCGTTTCTTAAATTTTATAAAGACGCTTATAAAATTTAAGAAACTATTAGGTTAGGTTAGGTAATTTAAAACCGATTCTTTCGCTAAGTATAATAGAGTTTCTGGCTATTGAGCGGCTTATCGTGCGCTTTTGTTGCATTGTGTGCACAACTTATTATTATTATAACCTTAACATAAAACGTGTTTGTTAACATTTGTTGTCGCAACTCAATTTTATGTTTAATATTATAGATAAAGTGGTTTTTTTGTAGAATAGAAAATCAAGTGCTTTCTGGGATTTCTGATTCTCATCCTGAAACTTGTATTACATTTAAAAATAATAAACTTAACCAAGTTTAAAAATAAAAAGTAAAATTTAAAATACAGCGTTAAACATTTAATAATAATTGTTAGGACATATTAATAATATAACTTCTAAATTTTGTGAAATTTCATAAGTATTTTATTCCAAATTCTTGGAATGTTGTTTGTGAAAGATTGTTAGTACAATAATTTAACAGAAGAAACTAAAATTAAGTCATCTGCTAGTGGGGCAGAACATATTTATATCTAAACAAAAGAGATAGATACTGCAACTAGTGTTTGTGAGATCGGTCATGAAACAAATACTACTTGTACAAATAGGTGGAATAAGTTATAACCAGGGTTGTTAGAACCGACGTAGGCCCACTGCAGTGGCTCTATATAGTTCTAAAATTATGTAAAAAAAAAACTAAAAGTTACAAAAATTTATTAATTAAATCAAATGGATAAATGAATTTTTGTATTAAGGTTACTGCAAAAACAAACTTTATTATTTTTTTCAATTGTGAAAATATTGTGTTAATAAATATATAAATAAAAATAAATATTGTTTTTGCACTAATAAACTATTTAGAGTTATTTTGTTTTGTTACTTAAAAACAAACTTCAAACTTAAATATAAAGCTTCTTTTTGAGGAAGAAAATTATTTTACTTAGAATTCTTTTTTATTTGTCATTCAAAAACAAACTTCAAATTGTAATATGGAGCTTGTTTATGCAGTAGTAAATTATTTAGAGTTATTTTTTGTTTGTTTCAGTAACGTGAGAAATTGTCATCTTCAGGCTATTAATACATTATTTATAGACCCTTGTGGCGCTGCTGATGAAGATGACAATTTCTCATTGTCGAAACATGTTGCATTAATAAAATCGTAACACCAGAGAGCATACTAGAGTGTTATTTATTATTATAACCAACTGTATATTATTGTCAGAAGTATGCAAAAAATGATTAATCAAAACAATGTTTTGTTTTTGTGTCTATAATGTATTAGTAGTATATTTATTGTTTATCCATTTGTGAGATTATATTTTCTTGTTGTTTTTTAACTACGATTTTGAAAAATTGCATTTATAATTTAAAAATAGCAATTTTAAAGTAAAAAAAATCACACTCCTTTTACACCACAAAACCTAAAAACAGATTTGGGTAAAAAGGAGCATATTTGCAATTTTTTTTAACCGCCAAAGTTTACGTAAAGATAACGTAAAAATGCCTACTTTTCAACAAACTCAAGTACACCTTTAGCAGAATCAAATATACATGGAAAATAGTCAGAGGCGTGTTTATAGGCCGAGGAAAAATTCATCTAGGAAGAAAGTTTTACAAATATTTTCTTAACTTAAAAAAAAAATAAATTCTTTTATAAGATTATTTGGTTTATATTTTTTTAAGCTTATTTCAGTAGTTTGAGAAAGAAATATCTTGTCGCTTGAACCAATTTTGAGCGCGTATACTCTTTGTTTTATAGTTTTTGGGCTTGGGGCACCATATAGACTTAATCTATCGGCCCCAAAGCTTGAGAATAAGATTATTTTTGACATTCGAATATAAATCCGCTCAGCGCTCATCAAAATTTTATACAAAAAAATTTAAGCCAGACCCTAATGTGTATATAATATTTTTCGTGATTATGAAAAAATAATTAATTCTTAACACATTTTTTGCCTAGAAATTTTGTTTCTTAGAAGGATTTTTCTACGGCCAATGAGCACAAAATCGACTATTTTTTTTGTGGAATTGTCAGCAAAATTTAAATTTTTAATAATATTTGGTGTATAGTTTTTCTGAGCGCTGCTAAGCGAGTATTTGTAAGAGTTTACTCTATTTTTGCAGTTTTTTCTAGTTTTAGACTCTTAAAACCAAAATACCCAAAACAAAATTATATTTTCTAATTGGGTCTAACTGGGTCCAAAAAATTCACACAATCAAGATATATGTATGTATGTACATATAATATGCAGTACGTAAAAAGTCATTTTACATAAAAACTATAATTTAAAAATATAAAAGACACATTATAAAGAACATTACACGTTATAAAGAACATAATTTGAACATACATATACATATTAAAACTATTATAAAAACATTTGCTATTAAAGCAATCAAAATATGTCATAAAAATCATCTAAGTTGTATAGTGCGCTTGTAGTCATAATTTCTTTGATGGGTTTTTAAAGGTCCCATGGTTCATCTCTTTTAAATACTTAGGCAAATGATTAAAAAGTTTTATACCATTACATTTAAAGCTTTTTTCATGTAATTTTGTTTGTTTTGTGCTTAATGTTTAATAGCTGTTGACAGTGTCTAGTACTGTTTTGACCCAGTGGCTGGTATGACTATATATTAAGTTTTACATGTTGTAGAATTTTATATACATAAATACTAGAGATTGTCATAAGCTTATTATTTGTTAATAACAATCTACAGGAACTCATCACATCTTGATTAAACATTAGACGAATAATTTTTTTTTGTTAAATAAACACTCGTTGACATTTAGATGAATTTGCCCACAACAATATATTGAATTGCAAATGACAATGTACCAGAGCGTAATATATTTCTATCAGTACTTTCATGTTTAGTACGTTTTGCAAAAAATGATTTATTTAATTGGTTACAGAGAGTGTCAATATGTGAAGACCATCTAAGGTCAGAATCAAAAGATAACCTTAAAAATTTAGTTGAAGTTAAAAATTCATAATCAATACTATTTTTTGTAAGTTTATAATTATTTGGTATAGAACGCCCATTGCTAAAATACATGGATACTGTTTTTGCTCTATTTAATATTAACATATTTTTTTCACACCAACTACATAATTTGTTAATTACATTTTCTGACTTCAAGTTCAATTCTTAAACTTTTAGCACAAATTGCAATCGAAATATCATGTGCATACATAATTAATTTACAGTCGTTAAATATGAGTGGTAAATTGCTAACAAAAAGCAGAAGAAAAGAGGCCACAGACTGTTCCTTGTGGCACCCCGAATTTAACATTTATTTTGACTCTTATATATATATAACATTTTTATTGCACAAGTAATTTACAACATTTTGAACAGGTATAATACATAGAAAGAAAAAAAATGTTTTGTACAAACGGCTATCGACCGTAGTCTTTCAACCATTGAAATAAGGTAAATTAAATTGTAATTTTTATTAAAAAAACAAAAACAAAAAAAATGATGCATGATGTATGATATATGATTCAGTAATATGGTTTGTCAGGTGATATTGTTAGTTAGTCGTTGTTATTAGCGAGAGTCAGAATATGTTGGAATAGTGAAAGAGCAGGTTTTTATATTTTGCAATAATTCCTAGATATCTAGGAATTATTAGATTATCTAGAATCTCCGGGTTGTTAGGATTTTTGACTTTCATTTTTCGATCATTTAAATAAGACTCAATTAATTTTTAAAAGTTTCCTCTAAAACCAATACTGTTTAATTTTTGTATGAAACAGTCAATATTGAGAATATCAAACGCAGCTGTAATGTCAAAAAAGAAACCATATACATGTTCATTTTGGTCTAATTGTTCATACAAATATTCTGAGAATGAGGCAGCAGCTGTTTCCACTGATTTGTTTTTTTTTGTATTTATGTTGCGAATGATGTAAACTTTGATATTTTTCAATGAATGTCACCATTCGTTCACAGATATTTTTTTCAAATATTTTTGATATAGTGGATACTATTGCAATACCTCTATAGTTGGATGATATGAAAGGGTCTCCTTTTTTGAGTAGACGTGTAATTACCGCTGTCTTTAAAATCTGCGGATAAATACCGCTATGCAATATTGAACAGAACTTTCAATACATTTGTAATATCCGAAGCAACATATTTAGTTAATTTAATATCCAAATTGTCCAAACCACTTGACGTTTTATTTTTAAACCCATGATTCCGTGAAAAATGTGTTAAAATGACTACTAATTTTTTCTTCAGCTAGGTTTGAAAAATAATTAGCAAAAGTTTCAGCTATGGACATATAATCCTCTACTAATTTACCATTTACTTTTAATATTATTATTTGTTTTGATTTGGCTGGTATGTTGGAATTTGTAAGTTCTTTGACTTTTTGCCAAGTTTCTTTTATCTTGTTATCTGAGTTATGTATTTTATTTGAATAATAGTTTTTTATTTAATTTGAAATGTTTGTGTCGTGAAGTTGTTTTTGTGATTTAACGTTCTTTATTAATTGTTGATCATTCAAGCTTATATCTAGTAAGTTTTCAAGGGTATTTATGAGTTGTGAAAATTTATCATTCATATCAATCATGTTACATAATATATTTGCCCAATTTTGGTTTGATACATAGTACGAAAACCTTTCCAGATTGAAATTACGTCTTGTGACATTTATTGCTTTCTGGCATAAAGTTAATATTATTTTAATTTGCAATATTAGTGAGAGATGATCACCTAATAACGGGTTCACAGTTTTGCAGCTTAAACAGTTAGCGTTAACATTTGTATAGACAGGGTGTGGACTTAAAATGGTCAGAATTAGATTCTACGGAAAATTTCTGATCGATTTCACTAGTAAATTTTTTTCTGGTTAAAATTTCGATTTTTAAACGAGTCAAAGTTAAAAAACGACAAAAAACTTCGTACATTTTTTTTTAGAGTTTTATACCCTCATAAGCCGATAGATAAACTACTAACTAATAAATTATAGAAACGGAAAAAATACTAAAACATGTTTCGCGACGCCTGGGCCCCTGCTCTGGTGGTCCGGTGGTTGAAATGGAATTGCCCACCTAGCAAAAAGCAATTTAAAAAATTATTTAATTCGAATTGAGCTTTTATCATACTGTTATTTAAAATTGTTATATCGTTAAGTACTTTTATCTCGACGACTTAAGTAATCAATACTTACGCGTTAAAATTGGGTTTAAATAGACGGTGCAACGCTTTAACCAGTACTTGGCTATTTAACTCATGCTAAATTTTTAAGTAGTGTTGGTAAGATTTTCCATTAGTCACTTTTATTTACAGTTTTACTAGTCCTCGTTATTGTAATTCCACTTTTAGTTCACTAATTTTTAAATTATATATTTTATTCATTTGTCAGTTTATTTACGCATTGCTGGGCTAAGTAATGTTTGCGTACGCACTTAATACTTATAATACTTATTAGGATAGGGTTTTCAGAATTTATGTTATTATGTGAATAACAAACTACGCTTACTATAAAAAATAGCACATTTTCCAATTCAACACTGTTATTATGTTAAGGGTAAACGAGCACAAAACTATTAATCTTACCTGACGAATTACGCAGTTTTACAAAAATAATATTATAACAGTCAAAATAATTGACGCGGATAGCCGCGGATTTAAAACAACAAAAACTCGTTCCAACGACCTTAGTATAAATCAGTATCAATAACTATATTGTTTTTCTACACACTGAATAGTCACATTTACACTTTTTGTAATATCTTAATTCTACGTATAAAAATGATTAAAATTTACTACTTGCTGCCAGGTCCAAAGAATTATGTGTAAAAATATTTATTTAAATTCAATACTTGTCTATAAGCTTTAAATGATGTTTTTTTTTGTTTTTTTGCAGTATTTTTTCATTAAAACAATTGCATTGCTTTATATATATACATTAGCATAGTACGCTCATAGATAGTGTCTTTATGACATGGGTTTGAATTATCTCAGCCTTGGGAAGACACTTATGTTTGTATTATATACCATAAATTATATAACCTAAATCAAGGGTAAAAATATTAAATAAATATACAATATTTTCACCCTTGAATATTACCTCGGATTCCAGGTATATAATACAATTATAATTGGTTGCTAATGAAATAATCTGTTAATTTAAGCCCATGTTGTAAAGACACTATATCTATAGGCATACTATACTTGTTTTATTTTATTTTAGAATCGTAAACAAATTTCAGTTATATATATTTTTAATCAAAAGTTAAGCTACTTTTTTTTTTTAATTTTTATTAGATTCCTAAAGCGTACGGTATATATTTTGTTGCAATAACAAATGAATATTATTATGTCGTATGTACAATACTTTTATAAAAAGCATAGGTCGTTTAATAAAAATAGTTTGGTTTCTTTAATTGTTTGATGTTATAAATAGTGCTAGTTGCGATCTGCCGATTTCATTTTTATTGCCAGGAACTTAACAGGCAATTTGTTTTACAAAACGCATGGCTGCGCTGCGTTAAAATTGTATTTTACTTCAATAATATTTGTTTTTACTAAAAGAAAGACAAGCGTTTGTTAATATTTGTATAACAATATAATAATAATATTTTTTAAACAAATAAACTAAAAGCACTAAAACTGCATGTTTTTATAACTACATCATGTTATGCTCAATTGCACCTTTTTACCATGCAATTTCAAGACTGTTTATGAAAATACCCGACAGAAGGTATAGCAATTGAATATTACAGTAGCTTTATAAAAATTAAAAAGCTTTATTTTACTAACATTTAGGCTTATATATTATTATTAAAATGCAAACATTTATTTTCTTAAAAGATAAATTGTAAGGCCCGTTTTATAATCACATTCTAGATTTCTATACAGTACATTTGATTTTAAGATCATTACTATTATTATTAATAGTTTCCACATTTATGTTTCTGTTTATTTTTGTTGAGGATAATTAAGTTGACTTGTTACAAATGTTATAATCTGATAATATTTCATTTCATAATTAACAAGTAAATGAAAATTTTGCTCGTATTGCAAATTTAACATTTTCAGAAGAGAGTGTATTCTCCAACAGTATGCATATAATCTCGCCAATATCCCCTTCTATCCTGAGAGGGAGAGTTTTGCAGCAATTGTAGTAGGTTGAGTAAAACAAGTGTGCATCACCGAAGAAGATTCAGTTCACTCTTTTGGTACGCGCATTTTACATCGGATAGCGGGATGAAACTGTTTGTTAATATGAAGAACTTCTTCACATGTTATGTTGTCCTGGTTCTGTGTATTGATGCTGCGTTTGCGCAGTTTATTGGACCACAAACGGTGAGTAGAAAGACAGACACATCTCAGTATTGAAATCCTGCGCGGTTGATAAAATAAAGTCAATGGACTCGGAAGTACATATACATATATAATTTTATTACATATTATGTAGTATTAATATTTAATTAATTAATATATTAAATTATATTTAATTTTAATAACAAACATTAAAAGTAAATAAATAATAATTAGCTTAAATATTATAATTAAAATGTTTTTAATTAAATATCTTCAATTAAATAATTATGTTAAATTAGAAACAATTATATAATAAATTTAAAACATTTCTTACTAAAGTTATGAAATATTTTAATAAAATATAAAGAAAACTTTGCATATGAAAACATATTCACATACACATTAACAATTAAAAACAATTCTTAATTGTTTGCACACATACACAAAAAGTTGGTTGAGTAATTCCCTACTTTAGATGCTTCATATTTTACTACTTCAACCAAGACTTTTAACAAATTTAACACAAATTAAGATAAAATTTACAACGCACAATTAGAAAGTAATTACATTACATATATTAAATTTAGAAATTTTATTTTGGGATGATATATGATTGGTAATGCGTTATTTCTCAGGTTATTATTATTTATATTTTGTTTTTATAAGTTAGACGTGCAAAATTAATAATTATGAGAAAATATACAGTTCATTAATATAATGCCAATATTCACAAGCCACATAATCTTAATTAAGTAAGTGTTTTCCTAATGTTTCTAATTAGTACTATTCTTGCAAATCTAATATAATTTATAAATCTGAAATATATTTTAGTAGAAAAATATTGATTACTATAGAAAGATGCTGATTACACATACCTAAGCAAATAGTAAAGTAAAAATTTAGTATCTATAAACAAAAAATAAACTTGATTCTCTTTTTAGTTTTATATTTCTCATTTAATAAGTAACGGTGCCTAATTAACTCGTAGACGACAATGATTTAATTTTATTTAGGAACATGGCAGCATAAAATATTATTAAATTAAAATGATTTTATAATTATGCTATTGTCTTCAATTAATATTTAGTTTTTGTGTATAAAAAACATTTCAAGGATTGTTTGTTGCAAGCAATAAACAATAAATGTAGTTCTTGGCATTGATAATAGGTCATAGTTTTGTTTTTTCTTAACAATAAAGTTGAGAAAAAAATATTGCAAAATGTTTTGAATTGTCTACGAAACAGGATTCTGTAATTTGTATGAGATTTACATATAAAATAATCATTATATTATAATTAATGAGAAACAAACTACTAAATTATATTTTAAAAAATTAGTTGGCATACTTAATAGCATCTTCATCAGTTAAACATCAGAAAGATGTTTTTATAACAACATTGATGTAAGGTGAATTACCAATAAATCCTTTTTTACTTTCACTATAATCATCTTTTTTAAAGCTTATGTTAGGAATTTTATCCAAACAAATTTATCTTCTTTAGAAAACACTAAGAATGCATCTTTTTGCTTACTGACCAATTATTATGAATTTATGCTAAACAGCCACAATATGTCAATTTCTTTGCATAAAATGGGATCCAAAAGACAATCGTATCTAATAACTCCAGGTCTTTGAATAGGAAAATTGCCAGGCATACAAAAGAATTTTCAGAGCGTATAATTCTTTATGCATAAAGACAATTATCATGTGGTAAATATATCTGCAAGTACATACATGTTGGTTTTAATTAATGTGCAATTTGAAACAATTTAAATGTTTTTGATTTTTTATAATTAATCACCTCTAATATTTTAATCTGGTGTAATTACATTTTTTCCATATTTATTGCAACATTATTATTATTCAACATCTAACATAACATTATTATTAATATTAATTTAGAAATTGCAATAAATGCTTGAATCATTAACTGCATAAACATATAGGGTGTGAATGAAAAGTTTCTCTTGTGTTTTATGTAAGTCGACTGACCTTTGGAGAAAGTTTTGTAGTTGAGTTCTAGGTCAAACCAAAAATCTCATATGGGAAGAGTAAAGCACATCCTATAATCAATATTGACCTTCGTATAATTTGTAAAAGTAAATCTTCAACATTTCTCTATATTTTCACTTTCATTTGCATGTCATTATAATTAATATTAATATAAAATTATATAAACTATGATAATATGTAATAAATTAGTAATACTTGTCTTCTTTAAAATTAATTAACTGATTAACATTAAAAAAGTATTAAGCAAATTGAATTTAATAAAAATCAATTAGTTAACTTGTTATTAATACTATTTTCTAATGATTGTTTATGAATATTAATAACTAATATACTAGTAATAAAAAGTGGCTTGATTGGTAAATAAGATAAATAAGTTGCTTAGTTCGATTCCGAAAAGCTAAATGTAAATTCATGTAGATTTATTCACGACATCTTACCGCCTTGCTAATTTAAAGTTTCATATTAATAAATTAATTCATCTGTATGTTTTATAGAAAACATAAATTCACTTTATCATTTAGGGTCAGGGTGAATGTAGTGTATACATACATTTTATTGCGGTGCATTCGATTTTGAACAAAACATTTAATCAAATTATTGTTTTGAAAGAAATGAAATTACAAGTATATATATATATATATATATATTTACAATGCAACATGCAAAGTCACTTTTATACTTTTCTAATTATTGAACATATAGATAGAAAATCAAATTTGTAGCAGAAAGCTAACTGTACCTTTCTTTTACACTCTTAAATAAAAAAGTTACAGCAGGTTTTAATTTGTGTAGGCTGGCCGATAGAACAAACAACGCACGCCCATTATTTTATTTCCATGCCCAACGTTGCTTGTTAAGCAAACTGTTATGATTGTAAATACCTTTTACATAATACAATTCTTTATCTTCATTGTAATTTTATTTTACCCTATTCTGAATGAAATGCCATCACACAAATTTAAATATACCAATCATTCAATTAATTTATTAGACAAGCAAACAATTTTTTTTTTTAATTTAAATCTTCTTTATACTATTAACAAATCAAGTTGCATTTAATATAATGTAATATTTTACATTAAATGCGATATAATTATATTAGTTAGTATAAAACGAAGCATTTAAAGACAGGAATATATTAACTTCTTCACTCAACCTTCATCAATAAAAGGGGAAACGTAAAACTATAAATAGATTTTATGTGTATTTTTTTGTAGTAGACCGTTTCTTTTGGATATTACAGCATCCTTTTAGCTTATTTTCGCTGTAATGATATTTGTATAGGCTACTATTATTTTATTTTACATTATTTTATTTTAAATTATGATGGATAGATTTATTTCTTATTATATCACAATAAATGTAGTACAATTAAAAACACTTTTATGCTAGGTATTAATCTACGTATATAAGCGTGAAGAAATTATTATTGTTATTTTTTTCCACTTGTAAAAAGTGTAAACCGTTTTTGCGCATGTTAATTGATTATTTAATTTGAAAATGCAATTGTCTAAGTATACAAATAAAAAATTTGTTTTTTAAGTAACAGTTAAATTTTTTATTTTATAATTTTTACGCTGCGTATAATATGGTTTCAATAAATACAACAATCCAATATTAATTAAATTATTATTTAATACAAGATAACTTGCTTAGAATTAAATTAAATGAATTAATATTAAAACTTAAAACATATTAACCGCATTAAGCAGTAATGGTCCGACGGCGGATATTACTTATTTTATTTTATCTCAAAAAACACATAATATTGTTAATTATTTGTTCCGTTTGTGTGAAACAAGTAAACAAGTTAACAACTAAACAACAAACTAACTAAACAAGTTAACAAGTTAACAAATAAACAAGTAAACCAGTATACAACAAAACAACTAAACATGTAAACAACAAAACAACTAAACATGTAAACAACTAAACAAGTAAATAACTAAACAAATAAACAAGTAAACAAATAAACAACTAAACAGAACAACAAGTAAACAAGTAATCAAGTAAACAACTACACAAGTAAACAACAAAATAAGTAAAAAAGTAAACAAATAAACAAGTAAACAAGTAAACAAGTAAACAAGTAAACAAGTAAACAAGTAAACAAGTAAACAAGGAAACAAGTAAACAAGTAAGTAAGTAAACAAGTAAACAAGTAAACAAGTAAACAAATATACAAGTGAACAAGTAAACAAGTGAACAAGTAAACAAATAAACAAGTAAACAAGTAAACAAGTAAACAAGTAAACAAGTAAACAAGTAATCAAGTAATCAAGTAAACAAGTAAACAAATAAACAAGTAAACCAGTAAACAAGTAAACAAGTGAACAAATAAACAAGTAAACCAGTAAACAATTGAACAAGCTTTATCTATAACTCTTTATTGTTGTTTATTTTATTTTTATTCACTTATTAATTGTAATCTTTTTTTGCGCATAGTAATAGTTTAATCGAATTGCAATTGCAATTTTCTAAGTATATAACTAAACATTTTTTCTTTAATGTAACAATTAATATTATCTAAACTTTGTAGTATTTATCCGTCGGCAGTTGAATTTCTTATTTAATATTATTACACCGCATAAAATAAGCTTTTAATAAACACAAAAATTCATTATTTAATTAATCTGAATGATCACATTACAAAATATCTTGTTTTGAATTAAATTGAAAACAATTAAACAAGTAAACAAGTAAACAAGTAAACAAGTAAACAATAAACAAGTAAACAAGTAAACAAGTAAACAAGTAAACAAGTAAACAAGTAAACAAGTAAACAAGTAAACAAGTAAACAAGTAAACAAGTAATCAAGTAAACAAATAAACAAACAAAGAAATAAGCAAGTTAACAAGTGAACAGGTAAACAAATAATCAAATAAACAAGTTATCAAGTTAACAAGTTAACAAGCAAACTAGTAAACTAGTAAACAAGTTGACAAGTAAATAAATAAACAATTTATTAAGTTATCAAGTTATCAAGTTAACAAGCAAACACGTTAACAAGTAAACAAGTAAGCAAATAACTAAACAAGTAAAGAATTAAATAAATGAACTAGTAAACATGTAAACAAGTAAACAACTAAACAACAAACTAACAAAACAAGTAAACAAGTTTACAAGTAAACAACTAAACAACTAAACAACAAACTAACAAAACAAGTAAACAAGTTAACAAGTAAATAAGTAATACTCAAACAAGTAAACAAGCAAAGAAGTAAACAAGTAATTACGTAAACAAATAAACAACTAAATAAGTAAATCAGTAAACAAGTAAACAAAAAAACAAGTAAACAAGTAAACAATTTATTCTGTAATCTTATATTGTTATTTATTGTATTTATTGTTTTTTTTTACTTATTAAGTATAAACCTTTTTTGCGCATAATAATAGTTTAATTAATTTGCAATTGCAATTTTTTAAGTATTTAACTAAACATTTTTTCTATAATGTAACATTTAATATTATCTAAACTTTATAGTATTTATCCGTCGGCAGTTGAATTTCTTATTTTATATTATTGCACCGCATAAAATAAGCTATCAATAGATACAAAGATTTTGTATTTAAATAATCTGACTGATCACTATTACAAGATAACTTGTTTTAAATTAAATTGAATGCATTAAGATTAAAACTTAAAATATGTTAACTGGATTAAGGTGTAATGGTCCGACGGCGGATAAATTTCTTATTTTATATTATCTCAACATACACATAATATAGTTATTTATTTGTTTTGTTATACAGTTGTTTGTGTGAAACAAGTAAACAAGTAAACAAGTAAACAAGTAAACAAGTAAACAAGTAAACAAGTAAACAAGTAAACAAGTAAACAAGTAAACAAGTAAACAAGTAAACAAGTAAACAAGTAAACAAGTAAACAAGTAAACAAGTAAACAAGTAAACAAGTAAACAAGTAAACAAGTAAACAAGTAAACAAGTAAACAAGTAAACAAGTAAACAAGTAAACAAGTAAACAACAAACTAACTAAACAAGTAAACAAGTAAACAACTAAATATGTTAACCAGTACCCAAGTAAACAAGTAAACAAGTAAACAAATAAACAAGTAATCAAGTTATCAAGTTATCAAGTAAACAAATAAACAAATAAACAAATAAACAAGTTAAAAAGTAAACAAATAAACAAATAAACAAGTTAAAAAGTAAACAAATAAACAAATAAACAAATAAACAAGTTAACAAGTTACCAAGTTACCAAGTTAACAAGTTAACAAATAAACAAGTAAACTAGTATACAACAGAACAACTAAACATGTAAACAACTAAACAAGTAAATAACTAAACAAATAAACAACTAAACAGAACAACAAGTAAACAAGTAATCAAGTAAACAACTACACAAGTAAACAACTAAATAAATAAAAAAGTAAACAAGTGAACAAATAAACAAGTAAACAAGTATACAAGTAAACAGGTGAACAGGTAAACAAGTAAACAAATAAACAAGTAAAGAAGTAACCAACTAAACAAATACACATGTAAACAAGTAAATAACTAAACGTCTAAATAAGTAAGCCGCCAGATCATTACTATTTAATTCAGTTAGTTTTAGTTGCATGCATTCAATTTAACTTGTCAAGCAATGTGGAAGTAAAAGTTTACTTATTGTATATTTTGTAACCTGTATACTTAGAAATTTTTGTTAAATAAATTTCAATTAAATAGAACAATTTTGCATATTAAATTACAAAAACTATTTTTTCATATAATATTTATTATTAAAAACTGCAAAATAAATTTCTTAATTAGGTTACATTATAATTAAAAAGTTTATATTGATTATTGAAAACTATTGTGATTGATGTAGTGTTGTATGATATTAGCGCGCAATAAAACAATAAGTAAAAGCAGTAATAAATAATATAATGATACTATATTACATCGCCGTGAATTTGTGTTTATCTCAAAGTCATGCCAGTTCAATAGCCTGCTTAAGCAGCAGATGTTTCAAACAATATAATGCTAACAATATCTCTATTATGCCACTTGCCGTCGCTAGGTATTAAAATAAAATTAAGGATTATTCCAATAAAAATAAATAGTACTGCGTGTTTTGTATAATTAATTAGCATATTGCAGCACAGGATAAAAATTTAATCAAAACTAATTGATGCAAATTGAATTAATATAAAACGTTGCAATAACAAAAGAAAATAGTAGGCGGTCACAAATTTCTATCATTGCTAAACAAGCAACCCACCAAAGAGCTGGTCACGCCTATAGAAGATCACATATATTTTGGCGCCTTCACCATGGTTTCATATGTTGCGTTGCGTATATAGAACATACGAGACCACGACTTCGTATGTTCTTTGTGATCTTGCATGTTGAGTTGCGTATCTAAAATGGTCTTGCATGTTGCATTGTATATATATATATATATATATATATATATATATATATATATATATATACTCATGTGCTGTAACATTATACAAGCTTTTTATCGTACACTATTTTATTTCTAATATTATAACAAAATTGTAATTAAAAATCATAGATGTTTCTTTCATCTGATAGAAGTACATTATTTTTAATATTATTTAACAATAGTGCCATATTAAAAGAAATAAAAATTGAAACTCTGCCTATAATGTTGTAGTTAAGAATAATATAAATGTAGGATAAGTATATATTTTTATTTATATCTTTATCGGCTATGAAATAATCACAACTAATTCTCACCCCAAATGACAGTAGTACATTATCTACACACTCACTGACTGAACAGGTTCAGTACTAAGCAAATTCATGTATTTAAGTTAGTTTCAAAAACTGATGACAAGCGGTTCTTCTTTTGCTTTTTGGCTATATTTGAAACCAGCTACCCTATCTGTTTTATTTGATACTACTGGCCGCCAAAAGTAAACAACATAAAAAACCTGTAGTTCAATTTTTATGAAAACTTTCTGAATACCATTCAAATATCAGGTAAAGTGAGTGAAGGTAGCTGAAGATGGCTCAGTCTTCTACCGATTGTATCCTACACCTTCAATAGATGTTAAGTCTAGAGAACGAAAAGACAATGGAAGTAAATAAACATTAGCTAATTCTAGCTAAGAATTTCATATAACCGTAGCTATATGCGGCTTTGCATTATCTTGTTGAAAAATAGTGGGTTTTTAAGCTTCTCTGATAATGCCCTATTAATGTTGGAGTAGCGATTTGCATTTAATATTCCTGGAATGAACTAGAGTAGACTTACTTCTATAAGCGATTGTTTCTCACACCATCACACGTAAGGGCTGTATGTTGCCGCAGCAAACTGTAATTTTTTTTGTTTTTTTCAGCAATGCCTCTTACGGCTGTTGTGGACACACAAACAAAATCTTGATTTGTTGCTAAAGATAGTTAGCTTTTATTGACCAATCTATTGTAGTTTTTAATTGCACCATTCTAAACGGCACCATTTTTGGTTTCTTACCATAGGGAATTTAAAAAAAGTGCATTATTTGAGACCAAATGAAATGTTTTGTAGTGTTTCAAGGCGCCTAAGTCGTAATCTCTGCCGTTTCTGTTTTTGTTTCTTGATCTATCTACCCCAACATCAGCTATTGTAAGGACATTTTTACAAATTCTTCTTTATTATGCGTTTTACATTGCCCCCAGAAGTCTTACGACTTGTTTGAAGAGGGTTGATGGGACCAACAGCTTATTTGCTAACTTTTGAATTACCTCGCTGGATAAAGACCAAGTTCATATTTTGAGATTGAACGCCGGACTATTAGCTTGCTATGCCGTTAGCTTTATAACTGAGCTACCGCACCGTTAGACAATATTACGAATTTACATACTTCCTTCTTTGAACCCGATTACTCTGCCGCGTTTGAAATTGCTTGCACAATTAATCTAATAAAAATAACAATAAGTTTATCAACATTTTTTGTTGGCATTTTAATCATTTTTTAGTATGAATAATTTACATATTATCTAAAATTATGATAAAAATTGGACTAAGAGTATTTAGTGATTCTTTACTTTTAGCGGGTAGTATATTGATCAAATTAAAAATTAAAAGCATCAATAATTAATGACTACTCTAGTGTTTTATATTTGAGCAAAGAAGACATGAATTAAGTTTATGGAAAGTGCTCACCGCATCTCGTACTGAAGATTCAGTTTATTTTTGTACTTATTTTGCATGATACCAAAGCAGGAAAATCCTGTTTCACACAATTAAGTAGTTTGGAAACTTATTTTGCAAATCTTTTATTTTTTTAGTACTGCATCACCTTGCATTTCAATGCTCATTACATCTACTGTTACAGCCAACTATACTTTTTAATATGGACATTTTGTAAATATACATCTTAACATTTTATTTTCAAAATTTCTCAAATGTTCTAAAAAACAGGCTTTATGAGAATATTACTATGATTAAGATCTTCCAAAAACAAGTTTAATGTTGAAATTGCTGCCAAATAACGTCTTGCAATTTATTCTTGTTTATGTCTACTTCAGTACGGTTTTGACTTAGGAATGCAAAGTCAAAACGTTCAACTGATTTAAGTTGTAAAAAATTATCCAAATATCTTAATTTTGCCGTTTTTGCAAACTGTCGATATGTAGTAGACATGTAAGACAGTACTAATGTGACTAAAGTGACATACATACCTTTTGATCTAATTTATAAATTTTTCCCTCAACTTAAATTTGGGTGGCAACCCGAGGAACCTCCCTGATGTATTCTTTGACTGGTTTTTAGGCTCTTTTAACAGGCAAATTCTGAATCCGTATACGCATTATATACAATATCGGTAAATAATAAATTTGCGCCTATGAAAACGATCCGCGTCTAAAAGGCTGCCTATAACGTTAATGTATAACGTGAATCCCATATTCGAAATTGCTGAAGCAGACATTCAGAATTGCAAATTAGAATGCGTCGCCTAAATACGTCTAAAAAGTCTCATTTAAATCTGAATCTGGGATTTAGAATCTGCGTGTAAAAGGGCCTTAAACGGTAATTTAATATTAAACGCCAACTAAAAACTACTATTGTTGAGATTTTGAACTGTTCAGCTACTACAAAAAAAAATCATCAAAATCATTAATGTAACTGTTTTTACACAGTAAGTTACAATTTGTAAGCTGTTTAAATAACAAATATCATTAGCCAATCCAACTTAAGAAATTACTTTTCAATTAAACCTTACTATACTGTTTCCATATTAATGCAATAATTCCTCGAAACAGTTGAGTGGAGCTAAAGCCATACCATTTTCTCAGATTTCTTAGCCAGGACATTTTTATTTTTTCAACGCAGCGTTTTATTTATTTTTTTCAATACTTTTTTGGGGCATTGCGATTACTATTTTTTAGTATTTTGAACACATCATTCTACATTTAGCGTTTGCGGAAAAAATATCAACAAACATATTACCTTCAAGTACCTATACTTTTTTGTCATTTCATTTGTGGTTTTTAATGCACAGTTACATGATTATTTTAAAAACTAACATACCTAAAAATGCTTAATTCACATTATTAAATTAAATATCATTAACGTAAAATTAACAAAAAAACGTAAATGCTGGATACAATTTTTTTTTTAACTTATTTAATCTATCATTTCCACTCCTACATATTAAACCTTCTAAAGTAATTTGCTACCCTGGTACAGTAATGAACTGCAAATAATTTCAAAGAGCCTCAAAAATCTAAATTGGCTAAAAAAATATTTAAATTATAGCAATGTATATGAACAATACAAACAATTAAAAGCCCACTATAAAGCAATGGTAGATTCTGCAAAACAGTTGTATTATAAAATAAAAAATAAATTAAATAAATCTAAAAATAAACAAAAATTAATGTCATCACAGAAAATTATCATAATCCTGTAACTAAGACTACACCATTTTTAGGCGTTACAATAGACTCAAACTTATCATGGGATCCACATATTTGTACAGTTATAAATAAACTAAACAAAGCTTATTATGTAATATCTAATTTAAAGATTCCTTAAGACCGTACCCACCGCTACCTTGGTTTGTAGTATAAACAAAAACGACACCTTTGGCTTCATTGCTGTTTCTACATATAATTTGATAATCAATTTATTTTTTATCAGTACATTTAAAAAAGATTAAACTATGATATGTTGGAGTATTTTTTGGCAAATTATATTTGCAAATAGTAACAAAATGCGTTCAAAAATACATAAAAACGCATTTATTTCTATATTTGATTAGTTTTTTTGGCTTTTTACTAAAACTATAATTTTACTAAAATGCTGCGACATATCACAGTTTGGTATTTTTGAATGTACTGGTGAAAAAATAAATCGATTATCAAATTATATGTAGAAAAATATCAAGGTAGCGGTAGAAATGGTCTTATTGTTCAAAGCTTATCAACAGTGTACTAAGGAATTATTCTCTCCATTTTGAGCTATTATTGGATTGGGTGGTTGTTTTAATTCAAGTCAACAACAACAAACACAGACCGTTCAGAAACGTGTAATAAGATTAATGTTTGATCGCAAGTATAGAGATTCTTACCGACCATACTTCTTAAAACACAATATAATTATTGTGTGCTCACTTTACATCTACAAAATACTTTTATACATACATAAAAATAAAACTAAATTTGGGGCAGAAAGGCCTCGGTTGATATCCCTTTTCATATTCAACCAACCATTGTCACAATGTAATATATGTAAATATGAAATAATATATTTACAACTACTAAAACTAAATTTAATTCTACGTTAAAAGTGTTGCTATTAGACGTAGTCTATTGAGCCCGTGTTACACAATTATAAGTTAAATGTTTTTAAATGCAACTCGGATAAACCAACACAATTTTAATTTTGTGGTAATAGCCGCCTCGAAAATTTATGCATTTTGGCGTCTCGGGGCTTACGCAATTGAGCAGTTAATATTAAAAATTAAAAAACTAAATTTTGCATACACGTAAATAAAAAGGTTTAAGCTAGAATTCTATAGAATTAGATTTTTTTATTTGTCACCTTTACTGCAAAAGTTTAAACTCATGCTTTTGTTTTACAGCAAATTGAAAAACTATTTATATAGAGCCCTTGTTCAATTCTTCGTTAACAAGATAGATAGATATATTTATTTACATAATACTGTCGTGTGTAAATATATACATAATATAAATTAAATTAATAATATAAAAATATAAAAATATAAAACATTGTAAAATAGCTTATAGTAGGTAATATAAAAACAAAAAACAATAATATTAAAAATCTACAAATACATAGATACATAAAAGTTTAAAAATTACAAATAACTATACATCTGAGGTTTTGCTCTGTCTTTTTAATAAACAAAAACAAAAAGTCCTACATTATTGATTAATTTACTCGTCCATATAAAATACATTGCCAATAAAAAAACATTTTTAGTTTAATTTGAAATTCTTATTACATATAAAGCTCTGTTAAGTTTACCTTTTATAAATTGAAAATGATCTACCCATGACATATTTTCATTTAAATAAATTCTTAAAAGTCTTAAAACTAATATGTTGACCGTAATTATCAGGAAGATGTCTAAAATTTATAATATTTGTTTATGTTTGCTACTCATTTGTTTTTGAAAAATAACTCTTTTATGACTTTAAACACTTCAATCATTGCTACTTCTAAACTTAAATAGTTAGAACTTGTAACACAGATGCTTGTATCATCTGCATATATATTACACGGATAATTCAAGCATAATGGTAAGTCATTGATATAATTTATAAATAAAATAGGCTCTAAGTTTGAGCCTTGTGGAACCCCTACATATTTCTGAAAAATGTTGGATTTATATTTTTTTTCTGTTTTATTTGAAAAAATAGAAATTTCAACAAATTGTTTTCTATTTAATAAATAATCTTGAATTAAATTTACAACAATTATTCCTCTTATTCCGTAGAATTTCTTTTTTTTTTCAGAAGTATTTTATTTGATCAATTACACAAAAGCCATACTAAGATTGAAATTCATACTTGCTGTGTAATTGTTTTTGTTGATATTATTATAAACATTATTTAATATTGATTCAATAGCTGTTGTAGTGGATCAATGAATCCTATATCCAGTTGCGCAGTATGAAATAGATTTTGACATTCAAAATACTTGATAATTTTATTCTTTAAACACATTTCAATTTTTTTTATATATACTGGTTAGTATTGAAGTTGGACAATAATTGCTGACTATATATTTATTGTCCTTTTTGTGAAAAGGAATAGTTTTAGCCGATTTTAATATATCAGGAAAAGAACTAATTGAAAAATAGTGATTTATGATATGCTGAATAGGTTTTATCAATTTTTATTGGAATATCATCACCTGTTCTCACAGCCGCAGGTTTTTAAATGCTCAGACATTAGAGACAATTTCATTAGTATCTACTGGAGTTAGATAAATTGAAATAGAAATATTATTAATTAAATAAGTAACGTTATTATTGTTAATTAATTTTTGAACAAATATTAATCCACAATCTTCAAAATTACTAAATTTATTTCTTTATTTGTAATTTTTTTTTTTTAATTAGAAATAATACTTCTACTGTCCGTGGCTTCTTCATTTCCAATTAAAATACTTTTTTCAGAAGTAATTAGGAATATTTGAAGACCCGTTTTGTGTTAGCAGCCAATTTTATAGCTATTCACATAAATGTAATATAAATATAAAACAATTATAATTTGTTTTGCATTTGGACCTAAAAATATTGCGGTTAAAAATAATTATTAATTAATGACTGATAAATATAACAAATAAATTTTATTTTAATTTTATTTTAATTAATATGAAAGAACTGAAAAAAATATTATAATTAATAAACACTATTTTTTGTAAATAATATAAATAATTATATATTATATAAATGATTTTTGAAATTTCAAAACTTAATAAAAGATTAACTCTTAAGACAGGGCTGTCCAACTGTAAGTGTCCCAAGGGCCCCTTAAAAAAATGAGGTTTTGAGTTCCGCATTATAAAATACTTTGTATGCATCAAAATATAAATATAATATAAATGCGACCCGCGGGCCTTATGTTGGACAGCCCTGTCTTAAGAGAAAATATTGCTGTTAATTTTACGTTTTTTTTTTTTTTCAAAACTATAACAATATTTAAAATTTTGCTACTGATAATTCAGTCTTTTTTCTTGACATTATAGTTTTGAGACTTGCCAATAACTTATTGACAATTGATTGGTATCAAAAATCATCCTCTTCCGGCTGTTGTATTAATTATTTCTCGAATCACGCAGGAAAATTACCGATAGAAGGTAAAATCCCAAAATATATATATTGTAAATATTATTGTATACTATTATAGGTGATTGTTTGTTATATGTAAATATTATTTAAATATTTGCGCGTATGCGGAATGGGAATATATCCGGGAGAATGAGGGTCGTGAGAACCGCGTGCTCCGGGAGGAAAAGGAGAAGGCTCTCTGAACCACGGGTGTGGAGACAGAGAGCTAAGAAATGAGATCCACGTGTGTGGTTGTTAACCGCGTATTCGGTATTGAGACATATGTATTATGTTATATAATTAGTGTTTAAGTGAATAAAGTTTAAGTTCAACTTTGGTTTGTCCTTTTAAACAAATTAGTGGAGGCCCTTAAATTTCTCCACCCACGGATCCACGAATTATCATCCAGCCGGAAGCACGCCAGTACGCGTGGCAACATTCTGAAATGAGCTTTTTTTATATGATGTAGTTTTCTACTAATTTTTTTGTTTCAAAATTGAATGTCACCAACCTTAGATCACGCAATGCGTAAGAAAAAGATATAAATCAATTATTTTGTGAACACGTATCTTTGATATTTCAAGTTTTGACAAAGCTGACAATGCTCATTTGTGTTGTAGATTTTGTGCAGAAAATCATCCGGTTTGATTTTTTCTAAAATATTAAATACAAAAAAATAAGCAGAATACCGCACAAAGCTATTATTGTTGCAAAATTTGTGTTTTAGTGAACGCGTAATCACAGAGTTTTCAAGTTCTGACAGACTTGATAGTTCACACTTTGGTTATTGTTTTATAAGTTGTTGGTGGAGCCAGCAGTTATTGTATCCTAATTAAAATTTAGGAGAATATATAGCAAAATAAATAATAAAATAATAATAATTGTTTAATAATAAATATGTAGATGGTTTTATTTATACTCATGATTTTTATGTGTCTTCTACTTTTTTAATAAATTTGCTAAAATAGTAACAATAAAAAACTTATAGAATGTCAAGTTTTATTCAAAAAATGTTGCAGATCCAATTAAACTTTTTAATTACTATTTATTTACTAATTATTTATTAAAACAAAAATTCTCAAAGCAAGTGATTGCAAAAAATCATTTGATTGTGAATCATAATAAAACAACACTAGTATGTATTTCATATGATCACCACATAAATTATGCAAGTGCAAGATTAGTTTGGTCTTTCTATGCTATATTGATACTTAAATTGTCAGTGAATAAGTATTGTATTGTAAATATATATTATGCAACAGTGTAGTCTGTTTTAAATTATAAATATATTATAATTTAAAACAGACAAGATATTAATATTGGGGTAGTTGATATTGGTCAAGTTCTTTAAAAGAGTTAGAGTTAACTAAATTGTTAGTTATTAAAAGCAAAGTTAAACAAATTTTACTAAGTCTTTCATAGTCTACTAGAATTTGAAGAGTTATTTGCAATGTATATTCTAATTAGTAACTCTGTTATTTATATTTTTAATATGTTGTATTCATATTTATTGTGAGTGTATGTTGAACATTTGTATTGTATTTTTTTTTCATTGACGAATATATTTTTCGGGCATCTTAAAACACAAATAAAATTTCACTCCATAATGGTGGCATCAAAAGTTCATTTTTAATTATAAGTTCCTTTCATATACTTAGAGCGCATGACTCAGCTTTAATTAAAACCAGCTAGTCACCTACACTACAGGCATTAGAGCGTAACTAACTACAAAACCGCACTGGTAATTTAATTTTAATCTAAATTATCAATAAAGACATTTCAGAAGTGGGCATATCAGGCTGCAGAAGTTCCGGATAGAGCTTGGTTAAAGCAGGAATTAATAAAAATTTACAATTGGTTTTTTTTTTTAATCTTAAGTAAAGTATGAAATTTTTTGACTAGTATTTAAAACATTGAAAGTAAATTGCGATGACATCAAAACTTTTTTAAGGTCATCAAAGAAAACAATCGGATATCTTTTTAAAATTACTAATTGACGTGTTTCTACGTTTTCCTCAAAAACCATTAACTACTTTTTTATTAAAGTATTTCCAGACTTTATATCCGCACTGTATAATATAATATATATTGCACTGTTCCGTAAAGACTGTCACAACTAAAAAAAAACAAATCGTGTGAAAACGCCGATTAAATTTTGGTCTATAAAAATTGATTTTTTTTCTGGTTGAGTGCATTAATTATTATTATATCACTTTTTGCTTTAAAAATGTACCATAGTATAATTAAATTAGAATTCATCAAAGTGTCAAGTGTTTTGGGTTTTATTTTTTTGTGCGGTTGTTTGTATTAGCTATTATTGATTATTTTTATAAAACATAACATAATTGAGCCTGTTTAAAAGTTTAGGGAATCAATAGAATATGGCAAGTTATATCTCTAAATTTATTTTTATTCTAAAATATTAAATGTAACTTTTATAATACTGAGCATTATATAAAAATCACTCGTCTGAATATTTAATTGTTGGTGCTCGTACATTTAAAATGAAACAAACTTACACTTGTGTAACTTTAAAGTCAATTAACTTTTATGTTAATAATTATTATAATTACTTGTATCAATAAGTTTTCTACATTTAATCAGTGTTACATGTGTGTAGGTATATACACACTACTACGTATTATACAGATTTTTCGTTGTATTCTTAGTAAAGGCAAAGTATCCTGCCCGCACCTATACGAATATGTATGCAGTAACCGGTAACAGATGCCACTTGCATTCGCCGCAGTGAAAGTGAATATGTAGGTTTAATTAAAATATCTGATGCTATATCAACGTACATCTCATTTGACCATCCTATAACGCTTTATTAATTTTAGATGTATAATAATCCAATTTCTATACTAATAAAATTGCAATTTTGGTCGTAGCTATACTCGGAAAAAAAATATGTTTTACTCTTTATATATTATACTAAAAATATGAGTTACATTGTAAATCTAGAAGTATTAATTATCAATATGTTTTATTATAGGTAATAATTATTGAAAATTAGTCATATAATATTACATTATTTTTCGAAAACTTTCAAATATATTTCTTTGGAAAGCGAAACTTTCATTCAATATACTAATAGCGTTTCTTGGTTAACTTATTTGACTAGTTCATGAAATAACTTACTTTCTTCCTTTTATATCCTGTAACAAGAAAATGCAATTCTGACAACAATAATAAAATTTACTATGCTGTTGAAAAAGTTGCAATGTTAATTTATTACCATGCGGTGCATACTAACCGACAAGGTTAACAAACATTATTTAAAAAAATACTAAAGGTTACTTTTTTAAAATACACTGCAAATGGTGGTTCTATCTCTAACTCGTCACTGCGTTATTTAAGAAATAATTCTTGGAATCAATGAGAATATTCGATATGATATTCCAATTTTTTTTTATTTCTTGTAAATTATGAAATACTTAATTTTTTTTTTTTAGTTAAATAGTTGAAATCTGAAAAGATCTTGTTGCTGCTGTGCAACTTTTGCTAATATGGGTATATGCAAAATTTAATGATGTGCACAAAGTATCTATTTTATACTAAAAAAATTATCAAATATTAAATTATAAAGTAAAGTGTTTTAATGCAACCGTAAAGTGATTACGTGTTAATCATGTTTGTCTAGCGGCACACTTCATAAATAAATGTTTGCATGCCGTTCACTGCAACATGATTGGCTAACGGTTTAATGTTGTTAAGAGTATATTTTTTATGCTATTATGTCATAAGAAACAATTTTTCCTTTTTGATTTAAAGATGTAACCGTCTTAATAGCATAGAATTACATTTCATTGATGTTGTTATGCAACGCATTTTGTGGTACATGTTCGTAAAATATTTTATGGTCATGATGATTGTAAGATCAACAGAGTAGTAGTAGTATCAACAGAGACAATTATTCATTATTAGTTCGTATATTAAAAATAAAATTAGTGCAATTTTGATACATAATATTGTGTTTTAAATCAGTTAAATCAATTGCAGTGCTATTTAACGTAGTGCTGTTTTTCAATACACTAGATCTGATGGTTCTTTGCGAGTTATATTTTCTTTATGTTGTAGAAGTTAGTGACATTGGTTCTGAAAAAACAATGTTTAGTAAACTCTTTGGGGTTTTGGAGTCCCAAACATTTTGCAATTTACTGTAGTATTGAGCCAGTTTGAACGCATTTGAACATATTTTCTATAAGTTACAAAAATTTCTGTAACAGCAAAGGGTTGTGGTTTGTTTGTTTTAGGTTTAGGAAATTTTATTACACATATTCCAAAAATAAAAACAATCTGCAAACATACATTAGATTTACATCAAATAAACACGATCCTTTGATTTCTTTGCTTGCATTATGTATATTTTTCAAAAATGCAGTCAGTTTAATGTATTTTAAAATATTGTTGTTTGTCTTTAGCATTTAATAATTGCCACTAAATGCAAAAAAAAACTTTTCAGAAAAAAGATATTTTTTACCTGTCTATAATCATTAAACTTATTATACGCTTTTTCATATTTTGCCTTTGACTTCTAAGGCAACAGCTCGAATGTCACGTTATAAGCATACTTTTAAATTTTCGGGGTTGTTTCCATGACCAAATCTTCGTCGTTTGACTTTATGTCTGATAATTAATTGAAATGTTACTATGATAGTAGAACATGCAACTTGTGAAATGTTTAAAATACATATCTATAGTTTATTAGTTATATTTTACGATATTTTAGTTTCTACAATGCTTTTAATCGCATAAAACGTTATGTATGCTACAGGGACATTTTTTGTTTTTGTAACATATAAATAAATATTATGCATTAGCAGCTATCTTATGTACAGCAAAATCAAAATTAAACTTTGTCTTTTAAATTATAATATAAAAACAATTATATAATTATGAATGTGCAACAAGTACTTGTATGAGTTGTTCCAGTCGCTAAGGCTCGTGTCCAACGTTCATGCCATAGGAAATGGGAACTTCGTGCAAATTGCACATTAAGCTTTTTCTACAATTATCATACCAATAACAAATACAAGTTAATTAAATTATTTAGTTAAATGTCATAATTTATATGGGAAATGCATAGAGTATTATAAGCTCAATTCGCTCGTATTATGCATGCCTAATAAAACGTATGAAATGACATATTTTAGCTACAACAGTTTGATAAAAATAACATATTACAGTAAGGAGTAGAAAAATATATTTAAAATAAATTACAAATGCAATATAGAAATCAGCAACTATTAATTTATAGAAGCGGTTTTATAAATTAATAGTTGCAGTCAACCTTACCTAAGTATCTAGAAATTATTTGAATTATCTAATAATTCCTATACTATTTATTAATAACCCGCATTCGTTCTTGTTTTTGCATTTACTTCCTTTCTGCATCCTGCATTCATTTTTATTGAAAATGTTTTGTAACATACACAACCAAATCCATGTGCTGGAATTCATTATATTACTTTAAACTTAGTAGAAATAAAAGCGATAATTTTTCATTTAAACGTCTTAGAATACTTTCAAATTTATAGTGATATAATAGTATTTCTGCTTTGTCATCTAACCCAGTTTGTTATGTTATGTAATGTACAATCAAATCATATTTAGGAACTGAAATTGTTCAGTCAAAAGACTACCTGACAAATCACATCATATTATATTATGCATGTAAGATTTCTGCAAGCTATGCCTTAATATAATTTTTCTAAACAGTTAACACATGCAAGCGTTTTTAATTCCGGCACAATAAAGTCTAAAAGTTGGATTTGTAATTAATAATATTTAATATAATTATATATAGAGCAAAAAGATGTGGAACTATAACCGTTTCCTTAATATGCATATGCAAATTTATTTTCACCTTATTTAAGTATGTATATGTAAAATAATACTTTTGTTTATAAATGTTTGTATATAAATATGAAATTAAAATATTCACAACTTCCATTAGAGTTCATGGAACTATACAAATTTATAATAGTACAATTTTAATTCAATTAAAAAAGTTTATGCTTTAACATGAATTTGTTTATAGTTATAGTAAATAACATATTAATACCACATAGACTATAGACAACAGTTTAAACATTGAGAAAAATGTTTTTATTCATATATAATACCATAAACTATTCATTTTGTCCATTAATTTAAAAAGTGTCTCAAAGTTACTTAGAATAATGTCATAGAGGAAACAAAATTAGATTAGCAGTAATACTTTAAGCTGTAAAATTTTAAGTTGTGAAAGGAAAAAATATTTCTAAATATTTGTTGTAATGTTGTTTTACCGATAGTATTTTGCATTTTTCTTTAATTACTACAAGATCAAGTTAACATAACTTCTTAGCACCACTTTAATTATATTTTTCTAATCAAAACTCAAAAATAAAGATACTTTCCTCTTAACCATTTTCGTAATTACGCAATCACATTTTTTCTAATGACACTAATGTATTTTAATCATGCTATTCAAAGCTTTTAATAACATGCATTAATAATTAAATCACTGAAAACTTGCGTTTTTGTTGAAACGTCTCGCCGTTAAGCCGACGATAAAATATACATACTTGGAGCATTTTTTTTAAATAAAAGCACTCATGTAATTATGTTTATATTGACACTAATTATGTATTAGATTTATGTCCTGAATTAGTATGCTATAATTTCTTAAAATGTTCTGCCGGAACTAGACTTTGACCTGCGACAAATTATACATCGAGATTGTGATGATAATTCGAAATATTGATTGTTGGAATGATAAATTCTATAATTAACTAATTATGAACTAACAGAGCAAAATCAGAAAAAAAAATGTTTTGTTGTAAAATTACTTTGATATTGTAGAGTTTACAAATTTAAGCTTTAATTTGCTTAATATACAGATTAAGAAAATGACATAATTAATAACAAAAGCTATTCGTTTTATTATCTAAAACATACCGCGTAACTGGTATAAGTAAAATAATGTGTGCATGAATTTTGTTTGGTCGTAATTGGTAGATATTATGTTTGTGAATGACTTCATAATAAGTTCTTTCTCGTTCCATTTTCTACCCAATTTATACCACCCTCGCAATGTATTATTCAAGTCCATGAAAGTTCTATATTAGTCTGGAATATGCAATTGCTTAATATTGAAAGCAGCAACAAGAATTGAAAATATATTGTAATAAATATTAGGATCCATATATAGCTGAAAAGCAATTTACAAACATTCACAATTTTTGCCATGATGCGAGCGTTAGGCAATAAACAGCATTTAATCGAGCCCCATAAAGTAATTTTTAATATTACGCAAGAGATGCGGACGTTTTACGCTTGGTCAGATTTTTCGCATCCATTATTAACAGACCGCATAGAGTATTGCAGCACACGGCCTATGCACTATTCTAAGCAGTTTAACAACATTCTTCAATATCACAAGCAGTTATTAACTTGGTCAACGCGAGCGTTTTCAATAATTATTTATCATAAATGAGCTAAGAGATAATTGATTCCAGATTAATATATTTCAATTGGACTGATGCACGATATCGAATTATTATGATAATAAGATGTAGTAACTGGTTCGTTCGTGATCTTGTTTAGAAATTCTCAATTGAGAAAATAAAATAGCTATTAAATCAATAATGCACGTTTATTGGTTCATATTAAATTGAACAACAATTTTGATTGCTTTAGAGCTTAAACATTTTAAATAACTTAACTAATTTTAATTAATGTGGGAAACGAAACAGTTGTAATATGATTTTATTTATTGTCGGTATGTTTCTGCTCTAAGGGTAATTATACTAGCCAGAGATCAAGACTGCAATTTTATCGTAAATTTGGAAATTAATGTTTATTAATTTAACGTGCACGCAACATCTACACAAGACCTACTTTTTCTTATTTGAAAGAAGGCAAATTCTATAACATCAGTATAAAACTAAAATCAAATAGTTTGACATTTAAACATTACTTTTTTGCATAAAAACTTCTGTATATACCTGCTGTAATTTGAGAAATTGCAAAATAAACATTTGTTATCTATTGATTTATTGTAATAAGCATTTAAAATAAACGATCGTGGTAGAAACAAGTTTTGCAATCCAAAAATTAAATGAAAATGTTTGTCATTGCTTCTTTTTGTTTTAAAAACCCCAATCAAATCGAGAATTAGTACAGCAACGTTTTGTAAAATTATAACTAAAAAGCGTTAGTGGAGTAATGATGCTAACCATTTTTCTTTTATAAAATATTAATTTATAACGAAGAAAAATGCCTCAGCTATTTTTTATTAGTCTAATTCACTGATTTATTATTACTTATCTAATAATAATAATTATATTCCTTATAATTAATAAATTAAAACAATTAGAAATGTTTGCAACATTGTTATTCTTCTTCTTCTCTTTGTTTTTTAACTGCCCTTATCCATTCGATCCGTCTTCTTTCAATATCTCACTTTTTTCATCTGTTCTTCTCTTATTTTGTTACACTCCGCATATTTTGTACAATTTCAAATCTTTTCCATTGTAATTTGCGTTGCTCTTTCATTTGTATTCTTTTTTTTTTTTTGCTTTTGTATATTTCTATCTTTTTCGATAATTTGTACCATATCTCTCTCATTCTTTTCTTGGCTAGTATAACCATTTTTATTGTAATATTTTTTCTGATCTTCCTCACATTTTCTCTTTTATGCATTTTTGTAAGTTTTAATCTTTGGGTCTCTGTTTTATTTCTCCAGCACGATAGATACTTTTTTTTTTCTATTTATACCCAGCACCAACTCATATATATATATACAATAGTATGCATGTATTGCTTTAATTTTTTTTAATTCTTTCCATCCCCATATTTCTGACTCGTACAATTTTATACTCCGAACTAAACTATCAAACATTTTTATTCTCATACAATAAAATCTTTACTCACTTATTTGGCTTATTCCTTATACTTGTCTCATTACTTCATTTGCCTTTTAAGCCACCTCTTTAATATGCTTGTTCTCGCTGTTATTCGTACAAAATACATAATTTATTTAATTTATTTAATTTTTAATTTTTTGCTTTTTTTTGCAACGCCAATTTCAACTTCTTCTCTACATCTGCTATGTATGTCACAAACAAAGTAGGGCTCAATGAGCAGTCCTTTCTCACTCCTTTCATTGTCCAAAACCTTTCATTTATTTTTCCGTTGTCCACACTCTGCTTGCTGTCTCCTCATACACTTCTTTCATTATTTTTACCAAATACTTAATAACTCCTTTCTTTCTCATACAATTCTACAGTTTATCTTTATCCACACTATCAAATACGGCTTTTCGGTCCAAAAATAACGCATATACTTTTTATCCGTTTCTGCTATTTATTTACCATATGATGTAAAATATATACCTTATTCATATTCTTAAAACCGACTTAGTTTTTCAATCAACTTTTCTTCTAATATTATGGCATAAATCTTGTATACCGTACCCAATAGTGTTATTCCCATGTAGTTAATTACATAATTGTTGCTCTTCTCTATTTTATACTCTATTTATTAACTTACTCAATCAACTCTTCCGTACCATACAACCACGCTTTGTTCTGTATCCCACCGATACTTGCGCTTTCTTTTTATTATTTTTTTATCTTTTTTCATATTGATTTATTTGAAATTTTCAAAAAGTGTTCTTTCCACACATTCATTGGTATTGTCTCAATATTTCCTTGTTTTCTTTTTATTTCTTTGTTTATGTATTTCCATGTTTCTGCTTTTTTTATTTTTTTTAGGCTGCTTTTTGTACGTCTTCTGTTCTTTTAGATATTCTTCTTTTGTGCCTTTGTTGCTTTTACTACCGCTTGCCTGATTGTTTCCTTTGATTTTCTTATTAACTCTTTTACATTTTTTCCTTTTTTATTATTCTTCTAATATTTTTTTATACATTAGCACACTTCCCTTTGTCATCTTACTGTTTTTTCAGTTAAGCTTAGTTCTAATGGTTGGTGGTCTGATTCTACTTTTATTCCTACTTTTTTTTTCACGTTGTTTCATTCACAACTACATTTCCAAGTGAAGTTTCCATTTAAAATGTCCCAACTCTTTTCTTCTATCAGTTACTTCTTTTTTAATTTTCAGTGGTATCCTTTGATTATTTGTTTATCGTGTATTCATCTTGTTTGATTCTTTCTCCCTTCTTTTCAATTTGCATTCTTCAGTTTCTAATATTTGTTTAGTGCTTTTTATACATCTGCTGTACACTGTTATTGCTTGATTCTTGTATTTCTTCTATTTCCATAACACCATACTCTTCTTGACTTATTTTCTTTTTATACCAGTAATTACGCCACCTTTAGCTTTACCTATTTTTTTTTCTTTTATATGACCGGCATTTTTGTATTTGACCGGCATTTTTGGCTGCAAATTTGTCTATCTCTTGTTATCTATCCACGTCTCTACCATTCTAATTAAATCGATTTTTTTATATATTCCCACAACTCATGATCCTTTGTTGTTGATCTCAGATACGTTCCAAAACAAACTCTTCTTGATTACTCTATACCTTTCTATCTATTTCTAATTTCCTGTACCGTAACCATATTTTTTGGCTTTTTGCTATATCTTTTAGTTTCTTAAGAACTCTGTTTTCTTCTAACGTCAAATCATTTTTAATGTATATGTTTCTGCCTTTCAGTTTGGTTTATTTTTCATGATATCTTGTTTTTTTCTTTTCGTTCCAACTTGTTTTTAATTGCTCTTATTTTACTCTTTAGTTATTTTTTCTCTTTTTTTCCATTTTTATTTTCCTTATATCGTCTCTGATTACTTATCTATGTACTTCCATAATATGTTTGTGTTTAAGATGAAGAAAGTTGTTATTATTATTTTTTCACCAAATCAAGTAATACATTTAGTTATGAAATTGATGAAAAAGCAATATTATTCATCAATTAACAAAAGCTCAAATCATAACTATTAAAGGATTTGAGTTTATAGTGATTTGTTTTGTGTGTGTGTGATTTGAAAGTCACTTAATAAGCCGTTAGTCCCATCAATCCTCTTCAAACAAGTTGTAAGACTGGGGAGATGTAAATTAGCTTATTTTAATGAAAATTTTGGAAACCACATGTCACAGACTTATAAAACCTTACATATATCATTGTAATTGTTGAAAAATTCTTTTTCTTAAAAATAATAAAAATAAGTCATAAGAATGTCATATCACACAAAAAAGTGCCTTCTTTTGTGCCGCATTGAAAATCAAAATATATTTAAAAACTTTTATTAAGGTAATTTTTGAAATAAATTAAAAATGCAGTCGGAAATTGGGTATCCCACACATTTACATGTATATTATTTTATAATAATAATGTGATTTACTAGTAAAATATAGTGCACCAGAAGTTGCGGGTTACTTATGCAATCTATTCCACTGTTAATTTGATTAAATAATATATGCAAATAAGTTAAGAATTCTAAATGTTTCTTAACAGATCTTCTATTGATAGAATGTATTAATTTTTCACAATGTCAATTTAGAAAATAAAACTCAAAAACTATTTTATTATTAAGATTGATCTACAACCACCAAGCCACCAATTACAAGGATTTTTTATTGGATTATGTTCTGTGAGTTTATTGTTTGTTTGTGTAATATTTTCCGTATTTGAGAATGATATAAACATAACAAAAGCGATAACTGTGCTTAAATAATTATTAAATCAATAAATAATTATTATAGTGTGAAATCAGTCTCTGTGTTAATGCGTTAACAAAAACAACATTTTTTTAATTTAAATATTGTATGATAACATAACGTTAAAGACATTTTAAAACTACCGACTTACTGTTCATGAACTGTGTCTCCGCCTGCCCACCCAAGTGTTAGTTGCTTAGAAATTAACATATAATTTCTTGATGACACAAACTTGGGAGAGTGGTAGAAGAACACTTTCTCAAGTGACTACAATTAATGAAAATTTTATTAAAATTACTTGACTTTTTATTTGATGACCAATTACGTAAGAAAATTTTATTCTGTTTTTGTATTTATAACGCATACAAAAACCATATCATCTTTACAGAGTTGAAATTTTTATTGTTGCAATTTGTTTGGCAATACAAAAATGTTGATAAAATCACCCTATTGGCTTCTGTATTATAATTGACTACGCAAAAATTTTATTTGTTTTGTACATCGAAAACCTAAAAACCCCATTTTAATGTTGAAATATTCTAAGTTTTGTAATTATATTATTTTTAGCACCATCTATTGCTGACAATTGGCAAATTTAATTAAAATTGTCTGATTGGTTTTTGGTTTATACCCTTTACGTTTTTTTAATTTAAAACTTTCAAAACTATTTAAATATTACAACTTTTGTAGTTTTTTTTATTTCAAGCAATATTTTGTGCTAACAATTAACAAATTTGATTAAAATTGCCCGACTGGTTGTTGTTTCATAACCAATTACGCAAAAAATTACCGATTTTAATCTGAAAACTTACGAAAACTGTCAAAACATTACAATTTTTGTAATTATATTATCTCCATAATATTTTCTGCTACCAATTAGAAAAAAATTGATTAAAATATTATTGAAATATTACAATTCTTGTAGTTTTTTTAGTATTAAGCAACATGTTGTGCTACCAATTAACAGATTTGATTGTCCGTCTGTTTTTTTTTTTTTTATAATCGATTCCAACTGTTTTTGGACTGAATACAAAAATTGCCAAAACATTACGATTTTTGTAACTTTAATTAATCTTCTTTTTCTTCTGGTACCAAATAGCTAATTTGATTAAAATTACCTGATTGGTTTTTGTTTCATAACTGATTACGCAAAAAATACCGTTTTTTTTTTTATTTAAAGCTCACAGAAATTACTTAATAGTCAAAATATTGATTGATTATATACATATAAAAAAAGATATTGTGAAAATATTACAGTTATTGTAATTTTCCTATTTTAAGCAACATTCTGTGGATTATAGTTTATTTTACTAAAATTTGTAGTGCAAACATTTTCATGAAAAAAAATGTGTAAAAAAGATTAAGTTTTGAATATTAAAGATATTCACTTAAAACTTAAATGTTATTGAGATGCATAATCATAGTCATAAGCATAGTTAGAGTATTCCTTTCTCTAGCTCTAATTACAGCATGCATTCTTCTCGACATGCTACTAAGTAGAATTTAAATGTATTTTTAAGAAAATTTTGTACTTGGACCAAGATACCTTTTTCCCATATGTGTTTTATTAGATTTAAGCCTGAGCTATACCCAATCTAATCTTTGAATCTGCACTGCATTGAGGTAATTAGTTACTAAGTAGTCAAACAATATTGTGCATTAATATAAATCTTTCATATCCGATATGGTCGACATATGGCAAAACATGATATTGTGGGATGTTCTTAATATACGAGTTATTTGTATAATCATTCACCCTCTCAACTGATACCTTCCCAAAGCATTATGCAACTTCTTTCAAAGCTATAGCTAGGTATGAGATTGCAGCTTGCTCATCGTTCCCCTTTTGTAGTCATGGTTTTGTTTATCTGGCTTCCATAACTAAATTGTAGTCTATTTGCAAACTAACATTAGTTTGTCCTACGTTTAACACCTCATTTTTGAAATGCGTGGATGTCAATGTGCAATTTTGTGTAGAAGTAATTATAGAAAACAGTAATTAATTGCTATTGTACACTGTTTGCTTTCTTGACTGGGATTTTTACAAAATGTTGAGGCTCTTCTTTTTAAACTATTTGATACTGTCGATTAACTTTTTCTAAAATGCCCCCCTTTGTTATCTATAGTTACAATTTTTGTCGCATCAACCTCACTACAACGTCTAACTAATGACATAGTGCACATGCGAACTGCTATCACTTACTTAATTTTACCACAACTAACTTAAATTGCTATTATTTTTGAATTGTGTAACGGAATTAATATAAACTAAACGCCAAAATAACTTAAATCAAGTGATCATATCTGCCAGGTAGATGAATGCCATCAACAAACAAAAGTTTACTAAGATAATTTAAAATTGTTATTGTAATAACAAAATATATCAATAATATAAATTAATAATTTTGTCCATAAAGCAAAGCAAAGCATAATGTGCAACTCGCACTGTGTGCTCATTTTTCAAGAATATGAAGGTTGTACACAACCTCAAATGATGAAACGTTTATAAGGTCTGTTCCAACATACGATTTGGACAGTTTGCAAACCGTCCAAACTGTGCACACAAACAAATATTTGTCATCCATAGGCAATCTTTTATACACAGTAATTTGTTTGTGTGCATAGTTTGAACGGTTTGCAAACTGTCCAAATCGTATGTTGGAACAGACCTAATAGCAATCGTACGTACCATTCCGTGCTTGTTGCATAAAATCTTATTATTATATTTCTTTTAGGTTTTTAACAAGCACTTAATATTGATACCGAATACAAAACCTACTAAAATTTTTCTTCTTTTTCAAAAGAATTTTTTTATTTATATTCAAAAATACTTCAAATTGGGGACTTAAACCCAAGACCCCTGGTAGTCAAATAAACTGAAATAATTCTTATATATTAGCGCAATAATCCGGATAGTATTTGTTTAATAAAATTATTTATCGCTTTACTACATTCTATTCAGCTATGGGTAATAATTGACACCTGAACCGGAAAAGTTAAACTGGAACTAAAACTAGTACTGAAGGTTGTGGTTCTGGCATCAACTAGATAGATCTAGGTTTTAAAGAGTAGTATGCTTATGTAGCAATACTCGCAGGTCCAAAATACCTTATTTTTATTCAATTCAAACGCAAAGAAGCCAAATATTGCTTTCAAGGATTGATAACCTCGCGTACCCAAACTCCCTGTCCGGAACCACAATACCTTGTTCCTGATTATTGCTAAAACCTGTTAATAATAACATAATGTAACATGCGATAAAATCTTTAACAGTCGCTTTAGAAAAAAATTTCACATTTTAGTTTCTTCTTTTTACTTCGTCTTTGTCTATTATTGTAATAACTATAGACATTTTTAATACATTTGATTAGATGTAATCTAACCAACAAGCTTTATTATGTAAGTTTTGATTCAAAAGCTTGTAACCGCAAAATTATAGTTAGAATTAATTGTTTTATTATAAATGCTTCTTAAAGTTCTGCCTGCAAAGTAACTCTGTTTTTTATTTACATAAATAAACTTCTTTAAATAACCTACAAATACAAACGACAATTGTAATAATAATAATAAAATAAAACAATAACTAAGTTTTTACCACAAATGCTTTATTGGTATAAATATATATTGCTAAAGAATATATATTAATACAACAAAATGTTCACAAATTGACCATTAAACCTATACTTTGAAAATAAGCGTAATATATGCTGAGCATACTAGATAGATTGCACATTAATACAGATATAATTAAACAAAAATAATTTAAAAAAAAAAAAAAAAAAATCTTTTTTTAATATTTTCTATTAGCAAATGATTTATACCAGCAATTATAATTTATTTTCTTCATTTTTTTGGCAGTTTTGATATTTTAGTCCTGTCTTAAAATTTTGATTTTTTTTTTTTTTTTTAATCCAAATATTGTAATTTTTTAGCTTTTTCTTGATGTATTAAGCTTACGCTATAAAAAATAGTGTAACATTATTTAAAATAATTTATAAAGTTTCATTGCAGATGATATGTATGTATATAGTCTAAAAATTATATAAAGTTTTTTGACTTTTTTCTTAATGTTTCAAAATTTCAAAACAAAATATGTATTTGTAAATATAATAAATAATATGGCAAATCCGTTTTTTATTATTAAATAAATTTTTGTCGTAAAAGTTATAATATAAAAAAAAAATTAAAAAAAATATAATTTTATAGAACATAGTTACTTATTTCACCTCAAAATTTTAATTAATAACTTTGCCACTCTATTTAGCGCCAATCTTTTTGTAACACTATGTATATTATAATATTAAAATCACTAATCAAGATTATACATAATTATTAATTTATGTAATGTTCATATACAGCAAATTTATATAAAAAAAGTTGAATTTAAGTAGAATAGCAAACATAGTTAATAATTAATCAGTGTGTACACGGTTCTTGGATGTTATCGCGTCGCGACGGGTCACGACTCAGAAAGCGTTTATTGTTTTGGATTTTACACAAGCAAACCTGAACCTGCAAAAACGTATGACATTTTGTGATTTTTTACAGCAAAATTTTGTCATCTACATATATATGTTGTAACATAATTATAACTTCATAAATATACATATTATGATTTACATAACAGTAAATAAAATTACATAATAATACGGTTGGGCGGACGTAAAAGAGTTGTGATTAAAATTATAGAAACATAAGCAATCAAATATTAATTTTGATAGTACAATGGCGTGATGAGATTTATAAAATTTTAAAAAGATGGCTGAAGACAAATATAATATAATATTGATACCATTAAAGTAAGTAAAGCATGAATATGAATTTAAACTATAATCGTTAAAACTAATGTTTAAATTAAACATATTTACTACTACTATTTAAATAACTGCTTTAATAATCGATTAATAGCTATAATACTAATGAGAGGTTGATATTACACCTATTAGACGTATTAGAAGTATATAATTAATTAATACATAGTCATACATTACTGTCAATATTTTAAAACTATACGATCCAAACAAGAGATACGATATGTAGTAAGAACAATTTGCGAAAGATCTTTGGGCAAAAGAAAAAGTTTTAAGTATGTGTTTTATTATGGACTTGGTGAAAGTGTTTTATTGAGTTTTATGAAAGAAAATTTAAGATATTTTGATATGTAAGCTGTACATAGAACAAAAAGTAGCAACAAAACAAAAAAAACTAAATAGTTTGAAATTGATAATTGTACGACAAAACTGTTGTCACAAAGATACATACATAGAAAAAAATATATTTTTTTTTCAAAATGTGATATTTAGGAATTACTAAATATGCCACAACAACATAAAAATACTTTTGAATTTCATCGAGTGAAACCACATTTGTTGAAACAACTATCACATTAAAGGCTAAAGCAGTCTGTTAACATTGAGTATTTGCGGTTTATAAGTTTGGGAAATGTTGAATTTGGAAGTTTATTCAGCGTCAACAGTATGGTTAAAAAATCTTTCTTAAAAGTATCTGTTCTACATCTCAGAACTGATAGTAAATATTTGTTAAAATTCTTAGCCTTGGCTTTTGCAAACATTAGTTCTAATCCTTTAATTCCTGACACATATTCTTTTCACCAATGAAGCATGTTTCTCAAGAAATGCTATAAGGAATTTTTGTAGTCATTAGTTTACGCTACTCCAGTTTACAATTTGGAGGACTTGCAAAATAGGATAATTGCTGGGTGTAACACAATTAAAAACAACCCTGGTGTGTTTAATAGAGTTTGGCACTCAATGACAAGAAGATTGAATGTTTGTGTTCCGGCTGGAGAAAGTCACATTTATTGTAGATTCAGCAACTTTACATGTACTTTTTGATAATAAAATGTTGTAACAGTCGCAAATTTTGTTCACCCTGTTTCTTCGAAACAAAAGGGGTTTTCAGAAATTTTTATAGGACAAAATATTCTTAGAATAGGCCAAGGAATAACCTTCTGAATTTTTGCCGCATGTTTACCTAACAACCTGTATACTCGCCATTGTTTTATACACTTTAATGCTTTAAAACTACTTTAGATGCTTAGACTGGATCTAATAAGTATGCTCAATCTACCGTATGTAGCCTGTGTAGCAAGTGGTACAAACCCATAAGGCAAAACGCTCATAAAGTCGAACATGGCTTATGATACAATTAAACTGGCAAAATAAAGCCTAATCTGCATCACAAACAAATTTAATCAATTAAACATTGGCTTAAATTATGGCATAAAAGTTATTTTTTCTTATATTTGTGGTCTAAAAAAGAATTTAAATTCTATTCATCAGCATTTAAAACATAGAAAACACTATATCCTTTTTTTGACTGAAACCAAGATAAACAATAAAAATACAAGTCGTTTTAAACTAGTAGATTCCAGTTATCATCTTCTACATTCATTTGCCGACTAGTAAGATGTTAGTGGCTATATTCACAAATATGCATGTTATTTTTAGACTTACTACATATAAAATTTGTTATAACAGCATTTCTTAAACTCAATCTTCTTGATAAGACTATTTTTGTAATAGGGATATACCGTTCTCTAAATAAAGCTATAAATATTTCCATCATGAACATTGTTTCTAGGCTTGCTAAAAGTTTTAACAAATATTTACTAACAGTTCAAAAATGTAAAACTAAAACTTTTAAGATAGATTTTTTTAACTGGATTATTAACACATGAAATAAGCATCAAAGTTCGTTATTAATCGAGATTTATAATCCGCAAATATTCAAGGTTAATGTTCATAGATTGCTTAAATATTGTCTTAAATATGACAGTTTCAACGAGTGTAACATATTAAGTAATTCCTAAATATCACTTTCAAATTTAACGAAAAAAATTTACTTAAGGGATCAATAACTTAAAAATCATATTCTCTAAACTTTAACAGCATTAATTTTCTATAAATTTCTTAATAAACCATTGATCAAAAAATCTCTCTATAACAAGTTATTGGGCTCATAATTTGATAATTTGTGGATCTTGTTTAAATAGCAATTAACTACATAGCTAAAATTTTATTGTAATACATAAACAGTGTTTTTATTAACAAATTTACAAGTTGTTTTTTTATTTATACTTTAGTTAAATAATAAAAATAAATAATAATAAAATAAAGTTTTGTAAAATTAATTTTTATAAATAATAGGACTTTTAGTTTGAGTGTTTGGTTAAAATTTGTTTTATAAATGGTTATCATTATTATTGGTGTTCTGCTTTTTGCAAGTCTTACGTATCACTCCTCCAGTTTTCTTAGTCCTCCGTTTTTTCTTCATTTCATTGTACTTTTTTTCTGTTCCTTAGATTGCACCATTCGTGCATCTTTTCCATTTATGACTTTTTATTTACCATTCCTTTGATTAAGTTCTTCAATAAACAATCTCTTTTTAATGCATGCTAGCATACTAGCGCTTATTTCTCTCATTTTCTCAACATTTCATCAATGTGGATCTTGTCCGACCACTTAATTAATTTTTTTTAAAAATTCATTTCAAATGCGATTTTTATATTATAGAAAACGTTTTACTTTTTTTGTCGCAGATTTATATCTAACTTACTACTCAAAATCTTGCTCTTCTTTCTAAATATTTCTTTTGCAATTCCTATGCAAATTTTTATTTCTATTTTGCTTTTCCAATAATTTGTTATTTCAGTACCATGGTACCTCCATTTGTTACAGTTTATCTCCGTTCACGTACACGTCTATATCTTCAGATTCTCTAATTCTTATAACTTTTGTCATGTTTTTGTTTATACTCAGTCTATACATACATTTTTGATTGATTCTATTCCTTTAAGTTCTTTAACTATCAACTTCAGTTTTTTTGTAGTTTCTGCAAACACGATCATATCAAAGGCAAATCGAATAGATTCTATTTTCTTTTCTTTCTATGCTCACTGTTTTGTACCCTTTTTAGCACTTCGCTACCATCTTTTTTTGCATACATATTAAACAACATTGGTGATAAACAACAGCCCTGTTTCACTACTTTTCTAATTTCAACCCACTCAGCTCTTTTATAATTTAACCTCATTGCTATTTGTTATTTCATATACAAACTACGTATCAGTCTTCTATCTTTCTAGTCTATTTTTATTAGTTTTTTCACCTAACACAGTCAATGCTTTTAATAAGTTTATAAAACACATGTTTAAACTTTTGTCTTTTTCTTTGTCCCCGTCCCTTTTTTATAAAAACAATCTTTCGTGCATTCTGTCTGTCTATTCAAAAGCTTTTTGATTTTTCAATATTTGCTATTGTTTGTGTTCTATTTTTATGCTATTACTTTTCGGTTTTCTGTTCCAATTTATTTGACTAATTCTGTTATACATCAGATCATGCCTACCAATCCTATTCAATTCTCTCCAATCTCCCTACACTCATTATCAAACCATTGCTTTTTGGTTTTATACGTTTTTTTTTTCTTAGTTCCGTATTAAGACTTCTATTTTCTTTTTCTTCGTTTGTGTTATTTATGTATATCATCTCTTGTGAGGCTTCTTTTTTCTCCTCGTTTTTTTGTACCCAATATTTTTTGCAATTTTTTTTAATTGCCAGGCACATGCTTTTTTTAAACTATTCATAAACTTCTATTCAATAACTATAAAATCTATTTGCTTTTTGTATCCGTCTCCAGGTACTTTCCAAGTAATGTATATGGCCATGCCTAAGTCAAGATTACGGAATGAACATTTATTTTTCCTCAAACCACTGAAAATGCCTTCCTCTAAAAGAATCCTGATTATGTGATTTTTTTCAGATTTTTTTAGTGAGCTATTACGAGTAATTAGCAATCAAAATTTAAATAAACCGAGGTTTTTGAGTTTTTTTACATTTTTTAATCATTTGTAACTATACCAGAAGTATAAACCGCCACAGTGCTTGCGCAGATATGTCTTGTTTTTTTTTTATTATAGGTGTTACTTAATGTGACTTAACATACGTTTATATGTTAATAAATATTTGAACACAAAAACTAGCATTGACGGAAAATTTGAGCCCTGTGGCTCAGAGAGAAAATACACAAAGTAGACAGGCAATATCAATGCTCAACTCTGTTCTCTTGGACCAGAACATTTCGAAAAAAGTAAAATCTCGTATATACACCATCGTTAAAAGCCATAATAACCGCATATGCTTCAGAAGTCTGGACAATTGGCGGTAGAATGGAAAGAGAACAAGGGACCTAGATACAGGAGCATGGAAAGATAGAGAGGGTATCGAAAAAAAAAAACAGAAAAAAAAAGAAATAACATTAACAGGCATAAAAACAAATGAAAATGAAAAACAAATCAAAGTGAAGAATTTCTTGAAAGAAAAACTTCAGATACAAGTCAAAATATGAAAAGCTCAGCTAATACATAAAGAAAAACAAATAATAAAAGTTAAAGCCGAAAAAAAAAATGGAAAACAAAATAATAAATAATGAAAGCCAAAAGAAATCTAAAATGAACCAGAATTTAGATTGACAATAACCTAACACACAAAGAAAGATACGTACAACCACACAGCAACAGTACAAACAAATTGCAAAGGCACTACGAGACGCAGCCACAAAAATTTTTCCCAAATGATTGGATAGTGGCATAAGTAAATATAACAATTATTGAGGAATATCAGTAACTAATACCTGCAGTAAAATATACGGCAGAATGATCAAAGAAAAACTAGATGAAGAGTACCGAGACACAGAAGAAGATTAAACGGGGTTTTGCACAGGCAGGTCGACAATTGACATACTATTTTGCGTAACACAACTGATAGAAAAAAAATCACTATATCAAGAAGTACTCTTACTCCTTGTAGATCTTAGTAAAGCCTCGCAAAACTGTAGGAATCTTTGGAATTAACTAACATTAACATTAACAGTATACAAACTATAAACTTTTATAAAAGAAATATATTAAAAATAAAGATTGGCGGTCAAGTAACAGAAGGATTTCAAGTAAGTAAAGACTTGAGGCAAAAGTGCTGCGTATCTCTAACACTCTTTAAGATATACTTACAACGGGTACATAAAAACTGAAAAAAAGTGCCAAACACATCTTCCCAGTAAATGAGTATATGCTACGTATACTACATTTTACGGACGACTAAGTCATTTTTGCATAGGACTACAAAGACATAGAATATATAATTGATATATGTATAAAGCTGATACAGGAATACCAATTATGGGGTTAGAGATAAATTACAGAAAACCCAATACAGGTGCGTAGAAGGGGTACAGCAGAAGCTAGTATTAAATACAGGTCAAGAAATAGAGAAATGTCACGAATATAAGTATTTAGACACAAAAATTAACATCGACAAAAAATTTGAGCCCTGTGGATCAGAGAGGAAATACACAGAGTAGGCAGGCAATACCAATGCTCAACTCTGTTCTCTTGGATCAGAGCATTTCGAAAAAAGCAAAATCTTGTATATATAACACCATCGTTAAAAGCCATAATAACCGCATATGCCTCAGAAGTCTGGACAATTGGCGGTAGAATGGAAAGAGCCCTAGAAGCTGCTGAAATTATTTTTTGGAGGAGATCGGCGGGGAGAAGCAATTAGCAAAAATAAACAACGCCAGAATAAGAGAAATAATGCATGTAGAAAAAACAATTACAGAGAATGTAAGATCAAAGCATTGAGATGATTTGGTCACATCCAGAGGATAAAAAAACAGATAACAAAAAAAAATGTTCTGGAAACCTTCTGCACAAAGGAAAAGAGAAATCACAACAAGGGACCTAGATACAGGAGCATGGGAAGATAAAGAGACATTAAAAAAAAACAAAGCTGAAAAAGAAGAAAGACAGAAAAAAAGAAATAACATTAACAGGCAAAAAACAAATAAAAATGAAGTACAAATCAAAGTGGAGAACTAAAACACAAAATAACAAATAATGAAAGCCAAAAGAAATCTAAAAGGAACCAGAATTTAGATTGACAATGACCTAACACACGAAGAAAGATACGTACAAAAGAACTTAGAGACATAGCAAGAGAAGAAAAAGCGAACGGCAAGAGTGTAAAAATTGATTGGAGAACGATGTAAAAAAAAGGAACATAAATAGGGACAAGGAATATAAGAGGATACATGGGAAAAGAAGCAGAACTGGTGGAAGAAATGATAAACCAAAAAGTAAAAATACTAGGAATAACGGAAAGAAAGAATACATAGAGGTTATTGGTTACTGTGGACAGGAGTGAAGGAAAACGAAAGAGCAAAATGAAGCGTAGGAAAGATAATAGCTCCGAAAATATATATATATATATATATATATATATATATATATATATATATATATAATAAGAGAAAAATACATAAATAAAATAATTATGGCAGTAGAAATGAAGCTAGTAGATGATGAACCATGATAGTAGCATGCGGACCAAATGAAGAGAAAGACAGCTTCTATAGCAAAGTACAAGAAATAAAACGATGGATACTAGGATACCTAAATGGGGAATTAGGAAACAAAACGAAGAGTCAATTGGAAAAGAAGGAGAAGAAATGAAAAACAACAAACAAAGATATAAAAAAACAATTGGTGGAAAAAGGAAGTCAAGAAGAAGATAAGGGACAAAAAGGAAAAATGGAAAAAATACCTACAAAAAAAAATAGAAGACTTTGAAAAATACAAAGAAAAAAAAATGAAATAAAGAGAATAATAAAAAAAGCAATGATAAAATCATGAACAAAATTTGGAGAAGAAATGAATGAGAACTTCAACCGGAACTAAAAACTATTTTACGGAACATTACCTCTAAAACAAACAAAAAACACAATATGATGAACATAAAAGATAAAAATGGAAATATAATAACGGATGAAGACAAGATAATAGAAAGATGGAAGCAATAATATAACAAAAGCAATAGAAGAATTAAAAAAAGACGAAGTAATAGAAGCAATTAAAAAGTTAAAAAACGGAAAAGCTCCAGGAACAGATGAAATAACGCCGGAAATGATGAAATTTATGAGAGAAGAGAGAATTGCACAACAAAGAAATGAAATAAAGGAAAAATCTTATTCATACATAAAAAGGAAGAGAAAAGGAAATGTGAAAACTATAGAGGAATTACGCTGACAAGCATATCAAGCAAGATATTTACAAGAATTCTAGAAAAAGGATGAGAGACAAATTAGAATCTACAATAGAGGACAGCTAATGTGGATTTAGAAGAGGAAGAAGCACACAAAACCTAATATTTATAATAAGACAGCTAACCGAGAAGATAATAATAACAAAAAAAATCGAGTAATGTACGTATGCTTTGTTGACCTCGAAAAAGCATTTGATAGGATCAAGAGAGATGATATATGGAAAGAACTAGAAGAGAGATGAATTCAGAAAGAAATAATAAACGTAATTAAAAACATGTACACAGAAAACAGAAACATAGTAAGAATGAACAACGAGAAATCGAAAGAATTCCAAACAAAGAAAGGAGTTAAGCAAGGATGTGTGCTAAACGCATTGATTTTCTCAATTGTGCTAGATAAGGCGATAAAACAAGCAAAAAAAAATGAAAATGCTAAAAATAGGATATTAGAAGATGGAAATAACGAAAATAGCAGAATTGCTATTTGCAGACGATATGGCAGTGATTGCAGAGACAAAAGAAGAGTTTCAACATAACATGGAAATAATAGAAGAGCAACTAAAGAACATAAACATGAAAATTAACTATGAAAAAACAAAGATCATGATAATTGCGAGAGAAAAACTGAATCACGAAATAAAAATAAAAGGAAGAATAATAGAACAGGTTGAATAATACAGATACCTGGGTACAATAATACAAAGCAACGGAAAATTGGGCAAAGAGATAGATGACAAAATAGAAAAAACAGCAAAATTATATAACATGTTATAAAACACATTCTTCTACAGAAAAGAAAATCAAAATCTACAAAAACAGAATTAGTTAAAAAATTAACAAGACCAACATTAACATATAGTAGCAAAACATGGAAAATGACAAGAAAACAAATAGAAGAATAAATGCAATGAAGATGAGATTTCTTTGGAGCATCGAAAACAAAACAAGAAAAGATAAAATAAGGAACGAGACATACAGGATGAATTTACAAATTAAACCAATACAAGAAAATACGGAAGGCCAAATGAGATGGTGTGGACATATCAAAAGAATGAGTGAAGAAAGAAACATTAAGAAAATATATGAAACAAAAGTAACAGGAAAACAAAAAAGGAATACCCAGAAAAAAATTTAACAGCGCAATAAAGGAAGACGCTACAAGAAAAGGAAACACTTTGGAAGAAATAAAAGAGATAGCTAAGAATAGGAAGAAATGGCGCAAATATTATTGCTCAACTTTAATTATAATTAAAATTTAATTAATTTGATTTTTGTATTATTTAAATATTTTATTAACCTAAACCTATGATAAACAAACGGCTTCTATAACACAGTTACCTAATTTAATGTTATAATATATACACAGAGTGTCACAAAAGTGACGCCCATGCTCTTGAAATTTATTTAAGTTTCCCAAAACAAATCAAAAATTAAGAGTGAACATTCTTCTAATTGTCACTTGTTTACGAGTAACTAAAACTAAAAAAAACTAAAAAACAAGAAAACATTTAACTTTAGAACAATACAATACGAGAATGTACAAAACATTATAATAAAAGCTATTGAGTTGGTAGTACTGTCAGTCATGTCAGTCATAAGTCATATTGACTTAAAATAATGTAGTTTGCTTATGTTTCTTTCATTTTTGTGTTAAAAATGGAACAATTTTACAGTAATCAAAATTATGTTAATATGCTGAAAATATTAGATGCACGTAATGACAATGCCAGTGCAACGGCTAGGGCATATGCGCAAAGGATTTCAATTATCGGCACCTGCATGCTAAAACCATAAGAAGTGATCAAACATTGGGAACTGGTGACTTAAATCCCAAAAAAAAAACTATCCCCAACGTTCTAAATGTCAAACAAGAAGAAGTGCGTGCCATTTTTGAAGTAGATACAATCGTCCAAAATATTTAAGGTCAAATTCATTTTCCTTACAATTTACAGTTTACATGTTTGCAGATGGCTAATGATCCACATTTCATTGAAATATCTGTGGAATAATGAATCTACGTTTACAGAGGTGGGCAATAGAAATGTGGTCATAAATACATCTGGTGTGGGTTATTATGTGTGATTGATCTTCAACTTTGATTTAAAAAGAAAACCACTGTATAGACTAAAATATCTACAATTTTTTTATTAAAGTCATTTTTGAAATAAACTAAAAATGCACCTAAAAACCAGGTGATCTCACACATTTGACCAACTCTATATAATATTTTAAATGTAACTTTAATGGTTAATAAATTGATTTCTTTAAAAATCTTCTATTTTATCTAACTTAGTTATAGAAGACTGAAGATAAAGATTAATGTATATCATTTTATATAGATCTGAGAGCATTAATGCAATACGATGGTAACTACCGTAATCAAATCCACAAAAACTATTAATCACTATTGGTTTATTGCAGATGTTCAATAAAACAATGTTACATAACAGGCAAATTCTAACTCATTAAACAATAGCCTCTTTGTGCTTGTATGTGATATTAGCAACAAAAAACGAGCATATTTAAATTTACATTGCTTTTTTTTTCAATTCGAAGGTAAAATTGTATTTGGTAAGATGTACCCAATATCTGTAGAATATTATTTTTATTGTTTGTACACGTATGATCATTAAGAGGAAATGAGAAATATCAGGCCTTCTACTTAATACGTCTTTTATTAATATTAATTATATTTAAGAGTATTGGTACACTAACCGTATAATTGGTTGTCATCATCTTACAAGGTAATAGAATCATTAACAAATATAATGTTGTAAATATTTCCAATAAAATAACGCAAGAATTGTTTAATTAATATGTAATCTTTAGTCATTTTGTAATAGACAAAAGCTCGATCAAAATATAATAGAGTGTAATTTCCGACCTTAGATTGTTTTAAAAAAATATTTATTTAAAAAGCGAACGTTTCGGACACTGTATAGTGCGGCTACTTTAGCTTGGCTACAATTTATTTTAGCATTCTTTTCTCGTGCTTATATTTCTCACATTCTATGAGCCAAGCTCATGTAATGTACTTTAATATATCCTTCCTCCACGTTGGAAGAAAATCAATATATTATAGCAACCGGCATTTTTACAAACAAAACAAAATAGAACGATATAAAATAATTTAATTTAAAATCAAAACAAGTTAAAAATAGAATAATATGAAATATACAAAATGCAAGTGTTAAATAGATAAAAGTCATTTTACGCTACACATACTAAATAATAGTGAAGGGCATATTTAGAATGCTATAAAGTATATGACGTAAATAACTATGAAATTAGTAATTACAATTATATGTGCTTAAATTGAAACCTTGTAACCTTTTAATTGGAAATGCATTTTGCAACTTCAATGAATTTGTCAATAGTTACATATCTAGTTACACTAACTTGTTAGCGGCGCAATAATAACTAACAGTTTGCTTAAAACTTATAACAAAGACAACACATACTATTCCTAATAAAAATATCCAAAAGTGTTATTATTTGAATTTCTAATATTGTTGATGGATATATATTTTGCTGCAAAGTTATTTTAACATGTTCACATACACGAGACGACTTACTAATGATGGCACTAGTATGTGTATAAAAATGTGACTGCAGCACATTTACTTATTAAAAATTATTAGCTAATAATAATAGTTTAAAATTTCTTAACAAATTAATTATCAACAATAATAGAAAATCTCTGGTCAGTATTAAACATCATTAAAAATGTTGTTCTGGATATCATGTTTACTGAACTAGAGAGGAATGAAATATCCTTCCTGGCATTACAGCCTTCCTATAATATTATAATAACGAAAAGAGAATGTTCATCATCTTGTTAACATTACAGAGAACTGGTAGAAATTATATATTTTATCTTACAAATTACAGAGTTAGATTTTTAAAGTTTTATACTCTTTGTAGTCTTTGTAGTGAATACTAAATAGTGATATAATATAAATTTAATTATCAACCAAAATATATCATAATATTATTTTTCCTTAAATGTTCTTCGAGAATGGAATCAAATATAATTTATATCATTCTACATTGTGAATTGTTTCGTGAGACTTTTTCGCAGGATATAATAACCGAGAATTAATTATGAATAAATGAAATTAAAAAAAAATGGAAAAATATTCACATAGGAAGTCTGTTTTCACAGACTGTTTTGTAACATAGGAAAAAGACGTTTACACTGGCGTTTACACATAATAAATAGATGCCATTATTCATAACTTTATTGATGATTGTAATGTTATAACATGAATCACGTAGATGTACCGAAAATCTAATTTGTACATGTAAACAAGACGTTATTTTGTTAAGAATAATGTTTAGCTTTCACCACCATGAAACGAAGTGCATAGCGCTATTCATATGAAGGATGTGGGCATAAAAATTACATTCCGTTATAAAGTGCATCAAGAGTGAGATGCATATCATCATTATGCGATTTATGATAGCGTAAGTTTCTCTTGTAATTTCTTACCGCCGAAGACACATTTTTGCGGAAACTTATATAACTTTTACTGTTAAAAGTGAATATTGAGTGCATTTCTTGATCCTATTAGAGATTCGATCCAATATTTAAAAAAAATCAAACTCGAATTGATTATCAGAAAATCTCGAAATGTCTAAAGCGGCTAAAGTAATAATTAATTTAGCCACTTTAGAGATTATTTATTTATATTTATTTTTAACAAAAGCGATAATTCAATTTAATTATTAATTTGAATTATAAAATTTGGAAAAGAAGATTTTTTAAATTATTTTTATAATAAAATAAACATAAAAGCTTTTTCGTATATAGTGATCTACAAACTCGTTAACTAACTAAGAACGTTTATATGAACAAATGTCAGATTAATTTTAGTTACCAAATAACAATTATAACTTTTGTCATTAATTTGAAGCTGTGTCTATACGAAATTAGAGCTTGCGTTACCATAAAAAAATGTTTTCACAACACTTTTCAATTCAATTGAATAATTTATAATATAGCACTTAATATGTTTTTTTAAATATGTGTTATTAGCATTAAAGTATATCAACACACCCAAAAAATCAAAGTTTTATGAAAGCAATTAAATCAATGTCTATTTTCTTATTTATTAAATCGGTGTCCATAATCAAAGAGTTGGCCATTTAAATTCTTTGGATTTTATCTCTTGAGGCATATGAAATAAGTTGTCATCATGTTAAAATTACTTTCACTTGATGGAATATGTAAAAATATCAACTACACTGCATTCATAGAATTAAAGGAGATTTGGTTTATCAATGTCAAGTCCATTAAAATGTTTACACATTTCAAATATATGGAAAATATCTGCGTAAAAGTTTTATTTAAATTACCATCAATATCCGACTTTAGACTATTTCAAACTAATGATAAAAATATTTTGCAATGTTTTGCTCAAAAGATCTTTTGTTAGAGTCTTGCAAGTTAGTTGTATTTTTGCAACGATCTGCTTGCTAACTACATCAATAAAAACACGATATTCATTGTGTGTCAATACACGTCGTCAATAGAAATTTTAAAAAAGCATAAGTATCACTATTGAAGTGTTTTTAATTAATAAATCTGTATTTGATTACGATTGCAATCAGATTTTTGTTATTATAGTATTTGTGTGTAAATACTCAGGAAGTAAAATAAATTAGACCTAAATATATACAAGCATGTATGCTTTATGCCATATAAACATACGGATTATGAGTTTAATTTAAGAAAACCTCTCAGTTTTTTTAAGTCAAAATTCAACCTACTATAAATACTAAGCTAAACAACGAATTTTATATCTTGGATTTACAATTACTAGCCTCTTTTTAAGTATTGTTAATCACTTTGCAATTTTTATTTTAATAGTATAAACATCTTTAACTTTAATGTTTTAGTATATAAACTTATAATTTGTAATTTTTTATTTATTTATTAACTGCCCTATTATTTGTGGTAAAAACATGTTGCAGTTTGTCAAAGATATGTTTAAAACGTAAACAACGTATATTTATTTAATCATTAATTTAATCTATTTTGAAGTTGCTAACTTTCTCATCAGTGACAGATATAAGGTCCGGCAACTGGTATCACCTATTTTTAGAAGGCTATAACGAAAACAATATTTTGTTATTGGCAATTCTTTTGTCAGATTTCTGTGCGTTAATTTATGCAGTTGGATAAGTTTCTAATTAATGAACGCGCATACGTGGTTAAAAGCTTCATACAAAGTCAATTAGTTCTAAATTTAATGTTTGAAGACACAGACAATTTTCAACATAACAATAATGAAGTGAGTGCAAGATTTTAAAAATAAGTGGAACGTTTGCTCAAAATTTACTGGAGGCGTACGTACAGCAAGAACTCCCGAAAATATCAAACGTGTTAGACGAGCTGTAGGAAAATGTCCAACAAGGCATTCAATTGCATTGCAAATTTCCAAAAGAAACTTACTAAGAATTTTGCATTCATCAAATAATTTTTTTATTGATGTCAGATAAAGCTTGTTTCCATCTTAGTGAATATGTTAACAAATAAATCTTCCGCTACTGTGTTAAAGAAGATCCACACCATCTTCATCAAAAACCATTTGATGACAGTAAAGTCACTGTTCGCACGGTGAATCAATATTTGAAATTGTAGAACCAATTTATTTTTAATAAAATGATCAAACGGTTACTATTAACTTTAAACGTTACATTTATAAGCCGAAAATATTTTTAAAGCCGGTATTACGCAGACTTGGGCAAAACCAAATATGGTCAACAAGACGGTGCCATTGCACATATAATACAGTAAATCAAATTGTGTTGAAAAATATGATATAACAATTTCCTTAATTTGAAGGATTCTTTCTGGGTGATATCTGACGCAGAAGGTCTATAAAAGGCATCCTCAAATAATACAACTTCTTGAAATGCGTATTTCAGAAGAAATAAGAAGTATTGGACCAGAATTGTTGAGAAGGGTGATGCAAAACTTTAGACAAAGATTGTAGTACTGCATCAGGGCTCAGAGAGACCATTTAAATGAAAAAAAATGTAATTACTTTTTATTCTTAAGGGGGGAGAATTATTGCGCTATTATAAGGGTTCACAGCATCCAACTCAGCAAGAAAACGCCTGAATATAATTGAATAAAATTTTCACACATTGTAGAAGAATCTGTGTCCTCAAACTTGTAGAAATTTGATGCAATAAGTCGTTTCTTTGCAATTAATTTTTAAAAAGTGACGTTTTTAATTAGTATTTTGTTATTTTTTTACTCTTTAAATATAACTTCAAATCTTTATCTAAAAACATGAAGACATAGAATATTGTATGTAGTTCAACATATAAAAAAAGTAATGACTAAAATCTTATCGTTTGCATATTGAGTTGGTTGGCGTTTTGTCCTATAAGAACTATATTTAATTTAAAAACGGCGCTGTACGTGTTAATATACTTCTAGAGAGAAAAGTTTACTGATATTCTCGTAGATGTGATAGGATTTAATATTTTTCCATAACAATACTACTAGTGGCACCACAACAGGACGGGGCGACTAACTAGGCAATTCTCTAGCGTTAAAGGCAAATCTTGGAATATATATGATACTAGCTGCCGGACCCTATAAAATAATTGTAATTAGAAAATAAAATTATGAAATTATAAAAAATAGGACAGAAAGACTGCCTATTTCATATTTATGCATTTGTTCATTTTAAATATAATATTATTGTACGTAAACATTTGTATGTGTTTGAGTACAAAATACATATATTTATAACAACCACCACTACTATTATTAAAATTATAAAATAATTATGACATGATTTTGTTGTCAAAAATCAATTTAATAGTATACATCTGTAGAATAATAATTTGTCAAAACTAACTAAAAAAAAATGACTTGACACAAAAGTGGTGTAGAATTGCAAATCGTTTGTTCTTTTGCAATTTTAATGTAGTTTTTTAAATTAATGTTGTAAATTTATATTTATTTGAGACTAACGTTTTGTATATAATAATATATTGTGTTATATTTTTTTCTACAAATAAATTACTATTCTATTTTATTAGCATGTTTGGTTCTTTAGAGCAAAAGCTGCTGGTGGTCAAATGCAATACTGGAAATTAATATCAAATCCAGATGTTTTTGCTATTTTTTTCTGGACCAAACAGAGGCAGTTTCGTTATATAAAAAAGTTGCAAAAAGCATCAAAATAATTACATTTAAAATTGTTGTTTGTAGCCAATCGTATTAGGTTGATGCATAATTATTCACTTAACACGAATGCAAATAAAGTTTGCGTGAAAATTGGACAAAATTCTTGAGAAGAGTTGACAACAAAGATTATTGGTTGGTAATATATTACTGTGGATGACATATAGGTTTTTGGAAGACCACGACTAAGAATAATTAAATATAAAATTTTGATTTTTAAACAGTGCCCGAACGTAATACGTCAAGAATTTAGTTTTTGCAAACTAACATCATCCTTGATTGCATATAACAGTTGTTTAAATGCATTCCTACATTACAGACACTATTTGTTTACCACATCATTATCTGTTTTTCAAAGGTCAGTAAATATCCACTTTTTTGTTTAGATGGCATTATTTGGTTGAACATGAATGAAAGAAATATATACAATGTGACAAATTTCAGTCTATATGAAACTGGTTGGTATCGATTTAGCGATTTTAAATGACGCAATTAAAATGACTAAAGTTTTAACAACTTGCTCATTTTGAAAGTAATTATTTAATTTAACAAACTAGTGTATTAAAAAATTGAAATTTCAGAAGATAGTACAATTAAATTATGATAGATACTACAGAAATTACTGTGTACCTGGCAACATTGCATTGATCAATTGTTTACAAAAAAAGGTTTCAAAAGCAACGATCTGGAATTGGCCATACTTGAATTCAAAACCGAGTAAAACCCACCCCGGGCTTAAATACGGCCCCGCAATATCAAATTTTATAAAATGTTAACCAAAAAAAAAAATTTATACTTATAATACTTTATAATCGTATGTAATATGTAATCATATGTATAATTTTTTTTTTTTTTTTCAAATATTAAATCTTGCTTTTTAATATAATTTATACAGTTTTAAAATATAAATGTGTTTTTTTTACTAAATGACCATTTGTTAGATTGCTGGTTTTCTCATCCCAAAATGATTCTAAGGAGTTCTCCATATTGCTAAAATTTGAATCCGGGGTTTACCTTTTCTGGCAACCCGTTAGACCGTTATTGTGCTTTGACTTTTTTCCTACATCTTGGAAGCCCGGCGATTGCAACGGAGCCATAAACCAATATGTTGTCTTTGCCACGACAACCCAATAAATTTGGAATTGGATTTGTGTGGACACAAGCGTTGACATTATTTGCCTAACATTTACATCGCCCCAAAAGTCTTACGATTTATTTGAAACAGGTTGATGAGACCACCGGCTTATTAGGTGAATTCCAAATTATTATCTCAAATAGTTTTTTTAATAATATGACAATTATGTGAAAATGCAGAAATTTTGATTTTAGAAATAATTTCTTCAATACTTTGAAAACAAATACTTTCACTTATCTTAATCAAGTTCAAGTTATATAATCTTTATAATATTTTGACAATTGCGATTGTAACATTGCAGAAAACTTGGTTGAAAAATTAATTTCTTTAAATATCTAGAAAGTTATGACAGTTAAACAAAAATTAATACACAAAAGATTTAAAGATTTAATTGTCTTAATAAAGTTCAAATAATGTTTTTTTTAATATTTTTACAATTAAGCTGTCATAATCCAGAAAACTTAATTTTAGGGCTAATGTCTTCAAATATATTAAAAATTAACTGTTTTTAAATACTCTGATAATTAAGCAAAATGCAGTAAACATAGCTTCAGAACTATTTTTTCAAATAAGTCTAAAATTATGAAAGTTAGAACAAAATTTTAAATACAAAAGCTATGTAGAATTTAATTATTTTTATAAAGTTTTTTAGTAATTTGTTGTCAAAAAACATGAAAGTTAGAACATAAATTGTTTAAGGTTTAATTATTTTGATTAAGTAAGTTGCTTTAATGTTTTTATAATTAATGTGTCATAATGCAGAAATCTTGGTTTTGGGTCTAATTTCTTTAAATATTTCAAAGTTAAAGTATAATGTTTAATAGCACATAAATCAATTATTCGAATTCACCCTTCACCATGAAGCAATGCCTTACCACCAAGATGCACTCATGAGGATTTGTGAAAACCGAAACAATTGTCTGTATTTGGTTAGCAGCTTTGGAGTTGGATTGGGTTTGGGTAATTGATTTTAAATCTTTGTTTTTTAATTAAACTATATTTGATTGTGTGCCTCTTTAGACATTGCAATTTGGTTGCCAGTTGTGATACTGAAGTTTTGTCGATGATATTTGATTCTTTGGTTGAAGTAAGATGATGGTGCTACAACTACTTTGCACTACCAATTATTAAAGTATAAAGTTTAAGAAAAAGTTGTAGCATAAAATTATAAGGAGTTAATTTTGTTACTACAGAAAACCTGGTTTTGGAGCTAATTTCTTTAAATATTTATTTATAGTGTTTTTGAATATTTTAAAGATAATGCTATCAAAAGTGCAAAAATTTTTAAAAAATCTTTTCAAATATCTCAATAACTATAAAAGTTGAAGAAAAATGTTTGTAATGAAGTTGAGAGTAATTATATATTTTACAAAAATTAATAATTTTTGCTTTTCTATGTTTTAACAATTAAACTGTTGATAGTAATGGAAGTGCTTATTAGGAAGTTGTTTGCTTAATGGATAGGGGTTAGGTTCCAAATGTTCTTAGCTTAGATTTCTTGTAGATTCTAGCAATACAAGATGTTCTTTTTTGTAAAATAATAATTTTTTTGTTCATGTTATTAATATTCCAACAATAAAGCTATTTACTGCAGTTACTGTATTTACATATTGTCTTTATGCAAGTTTGTCTCGTTTCTTTCTTTGTTCTTCTCTTCTGCATCTTTTTAATTTCTTCTTATCTGAATCTTTTAGAAACTCTCGTAAGTGACTCTAAAAACAATTATTATTTTATCAAGAAAATACTCTCACAAAACTGAATAATAACGTGGTGGCTTAAAATATACGTATGTCTTCAAGTAATGCTCCAAACTCTACTGCATTAATACTTAAACTAATATTCCAACTTACCAAGACTGTGCTTAGACTAGTTTTACAAACGCAATACTAACAAAACTGCACCGCGCCAGGCTTTTATTCTCTACAGCCGTATCAAAGAAATATTAACTTTAGATAACAAACCTCAAGCCTAGACTAAAAACTTCCAGCATCAACCGCAACCAGCCAAAATTCTATACCAGTAAACTATAAACCTGTCATTATCAGCTCGTTGGCAAGAACTATTAGCAAACCACAGACGCTGTGAGAATTTCCAGAAATCTAGTGCCTGCACTACTAACAAGAATCACTAGTTTTATTAGTCATTATTAACGTAATTTTATATTACTTAAACAAAACTAATCTTCTTACTGCCACACAGTACCTAGGGTACCAGTACTGTATTTTAGTAACACATATCTTTTGCGTAATGTTTTGAAACTACTTTAAGTAATAACTTTATATTTGCATTATTTCATGCTGAAATCCAAAATTTAATTGTAATCTCCTAGCAACAACTTTATTGAGTCTTTTTTACACTATGCCACTACGAGTTATAATACATAGTATACATAAAATAACAAGTAACAGATGAATAACTCCACAATAGTTTGGACAAATGTCCCCACATCGACATCTCCGATTTAGTTCAAATTTTGTACATAAGTTTGGGGTACCAAAATATGACAATTCCTAAAGTTTTAGATCTCTAGGTGCAATACAGTACAAAAGGCGGCTATTTTAGTTTCTTAGGAATATTTGTATTTTTTAGTTTTTGTGCTGTAAATAAGCAAAAAATAGTCAAAACTTATATTCAAAAGAGTGAATCCAATAGGAAATTTCCGTAGAACACAATCTAGTAAAATTATGAAAAATCCGAGAAAAATCCCTTAAAAGTAACCCATTTTTAGCAATTATGTGTTACATTTTAACATCCAAAATTTTACAATAAGTTTACAGAATGTATATATTACGTATATTCAATTTTCAATAAAAATAAACGCAATGACAAATGCGGTTTTCGCTAGTTCAACAATTATTTATATATATCAACAACTTAATCAGATAATACAAATCAACATTAATTATAATAAAAAACAGTACTTTAAGTTGGTTATAATATAACATTTTAAAACAATGTTTTTGTTTCAGAATCAATTTGACTTAACCAGACAGCGCTCTCTATCACCTCAACAACAAGGACATATATTAAGTGATATTCAACAGCATCAACATAGATTTAACGTTCATCAAAATGTTGTAACAAATCCAAAGCAGACATTTGCACCATCTCAATTTGCAAGACAACAACCATTAGTATCTAATGGTTTATTTAACAATCAGCAACAAAACATACAATCTCCACAATTTGCTGCTCAAACTGTACCGCAGCCTACAATTATCCCTAACTTACAAAAAAATAATGTACCAAATCAATTCAATCAAATATTTTCAAATCAACAATTTTCTAATCAAAATCAAGCTGTATTAAATCAACGAATCAATCCAACAAATCAACCCGTACCTAATCAACTTCCAGCTCAATCATTTCAATCTAATCAAGAATTACATCAACACCATACGCAAACCAGGTTTCAACCATTTGAACAAAGTTTTAATCAAAACTTCCAAAAACCCAATCCATTATCAGATACACTATTTTCTGCAGGACAAGCTCAGCAATTAGGTCAACTAGATCCCGAAAAACAAAAAGAACGATTAAAAGCATTAAAAGACAAACAAGCTATTATAGATAAACATAATCAATTTGTTGAAAAACAATACGAAAAGGCTTTAAAAAAAGCACAGTCTGATCATGCAGAATTTTTAGAAACTCAAAAGGAGCATAAGAAAAAATTATATCAAAATATTTATAAACCAACTGGCTACGATAGTATAAGATACACACATACTAATCCAAGATATATTTATCCTGAAGAAACTGATCTATTTAAATTAGCAGTGCAAAAATACTACGAAGAGCATCCCACTACAACAACTACAACTACCACTACTCCAAAACCAACAACAACAACACTTAGAACAAAACCAACAACTACGCGAAATATAGTTACAGAAGATCCTGGATTATATTTATCTACAGGACACTCAAAACTATACAACCAAATAAAAATAGCAACAGAAGAAAAAGATACATCATCGAGTGACCAAAATAAACAAATTTCATTTTTACCAACTGCATTGCCTACTAGAAAAACTATACAGTCATTAGAAGATTTAAACACATTACAAAAACAATACAAAACACAACAAATAAAAAAAGATGACTTATTAGCGCAATTACGTTTAGCCATTGGCGAAAATGCTGAAGATGAATTATCAAAAAATATTACCTCCAGAGAAATTTCTTTACCAAATGGACAGCGAGTTCAAATTATTAGAACAACTGATCCAAAGCTTATACCAGGAGGCAAAGCACTTGATTTGTCTAATTTACCAGACGAACTTACAAAACCACTATCTACAACTACAAGACCACCAAAAGCTATATTTGATGAATTAACAAAAAGTGTTATACCACCAGGAGCCAACTTTGAATTACTTAAACAAGGGACGAGTGGTTTAGAAGAAGTTGGAGGTCTCCCTCAAAATTTACCAAACCAGAAAAAAGTAACTTTTGTTCTTCTCGAAGAACAAAATGATGGAAGTTTTAAAGTCCAAGGAGTTAAAGGAAACGGTGGCAAAGAAAAAAGCGAAGTCGATGTAGATTCAATTTTGAAAAAAATAAAAGACGGTGAATTAAAGTTACCACCTAACACTAAACTACAAGCAACTTCAACTACACCTCGTGTTACTTCAACAACACAAACTCCTATTTATTCGTCAACTCAAGCAAACAAAGAAACAACTATGGAGATTATACCGTCAATTAGCGTACATCCTAATTCAATCCCACCTTCAGCATTTGAAGAAATTTCGAGTACACCTATTTTAAAGACAAATATTGGAACTCAATTTGTAGCATCTTCAACTCCATCACCACCACCAACGAGTATGTATTTTTCGACAACAAATTCTGTTCATAGTACAACTCAACGATCTGTTGATGGTCCATCTGCCAAAAAATTATCAGATTTTGACTCTTTAAGACTAAGTTCATCAGCTTCAAATGATCTTATACGACAAGCATCTACTGCAGCTACTCTTAATCAAAATTCACTATTTAGTTCACCTCACACATTGATACCACCAAAACCGACAGACCCTACATATCCAACAACACAAAAGCAACATTCACTTACAATTTTCCAATCCACTGTGTTGCCATCATTAAGTACATCTCTTGATGATAGTATATCAGCACAAGACGAATTACCAGAAGTATTAAAACGCAATGGCCTTTTTGCAATGTCACGATTCCTTAAACAATCTGGGCTCGATACTATTCTAAACGAAACTGGTCCTTATACAGTATTTGCACCCACTGATAAAGCTTTTAGAACGCTTTTAGTTCAATTGGGAGGTCCAGAAAAAGCTGAAGAAAAATTCAGAGAAAATCCAAGATTATTAAGTGGGGTAAGATAAAAATTTATAATTAAACTGGCAACAAACATCTTAAAATAAATAATTAATGTTAATAATGATTTTGTGTTTCAGCTGTTATTACATCATGTAATTCCAGGCGCATTTAAAATAGATTCTCTGCAAGATGAGATGACTGGTGTCTCATTAGCCGGTACGCAATTGCGTGTAAATCAGTACAACATGCATGACCTAGAGTGGAACGACATTAAGGTAACAATGTTTCATTATAATATTAATTTCTATTTGCACGATTGCACATACATATTGCAGTAATATTAATTACGTGGAAAATATTAGCTTATAATAATGTAATGCTGCTATTAGTTTTAAAGATATATACGAAAGAGTATTAATTTTGTAAATAATTAAAATCTTATTATAAATTTTATAATATGTAGTTATAATAATATTACAATATATGTGAAAAACGTTATATTATAATTATTTATTATTACTTGGCCACTGTGATCGTTAGATTGAGTTTGAATAAATTATTAATTCATTTCATAATTATAAATATGTTAATTTAACATCTGCCAATAGTCTCAAAAAAATCTGCCATATGAGTCATTTGACTGTAAAATTCAAAAGTATTAAGACGGTTCTTACATAGAAACCAACTATTTTTTTTTTTAATTTGTCAATTCAACTAATTATAGTATGCCCATAGATATAGTGTCTTTACGACATGAGCTTGAATTATCTCAGCGGATTACTTCATTACTAACTGCCTTAGGGAGACAATTATGTTGGTATTATATACCATAAATAACATCTTTTTGTTCAAGGGTGAAAATATATAAATATTAGACTGGTCCTTAAAATATTTTTTGTTGCAATTTGTATGTGTGCACCCTCAGAAAGTAATTTTTATTCAAAAAAAGTAAGCCATGCCAAATTTCAGCCATTAAGATTTAAAAAAACATGTGTAGCACTACTTTTGAACTTTCAAAATGAATATCCTTATTAAGTATCATAGCTTCCAGATTTGAGCCAATGAATACCCTGGGTCCACAAAAAAGCAATTGGGTACTTGCTAATTAAGTTTCACATGAAACTTTACATCAATATACTCAGTTTATTTTTTTTTTAAATTAACATTTTTTTTATTATATTTTAAATTGTGAACATAAAATTAGACTCGTAAACAAAAATTATTAGAATTTGAGGCTTACGTTTATAATTTTTTTTTTTTTAGAAAACCTTTAAAATGACGTATTGTACGTATATTTTTTTTTCATTTTGTCAAATTTGTAACATTCTAATGATGTTTTTTTAAGAAAGGCAATGAGTTTACGTTTAAAACTTCAAAGGCAGTGCGACACGTGTTCTTTTGATTCTTAAGCTTTGAAATTTGACATGGGTTATTTTTTTTCATAAAGATCACTTTCTGAGGGTGCACCAAAAAAAAATTTTACAAAAAAAAATATATAATATTTTCACACTTGATTACTATTTCGGCTTCCAGATATATAATACAATCATAATTGGTTGCTAATGAAATAATCCGTTAAGATAATTAAAACCTATGTCGTAAAAACACTATATTTATGGACATACTATAACTGTCAACTATTTTACAAACCTGGCAAATGTGAACACGACAAAGCAATTGTTCATTGTTTTATAAATCTGTCATATAAACTGTCAATTTCATATCTGTCGACTGTCCACATTGAACTATTTACAAGTATAACCGTCAACCGTATTTATTATTAAATTTTAAATTAAACTTACGTTTAAAGTTTCTTTTTTATAACATTTTGAGCTGTTATTTTAAAAATATAATTTCAGCATCTATTAGCTAAGATATCTTAGAAAGTATTACAATTGTTTAAAAGAAATAAAACATGTTTTTAATTTTATAAATTTTGAATTACTTTTTAAGTATTTCGTAGACCATGTTTAGTCAAAATTATAATATTGGCAATATATTAGAAATACAACTGACACTTTTAAGAACAATATAATATTAGTCCGGGAGCCGATAACAAAAAAGTGCAAGAGTTTAGGAAAGGCTGATATTTTAAGATCGGACTGTTTATTGGTCATAGAACGCCTCTGCAAAGTCAGCACCCCAGGTGTAAGGACACCTGGCGATGGCCCGCTAAGAAACGTGTAATTTTAATTAGTACCCAAAAATTGTTTTGGAAAAGCTGAAAATTCATCGGCAGATAGTCGATGCATTACAAAACCTTAATTAAGCAGTCAGACAGTAATAACCGAACGCACGGCGTCAGCACAGCTGCGTACATGCTACAAGAACTAACTTCATGCAAATGATTTGAAAAAGCTGAAATTTAGAAATATGTCAAATCACGTAATTAAATTCATAAAACAAACAGTCAGCCATAGGTTTTATAAGAACCCAATCAGTCAGCACCCAATTGAAGTATAGCACTTTTTTTACTTTGTTTGGTATTTTAAGACATTTGTTTGACACTTTTAAATAATTTGCACATTTAGTATGTTATATATCATTTTACTGTTTTAAAACATTTGCTTGACTTTTCAGACATTTAATTTTTGTTTGACAGTTACCGACAATAAATGGAACATTCTGTTTAAACTTTCACATTAATTTTATGATATTATTTTAGAAATTTATGTGATACTTTTATTAAACATTTGTTTGTTATTGCTATACTTTTTGATATCAGTTTAACACTTGTATACAGATTAAATTAATTTTTAATTTAAGCAAGGCCTGAGCCGTACATATTATTTTGAAAGAAATGCAAGTAAGATATACCTAAAAGCCTTGTTGAAAAAAAAAATACTGATAAGATTGTCACCAACTAGCAGGGTATTCTGTTTCAAATGTGACTGGTCAAAAATAGTATACCGATTTTTTGTAAAATATGATTAATCAATAACCAGCAGGCAGCGTAATAAGTTGAGATCTTGAGTGCATTGTCGAATTAACCGTTAGCAGAAATTTCTGCGTTTGTTATAATCTTATGCTGACCAAACATATTTCTTAGTAGTAACATATACTTTTTTGAAGTTAGAATACTCTTTACTTTTTTAAATTCAAAATAACAAAAAATATATTCGTTTATTTAGTTGAGTCTTAATAATCCCAATATCACAAAACATAAAAGCACCAACTTAGTTTTATTGTTTTATTTGCCCACTTCAGGACTGACACCCAACAATTGCGGCAAAAAAATCTTAAAAATGTTTTGGTCTCGAGCTATTCTTCTTTGGCTCTTCGGATATCCTAAAAAATCAATAGAGTATTTGCGACGCCTATCTTTAAATGCCTTCAAAGTTTTAAACTTTATTGCCAAACTGTTAATTTAGTCTCTGAATTATAATTCCGGCTTTTAAACTGTCAATCCGGTTTTTAAAAGTATAAACGCGGTGTTTAAAAATGTAGTTCCGGCCATTAACGTATTAAATATTATTGCCAAAGTAATAATCTGATTCTAATTATAAATTCGATAACAAACATGTTAAATTTTACCGATAAACTGTTAATCCGGTTTCCAAATTATGTTTTTTTCTGGTTTTTAGACTATCTGGCATTTAAAAGTGTAAATGCAATTATTAAACATAAAAATCCTGCAATCAACGTTTTAAATTTTACTATCAAACTTTTAATTTGGCTTCGAAATTATAAATTTGGCTTTTAAAACTGTAAAAAATCCGGTGTGTTAAATTCTACTACCAAATTGTTAATTCTGCATTTATAACTACAGGGAGTTTATAAATGAATGGGATTATGTAATCACTTTAAATATGCCGCCTTTTTAAATTGTTCACTATACTACATATGTTTTCATATGTTTGCTTGACAGCTGTCAAAGCTGATCTGTCAAAACAAATAGTATAGTGACAATTTAAAAAAAGCGGCATATTTAAAGTGATTAAATAATCCCATTCATTTATAAACTCCCTGTATAAATCCGGTTTTCAAAAGTGTAAATCCGGCTTTCAGATTAAATTTTATTGTTAAACTGTTAATTTGGTTTTAAAATTATAATCTAACTTTTAAAACTAAAAATCTTGTCAAATTTTATTGCCAAACTGTTAATCCAGCTTTCAAATTATAAATCCGTTCTTTAAAAATGTAAATTTGGTTTTCCAAACTAAAAACCAACGTGTTAAACCTCCAATGTACTAAGTCTATTGCCAACCTTCAGAAATGATAATATGTGCACCAACCTGTCTAATCTACTGCTAAGCTCTTAATTTGGCCTCTAAATTGTTGTGTTCAGTTGATTATAGTGTCAATAGTTAAAACGATATTCATGTTTTGAAACGACTAAAAAAAAAACGTAAACATTTGTTTTTTATTCTGTCATTATCTGTTACAATGCGCAAAATTTTATTGATAAAAAATCAAAAATAATAAATAAATATTAAAATATTTTTAGATAGAACTAAAATCCGGCTAAAAACAATTGAGAAGTGTAAAACTATATTTATAAAACGTTAAAAATACTGAAATTCGGTCTAGATACATCAAAATATTGTTAGAAAACATCAAAGTCGGTCATAAACAGTTGAAAAATGTAGAAAGAAATCATAAAATCTTAAAAGTAACAAAATCTGAGTTTGAAACATCAAAATATTGTTAGACAAAAGTAGTAACAAAATGCGACTATAAACTATTGAAAAGTGGAAAATTTCATGGATTGTCAAAAATTTAGTTATTAACTATTATAAAGTGCAAAATTCTATCATAAAAAGTAAAAAAAAAAACGGCTATACAAATTTTAAAATTTGGTCATAAACTGATGAATGGTGCAAAATTCTATTCAAAGAAAGTCAAAAATCGCAAAATCTAGTTAAAAAGTATAAAAATATAGTTAAAAGTACTAAAATTCACCATAAACTGTTAAAAACTGCAAAATTCTATTTATAAAAAATAAATTTTTAAAACAAAACAAAATCTAGCCAAAATTGGTTGAAAAATTCAAAATTTTGTTTATAAAAAGTCAAAAACAGCTAAATTTGGCGTAAAAATTATAAACAATTGTAAGAAATCACCAAAATCTATTGTAAAAGTGTAACATTTTTCATAAAATTGTAAAAATAGCAAAATATAGCAATAAATTATCAAAGATATTCGGGGATATTCTTTATTCACATTGCTAGAACGTAAGCAAGATATAGATTGCTAGCTAACAATATGAACTGTCATTCTAACAAATCTTGCTTGCTAACAAAATGACAACAAGCTATCATTTAAACAAAATAAATTTGTACATATATTATTATTATTATTATTTTATCCAGAGATTTGCCACGCCTCCTGATGTCATGACCGTTTATATTGTTAACAAACAAGATTTGTTAATATGACAGTTCATATTGCTAACTAGCAAGATTTGTTAAAATAGCAGTTCATAAGCAATATATATCTTGCTTACAATCTAGCAATGTACATAGAGAATAGCCCCGATTGTTAGAGAAAAAAAACAAAATGTTGAAAATAAAAAATTCTTTTCATAAAAAATAAGTTAATTTAATCATAAAATATCAACATATTGTTGAAAAGAACTAAAATCCGGCCCATAAAATATCAAAATATTGTCGAAAGCACGAAAGTCCAGTCATAAACTTGAAAAGTTCTTTTCATAAAATGTCATAAATAGTAAAACTTGCCCAAAAAGTATGAAAATGTTGTTAAACGGCAAAAACATTTAGTCATTAACTGTTAAAAAGTACAAAATTCTATCATGATCATAAAACATTTAAAGTTTTATAAATAGAATCAAAATCCGGCCAAAAACAATTAAAAACTCATTATTATTCATAAAATGTCAAAAATAGCACATTCCGGCCATAAAACATCAACATATTGTTGGAAAGCTCAAAATCAAAAAAATATATTAAAAAAAATTAAAAATTAAAATAAAATAAAGTAAAAACATAAAAAGTAAAACTTAATTACAAAAAAATATATAGATAGATTGTAAGAACAAAAATGATGAATAGTGTACATAAACATAAATACATTTAATAAATAGCCATTGGCATATCCAAATATTGCGTCTAAAAATTAGATGGTTATTAAATATATCAAAATTGGTGTTTTTTTGAAAGTTATTACATGTGCGCATAAAACGATCTAATGGATTGTAAAAAACAAAGTTTGTTCTATGCTGATTGCATCTAAATAATGAAGAGTGTCGCGTATATCTTTCCATACAAAAATTAAAGTTTAGCATACTTAATATATCAGGACAGTTGATATTACCTATTACTAATTTATTTAAGAAATATTGGTCGTTTAAAATCCGTCATTCTTGTAATGGTCTTATATTTTAAACTAGTAGCAACTGATCCCGACATTTATAGCTAAAGTATTTAATAAACTTATTTTGGATTGCTTCACATTGATCAATGTGTCCCAATTTATACGGTGACCATACAACCGTTGCGTATTCCATGTTGAATCGCAATCAAGATCGATATAGTGTTAAATATGAAAATGCAGTTAATTCTGAGCTTGACCTATTAATAAAACCTAACATTTTTTTTAGATTTGGCACATATTTGATTGATATGAGTTTGAAAATTTAATTTACCGTCCAAATGTGCTCCTAGATCACACATTTGTGACTTTCGTAATAGATCAGTATTATTAATTTGATAAGTGGTACATATAGAATTTGTACCTCTAAAAAAAGACATTACACAACATTTGGGTTTATTTAAGTGTATCATTTTGTAAGCACCAATTGTTTAAATTGTTTACATCTTCTTGGAGAAGCTTGCAATCTTAGTTTGATTGAACATTTCTAAAAATCTTTAGTTCATCAGCAAAAAACAAATACTCACTATGCACAAAAGCATTTGAAAGATCATTAATAAATAACAAAAATAGCACAGGTCCTCAATGGGATCCCTGCGGTACACCAGAGGTAACATCAAAAGATTCTGACAAAACATTTTTTATTTTTACGCATTGGATTCTTCCCACCAAAAAACTGTGCAACCAGTCCACTTTACTTTATTATTAAAACCTTGAATTTTAAGTTTAGAAACTAGCACATTATGGTTTACTCTATCAAATGCTTTTGCAAAATCTGTATAGACCGCATCAACTTCCATTTGCAAAAGCTTCTAATATATATATATATATATGTTTGGAATGTTAATAAATTAGTAGATGTTGAACGGCCTGACACAAACCCATGCTGAGTATTGTTTATAATATGTATTGTAAACCACTTTTGCTCTGCCACGATAGAATCTAATATTTTTGGAATAAAAGACTGGTTACAAACAGCTCTATAATTGCATATATTGTTTTTGGGCCACTTTTAAAAATTAGTTTAATGGAAATATGGACTTGGTAGTTGACATACTAAAAAGCATATGTAACGGTACAACAAGCAAACAAATACAACATTTTAAAAATATATTTGGTATACCATCAGGACACGCTATCACAGAATTATCAAGGCTAATAATTTTATTAAAAATATCAATGCGGGATATATTAAAATTACAGTTGTTAACAAGATGACTAGAGTTTTGACTAACAGATACATTTACATGTACACTATTGTTACTTGTATAGACAAACGAAAAATAAGATGCAAACATATTAACGCAGTCTGTTTCATTATCACTTATGGTATCGTTATATAACATGCACTTAGGAGGACCATTGGCTTTTCGTTTGCGATTTATAAATTTCCAGAATGATTTTAGATTGTTACAGATTTCTTGACTAGATTTAGTACAAAAAGCATTGTATAAAGTTTTGCCCAAGTTTTTTGAACTAGAACGTAAGTTCTTAAAAATGTTGTAATCGTCTAGGTTATCTTCTATGTGCCATTTTTTTCTTTTGGTTAAGGTTGACTAATTCTGTATTGAACCAGTAAGGATATGACTTACTTCTTATACATTTATAAGGAATAAAGTGTTCAATAGCATAATACTAAATGTTATAGAATTGTGCTACACTGTTGTCAATATCATTGTTTTTAGTTTTAAGAACAGATTCCCATTCAACACTGGATAAATAATCATTTATGGCAATATAATTGGCTTTATTAAAATCAGGTACCCATTCTATAAAATTCATTTTTTATAATTATTCTAATGGCTGTATGATGAATACTATTAAAAAAAAAAAGATTATCATCATCATCGGCTTCTGAAACTTCAACAGATTTATGATTTGTAAGTACTAAATCTAAAAAGCGTCCTCCTTGATTAGGTACGTTGTTTTTCTGGAACATATTGTGAGCAAATTCCGCAACTGTTTCTTCAGCTTTTGAAAAAATGTTCTCAATTATAGCACCCATTTCGTCATTCTTCCATCGTAATGAAGTCAAATTATAATCTCCACATATTACTAGTTGTTATGTAAAATTTATTTATCTATTAAATTACTGGATGGTACATAGACAGCTCCAATAATATAATGTATCCCTGCTATGTAAACAGACACAAAAAAGTTGCTCAACTAATGGTGATATGTCCAGTACCTGAACAGCCTTTAATGACTTTTTAACTGCGATCATAACTCCACCTCCGTTTTTCTTAACGCTAGAATTAATTGATCTTTCACATCTAAATATAATAAAATTGTTTAATTAAAACTATTCATTTGTTATATCATTATTTAACCAAGTTTTCGTAATAATAACAATATCATAATTTGACAAATTTACTTTTAAATAAAAATCAGTTAATTTTGATTTTATGCCTCTAGCATTATGATAATAAATATTTAAGTTTTTTGAAGGTGCGTTTTCCACGATTGTTGGGAGATCTTTTCTATATCTTCTAGATGAATTTTGTTCTCTCTTTGGCTTCCTATCTTCTAGTTTTTTTTTTAACTAATTTAATCTCTTTCAGTTGAATTGCAGTTTTACTGGATCTTATTCTGATATCAGAGTTTATAATTTTACTGTCTACGACAATTTTTCTTGTAGTTTTAGAATAATGATAAACTGCCTTTATGGGTATAGGATGAGAACCAGTACTTTTTCCTACTCTAAACACTTTTATAGGTTCTTCAATTTTGCCAAGTGGCAATAAATGTTTTTTTATTACTGCCTTGTCAGTTTCAATACGCTGTTTCGGATCAGCGTGTTGAGATTCCAAAACATTAAAGAACATTACATTATTCTGACGTTCTCTACGAGTTTCCATTTCATCAATTATTGCTTCCATGTTCCCAGCTTTAATATCATTTAATTCTACTTCCATCTTTACATATTTATTTTCCAAAACATCCAATCTGGAAACTATAGAATCTAATTTAGCCCCCAGTCCATTAATGTTTATCATAACGTCATTTTTGAATTGTTCGAAGTGTTTAACAAAAATATCTGCCATATTCTTATTAAAACTAGGTATTGATTGAGAACAAGGAACACATTTAAAATCACTTTGTGTTTTTAACAAAGTTGTAATTGAGACACAATGCACCCAAAGAGAACATGATTTACATTTAATTGAAGTACCATATTGTGTAGGGTGGATAACTGCTTTACAATATGCGCAATAAATAGACAATGGGTCTGTATTGGTGACTAAATATTTAACAGCACAAAGGTAGACCACGGATAAAGATTTGTTAGAGTAAGAATTAAAAATATTAATAAAAATTCAACAAAATATTATAAAATGTAGATTAAAAATGGACACAGCGGCTGGATTTGAACCGCGGACCTTCCGTACTACAAACAACGCTCTAAGCTAGTCGTCTATGAAACGACAATTTAAATATTATTAATTTTTAAAATCTACAAATAATTTAAATAAAATTTTATTTTAGCAAAATAGTATAAACAAAATTTTAAATAAAATAAGATTTCTTGCAACTACAAGCCACTGCAGCAACTATTAAACCTTACAATATATCACTCACAATATAACCACCAACAAGTGATTTACAATTACACTCACATTGATCACATACACATACACGAGTTAAATAAATAAACAATATGCAATTGTTATCAACAGCCGTGGATATTTGATTAACTTTGGACTTATTATATTTTTATCTTTAACTTTCAATATCTCAGTAATAATAATTTATTTAATCATTTGTGCAGCTAAAAACGGCGGGCTGTTAAAGCTTATTTTTGGCCCTTGCTACACTATATTTAGTACACATGTATTTCTAAAATTTATAACCTTTTCTAAAAATGGATCTGTTCGAGTTATAACAAAGTTTGCTTAAAGTTTGTAGAACAGCAAATGCCGTTTGTTATTTGTTAAGCCTTTTTTGTCATAAATGAACATGTAGTTTGCGGTTTGCTAACTCGTGAATTACTACCAATCAAAAATAACAATTAACTTTGGTTCATCTACGAATGCATTATTATATACGTTACTCCAAACACAGAAAGCAACATTTGTATAAACATTTAATATTTTTATATTATAATTGCAGCAATTTAAATTTTATTAATTTTGTCTATTACTTATAGATTACGACAATTAATGGTGCAAAAATAATGGATGATAAAAAAGATATCGAAATACCACAAGGCATTGCTCATTCAATAGATAGGGTAATGTTCCCGTTACCTGTAGGAGATATTGTACAAACCCTACAGTCAGATAGAGAAAGAAGATTTACAAGTTTTCTCAGAGCACTCTTCTCAGCTGGATTAGCAGAAACTCTACAAGGTAAGAAATAATATTGAATCTACAAAGAATAAATTCTAATAGTGTATGTAGTTTGAGTCCTTATTTTAACTGTATACTTAGATACATTAATAAAATTAGTACAAAATCAAATATTTACGTTAAGATGGTTTTTTGCAATTTTTTTTCTTCCTAATTGTAACTGCTGATTGTATTTTTTTTAGTTTTACTATACTAATTGTAGAACTAGACTTTAGTTTTAACAATCGAAGTTAGAAATACTCTGTTATTTAAATAATCGGTATTTCCATTGTGTCAACACATAAAATTTCAAAACTATTCTACTATATATAGACTCGTACTAGTCGTACTGTTAATTCTTTTTTTTTACTTCCAAATTTTTTTACAACAATGTACATGTTTTTTTTTAAGTTGAATATTTTTTATTTTTTAATATACTACTCGCTAAGAGTAAATGAACACTAAAAACCCGTAGCCCAATTTTTATAAACATTTTAGATATGTAAATTATTCAAACTAAGAAATGATTAACATTTCAACAAAAAAATTTGAGAAGTTTTAAATTAATTTATCTTGTAGTATAAAAATTTAAAAAAAAATTATTGATAATTTTCTACGTTATCTGTGCAGTGAGATTACAATTTTATTGTGCAAATCAGTTGATTAGTTTCTCATTTAAATTCGTCAGCATAGCGTTCAACAATTAAGCGATTTGAAACGCAGTAGAGTAATCGGGCTCAGATAAAGAGATTTGTCAATTTGTGATATTGCCTAACAAGTTGGCAGAAGTATTAGTACAATAGCTCGATGTTGGTGTAGACTCTACTACGGCTTGTCGTTTTCCAGAATTTAGTTTTAACAAGAGCAATTGGAGACGTTTGGAGAGGTTTAATTAATCAAGAAATTTTCGTTCGATCATTTTACAAGAGAATTTAATCATTTGGTTCTAGAACCAACATTAATGCTCTATCTGAAAAGGTTAAAAACCCCATTTTCCAACAAGATATGCAAAGACCTGTCATATATTGAACACGTGTGGAATATAATCGGTAGAATTTCAACCACTCCCACTCACTTTACCTGATATTTGGATGCGTATTTAATAAGCTTAAAACTTAATCTCTCAGGCTGAGATTGACAATTTTTAATTTCTAGAATGCTTAGGCGAGCTGCTGAGTGCTCCAGAATACGTAGAAGAGCAACTCATTTTTGAAAAAAAAAACCTAATCATAATTTTTGGTTGAAATTTTAATTATTTTGTAGTCTTTAATAAATATTTTGTAGATTTTCATAAACATTGAGCTACATGTTCTTGCTGTATTTTTACTTTTGGCTTCCGGTAAAGTATTGAGATGTAATTTTGAATTGAAAATTATATTTGTCAAAAAAAGTTCTATAAGGCCCCACTAGTATATTAAGTATTAAACAAATAACTTTACTCATACACATTTTGTGTACTAAAAAATATTAGATTCCTTTGATATATGTATCCTAATAATTTGTCCAATTCTGACACGTACATAAATATCTAAACAATAGCTAAATTGCACATGGTTGTTTTACTTTCTCTGTAATCTCGTACAGTACAGGAGGATGGCATAAGTCATAACCAATAGTATACAACTCGCGCCATAATTAATGTACAGTGTATGATTGTTATCAAATTTGTCAATTGTTTAAATTCTCACATTATGCATTTTCAAGATAAACGTGGATGATACTAATGATGTAACTTCCTTTAAGTGAACTCCTTACCTACAAATAAAAACAATTTGCAGGACACAAATATAAATTTTACATATGCTTAATTTCCAATCACGATATTTCAATATTTAATGCAATTTTATAAATATTATGTTTTGAGTTATTTATTTAATTTTCAGGAACAAAAACCTTTACACTCTTTGCACCAACTGATAAGGCATTCACTGCTTTAACCAGCGAAGAAATCACAAGGATAATATCCGACAAAACATTATCTAGGGAGTTGGTTATGCGACATTTAACACCAGGAACATTATACACCAATGGAATGAGATATTATCAAATTAGAGATAGTTTAGAACCAAATAGACAAATAACTCTCAGCAAAAGTTCAGGTGAGTCATTTATCTCTTCGTATATTAATGTATTTCACTAAATCATCATAATAATCCGTTTCTCTTATACCCAAGGAGTATTAGTACATTTCTTATTTTATAATACAGATGTATTGTATAATCATTAGTTCATTTCAACCATTTAACTTAATTAAATTAAATTAACCAAAAAAGCATATTAAAAATTAAAATGAATTATGTATGGTCAATTTATGTTGGAAGTTTCATTTTTATATTTATATATCTATAGCAACATGATCAACATTTTCATATAGATTAATTTATAAATATTACAGTTTCACTATCCATTGTTGAATTATAAAGAGTAGGTTAATTACGTAGGAGAAAAGTATGTGACAAATCGGTTTATTATTGTCAAAAATGAAAGTGAAAAGCTTAAAGTATCTGAATTTGTTCATCAATAAAATTATGCACTTTGACAATCTTTCAATATTTAAATTTTCATAAACAATTTTATTACTATTATTATGGGATTAGTGCACATTTTCCTATTAGAGAAAGGTATTATTAAAAGAAAATACAAACTAATAGTTAAATTGAACATTTAAAGTGTAATAAGTTATTATTTAAGCATTGTTAAGTTGGGTATTTTGTATGTTATTATGTACATCATGTGCATAGTTCATTACCAGTGTTTCGTAAAGATGAAAGTGAGCATTTAATATGTGTCTTCATTTAAATATCAGCATCCTTAAAAGCAATTTCACTTTCTTTCCACAATACGTCGACCGATACACACGAGAATCTTCATTAATTTGCACAACACTTACTGCAAGATGTGTATGGGAACTATAGCTCAACTAATTTGGCTTTCTTTTAATTCTGAATACAACAGCTTAATAAACAAAACTAAAAATGGTATATTATCTACCTATATTAAGATTTATTTTATATATTTCCGGGTTTGTGATAGCATTGGTAAATAAAATAATGATGAAACAGATTAAATATTATTCTTTGTACATTGAATGCTTTCAACGCAGATGAAAGCAAATCATTTTAAAAACTCAAATTGACTTATTTATTTTGTTGTATTGCATAAAGTATGTGCTTGATCCGTACAAATAAGATGTGTAAATATCGATTCTCATAGATATAAGAAAACTCAAATAACTAATGAGTCTTCCTGGCTACCGAAACCTTTCACCAATGATATAAAAATCAGACGAGCTCCTTTCATTTTCGACCCAATAAAGAGAGAGATCGTCTCATACCTTCTTCTGGGATTCTTATTGCAAACGTAAACAGCAAGAATTTATTTATTGCTATATTTTCTTCTAAATATATATTCTGTAAATATGTATATAATTTACTAATTTACTTAAAACGACTGACACACTTTTCATTACGTAATGAGCGTTTTGAAATTTCTTGCAAAAATTAATTCGTTTTTTTTTATTACAGGTCGCATTAGAGTCAACAACAATTCAATAATCACACAAAATATTCCTGCAACCAATGGTGTCATACATGCTTTAGAAACTTTGTTGTAATTTTATTTTAATTACAATTATTTAGTAACTGTTTTCGACGTTCATCACTTATTTCTACAGCATCACCATTACGTTACTCATTTTGTTAATTCATCTATTAAAATATTTTCCATTTAGCTATAATATTTTACGGTTGATCCATCTGGCTTAAATGCAGAACCGTATTATGAACTGTGTACTTTTAATTATTTTTTAGTTTATTGTAATATATTTTTTTAATTATTATTATTATTATTATTATTAAATGTAAATAATATATTTTAAAATAGTGTTTTACTTATTTGTATTTATACAGGGTTTTACATACACACAATTGCGGCGTCCGTCCTAATAATTAAGTCAGCAAGCTAAATGTAAAACAAAAAATAAAAAAATAAAACAATAAAATAACAGCATCAATGAAAACTCTTGCCCAATCTAATAAAGTTGCTTTCTATAACATATGTATTTAAATTATTAAACTCACTACATAAAGACGGATATTAAATGTAAACACTTTAGATCTATTGATCTAAGAGGTCATCATATTTGCTCACCTCTTGCAATTCATTTATCAAGAAAGTTGGTGTTCAACCAGTTTATAACGTGTATATCATAATGAATGAGCTGGTGTTCTATGGCGTTAGTACTAACCAAGTAACTAGTAACTATGAAAATATCAAAATGTGCGGTACAATTACGGTGTTTTTTGATAATTCAACTTAAATTTTCTTTCTGTTTATCAAGTTTAGTGCATATTTTTATATGAAGTATACTTATGATCCCCGATTTTTAATCAAATACGCGTCATTATTTATTTGCCAGCCAACCGTCGGAAATAAAGACGCATTGGTATATCTCTTTCTTGCAACAATTGCACTTTCAATCACATAATCAAAATATATTAAATAGTTCTAGCTTCTATATTGTTTAAGTTCTTTCGGATCATTCAACAAAAAAATATTAGTACTTCATCATGTTCTCCGTGACAACGTTTTGTATACAAATGTGCTTCTGCATTTTTAAAGAAGTGTCTAAATATAAATTAATCCTGCCTACATACGAAAAATATAAAAGTTGGTCGTCACTCTATTTTGGATCAAAAGCGTTCATTCGTAGCCAATATTTTTATCAACCACTTCCGAAAATTCAATCTCTCAAATTATTAATCGACGTTTATACTATACAAGTCGTACAACTAACAGTTGGTGCTTCATTCAAACCAATTACCAATAAATGTTGAATAATATGTTTATTTTATAAAATTTTATAATAAATTACTATTAAAATGCAGATACAGTATATTCTACACAAGACAATAGAAGAGAAATGGAGGAAATTCAAAGAAATCTTTAAAGAAACGGCAGGGGAGACCTACGGAATAAGTAAAATAACAAATAAAACAAGAAAGAAAAGTAGATGGTGGAACAAAGAAATAAAAATAGAAGTAAAATACAAGAAAGATAAATGAAAAAAATACATCCAAACAGGAAAAGATGAAGATTGCAAGGAAAGTAAAGCATAAAATTAAAAAAGCAAAACAGAAAACATGGACAGAATTTAGAAATAAAATGGAAGAAAACTTCTACGAGAACCAAAAGATGTTGTAATAATACGTTTAATTTTTGCCTTTCAGCATTGAAAATTACATTTACAATAACATTTATAACTTCTCAAAATAATAAAACCTAATCCTTATAAAATTAACACAATTAAAAATATTTTCTTTTCTGTTCGTCTACATCTTTTCTTTGTTTTTTAACTGCCCTTATCCATTCTATCCCACTTCAGTCCCTTTTTAATATCTCATTTTTTCCCATCTGTTCTTCTCTCATTTTGTTTCATAGTTTCCTAAGTCTCTCCGCACATTCTGCACATTTTCAAATACTCTTCCATCCAAAATATTGTCACTCGCTCTTCATTACCACATCTGCAATCATCTTTTTATCATCTTTACTATATCTATCGCTTTCTAAGTACATTGGCAGTTCTATAATATATTCATAATAACTCATAACTCTTTCCCTCGTATTCTCCTTTCTTGCCTTTGTATAGAGCTCTATCTCTTTCCATAATTTTGTACCATGGCTCTCTCTCAGGTTTTCTCATTCTTTCAATTTCTTGGCTAGCATATCCATTTCTACTGTAATAATTTTCCTTGATTTCCCCTAGCTTTCCATTTCTTGCTTTCATTTTCTCTTTCATGCATTCTTGTAAAATTTTACATTCGTGTCTCTGTCTTATTTTTTCTTTATATTTCATTGCTTTTTTTCCTGCTTCTACTCTTAACTCTTTTTTTTTACTTCCTCCAGCACAATAAATGCTGGGGTGTCTCTATTTAAACTTAGCACCCATCTCCAATATTTTACATGTATTGCTTCTAATTTTTCTTGTTCCTTCCATCCCTATATTTTTGACCCATACAATACCATACTGCTAACTAAACTATCAAACATAAGTCCTTTTATTCTCATGCATTCAAATTTTCTTTTATTTATTCCCCATACTTGTCCTACTACTTTATTTGCTTTTTGAGCCATCTCTTTAATGTGCTCGCTCTCGGTGTTATTCGTGCAAAAAACATATCCCAAATATTTAAAAAAATTTACTGCCGTAATACCGTAATACCCATTCCATTTCCAATCCTCTATTTTTTCTCCTACCCCTCTTTCTGAACAATATAATTTTTGTTTTTTCTACATTAATTTCTAAACTTTTTTTTCTAAAATATTTTTCTAAACTTTTTATCATCTCTTTCATTTCCTTCGCTTCTTTTGCTAGTATTACCATGTCGTCTGCATATGCTAGCGACCACACTTTTTCTCTACCAACTACTACACCTTCTGCTTGAGCCAACCTCAATTTGTTTTCTACATCTGCTATGTAGATTGCAAATAAAGTAAGACTCAATGGACAGCCCTGCCTTACTCCTTTCGTTGTCCAAAATCTTTCACTCATTTTCCCAATAACGCATACACTGCTTGCTGTCTCCTCATACACGTCTTCCATTCTTCTTACTAGGTGCTTGCTAATTCCTTTCTCTCTCATACACTTCCACAGTTTTTCTCTATCCATACTATCAAATGCCGCCTTTAGATCCAGAAATATCGCAAATATTTTCCTACCTTTCTCTGTTATTTCTTTTTCCACAATATGGTTAATCATGGTACCTCTTCCTTTCCTGAAGCGGGCTTGCCCACCTAGAATTATCTCATTCATACTCAGTTCCTCATTCAACTTTTCTTCTATTATCATGGCGTAGATATTGTATGCCGTATCCAGTAGTTATCCCCTGTAGTTATTTACTAGCTTTTTGGTTCCACTTTTGTGTATAGGGCATACAAGACCTTCTCTCCATTGACGCGGAAACCCTTCATCTTTCCATACTCTGTTTATTAACTCACTCAATCTCTCAATCAGCTCTTCCGTACCATACAACCACGCTTCAGAGAATGATCCATACTTGGCGCGTTTCTTTTCTTTAATTTTTTTTATCTTCTCACATATTGCATCCTTTAAAATTTCTTCCGCTAGCTGGATTGGCTCTTGTCTATCTAGTTTTTCTTCTTTTTTCATTTCTCCTCCAAACAAACTTGAAAAGTGTTTCTTCCACGCTTCTATTGGTATTGCTTCAATATCTCCCCGTTTTCTTTTTATTTCTTTGTTTATGTATTTCCATGTTTCTGCTTCTGTTTTTATTTTTTTAAATTTCTATTTTTTTTTTTCATAGATTTACTTTTAGCTTTTTTACACTTGATTTTTGTATGCCTTCTGTTTTTTTTTTTTTCATATATTCTTCTTTTGTGCTTTTGTTGTTTTTCCAGTGCCTTAACATCTTTCTGGCTTCTAGCAAAAAGATGTTATACAGTACATTAAAAAAATGAAGAACAAGAAGAGCCCAAAGCAAACAAACGTAAAAGACAAAAACGGAAAGATATTGACAGAAGAAAGGAAAATAATGAAAAAATGGAAATAATACTTCAGCAAAATAGCAGAAACAAGACAAGAAGAGGAAGAGGGACAGAAGGAAAACAAGAAAGAAAACAAAGAAATAACCAGAGAAGAATTGGAGAAAGTCCCAAAACAGACAGATATAATAGAAAAGATGATAAAAACAAAAGAAATACCAGAGGATTGGAATAGAGGGATAATCTTACCCATACCTAAAAAAGGAGACGCAAAAATATGTAACAATTACAAAGCGATTACATTATCAAGTGTACCAAGTAAAATATTCACAAGAATAATAGAAGAAAGAAGCAACAAGGATTCAGGAAAAATAGAAGCACGCAGGACCTGATACACATAATGAGACAACTAACAGACAAAACACTCAGAAAAGAAAAAATAACTACATATAGGTTTTATCGATATAAAAAGACCTTCGACAAAGTAAGAAGAAAAGACATATAAAACGCCCTTAAAAAAGAGATAATAAACATAATAAAAAAACTATATAAGAACAACAACAATAAAGTAAGAAAAGGTAGCAACAAATCAATGTAGCTTGTGGATATCAATAGCAGACAACAAAGAGAAGCTACAAAGAAACATAAAAATATACGAAGAAGAGCTAAAGAAAATAAGCATGCAAATAAACGCAATCAAAACAAAGACAATGGTAATAGCAACAAAACCTAAGAAACACGAGAATTATTAGAAGATCAAATAATAAAACAAGTAAAAGATTACAACTACTTTGGTACAATAATAGAAGAAACAGGAAAAATAGACATGGAAATAGATGCAAGAATTGGAAAAAGAAGAAGGATACTCAATGCACTTAAAAGACAATTTTTAGGGAAGAAGAAAATAACGAAGACAAAAAAACACAAAAATACTCAAAAGGTAGTAACCTAATATATTCGAATAAATTATAGACAACAGCAGAAAGAAATAAAAGCAGAAAAATTCTAAAGAAACTCAAAAGAATCACAATAAAAGACAAAGTAAATAACTCGAAAGTAAGAAAGAAACTAAACATAAAACCAATAAAAACAGTAATAAAAGAAAGGCAGCTAGGATAGCTAGGACACATACACAGACTGGATAGAAATATAATAACACATGTGAGAATACAGGAAAAACAGAGTAGGGCGACTTAGACAAAGCTGGTCCAAGCAGGCCCACAAAACAAAAAAGAATAGAGTGGAGCGAGATAGCAAAAACGGCTCAAGCCTGAAAAAAAAATTAAGAAATTATAAAATACTACAGTCCGACACCCTAAAAGGGTAATAAGGACTAAAGATAAATAATAATAATATTGAAGAGTGCTGGGGCTAGATAATTTTCTTGTCTGATTCCAGCATTTACGTCTATTTCTCGCGTCAATAATACATTAACTATAATATGGGTTTTGCTGTTTCTGTTTAGATTTTGGATGATCCTGATATATTTGTTAATAATTGTCCATAATGACGCAGGATAGATATAATGACTGTCAGCCGTTTTCGGTGAAGTGCTAGTGTTGGTTCTACCATGCATAGGAAGACAGGTTTATTTCACGTTTTATCAATAGAATGCATTTTAACAATTTAATGCCAATTTGTGGTGCTTTTTGACTATATTTTGATGTTTCAAAACCGGATTGTGTTATTTTTGACATATTATAAATAGAACTGTACACTTTTCAACAGTTTGTAATAGGACTTTGGTTTTAATGTTTCAAGGCGGGATTTTGCTAATTTTGACATTTTACCAGTAGAATTTACAAATTTAAAAAATACTTTTTTTATCAGTTTATGGATGGGTTTGGTGCTTTCTGACAATATTTTGATGTTTCGACGCTGGATTTTGTTATTTTTGTTATTTTATAAATAGTGTTTTGTATTTTTTAACAGTTTTTGGTTGGAATTTAGTTCTTTCTAAAAATATTTTAATATTTTATGACCGGATTTTGTTATTTCTGACATTTTATAAATATATTTTTAAACTTTTCAATGGATTACAAACATTTTATCTAAAATTGTGAGGGAAGCCTTCTCAATATTTTACTCACAAAATTCCTGAAAAGCCCTGCTCCCACTTCTAACAACTTATTTGTGCAAAACACGTCCTGTCTTGTCTATATTAGACTGGTTCTTAAATTTTTTTGTGAAATTTCTTTGAGTGCACCCTCGGAAAGTGATCTTTATGCAAAAAAAATAACCCATGCCAAATTTCAGCTCTTAATAATCAAAAGAACACGCACTGCCTTTGAAGATTTAAAAGTAAACCCATTACCTTACTTAAAAAACATTATTAGAATGTTACAAACTTGACAAAATTAAAAAAATACTTACATTACGTCATTTTAAGTTTTTTAAATAAAAAAAAAAAATTATAAACCTAAGCCTCAAATTCTAATAATTTTTGGTTACGAGTCTACTTTTATGTTCAAAATTTAAAATATAATTTAAAAAAATTAAAGTATATTGATGTAAAGTTTCATGTGGAACCTAATTAGCAAATACTCAATTGCTTTCTTGGAGACCCAGGGTATGCATCTGACTCAAATCTAGAAGCTATGAAACTTATTAAGTATATTAATTTTGAAATTTCAAAGGTAGTGCGACACGTGTTCTTTTGAATCTTAACGGCTGAAATTTGGCATGTCTTACTTTTTTTCCATAAACATTACTTTCTGAGTGTGCACACACAAAAACTGCAAAACAAATTTTTACGAACCAGTCTGATATATAAATATATATATATATATATTAAGTTGTAACGACTTGTAGGTATTTATTAAAAAACGGGATTAAGTCAAATAAATTTAAATTTAGTAAAATACAAAAAACATATATTTTAATATAATAATAATATATATATATAATATATAATATATATTTGTACTTTGGATCACCAGCCAAAAAGGTTAAGAATCGCTGCTTTAGAAGGAAACAAACCCCGGTCTGCTTATCCGCAGATGCTAGAACCATCTATCCTCATAACGCGCATACACACTTACTATTACGAGGGACACTGTCAAAGTTCGCGGAAAATGTAAAGCAAATCACAAATTACGTTATGTAAATCGCTTTATTACTTCTCAAAATATTCTCCTTTAAAATCTATACACTTTTGCGTCCGATGAAAACAATATTCTAAACAATTTTGCCACTCTAAGCAAGGTACCTCCAAAACAAGTGATTTAAATGGTTCTACGTCTTCTTCAGGCGATGAAAAACGCTCGCCAGGCATTTTATTTTTGATATGTCGAAATAGGAAGAAGTCATTGGGCGATAAATCAGGCAAATATGGGCAATGAGTTATTAATTGGATGTTGTTACTGGTCAAAAACTCTACAGTTCGTCGTGCTGTGTGAGCGCTTGCATTGTCATGATGAACAATGATTCGCCGGTTTATGTTGTTCCTTTTAATTTCAGCGATAACTTCCGGCAAACAAATTGAAGTATACCAGTCAGCATTAACTGTCCTTCAATCCTCTAATGCAACAGTTGCAACATGACCCGTTTTTTCGAAGAAACAAGCAATCATTCTTTTCGAAACGCTTCGTGAACTTCCACTTTTGTGGGTTAAGGTTAATTTTGAAACACCCATACAGTTGATTGCTGTATAGTTTCAGGCTCATATGAATATATCTAAGATTCGTCACCTGTTACGATGTTATATACCAAATTTGAACAACCCCCTTCGAATTTCTTTAGCATTTCCTTACACCACTTGACACGTGCTGTTTTTGTTCTTCTTTCAAATTGTGTGAAATCCAACGACTGCAAAGCTTCCTGACATGCAAATGATCGTGCAAAATCGTATGTATTTGTTTCGCTGCAATGCCTAAGGATGCCTCTATCTCACTATAAGTCACATGCCGATCTGACAAAATCATTTCACGCACAGCATCAATATTTTTTGCGACAATAAAGGTGCATAAACGACCTTTGCAAAGATCGTCATCAAACGTTGGTCTTCCACGCTTGAATTCTGCGAACCATTTGTAAACCATAGTTTTGGATGGTGCTTCATCCCCAAATAACGAACTAAGTTTTCCACACATTGCTGCGGTGTTAAACCGTATCAAAAATCATCACTCGGAAATCACAATTCGAAATTTCCATTTTTTACACAACTATTACTCTCGTTAAATTTTGTTGAAACAAAACCGAGCAGTTTGAAATCAAACTGTCAACTGAATTATAAGTAAAAACGTCAAATTTTACGAATATGACAATCGCAGAACGGTGGCAATACATGCAGTACGTGATTCCGCAAACTTTAGCAGAGCCCCTCGTATAACGTTACAACTCTCCTTCCTACCAACAAAAGAAAACAAAACTAGACTTAACTTGCCAGATTGATTACTTAATAACTAACCTAATATTATGTACTCTCTCTATCCATAATCTTACCTAACCTAACATATAAACTATACTAAGTTATATATCTAGACTAAACTTAAATCTACTCTAAACTATTATACTATACAGGGTTAGTCAAAATTACCAAAACACCTAATAATTCTCCAACCGTAAACAAAATTAAAAAAGTTTCAAGCAAAAGTTTTTCGGTTTATTTTATTATGGAAATTTGGTAAACTCGAGGGTAAACTTTTTTTTTTTTCAAATAAAACACCCTGTATATTTTTAGATTTATTGGTTCCAAGATTAATCCTGAGTATGTTTTGTAAAAATAATTTTGTTAAAACACTGATAAAAACAACATCAAAAACAAATAACAAAACAATCATTTCAATGACTATTTGTCAATCGTTTTATAAAGTTGATCATTGTAAGTTTAAAAAAATATTCGTTAAGTTATGTACGCGCTTGCTTCTTTAAGAAGCCTGAGCATGCGCACTGAGAGCGTTTGGCGGAAGAAAACCGATTCACACACATGCACAAGGTAAAGTGAATCAGGCAATGATTGATTTTTCGTGCACGGGCGAACAATTCAAGCTAATAAATCAACTATTATACAGGGTGTCCGGAAAATACGTGTACAACGTTTGACGACAGACTCCTGACGTCAAAATAAGTCGATCTAAGCCGACTTAGTTATATCCAAAATTGTCTCGTTTAGCCGGTAGAGGGCGTCAAAAATTTGTAAATATTAAAAAGAAATTACCTGTAACAATAATTTTTTAAGTGACCTTGTTGCTATGGCGTTTAATAATTTGACAATTATTGACAAATTGTCACCAGTCTATGAAATTTACTCAAGTATACGATCAACATTCTTGAATTACAAGTTCATTTTACCATTAAAAATGGAAAATTATACAAACTCTCAAAAAGTTGACATGCTCCTGGTATACGGGTTTTGTCAAGGAAATGGGCGTCAGAGTGTTAGGGTTTACATGGAAAGGTTTCCTAACCGTCGAATACCAAACCACCAAACATTTGCCAATATTGAGCGTCATCTTCGGGAAACGGGCAGTTTTGAGAAAAAGTTTGAAGGCAGGGGTCGTATGCGAACAACTCGAACTGTGGAAACAGAAGAGATGATTCTGGAAAGAGTTGAAGAAGAACCAAGTACCAGTACCCGTCTCTTAGAACGTGAGTTAAATGTTCCTAAAACGATTGTCAATGAGGTTTTAAGAGAACAGTTGTTACATCCTTACCACATACAAAAAGTCCAGGAACTTTTACCGACTGATCCCCCCATGCGGCTTACATTTTGTCAATTTATTAGAAACAAAAGAATCCTTGTTCCAAATTTTTGTAGAAAAATTATGTTTACTGACGAGGCATGCTTTACAAGATCTGGGGTAACCAATCTGCACAACGAACATATTTATTCCGATAAAAATCCACATGCCATTAAAGTTGCACATCATCAGCATCAATTTAAAATTAATATTTGGGCAGGTATTATTGATCACTACCTTATTGGTCCCATTGTTATTCCAGACAGGTTAGATGGAAATATTTATTTAAATTTTTTGCAAGACACATTACCAATTCTTCTGGAGAATTTGCCCCTTTTACTTCGGAGGGAAATGTGGTATATGCATGATGGTGCCCCGCCCCATTTTTCCGTTGCCGTTCGGCAATACTTACATCATCAATATCCCAACCGATGGATTGGAAGAGGCAATGATGCACCAGTAAAATGGCCACCACGTTCTCCTGAGTTAAATATGTGTGACTTCTTTTTGTGGGGCGCTATTAAAACAGAAGTTTACAAGACTCCGGTAAACACACGCGATGATTTATTGCAGCGGATTTTAAATGCAGGCAACCATTTTAATAATCCCGAGACATTAGATAGGGTCCAATATCATTTTTTAAAGAGTGTTAATAAGTGTATTCAGCAAGATGGCGGTCATTTTACACATTTGCTTAAGTAATGTTTTTGTTTTACTTAGTTTCTTACAATAGATACTTTCAACTTTGTTATACTTTTGTTTTTTTTGACGCCCTCTACCGGCTAAACGAGACAATTTTGGATATAACTAAGTCGGCTTAGATCGACCTATTTTCACGTCAGGAGTCTGTCGTCAAACGTTGTACACGTATTTTCCGGACACCCTGTATATTTAAATTCAATCTTAATAATCAAATTAAATATTTTGTAAATTATTAACAATAATATTTATTTCAACATTGTTTGTATTTTTAGTTAACATCTCAAACGGCGTATAAACCGAAAACCAGCTATAAAACAATATAAAACCATCATTTTAATAATGAATTAATCCAAACTAAATATTATGTAATTCAATATTATGATTTATAAATATTATTAATAAACTCAAACAAATCATGCCTCTTCGTCCATTAATGCTCTCTAATCTTAAATAATCATATATCTTTTTAACCAGTTCGTTGTTTATTTATACATAAAATATTACTGTAAATGTGCCAATAAATATACTTAATTTTTTTTTAAATTAATTATAAAATATTATTTTATATTAATTAATAATTAGTTTAAAATTAACTTTATAATAACGCAATTTCTAATAATAACTAAGTACTAAACACATTTGCGCAAGCATTGCTTTTTTCAGACAGTCATTTTTTTATTATAGGGTTTACAGCAATAACGAAACAAAGTTTTTTTGATCATTCTTAAATAATTACAATATTCAAATTTTAAATCATTTAATAAATTAATATGCAAAAAATTAAAACGTCTTTGCAACCATCATTTTGTCCATAACATGCAATTGCGTCAATTGAATTTATTCCTGAAAAGAGACAAAAAAGCCTTGACAAATATGCCTACCAAGGAATGGACGGTGAAAGGGTAGACAAGAGAAGAACATTTACTGAAACATTAGCACCAACCGAAATTGAAAAGAACTGCTCGAGGAAAGCAAACTGAATAAATTGGCTTAGCAATTTCCATACGGTAGATACGCCATCTCTAGGTTGACAGACAATGCAACTTTCGAAATGGTCAGAGTATATCTGGCAATCAGAAGACACGAAGAACTAACCCCAAATGGAGATTCTAGAATCTCACTAGAAGTAAAACTGGCAAATCTAGAACTATAAAAGGGGATAAACCAGCCCACCTCAAAGTAGTACCACATTAGTGACAATGATAAGGATAAATTAACAGCAAGACTAACACTTGTGAGGCCAACACCTCACTACATCCTATAAAAAAAAGTGTTCATTCCAAGAACATTAAACGCAAATCGCTATATTAACACGATTCTAGAGCCAGCATTAATGCCCTATTTCATAAAGTTGGATCCTCCATTTTCTAACAGGATAATTCAAAGCCGCAAACAACAAAAGTTACTATAAAATTCCTGAAAATAACTAATGTTGATTTACTTCCAGCCACCACCACCACCACCACCACCACCACCACCACCCCCCCCCCCCCTCGCTTTACCTGATACTCCGATGCGTATTCGGGAAGCTTGGGATTTAATCCCTCAGGCTGAGATTGACAATCTAATTTTTAACATGCCTACGCGAGTTGCTGAGTGCTCCAGAAACTGTGGAGAGCAACTCATTACTGAAATTTAAAAAAGCTTTTCATCATTTTTTATTGAAATTTTTAGTGTTTCATCTTATCTAAAATTTTCATAAAAACTGAGCTTCTTGGTGTAATTTTACTTTTTGCGGCCAGTATATGCAGGGTTAGTCAAAATTACCAGAACACCTACATCTCCAGCCGCAAATTTTTTTTTTTTAAGTTTCAAACAAGTTTTTTTTTTGTTTTAAACAAACCATTGTTTAAATTTATTTTGAATATACAGGGTTTTAATTTAATTGTAGAAAGTTGGTACACTTTTTTCCAAATAAAACACCGTCTACATGACTGAAGAAATTACCCCCGCAATAATATGTCAACTCCAAAGTACCACAAACAAGGTAAACCAATACACCGAGTCAAGCCGTTTTCGCTTTTTATCGGTGTCGACTTCCTGTGTGCATATTTGCCACTTCAGTTGACCTCAACGCAACCCCGCGCTTTTTATCCGAGTACGTGGACCAGTGGCATATGTTCGATAGAACTCTTTCCTTTTAAACACATATAAAAAATCCGGCAACTGGTATCAGCTATTTTTAGTAAGCTGTTACAAAAACAATATTTTGTTATTATAAATTCTATCAGTCTGTCAGATTTGCGTGCGTCAGTTTATGCAATTTAATAGATCATGGATAATTTTCCAATTAATCAACCTTAAAACCTTCATACAAAGTCAATCAAATATGAACACTTAAAGACTTTGAAATTAGGGAAAACGCTGGCCTTAAAATTTACTGGAGGCGTACGTACAGTAAGAACACCCGAAAATATCGTCAGACAAGCTATATAAAGAACTCCGAGACTATCGGCAACAAAGCATTCAATTGCATTGGAAATTTCCGAAAGGAGCTTACCAAGAATTTTGTATTCCGATTTGCAATTCCATTAATATAAAATTCAAGCCGTTTACTAGCTAAAAGATCCTGATAAACCAGTTCGCGCAAATTTTGGAAAATGATAAAAATCAAATAATTTTTTTATTGATGTCTGATAAAGCTCACTTCCATCTTAGTAAATATGTTAACAAGCAAAACTACCGCTACTGAGCTGAAGAAAATCCACACCAGCTTCATAAAAATCACTTCATGATCGTAAATTACGCAGACTGTTGCAAATCCAAGTATGGTTTCAACAAGACTGTGTCACCGCACATATAGCACGACAAACTCGAATTGTGTTGCAAAATATGTTTCCCGGCCACTTGATTTCAAAGTTTAATGGCATAACATGGCCGTCCAATTCCCCCGATATCTAAAGGAAAACAATACAATACAACATCTTAAAAGCGTAATTTAGACAATATTTGCCGTAGTGAGGCCATTTAAAAAATAAAATTGCACATAATAAAGTCGATATTCATGTCAAATTTGTTTCAATCCATTACTTTGCAATTTTTTGTTGATATGAATATATCGCAGAATTTCCAGACAAGAGCTGGGAGTCGAAAGCGCCTTGATAGTTGAGGTCGAGGCTCATCCATGGTCTGCCAGTATGTTAACCGTAGAATTGCATGCAATATGATATCTCAAGCTCTGAAATGTCCAATCACAGCTTGTTTCATCTTTGTTCGGACTTGCTTAGTGCCACTTTGAGTAGCAGTTCAATATATTCGGTCAATACACTGGTCTAGCTCATACATACCTCCATATACAAATTAGCCCGGTCCCGACAGACGATGGTATTCGACTACGCCGAGTTATGTAGCCAAGCTGGCCGATAAAAAAGTCCGGCCCTCTCCGTGAGATTTCAATAGGAGGGAGCTTACCCATACGACACGTCATCGTGACTCCTTCCTATCGCCTCACCATCTTTTAACGGTAAAGCTTGTCTTGCAAATATGCCCAGCATATGCTCTCCGAGAAAGTAAGCTAAGTTGCGTCGTCAGTTATATCAACCGACCCGAGATGCAATTCTGATCGCTGCGATTTTTGACATCGATGATTTTTCTCATAGAAATTATGACAAAATGCACCGATGACAAATTTACCGAGATCAGAACCTCCAGAAGTCTCTGGGGAGATGCAAGAGTTTTTACGACACTAGATAACCATGGTGTGTGTTTTGTTAATTTATTTATATTTATTCTTATATAGTATACTTTTTAGGTCATATTAGAATTAGTATTTATTTATTTTGCAAACTTTAATGTGTCAGGTTCTTTTGCCATTAAAGTTTTTGTTCAGGATTGTAAAACGAGTTTAGATTTTTTTTTAATTAAAAAAAAAATCCTATAATTTCCGTTTTTCTTTTAATAATTAATAGAATCTGAATTTATTATTAGAACTTGTCCTAATCATATTTTTTTTTTTTAAACTTAAAAATATAGGCAAATTTGTCTTGATCCATTTTAATTTTTATCATTTTTCAACACCCTGTATATACAATCCCATTTTTTTCTTATGACATAACTTTTTATAAAGAATAACTTTTCATCAAAAAATACATATATATATTTAATTTAATGCACAGACTATAACAAAACGTGGTAATGGTAACGTTTGGTATTAGCGGTAAATAAAATATTAGAAAGAAGTGCAGCTCCAACATTAATGTCAAGCAACGCAGTAGAATACAAAGCTTTGCACTGTTTACTATTATTCCTTCACTCAACATCAACAGTATTAGCTAGATTGGGAAACATTAAGCTATTTGTGCAGGAAGAGAAGATGTGGAATTGAAATTAACTTAATTATAAATAAAATAATTTGCTATAATTATTTATTTAATTCTCTCATATAAACATCTAAATATTTTATAACTTATCTAATAACTCAAAAAAATATAACTTAAAACATTTAAATATAAAACATCTTTATGCATGTGTCTGGTCATCCTCAACAAAATCTCTTGCAATTTCCTTAGATACACATTCCACATGACTGACTTTATTTCTAAATTTAACACCATAATATTTATTTGCATGTTCTAACAATTCTGGTCGGAAAGTAGTTGTGATAAATTGTGCTTCCCCAGTCAATTCATATATCATATTAGCAACGGCTTTTCTGTGCTGTGCATCTAAAGCCTGATCAATTTCATCAAACAAGTAGAATGGAGCTGGATCACATTTTTGTATAGCAAAAATCATTGCTAAAGCTACTAAAGATTTTTGTCCACCTGATAACTGGTTCATTTCTCTCATTTCTGCATCAGATTCTATGAATGATACTTTAATACCAATACCAGTAAAGACGTCGGTGTTTGTATCATCAGGGCCAATTTCTCGTCCTTCGTCATTATCGACAGTCTTCATCACAAGTTTACCTTTGCCTGCAGGTACCAATTTTTTAAATACTTCAGAAAAGTATTTTGAGATTTGTTTAAAAGTAAATTGAATTGCTTCCATTTTCCGTTGTTCCAACATAGAAAGCAACTCTTTAATTTTTTCATCACTGTAATTGTATACATTGTATAATATATAATATATTCAATATAAAAAATATATTTACCCTCGATCCAATTCTTCTTTTCGTTTTTGTAATTTTTCCTTTTGATCAGAAAAGCTCATAAATTGATCAAGAGCTTTCTTATTAACATGACTAAACTTTTTTAAGTGATTGTTAGCTTTTTCCAATTCTTTAAATAACTAAAAAAACCATTGACAAATTTATTATATATAAATAACATATTTAACACATTAATGTTATGTAATGATAAATATAAAGTTTAACATTTAACATTAAAAAAATATGCATATCTGGAAGCAAGGTTAGAAAAAAACATGTTTAAAAAAAACAAATGTTTTATTTTGTTTAAAACAGTTTTAAGACAAAATAAATAAAAATTTGTTTAAAACATGTTTTAAACATGTTTATACAGTCGTTTGATTATGTTATTATTATACAGGAAATTTATAAATGAATGGGATTATGTAATCACTTTAAATATACCGCCTTTTTAAAATTGTCCACTATACTACATATGTTTTCATATGTTTGCTTGACAGATGTCAAAGTTGATCTGTCAAAACAATGAGTGTAGTAGACAATTTAAAAAAAGGAGCATATTTAAAGTGATTACATAATCCCATTCATTTATAAACTCCCTGTATTATATTTAAAACTGTTTAAAACAAAATCGCCTAAACAATAATTTGTTTTAAACTAGTTTCTTCCATTTTTTCACAATGATAGTATAATTTTGCGCCTTGTGTTTGCCGCTCAAATGTATGTGTCCTGCTCATACACAAGCTCAGAGATAATCTTAATATTCCTTCACTCAACTCAGGTATTATGTGATAATTCATTGTTATAGTGTAAATAAAAAAGATACTAAGTTTCGTATTATGTTTATTATTCTTTCAAATATGGTACTAGATTTGTTTCTGCTACTCATATATTATGTGACATCTGTAGCCAAACCTAGCAACAAATAAGAGCAACAAACAGAACGTATAACGTACTCCTTTTTGAGAATTAGCATTGTAAAATTAGAATAGTAATATGTAACAATTTTAAATGAAACTTTATATTCAGTTGGGATCCAACTTGTCAAAATATTGATTCATTCATTGTTTATTTAAATCTAGTATGTAGAATTGAATACACATATTTTCCATAAAATATAAAATTTGACTTTTTTAATTAATACTCACTGTTCTGGATGACATTTTGTTATACTGGGTATATAGATCTTGTGAAGGTAAAGCACCAAGCTGATTAATCTTCTCTACCGATTCTTGTACTTTCTGCTCCAGCATGTTTTGTTTACTAGCATACTTTTCTAAATGTTTGGCATCTTCATCTATCTTATCTTGTGCTTCTTTTTCTATTTTTTTCCACTTATCAAGTTCACTTTGTTCACTTTTTAGCTGCAATTGTTAGCAATTATTTCAGTGCATTATTGATTACCATAAAATTATATTTACCTTCCTAGACACTTCTTTTATCTTAGAATCCATTGAACTTAAGTCTCGGTTCACCTTGTCAACTTTTTTATCAATTTCGTCCACTTCTGTTTTACAGTTTATCAACTGTCGTTTTCTATCTTCCAATGAGATTTCTTGTAAGGCATGTAGCACTTCATCTTTTCTTCGGATTAAATTATTGGTTAATAGGTTGTCCAGTTTGTTTTTTTCTGCTTCCAATTTCAGCCGCATAGAAAAAGCCTCTTTGTTTTCTCGTTGCAGCCTTTGAATATCATCATTTAAAGAATCCACTTCTGCTTGATCTGCTACCGATAACTGAGATAGCAACTCCTAAAAAAAGATAGTAAGTAAACTAATATTCTCATATGATCTACAAAAGTAGTTGAATAAATTATTAATATCTATTAAATGATTAATAATACTACTACTAGGTGGATGGTGACTTACTTTTATAAATATTATATTAAATATTTATTTGAAAAACAAAAATCTAAAAACTAAGATTTAAATTAAAATTTCCGCCATTATTAAAATTAATAATAATTCGTTTTTTTACTACTATATAAAAATACTGTGTTTCATTTCTTTTGAACAATGCTCAAGGAAATATCTATAAAAAATGCAAAAATCTCAATCATTATACCAATGTCATTAATCAGTTTTATATCAGCAATAATTTAAATAGCTTCTTTGTGAAAAAAATGTAGTTTCAGATGCTCCTCCTCATAGTTGAAAACAATCATTTCTCAATACTTTATAATTTAGAAAAAAAAACTATTAATAAGACGTATAAATTTGTAATAAAGAGCTATATAAAGAAACTTATGCAATAGCCTATCAAATAAATTGGAAAATGTCAACAGCTACTGCAAGATTTTTTCCACATTTGTCTAATGTCTAATCCTTCCAAGCCCTAACTTACTACCTTATAATGCCGACAAGATACTCAGTTTGTTTAACTGAAAACAGTTGCTGAAGCTATCTGTGATAGAAGTTAATTTTTATTCTGATTTAATTTAATTTATTTATTAGTTTTTAAAGGGGAGAATAGTTGCGCTATTATAAGGGTTCACAGAACTCAGCAAGAAAACTCTTGAATATAATTGAATAAAATGTTCACACATTGTAAAAGAAAGTCCAATCTGTGTCCTCAATTTTTTTTAAAACTGATGCTTTAAGTCGCTTCTCCGCAATTAATTTTTAAAAAGTGGCGTTATTATTTAGTTCTTCATTAATTTTTTACTTGTTAAATATCCAACTCTTTAACCCAAAACATGAAGACATAGAATATTGTATGTAGTTCAACATATAAAAAGAGTGATGACTGAAATCTTTTTGTTTGGATATTGAGTTGGGTGGCGTTTTGACCAATAAGAACAAATTTTACTTAAAAACGACGCTGTACGTTTCAATATGTTTCTAGAAAAAAAGGTTCACCGACATTCTTGTAGATGTGATAGGATTTAATATTTTTCTACAATAACACTACTAGCGGCACGCCTACAGTACGCGGCGACTAAACCACTTTTCTAGCGTTAAGTTACATCAAAACTTGATACAATCCTAGCACATTATGATATTAGTTCTAAATATTTATTTATTGAATACAACACCAAAGCCATTTTGATACCAATTCAAGTAAAAATATTATTTTCATAAAAGTTGCGGAAAAGTAAAAATAGACCCTGACAGCCAACGCTCTATAATATTATTTTTTTAAGCATAAGAATATTTAGACAAACCTGGTGTAATTCAGATTCCAGTCCTTCTTTCGTTGTCTGCATCTGTTCCAAGCTTGCTTTGCATTGTTGTAAAGATCTCTCCTTTGGAGCACGAAAACGTTCAATACTACTAAGCTCTTCCTTCATCAGCCTCAAATCTCCTTTCACTTTATCAAATATAGCCCTAAGAATAAGTAACTATAGATTGAATTGAGATAAACACTAGCACTCACTTTGCTTTACTATTTTTAGTTTCAGTCTTCTGCATATCAGAAACAATGTTATTGATTTGAGTTTCGGTTGTTCGTAGCTCATCCCTAAGTGTTCGAAGTTCCTCTTCACATTGCTTTATCTGCTCCATTAGCTCACTCCGAGTTTTTTGCATTTCCAAACGTGAACGTGATGTATTGAAGTAGCCACCAGTTAAACAACCTTTGGATGATACTTGATCACCATCAAGGGTGACACAATCTAAACCAGTTGATTTAGCTAGTTTAGTAGCAACATCTAAATTACGGCAAATTAAAGTTTTGCCAAAAAGATATCTCATTGCTTTATCAAATTTTTCATCGTACCGCAATTTCGATACCATAGGAATTGCATCCTAGAAATATGATCAAGTTTTGTAAAATTATGATAAAAAACAATTAATAATCTTAAAAAACTTACACCATCATGTGGATAATCTTGTACTCTTACATTCAATCTATTCAAAGGCATGAAAGTAACTTCTCCTGGTAATTTCTGCTTATTCATCTCATTAAGAATTTGTGTACTAACTTTATCAGTTTCAAGAACATGGTGAAATAATCTGTTGCCAGCAGTTACTTCTACAGCAGTATAAATAGATTTGTCACAATTAAAATTTTCTATAACTGGACCATAATATGATCGAGCAATTTCTGCTTCCCGTCCACCTTTTGCTATGAATGTGTCTAAAACTTTTCGAACAGAATCTCGTCCATTTAGAATAGGCTTACCAGCCATAGAACGTAAAGCTTGATCTGCTTTTAATAAATCATCTTTTAACGAGGCTAAATTTTGTTGTACATTGTTTTCTTTACGCCATAACTCACTAACACAAAAAACATTATATGCAAAATGAATATCACTAAAATTCATATATTACTCACTTTCTTGCAGTCTGGTATTGATCCTTGCTCTTCTTTAGTTCATAGCAGGCTTTGTTATGTTCATCAATACAAACCCTTTGCCTTTCCATTTCTTGTGTTTGCTCTTCAATTTTTTTGTTTAATTCAACTTGTTTCGCTGCATCACGTTTAAGGTCTTCTGTCAATTTATCTCTGTGATCACGTTTATCTTTCAGTTGTTTATTAAGAGATCTAGAATTAGAATAAATTTAAATTATTATATTATACACATAATTTAAATAAATTATTGATACTTACTTCAATTCATTTTGAATCCACTTATCACGGTCATCTCTTGACGTAAATTGGCTCCCTCTACCCTGCTTAGCATAGAGTTCTTTTCTTTTTTGCTCTTTTAATGTCAACTCTCTAGTACATTCTTCTTCCTTCCGTTTCATTGCTTCATATTGAGGTTTAACCTAGAATAATAATGTAAATACAATGCTTCATAAAATGGTCAGATAATACAAAATTTATAAAACCAAAAATTTATTATTTTTATTTTAAAATTTCAAAAACCTAAACGAATCTTTTCTTATATATTCTAATAAATTTTCTTTCAATATTAACATTGTATTACAATTCAAAGAAAGCTTTTTTAGAATTATATTAAAATTAAAGTAAATCAATTTTTGCCATTACTAATTTGTACACTATAACTCAAATCCAATTCTAACTTTAAATTAATTAATTTTCACATCTATCCAAAATGTGCCCAATTTTTCTCATTCTATTATTTTTACTATTTTACTTTAAACATTTTCTAGCTACTTTAGTATATAATTACTTTTTTAATTGTGTTGAAACGTGCTAAACCAAGTTTGTGACAACTTCAAACAGAATTTGTTTTGTGAAGTAGAAATTAAAACCTGCATTGCTGTAATTACTACTGAACCATCAATTGAGTCGTCTAGATTCAAAACGTGTTACATAATTTTTTTATGAATTTGAGATTATCTCATTTTCAGCAAGTCTATAGCTGGGTTTATAATTTTATTTGACAACTTTTATAATAGCATATAAAATCTCTTCCCCCCTTCCACTTGTTACCAAAATTTAGAAAATATAGTTCTTCATTTAAGAATATTATACGTTCTTTTTGATTCCTGTAAAATTTGATTTTGGTGATCTAACTGGTTTTGAATCTAGATGACTCAATTAACATATTGTTATTTTTTGGTTAAATTTTAAATTGTATATAGATGATATTCAAGCCCCACTTATTTAATTATGAACATATAAGAATATATATATTTTACCTTTTCTAATTCTGCTTCTTTTTCTTTGATGCTGTTTTCTAACCGAGCTAATTCATTCTCAGCTCGTTCTTTAGATTTATTATCACCTTGGACTTCCTCAGAAAGATCCTTTATAGTCAAATCCAGTTTAGCTTTTTCTTTGATTAAATGTTGATGATCATTGTTTAAAATATCTCTCTCATCTTTATATGATGTAGACTCCTTCTTTGTATCTTTTAACTTACGAGAATATGTTTTTATTTGGTCTTGGGCTTTCTTCAAATTTCCTGCTAATTTTTCTTGTTCAGTACCAGATTCAGTCCTTTGCTTTTCCAACTGAAAAAGAAAATACAACTATATTTAAGACCATTTTGAATTAAAAAAATGTATATAACAAGAAATATACAAAACTAAATTAGAGAAGAAATACAAATCAGCGATAGATTTTTCAAACTACAGTACTACTTTTTTTTAATAATCTGTATATTAATGTTTTTGCTGTAACAAAACTATTCAAAGATGCTTGCAAACAGAAGAGTATAGAGTTGCTCTGCCCACAGATCTAATAACCACAACAAACAATTTTATTGTCAATAAATGAGTATTTTTATATAATCAACCAACCAGTAGATTAGGAAGAAATTAACATTACTTACATCTGATAATTTCTTCTTTGTTTCATTAAGTTCAACTTCATGGATTATATATTCTAGGGCTCTTCGGTTTTTGTCATGATGTTGGTATTGTTTTAACTCTTCTTTTTCTTCTTCCAAGGTACTCAAACGTTCTTCAATTGTACGCAAAAATTCTTCTATTTTTTCTACTTTTCCTTCAGTCTCTCTTAATATCGCCATAGATTCATCACGACGCTCATCATATACACGAGTACCAGCTACTTCTCTTAACAGTTTTAATCTATGAGAGTCTGGCGCTGTTGCCATTTGATTAATCTAAAAAATAATATTAATACATTAGTTAAACTTCATAAGAATATCTCAAAACTTCATGATTAAATAATTGATTTAAATAGAGTAGATAAAATTAAAACTATATTTACCTTTCCTTGTTTAACAATGTAATATGGGTTAGAATTAGAAAACCCCGCAGATTCCAATAGATTCATAACTTCACTTCTTGGAACAAGTTTCTTGTTTAAAAAATATTGATCTTTCTTGGCACCAATTACACGTTTCAAGAATATTTCATCTTGATCAATCTGAAATATTCATTAATATATTATACACACACTCATTAATTAAGCTAAAAGTACTTACTGGAACTCGGTTGTCAGAATTATCAAAGATAATTTCAACATATGCAGATACGACTCTAGGTCCAGTACCTTCATGTAATAGAGCTTGTCGCTGTTCCGGACGAAGATGTACAAATTCATCACTAAGTACAAATTGAATTGCTAGAATTAAAAATGGTAACTTTTATCACATTATATTTTAATGATTACAACGTCCCACAACACAAGGCTAAGTACTATAAAAATGTGCAAACTAATAAAATTCATTAAATAGTTGATAAATGAGACTCATCTTAATGTTCAGATGACAAAGAATTGTTAAACAAACTCTTTATATATATTTTATTCAATGATGTTTAATAAAACATAATAGGCCACAAGACATTGGTCAATAGCCCTTTTTATAACCCCACTTACCATTACACAATTTATACAGAAAAATTCAAAATTGCACAGCTTCTTGTATCTTGTAGAAACTTATATATACTTATATAATAAGACAAAAAGTTTCATCTGCCATAAAATGTATTGTTACCAAGATATCCCCAATTTTGTTTTAAAAATCAATTAAAAAAATAAATAAAATAAAATACTAAACTTGAAAAACATACAAAGTGACCCAATAAGTAAAAATAGAAGACTACAGCCAAGTCTTTGTAGTTAGCAAAAAACAATTTAGATAAGTTTCTTCATTTGATAAATAAAAGAAGGTACAATTATTTTCAATTTATACAGATTCATTATCATAAAATATGGCTTTTAATATTTTTAAGATTTTATAAAGAGTAAAATAATGTTTAAATCATCTTTTTTTTTAGAAGCGACTTTAACTGTTTACATAAAAATAGTTTTACATTGTATTATTTATCAAATAATACCTTTATCCAAAAAGTTTTTCAAAGACAGATGTATCCATTCTCCACTTATTTATTTCTCCTTTTTACATTAAAATATTATAAATTTTGGTAATAGTAAATATTAATAATGAATACAATTATGATATTACTATATATTCTTCTATACAGGGTGTAGATTAATTGGCGGATAAACGCCAGGTAACTTTATAGATCGTGCCAAAAGAAAACGAAAATCTTAATTCCAAAATGCTGAAAAACTTTTCGTTTGGCCTCACGAGGTCCTCAAAGTTTCAATTTTGTCAATACAAATATTGTTTTAATTGCATATATTATGTACCAATTTGCTTTCTTTAGTATAATAAAAATTACGAGGTTTATTGAAACTTAATAATAAAAAACATTGAAAAATGTGCAAATTATTTTTGAAGAATAAATCAAATTTAAATTAAAAATACGCTTGGCAACGTAGCAAAATTTTTAATAAAATTCAAATTATAAAGTAGGCAATGCAATAAATGTCAGGGGGTCAATTCTGATCTCTCGTGACTTTTGTCATCAGTGACTTTTAAATTCAAATAAAATTCAATTTAAATATTATGATATACTTTATTCTTTTGATAATCATTAATTTAAAATTGTGTGAGGTTGCACATTGACGACACATACCGCATTATTAAATTATGAATGGTGTTCTGATGCATTTGCGAAATATATTATGTTGCGTTCGTCTAGTATGCGGCGGTCTGAATTATGTCTGTCTCGGATTAACAACTACTACGTTGCCATGTCAATCCCGTGACCACCCTTGACAAAAACCATCGGTGACTTTTGTCGTTTCACCATGCGGCTAAAATGCGTTTTCAAAATAAATGTGTGCAAATCCAGCAAATAGGTACTATAATTATTATTGAATTATAGAACAATTTATACATTGCAGCTGATACAACTATTATAAATTATTAGATTCTGTCATAAATAAAAATATTAATTATTTCAATGCACAATTGATTGTTTGAAAATATATTTAAAATAATTGACATATAGCAACTCTGACAGATTTAACATTTACCGCCGGCGATGCTTGAGAACGTCATAAATTCGATATCGATACGTGCTTTAAAGTGTTTAGAAGTAAACGGTGGCCAATTTGAACATTTGTAGTTTATAATAAAAAATAAAATTTGATGTGTGTATTAAATTGCCTATTTTATGTGTATTAAGTTGCCTACATTATAGGTTTGAATTTAGAAAGTTTGCAACGTTGCCAAGTGTAACAAAACTTTGAGAACCTCGTGAGGCCAAACGAAAAGTTTTTCAGCATTTTGGAATTAAGATTTTCGTTTTCTTTTGGCACAATCTATAAAGTTACCTGACGTTTATCCGCCAATTAATCTACACCCTGTATTGAATTGTTCTCTATTATTTTGTCTAATATTTAAAAAAAAAAAAACAATTTTCTGAAGCCTGTATATCAACATTTTTACATTTATATTGCCAATCATAATTTTGTAGACAAACAAACAAAAATAATATAAAGCATTTAATCAAAAGTTAAAAATGATCTTTTTTTCTTATCTGTAAACACTCATTATCCTGTATTAGGTTTAGCAAGTGTCTTAAAAATCATATACCAGTTGTCAAAACAGATACATGATTTTGAAAGTTCTGGGTCAAAAACTACATAATTAGATTTTATATACCCATATCTTTATTGAGTAATTAATTACATATGTATAAAAAATTTCTTCTCCATTTTTAAACTATTGCTAAATAAACCTATTCCATTTCAATCTAATATTATATTGATAATAAAATTTCTTTTAGATCATCATATTTTATTTGTAATAAAAAATGAGTCCTGAGTGTAAAAATGGCTAAACAGTTGCTACAATCCAAAAAAAATCGGGAAAGGTGATGCTATCACATTTTGCCATTTTGCCATCAGAACTAAAAAATAAAGATACACAACCAAAACTATTCAAGCACGTCCAAAATGGAGAAAGTACATAGTACATAATAGGAACTGGTTTGAAAAAATTGCATACTTGATCTTAACATTGCTTCAATAAACATATAAAATACCACATTTAAAATAAAATTAGATATGTACAAAATTTAAAAAAAACTGTAAAACAAATATATAAAAATGAATAAAACCATAATTCATAAAATTAAAAAATTAAATATTGAATACAATTTACTTACCATAGAAAAAATTACTTTTTCCGGAGCCATTTCTTCCAACAACTACATTATGTCTTTTATCAAATGGATCAACAACGGTTTGATCTCGGTAGCTTTTAAAACCTTGAATAATAACCTATAATCAAAAAGCCAATATCAAAATTATGTAGATTATTAAATAATTTGTCTTTCTAAAGTTAGATAAAATGTTAGTAAGTAGAAGTTTTATGTTACAAAAGAATTGAAGTCTTTATCCAGATAAAAACAACTATACATACATTATAACATTTAGTAATATTAACAAAAACATTAGCAACGTTCAGATAAACTCAACATTTGTTGGCATTAAGACATCAAAATTGAAAATAAACAGCTAAAACGCTCTGAACAGTTGCCAACTATGTAAATTGTCAGCAACTACATAAACATAAAGCTACTAAATTAAATAAATTATTTAAATATTTATTTAATATAATGATAAAATGTTTATTGAAAATATCTTTAAAGTATTTTGTAAATGCAACCACATTCGCAATTAATTAATAAAACTTAAAAACAATAGTGGCAATATTACAGAACCCTGTGGAAAACCAAGATTGGCATTTTCACTTTATGACATTATATTATTTATACTGACAATCATTTTTCTGTTTGTTAAGAAAGAATCTAACTAGCTAGCAAGTTTACCACAAACGCCAAGGTTTTAACTTCTGTGCAAGAAAGTCAGGTCTAATACTATTTAAAGCTTTCAATAAATCAAAATTATGGCTACTACATATTTGTTATTATTTAGAGCGTTATGTTTTTTGATAACACGGTTTGTTGTTGTGGTTTCAGTCTATTTACATATATGCCCTGAATTCGGTCAAAAATTAAAAAAACTTTTGAAGTATGCAGTTAATTGTTTATACACTACTCTCTTTCAAATATTTTAAACAAATTTGTATCCAAAGCATTTGCAAAGTATTTGCATAATTGTAACTTTGTTTTTGTTTGTCAGTGAATGTATTACCATTATTTTGGAACTTATATATTGATTTTAGTTTGTTATTACAATTGGTAATTTTATTTACAATCTCCAGACATCACTTTTGATTTTGAGCCAAATAACTTTGCTGTATTCATTTATCTAAATTTCAATTTCAATTTCGTATCTTTAGCTAACAGTCTTTTGTTATTTTATATTTTATGCTTCCATTTACCGTATATGCATATGAGATGCATGGTGCTATTAAAGAATTTGTGTGAGAACTTAAAATGAGTGTATGGTCATCTCCTAGTCAATCAATAATATTTTGATTGAATAACTTTGTGTGTTAGTTTTGGTATATTTATTAAATAATTAATTTTAGATAAATATAGGAAGTGGTATATACTTATTGCAGTTTCTTTTGGTATCATTTCCTTCCTTCGTTTAATATTTTGTTAACATGGTTTTCAAAAAAATTGACATTACTCAAAAAACAAAGTTTTTGTGTTAAAAGTAGAAAACAACTACAAATTGTGAACATTTTTAGATCGAAAAGTGTCGCATCTAAAACTTTAAGTGTTACCTAAGAGAGTGTGCTTATAAAGACCGAATTATGAGTAGAAAAAGAATTTTCTTTTAGAATGGTTTATAAAACATCATTCTCCAAAATTTATTTTCAAGTTATTTATATGTCGTTTTTCCTCATTTATTATTAACATCTTCATTTATGTTTCTTTATTTTTTACATAAAATATTATACAAGTGTCATCAGTATATGTATATATTTTGTCAGTCAGATTTATCTTATATATGTATATCATTTAAGTATAATATATACAGTATTAGCACCACCCATATTTTTCTTCCATCAATGCACTAAGTATGTTGTTTATTCTTGATTGTTGATTTCTGCTTTTAATGTAAGTTGTTATGTTTGTCCGCTGATTCAGTTTTATTTGTCTTGTTTAGTCCGTGTTCTGTTATAATTTTACTTGATTCTTTTTTGTTTGACTAATAATTATTATTCATATTAATGAATTAATGATTTTATTTTATTTATTTATTTTATTTTATTTTTACATTACAGACATGTTTCGATGAGTTATATCATCATTATCAATGTATATATATATATTATATTTCAAACTGATTGAATATTTAAAAAATTGTTTTTTCCCGCTACCCTGATATCCGTATTATTTATTTAAATTTCTATATTCCCGCTGACTTGAATTTTGAAATTGTCATTTATTAGACGTTATAAATTTAAAGGTTAGATAATCTATCAAATATATATAAATATTTACATTATAATTTAAAATTTCTATTTAACTAAAATTTATTTTTATTAACATATCTAATAGTGGTGAATTATATATATCTAATTGTTCATTTATTACTGTATAATTTTGATTTTTTAAATGTTTTTTAATTTCTAAGCTTTCCAAAAATGTTAAATATTCTACACATTTCGGATAAAAATTTAACATTTTTGGAAAGCTTAGAAATTAAAAAACATTTAAAAAATCAAAATTATACAGTAATAAATGAACAATTAGATATATATAATTCACCACTATTAGATATGTTAATAAAAATAAATTTTAGTTAAATAGAAATTTTAAATTATAATGTAAATATTTATATATATTTGATAGATTATCTAACCTTTAAATTTATAACGTCTAATAAATGACAATTTCAAAATTCAAGTCAGCGGGAATATAGAAATTTAAATAAATAATACGGATATCAGGGTAGCGGGAAAAAACAATTTTTTAAATATTCAATCAGTTTGAAATATAATATATATATATACATTGATAATGATGATATAACTCATCGAAACATGTCTGTAATGTAAAAATAAAATAAAATAAATAAATAAAATAAAATCATTAATTCATTAATATGAATAATATAAAAGGATTTTATAAAATAAAAATAGAAAATATAAAAAAAAAAAAAAAATAATAATAATTATTAGTCATTAGTTAGTAAAGAACGATTACCTTATTTATTAGTCACAAATCAAAACTTATGCAAATGACTAAGGAATAACTAACCAAAGTTTGGTAAATCATTATAAAAAATTTGAGAAAATTTAAAAATGATTAATGATAGTTATAAAAAATTTAAAAATTAAAAAAAAAACTACAATTTTTTTTTAATTTAAATATAAAAAACTTAAATAATTTAAAAAACTTTAGATAAAAAAATAAGGAAATTAAAGATATATTAAATAATTTTAAAAAAATTAAAAACATTTTCAAAAATAAATTTAGATTTTTTTTTTTTTAAATAATTTACCAAAAAGTTAAGAAAATTTAAGTAATTAAATAAAAAAAATAAAAATAATTAAGAAAATTTAAGAAAATGTCTTAGACAGTTGTACCATGCTAGGTGCGTATTAAGCTGTAAAATATTGTTATTCATAAACTTGCATTTGATGCCTTGAGATTAGTGTCTGCATGCGGAAAAGCCCACTAGTACAAGCACTCCCCCCTAATGTTTATTTCAAAAGCACAGCATTGTTACAAAATAAAGTACAATGAATTAAAAAATTGTACACTTTTTTTCCATAGTGAGCCCTTTTCAATATTTTGCAGAAGAACCCAAAGTTTCTAGCTCCGCCACTGCATTACTGCAAATAGTTTGATAGTTTAAAATATTATTTGACAGATCTGATAAGTATCTGCTAAATTATAATATTATTGTATACTGTTTAATAGTTTTATTATCTTCTTCACAGATGTAATGTTTTTGACAGTTTAGTAATTTTTTGAAAAATGTGATTACTTTTTGACAGAATATTTCTGTTAACATAAATTATTTCTGTAAATTATTTGACACATATATTTTTTTTTAATTCTTAGTTACTATTGAACTGCTGGAACAATCCTTTTTGACAATTTAGAATTAAATTTTATATATCAAAGAGATGGTACACATTTTATTACATGCTGTAAAATGTTTTTGTAACTTTTTAAAGTTTATACTAACTTTTTGACAGATGTAATCATTTTTTTGACACTTAACTTATCAGATTGCTAAAAACTAGATGACTAACTTTTTGACACATGTAGTAATATTTTTGACAATTTAGTAATTTTTTGACAGTATAGAATACAATTTTAAAAAATGTAGTACCTTTGGCCTACTTATGACATATTTACACATTATTGTAACCTATTTCCAAGTTGTAATTTTTTTTTAAGTTTAGATATTTGTTTGACAGATCTGCTATATTTATGTCAACAGAAACTATTACTTTAACTTACTTTTTGATAGATATAGTAAGTTGTTGATAGCTTAGTATACAATTTCACTGATTTGGTATAGATTTAGCAATCTATAAGATTTTTACACATATCTGTAAACTGCAAAAATGTATGCTTTTTTCCAAAACCGTTTCTGAAGGTGCCCTTTCAAAATTTTGGCCCTAAAATCTTAACTCGGCCACTGGGTTCTACAAAAACGCGCAGGAACAATAGTGGGTTGTAACGTGCTGATGCACAAGAATAAGATGGACCGGACTAACTGAAGCGCAACTCAGTGGGACAAAAGTAACTTAAAACAAAAAACGTACGGCCAAATAACTCCGTTATTTTTTAACCAATTTATATGACTCAAAAACCTATTTAATGGTTTTCTGAGTATTATAAAGGCAGGTACACACATATTTGTTTTTATTTTTAGTATAGTTTCTATGGCAACCAACTTTATTTTTGATCTCTCAGATCACATAGTTCAAATAAACTTGGAAAGCGATAACTATTAACAATATCAGTAAATATGTTATATTTTAGACCTAGAAACCAATTGTATATATAAAGATGTAACACATTTTATACTGTTTGCAGGAACCTATGCGATACACAGAGCAAAATTTAGTTAGCAACAGATTTACATCAAATGGTATTACATGTGAATGACAATTAACTTATATATCCAATCAATTTAATTTGAGCTCAGATATTGAAAGCCTAACAAATAAAGTTCACTTACAAACTAACAAAAAACATACCACATAAATAGATGTAGGAAATATGCTTCGTAGAAATATCGGATATTATCTAAATATGTATAAAAAAAAGTATAGTAGACCAGTTAACAAAAATTTCTGTTACTTTTCAATTTTGCAAGATTTACATTAATTTTAAAAGTACACAGAATATTCATTTATTATGTTATTATTTTAATTTAAATAAGATGAAATGGCAAAGTTTAAACAACTTTTCTATGAATATTAAATCAGTTGTTAAGAAGAGCTTATTGTTTCATGAGCTGGCAGTATATTATTATTGTTATTTTCAATTTCATTATTTCTATAACTGAGTTTTGGTAATATTACAAGAAAATTAAAGAACAACCCTTATTTGGTATTAAAAGTCATTCATAACAATAAGATTAAATGTTATTGAAATTAAAAACATTTGTTTGTAGTACTACTTGTTAGGTTATAAGATATAAATAAGTGTTGAATATTCATTACCTGTTTAATATGCATCTTATATGTTTATTAGATGTGTAGTTTAATTATGTCATACATTCTTTAACAATTTAAAACAGTATTTGCACCGAATTCACTAATGGTTTGGTTTATTTGGGTAATGTTAGGGTTAGTAACAGCTTCCAAATGAAGTTTGCTACAAACGGAAGAACAGACAAATTACTACTGACCAAAGTTAAGTTAAAGTAGCATCAATTTTGACGAAAACAACTGCATACAGTCGAAGTGAGCGCTGTTGCAACATTTCATTTATAATACCTTAAGATAAGAACTTTATTCATTTTTTGTAATTAAAGTAAAAAGTGACCGAACTTCATGTTATCTAGTAATCAATTTAAAAAATGAAAACAGTTTGACGCAAATTTAATATTTAATCGATAAAATAAACAGTTCGAATAGTTTTTTGAAAAATTAATGCACAAAACTAATGCCGTTTTCGGCTGTGACATTTGAGGTCGCCCTGGAGTACCCAGAAATTTGACTTAAAAGGATATTGCTCTTTTCCGGTGCATATCCGTCTATCCTACAATAGGTGTGTTCCTCCATTTAAGCGCTTTATGCACCCTGTGCGTTAGAGAATTTTAAAATTTTTACGGGCAGAAGCGTCTCACACTTGACAAACAAACCAGAAAATATTTGGAATTTGTAGGACGTTCTATACCTAGAAAACACATAAAAAATGTAAGATTCGTTTGACAATCAAATTCAAAAATTACTGAATAGTACCACCAAGTGCGACTATTTTGACAAATAGAAAACAGCTAATATAGCGTTCTAAAAAAAAAACGTTATCCAAACAAAAAAATCTGCTCCGAGGGCACCCCAATGCAAGGGGTATCAATAATTATAGCAAATATGACCACAGGTGATTCACTAACTGCACTGACTGACCCAGGAAAATAGCAGTAAAATAAATACTAGTTTTATTATATGTAAGTCAAAAACAAACAGCTGTTCAAACTTCAAAGGCTTCAAAATGTCACGACCAGGTATTTATAAATATAATGTAAAGTGCAATTTTGTATATAAGTATATTATAGCCTTATAACTGAATACCAGTAATAAAAATATAGTATTTTTTATAACAAGAGTGGATAGTACGCCCATATTGCACGAAGACGAATTTGGAGCACGACGCTGCAGGCGGAGTGCTCCAAACGTCTAAGTGCGATATGGGCATTCCACTCGCGTTGTACAGCTTACTTTTTCTACGACTGATAAAAATCTAAAAATTATTTTAAAACTTTTCAATTAATCATTTAACATTATTTTATATTGAAATAAATTCAGGTTATGTTTGACATCTGACGTTTCGCATAATTATCAAATTCAGAACTACCTATAATTTTGGTTAAATTATGTTGATAAAATATTTAATTAAAAATGTTTTTAAGCTTTATTGTATAATTACAGTTAATAAATAAGACGTTCTTAATCTATTTTTGACATTTTACAAATAAAAAAACCATTTGTATTTAGCAGCATAATCAAATAAACATTGTGATTTGTATTTTTTGTTTTTATGGTTGGTACGACATATTATATCCACTCTAGAGTCAATGGCAGCGTTCAGGACAACTCATCATGCGTACTGAACGCGCTTGATGACTATCGTTTGCTGGCAGCGCTTGTCATTTTACTCATCATACATCTAGGTTTGCTTGGTTTGCGCTTTTATTTGAAAAATAAGTTTATCATGTCAAAACTAAACTACATAGCAGTTATATATGTTTTTAAACGAAAAATAAGCAACATAGGTAAATGAGATTACAACGTAATATTAACGCTGTAATAATTTGACTGAGAGAAGTAAAAAATGATAAAGATAATCAATTGCAGTACTCCGTTGCCAACTTCAGGGTAATCTTATCCTACACCTTTACCTTAAATGGCATTATTTATTGAGAATATATTATATCTCGTTAAGTAGCGGCTTCATAAACTAATTAAATTATTTATTTAAATTCAAAACTCTGAGCTTTATGTTTATGTAGTTGATAAAAGTTTACACGGTTGGCAACAGTGGCAAAATATACCGTTCAGACGGGCTCAGCGCTTATTGAGGCAGCGCTGGCAACTGATGAGTTGTACTGAACGCAAAAAATGGTTCCGTTCAGTACAACTCATCAGTTGCCAGCGCTGACTCATCAATTGGAGATAAGCAATAATTTATTTTTTTTTTAATATATTTGCCGATTAAACGCTGGTGGCTAATAAGTTGCTTTGTCAGCATAAAAGCGTACCTAAATGTATGATGAGTCAAATGACAAGCGCTGCCAGCAAACGATGATTTCCGCCGCCCGTTCAGTTTGAATAATTGAAAGCGATGAGTCGTCCTGACCGCAGCCAATATATGATACATATCCATTCAGTTGGGCGTGGACAATATATAGAAGGGAGTAGAAAATAACATTTTTTTTATATTTTCTTTTAAAAGTCAAAACGAGCTTTGGTTTCGCAAAGCATGTGACATAAATATAAAAAGTAGTAAAACAATTTATCTTTGTTTCGGTTATTTTGATGCATCAGCTTATTTTAGTTTACAATATGCGCGTTTGTTTCGCCAATATCACTGATATTTTGATCACTTGGTGATGATAAATTAAACAAATTTGGTGACATAAATTTAAAAATATGGCGAGTAATGAATAAAACAATTTGAGATAAGGTGAAATTGGTCGTTTTTTGTTATGTACCATGTTAAACAATAATTAAGTAAAAATTTAGGTCATCACCAAGTGATCAAAATTTCAGTGATATTGGCGAAACGAATGCGCCTCTTGTATGCAAAAATGAGTTTGACATTTATAACTCTGCCGTTGTAGGTCACAAGCCCAAAAATAAAAAGGAGAAAAAATGGCAAGTTTTAAAAATAACGCTTCTATTGACGCAAAATTAACTCAGCGCCGCTAGGCGACCGTTTTACTAACTTAATGTTTCTTCCCAGGAGCCAAGATAGGCGCAAACACTTGTGGCAAAATTTGTATAGGGAATTAATCATCTTCTATTGTATGATCTGTGCTGCTAACTGTTTCCAAGTATACCTTTTCCGTTCTTTTTACTAGGTGTTCATTTATTCTTTTTTTTTTTCTCAAATACATCTACAATTTCTCTTTACTCACACTGACAAATGCCGCTTTTAGATCCAAGAATAATGCATACAACTTTTCTTTCTTTTCTGCTATTTTCTTTTCTACTATATGGTGTAGTATGTATACATTACCCATAGTTTCTCTTCCTTTTCTAATCCCGGCCTGTCCGTCAAGCAATATCCCATTCATCTCTAGTTTTACATTCAGTTTTTTTTTTAGTATCATGGCGTAGATCTTGTACACTGTACTTAGTAAAGTTATACCTCTGTGATTTTTGCAAACTCTTTATTTCTTTTTTTTGTGAGTCAGACTTACCAGACCTATTTTCCACTGACTAGAAAACTCTTTTCCTTTCCATACTTTATATATTATCTCACTCAGTCTCTCAATCAGATCTTCCGTACCATACATTCATGCTACATTTTGTATTCCATCTACATCTGGCGTTTTTTGTTTTTTTAGTCTTTTAATTTGCTTCCATGTCATTTCTTTTGTTATTATAAGTAATTGCTTGGCATTAATAGTTTCTTTAGGTTGATATAAAAATCTAAACTAAATAACTAATTAATAAATAATTGATTTGTTTTGCTTTGCTTGGTAAACTGTTCTCTTGCTTTAAAAAATTACCTTTGTCACTTGTTACACAATATACTATTGATTACATTTTTTAAACTTGAATCAAATCGATTGGAAGTAGTTTTGCTAGACGTGAAATGTGTATGATTTAGCACAATTTGTGTTATAAAAAAAATCATATTTTCTTTGACATTATTAATTTAAATCTCAGAGGGGTAATTCTGACATATATCGCATATCGCTGATTGCAATTAATGACGTCTTCATCTATTAAATAAATTTGCCGGTGATCTTGTTTCGTACTACAGAACCATCTAGTAATATAAATTTAATACCAAGCTTCAAGTTAATTGCATTTTTAAACGTCAATATCTATTATTAATTACAAATTTATGATTTAAATAAAAAAACTTTCTCTCCATTAATTGCGATAAGCAATTTGCAATATAACCCCCAGTTGTCAGATAATTATGGCGTTTTTGGCTGTGACTCTCTTTATGCACTGGGGCACAGATCATACAACGACAACGGCAGAGTTAAAAATGTCAAATTCAATTTTGCATACGTTGTAAACTAAAATAAGCTGATGCATTAAAATAATCGGAACAAAAATAAATTGTTTTACTATTTTTTATATTTATGCCACATGCTTTGTGAAACCAAAGCTCCTTTTGACGATTTTTAGACAAAAATATATTTTTTTTTAAATTTTTATTACTGGTATTCAGTTATAAGGCTATAATATACTTATATACAAAATTGCACTTTACATTATACTTAAATACCTGGTCGTGACATTTTGAAGCCTTTGAAGTTTGAACAGCTGTTTGATTTTGACAGACATAAAATAAAACTAGTATTTGAGCCACTGCTATTTTCCTGGGTCAGTCAGTGCAGTTCGTAAATTACTTGTGGCTATATTTGCTATATCTATTGATACTCCCTGGTTAGCAGAGTCTGTATGAATGGCAAAATAAGTAAAAAGCTTTGGATTACAAAAGGTGTTAGACAGGGATGCCCACTCGAAAATAAACAAAATGATTAGATGCCTGAATAAGTATTTCAGAAAAAAAGAGTTAGAAGTGAATGTAAATAAAACAAAAATGATGACTTTTAGAAAAGAGGAAAGAAGACGTAGAGTAGAAAATTGGAAATGGGATAAGATATGTTTTTTGTACAATCAATAATAAAAATAAACACATAAAAAATATGACAAGAAAGGCAAATAAAGCAATAGGACAAGTGTGGAGAATTGTTGAAATTTTTTTTGAATGTATAAGAATAAAAGGAATGTTGTTTGATAGTTTAGTAAAAAGTATGTTATTATACGGAGCAAAAATTTGGGGATAGAAAGAGCAACAAAAATTAGAGGCTATTGAAACAAAATACTGAAAATAAGTATTAGGAGTAAACAAAAAGACTCCAGCATACATAGTAATGGAAGAAGTTAAAATAAATAAATTAAGAGTAGAAGCAGGAAAGCGCGCAATGAGGTATGAAGAAAGAATGAAAGAAAGGAATGATTGTAAAATACTACAAGATTGCCCAAAGAAGAAAATGAAGGAAAAATGCAAAAAATGGGAACATGCAGAGAAAAATATGTTAACAAGAATGGATATGCTAGTGAAGAAGTAGAAAGATTGAGAATAGATAGAATATGTAGAATGAAATTATGATAAGAGATAGAAATATACAAGTGAGATATTTAAAAGTGCTACTGAGTACTTTTTGCACAGCTATCACTCACATTTAAGACAGACTGTGCAAAAAAATAATCCACTATTGCAATTGATTTTCAGTCTCTATGTGATAGGAGGTGGTATTGAAGGTGTGCACCAAGTATAATACTTCTGGAAAACATCAGGTGTTATGTAGTCTAACGTTGCAATTGACCTTTGATACTTAAAGCAACTTATCTATGTGACTATGGTTGCTAGAATGCCGTCGACGTAGCAAGGTTTGTCGTGACAACGTTAACTTTTTGTAGAGATTTTGCTAGGAGTTGCAGGGGTATCGCGTTGGTTAAGGCGGATTTCCAATCTGTAACAACAATGTGATTTTATCTGTGGCTGCAACGGGACTGACTGCAGAATTCTGAAAGAAAATTTTTTGTATGCACTTTAGTCAAGCGCGTTGCGGAGTAAGTATGTGCTATAGATGTCAACTTCATTTTTTATCTTGCACACACTTATATTTTGCACACACTAATGTCTTGCACTTTTCGGTAAATAATAAAAAATAGTTAATGTCGTTTTAAAAACTTGCGTCCAGAAACAGATTACAAGATGAGCTCCGGTTAGTTACGTTAATTTCATGTGCAAAAGTCATTTTTGGTATTGTCACTATTAGACAGTCGTGGTTTGACTCACTGTAGTTTGCACTCGGTTGACAATTACTGGGCTATGCAAATGTGTGGTTTACATAGCGAGCTTGCGTCTACGTTTTAAGTGCTATTTTGTTGTGGTTGGTATGCATAACTACCTGGTCTTTGCTGACAACGTTTGCCGTTTAGAAAACATGGTTCTTTCTAGACGTAAGCACTTGAGCTTTAAGAAATTAAGATAATGGGTCCGTGGGGTTGGAGCGTTGTCACTCCAAGTTGCGGGAGTGGCTGTCTTTCCAGAGAATTATGTCCTGAGGTGAAAGCAGCGGTTAACTTCTACGGTATTACAAAATCTTGGCCTATCGCGGTCTATAAGTTTTTATTACTATACATATGTTTTTACCCAACAAGTCTTGATGCCAAAGCATACATTACATGGGCAACACCCAAGATCACATCATAGATTGTTAGTTTTAGATTTTTAGCATGGTAGCTTTAAAAAACTATTAATGTACATTATAGACTGAATTTACCGTCTTGTGCCACATTGAGTCACAATTCCAATACAACGTTGCAGCTTTTAACAAACAACTATTAGTCTGGTGCTGTCGATTCTACTACCAGTTTAAAGCAATAGATAAATCAAAAAGAACAAAGCACTTAAGTAAGCATAAACGACCTGCACTTTGTGTGAGCAGGTATGACGCAAAGCAAGTAGAACCCTAAGACTGCAATAATTTCAACAATATGTAATTTAAAAAAATATATACGGGGAGTTTATAAATGAATGGGATTATGTAATCACTTTAAATGTGCCGCTTTTTTTAAATTGTCCACTATACTACTTGTTTTGACAGATCAACTTTGACAGCTGTCAAGCAAACATATGAAAACATATGTAGTATAGTAAACAATTTTAAAAAGGCGGCATATTTAAAGTGATTACATAATCCCATTCATTTATAAACTCTCTGTATATATTTGTCTCTTTTATGTATAATACCCTAAAGCAACACAAGATCTTCTGATCTAAATCTATTAAACTTTTATGTGTGAGAACACATAAAACAATTGGTTTATGCAAAGCCAATAAACAACGTGGAGCAGCTACAAGAAAAAAATGCGAATGCTGCATTGCACAATCAAAACACAACAGATTTTGAAGCAGTTTATCATTCTCTGTTAATACGTTGTCAAGCTTGCATCAACGCTCATGGTGTTCATTTTGAGTACTTATTAAAGTAATATTGTTTTGTTTCTTGTTACCATTGTTACAAGTGTTTTACTTAAATTTTGCTAAATAAAAAAAAATGTGTATTTTTTATTATCTCAAAAACAAAGCAAGATAGACAAAAAAGTTATTTAGATTTTCTGTTTGAAATTTACCTAAAGTTTCATTTTTTGCTTCCAGTTAAGGAACACCTTGTATATTATTTAATGTTAAAGATAAAATTAATTTCTTTATGAAATCTTATGTTCTTAATGCAATAATGTAAAAATGTTGGTCAAACAGGCAAAAAAATGATAGCGTTTAGACTAAATCACAATACAAGTTTATTTACAAATCATATTGTAAATTGTAATCATACTTTTCCGATAATGTAATGTAATTCTTTTATTAATCTTCTAAATGAACAAAAGGACTTACTACAATACAAATCACTATTTTTTAAATCCATTTAGACCATCAGTACTGCGATTTATTTTTTTCTCATTTCAATTCCTATATTACATTCTATTCTGCATTTTTAATTATAAAATATTTTATTATTGTTACTGCATACAAAAATATGTAAAAAAGCAAAAACAAAATAACAGAGCTGATTAAATCTAATTGATGCATTTTTTTGCTTTGCCTTATATACAAATTTATTGTCATCAATGATAAAATAACCTATGTTATATATACATATTATGTTTAAATTAAATATGCTACATGTTATATAGACTAGATTAATAAATTTATTTACATTAATACGTATATGTAAAATAGACTCTCAGTGCTAGTTAGTGTTTTACAGCAATATTGTTAACATTTATCCAATAAATCTTGCGATTCAATCTTTTTTAGATCAAGACAAGAACATACAATTGAGCCAACAAGAATTAAAATCGGTGCAAGCCAAAAGACCCGTTTGCTAACATTACGCTGATTTTGGATCAATTGTTTTACTAAAATGATTCGTTCAAATCAAACAAATCGATTGCGATTAGCACGTCACTAGTTTGAATGGTATTCATAATGTTTGGTGTTAATTGATTCTATTGGCTAATATTTGAATTTTGCTTGCTTTCAATTAGTTGTATGTACTAATCACTAAAATTGTTGCACAATGAAGAAATAAAATCTAACTAATAACTTCAGTTTCTATTAGTTTTCTGTTGCTTCATTTTTCTTAATAAACTAAAATGTTAAGTTTTTATCTTACTCTGTGAATATTAATTCATATTGTAAGAAGGTAAAGTAAGAAATGTTTGTTAACACCTATATTACAACCAGAACACAGTCACGCTTGGTGTCATAATTAGTTCAATTGAAACACTGTTTGAAAGATTTTGCTATAACTGACTTTTGTATTATGAGCCAACTAATATAAGTCAAACTTTTGTTTTACTGCTGAAAAAAATGACTTACTTTTTATGGAAATTTTACTTCTGGTTATGAATCATTATGTATATCAAAGTCAAATTATTAGACCTCTGTGACTTTTTACTCTGTCACTATTTTATACTATTTTTCAAACAACTTTTTCATTTTTTTTTTGTATGTAAAATCTAATCTCTGATCCTTGGTTGCAATGCCAACGCGCACAACGTAGCCTTAGGGAGCAGGAACATAAACCTAAGAGGTAAGAAACTCCTACAATTTATAGTAAAATATAATCTCAATATTATAAATAAAAGTAATGTGCCAACGTTTTGCAATATATAAAGCGAGTGAAATGATAAAAAAAGTGGTACGTGACGGATAAACCTTCATTGTCTGATCATGAAAACATCCAATTTAGTATTGAATATAAAAAAACGTTCCAACAAGATTACTTGGCAGAACAGGGAGCTTGAAACGGCAAAAGCAAACAATAGAAACCTGTTCAACAAAACTAAACAAAATTATGACTGAGCTACTTATAGAACCAGTCTTACGGTATATAATAATGCCATAAAGAAAACCAAAAACAAACTGAATTGCTCCGTTTTCCCAAAAGTTTTAAGCAAAGACCGCACTAAGCACATTGTATCCTTGCAGATCAAAAACGTAAAATACACAAAGTTGGTCAAGGGCACTTTGCAAGAGCTGCTGCAGACACACTTTCCAAACTCGACCAAAACAAAGATCATAACCAATTTTGATGATATCAAGACAAACCCAATGAAAATTATAACTATTAAAAAATTCCTCAAAAACAACGAGAAATAAAATTATTTCTTGGTATGTTAGGATTTTATACAAAATTTTACCCAAATTACGCGTCTATTAACAAAATATTTATTATTTCTAGAAACTGTAAAAAAGTACAAATGTAAAAGTTTTATTATGTAGTAACCCAGTTTTAAAATACCCACAACTAGATAAGAAATTGAATGATACTACAGACTCAGCAAATGAAGCAATCGGTGCAGTACTATCACAAAAAAATCATTTAGTTGCGTATGCATCATTCAGAATGAACTGAAACAAAATACAGCATAATTGAAAAAAATCTATTCTGCTGATAGTTTTGTGAAAAATTGATTTATTCTTTTATTGGATTGGTAATGATTACTTTTATCTATTTTCAAGTTCAAAAGCTGTTAATTCACTAAAAATAATTTAAAAACTATTAAATGTATAGCAGTAGTGTACTGAGGTTGCAGTTTTTGTGTTAAATATTGTTAAAAATATTCGCAATTATGTTAGATAAAACAATTTAGAGCTAATAACGGCAGCAAATAAATAAAAATGTCATAAAATATTTTTAAAATAATTGATTTATTATTGCAAAAATTTAATTCAATTTTACGATCATTGACAATAATAGAATTTTGCAATTTTCTCTAAACAATGTTTACTGTAGTTACACTTTTTTTCATAAAAACGGCAGTATTAGCAGTTGTATGGAAATCAAATACAGGGAGTTTATAAATGAATGGGATTATGTAATCACTTTAAATATGCCGCCTTTTTAAAATAGTTTACTATACTACATATGTTTTCATATGTTTGCTTGACAGCTGTCAAAGTTGATCTGTCAAAACAAATAATATAGTGGACAATTTAAAAAAGCGGCACATTTAAAGTGATTACATAATCCCATTCATTTATAAACTCCCTGTATTTTCGACAGAGTTAATAAATTAAAAAAAAAATAACTACATACTACTTACTTTGTTTCCTTACTTAAAAATTAAAAAGCTAAATGCAAAACTAGATGGAAACTTTTAGAATACAAATATGACATCACGTATAAAAAAAGAAAAAAAAAATAACGTAGATGATGCACTATCAAGGATCAAAATGAAACTTATTATCTGAATTTGTCAAAACTGGAAAAGAACTAACCAAAGAATACATATATAATAACAAGATTACAACTTAAACACATAAACCTTGAACATCAAGAACAAAAGGATAAAATTCAAACTATCCATACAACACAAGGACATACTTGTAAAAACTTAATTAATTTAGCTAACATTTTGAAAAGTAAAACAAGAATATCCAACCAAAAATTAAATATTCTTAAAAATAAAAACATAGAACTAATACTCAAAATTATTTGAAATAGTTTTAATAACACAATACGAATAAAATGAAATAAGTAACAAAATAGTAAAATAAATAAAAAATAAAAATAAACAAATTGAATTTATTAAATACTATAAAAAAACTAAACACTGTAGTATAAATAAAATTTATAATTTATTGAAACGTTTATATTCCTGCCAAACATAGATAAGGATATTACAACTTACATAAATAACTGCAAATATTGCAATGTATGCAAAAACGATAAAATTTACAAAAAGCACATGTGGCAATAACATTTACACCAACTAAACCTTTTCAAACTAATTATATAAATTTATTTTTTTGTAGAAAACTATACAATTCTTACCATTGTAGATGCATTATTCAAATATGCACAAGCTCTCTGAAAGAAATTTAAAAATTAAAATTGAAAAAAACTTCATATTTCTTTCATCATGGACTGTTTAATAAATTAATAACTGACAATGACTCAAGCTATTGCAATAATTTAGTATCTAAATATTTGAAGTTTTACAAAATAGTTCATCATAGAACAGAAAATTCTAGATCTAATGAAACTGTTGAAAAAATGTATTCTTTGTTAATTGAAGTTCTTAAAGAACTTCACAGAATCAAAGTTTGTATTTTTTGAAACACAATTACATTTAGAGGTAATTGGTTATAATAATAGTTTACATTCGACAACAAAATTTACTCTATTTGAAGTTTTTCAAGGTCTGGCTAATAAAAACTTGTCTATTGACAAAACTGAAAATAAACTAATAAACGATTACATTTACGAACGTAGTAAAGCTATTTAAATAATAAACTCTAAAGTAAAACAAAACATTTAAAATGCCAAAAAAAAATTCAAGCAAAACAAAAACCATCAGATATTGAACCAGTTAAAGAAAGTCAAACTGGTTCGGTTCGTTTTTGGTTGCAACCAAAAACGAATGATACTTTTTCACACATACACAGTTCGTATCAGGTTTTGTGTTTTTTTTTTTGTACACAGGCTCAGTAGTAATCATAATGGAGAGAAGTCAAGTTGTTGCCGTGTTGTTTCTTTATAGAAAAATAAACAACAAAACAAACGAGGAACTTATTGGGAGCACCTTCTCATCACTTTACAAGGGAGTATTTAATGCTATACTGTTTTTATTAGATACCAAATAGAAACCAAAAACAAACCAAAAACAAATCGAAATCGAACCATAAACGAACCAAACTAAATAGAACCGTATACGTGTGAAACAAGCCTAAGCATTGGTTGTGTTCAGAACAACTCATCAGTTGCTAGCGCTGACTCATCAATCAATCAATCAATAAACGCTGAGCCCGTCTGAACGGTATATTTTAGACTGTTGCCAACCGTGTAAACTTTTATCAACGACATAAACATAAAGCTCATAAGTTTTGAATTTAAATAAATGATTTAATTAGTATATGAAGCCTCTACTTAACAAGATATAATATATTCTCAATATGTAATTCATTTAATCCCACTTTGTAATGTTTTTAGGTTTGATTATTTTTATAATTTTTTTTTTATATTTATTCATTCTTTCACCCAAGTGTTGTACGTTGTAATTTCATATATTTATTAATTTCCTATATTGCCTTCTTTCTCAATTTTTTTAATAATATGTAAACTTATATGCACCGATTAACTGCTGAGTTGAGCAAGCAAGCAAACCTAAATGTATGATGATTAAAATGCCAAACGCAGTGTTCAGAACGACTCATTATGCAAACTGAATGCGCTTGATAACTACCGCTAAGTCATCGGCTGCGTTCAGAACGACTCATCACTTGCAAGCGCTGAGTCATCAACCGGAGATAAGCAATAATATATTTGCCAATTAAACGCTGGTGTCTACATAAGTTGCTTTGACAGCAAAGAAGCGTATTTAAATGTATGATGAGTAAAATGACTAGCACTGCCAGCAAACGACGACTGTCTGATGAGTCGTGCTACTGAACGTGCTCGCTAACTACCGCTCAGCATCAATCAGTGATTTATTGATGAGTCGTTCTGAATGCAACTATTGGTTTAAGTAATAAAGATCTGTTTTTAAAAGAACTTTATAATCAGTCGTATCGATATAAGTTGTACATTTGCCACAAGTTTCAAATGACTAGTGCTAGACGTTTATTATATTCATGAAAAGTTAGCTGTAAGAAAAGATCTTACTATTTACTAAATATTGATTTAAGACGTTTCGGTGAGTTGGGTCGGCCATAAATAATCTTTATGGTTACGTAAAAACTCGATACATGGCAACACTGAATAAAATAATTTTTCAGATAGTTCGTCGCACAGGTTTGTCGACTAGTACTAGCTTATAAGCTAACTTCATTTGGAAGCTGTTACCATACTAACATTAACCAAATAAACCAATAAACTGTTAAATTTAGTGAATTCAGTGCAAATCGTGCAAAAACTGCATTCATTTGTTATACAATGTATGCTACAATTAAACTGAACATTCAATAAAGATATAAGATGCATATTAAGCAGGTAAAGAAAATTCAACGCTTATTTATATCATATAACCTAACAAGTATTGTACTACAAACAAAAGTTTTTAATTCTTAAATATCTAATAATATTAAACCTTTGAAAAATAAATTTCTAAAATTTGAAAAGTAATGTATACATTTTGTTCAATTACTTATAAAAAGTAGATAATGACAAACAAGGATTGAACCTTTATAGCTAATCATCCAAGACTACTAGATTCTTGGACAACATTATAATTCAACTGTTTTTTAACTTTATTCTTCTTCAGACAACTTGATTATACTTATTTAGTTATTTATTTGTTTAGATTAAGTTTTATGAGTTAATTTTATAATAATATATCTAATGCATTCGGAACTCGGCAGATATTCAATTTTTGAAGTTTTCTTATAATTAACTACTACATATTAACATTTATTTCAAACCTGTTGACAGATAACCTGAAATATATTATTATAGTTTAGACTTTAAATAAAGTCAGTTAAAATAAAAACAAAAGTGATTTTAGCATTAAATGTTGTGGTTTAGTGAGTTTTAGAGTAATCACAATTGCGAATTGAGAAAATAATTGACTACAATATACACTAAATTATTAGAATTTTTATCAGGAAGATATTTAGAATAGTATTTATAACAGTATTGTATTACAAACATTATAAGTTGTATGAGAAATAGTTTTTCTATTTTGTGTGATTTACACTGTTTTTTCTTCTAGTATTATTTTGCATTATGATTTACGATGTATACAAAAAGTATTAGGTAAATGTCACATAATACATTTTATGTAGAGGTAAAAGTGGTGGGGATATCAACATTTTTTATTTTTTTACTCTAGTAATAAGTGTCAAAAATAATTTAAAAGAATAGATTGTGTTATAAGCTGGTTATGGTATTTAACTGACCGACTGTGAATGACTATAACCTATAAATGTTATACTAAAGTCTATGCAAAACCACGGTGGACTTGAAATAAACAAATACACGTGTTGTTCACTTACACAGCTAGAACACAGCTACAGGAACAGGGTCTCAAGGCAATAATAGGGGATTTATGAAGATTGGAAAAGCACTAATTAAAAAGATTTTTATGGGGTATAGGTTCAGGTATATTAATAAATATTAGGAAACTAGAGATATTTCATTCATAAATATTTTCTTAACAACCGCAAATATTTTGCCATGTATAAAATCTCACTTCAATGGAGTCTGGATTGAGCAGTCGATGGTTTCACTTTAAATTATTTAAAGTGATTCATATTCGTAAAATTGTACTTGCAGCATTGTCATATCATCTATGAAATAGAAGTAATCAAACTACCAGTCACTTTGCAACTGCACTACCTCTAAATCAAATTTATTTGTTCACCTGTGAAACAAGCGGCAAATTTAAAATTTGTGTAAATATCAATAAAAAATATAAAGTGGACAAAGAGTGTAATGAAGTTAAAGATTCAAAAACCAATAAAAAAAATATTGTTTGTGTAAAAAAAATTACTAGAGTTAGTTGAATCTATTTTTAGGCCTGTAATATCCAACTCCAAATAAAGCACCTAATAAACTATTAGCTGAATAACCCAACTTTTAATTTTATTTATTTTATTAAAACCTATAAACAGCCATTTAAATATATGCTTAACATATACATTTATAACAAATAAAAACATTTAGCATATAATTTATTAGCCGCTCAAAGATGTAACAAAAATAAATCAAATTAAAGTTTGAAAAAAGTTAGGTTATTCAGCTAATAGTTTATTAGGTACTTTATTAGGAGCTGGATATTACGGCCCTAAGGCCTGTAATATCCAACTCCTAATAAAGCACCTAATAAACTATTGGCTGAATAACCTCACTTTTAATTTTATTTATTTTATTAAAACGTATGGACAACCAATTAAATGTATGCTTAATATATACATTTATAACAAATAAAAACGTTAAGCATATAATTTCTTAACTGCTCAGAGGTGTAACAAAAATAAATCAAATTAAAGTTTGAAAAAAGTTAGGTTATTCAGCTAATAGTTTATTAGGTGCTTTATTAGGAGTTGGATATTACGGCCCTAAGGCCTGTAATATCCAACTCCTAATAAACCACCTAATAAACTATTAGCTGAATAACCTAACTTTTTATTTGATTTATTTTATTAAAACTTATGGATAGGCAATTAAATATATGCTTAACACATACATTTATAACAAATAAAAACATTAAGCATATAATTTATTATTCGCTCAAACGTGTATAAGAAATAAATCAAATTAAAGTTTAAAAAAAGTTAGGTTATTCAGCTAATAGTTTATTAGGTGCTTTATTAGGAGTTGGATATTACGGCCCTAAGTATAATATAATATAAAGCTATTGCAGTACTTCAAGGTCATCTGCTCTCACAAATTTAATTTCAACGATAACAAACAAGTAATTTTGGTGAAATATATTTGAAAATATGGCAGGTAATTAATAACACATTCTGAGATAAAGTGAAATTTGTTGTTCTTTGTAATGTATCATTTTAAACAAAAATTAAGTAATATTTGAAGTCATTACCACAACATTTCAGTTGGCAGTTGGTTATGGTTGGCATCAATGCCGCCTTCTGGATTTTATTAAATTTTACTATGTATTTCCACTGGGAGCAACGCCACCAACTTGATTATAATGATTTTTACTCTATTATGTTTAATGTAAAATTAAAAATGGTATTATTCAACTTTCTAATATCTTGTTGATCTAAAAAAATTAAAATCTTTAGATCAAAACTACGTAATATTGCAGAGGGTTTTTTTGCAAACTTATCGCACAAAACCTATTTGATAATAAAAGGCACATTCTCAGAAAGTGTGAGATATGATAATATCAATCATCTCGTAAACTATTCAGAAACTATGAAATGAATTAAACATTTATTCAAACTCAATCTAATGGATCACAGCGGCCAAGTGTCAAGCACAGACAATTGTTTTGGTTCTACTAATCTTGTCAGTGTGTCTTGTATGACCACATCGCATTGCATGATAGCGAAAGACAAATTTAAATAAATTATTCTGTGCTTATATACACAATTGATGATGTAAATAATGAAACGAACGACTGTGGGGGTCATTTGGTCATCCTGACAAACATTCTTTTATAACTACAAGGTGATCCAAAGTTAAACCGTGAAATGTTTAGGGCTGATTTATCAGGAGCTACACTGAAAATTATATTGAGAAAAATGTGTTGAATTTTGACAAATCTGTCTTGTAAACTGTCAACTGAAACTTTGATAAAACAACTGACAACTATTTCATAAGTCTGACTTATGAACTAGAATCTATCTAATGCTTGTACTAATAGTCAGAGATTAAATCTCGGATTCATGAATCCAAGATTCATTTTGCTAATCGTTGATTGGCTCTAAGCCAATTCACGGATATTGTGATGGTGAATATAGTTGCGATCGGCATGTATTTTATTACCAATCGTCAGAATTAATATATGACACACTAATAAACAATCTTGGGTGGAAACAAGATTATTTGAATCTAGGATTATATTGACGGTTGCATAGTTTTCAACTCGATCCGAGAATTAGCAAGCAATGCATTGGTCGATTGCGACTAATGATATCCGTGAATTGGCTTAGAGCCAATCAACGATTAACAAAATGAATCTCGGATTCATGAATTCAGGATTAATCTGAGATTTAATCTCTGACTATTAGTACGGGCATAAATGTTTTACCATTTATCAAAAAGCTTCTGATAACTGTCAAAATGTTTTAACGTCACTTAATTGACAAGTTCTATAAACTCTAAATTAATTTTTCTCTTCTCAAAACTTTGTGATTGAAGTAAATTTTTGGTCATGTGTTAAACATAGCCTATCACTAATGTTTGTTTATTCTACTCTAATTGCTTTTTACAAGTTTGACAATGTCAAACAGATCAAAAGATTTGAATTTTATTACGTTATTTAAACCATAAACTTCTTATTTTATTAATTATATTTTTGCAAACATCGATAAAAGGGAAGTGTGGCTACGAAAATGTGAAGATTCAATTTGATTTGTTGTTTATGATGGAGTACCTTTCGGCATAAATTATTTTTGCTAATCAAGGTTTTTTTATAGTTTCTCCAAATATAAGTAACATATCTACTTTTTTCTTATGTGTTATATATATATATATATATATATTATTGTTAAAATATGTATATAGTGTTCTTTGAAAATTGCCAAGTTTTTATAAGTCTTGGCTGCTGTGATTGTTATATTGAGTTTTTGAATAAATTATTAATTCATTTCATAAATATGTTTTGATGCTTTTGACTAGCTTTGTATAAAGTGAATAATATCTTATGCGTGTTGCCAGGATGATTTAAAATTATACAGGAATACTTTATTGGTAAATTTTTTGATGAATTGCCACATAGAATGCATAAAAAAATAACATAAAAATCCAATGGATTAAAATTTTCACAGAAATTTTATTTATTCAACAAAATTGCACAAAAATTTATTTCTTATAAAAAAATAATTTTTGCTTGAAATTCTTCAAAAATCACACAAAACACTATATATAGGTCAAAATTTGAATTCATGCAATAATTGTAGTATATTTCAGAAAACACGTTTATTATTAAATTTGTAAAGACTTATGATCATTATGTTTCATTACATAATGAAATTCATTATCATGCGCATTATTACAAAATTCATTCAAGTTCTGTTTTTGCAAGAAGTTTATTTAGAAAACCTATTTGTTATGTATAAGGGCCGAAATTACAATAGTGGTTTAACTCACACATACGTGGATTAATGCTAACTGTGGATTAAAATATCTGGATAGCTAACTGGCTGAAATGGGCGATTAACGATTTAACTAGCAGAGTTATTACTTATAAGAAATGGGTGTATTATATTAATAGTGATTACTGGAAACTTATTATTGTTTATAAGGAGTTATCCATATTTATTAATTTGCATTTTTGTTGTTGTTAGATATTTAATATATTTATTAAATAAAATTTTAATGTCAATTTTTTGACGCGTCAATTTATAGGTTAAGATTTTAAATACTTTGTTGACATAAAATATAGAGACAATTGTAATACGCGTTCCCACTAACTAGCGATTTAAATTTTAACTAGCAGTTAGTAAACTTGCAGTTTAAACCACTATTGTAATATTGGCCCTTAGTGTCTTCTATATGCGCCATTAATGTGACATCACAAGGCCATGTATTAACCAAACCAGTTTAGATATTTTTTTAGCATCTAATGTACCAAAATTGATTGATATGGTGGCATTTCATATATAATTTGTATATAAAGGGTTTTCCAATAAGAAGTTCCATTTTAATTATAAAAAAACATTTATTTATTTTTTAAGTATTACACATTTTTTTATTTAAATTACAAACTGCAATTACTTGTGGAAAATGATATCCAGAAATGCTCACCTCAACTCTGTTTGCAAAGGGTCATTCTTTTGTGGAACTTTTGCAAGACATTTTTGCACAACTGAGGCTCAAATATTGTCTTTGAGGGCTGGAATTGTTTGCGGGGCATTAGCATAGACTCTTTCCTTTATGTAGGCGGAGTTAAATCACATGATCTAAGGTTCGAGTTTTGTGGAATAATGTGCCCAGGAAATTTTTCTCGCACTGCAAGTGTTTCACGACTTGTGTGGCTCATAGCGCCATTCTTTTTTCTTAAATTGTATAGTTTTTAATGACAAATGTCAAAGATTGCTATTCAACAGATCAAAAATGCATTTAACAGCGGTTTTAAATTCAAGAGTCAAAAGTATATAACCAGTTAATCGCGACAAGCAATGGTTTATAACCATTTGATAACATAACATCAAATGCTTATAGTTAATAACATTATAAAATAACTAACTGTAACAAATTAATATTAAGGTTTAACAGATTACAAATGTAAATATGTTCTACTAAACCTACTCTTAATAACTTGTATGTTGCAGAAAGAACATGCTTACGGTCTATCACCAAAATCCGTCATCCTAATAATCCCTTACATAATCCCTCTAATGAACTGTTATATGCTAAAACCAAGATAGTCCCGCTTAACGAACGCTTAAAAAAGCTTCAAACAAAATTTGCCAATAATGCCAACAACCAGAAAATACTAGCAAATTTAATAATACCCAGAAACCTAGCAATTGTATCAAAATTTAAAACACCAGCTGAACCTCTGTTTCAAAATATTATGAACTTGACAAACGACATCTTAGACTGACGTTCACTCATCACTCACCCCTCACCCCCATATAACATCATCTTTTTTTTTCAACTTAGGCTGAAAGACTAAGGTCCATGGCCATTTCAAAACAGAATGATTATTTATGTAGACTACATGTATATTTTATTTCATTTTCTGTACTGTTCTCTTTTGAATAAAGATGTTATATATATATGTAAATATGTTATTATTTAATAATGAACCAATCAGTTTTATAAATACTTTGTAATAATACATATTCATGTTTTTGAATTTCTATGTTTTATTTGTTTATACAGGGTGTTAATGATTAAACTATTTTAAATGTTTTTTGAGTATTATAAAGGCAGGTACACACATATATTTTTAGTATAGTTGCTATGACAACCAACTTAATTTTTTAAATGGTAACATACATTTTCTAATGTTTTTTTTGGAATTAATATTTTAAATACAACCATGTAAAATAATAATATACTTTTATAACAATATTTTAAGATAAATTTAAAAAACATGTTATTTATTTGTAGTTGTATAGTTGGCATTGAAAATAAGTAATTTTTATTTTTTGAGGTGTTTCTATGTTATTATGCATAATATAATAACATAAATTTTGATCTTTTTAAAATTTAAAAATTCAATTAAGTAATAATTAATTTTAATTATGTGTAATGTAACACAACTATGCATATATTTTTTAATTGCCAATCATTCGATCCGAACATATATAATCAAAATTGACTCAACTAAAGTCTTATTTAATTTGTGATAAGCAGTTTAATTATGTTTATCATAATTTCATTAATAAATATAAACTATTATATAAATCGTTAATAAACAAATAACAAAAATATCATCTTAACTTAAATGCTTTGAGTCAATTCTCTAGTAAAACACGACCTATTAACATACTTTAGTTACTGAACATACATATTATTTTAGTTACAATAAAAAATATTAACTTAAATTGACAAATGTATTCTAAAATTTAATTATACTATTTTTTGAGGTTATGTTGTACTTAATATTTTAATATATCTCAATTTAAAACAAATCTACAAATTATAGATGAAATATTTCTTTGCTGAACAAATATTCATTTCATAAATACTAAATTGTTAAGAAATCTTATATAATGCCACAAAAAAATAAAACAGATAGGTATCACCCATAAGAAATCCTATGTATAAAAACTTTGTTTAGATAAAGCAAGCCGCACAGGCAACTGTGTGACGTCACTACTAATTGAGATAATTTATTGAAACTGGAGTTTTTAATATACATATTAAAAAAAAATAACTGAATCAAAAAGGTTTTGACTGATTTGGGCTATCTATAACTTTTAGCACTTTTTGAACATTAATTTTTTGGTGATTACTGAAAAAAAATGGCAGCAATGACATACATTTTTATGATGTTTTCTAATAAACAAAACCTTTTAGTTGTATTCACGCCTTTGTACTGTTTATATTAACAAAAAACGAAGCTCTGCAGCCATCCATATGGAGACGGTGTAGAGCAGCAAGTGGGGAGAAAACAAAATGAAATATAAACTATAAATATGTAAATATATTATAATAAATAACAATAAAAAAAAATAAAAAAATGCGATTTTTTATTTCAATGTAGAAATGTCTATTTTTTTTAATTACAAACAAGCAGTTCAGGTTTCCTTGTTTTATTTTGTATAATATGCTAATATTGCTTTGAATTTATTACAAATATTGTTTCATTATAAATTCAGTAATTTCTGTGTTACAATTGAAGGGCTCGGGATAACAAGGCTATATGCCACCATTTGTTAATTTCCAACTTTTCATTACAAACCTTGGTTAAATAACGGTATTTGTTTTTCGTATATAAATCTACACGTTTTCCTGGATCGTTTAAGAATATTTATATTAAAAAAAAAGTAATTTATTTTAGAAATTGCATATATAAAGCAATAAAGAACATTTATTTTGGAAAAACTTTTTGTAGCATATAGCCTTGTTATCCCGAGCCCTTCAATTGTTTTATCAATGGTATCATGAAATATAGATAACAACTTAGTTTGTAGTTTGCATCTATTGGATCAGTATTCACTAATATTAACAAATTGATAGTCAGATTTTAATGGTTAAAAATATAATTAATATTTAATCTAATTGGATTAAATGTTAATTATAATCTAATTTTACTAATTATTAAATCTCTTCTACCCAAAGTGTGTTCTGACTAACGAATTAAAAAATAAATAATGACTAATAATTAAGCTCTTTTTTTTATGAACGACTATCCATACCTGGTGTGACTAATAACTAATAGATATTAGTTAATAAAGAGTGATTTAATTTTCTTAAATTTAAATTTTTTTTTTAAACTATTGAGATGTAATTTTGAATAATTATTATATTAAGACTCCAGTTGTACTTGTTATAGCAACTAGGAAACAATACTCTGATTGGCTTAAATGCCAATTTACAATAGAATATCTGCCAGGTTAACACAAAACTATTTGCATAAATGCATTCGAATAAATTTAGTTTACATATTTTTTTGTTTTTTTGCTTTATTAAATTAAATCTATTTAAATTTTAAAATACAAATTGTTGTTGCTGACATACAGTATAACCTCATGAATGTTTTTTCTGGATTGAAATGTTTTTTATTATAAAATTTAAATGTCTATCTGAAAAAAATTAAAATCACGTTTTTTTTTGGACAAATTCAAATTTTGATTTTTATATCTTCAATCGTAATTTTTTATCAAACAAAAAAATTGTATGCACAGCATTTTTCTAAAACTGAAAATTAATATTTGTTTAAATAAATGTACTCATTTACATTACATTATTTACATTTAGGCCCGGTTGCACCATATGTAGTTAACTGCCAGTTCAACTAACTGGGTAGTCAACTTTGACCTTGGTTCAACGGCGCTTGGGTTGTACCATCCGTCGGTTAACTAAACTAGGTTATTGTTTTTTTTTCTCAATTTGATGGCAGAGAATCTAGTTATATCTAGGGAATTTCCTAGATTTATGGGTCGCGCACAAATGTTTAGTTTTCTAAAGTTTAAAAAAATTGTGTTGAATTAATTATAAATTAATAATAAATTAATTAAATATAAATATATCAAAATTAGTTGTAATAAATTAAAATAATAAAATAATTTACTGAATTTATTTAATCCTATTATACGAAAACATAGAACGGTAAATCTATTATTATAATATATAATTTAATTAATTTAAAACTTTGTAAATTAATACAGTATTATGGATGTTAAAGATCACTAAACTTCAGTGCATCTGAAAAAATTATTTTATTATCATTGGTGAAAAAATACCATGATCAAATTGAATGCAAATGTAATTTGTTAATTCAATTTCATATACATATCTCGCCATAAAAGTCAATTAAAATAATAATCAAGCGTCATGAAACATAAAATAAATTCACGTAATTGTCAACAAATAAACAGGGGTTATGTTTAACTGCAAAATTTGTAGTTAACTGCCCGACGGCGTCCGTTCAACTTAACCTCGAGATGAACGAGTTCATCAAGTTGGTACAACGTAAATTTAACGCTGAACTCGTTCAAGCAATGAACTCGAGATGAACTTGGTTGGTACAACCGGCCCTAAATGTACAAACTTGTTCCTAGTTTTTACATATAGAATGACAGTTATTACATGAGTATGTTGTCTAAGTTATTGAGGTTATGTTGCCATTAAGTACTAGTATTTTGTTAGGTGATGCAGTAGTCTATAGAGGGTAGTACTATAACAATTGAAGCCTCATTACGCTTGTTTGCATAATTTTTGGTGTCTGCCATGTGAGAAACCGGTAGGGTCAAATAGAGTATACACAACAAAGCTAAATGGACATGACACAAAATTGTAATTTCTTAAAAACAAAATTCATAGCTTCTTTTCTACCAAATACAGGTTTAACAGAAGCTCCTATAAAAATTATTAACCAAAAACAGATATTTACTTTAAAAAATCTGATTCAGTAAAATACTTTGGTATATAAATTGACAAACTTAATTTATAAAATTAAATATTTAAGTAATTCATTAATTTCCTAACCTCATATTGTGACACTTAATGTGACAGGTTTGTTTTGGGGTTGCAAATAAAGTTCGATTTTGGTAAATAATTATTTATCTTATATATATATATTACACACCACAAAAAAAGATAAATACAATTATAAAATTAACACAATAATAATTGAGTGGCTTACCGACCAATCACACTTTAAATTACTTACAAGTAATTTTGAGATGTCAGACGTAAGGCTCGCGTATAACAAATGAAATGACACAAAAAGAAACATTGATTCCGATACAAACAAAACAAAAGATCAATAAAAACAGTATAAATAATACAAATTCTTAACAACAATTAAACATATAAAAATACCTAACTAATCAATCCTAACACGTACTTTACTATTAATTAATTCTGCAATATTATATGTTTTGCTACAATATCAGCTAAAAAGCTGCTTCATCTTTGTTTTACTAAATGTCTTAATAGTTTATAAATTGTTTTTGTTGTAGGTTATTATACAAGGTTTTAAAAGCTACAGAGATCAAACTGTTGTTGATCCTTTTGATAAAAGGCATAATGTAGTTGTTGGCAGAAATGGATCTGGAAAAAGTAACTTTTTCTATGGTAAGTAAACGAATAAATATATTTATAACTAATGTCATTTGAACTATTCATTTTGTCAAAAACGAAGCTGAGGACTTTAGAAGATAGAGGAGTTATTTGCACATATGATATTTTCTGAAGAAACTTTAATAAACTTGCAAATTTAATCAATTAAATTAATAGGTTGAATGGTATTGGAAATACTAATGCATAAAAGTAATTATTTTACAAATAACACTGATAAATTATTTTTTTTGTGTTTAATTAAATAATTCAAGCTCAAATTTTGTGAAACAATAAAATTATTGTTGTGTAATTTTATTATTATTTATTTAAAACGAGCAACACAAATTCATTCATCAGCATTCATTTTAACTACTCCATTGTTGGCAATCAATGCAAATTTGTATTGTAATATTAATCACTCAATGCTAGCATTTATCCTAAACAAACCTTTTGGCAATTTTATTGACATATAATGACGCATGTATTGATTACATGACATTTAATATAACCTAATGTAAACACAAAATTATGTAAAATACAAAATATGAATGACTTTGCTACACATAAAATAGTTATCATTTCAGCCACAGTGTCGCTAACAACTTTCAACAATTATTTTATTCTATTTGGGTTTAATCAGCGCCAATAAATATTTTCTTACTAATGTTTTTTTTTTCATTTTTATAATTTTATCAAACAAAGTGATTAAGCTTTATTTTAAAACTCATGTAAAATCTTAAAATAATAATACAATGATAATGTAATAATTTCGTAAATATATTTTACAGCAATTCAATTTGTACTCAGTGATGAATTTGTTCATCTTCGCCCAGAACAGCGACAAGCTCTATTGCATGAGGGTACTGGACCTAGAGTTGTGTCAGCATATGTTGAAATTATCTTTGATAATTCTGACAACAGAGTACCAGTAAGTACTTGTACATGAATTAATGTATGTTCATATTGATAATATTAATAAAAATTACAGATTGATCAAGAAGAAATATTCTTGAAGCGAGTAATTGGTGCTAAGAAAGATCAATATTTTTTAAATAAGAAACTTGTTCCAAGAAGTGAAGTGATGAATCTTTTGGAATCCGCTGGGTTTTCTAATTCTAATCCATATTACATTGTAAAACAGGGAAAGGTAATTATAACAAATTTTATGTATACATGATTACTATTTATTACAATTCACAAATTACAGTAAAACTATCTATTTTTTATTAACAATGCAATGATTTTTTAGAATAGTTAAGGTAAACTAAAATTTATTATATAAAATAGATGAAAACAGTAAACAACTTTTTTTACATACATAAATTAAGTCGTGGGGTCGATTTATTGGTTGTTTTATTAAATAATTTAAATTAAGATTTATGTTTTATTAATTGTTGTATGTTTAAAATATAATCATTAACTAAGCTCTAGTTTCCAAGCTCAGCTCTTATCTATTAAAAGAATGAATAACAATTCCTAGAAATTTACTGTGATAAAGAATTACTCAGCAATGCTTATTGTAACTTTAGATATTATAATAAAACAATAGACTACTATTATTAATACAATATAAAATAATATAATAAAATAAAATGAGGGGCAATCACAAAGTAATTAAATATTGGTACGAATTTCAATTAAAAAAAAGAAATTTGTTTTTTATCTGAAAACTAAAAATAAAATTATTGCATTATTTTTTTTTATTTTAGTAATTTAAGTTTTTTTTTTAGATTAATCAAATGGCAACAGCTCCAGATTCTCATAGATTAAAACTGTTAAGAGAAGTAGCTGGTACTCGTGTATATGATGAACGTCGTGATGAATCCATGGCCATATTAAGAGAAACAGAAAGCAAAGTAGAAAAAATTGAAGAATTTTTGCGTACAATTGAAGAACGTTTAAGTACTTTAGAAGAAGAAAAAGAAGAGTTAAAACAATACCAACATCATGATAAAAACAGAAGAGCACTCGAATATATTATTCATGAAGTTGAACTGAACGAAACAAAGAAAAAGTTAACAGAGGTAATGTGTTTTTAAATTATTATTTTGTTGTTGCAATGGAAATACCTCAATGTGCTTAAAAGAATATGTCATTTTTATGTTGCAATCTATTGAAAAACATTAAAAACAATACTTCTTTTTACTAGGGTAACTATTGTTTATAGCGCACGCCAGGGCAAGTTAGTTTGATTTGTTTTGTTCTGAATTCTTAATTTTTTTTGTTACTTATTTATTTTGATTTATAAATTTTTCCGTTGACCGTTCCTGATATATTTTAACTAAATAACGTCAAAATACAAATAAACGTCAGATGTTATAAACAGTCAATCAAATGAGCAAGTGCAACTTGCCTTGCTTGATAGATTGTGGCTAGAAGAGGAACGGGAAGGAAGACTTTGTGCAAGTTACCCCGCTTTACAAAATGTAATAGGAAAGAAGTGCATCTGGCGTGCACCTGGGTCTGTCGGAACGTATTGGGAAAGCAGATAATATATTAATGTTTTTACATGTTAAATGCTTTTTAATATGTACCTTTGTTTGATTTAAACATAATGAAAATATCAACAGTTATAAATTTTATTAAACATGTGGTTTTATAGCTCTTATAACTGTTTTGGATTTTGATTCTAACTGAAAATATTTTAATGGTTTATGACCGGATTTTTCACTTTTTATGAATAGAAATTTGCATTTGTAACAATTTAAACCAAATTTTAGTGCTTTTTGACAATATTTTGATTCAATACCGGATTTTGTTATTTTTGGTTATTCTATTAATAGAATTTTGCACTTTTTAACAGTTTATGGCCGGATTTTGGTGCTTTCTGACAAAAAGATATTTTTGATTTAATATTAATAGTTTTGCATTTTTTAACTGTTTTTAGCCAGATTTTGGTTCTTTCTGACATAATTTCAATATTTTATGACCAGATTTTGTTATTTTTAAATAGTTTATGGATTTTGGTGCTTTTTAACAATATCATTCATTCATGTTTTAAGGTTGGATTTTGCTAAGTTTGACATTTAGTGCGTAGTATTTAACATTTTCAACAGTTTTTTTATGGCCGGATTTTGGTACATTTTTACAATAGTTTGATATTTCATGCGATTTTTTTTCATTAAATATGATGATTTTTTTTGCACTTTTTTACAGTTTATGGCTCGATTTTGGTGTTTTATGACAATATCTAGGTTTTATGACCGAATTTTACTATTCTTGATTTTGGTTTTTTACTACAATATTTTTATTTAAAATTTCATGGCCGGGTTTTTTTGGTGCTTCCTAGCAATATTTTGATATTTCATAGCCGCATATATTTGAGGCTTTTTTTATGAATAGAGTTTTGCACTTTTCAATAGTTTATGATCAGACAAAAAAGGGCTCTTCTCTTCTTAGGTACGAAATTTTGGGTAACTATCTGGAAGGCCATGCTGCCACTTCCAACTAAGTATTTGTGTGAAGTAGGACTTTTCTGTTTTGTTCTCATGATATTAAAATATTAAATGAAGTATTTCCAAACTTTTTTTTTCTTTCAGTTGGAAAAGCAAAGAAATGAATCTGGATCAGAACAAGAAAAATTAGCAGGAAATTTAAAGAAAGCCCAAGATCAGATCAAAACATATTCTCGCAAGTTAAAAGATACAAAGAAAGAGTCTTCATTGTTAAAAGATGAAAGAGATATATTAAATAATGATAACCAACATTTAATCAAGGAAAAGGCTAAGTTGGATTTAACTATTAAGGATCTTTCTGATGATGTTCAAGGTGATAATAAATCAAAAGAACGAGCTGAGAATGAATTAGCTCGATTGGAAAATAGCATTAAAGAAAAAGAAGCTGAATTAGAAAAGGTAAAATATATTATATTTTTTGATTATTTTGATTGTTACTATGTAATAATTTAATTGAAGATCCTGGTGCAAGAGGTTTGAAAATATGCTTTTGTTGTCTATTTCTATCAAATTAGAATATCACTAATTTATTTAAGATTTATTTGCTTCTTTTTAACTCAGTATATTATAAATATTATTGTAGGTTAAACCACAATATGAAGCCATGAAAAGGAAGGAAGAAGAATGTACCAGGGAATTGGCATTGAAAGAGCAAAAAAGGAAAGAACTATATGCTAAACAGGGTAGAGGAAGCCAATTTGCATCAAAAGATGAGCGTGACAGGTGGATTCAAAATGAATTGAAGTAAGTGTTTATAATCACTCAATTATGCATAATGCGTTTCTTGAACCAAGTCTTTTTTGAGGTACCGCCCCAAATAAAAAATTGTTTAAAAAATTTCAAATTTTATTATAATCTATCACATCTGTCAGATTTTAAGGTATGACGTCAAATATCGCGAAAGTTTTTTAGGCTCTAAAACGTCGTTTCGTCTCGCATTTTAAGGCAGAAATAGATGGTTTTAGTAGAGGCAGGCTAAAAAATATGTATAGGGCTTAATGTCATTACTCATTTTAGGGTGTAGTATATACTTCAATTTTTTATCTTTAATGTTTCTGTTACATGGATGATAATTATGAATTGTGCAGTATTTTTCCTAATTTGAATAGTTGGCCAAAATTCTATAAGAAATTTGGCAAGCACAATGACAAATACATTTAATTATTTCCAGATCTCTCAAGAAACAGCTGAAAGATAAACGTGATCATAGAGATAAATTGATAGATGATCTTAAACGTGATGCTGCCAAACAAATTGAATTAACCAAAAAAACTGAAGAGCAAACACAAGAAATGGAAAGGCAAAGAGTCTGTATTGATGAACATAACAAGGCTTGTTATGAACTAAAGAAGAACAAGGACCAATTTCAAACTACAAGAAAGTAGGCAATATTCTAAATTTAGTAGCAATACATATTTAATTTCTTATGTTTCTTTCTTAAGTGAATTATGGAGAAAAGAAAATAACGTACAACAAAATTTTGCCTCATTAAAAGATGATTTATTGAAAGCAGATCAAGCTTTACGTTCCATGGCTGGCAAACCTATTTTAAATGGACGAGATTCTGTCCGTAAAGTATTAGACACATTCATAGCAAAAGGTGGACGGGAAGCAGAAATTGCTCGATCATATTATGGTCCAGTTATAGAAAATTTTAATTGTGACAAATCTATTTATACTGCTGTAGAAGTAACTGCTGGCAACAGATTATTTCACCATGTTCTTGAAACTGATAAAGTTAGTACACAAATTATTAATGAGATAAACAAACAAAAATTACCAGGAGAAGTTACATTTATGCCTTTGAACAAATTGAATGTAAAAGTTCAGGATTATCCACATGATGGTGTAAGTTGTTTTATAGCTATTGTACTATTATATCTATCATTCTATCTATATTTTCAGGATGCAATTCCTATGGTATCCAAATTACGCTATGATGAAAAATTTGATAAAGCCATGAGATACCTTTTTGGCAAAACATTAATCTGCAGAAATTTAGATGTTGCTACTAAACTATCTAAATCAACTGGTTTAGATTGTGTAACACTTGATGGTGATCAGGTATCATCCAAAGGTTGTTTAACTGGGGGTTACTTTAATACATCACGTTCACGTTTAGAAATGCAGAAAACTCGCAGTGAGCTGATGGAACAGATAAAGCAATGCGAAGAGGAACTTCGAACACTTAGGGATGAGCTACGAAAAACTGAAGCTCAAATCAATACTATTGTTTCTGATATGCAGAAGACTGAAACAAAAAATAGTAAAGCAAAGTGAGTGCCAGTATTGTATTTCATGAATTCATTATATAGTTACTTATTCTTAGGGCTATATTTGATAAAGTTAAAGGAGATTTGAGATTGATGAAGGAAGAGCTTAGTAGCATTGAACGTTTCCGTGCTCCAAAGGAGAGATCATTACAGCAATGCAAATCTAACTTGGAACAGATGCAGACTACCAAAGATGGATTGGATTCTGAATTACATCAGGTTTGTCTTAAAATTGCTGCTTGACTTGATCTAGAATCAAACAATAAAAGTGTGTAAAATGCACAAATTATATAAGTGTTAATTATAGCTTGAAATATTCTATATTCAACACGAAAAATGTGATTAAAAGCATTTGCAACATAACTTAAGTCATTTGTTAAACTTCTTACTGTGCACATTTTTTGAGTTTATGGAGGAAAAATTTAAAAAAAAGCTATAACTTTGATAATTTGCACACTCGCCACAGACTAACGGACCAAAAAAATTAATTTAAAAATTTGAAAAGTAATTTAAATTTGTATGTAAAAAATAACTTATTTAAAATAGGTAAGGACATTGAAGACTATAATAATTCAAATATAACATCTTGAATCAATTCATCAAATAAAGTATATATGCTGCTCTGAGCTGAATTTGTTGTTGTTATGACCATTAGTATTAGGGCCATGATATCCACCTCCTAATAAAGTATTAGCTGAATGACTTAACTTTTAATTTATTTTATTAACACCTCTGAGCGGCTCTACAAAACTCGTCAGTATGTCTTGTATGACCATAGTTCACCACAGCATCGCATGATATCGAAAGACAAATTTGAATAAATATTTCTGTGTTATAAAGAAATTAATCAATTTTTTTTTAATTCTTAATAGTTCACTTAGTTTTGCAAAAAATTACATTTGTAAATTTTGTATAACTTTCTAATTAACTAGGACGCCATGTTGGCAACTACATTCATATTTTTTTTTAATGATTAGTAAAGTTTTCTAAATATTTTGAAATTTGCAAATAATTTTTTTTTATGAAACTGACATTCTATTTTACTTTTTAAAAAATTTTAATTAACTAGAATGTCAAGTTAGCAAAAAATTACATTTATAATTTTTTTGATATTTTGGTAAATTTTGAAAATACAGTTTCAAATTTGCAAGTTATTATTTTTTTTAATTTACTAATATTGACATAGTTAGCTTAGTTTGAGTTAAGTTTTTCAAACTTTCTAATTAACTAGAACATCTTATTCGTAAAAAGTTAGTTTGTGACATTTTTTCTAATTTTGTGAAATTTTGACAAACTTTAACTGACGTGGCTTAATTTTTAAGTTGAGTTTTTAAAACTTTTTAATTATCTAGAATGTTGCCAAAATATTTTTTTAATTTTTATTTATTAATTTTTTTTTTTAATTTATTAAAACTGACATACTTAGTTATATCAAACTTGCAAATTAACCAAATCATTTTGGCAAAAAATACATGAATGAATTATTTTCATAATTAATTTGTGAAATTAATAAAAAAATGCTAATTAAATTAATTTTTAAATTACTAAAACTGGTATATTTTGCTTAGTTTTTATATTATTTTTTTTAAATTTTCTATTTAACTAAAACACCATGTTAGCAAAACATTACACTTATAATTTTTTTTTTTGTTTTGTGTAATTTTGAAAATATTTTTAATATGTATTTGCAAACTAAATCTTTTTTTTTTTAATTTACTAAAACTGAGTTTGCTTAGTTTTTAAGTAAAGTATTTCACTTCTTAAGAAGTCAATATGGCAAAAAATTACATTTAGAAATTTTGAAAATTGCAAATTAAATAGTTTTATTAAAGTTTTAGAAACTTATAAAACTGACAAAAAGTCACACTTTTTATTTTTCATTTCAATTTTTTTAAATACATGCCAAAACTGACATAGGCTTAGGTTTTAAGTAAATTTTTTCAATTTTTTTAACTAATATGTCAAATTAGATTTTGAAATTGTTGTTCTATGTTAGTAAAATATTTTGTTTATACATATGGGCAATTCCACGTCAAGTGAGCAGTCCATTTCACGCGACCCTCTCCGATTTAGCTCAAATTTTGTACACTTATTTGAGTACCCAAAATATGACTTTATGTCAAATTTCAGACCTGTAGGTCACGTTCGCTTTGTAGACCCAATTGAATTTGACGGCAATTTTTAAGTATCAAAAAATTCACCAAAAAAAATACTTATTTTTTTAATTGAAATATAAATAAACAAATAATTCTAATAATAAAAACAAAATATCACATTTTCTTCTAGACATATCAAATCAACAAAAATTTTTTATAAACAAACTTGAAAAAAACCTTAGCTTTTTTGCTTTGGTAAATTTTAAAAATTAATAAATTTAAATAAAACAAAAAAATATGTGTAATCAATTTGTTTATTGTTTTTAAATAATTATATTCTCTAATTAAAAAAATATTTTTGTAAGGATTTAGTTAAAAAAAAAAACTTAAATACATATAAATAAATAAATAATTCTAAAATCTAAATAAAATATTACATTTTTTTCTTAACAAAACAATAATGTAATTTAAATAAACAAAAAATGTTTATAAGAAAAGTATGAAAAAATATATTTTCTTTTCTGGCATATATGAAAGGCTTAACTAATTCCAATTTTAGTTTTTTGAGAAATTTTCTTTTTTTTATTGAAAAATTGTTATACATATTTGTAGGTTTTCCAATAAGAGTTTCATAGTGATATTTAAAAAAACGGGTATTTTTTAAGAGAAATCAATAAATGTTTATTTCATTGTAAAGAGGAATGTATGCCATTAACATTTGAAAATGATATCAGTCAAATGGCCACCACGGTTACGGTTGCAGTACCACATTCTTGTCATGAAATTTTCCATGACTAATTTGCACATTTGCTGCTGTATGTTCTTGATAACTTTACGAATTCCATCTTTAAGGTCTTGAATCAATTGTGGAGCATTGGCATAGACCTTATCTTTCACGTGGCCCCAAAGAAAAAAGTCTAACGGTGTTAAATCACAAGATCTCGGTGGCCAATTGTGATCGCTTCTTCGAGAAATAACACGGTCAGGAAACTTTTCTTGCAAAATTGCGATTGTTTCGTTGCTTGTGTGGCACGTAGCGCCGTCTTGCTGAAAATAAACGTCGTCCACATCAGTATCTTCCAATTTCGGCTATAAAAAATCATTAAGTAGCTCGGTAGCGCCACCTATTCACCGTAACAGTTGCACCAACCTCATTTTCGAAAAAGTAGGGTCTAATCACACCCCAGCTTGAAAATCACACCAAACAGTGACACGTTGAGGATGCAAATACTTTTCAACAATCATTCTTGGATTTTCTGAGCCCCAAATGCGACAATTCTGCTTATTAACGTAGCCTTCAAGGTGAAAATGGGCTTAAGATGATTTTTTGATGAAATTCCGGATCATTTTGATGCATTCGAAGGACCCAATCAGCGAAGATACGAAGTTTATGGTGATCGACCGGCTTGAGTTCTTGTGTTAACTGAACTTTAAAAGTCTTAAGACTTAAGTCTTTATGCAAAATACGGTGTAATGTCGTTTGTGGAATGTCTAATTTCAAAGATTGACGAGGAATTGACAAACCTGGGTTTTCTTCAACACTACGGGCTACATAAGCAATATTCTCATGTGTTCTTGAGCGATGTACACGGTTTCGATTTTTCACATCATAAACTTGTCCCAACAGCTCAAATTTTTAAACCAGGTTTACTATTGCCGGCCGAGAAGGTGCTTTCAATGTGTTGTTGAAGCGTGTATTGTTCCATTTTTAATAATTTTGTAGATTTTACTTGTCAAGTGTCAAAGACAATAGCTTTAAAATTGACAGCTGATCAAATAACCTGCTATTCAAAATGAAACTTCTTATTGGAAAACCCTTTATATAATTTGGAAATTTATTTTCAAATTATTAAAAAAAAAAAAAAATCATTGTCAATGGCTAGTGTCAAATACTAAGCTTGGGGTTTGAGGTATAACTTTAAAATACATAGATACTAAAGTGGGGTTTTAGTTGTAAAAATAAAATACATAAGTTCTAAGGTGGGGTTTGAGCACTGCCACAAACACTTTACGCATATGCTACTTCACTGCAAGTCTAATTACAATTGAAGCAACACTAGAAATGTACAGAATGATAAATTTTAGGAAGGTACTGAAGCCTTAGCCTTTGTGCGGAACCATTTTCTATTAATTTGGTTGTGTTTAAAAGTTTGTGGGGTTTATTATACCCCACTTATGCAACGCCGGGTTAAACTGCTTTACGTATAAATTGTCAACTTTTGTTTAATCAACCACCCTTTATTTGAAACCTCAAAAAATGTTTTGCACTTGGGCTTCCTTCAGAGATGGCTGACTTGACTAGCTTTGTTGTTTCGGACTAACTTTTTCCTCATACTTCTTTTTTATGAAATTGTTCAATTTTATAAAATTTTCATTATTAGTATTTAATTGAAATATTTGTCATATTAGTCGGACTCCCCTGGGCCAATAATGAATTAGAATTGAATATAGAGTTAGGATTACGGAAGTACGGCAGAGGGCATGTACAAATACCAGCCTTTAAGAATAAAAAGAACACGTGTCGTACTGCCTTTGAAGTTTTAAAAGTAAACCTTTTATCTTAATTAAAAAAACATTATTAGTATGCTACAAATTTGACAAAATGAAAAAAATACTAACAATACGTCATTTTAAAGGTTTTCTAAATTTAAAAAAAATATATAGACCTAATCTTCAAATTTTAATAATTTTTGTTTACAAGTCTAATTATATGAAAAATATGTTAATTAAAAAAAAAATTAAACTGAGTATATTGATGTAAAATTTCAAGTAGAATTTAGTTAGCAAGTACTCAATTGCTTCCTTGAAGACCCAGGGTATGCACCTGACTCAAATATAGAAGTATCTTTTTAAGTATACTATTTTTGAAAATTCAAAGGTAGTGCGACAAGTGTTCTTTTAAATTTTAAGGGCTGAAACTTGGCATGGCTTACTTTTTTTGCATAAAGATCACTTTCTGAGGGTGCACACAAAGAAAATCCAAAAAAAATAATTTAAGAACCAGTCTAATACATATATTGTATATATTAATTAAAAAAGTTCATGGGTTGACAGGTTGTCTTTAAAATTTAAATTTAATAAAATACAAAAAAATATATATTTTATATATTTAAATATGAAGCAACGTTTCGTTATTGAATAATAACTTCATTAGGCCTAAAACATAATACATTACTGACAAAAATGGACATTAAAAATTAATACTTACAACTATTTGTATATAAAACTATGATATTATAAAATATAACTATCGTAATTAGCCATTATAATTATTATCAAACCTCACTAAACAATTTTTATCAGTTCACGACAATAATATATGAAGTTATTATTCAATAACGAAAGGTTGCTTCATATTTAAATATATAAAATATATATTTTTTTGTATTTTATTAAATTTAAATTTTAAAGAACCCTTAAACTTTTTTAATAAATATTAAAAAAAGTCGTTAAAACTTCAATAATATATATATATATAAAAAATAAACAAATATGCACACTTTGCAAATTGGTGGAGTGAGCTTGTATACACAGTGTGCCAAATAAGGTGTTTGTCACACATGCAAAATTAATCTATATATATTATAATAATAATTTTATTGCTACTAAAAGTTTACATAAGTCAGAAGTATTTAAAATCATGAACAAAATAAAATTCATAAAAAATTTATTAAAGTATACAAAATTGTAGAAGGGTTTTTTTTGCTTACACATTTTGCATACTCAGATGCTCAATTATTTAAAATTATGTTAAAACATCTTATACAAAGTCATTGATAACAATATGGCCGAGGATGATGTTATCATTTTGGAGTAATCAGTAGTTTTTTGCATTCAACTGGTATTTTGTACAATACATTTGTTTTTGGGATATATTTGCAATTTTTTTTTTATATGCAATTTTTTATGAAGAATTTTATGCACTTTTTTAACTTTTTTTTTCCTGGACTGAGTGCTGCACCTTGTCTGCAACAGAGTTTTTATTATTTTTATATATTTCTGTTATCAATTTCTCTCCAATTCCTTTTTTCCTTAATATGTTCCACATTATTTCTCTAGGCTCCTTATCAAACGCCTTTTCCATATCTAGGAAGGCAATGTATATTCTTCTTTTTTCCTGTATTGCTTTAAGAACCATCTGCTTTATTGTAAACACAGGGAGTTTATAAATGAATGGGATTATGTAATCACTTTAAATGTGCCGCTTTTTTAAAATTGTCCACTATATTATTTGTTTTGACAGATCAACTTTGACAGCTGTCAAGCAAAGATATGAAAACATATGTAGTATAGTAAACAATTTTAAAAAGGCGGCATATTTAAAGTGATTACATAATCCCATTCATTTATAAACTCCCTGTATATGGTCTTGTATACTTCTTTGTTCTCTAAAGCCACTTTGCATTGAGGTACTTAGCAGGTTTATACCCCTGTAATGTTCACATTCTTTCTTATCAGCCCCTTTGTGAATTGGCACTATAAGAGCTGTTTTCCATTCCTTTGGTATCTTTACTTCCTTCTATGCCTGATTGAATATTCTACACAGCATCTCTCTTCCTCTTTGTCCTATGTTTCTCTCCTGTTATTTTGTCACTTTCTGCTGCTTTTCCTTTCTTCATTTTTCTGAAAATTTCTTCCAGTTCATCCATGTTTATCATTTCTTCTTCTTCTTCTTCCTACTGATTTTCATAATTTACTTTTGCTATCTCCTCTTCTTCCTTCTCCCCAAGCAGTTCCTGAAAATACTCTCTCCTATATACTTAATGCTATCTATATTTAGTTTTTTGCTAATTTTATTATGATAATGAAACTGACATACATTTTAAAATGTTGATTATAGGAGCTGCTGGCTTGTTTATCTGTAGCTGATCAAGCCGAGGTGGATACCTTAAACGATGATATTCAAAGACTTCAAAAAGAAAATAAAGAAGCTTTTTCTTTGCGCATGAAATTGGAAGCAGAGAAAAATAAACTGGACAACTTATTGACCAATAATTTAATCCGAAGAAAAGATGAAGTGTTGCATGCCTTACAAGAAATCTCATTGGAAGATAGAAAACGGCAGTTGGTAAACTGTAAAACTGAACTAGAGGAAATTGATAAAAAAATTGATAAAATCAACAATGACTTGAATGGAATGGATACTAAAATAAAAGATGTATCTAAGAAGGTAAATTATTATTTTGTATTAATTAAAGTTTAAGTATTATGTTATAATTAATTTCAGCTAAAAAGTGAACAAAGTGAACTTGATAAATGGAAGAAGATTGAAAAAGAAGCACAGGATAAGATAGATGAAGATGCCAAACATTTGGAAAAGTTTGCTAGTAAACAAAATATGTTGGAGCAGAAAGTACAGGAATTTGTAGAGAAGATTAATCAACTTGGAGCTTTACCATCGCAAGATCTTTATACCCAGTATAAGAAGATGTCGTCTAAAGCCGTAAGTTTATAGCTTACTATTATTGTTTTAATTATTAAGGATCGAATTTTGTAAATGGCTTGTAATATTTGCATTTATGTGCATTGTTTATTATTAAGCAAGCATTTTTAAATATTAAGATTGTCAAATTTTGTATCTATAAATATTTTGCATTTGAAAAACTGTTTGCATAAATATCACAATCTATTTTCTACTATTTGTAATGTGTAATCAGCTGTATAACTACAATATGAGTTCACATAAACGAAGAAATCTCTTGGCAATAAATTATAATGGCACACAATATTGCTGCAAATGTAACTTCTATAGTATTGATAATGATAGCATCGTATTATAAAGTCCCTACTTAAAGACCAGATAGATTTAGTTTTTTAATTATAAATGTTTAATGCCAGTTAATCCCACTTTGTAATATTTGTTTGCTTGATTATCTTCAGTGGAGTATCTATCTGTAAGCAAGGAAGGAAGGACCCACAAGCATACAGGTCCCTCGTGATGCCTGGGAGGGCCGGAATGTTTTTTTTTTGACATCCGTGAATAGATTTTGGTACTTTTTGACAGTTATGGCCGGATTTTGGTTCTTTTAACAGTATTTTTGATTTGTTCTTATTTTTGAGATTGCTTAAATTTTTTTACACTTTTTAAGAGTTCGGCCGGATTTTGGTGCTTCCTGACATTTTTTAAAATGTTATAGCCGGATTTTGCATTTGTCAACAGTAGTTTATGTCGGATTTTGGTTCTTTCTAACAATATTTTTGATATTTCAATGCTGGATTTTTGACTTTTTGTACTTGTTTGAAGTTTCATGGTCGGATTTTGCATTTTTCAATAGTTCATGCGAGATTTTGGTTCTGTCTAACAATATTTTTGATATTTTGTAGCTGTATTTTGCTTTTTTAAAGTTATTAAGGGTTATAAGGCTGGATTCTGGTGCTTTTTAACAATTATTTAAAATCCATTTTTTTTTATTTTTGACGTTTTATGAACATAATTTTGTGGTTTTAAAACATGTTTGGTCAGAGTTGTTCTTTTTAAAAATATTTTGACTGGATTTTACTAGTTTTGATTTTTCATAAATAGAATTTTTGCTTGTTGTTTATGACCAAATTTTCTGACAATATTTTCATACTTCATAGGCAGATTTTGGTTTTTTATTTTTGATATTTTATAGCTGGATTTTGCTATTTTTGAGATTTCATAACAGTTTATGGACCTGGATAATGGATAAGTTTCCAGGCCATTAAAAAAAACAGTTGGCTAATGTTTAAAACTTCAAGGCCAGATTTTGTAATTTTGGACCGTTTTTGGACAGATTTTGTTTTTTTTTTTTTTCTGAAAATCTTTTATTATCTGATTTTGCCATTTTTGGCTTTATAAATAGAATTTTGCATTTTTTAGCAGTTTATGGCGAGATTTTGCTGCTTTATTTTTATTTATATTTTATGACCAGATTTTGAAATTCTATAAGTTAATTTAAAATGTTCATTTAACAGATTATGGCCGGATTTTGCTATTTCTATCACTATTTCATAGGCAGATTTTGAGGTTTTTAACTTTTTATGAATAGAATTTCGCACTTTTTAATAGTTATTACCAAAATGCTGCTACTTCTCAAGGTTAGTAGAAAATTTGTATTTAGAAGGTTGCCTGGTTTTAGCAAACACATACTTCATAAAAAAAAGAAACGGATATTAGCGGGCAGAGGTGTCCATACTTTTATAACTACTAAAAAATAAAGATTTTGCTTTCTTTATTAAGCTTAACTTAATTTAGAACAACCATTTATGCAAAAAAACATATCTAAAGCGAGACATTGGTCTCCCCATACATCATCAAACAATTTTACTCCACACCACTCACTACCTATATCATTTAGAGGCAAAACCAGGCAACCTTCTATATACGTTTTTCTACCAACCTTGGCTACTTCTAACAATATTTTGATATTTTGTAACTGCATTTTGCTATTTTTGGGATTTCATGACATTTTTTATAATTTATAATCGGATTTTGGTGCTTTCAAACAATATTTTGATGTTTCAATGCCGGGTTTTGCTATTTTCAACAATTTATGGTTGAATTCTGTTTTTTTAACAAACAGAATTTTACATATTTCAACAATTTATGCCTGGATTCTGGTACTTTCTAAATTTTTTTACATTTTACAATAGTTTTGTGGTTGGAATTTTGCCTTATTATTAAAATAAATGTAATTTTTTACTGTTTATGGGCAGATTTTGGTGCTTTCTGACAAGATTTAAACTTTATGATCAGATTTTACTGCCTTTGACATTTATAAACAGAAATTTATATTTCACAGCCAGATTTTGCTATTTATGACAATTTATAAAGAATTTTTTTTAAGTAAAATAAACTTTGTTTTGAAGTACTGCTGAAAAATTGTGAAATAAAAAATCAAAAGATTGTTACAAAATTTGTTTTTAAATAAGACAACCTTAAATTTCTAGAAAAAATAATTACCACATTTTTCGATATTTTTATGACTTAGACAACTTAGTCTTTCAATGTTTCTTGAATTAGATACACATTAGCTTCTTCTCTGCCTGTAATACTGGCAACTTACATTGTGGGTGGTCCTATAGTTTTGAGTAGATTCCAAACCACTGAAGAGATTATTATTAATCTACTCCGGACCAGAGAAGGATCTTAGTCATGAAACCCCACGCTGACAAGGCGCAGTGGGATAATAAAGACAATAAAGTTTTGTTATTTATTAGGTAATTTAATATTAATATGATCAGCAGATGCGTGTTTGAAGATCAATATGATCTAGTATTAATTTGTTTTTTTCTATATGCTTCATTTGCATTGTTGCTGCAGTAGGTATTTGCATAATGAACTTATAATGTTTTGTTTTTCCAATATAATAATTTTCTATTCTATAAAAAAATTAACATTGATGTTAGCTAACAGCTCTGTTAAAATCATAGCAAATATTTGAATCTTTTTTTTCAAATATTAACTAGCAAAGTTCAAAATATTTATTAACTTTTTGTAAGTTAAACATTTGACAATTAATTAACAATTTTTGTTTTAGTTATTCAAAGAATTGGAAAAAGCTAATAATCATTTAAAAAAGTACAGTCATGTCAATAAGAAAGCTTTGGATCAATTTATGAGCTTTTCTGACCAAAAGGAAAAATTACAAAAACGAAAAGAAGAATTGGATCGAGGGTAAATATTTTGTTTAATATCTATTATATTTACATTGTTCATATAATTACAGTGATGAAAAAATTAAAGAATTGCTCTCTATGTTGGAGCAACGCAAAATGGAAGCAATCCAATTTACCTTCAAACAAATCTCAAAATATTTCTCTGAGGTATTTAAAAAATTGGTACCTGCAGGTAAAGGTAAACTTGTAATGAAAACTGTTGACAATGAGGAAGGCCGTGAAATTGGACCTGAAGACACAAACACTGATGTGTTCACTGGTATCAGTATTAAAGTATCATTCATAGAATCTGATGCAGAAATGAGAGAAATGAACCAGCTTTCTGGTGGACAAAAATCTTTAGTGGCTCTAGCTTTGATATTTGCCATCCAAAAATGTGATCCAGCTCCTTTCTATTTGTTTGATGAAATCGATCAGGCTTTAGATGCACAGCATAGAAAAGCTGTGGCTAATATGATTTTTGAATTGACTGGGGAAGCACAGTTTATTACTACTACTTTCCGACCAGAGTTATTGGAACATGCGAATAAATATTATGGTGTTAAATTTAGGAATAAAGTCAGTCACGTAGAATGTGTTTCTAAAGAAATTGCTAGAGATTTCGTGGAGGATGACCAGACACATGCATAATTTTTTTAATTTATATGTTTTATTTTCTTGAGTTATTAGATAAGTTATTAAATATTTAGATGTTTATATGAGAGAATTAAATAAATAATTATAGCAAATAATATTATTTATCATTTTCCTTAATGAATCCTGTTTCAGTCCTATTGCTTTTTCATTCATTGCCTATTACTACATAAAAAATGAGTGACAATTTATTTCCATTTTATCCAACTTATGTAATGTAACTAGTTGCAAGTTGAGAATCCAAAACTGAGGTTGCACTTGTTTTTCAAAATTCTATTTACAACAAGATTTTTTTACGATAGATTTTTTTTTTTTTTTAAGCTGTAATACATAAATTAAACGTGAAAAATGATTCTTTGGTTCACATTTTTTATAAATTATGAAATATTTTTAATTTCTTAAATATAAAAAAAATTTAAATGCAATTTTTTTTATTTGTTATTTTTGATTTAAAAATGAGGCCCGTGGAGCGATTTAGCACTTTAAAAAAATTAAGAGAGATTTCAGTTTTTACTCGGCCTCTTACATTTCAGTTGAGAATGTAAGCAGAGCAGACCTTCAACTAGAATTGGAAGTGATTTGCAATCAGATCTTTCGTACCAAGGAAGTACTGAAACTGGATTGGACTTTTTCAAGTTGCTGCCAGAAGAACAATAGCCCATTTTGCAAAGGTTCAATGCTGGGAAGCACGTATCTTTATGAAAGAAGCTTTTTCATCATGAAAATTGTAAAGTCAAAATATAGATGTTCCTTCTCTGATAAGTCACTTACTCAGTTGTTTTGTTTATCAACAACAAATATTAAAGTTAATATTGATGCTAACTAATGTTAGTGAAAACCAACACACTGAAATTTCCCACTAATTTGTTTGTTTGTAATTTGATATTTTTTGAACAAATTAAAATAATAATACAAACGTTTTTTCTTATATATTGTGTTTTTAAAGCGGCCCTTGAGGAACTTGCAGTTGGTCAGCCCTGATTTAGAATATTAACCCATATTTGCAAGCGTTGTTAGTTAAATATAATTCAATACTATTTTTGAAAAAAAATTACAAAATTTGCTTGCCTAAATTATTTCTTAATAAATGGTTCAACGCCGCAAAAGCCTGAACCCCGGGTTTCAATCAATAAGTTGCTGACGCCTGTTGTTTGTCTATTAAGGCCACGGTAATCCCAAAATATTTTCTGTGCCAGGTTCTTTCTATTCCTGTGGCGTTTCGTCTGCGCGCGACAGCACAACTGGCACAATTTAGCTTCTTTTTATGTGTAGAGAATGAAATTATTAGTGATTAGTATTTGAGAATCTAAAATTTTTAATTCTTTATTAAAATTAAATTGCAAATTTTTGGTTTGTAAACTTTAAGAGTATTACTTCATACACCGCAAATTTAGTAGACTTTTTATTGAAACTCATAAATAAAAATTGTGTTAAAACCAAACGTTTAAATAATTAATTTTATAAAAAGAATAATTACATAAACTTGTTAATTTAAACTAAAAAAAAATAAGTGTTATTTCGAATCAAAATTGCATTTTAGGAAACTTTTGTATGAAACTTTATTAATATTAATTTAATAATTTTATAAAAAAATTAATTAAAAAATTTTAACAAAAATATTTGTGTCATTTTGATTAAAAGCCGCATTTGCATAACTTTTTTTCAAACTTTTAAATAATTACTGTTACAATAAAATTATGTAAATAAAACTTGTTAATTTAAAAATTTAAAAAAATATTTAAAACTTTTTTTGCAAAATTAAAACCAAACGTTTAAATAATTATGAAATAAATTAATAATTTATTCAAACTCAATCTAACGATCATTATTTGTTTAAAAAAAATAATTTTAAAATAAAATTATGCAAATAAAACTCTGAAAAATTATTTTAAGTGTTGTTTCTAATTCAAATCGCATTTTAGATCATTTTTGTTTGAAACTATTTTTTGTAGTCAAATCTAAAAGTTTAAATAATTAATTTTATAAAAATTTAATTTAATTAAAAATGATACCGATTAATGCGTACGTTTAGTATTAAATTGCACTAGCTGGATCTACAGAATTAATTACATCATCAATTGTGTTTATGCAGATAAATATTTACTCAAATTTGACTTTCGCTATCATGCGATGGCACACTGACGAGGCTCGTAGAACCGAAACAATTGTCTGTGCTTTTAAAGTTTTTATACATTTTTTAATCTATATTGAAACGTATTTTGATTTTCAATGCATGCCATGTTTTGCGTGATATGACTATCAGTTTTTCTATTTTCATTAAAAAAAAAAATTTTTCAATAATTACAATGATAATATATAGGTCTACAACTTTTGGTTTTTGAAATATTCATTAAAATAATAAAATGTTGGTGCATCCTGTCTCCCCTCTTTCGTAGAGCCTTCTTTTCTCTTGGCTTCGTGACTGTACCATATCGGTGCACCGTATAAATCGTTTGACTCGGTAATGGTATTCAAAAGCTGCCTCTTGCAATTCGACGCTCCCCCTATGATGAGCATAATTCAGGCCAGATATGCCGCTCTTTGTCCCACTCTCATTTTAGTAAATTTTGGTCTCAATTTAAGACATTCCTCGCATTCCTCTCTTTTGTCGGCTATTGATTTGTTGTAACTGTATGATACACGTTTACATCTACTTAGACCATCTTCAAATGCTTTCATTGAAGATATGTATGCATCAAGCGTCACCTTCTCGACTTCATTTCTTTCTATTTTCCAAGAAATCAGTTTTTCGATTTTATTATTTATTAATTATTATATTATCAGCGTTTATTTCTGACGCAGTGGCGTAGGCGACGTCAAGTACAGCTCTACCTAAATTAGTTTCTAGTCAGTAAAATTTTAGTTTGTTTGTTTGCTACGTCTTGTTTTATAGCGATATTGTATGATCTGTGATAGCGACTGTGACGGTTTGATTACTGTTTTGTTTGGACCGCATCGAGATATGTACGCTCGTGTTGTTTGTTTTTATTACAAATTCAGTATTTCTTCCTCTGAATGCTTTGTTTCAAATTTGCGGCTTGACTCCCGTTATTTCCAGAAATAGGTCCCTTTTAATTTGTTTGACGTTATTTCGGTGTCTTTTATTGACAGCGTTCGTAGCAGATCAGTGTAGCAGTTGTCCTCTTCAGTCTTTATTATCTTTTCGGTTTCAAATCTTGGTTTTGTGGTATTTTGCCTCCCGTCTTATCTGTTTTTGTGAATATTTACTTCTACTACTAATTCTGAGGTGTCCTACTGACAAACCAAAATAACTTGAAAAAAACTACTTCCAAAAAAGATGTATTCCCGTCTTAAAATCACCCTTAGTAACGAGACTGGGGGAAACTTTGTAAAAATTTGTATTACCTTAAAATCTTTTTTTTGATTCCTGATAGATGGCGTTGTAATCGAAAAAAATAGATTTTGAATAATTCGTTAGTGGCGTCTCCACCTAAATTTATGAATGAATCAAGCACCCCGAAACTCACTGAAAACAAGTAGCCCTATGGTGATAGGCAAAGGGTATCACTTGAAACAAGCACCCCGATGGTGAGAGGCAAAGGGACTCGCCTAAAACAAGCACCTCAAAGGGAACAGAAAACTTCTACGTCCTCGCATTGTTCCTGGATATCGTTAAAAGAAGATTCTTGAAAAATTCAATGCAATCTATCACAAATGAAAAACATGTTTTCAATAAAAACTTACAAAAATCTAATTCTGAAATAAAAAACGTTACCATCCACCCTACCCCATGGGTAGAGAGCAGTTATGTTTTAAAAATATTGAACAGATATTTTTTATTTTTCAATCCAATGATAATTTCTCAATGCAAAAAACCTTAATTTTCTTATTGTATATGTATTTGTTTCGGAAGAATCCAAATCTGTAATGAAAAATTGGTGGGAGGCGGAGGAGTTCTTTTATTATAGTCTTATATAAATTATAGTATACAAGCTCACCAATTGATCAATACTACGAATTAATTTTTATGTAGTCAAAATTGAAACTGAAAAGTAATGTGAAATTAAAACAAAAAATAAACTTAAAATGATTTAATTAACAAAATAATTTCTATTTGCTAATACATATTTCCTCATAAATATTTATTAAATAATTTACTATTTTGTATTAACTTATTAATCTAATATATAAAAATTAATATTAATAATTAGTCTTATATTTCTTCATTTCTACCATTATATGGTGTATATTAGTTAACTGTGTTTTAATATTTGGTGACAACAGCTTATGAAACCTGTGGTAATATTGCACTAATTGTGTTAAAGCCAATTGTAATAAACTAGAGCCTGTCACTAAGTTTGGAAATGACAGTAAAACTTCACGATTTAATTCTTCTAAACTTTTTTTCCAATTTGATGAAAAGTTTTGAACAATACCTAGAGATTTGCTTTCATAACTTTTCAATTTGTCATGATTATCTTTTTCTATAAAATATTCACATTCTTTAATAAATTGCATCATTTCTCCAAAATGCGGGCTTAATATTTCTTCAACATACTCTGCACTTTTATTAGACAATCTAGCACGGAATGATTCTGCTTCTTTAGAATTATCTCTAGTACGTTCCATAATTATGTTTAGTATCATATCATAGTTATTGATTAAATATATCAATTGTTCTTTACGTTGTGGGAAGATCCCAGCCATTCGAAGGATAAATAGTTCCACTTCTTCCTGTAGTTCAGCTAGTAATCGGTTAACAAGTTCATTTGGAAAATTTTCACTAATTCCAACCAATGCAGCACTGAACTCTGCATATCTTCTCGTTATCTGTAATGAATATATATTTTTAACATTGATTTCATCAATACTTTTCAAAATTATATATATATATTCAATAACCTCTTAATACCGTTAGGTGTCGAGGTGTCGGACACACCAAGCCACAGAGAATTACAGAGAATAATTTCAGAATAAAAAATGTTAACTAAAAAAATATGATTTCTGCTTCTCAATAAAATATATGATGGAAAAAGCTTTCAGGTAAAAGTTTCATTATCTAATAAATACAACTGTATTAAATTCTACTGCCTACACCTTTTAAAACTGTGAATTTAGTTATAATAGTGTAAACTTGGCCTTTACATTTAAAATCCGGTTTTTTTAAGTGTAAATTTAGTTTTCAAAATATTCAATTAAATTTCAAATTATAAATCCTGCCATTAAAATTGAAAATTCGCTTTTTAAAAGTTTAATTCAATCTTTAAACTATCAAATTTTACTGCTCAATTGTTAATCCTTTAAATTATTTAAATTTTCATGAAATCTTAAAAATATCAAAATCTAGCATAAACTTTTAATAAAATGTCAAAAATAGCAAAATTTAATCATAAATTTTCAAAATATATGAAATAACCAAAAGCCGGCATTGAAATATCAAAATATTATCGAATGTACTAAAATCCGGTCATTCAAGTGTTGAAAAGTGTAAAATTCTATTCATGGAATGTAAAAAATAATAAAATCCGGCCCAAAAGTATTAAAATATTGTCAAAAAGCAACAAAATTTAGCTATTAACTGTTAAAAACTGCAAAATTCTATCATAAAAAACCACGCAAAAAAAAAATCAAATAGAATAAAAATCCGGCAATTAAAAAAATCCAAAATTTTATCATAAAACATCAAAAATAACAAATTCTGGCCATAAAACCCGTTTTACACTGTCTATTAATATATATTAAGATAATCAAAATATCGTTCGAAAGCACTAAATTCCGTCAATAAATTAAATTAAATTAATTTTTTTTTATGAAATTCCAAAAATAACATAATCCGATTATAAACTGTTAAAAACTGCAAAATTCTAATCATAAAATGTAAAAATAGCAATTTGTTGCTATAAATTTTAAAAATATTGTCAGAAAACTCACCATGAACTGCCATATTCTATTTATGAAAAGTGAAAATTAGCAAAATTCTGTCATAAAATATTAAAATATTTAAAAAAAAAAACAATATCCGTCTTTTTGGCGCAATTTTAGACATATTATGTTAAATAAGATCATTTTTGACAACATCATGAAAAAATGCCATCTTAATTTGAAAAAAAATTTATTCAGTTTTAAGACTTGTCATTTTTTAGTTTAAACATTGAAGTTTTGCATTTTGCATGATGAAATTTATTTGAAAAATTGGATTTTAGTCTGAATTTTTGTTAAATCACAAATTCCATTCCGAATTCCAAATGTTAAATTTCTTCTCAAAAACGTTTTATGTCAGGAAAAATGTTTTATTTTAAGAAATTTTAAGAAAATTGAATTTTTGTTAAATCCAAGAAATTGGCATTCCGGAGGTTAAATTTATTACTTGGACAAAATCAATAGGTGGATTCATATGTAGAATTTTATTCTAAAAATATTTTATATATAAAAAAAATTTGGTTTATTAAAAATTAAATGATTTAAAACAACTTTACTCCAGTTCAAACTATCCGTCTGTCATCAAGTGATTGAATATTAATCCTCTTCTGACATAAAATTTGTGACGCTTGCAGAGAGAAGTAACTTCCAATCTCTTGATGACAAACACGCCTGCCCAAGTGTTTGGGTGGGCACTCCAGTTCAAATTACTCATCCGTAATCATGCTCTAGAGTGGTATGGGGTTGAAAGGAACATGAAAAACTTCAGGCAATACTGGCAAAGTAGCTCATTTGAAAAATATTAACTTACATAATGTGGTCCCATTTCTCTATTAAATTTAGTAGGATCACAATCTCGAATACTGTAAATATTAAGACGAAAAACTTGTTCAAATCTTGGTAAAATTATTCCTTGTAAATTGTCCCAATAACTATCCAATGCAGGAACACATCTCTTATGACACATTAATTGGTACCTCAGTATTAAATGGAAACTTAGAAATAATGCAATTGTATCAAAGCAATCTCCAACAAATGTCTCCAAAGATTTCTGAAAAAACAAAGTCTTAGTACTTGTACTTTACATTGTTAATTGCATACTTACTGTCAACTGAGAAAGTGTTTTTCCCATTATTTGATAAAATAAATCTAAAGCAGCTTGCCCTCTCACCATGAAGAACTCACTTACAAACAAGTATTCTCTACATGCGTTGTCAACTAATGCATATTGTTCACTTCGAAATAATGATTCAAAATGATACTAAAAATTAAATAATTAATATGTGATATTCATACATATACAAGATCATATGTAAAGAATGAATATAGTTAAGCTAAGAGATACATATTAAAGTCAAATTAATAATAATAACATCATACAATGTATAATTCATAAAATCGTTAACCCTGCATCTCCACAAGATATTACAAACATATTTCACAATATCTTATTATTATAGGCCTGGTTGTTTGTCTGAACCGAACAGTTTAGAGTAAACCTCGTACTACATCACCTTTACAAGTTCACATGAACTCAACAACAATAAACACTCTAATTTTTTAATGTTATAGTGCAGTACAGTTTACACATTTACATTTTTAAAATAGTAAATAATATAAAAGTTATTTTATGAAGACATATTGAATCATCACATACACATTTTAATTTAATTTAATTAAATATGTATAATGTAATACTCAATTTTTTTTTAAATGTTGTAATAGTCAACATAACATTTATATTTATGACTGCCGGTGTGGTTTATTAAGATTTTTTCAACTTGCAAGTTCATATTTGCTTTAGTTTGAATTTTAAATATGAGAATATGAACATGTCACTCTCCAAGACAAGTATAAATTTTATTTTCAGTTCTGTTTAGTTTATATAAACAGACTACAAACAGCCGTCTTATTACTCATTCTTTACAAGTCACCATGTATTATATTTTAAGAATATATATACTTTGTTTCAAATTTATAGATATGAAAACTAAAAATCATAATGTTTGCTGCATCATGTAAATTAAGCAAGGATATTTGCATTAAAAACTCATGTTATAATATACTATTTTAAACCATATATGTATATCGCTAGTACAAAATTATGTCATAATAAGACTATCTACAATTCTGAAACAAAGTATAGGAATATTAGCAATATAGATTAATATAAAAGTACCCTATTTTTGGATTGTGCATGTGGAACAATAATAGGAGCTTCCAATTGTTGTGCTAAAACATCACCTCGATTGCCAATTGTAAAAACAGTGCCTTTATGTTTTAATGTAGTTTTATGAAATAATCCTCTAGAAGCAGTGTCTTCGATGCCCATCAAATCATCTTTTGTCGTACACTCTTCATATTGCAATTTCATAATCCTACCCGAGTATGATTTGAAATACGAAAAATATATTTTGCTCATTGTGTCAACATATTCGTTACATATCTCTTGTGCTACATTTCTTTCATTTGATAAAATAAATTGAAAAAAGAATTTATATTTCAACATTGCATTTTGAGGGACTTGATAGTTAGCCATTGGTTTACGAAATTTAAAAACTTGTTCTAGTAAATACGTTCGAATTTTTGACATTGCTTTAATTTTTAATTTCTCTAATATATCCTTTACATCTAGACAAGATTTTGAATCTTTAAAGCTTTGTTCTTTAACAAAGCTTATCTTATGATTTAATACTTGCAAATGAATAAGAAAATCTTTATCTGTAACAGGACAATCTAGAATTCCTGCAATTAATGATTCAGATACGGCCATATCATCTATGAATTGACTTAACTGTCCACGAATTCCTTGTCTGTTACTTAATTCTTGACTCATAGATACCGATTTCCTTTGCAGAGATAGAATCTCACTGCTAATACTGCCTAAATCGGTTTGAAATCCCAACAACATCATTTCCATACGTTCAAGAATTGTATCGCATGCAGATATTTGATTATGTAAACTCGCAATGTTTTGACTTTCTTTGATATAATCTTGAATAGATTTATTTTCTACTTCCTTTAGTTCTTTTTCTACTTCTCTAGAATACTGTCTTAAATCTGTTCCTGTCTTTAACATATCCTGCACCAATTCATCTTCCAAGTTTTGTTGTATTTGTGCATCAGACTCTTCTGTGAAACCAGTTCTGCTAATTTTACTCATGTTGAATTATTTAATGTTTCAATAAATATATTAATTTGAAGGAATATTCTAAATTTTATTAAACATCTCACTAATCACTCAGCATTAAAAACATAAAAAACAGTAGTAGCTGCTCCAACTCACACTTGACAGATTAATTAACCCCAATTGACAGCTGATGGCTGTCAAACAATCTGTCAAACGATAGTTGTTTATTTGATGTGATTGCTATGTTGCCTCTGTTACCTTGGTCGCTTTTCCATACACTGTTGCCACAGCTGATAGTAAACAAATAAACTAAATATTTTTTTATTTGTCTGAAATGAACATTTAAGATTTTTATAATTATTATACTCTACAATAATAACATCATTTTTCTGATATTATTATACTATGGATATTATTTTAAACTTAAAATTAAGTGTTTCCGCAGGTCTAGATGAAATACCAGTTATCTTAGTAAAAGAATGTGTAAATGAACTTGCCCCAATTTTAGCTGAAATAGTAAATCTCTCAATTCAAACAGAACAGTTTCCAGATATCTTAAAAATTTCAAAAGTTGTACCAATTTTCAAAAAAGGAAATTCTCATGAATTAATAAACTACCGACCAATTGCTCTTCTTAGCGTATTTTCTAAAATAATAGAAAAAGCAGTGTTTTCCCAAATTACAAATTTTATGAATACAAATAATCAATTTAATGAAGCTCAACATGGATTTAGAGCCAATCATTCAACAGAAACTGCATCAACTGATTTTGTTCAATACATTTACAATGAAATAAATAAAAACAATAAAGTAATGGGAATATTTTTTGACTTGTCCCGGGCTTTTGATTGCCTTAATTTTAATTTCATACTAGACAAAATTTATGCATTAGGTATTAGGGGGTCACTAAATAACTGGATAAAATCTTATTTGGAAAAAAGAACTATGACGGTAAAAATCAAACAAACTATGTCTGAAATGAATAACATAAACATAGGGGTACCTCAGGGTAGCGTAGGGGGTCCGTTATTATTTTTGTTATTTGTAAACGACTTAGCAGACCACATTAAAAAAGGAAAACTATGTATGTTTGCTGATGACACATCAATATGCATCAGTGCCAAAAGCAGCAATGAATGTTCAATTATAGCTAAAGAAATAATTGATACATTTGAACTTTGGTGTAAAAACAACAACCTAATATTAAATCTATCAAAAACTGCATCGGTAGAATTTTATAGCAAATACAGGAATTCATCTATACCATATGTTGTTACAAACAATAACCAACTAAATTTAAGTAACACTACAACATTTTTAGGGTTAATAATTGACTCCAACTTATCATGGGAACCTCACATTTTGGCAACTATACACAAATTAAATCGGGCTTATTACGTGATTAGCAACTTAAAACGGGTTTTTAATTTAGATAGTTTAATAACAGTATACTATGGATTAGTACACTCTATTCTAAGTTATAGTATTACTGCTTGGGGAGGTATTTTTAATTCAAACCAACAGCATCAAATTTTAATAGTTCAAAAAAGAATAATTAGAGAAGTTTTTAACTTGAACTATAGAGATTCCTGTCGTCCACATTTTCTTAAGCACAAGATTATGACAGTGTGCTCAATATACATCTACAAAATATTATTGTATATACATAAAAACAAAAACAAATATACACTCAACGGTGATCTACATTGTCATAATACCCGCCATAAAGACAAAATTCTAATAGATCAAATTAATCTAGAGATGTATAAAAAATCTCCCCAATACGTTGGCAGCACTTTATACAACAAACTGCCCACACAAATTAAGTTAATGACTTTTAATAAATTTAAAAACAAAATTAAGTTAACGTTGACTAATAATTGTTTTTATACTATAAACGAATTTGTACTGTTCATGCATGTCTAACTGTACATTGTTTTATTTTTTATATTTTATTTGTTTTTATAATGTATTCTAACGCATTTCTACTTTTTATCGCATTATTTAAACCGTATTTTGTATTTTACAATTTTTATGACTTATGTATACCACAATAGTGATCTGAAACATTAAATAAATATTATTATTATTATTATTATTATTATGGCGATCGTGTTGACATATTTTCATTACTAACTTCATAACAGCCCTGTTCTACACGGTCACCTTAAATGTATTCGGAATCCCCCGCAGGGGCGCGTTTCAATTTAGAGAGTGTAGTCCTGACGTATCCCGTTATGCTCGTATTAGTCAATAATTATATCTTGAATTATACATGGTGTAGATTAATTGGCGGACAAACGCCAGGTAACTTTATAGATCGTGCCAAAAGAAAACAAAAATCTTAATTCCAAAATGCCGAAAAACTTTTCGTTTGACCTCACGAGGTCTTCAAAGTTTCAATTTTGTCAATACAAATATTGTTTTAATTGCGTATTTTATGTACAAATTTGCTTTCTTTTTTAGTATAATAAAAATTACAAGGTTAATTTTCAATAAATAACATTGAAAAATGTGCAAATTACTTTTGAAGAATAAATCAAATTTAAATTAAAAATACGCTTGGCAGCATAGCAAATTTTTTAATAATATTCAAATTATGAAGTAGGCAATGCAATAAAAGTCAGTTGATATGATATTTCTGATTTTATTATGGGCTTTTACTTTGGTTGCATATGCAGATATGTATGTATATGGCATATGGTTATTCCAATAGCAATGCAAATGCAGCCAAAGATGAATATCAAAACAGATTTTCTGATCGTCGTCAACCTTCAACAAATGTAATTCGCCCGCTTGATCGAAGACTGCGCGAGACTAGGCAGTTAATTTCTCTTATGCCCGTATGACACTGATCTATAATTCTTTATTGAATTATATATATAGAAATATTTAAATTTTAAAAAGTCTATAAAATGCACAAATAATCATCAATCTTATTGTAGATTGAAATTTTAAGAATATTTTTAGTTTTTCTTTAGAATTAACACAAAAAAAGTACGAATTAACAGTTTTTAAAAAATAGTTAGGTTATATTATAAATGCTATTACTCACATGTTATGTGTTAATTATAAAGAAAATCTAAAAATATTCTTAAAATTTCAATCTACAATAAGATTGATAATATTTTGTGCATTTTACAATATATATATAATTCAAGATATAATTATTGACAGTGTAATACGGGCATAAGGCTACACAGACGCGTGTGTGTGTTAAGTTGCCTACATTATAGGTTGGAATTTATGGAAATTTTGCTACGTTGCCAAGCGTAACTTTGACGATCTTGTGAAGCCAAACGAAGAGTTTCTCAGCATTTCGAAATTAAGATTTTGTTTTCTTTTGGCACGGTCTACAAAGTTACCTGGCGTTTGTCCGCCAATTAATCTACACATTATATATAAAAATAATTAAATCTTAAAAAGTCTGTAAAATGCACAAAATACATGTATCATCAATCTTATTGTAGATTGAAATTTTAAGAATATTTTCAGGTTTTCTTTATAATTAATATATAAAATGTGAGAAATAGCATTTATAATATAACCTAACTATTTTTTTAAAACTGTGAATTCGTACATTTTTTCGGTACAGTCGATTCCGCTTAATCGGACCACATCAGGAGCGGCTTGTTTTGGTTCGATTAAGCGGCTGCTCCGATTGTGCAAAATTAACACAAAAAAACTTAATTCAGAACCTCAATTTTATTTGAAAGTGTTAAATCGTTCTTTGGCATTTTAAATTCTACAGCATATAAACACAAACATATCAATCATAATATGATATAAACACGTGTAGCAACATGCATTAATTCACATTTCAACCACCATGGCGCTAAAAGCTTAAAAAGTAATCCCACATATGAATGGCAACACCGGCACATGCAATAGTTATCATTTCAGCCACAGTGGCGCTAAGAGCTTAAAAAGTGATTCCACATATGAATGGCAACACCGGCACATGCATTAGTTATTATTCCAGCCACAGTGACGCTACGATCTTAAAAAGTAATCCCAATACTTAAATTGCTATTATTATGAGTAATCTAATAAAATATGATTATGATAAAATGATTACATGTAAATAAAACTCGTGCACCAATTTATACACAAATAAAGTGATATTTGACGTCATCGCCAAGTGATAAAAATTTTATCGCAAAATGAACGTGACTATTATTTGCACCATAGAAAACACACACGTAAAGAAAGGCAACTCCGCCCATTTTCTGTCACCTTGAGAAGCGCATCTTACGAAATTTATAGTGCGTTCCATATATCAACCGAAGCGACCGAAATGCCGGTTATCCTGAAACAGGTTAATATACGGAACGCGGTTTCCTAAAAAAGGTTACAAAGGTTGCGACCGCACTCACCATGAACAAACGTCGGTGAATTTCTATTAATCGTGGTTATTCATGGCGGTAAATTTGAAATGCAATCAAAAGTGAACAAAAGCTTCAAATGTTGCTCGTGTATTATATTAAATTATTAATTATAGGTTATAATGTATATGTATGTTCCGGTCAATGCTAAAACGGGCAAAGGCATGAGTGCAACAGAGCAAACATTATATTATTGTGTATAGTTGCCTGTTATACCTGCCAACCTCTACTGGGATTACTGTATTAGCAAGTAGATACATACATACAATCATCTAAGATTAAGCACTGAAATTTAAAAAAATATAACACTAAAGCTAATAATAAATAAATTTATGAAGTTTGAACCTATAATATTTCAGTTTTGTATTTTGACGTTTCTATAACCGCTGCCGTTCCATAAATCAACCAAGATTTTCAGCGACCGATCTTAGCCGTAACCTAACCGCCGATTACTTCGGTTGATATACGGAACGCACTATTACTACAGATTTTTGTCGGTAAATTAGAAAACTTTAATTACTAAACTTGCCCGCTAAATTTGAAATACTAAATTATTTATTTTGCGCATTAAATTTAAAAAATAAATGTATTTATTTTGCGCGTTATTTTTTAGTAATTTATGTACATACCATTTAAAACCTGAAATACATGTAAAATAAAAATTTCTGTATTTCAAGAAATTGTGAAAATAAAACATTGAATTATGTATAGGTTATGTATTGTAATCGGACTGTAATACATATATTATTATATATTACATATATAAAACCTATATAATTAAATTACAAATATTTTATTATTTGTTATAAATAAATATAATAATTTACAAACTTATACATTATGTACTAACCTTAAAAGCAATATACAATAATTGTAAATTAAATTATACACTAAAAGATTTTACACAAAACACAGTGATAATACAAAACAGACAGGATGAAGCACAAGATGAACGAAACGAACGAAACGAACAAAAAATTTAAACCAAGGATGTAAACTGAACTGAACAATTGACAATATAAAAAAAACAAGTTTCAAAAAAATGTCATGGCTGACTCATCATATGATTGTAGATTTTACGCTCTTGGCGCCCTCATTGGAAGTTGCTACTACTAATTGACAAATTTGACCAATTACATATAAGTGAACACACCATGATTTGCACTTCCAACTTTTTGACGTTGGATGACAAGTTAGGTTAAACCTAAACTATTCAAAGCTTGTTGTTGAGTTTATATTACTAGATGACCTCATAGTACAAAAAGAGGAAATAAACATTCCAGAGCTAGTTGCACATGCCAGCTACTAGCACGTGTATTCTGGCAAATGGCATGCCTTCTAGCTGGCATGCAAGCCGATTGCAACAAATCAAAAAGATTTGATTTTTTGGCATGCAATGTGCTAGTACGGTGGTGGGGGACGGCAAAAGGCATGCCATAAAGTATGTAGACAGTAGCTGACACGGAGGTGGCAATTTGTATTTTTACGTAATGTAGTTTAAAATAACTGAGAACCTAAACGATCAATTTAACCTCTAAAACGTAAATTCTTTGGATTTAACAAAACTACGTGATATAGATGTTTCAAACCCAATTTTCTCAAAATTTCTTCAAATAAACCAATTTTTCTTTTATACAAAATGTATTTAAAAGACAATTCTACAAATGAATCAATTTACTGGTATCAATTTAATCTTCAAAATATTATTTCTTGGATTTAATAAAGTTTCAAATACAAACTTTTCAAAATTTCTTCAAGCAAATAATTTTTTTTTTTTGATATAAAATGTCTTTAGAAGATAATTCTATATATGAGTTCACCTATTGGTATTGTCTAAACAATCAACATAACTTTTAAATCTAATTTTCTCAATTTTTTTTCAAATAAAACAATCGTTTTTAAAAGACAATTCTACATATGAATCCACTTATTGGTATTGTCGAAATAATTTATTCAACTTAAAAACTAAAGAATTAGATATTTCCCATTTTTGCAAACGTCAGTAGTCACTATATCACAAAATGAAAAATAATAACTCACACTTGGTTGAATAGGTGAAAACTCCAGTTCAAACTACTTGCTTGTAAACATGCTCTGTGGTTTACGCCCGCCCGCCCAAGTGTTTGTTATCAAGAAACTGGAAGATTCTCTTCTTTGTGCTAGAAGTCCAAGAACAAAAAAGGGATATGTAATCAAGCAATTAAAAGTTCCTCTTCTTCGTAATAATCCCCAACACAATAATATGTTATTTATTTGGTAATTTAATTTTATTAAAACATTGAATTTAGAGATCCGTGTGAAAAAGCAATATTAAATAATAAATTAATAGGTAAACATACTTTTACCATGTGCTTTTTTTCAACTCTTTATTTTTATTTCCAACTTCAGATCATGATTACCATCGAGTATTTTAAACTGTTAAGCACTACCCAACCGCCCACCCAAAACTTTGTTGTTAAAATATTGGCAGATTTTTGCAATCGTTTAGCATTTGAAGAATGATCCACAATTAATAGCTTTTTCTTTTCCATCAACATTTCATGTTTCTGTCGTTCATTAGAAGCCACAGCTTGCAAAACTTCTTCACTAAAATCACCATCAATGGTAATATCCAGCATCTATTTTAACAAAAACTATTATTGTTTTGCCCAAAGCAAACTTCGAAGTTCTTATAAAAGGCCACTTTAATGCCTCGCAATAATCAAAAAAAATGTTTAACTAAATGTGAATATTGCGTTTGATGAAACTCAGGACCCGGATTGTTAAGTGCGAATACTAATTAGTTATCAGGATGGATTCATTTTCTTTTTTAGTAATGAAGAATTTGATAACATTTGAAGATACTACAACAAATTTTGTTATGTAATAACCAGCTAGAGTATCTGATCATCACGGTTGATTTTTAAATTTTTTAAGCAACCATATTAAATCGACTTGTTACGATTTAAGATGACTATGTAAGTTAATGCAAGATTCGTCACTTGTCGTAATTAAAATTGTAATGTTGTGGATAGTTTGCAGGTTGTATTAAATGGTATATAAACAAAACATGACATTGCAGAACATTGAACGCGATAAAATGCTAAAATGCACAAAGGCATGAGTGCAACAGAGCACACAATATTTTACTGTACACTAAGTTGCCTATTACAGCAGCCAATTCATGATTGGTGAAGTATAGTAATGTTTGTTTTCCAAAATATTCAATCAAGTGAGACACTTGCTGCTTTAGTATCCACTGTTCTATTTATATACCAACCTAAAAAAAAGATAAAAAAGCTATGGACCTGTTTAGACACACGTGTTTCTCTAAACGAATAGACATTGCCCTGATAGCTGAGTCAAACCGGAATATAGCAACCAACAACAGAACGTGACTTAAAAGATAAAAATAGCGACGCGGCAATCTATCTAAAAAAGGCGAGTGAAATGGTTTTGTATAAGTAAAAACAGGACACACAAAAGTCTATTAATGTTATGTATTACCAAATACCATCATAACACATTTCGAACAATTCTTGAACACACTGGGGCAAAAGTTAAAGCATTATAAGATGAAAACCCTTGCGGGGTTTTTAATGCAAACTCCGCAATATGATGAGAGAGCTACTATTTTGGGCAAATGACTAAGTAAGCTGGATCTGCACATCATTAAGCAAGGAAACGCACCTACATAGGAAAGGAATGAGAAGACCTCACACATAGATATAACCAAGTGATCAAGCAAGCGAGTTAGCCAAGAAAAAAATTAATTAATCACAAAATCAAACAAAATGTATAGTGGTCAGAAGTAAAGCAATGAGAAAAATCGGTGGTATAATAACATAATTAATACTAAGCTAGAGAGTAAAGAAAACTGGAAGGTCGTACAATCAGAACAGCTTTAAGGACTTAACTTAGCTAGTAGGCTCAGCTCCAGCTCAACGTCTTTTAACAATTTTTTTTAACAATAACGATAGTTGGTATCTACCAACTCTCAAAAAGTAATATGGAATTATAGATTTTTTATCTTTAGATAATAATGCATTACAGATTATTTCATGGTTAGACTCGAACTGTTATTCATAACTATAAAAGAATACACCAGAGTAGGGAAAACATCTAAAAAGTTGCATTGATAATCTATTAACAAATATTTCTCAATTTTCATCAACTTTAATTAAAACACATATATCTGATCATATGAGGCAAAGTATAGAGTTAATTATAAATACCCCAAATACTGTACGTGGCTGAACTTAGCTACGGCTACGGATTCGTTTAAGAAACACATTTGTGAATCCGCGCTCTCACTCAAGCATCGCCCAGCTAAATCATTAACATGCGTACCAGTATTGGAATTTAGCGGCGCTCTTATATTTGTTTTAGATCAATATAAAACTTAATAATTTAAACAAATTGCTCTGTTGTTTAACTAAATAGTATTATTTAGCAATAATTAAATAAATAATAAATTTAAAACAACTGCGTTGTCAACAAAATATGTAGATATAAATGGGTGTTATTAAATTATAAATATAACATTAAAACAGCGTTCAATATTTTTACATAAAAAATAATTTGTAGCTTTTAAACGTTTTTACATATATTTGCATCATATTATTTAACAAATAGAAATAAACTTATTTATGAAACAAAAATCTAATTAATTTGACTAATAATTTAATTTAAGGTTGGATGGCCATTGCTTAAGCTAATAAATATTTAATTAACCAATAATAATAAAACCTTAAACTTCTGGATATCCGAAAAAGATTTGTTTAAAAACGGAAAATGTAAAATATAGGAAAAATAAATTATTCAGTTTTTTGGCTGACACAACCTTATTTATAAACGGATCCGCAATGTTTTTGCTAATAATTGTTTCTATTTAACTAACAAATGGGAATACAATTTTAATTTTCCGGATATCTCGGGAGAAATTAGTTTAAAACCGAAAAATGTAAAATATAGCTAAAATAAATGATTCAGTTTTTTGGCTGACACAACCTTATTTATGAACGGATCCGCAATGTTTTTGCTAATAAGTGTTTCTATTTAACTAATAAATTGGAATATATATTCAATTTTTCGGATATCTCAGGGGAAATTGGTTCAAAAACGGAAAATGGAAAATATTGCAAAAATAAATGATTCAGTTTTTTGGCTGACACAACCTTATTTATGAAGGGATCCGCAATGTTTTTGCTAATAATTGTTTCTATTTAACTAATAAATGAGAATACATATTCAATTTTTTTGATATCTCGGGGGAAATTGGTTCAAAAACGGAAAATGTAAAATATTGCAAAAATAAATGATTCAGTTTTTTTTGGCTGACACAACCTTATTTATTAACGGATCCGCAATGTTTTTGCTAATAATTGTTTCTATTTAACTAATAAATGAGAATACATATTCAATTTTTTTGATATCTTGGGGGAAATTGGTTCAAAAACGGAAAATGTAAAATATTGCAAAAATAAATGATTCAGTTTTTTGGCTGACACAACCTTATTTATGAAGGGATCCGCAATGTTTTTGCTAATAATTGTTTCTATTTAACTAATAAATGGGAATACATATTCAATTTTTTTGATATCTCGGGGGAAATTGGTTCAAAAACGGAAAATGTAAAATATTGCAAAAATAAATGATTCAGTTTTTTGGCTGACACAACCTTATTTATGCAGGGATCCGCAATGTTTTTGCTAATAATTGTTTCTATTTAACTAATAAATGGGAATACATATTCAATTTTTTTGATATCTCGGGGGAAATTGGTTCAAAAACGGAAAATGTAAAATATTGCAAAAATAAATGATTCAGTTTTTTTTAGCTGACACAACCTTATTTATTAACGGATCCGCAATGTTTTTGCTAATAAGTGTTTCTATTTAACTAATAAATTGGAATATATATTCAATTTTTCGGATATCTCAGGGGAATATGGTTCAAAAACGGAAAATGTAAAATATTGCAAAAATAAATGATTCAGTTTTTTGGCTGACACAACCTTATTTATGAAGGGATCCGCAATGTTTTTGCTAATAATTGTTTTTATTTAACTAATAAATGAGAATACATATTCAATTTTTTTGATATCTCGGGGGAAATTGGTTCAAAAACGGAAAATGTAAAATATTGCAAAAATAAATGATTCAGTTTTTTGGCTGACACAACCTTATTTATGAACGGATCCGCAATGTTTTTGCTAATAATTGTTTCTACTTAACTAATAAATGAGAATACATATTCAATTTTTTTGATATCTCGGGGGAAATTGGTTCAAAAACGGAAAATGTAAAATATTGCAAAAATAAATGATTCAGTTTTTTGGCTGACACAACCTTATTTATGAACGGATCCGCAATGTTTTTGTTAATAATTGTTTCTATTTAACTAATAAATGAGAATACATATTCAATTTTTTTGATATCTCGGGGGAAATTGGTTCAAAAACGGAAAATGTAAAATATTGCAAAAATAAATGATTCAGTTTTTTGGCTGACACAACCTTATTTATGAAAGGATCCGCAATGTTTTTGCTAATAATTGTTTCTATTTAACTAATAAATGAGAATACATATTCAATTTTTTTGATATCTCGGGGGAAATTGGTTCAAAAACGGAAAATGTAAAATATTTCAAAAATAAATGATTCAGTTTTTTGGCTGACACAACCTTATTTATGAAGGGATCCGCAATGTTTTTGCTAATAATTGTTTCTATTTAACTAATAAATGAGAATACATATTCAATTTTTTTGATATCTCGGGGGAAATTGGTTCAAAAACGGAAAATGTAAAATATTGCAAAAATAAATGATTCAGTTTTTTGGCTGACACAACCTTATTTATGAAGGGATCCGCAATGTTTTCGCTAATATTTGTTTCTATTTAACAAATAAATGAGAATACATATTCAATTTTTTTGATATTTCGGGGGAAATTGGTTCAAAAACGAAAAATGTAAAATATTGCAAAAATAAATGATTCAGTTTTTTGGCTGACACAACCTTATTTATGAACGGATCCGCAATGTTTTTGCTAATAAGTGTTTCTATTTAACTAATAAATTGGAATATATATTCAATTTTTCGGATATCTCAGGGGAAATTGGTTCAAAAACGGAAAATGTAAAATATTGCAAAAATAAATGATTCAGTTTTTTGGCTGACACAACCTTATTTATGAAGGGATCCGCAATGTTTTTGCTAATAATTGTTTCTATTTAACTAATAAATGAGAATACATATTCAATTTTTTTGATATCTCGGGGGAAATTGGTTCAAAAACGGAAAATGTAAAATATTGCAAAAATAAATGATTCAGTTTTTTGGCTGACACAACCTTATTTATGAAGGGATCCGCAATGTTTTTGCTAATAATTGTTTCTATTTAACTAATAAATGAGAATACATATTCAATTTTTTTGATATCTCGGGGGAAATTGGTTCAAAAACGGAAAATGTAAAATATTGCAAAAATAAATGATTCAGTTTTTTTTGGCTGACACAACCTTATTTATTAACGGATCCGCAATGTTTTTGCTAATAATTGTTTCTATTTAACTAATAAATGAGAATACATATTCAATTTTTTTGATATCTCGGGGGAAATTGGTTCAAAAACGGAAAATGTAAAATATTGCAAAAATAAATGATTCAGTTTTTTGGCTGACACAACCTTATTTATGAAGGGATCTGCAATGTTTTTGCTAATAAGTGTTTCTATTTAACTAATAAATGAGAATACATATTCAATTTTTTTGATATCTCGGGGGAAATTGGTTCAAAAACGGAAAATGTAAAATATTGCAAAAATAAATGATTCAGTTTTTTTTGGCTGACACAACCTTATTTATTAACGGATCCGCAATGTTTTTGCTAATAATTGTTTCTATTTAACTAATAAATGGGAATACATATTCAATTTTTTTGATATCTCGGGGGAAATTGGTTCAAAAACGGAAAATGTAAAATATTGCAAAAATAAATGATTCAGTTTTTTGGCTGACACAACCTTATTTATGAAGGGATCCGCAATGTTTTTGCTAATGATTGTTTCTATTTAACTATCAAATAGAAATAAAATTTTAATTTTCCGGATATCAGAAAGGAGAATGTAAAATACAGCTAAACTAGTTTGTTGAGTTTCTTGGCTAACACAACCTTAATTAAGAAAAAACCGCAATGTATTAAGCAATCATTGTTTCTGTTCAACTAACATAGTATGTAGAAATTATATTTCCAATTTCTTAATAAACAATTTTTGACGAACTAGATATTGTAAAACGCTCACTAATTAAGTTTAATAAGAAAAGATAATTTTAAAACTACAAATATTTTTTTATCAAATAAAATTCTTTCAGTATTGTCATCTAACATATTATATTTATAGCTACATATTTATAAAGAAAAAAAAACCTGCATGGTAAAATGATTAAAACTTAATACATTTTGTTTTTAATTATGTAGACTATTTAGCGTTATCCAGGTTGCACCACGAGGAGGCAGTCTACTTTACAACCCAAAATTATTTAAATGAAATTCATCTATTAGTTAAATTATTTTAATAATATGTCAACTTAATGAACAATGAATAATGAATAATAAATAATGAATAATAAATAATGAATTAAAAATAATAAATAATAAATAATAAATAATAAATAATAAAGAATAAAAAATAAATAATAAATAATAAATAATAAATAATAAATAATAAATAATAAATAATAAATAATAAATAATAAATAATAAATAATAAATAATAAATAATAAATAATAAATAATAAATAATAAATAATAAATAATAAATAATAAATAATAAATAATAAATAATAAATAATAAATAATAAATAATAAATAATAAATAATAAATAATAAATAATAAATAATAAATAATAAATAATAAATAATAAATAATAAATAATAAATAATAAATAATAAATAATAAATAATAAATAATAAATAATAAATAATAAATAATAAATAATAAATAATAAATAATAAATAATAAATAATAAATAATAAATAATAAATAATAAATAATAAATAATAAATAATAAATAATAAATAATAAATAATAAATAATAAATAATAAATAATAAATAATAAATAATAAATAATAAATAATAAATAATAAATAATAAATAATAAATAATAAATAATAAATAATAAATAATAAATAATAAATAATAAATAATAAATAATAAATAATAAATAATAAATAATAAATAATAAATAATAAATAATAAATAATAAATAATAAATAATAAATAATAAATAATAAATAATAAATAATAAATAATAAATAATAAATAATAAATAATAAATAATAAATAATAAATAATAAATAATAAATAATAAATAATAAATAATAAATAATAAATAATAAATAATAAATAATAAATAATAAATAATAAATAATAAATAATAAATAATAAATAATAAATAATAAATAATAAATAATAAATAATAAATAATAAATAATAAATAATAAATAATAAATAATAAATAATAAATAATAAATAATAAATAATAAAGTGTTAAATAACTATTACTTTTTTAAATAAAATTCATAAACATCTTTTAAAGTGTAGGAAGTAGGAGGTACTTCAGTTGGATATTGAATTTTCTTTATATCAGAACTATTCATTCCATACAGTTTAAGTAATATCGTATTACACATATACGGCAAAAGAACTAAACAAGAAAAATTTCTATCCTGACAAATATATTCTGTAATATATTTGAATATAAAATGCATATCATTAAAATAAAAAAGTTCTGATGCATGATCCCAAATCATGTGATCCATCCTTTTACTTTCGGGCATATTTGTATATCTTGATGCTTCTTCGTGTGTAAATCTTGTTTCATATATGTTACGTAATATAGATTTATTATCTGTTAGAAATCTTATATAATCAACAGTTTGCAAATTTACCTTAAAAAGATTAGTAGAAGTAAGCGTTAAGCAATTTTCACAAAAAACGCAAATATTTTTTGCGTTATTAATACATTTGTGATGAATAAATCTTTTACAATTTATACAGTTTAACTCCAACTTTTCTTCTTTTTCTTTAACACCACATGATACACATATGTTAATTACACATTTTGAGTGTAATAAAATTGATTTTTGAAGAATTGTCCTATAAAAATCTGGATCAAAATTAGATTCACAATTTTTAATAAATTGAGCAATTGATTCAGACTCGACTAGTTTATGTATAAAATATATTACAAATATTCCACAATTAAATGAATCTTTTTGCCGTGGAAGCAAGAGAATTTTTCCAGATTGCCATGCTCGGGCATTTAATTTTTTAGTGCCACTAGTGCCACTATGCCTATCTTTTCTTATTAGAAAACTTTGAATTTTATTCAAAATTGTTTTATGTTGTTCTTCAGGAACTGGCCCAAACGGATCTATGTAATATACATATTTTTTTTGAATATCTAAAATAATTAGTGTCCAGTGGTTGTTGTTTATAACATGTGGAATAGCTACAAATAATTTGTCACTCATTTCTACATTAAAGTAAAACATGTTTGGATGAAAATAATCTTCTAATATCATTTTTGCAGATGTGCAATCTATATAAATACATTTATTATTTATTTTATTACTATAAACAGAAGCAGCGGCATCTATAATATAATCCGTGAGCCATTTTTTCTTATTAGGTATATTTTTGCTGTTTTGCAGTGTTGAATAATTCTCCACGTTTATTGAGTATTCGAAACTTCCACGAGAGTATCTACATATTCCAATTGATCCAATTGAGCCATGTGTTGCACTTTTAAAATAATAATCTGGATAGAGATATAATCCGTTTACCAGTTGTATTGAAGTGTCAACTGCATGTTCACTTGCTGAAGTTTTACATTCTTTTGGTTTATTTGTTATATCAATTGGATAATGCGTTTCACTCAACAGCTTATTAGCTTGTTGAAAATATGTTTTACCTTTTTTTTTTCTTTTTTGCCAACATTCGGTGGCATTAATATCATCCACCTTAAAGTCTTCAATAGTTTTTATTTTAATAACTTTCTTCTTTTTCAATGATTTTGAAATATTTAATGTAACATCTTTGATGTCTGCGGCTATCTTGGTTTGAAGTTTTTCAATAAATCTGCCAACCTTTAGATTTGTGTTTCCTTCTAAGACATCTTTTTTCAAAATCTTCATCCAACATTCTACATTTGCATTCGAAAATCGACATTTTTTTATTATGGATGTCCACAATGGAACAAACGGCATATAGTGTTGTAAAATATAATTTGCAAATTCATTACAATAAAATATATTTTTATTGCCAGATTGTTGCAAATCAATATCATTTTCAACTTCGGTATGAATTCTGTAAAAATGTTTATAAAAATAAGTTTCAAAAATATTACGTTCTTTGTATTCAACGTCATCTTTTTCCAATAAATCGGATTTTTCTCCATCTTCTAACTGCATATCATCCATGTTTGTTATTGTTATCATTGCTTGCTCAAGTTGTTGACTCTTATTTGGAGACAACAGTATAATCAATAATTGCTTGTAGCGTTTGCAAAGCTCCTGGAAGCAGTTGCAATTAACTAGCAGTGCAATGAATTTTAATATAGTAGGTTTTACAGATTTTTTAACACCCATTTTAGTCAATCTGTTAGAAACCATTTTCATAAAATGAGCACAACAATTAAAAATTAATACAGTGTTTGACATGTCAAAGTTACTGTTTACATAACTATACATTAATTGCAAATATCGAAACAGTGTATAACCATTAAATGCTAAACATGCAGCCATTATACTACTAAAACTCCAATCTACAACAAAACTTTGGAAACAAGGCCATTTTTTATAACAGTCTTTTTCACAAAACTGTCTAAAAAATTAAAAAAAAAACTAGAAATTGTGGTGTAATTATGTTTTGATGTAATAAACTCTAACAGAGGAATAATTTTGTTTTCAATATTTACTACGCCAGCGTAGTAGTATATTCTTTTACCAATTTCTAGAGGCATTGGTCTTACAACAGAACCTGTTGCATCAAAATATACTGTAATAGGCTGCAATGATGATTTTAACAAAGATTTTACCTGTTCTTTGCTATACAAATGCACATTCATGCAACCATTTGGTATCTGAATGTACTTAAATGATGTGCTATTGTTTGCAGCTCGCATCATTAAATCCAAATAAGGATCTTCATGTAAATCGTGTTTCTGAATTGCTTGTGACTTTGCTTTTTGCAAAACATTTAAGCTTCTTATTTTTTGCAAATTTCCATAACTTAATGTTAATGGATCTGATGCCAATATTGCACATCTTTGCCTTTTACTCGGCAATTCATAAAGTAATTTGGTTTGTTCTTCGTCTCTTTCCTGTCCTCTTAGCTGATACGCTAATGCTTTACTTTTATGATTTTCGGTTCCATTTGTATAAATAACAAATGAAACTAAATTTTTATATTTTTTCAGAACAATTTTGAATTTTTTGCAATTGTCATGTTTGCACTTAGCATAATCTACCATTGTTCTAAGTCTATCAGGACTGCACTTAAATATCAGCACGCATGAAATGCCAATTTTAGGAAGTTTTTCTTTTAAAAACCGTTGTCGACTTTCCTTTTTCATTACGTTAAATTGAATTGCCTCTTCAATTTTAATTTCAAAATTGTGCGTAACTTTTTTAAATCGTTTTAAATTGGTATCATTCGCATTGATATTTTGTTGTATCTTCGGGCTGCAATTTAAATGTGTTTCTGTTATATTTTTTTCTATTTTCTTTTCTATCTCTTCTATTTCTTCTAAACTATCTGTTAAATGAATTTGGTTTTTTTCTTGATTTCTTTCTCGATCATTTTTTGCTGAACCAGAAATGTCAATAAATGACGTATAAGAAAAACTATCTGCTGATTGAATTTTTTTCTCCTCTTGAATTTCATTAGTTGGCTCAACCTTTAGTAATGGTGCGGAAAGAATATTGAAATAATTGTCAGCTAACTTATAAATTCTTTTTCTGGCGCGGTTTTTAATTATTTTTATTTTGTTCGAAGTTCTATGAAACTTATCAAACTTTATATTTAATTTAAACATAATTATGTTGAACAGTGACGAATATTGTATTGTTTCTTTTCTATTATCTGGTGTCCACTCACCAGAAGCTACAATATTTTTTATAGTATCATATATTATTTGATCGTCAAACATTTTTAATAAACTTAAAATTTATAAAAAACTAACTATTAGAAAAATAAAAATAGATGAATAGCTGAAAAAAATGTTATTATTTAAAAAATAAAATAAAAAGATTGATAACTAAAAATAAAAAAAGATATATAATTAATGGCTAAAAATGAAAAAACGATGAGTAGCTGAAAATAAAAAATAAAATTATTATCTAAAAAAAAAAAAAAATTATATATATATACAGGGTGTAGATTAATTGGCGGATAAACGCCAGGTAACTTTATAGATCGTGCCAAAAGAAAACGAAAATCTTAATTCCAAAATGCTGAAAAACTTTTCGTTTGGCCTCACGAGGTCCTCAAAGTTTTGTTACGCTTGGCAACGTTGCAAACTTTCTAAATTCAAACCTATAATGTAGGCAACTTAATACACATAAAATAGGCAATTTAATACACACATAAAATTTTATTTTTTATTATAAACTACAAATGTTCAAATTGGCCACCGTTTACTTCTAAACACTTTACAGCACGTATCGATATCGAATTTATGACGTTCTCAAGCCTCGCCGGCGTTAAATGTTAAATATGTCAGAGTTGCTATATTTATGTCAATTATTTTAAATATATTTTCAAACAATCAATTGTGCATTGAAATAATTAATATTTTTATTTATGACAGAATCTAATAATTTATAATAGTTGTATCAGCTGCAATGTATAAATTGTTCTATAATTCAATAATAATTATAGTACCTATTTGCTGGATTCACGCATTTTAGCCGCATGGTGAAACGACAAAAATCATCGATGGTTTTTGTCAAGGGTGGTCACGGGATTGACATGGCAACGTAGTAGTTGTTAATCCGAGACAGACATAAGGCAGACCGCCGCATACTAGACAAACGCAACATAATATATTTCCCAAATGCATCAAAACAGCATTCATAATTTAATAATGCGGTATGTGTCGTCAATGTGCGACCTCACACAATTTTAAATTAATGATTATCAAAAGAATAAAGTATATCATAATACTTAAATTGAATTTTATTTGAATTTAAAAGTCACTGATGACAAAAGTCACCGGAGATCAGAATTGACCCTCTGACATTTATTGCATTGCCTACTTTATAATTTGAATTTTATTAACAATTTTGCTACGTTGCCAAGCGTATTTTTAATTTAAATTTGATTTATTCTTCAAAAGTAATTTGCACATTTTTCAATGTTTTTTATTATTACGTTTCAATAAACCTCGTAATTTTTATTATACTAAAAAAGAAAGCAAATTGGTACATAATATACGCAATTAAAACAATATTTGTATTGACAAAATTGAAACTTTGAGGACCTCGTGAGGCCAAACGAAGAGTTTTTCAGCATTTTGGAATTAAGATTTTCGTTTTCTTTTGGCACGATCTATAAAGTTACCTGGCGTTTATCCGCCAATTAATCTACACCCTGTATATATATATATATACATATACATATATAATTAATGGCTAAAAAGAAAAATATTAACAACTATAAATTAAAAAAAATTATAGGCTAAAAAATAAGATAATAAACTGAAAATAAAAAAAAAATTATTAGCTAAAAAAATTAAAATATATAATTAATAGCTAAAAATTAAAGAAAAAGATAAATAACAAAAAAATAAAAAAAAAAATGGTTAAAAAAACAACTAAAAATTTAAAAAAATATAATTAATGGCTAAAAAATAAAAAAAAAGTTAAATAACTGAAAATTAAAAAAAATTATTATTATTTTCTAAAAAATAAAAAAAAATATTGATAACTAAAACATAAAAAAAAAATTATTGGCTAAAATATAGAGAAAAATTAAAAAATATAATTAATGGCAAAAAATAAAAAGAGATCAGTTACTAAAAATTAAAAAAAAATTATTGATAACTAAAAATAAACAAAAATATAATTAATGGCTAAAAAATTATGAAAAAGAAAAATTATTGATAACTAAAAATTAAAAAAAATATAATTATTAACTAAAAAGTTAAAAAGAATGAGTAGCTAAAAATTAAAAAAAATATTATTATTATATAAAAAAATTAAAATATATAATCAATGGATAAAAAAAAATGAAAAAGATAAACAACTAAAAATTAAAAAAAATATAACTAATGGCTAAAAAATAAAACAAGTTAAGTAGCCAAAAATGAAAAAAATATAATTATTATCTAAAAAAATAAAATAAAAAATATTGATAACTAAAAATGAAAAAAAGATATAATTAATGGCTAAAAAATAAAGAAAAGGATTAATAACTAAAAATTAAAAAAATATAAATAATGTCTGAAAAATGAAAAAAAAGATAAGTAGCTGAAAATTAAAAAAAATATAATTATTATCTAAAAAATAAAATAAAAAATATTAATAACTAAAAATGAAAAAATATATAATTAATGGTTAAAAAATAAAGAAAAGGATTAGTAACTAAAAATTTAAACAAAAGTAATTAGTGGCTGAAAAATGAAAAAAAGATTAGTAGCTGAAAATTAAAAAAATAATTATTATTAACTTGAAAATTTAATAAAATTATAACTACAAAAATTATTTAATAGCTAAAAAATAAAGAAAAAAATTAATAACTAAAAATTTAAAAAATATATCATTAATGGCTAAAAAATAAAGAAAAGGATTAATAACTAAAAATTAAAAAAATATAAATAGTGTCTGAAAAATGAAAAAAAGATAAGTAGCTAAAAATTTAAAAAAATATAATTATTATCTAAAAAATAAAATAAAAAATATTAATAACTAAAAATGAAAATAAGATATAATTAATGGCTAAAAAATAAAGAAAAGGATTAATAACTAAAAATTAAAAAAATATAAATAATGTCTGAAAAATGAAAAAAAGATAAGTAGCTGAAAATTAAAAAAATATAATTATTATCTAAAAAATAAAATAAAAAATATTAATAACTAAAAATGAAAAAATATATAATTAATGGCTAAAAAATAAAGAAAAGGATTAATAACTAAAAATTTAAAAAAAAGTAATTAGTGGCTGAAAAATGAAAAAAAAGATTAGTAGCTGAAAATTAAAAAAATAATTATTATTAACTTGAAAATTTAATAAAATTATAACTACAAAAAATATTTAATAGCTAAAAAATAAAGAAAAAAATTAATAACTAAAAATTAAAAAAATATATCATTAATGGCTAAAAAATAAAGAAAAGGATTAATAACTAAAAATTAAAAAAATATAAATAGTGTCTGAAAAAAGAAAAAAAGATAAGTAGCTGAAAATTTAAAAAAATATAATTATTATCTAAAAAATAAAATAAAAAATATTAATAACTAAAAATGAAAAAATATATAATTAATGGCTAAAAAATAAAGAAAAGGATTAATAACTAAAAATTAAAAAAAAAGTAATTAGTGGCTGAAAAATGAAAAAAAGATTAGTAGCTGAAAATTAAAAAAATAATTATTATTAACTTGAAAATTTAATAAAATTATAACTACAAAAAATATTTAATAGCTAAAAAATAAAGAAAAAAATTAATAACTAAAAATTAAAAAAATATATCATTTATGGCTAAAAAATAAAGAAAAGGATTAATAACTTAAAATTAAAAAATATATATATATAAATAATGGCTGAAAAATGAAAAAAAGATTAGTAGCTGAAAATTAAAAAAATTATTAATATTAACATAAAAATTAAAAAAAAATGACAACTAAATAAAAATAATTAATAGCTAAAAAATAAAGAAAAATAATTACTAAACTAAATATTAAAAAAATATAAATAAATAGCTAAAAATAAAACAAGATAAGTAGCTAAAAACTAAAAAAAAAATATTATTATTATCTAAAAAATAATATAAAAAATATTGATAACTAAAAATGAAAAAAATATATAATTAATGGCTAAAAAATTAAGAAAAGGATTAATAACTAAAAATTAAGAAAAATATAATTAATGGCTGAAAATAAAAAAAAGATTAGTAGCTGAAAATGAAAAAAATAATTATTATTAACTTGAAAATGAAAAAAAATTGAATCTAAAAAAAATAATAATTAATAGCTAAAAAATAAAGAAAAAAATTGATAACTAAAAATAAAAAAAAGCTAAAAATAAAACAAGATAAGTAGCTGAAAATAAAAAAATAAAAAACAATTGCTAAAAAATTATTAATTTCTAAAAAATTTAAAAAAACTATTGATTATTTGAAAAAATATTAACCAAAAAATAGTTGACAAGTGAAAATAAAGAAAATAGATTTATTAAATTTATTTTCTAAAAAATTGAAATAAAAATACTAACTATAATAAAAAAAATTAAAAAAGTATTGATAAACTAAAAATTATACAAAACAAAACTAAACAAAAAAAATGACAAAAATAGTTTAAAAATGGCAATCAAAAAATTAAATAATAAATAATAATTTGAAAAGAATTATTAAATCAATTATTAACTAAAAAACTAATAGTAAATATTAATTCTAAAGAAAATAAATTAAAATAAAGAATAATGTAAAACTTGATCAAATTACCGCAAAATAATAATAAAAAAATAAGTCAAGTAAACCCTTAATATGGGATTGTCAAGTTTAAATATCTATTAACTAAAAGTTAAAAAAAAAAAACTAAAAAATGAAATAGTTAACAATAATTAATTGCAAAAAATTTAAAAAACCGTTAATAGTCAAATAATTAAAAAAAATATAAAAATTTTAAAAAAATTGTTAAAAATAAATTAATAATTAATTAAAAAAATAAAAATAAAACAAACAATATCTGAAAATTAAAAAAAAAATTATTTATGAATTAAAAAAACCAATATTAATGGCTAAAAAATTTAAAAAAAGATTATTAGCAAAAAATTAAACAATAATTATTATTAACTAAATAATAAAATAATTATTGATTACTAAATATTAAAAAAATAATAATTAGTAACTAAAAATAAAATAATTAACAGCTAATAATTAGAAGCTAACAAAATCAATAGTAAAAATTTATCTCAAATAAGATTAGTCAAAAAAAAAACAACAATAAAAAAGCCTTAATCCTTAAAAAAAGGTTGTCAAAATATTTATTATTCGCATAAACTTATTCTTCTACTTAGTATAGAATAATAGGAAAGAATATATGTACTCTTTAAATACTTCTATCCAATTTTTCCATCAGATACTTTATCGGAAATCTAAAAGCAATATAATAACTTTATATTATGTATTATAATTAAAAATTTAATAATGTAAATATATTAAAAAGTAATTGAAAAGTATCGAGATCTAGCTAGAAAGTCAAATGTACACTATTAGTTTAAATTTAAACAAGCAAAAATCTTTAGATGTTTTAGCTTAGACGTAACATAACAATTTTTTTAAATAAAATTAAATTAAGTATAAAATCTGTAATGCACCAATGTTAAAGTTTGATATAAACTAATGTGAAATTTTGACTAAGTAAACTGAACATGGTGTTGCTATATTGATATACCAATATAATCAAAATCGCTTTTGCTTTTTTGGCATTTTCAAAACTTAGCTTTTTATTACAATTTGTATAAAGTCTTATGTCTGATTAGAAAATTAAAATGTATGTAAGTATAACAGATAAAATAAATAATTTAAAAAACTAGCAGTATAGACAAACTTTAGTAATAACCAAATATTAATTATTTGCTATGATAGTTTATAAACAACTCTTGTGTTTGATTTTAAATTTTATACAAGTATGATGTTGTTTTTAGTATATTTGTAATAACAACCAACTTTAGTTTTTTAAACAACATTTTTTTTTAATCTTATGTTACTACTACTTTGTATAATACAATATTATTTGTTATTTTTTTGTTTTTTTTGCATTAAAAACTATCGAAATTCTGTAGCCGGCCGTGGAAATAACGAATTCTTAGGGCATTTTTATGTTGTTATTAATTATGCATAATATAGAAACTTAATAAATCACATTTAAAAAATTTAATTTTAAAAGTTGATTATCAATAATAATTATTCCGTGTTGCGGGGTGATATTACGAAACGTTTTTTCTTTACGGCACTTTGTTGCAATATAGCATTACGCCGGCAACTCAGAAACACAAAGTTTTAAATATTTGTTTGTTCAGTTTATTTGACATATTAATACAAATGTTGCAAAGGTAATTGTGTCGTTTTATTTTATTTTTAAAATTTCAAACATTTGTTTTAAATACTTTTTATTTAATCTAGTCGATCTTAAATAATTGAAATATGTATTGAAGGCCGTGTCATATAATATTTTTTTTAGTTTCTTGTTATTATTTATATGTATATGATTCATTTAAATACATTTTGCGTTGTGCGCCGCTATAAATTAAATGACGCAATTTTTATTTATTAATTTTGATTACTTATTTAGAAGTTTTAATTTTATAAAATATACATTTCGATTAAAATATAAACATTTATATTAGTAATATTTGCGTAAAAATAACAAATAAAATATTACAATTTTTATGTTTTTTTAGTTGCCTGCTTATTGCTATTTTATTATTAATAAATAAATGGATTTATATGTACCGACCACCCATTTATATTTATATTGTATGTTTTAATCTCTTTATGAGAGTAGCATTTACGTCCACGCCAAATAGAATGAAAATAATTGGTTGCAAGAACAATTTTATTCGTAATGTAAAAACGTAATTATATGAGTTTTGAGATAACTAAGCAGAATGTAACAAAAATACATCATAACTTATAAGTACATATGAGGCTATGAGAGCAATAGTGGCCTAAACCACAAAAATTTCAAAATAGGGAAACTAACATTTTTGCAGTAAAATGTTAAAGTTTTCTAAGATTAGGCAACAACTAATTAAATTATTAAAAATTAAAAACTGCAAACATATTGTAGAAAAAAAAAATTAACTTCTGAAAAATACCATAACTTCTAAAAAATACCATAACTTCTAAAAAATACCATTTAGCTCCATTAGATATGCTAGTGGGTTAGGAAACTGTTGCTCTCATAGCCTCATATATGCTTGATAGTAATCTAAACTAAAATTTGCGTTTATTCATTAGAGATTTAAATATGAATGACCGACAAGAAAATAGCAATAGGTTTTACTGTTCCAGCAATAAAATAAAACCTTATAATTTACTGTTAATTCATAATTAAAATTAAAACATAATCAGTTTATTAGATTTAGAAAAGAAAATTTACAGCAATATACGCCAGATATAATTAAAAGCCAGTAGTTTTGTTATTAATAATTAGTTTACGTACAAAATAGTTATAGACGCTTTCGTTTGTTTAATAATTAACTAATCAAGGGTTAAGATTCCGAGAGAATTTTACGCTGAAGTTATAAAACTTATTAATAAAAAAATATTATTTGATAGTTTATAGTAAACAATTTTTAGCATTTTTTGGTTTCAAATATATATATTATTTCAAGGTCAGTAAGAAAGCCATAAATTTTCAATACGGAGGGAGTACGGCTGTCATGATAACATATTTTACGACTGCAAAAAAATAAAACCTTTTGAGAATAAAAAAGACCGAACTTATAAACTTATTCTATCCTAAACTAAATAAAATAATAATTAACAAATCAAATTATAATTGATAAATTTAGGTGACAAATAAGTTTACCTAACATAATTTAGGTTTTTTATTATTTAAATTAAGTAATTATTAACGAACGAAAGCGTTTATAACTATTTTGTACGTATTTTTGTAAACTAATTAATAATAACAAAACTACTGACTTTAAATTAAAACTGGCGTATGCTGTAAACTCAGCGTGTTTTTCTGAATCTAATAAACTGAGGTTTTGATGTTAATTATAAATTAACAGTAATATATTATGTTCTAGCAATACAAACTGAAACCTATTAAAACCTATAGCTATTTTTTCGCCATTATAAGAATTTACAAATTTATTAATAAACATGAAAATGTACTTTAGATACTACTTATATTACTTATAATGTTGTGCACAATTCTTACAAAAAACTATTTAAAAATGTGTAATAAAAACTAATAGATAAAAACATGTACTTACAATTATCAGTATTATAAAACTACTAGTAGTAACTCACTATCAGTAAACCATACAAACAGAAATATTACTAATATAAATATTGTAAAAAAAAAAGTTTTTATTTATTATAATTTTGCATAATGTGTGTGGAAGTGGAAATTTTAAAGGTGGGGATATTCAGGTATGCAAATGTTAGCATTATTACAAAAATAAGTTAAAAAAATAATTAGTATTAAGGCGGCAAAGTTGGCCAACTTAAGCATTATTGTAATAAAAAAAGATTAGGTAAGATTAAAAACGCCGAATATTAATCTTCTTGTGGGATTTTTCATAATCACTGTGAAAATTTCGATTCAGGGTATTCCAAAGTTTCATTAAAAAATTTAATAAACCGTTTTAAAGCTTAAACAACAGGTATTTTCTAAAAATAAAATTTAATGCGAATAAATTGATAATTTTTTAATGTGTTATAAAAAAAATCTTGTGTGTGAGTAATTATTAGTTAACATTAGGAATCTGACAGTAAACAAGGTTGTGTTTATTTATTTTTGCAATATTTTACATTTTCCGTTTTTGAACCAATTTCCCCCGAGATATCAAAAAAATTGAATATGTATTCTCATTTATTAGTTAAATAGAAACAATTATTAGCAAAAACATTGCGGATTCGTTAATAAATAAGGTTGTGTCAGCCAAAAAAAACTGAATCATTTATTTTTGCAATATTTTCCGTTTTTGAACCAATTTCCCCCGAGATATCAAAAAAATTGAATATGTATTCCCATTTATTAGTTAAATAGAAACAATTATTAGCAAAAACATTGCGGATCCCTTCATAAATAAGGTTGTGTCAGCCAAAAAACTGAATCATTTATTTTTGCAATATTTTACATTTTCCGTTTTTGAACCAATTTCCCCCGAGATATCAAAAAAATTGAATATGTATTCTCATTTATTAGTTAAATAGAAACAATTATTAGCAAAAACATTGCGGATCCGTTAATAAATAAGGTTGTGTCAGACAAAAAAAACTGAATCATTTATTTTTGCAATATTTTACATTTTCCGTTTTTGAACCAATTTCCCCCGAGATATCAAAAAAATTGAATATGTATTCCCATTTATTAGTTAAATAGAAACAATTATTAGCAAAAACATTGCGGATCCGTTAATAAATAAGGTTGTGTCAGCCAAAAAAAACTGAATCATTTATTTTTGCAATATTTTACATTTTCCGTTTTTGAACCAATTTCCCCCGAGATATCAAAAAAATTGAATATGTATTCCCATTTATTAGTTAAGTAGAAACAATTATTAGCAAAAACATTGCGGATCCCTTCATAAATAAGGTTGTGTCAGCCAAAAAACTGAATCATTTATTTTTGCAATATTTTACATTTTCCGTTTTTGAACCAATTTCCCCTGAGATATCCGAAAAATTGAATATATATTCCAATTTATTAGTTAAATAGAAACACTTATTAGCAAAAACATTGCGGATCCGTTAATAAATAAGGTTGTGTCAGCCAAAAAAAACTGAATCATTTATTTTTGCAATATTTTACATTTTCCGTTTTTGAACCAATTTCCCCCGAGATATCAAAAAAATTGAATATGTATTCCCATTTATTAGTTAAATAGAAACAATTATTAGCAAAAACATTGCGGATCCCTTCATAAATAAGGTTGTGTCAGCCAAAAAACTGAATCATTTATTTTTGCAATATTTTACATTTTCCGTTTTTGAACCAATTTCCCCGGAGATATCAAAAAAATTGAATATGTATTCCCATTTATTAGTTAAATAGAAACAATTATTAGCAAAAACATTGCGGATCCCTTCATAAATAAGGTTGTGTCAGCCAAAAAACTGAATCATTTATTTTTGCAATATTTTACATTTTCCGTTTTTGAACCAATTTCCCCTGAGATATCCGAAAAATTGAATATATATTCCAATTTATTAGTTAAATAGAAACACTTATTAGCAAAAACATTGCGGATCCGTTAATAAATAAGGTTGTGTCAGCCAAAAAAAACTGAATCATTTATTTTTGCAATATTTTACATTTTCCGTTTTTGAACCAATTTCCCCCGAGATATCAAAAAAATTGAATATGTATTCTCATTTATTAGTTAAATAGAAACAATTATTAGCAAAAACATTGCGGATCCCTTCATAAATAAGGTTGTGTCAGCCAAAAAACTGAATCATTTATTTTTGCAATATTTTACATTTTCCGTTTTTGAACCAATTTCCCCTGAGATATCCGAAAAATTGAATATATATTCCAATTTATTAGTTAAATAGAAACACTTATTAGCAAAAACATTGCGGATCCGTTAATAAATAAGGTTGTGTCAGCCAAAAAAAACTGAATCATTTATTTTTGCAATATTTTACATTTTCCGTTTTTGAACCAATTTCCCCCGAGATATCAAAAAAATTGAATATGTATTCCCATTTATTAGTTAAATAGAAACAATTATTAGCAAAAACATTGCGGATCCGTTAATAAATAAGGTTGTGTCAGCCAAAAAAAACTGAATCATTTATTTTTGCAATATTTTACATTTTCCGTTTTTGAACCAATTTCCCCCGAGATATCAAAAAAATTGAATATGTATTCTCATTTATTAGTTAAATAGAAACAATTATTAGCAAAAACATTGCGGATCCGTTCATAAATAAGGTTGTGTCAGCCAAAAAACTGAATCATTTATTTTTGCAATATTTTACATTTTCCGTTTTTGAACCAATTTCCCCCGAGATATCAAAAAAATTGAATATGTATTCTCATTTATTAGTTAAATAGAAACAATTATTAGCAAAAACATTGCAGATCCCTTCATAAATAAGGTTGTGTCAGCCAAAAAACTGATTCATTTATTTTTGCAATATTTTACATTTTCCGTTTTTGAACCAATTTCCCCCGAGATATCAAAAAAATTGAATATGTATTCTCATTTATTAGTTAAATAGAAACAATTATTAGCAAAAACATTGCGGATCCCTTCATAAATAAGGTTGTGTCAGCCAAAAAACTGAATCATTTATTTTTGCAATATTTTACATTTTCCGTTTTTGACCCAATTTCCCCCGAGATATCAAAAAAATTGAATATGTATTCTCATTTATTAGTTAAATAGAAACAATTATTAGCAAAAACATTGCGGATCCCTTCATAAATAAGGTTGTGTCAGCCAAAAAACTGAATCATTTATTTTTGCAATATTTTACATTTTCCGTTTTTGAACCAATTTCCCCCGAGATATCAAAAAAATTGAATATGTATTCTCATTTATTAGTTAAATAGAAACAATTATTAGCAAAAACATTGCGGATCCCTTCATAAATAAGGTTGTGTCAGCCAAAAAACTGAATCATTTATTTTTGCAATATTTTACATTTTCCGTTTTTGAACCAATTTCCCCCGAGATATCAAAAAAATTGAATATGTATTCTCATTTATTAGTTAAATAGAAACAATTATTAGCAAAAACATTGCGGATCCCTTCATAAATAAGGTTGTGTCAGCCAAAAAACAGAATCATTTATTTTTGCAATATTTTACATTTTCCGTTTTTGAACCAATTTCCCCCGAGATATCAAAAAAATTGAATATGTATTCTCATTTATTAGTTAAATAGAAACAATTATTAGCAAAAACATTGCGGATCCCTTCATAAATAAAGTTGTGTCAGCCAAAAAACTGAATCATTTATTTTTGCAAAATTTTACATTTTCCGTTTTTGAACCAATTTCCCCCGAGATATCAAAAAAATTGAATATGTATTCTCATTTATTAGTTAAATAGAAACAATTATTAGCAAAAACATTGTGGATCCCTTCATAAATAAGGTTGTGTCAGCCAAAAAAAAACTGAATCATTTATTTTTGCAATATTTTACATTTTCCGTTTTTGAACCAATTTCCCCTGAGATATCCGAAAAATTGAATATATATTCCAATTTATTAGTTAAATAGAAACACTTATTAGCAAAAACATTGCGGATCCGTTAATAAATAAGGTTGTGTCAGCCAAAAAAAACTGAATCATTTATTTTTGCAATATTTTACATTTTCCGTTTTTGAACCAATTTCCCCCGAGATATCAAAAAAATTGAATATGTATTCCCATTTATTAGTTAAATAGAAACAATTATTAGCAAAAACATTGCGGATCCGTTAATAAATAAGGTTGTGTCAGCCAAAAAAAACTGAATCATTTATTTTTGCAATATTTTACATTTTCCGTTTTTGAACCAATTTCCCCCGAGATATCAAAAAAATTGAATATGTATTCTCATTTATTAGTTAAATAGAAACAATTATTAGCAAAAACATTGCGGATCCGTTCATAAATAAGGTTGTGTCAGCCAAAAAAAACTGAATCATTTATTTTTGCAATATTTTACATTTTCCGTTTTTAAACCAATTTCCCCCGAGATATCAAAAAAATTGAATATGTATTCCCATTTATTAGTTAAGTAGAAACAATTATTAGCAAAAACATTGCGGATCCCTTCATAAATAAGGTTGTGTCAGCCAAAAAACTGAATCATTTATTTTTGCAATATTTTACATTTTCCGTTTTTGAACCAATTTCCCCTGAGATATCCGAAAAATTGAATATATATTCCAATTTATTAGTTAAATAGAAACACTTATTAGCAAAAACATTGCGGATCCGTTAATAAATAAGGTTGTGTCAGCCAAAAAAAACTGAATCATTTATTTTTGCAATATTTTACATTTTCCGTTTTTGAACCAATTTCCCCCGAGATATCAAAAAAATTGAATATGTATTCCTATTTATTAGTTAAATAGAAACAATTATTAGCAAAAACATTGCGGATCCCTTCATAAATAAGGTTGTGTCAGCCAAAAAACTGAATCATTTATTTTTGCAATATTTTACATTTTTCGTTTTTGAACCAATTTCCCCCGAGATATCAAAAAAATTGAATATGTATTCTCATTTATTAGTTAAATAGAAACAATTATTAGCAAAAACATTGCGGATCCGTTCATAAATAAGGTTGTGTAGGCCAAAAAACTGAATCATTTATTTTTGCAATATTTTACATTTTCCGTTTTTGAACCAATTTCCCCCGAGATATCAAAAAAATTGAATATGTATTCTCATTTATTAGTTAAATAGAAACAATTATTAGCAAAAACATTGCGGATCCCTTCATAAATAAGGTTGTGTCAGCCAAAAAACTGAATCATTTATTTTTGCAATATTTTACATTTTCCGTTTTTGAACCAATTTCCCCCGAGATATCAAAAAAATTGAATATGTATTCCCATTTATTAGTTAAATAGAAACAATTATTAGCAAAAACATTGCGGATCCGTTCATAAATAAGGTTGTGTCAGCCAAAAAACTGAATCATTTATTTTAGCTATATTTTACATTTTTCGGTTTTAAACTAATTTCTCCCGAGATATCCGGAAAATTAAAATTGTATTCCCATTTGTTAGTTAAATAGAAACAATTATTAGCAAAAACATTGCGGATCCGTTTATAAATAAGGTTGTGTCAGCCAAAAAACTGAATAATTTATTTTTCCTATATTTTACATTTTCCGTTTTTAAACAAATCTTTTTCGGATATCCAGAAGTTTAAGGTTTTATTATTATTATTGGTTAATTAAATATTTATTAGCTTAAGCAATGGCCATCCAACCTTAAATTAAATTATTAGTCAAATTAATTAGATTTTTGTTTCATAAATAAGTTTATTTCTATTTGTTAAATAATATGATGCAAATATATGTAAAAACGTTCAAAAGCTACAAATTATTTTTTATGTAAAAATATTGAACGCTGTTTTAATGTTATATTTATAATTTAATAACACCCATTTATATCTACATATTTTGTTGACAACGCAGTTGTTTTAAATTTATTATTTATTTAATTATTGCTAAATAATACTATTTAGTTAAACAACAGAGCAATTTGTTTAAATTATTAAGTTTTATATTGATCTAAAACAAATATAAGAGCGCCGCTAAATTCCAATACTGGTACGCATGTTAATGATTTAGCTGGGCGATGCTTGAGTGAGAGCGCGGATTCACAAATGTGTTTCTTAAACGAATCCGTAGCCGTAGCTAAGTTCAGCCACGTAAATACTGTTAAACCAACTGAGTTAAAAAAATTAACGAAAGTAATATCAAAACTTTTATTAATCAGATCTAAATACTTCTTAGCACATGTTTTCAAATATTTATAATAGAATTTTGCTGCTTTCCAATTATACATTGTCAAAAAAGATTTCAGATTTAATACCCGGATTTTGTAATAAATGAATGTTCCTTTCATTTATTGTCGTTGTCTCGGAGAAGGAATAATTATACATCGAGTTAGTTTGATGGATAGTATTTATTATTAAACGTTGTTGACTATACATAATGATTACATGATTGATTAGGTACTAATATTCTACTAATCTTTCTAATCATTTACGAATTCTCTACGAATCTCTTTTACTAATTATTATTAACTATTACTGATTAATTAATTCGTCACTTATATATGTGAACGAATGTCCGGTCAGCACTTTTCAATGTCAGCTGTGTTTATACACATCTGCTTAGGAATGTGCTGATCGACAAGGCGAAGTGCAATGTCGCGGCCATGCAATGTTATTATAATATAACATTGCATCATCGCTCTGGTCCACTACAATTTCATGAAGAAAGAAAAAACGCTACAATATGTTTTTGAAATTAGTGAAAGCTAGACATTATGAACGAATGATACACAACAGTTTAAATAAATCAAAAGCAACCTGGAACATAATTAACAGATATGTATATGAAATAATACAGCAAATAAAAAAAATTCCAGTTGGTGACGATTGTACAACCACGGCTAATTACTACTTTTTCAGATCTTGGAGAAAATACACATGCAACAATTGATTGTCGATGTTTTTGTACCCTGTGACAAAAGCTGAACTTTTTAATATGATAAACAGCATGAAAAGCATATCATCATCGAGCATGAACAAAGCATGTGATTTCGTAATTCTTATACAAAAACTGGATAAGTATGGTGTTGCAACAATTAGATAAAAACATACTTAATAGGTAAAACATATAGAAATAAACTGATACAAAATTGTAAAAAAATTTCTTTCTAAACCTCTGAGGGGTGTAGTTTCAAAAGATACAATCTCTATTTTTTTAAATCATTGAGTTAGTGATGGCCATCTTGTAGCAAATTGCACACTCCACAACGTGATACTAAAATTTTGTTTTATACAATACGATATCGTGTAGTAGATTAGGTTTGAAAGTTGCGGTTAGTTTCAAAACGTATAACATGTGTAATGGTTGCTCACATTCTCCAGCTTATTCAATATTATTTGTCATAAACAATATGTTAACTACAATCACAGACAAAAACCTAACTTGTCAATTACGCCAATGACACAAACATGTTAATACAAAGTCAAGATTTAACAGAAATTTCACTACATGGGGCTTTATCTTACAACAAAGTTAAAGAATGGTTACAATCAAACAAACTTATGCTTAACAGTGACAAAACAGAATGCGTTATATTTAAAATACCGCAATCTAATATTGATAAAGGATCAAAACTTACACTTCAACCAAATGAACTAGAATGCTTAAGTGTTAAGAATTTATATCGACGAATCTTTATAGTACAAATATCATATTCAGAACCTGAACAAAAAACTAAATTCTACATGTTATTTAATATGCTTTTTGAAATCAGAAAAAATAAGCATTTTAATAAACCCATAGCCAACTTTTGCCATTTAAAAAAAGCAAGTTTGGTTTATAATTCAAAAATCAAAAGTGCCAAGACTTTTTGGTTAATTTCTTTGAATTCTACACAAAGTTATCTACAAATGGATTTTTTAGTTTTGCACTAGAGTAAATACACCAAAAGTTATATAATTCAAAAAGTTGAAGAGCTATGTCAAATCATGGATATATATGTATAATTGGATACCTGATTCCGTATATTGATGCAATTCTATTAGAGATGCAAGTTTTCGTTACTTTTCAATACTTGTAACTATTCGTTACTTTTAGGTACAAACTCGTTACTCAATACTCGTTACAAGTAATCGTTTATTTTACGTAAATTACGTAATAATTGTGACATAAGAAGACCATTCCTGCCCATTATAATAATATAAAAATGTAACAAAAACTCATTATAATGATTATAGTTATTAAAATTAAAAATAATATTTTCTGTAAATTTTTGCTATTTAGCCTATTTCGCCTCTCTGAAAGCAACTGACCAGCTTAATTAAATCAATATAATAATGATTAAGAAATAAAAAAAAATACTAAATAAATTTTAGTTTTGTATTTCATAATATATAGCTGCTTCGGGTGCATGCATGTGCGTAATGCGTGTGTCCGACTACTATAGGTAGTATAAGTACTATAAGTAGTAGGCACTTTCGATTCTTTCAAATACAAAATATCAAACAGTTACAGCCAGACACAAATAGTATGGCCTCTATAATAGGCAACTAAGTATACACAAAAATTATGTTAAGGGCCGGTTGTACCAACCAAGTTCATCTCGAGTTCATTGCTTGATCGAGTTTAGCGTTAAATTTACGTTGTACCAACTTGATGAACTCGTTCATGTCAAGGTTAAGTTGAACGGACGCCGTCGGGCAGGTCGGGCAGTTAACTACAAATTTTGCAGTTAAACATAACCCCTATTTATTTGATGACATTTACAAGAATTTATTTTATGTTTCATGACGCTTGATTATTATTTTAATTGATTTTTATGGCGGGATATATGAAGTTGAATTAACAAATTACATTTGCATTCAATTTGATCATGGTATTTTTTTACCAATGATAATAAAATAGTTTTTTCAGATGCACTGAAGTTTAGTGGATCTTTAACATCCATAATACTGTATTAATTTACAAAGTTTTAAATTAATTAAATTATATATTATAATAATAGATTTACCGTTCTATGTTTTCGTATAATAGGATTAAATAAATTCAGTAAATTATTTTATTATTTTAATTTATTACAACTAATTTTTATATATTTATATTTGACTAATTTATTTAAAAAAATAATATTTTTTTTGTATTTCCCGCATTTATAATTAATTCAGCACAATTTTTTTAACTTTAGAAAACTAAACATTTGTGCGCGACCCATAAATCTAGGAAATTCCCTAGATATAACTAGATTCCTTGCCATCAACTTAAGAAAAAAAAATAATAACCTAGTTTAGTTAACCGACGGATGGTACAACCCAAGTGCCGTTGAACCAAAGTCAAAGTTGACTCCCCAGTTAGTTGAACTGGCAGTTAACTACATATGGTGCAACCGGGCCTAAATGTGGTTAAACTAATGCCGCCCGTTTTAGTATTTTTCATTTGCTCTAACATTTTAAACATTCCATGGGCGACGTTGTTTTGGGGTTGAAAGATGTTAAAACGGGCAAAGGCATAAGTTTAACCACATTCAACATAATTTTTGTGTATACTAAGTTGCCTATTATGGGGGCCACACTATTCGTGTCTATACGGGCGGACACGGAGTAACTGTTTGTAAAAAGTAACGATTATTTGGTTATTCGTTATTTCGGATCTCGTCAGGTACCGATTACTAAGTAACAAATAATTATTTTTTTATTTGCATCTCTAGTTTCTATAGTGAAGCAAATTATATTACGGCGGCCATTTTATGTGTGATGATAGTAAAACGTCAGCAATACGTGTAGTAATGTTGATTTAAAATTTGCTTCAAGTTGGCACACTCGTTTAAAAGATATTAATTTTTTATCACAAACGCATTATTGGTCTTAATTTTAGATCCAACTAACCAATTGCTGTTTTAAATGATTAAAAAACTAAAATAATAAAATGTAAGATGTTTTTAATACAGATTTAGTATTATCAAGTCACTCACATAATGGTCGCCGTAAAATATTTTGCGTCGTCACTTTATAAACGCGAGTCAGGTATCCAGTATACCCATGTGTCAAATTTAAAAATGGCATTACGTTTTTTCTAGAAATTTTGCCCAACTTTGCTAATTTAACCAACTCTGCAACATTTAAAATACAAAAGTTACCCATAGAACACATGTAGTTTATTGACAAGGTACATATCGCTTGTTCGAAAGAAAAACGACAAATACCTGTTTTAGGAGCGGCCTTTAAAGATTTTTCAGAAGTTCAAAGCTCTCTATGTTAATCTGTGTATAATAAAATGCCAATTTTAAAATACCATAATTATTAATAATATTATCTATGCAAAAATTTGTTGGCCAATCTTAAAACATTTCCGAACAAATTTTAATTAAAACGTGTAACGAGTTGTGACGTTTTCCAGGTATTTCCCCACTAGTTTTGTGGAACTTGGTAATATAAACCAGACATAAAATAAACTAGGCTTCCAACACTTCAAGAGCATACAATTTTACAATAATGGTGCTAAGTTGTGTAATCGAATAAGCAGTATATAGCAGATTTTATGCTATTGTAATCTTACAAATAAAAAATGCAGACTACTGCCGTGCTCGTCGCCCATAGAAAAGTCCATCCAGAAAGATATTTTTAGAAAATTTTCCGACGAAGAATAAACATTACTTTTTCATATTCACAAAAAATATTATAAACACACTAGGTTTTTTTTGTTAAATTTTGATGACCTCTGGGCGGATTTATGTTTGAATGCCAAAAATAATATTATCAAATTTTAGCGCTGGTAGATTTTCAAAATTTTTACCGCAAGCGCAAAAACTATCAAACAAAGAGTTAAATCGCCCAAAATTAAAGTAATATAGTAATAAGTAAAGGAAAAATGTTGAAAAACTTGATGGATTTTTCTACGCCCGATAAGCACGATACTGACTATTTTTTATGTAAAATTATTTGCAAAACTCAATTTTTTTGTAATATTTTGGGTAGTTCCTCTGAATACTGCTAAATGTGTATTTGCAAGAGTTTATGTTGAAAAATAAGACTATTTTCAGTTTTTGAGCCCTAAAACCAAAATACACAAAACTATTTTCCAACAAATTTACATCATAATACGTCAACTTAGTCAGCTTAAAAAAATCCAAAAAAGCTCCTTTTTGAACAGCCCACTGAGATCAAAAAAATGGTTTTTGCGGCTTATAGACAAGGTATATACTTAAAATTGCGCCAGAATTGGATTCTACGGAAAATTTCTGATCGATTTCACTAGTAAAATTATTGATTTTTTTTGTAAAGGTTTTATACTAATAAGTTATAGAAACAAAACAAAAATAAAGCAAACTTCTCAATGCACCCCCCCACCTCTTGCTCTGGTCCGTTAGAAATGAAAAAAATTTAAATATCATCTTATTTATCACAATTAAATTGGTAAACGAACTAAGATAAATCAATAAAAAGCTAGAAGAGTATTTCACAAAGTGTTTTGCTAAGTGTAAGTTGTATTCTGGGTAGAAACAGATATCCAGAAATCAAATTGTACGCCGTACCCATCTGGATAAAAAGCTGCGAGAAAAAAAAAACAGAATAATACTAGAGCGGGCTAGGTGAAAAATGGCAATTAGAATAGCCAGTGCCTACAGAACAGTTTCATCCAAGGCCATACAAGCAATAACGGGCACAATCCCCATACACCTCCTCGCTAAAGAGCCGGCCAAAGGTAAAGAGAAACAACCAAAGGGGCACAGGAAAGACAAGAGAGTGGAGACAATAAAAAAATGGGAAGCAGAATAGCAGTGCAAGGGTGACGTCGCCAGATGGACACAGACCCTCATACCCTTGGTGACACCGTGGGTAAACAGAGAACATGGTAACCTGAACTACCACCTCACACAGATCCTAACAGGCCATGGATGTTTAGAGTCATATCTAAAAAGAATGTGCCTAGCAGAACAGAACGAATGCCCCTATTGTGGAGAGAAAGATACCCCGAAGTACACACTGCTAAAGTGCCCTCGCTGGAGAAGCACCAGAGAAGAGATGCAGCTAAAAGTCGGTAAAGAGATAGCCGTAAACAACCTGACCACACTCATGCTTGAAAGTGCATACAACTGGAGGGCCATTGATGATGGCATACAGAGAATAATGGCAATAAAAAAGAGGAAGAGCAGGAAGCCGAGGATAGTAGGATAAATAGAAGGTGTCCAGACTTTGTAAAGTAATACCACAACGGTAATTCCGCAAGGCTTGGAGGGCTTAGAGGTTAAGGTTTTTAGTGGGTAACTGGGAGCCCCACACAAAGTGCGTAAGGCATTTCCACCTCAATTAAAAAAAAAATATATATATATATATCCAGAAATATCATAGCATTACCAGTTTTCTTAGATTATAATTTTTGCGAGTGAAATAATCATGTTTTTGGAATTCTTATAAAATTAGTCCACTGCAAAGCAGTTACGGTTTTATTTTTTTGTCATGATATATGAATTGTACAGGGAGTTTATAAATGAATGGGATTATGTAATCACTTTAAATATGCCGCTTTTTTTAAATTGTCCACTATACTATTTATTTTGACAGATCAACTTTGACAGCTGTCAAGCAAACATGAAAACATGTAGTATAATGGACAATTTTAAAGTGATTACATAATCCCAATCATTTATAAACTCCCTGTATTATCAGTGTAATTTTGATACCAGAAGCCATAATTCAAACAATAAATTTAACCAGATGTATTGACTCACTAAAATTTTATGTACAGTAAAGCTTCACTAATCCAAATGTCCTTGCAGTTCAGACAAAATAAAAAAATGTAACTTTTACATTATGTACCTTGTAATCCGGATCGACGGACCGACCATGGTTTCCCTACCTATCATGCCAAGAATCTCACGATCAACGAAAAAGAAAAATTCCAGAATTTTTAGTTTATTTCAACATAGCACCAAAACAGCCACACAAAATATTAACTCTAGTCGAAAAACAAGAAATAATACAAAACTTGCACAATGGAGGTTAAGCAAGGTTGCATTCGCCAGACTAAAATATCGAAGATTTTCTTAAAACGTTTAATTTTTTCTTGAAAATTTGTTCTATTGTCATTATAATAAAAGCTTTATTATTTTATTATTGTTCCAGTAATCCAGATTGTTTAATAATTCGGATCAAGCCATGTTTTAATTGATCCGGATTAGCGGAGCTTTACTGTATGTTGATACTATGAAGAAAGACTTACCTGTCAAATTTTACAGCACAGCCAGATGAGAAAAAATCAGTTTCTTTTAAAAACTGCCGCCAGGTAATATATTTCATAGCTGCAATCCCCAACGATTTGTAAATTGTTTGGCTCAAATTATTAAAAAGAAAGTTGTGAATGATTAAAATTTACTTGGAAAACTATACAAATTTAAAAAATGAGAATAAAGTTTTATTTTAATTATATTATATGCATAAATTGAAATGTGAAAATGATTCAAAACACAATTACTGTTTTTTCATTATTTTATTAAATAAATGTAAAGAAATAACAGTTTACTTCTTCTTGGATACACCAACAGTGCGTCCACGGCGACCGGTAGTTTTGGTATGTTGACCTCTTACGCGAAGACCCCAGAAATGACGCATACCTCTGTGTGCACGAATCTTCTTCATGCGTTCAAGATCTTCACGCAATTTGCTGTCCAAATTTGAGGAAGTAAGCTAAAAATAAAATAAAATTTGTGATATATGTACATATTTACTAGAGGCAGTTGAAAAAAGTAATTGAATTTTTATAACATTTTTGTGATCTACAATAATAATTTTATAGTAAGTAACTGCTATTGTGGTTTCATTAATAGTGACATATAAATAAGTCTACATATCGGTAGCCGGCTGTTGATTCAGGTTGCAAATTTACTTATTGTTATCAATCAACAATAGAACTTTGCAAAACAAATTTATAAATAATAATAGATGTTATTATTACTTTATTTATAGTATGTTATACATAAAAAAGTATAATACCAAAGTAATATTAATATTCTAGAGAATTGAAAAATTATGCAACACAACAGAAACAATAAATGAATATTTTGAAACCTGCAAGTAGCAATGTATAAAACCTTAAATTATTGTAATTGTTGAAACATTATCTTTTTGAAATAAATTATAAATGCAGTCAGAAATTGGGTGTTTCCATACCAACCCTGTATAACTTTTTGAATTGTATGATTAAAACAATTCAATAAAAAAATTGAGTAAATAATTATTTGTCAATTACGTCACTAGTCAATGCACCTTACATCGTAAAATAATGATCCTTCAGTACAGTTCAAAATGGCAGCATGTTGCTCTTGAAAGGAAAGCAGTAAATAGGTAAGTTTTGCACAACAAATTATTGAAGATACAAGATGTGCAAGCTCAACACTGGCCGCTGACATCTTGCAATTTGTTGAAATCAGATTAGTTTTGCAAAACACAGACCACCTGTCCATGCATGTAAATATACATAAGTTGAATTAAAACATTCTTAGAAAAAGCAAATTAAAATTATTTTCTAGAATAAAATGAAAATAAAGTTTTCATTGAATTAAAGTCAATTTATTTTAAGAACACTTACTACAAAAAATGATTTATCTTTTCATACATTTTGATGTCGCTGTGAGTACACAACATCTAAACCAATCATAATTCTGCTGGTTTGAAATACTGTGACTAACCAATGAGACTGTTATAACTTTCCTTTTCACAAGCAATACACTTCAAGCACTCCTCTAACAAGTATATAGTTTTTAAGTTTTATATCATTTAAAAAATCACATTTTGGAATACGTCTAAATAGTTTCAGATCCTAATTTTGTTTTTGTTAAAAATGCAATTGATCATTGTTTAATTATACAGAAAAAAAAATGAATATGTTCTAATTTACCAAGCTAGTATAACTACTTCGATAATTTGTAAAACTTGCATAACTGTATAGTTCGAATATGTTAAAAAAAAATCTATCAAAACAGGTTTAGATTTTTAAGATATTATTGTGAATTTGATATTTGCGATTTACACAATTTTTATAGTCGAGCTACAATTATAGAATCAGTTTAAACATAAATAAAAGCAGTTTCCTCATAAAAAACATGCAATTTAGTGAATAAATGAGATACACCTCCAACAGTATAATAAAACCCAACCTTTAATACTAAAAGATCATGTATGCAAACATTACATCTATTGTATTTTCCCCAAAAAGTGACATCACAGTCGAACCAGCTTAAAATATATAAACTACATTTTTGGTATTTGTGTACACTAACCTGGCTGAATTTGCCATCAATGATATCCTTCTGTCTGTTAAGGAACCAATCGGGAATTTTGTATTGCCTTGGATTGGTCATAATTGTGATAATTTTTTCGACTTCTTCTTCGGAGCATTCACCAGCCCTTTTATCTAAATCAACATCAGCTTTCTTCAAAACAATATTGGCATAACGTCTGCCAACACCCTTGATAGCAGTCATGGCAAACATAACTTTACGTTTACCATCAATATTCGTACCCATGATACGAAGAATGTGTTGAAACTTCTCAGGAATTACGAGAGACTAAAACATAAAAACATTTAAATGTAATGTAATATTAACAGAATTGATCAAGTTATTATTTAAGCATTTCACCAAAACATCAATATGAAGTTGAATATTTAGGTTATGTTAATGAAAACATGAAATTTTAGATTTCAGTACAGCAAAATCTATAAATAATATATTCTACATATAAAGGGGAGAATTTAATAATTAAAAAAATTAATTTTAATAATAGATGATTTATATTTATTAAGATTTTTATTGATAGAAATAAAATACATACCATTTTGGCGACGTATCTCCACAAAAGAAAGAAAGAATGCGCTGCCTGCCTGTTTATGCAGTGACGTCAAAATCCGTTAACATAGGTGCCAACTTAAGTTTAAAATAATTTTAAAATTTATTGTTAAAACGGTATTGAAAAACTGATTAGAAGATTTTTAGGAAATAAATATGTTTATTATTAATAATAATTTAAATAATATTTTATAGCTAATAAATGTATGTGTAATAAATATAATATAAATAAATAAAAGATTAGCTAGTTAGGTAACCAAATATGCAATTCTCAAATAATAAATCCCCCAGATACGCCACATAGGCGTAGCAAATGTATTTTATATTAATTCAGTAAAACATTAACATTCTGTAAAATCTTGACAAATTTTAATTCATTTTTTGATTATATTTATGTATAATTAAATATTATGTTCCGGATCATCTTGCGTTGGTCAATTTTGAATTACTCAACGTTAATTAAATGTTTATATTATATAACTTATAAGTTTAATTATTTTTGGTGTTTTCTTATAAACTTTGTATAACTTATAAATTTAATTATCTTTGGTATTTTTGAGAACAAACGTCTATGTTTAGTCTTCACTACATCGGTAGCGGTTCGCTCCTGATTAGTTTTGCTTTGCAAATTAGTGGCGGTGAGGTGACGTTACATTGTTTATTTTAGGTAGCAACGGGTACCGCTACAAATGTAGCCAGGGTATGCTTAATTTTATATAAATTTATGTTTAAAGTATATACTTATTTATTTGTTTCATTCTTACAATTCACATAGAGATTATGGTTTTACATTACACCCTCTCACTCACTTACTTTCCAGTGTTGTCAACCACCTTCCTAGTGTTGCCAACTACCTCTATCATTCTTTTCAACTTTTTCCATAAAAATAAGATCTTCTTTGGCTTTCCTGTTTTTTTTTGAAATTTTTTGTTCTTTCTTACAATCCTTTTGTCTATTTCTACTTTTATTTTTTTAATAGTTAGGACGTAGTGAGTTGTTGGCTCTCAACAAGTGGCCCTTCAGAATAACTTACGCATGGTAATACCGTCCGGTTTTCTTCTCTGCGCAAATTTTGTTGTTATAACCTACATTTGGCGCTAGTTTAAGGTGGGCTGGTTTTTGCCTTGCGGATTTTTACGCATTATCTGCGGTTTGCATGCTGTCCCCGGCCCCTCTCTCTCTGTCCTACTTTTGTCTGTCTTTTTTGTCATTTTGCCTTTTCTTATCTGCACTGGCATCTACTTCTGCATTCTCTTCTTTCTCTCATCCTTGTGTTATTTACTCTAATTATATAATTTGTTCTCAGATGTGCTCTTAGCTTACTAAGGTTTTTGTTCACTTTTTTTTTATTGTATCCCCTCTCCTCCATGAATAATTTATGCAGTTCCATTAATTGTATTCCTTTTGGCAGTCCTAGATTTGTAAGTTTTACCTCCAGTGATATCCTTGTATCTTCATCAGGAATTACTTCTTTATGTCCTCTCGTTGCCAGGTATATTCTGACTATCTGAAAGGTTGCGTTTTCAGTCAGCCTCGAGATAGCATATTTACCATTTGGTATTTGCCTTGTTATTTCTGTTATTCTGTTTTCCTTCAATATTTCTTTTCTCCTTCTCCTTATCTCTGCAATTTCGTTTGGTATCGTAGTTTCTGTAAATGTTCTTTTTTATCTTCTGTTTCTTGGTATGCACAATTGTCATGTCTTTTCTTATTTTTTTCTTTTTGATCTTTTTCTCTGTTTTCTTGTTTTCATTTAGCTTCTCTCATCTCTTTCCTTTCTCTTCTATGGCTTTTATTTTAGATTTTTGGCGTATCAGTCTAAACTCTATGGCTTTTAGTTTGTGTGTTTGTTTTCATTGTTTGTCTGTTTCCACTAGTTATGACCTTACTTCATTAGTTTGCTTTCGTACTGTGCCTTTCTTCTGCAGGTTCCTGACCCAAAATTGTTGGTCTGATTTCAGCTTAGAATGGTTTTTTCTCTGTGTCTTTGATCATAATATGTTTTTTGATTTGCTCTTTTTAACCGCATTTTTTTCTTTATTCTCTTATAATCCAGTGTGTGTAGTTCTACGTATGCACTCGTTATTGGTATTATGTCCATTAATCTTTTCTCCATTTACAGCTGAGACGGTGATGATCCGCGTTTTAAAAATGTGTTCTTGTAGATCAACAATCCTAAATATGGATCTTTATTTTTTTTTAGAATGTTTTTTATTATCTGCACTGCTTTTCAATTAATTTATTGGATTGCGAGTAGTATGAGGTTGCTTGTTATTTGTTTGAAATTGTATTTTACTTTATTTTATTTTTTTTAGTTTATTAACTTCGGCAGACACAAATTGCCTGCTTTTATTGGAGTGTAGCTCTTGGGATTCCATGCCTCGAGAATGATGTCTCTTTCAATTTTTAAATTATTTCTTTACTGGTCATGTTCTTTAGTTTGTGTATTTTTGGGTAATTTGAATATGCATCTTGGACAGCCAAATACCGTTCCCCCTTGTATTTTGCTGTTTCCACCTACAACCTCTCACGGGTATTTTGAAATTTTCTTTGGTTTTAATAGTTCCGCTTTTTTATTCTTATATATTATACATTTCTCACATTGCTTTATTTTATCTTTTAGCCATATCGTTGATTATTTCAATTTTCTGCCTGTGCGTGTAGTATAAGCCTATTTCTTCTGGGCACTTTTTCTTTTTTGGTCATCCTTTTGCCATCGTTTCTTTGATTATCTGTAGAGCTTTGTCTTTCTACTGCATTCCTTTTATTTCTGGGTCTGAGTCATATTCTAGATAATCTACGTAAGTCTCACTTTTTACCTCCAGAATATCCTTATCCTCTCTTCTTTTTTTTATGAGGTTTTTCGATATTGACTTACATACTCCATCTTGTATTCAAAATTCATTAATCTCATTTTAAATTGTTTTAGCCTGAAACTTAGTTAATGCAATTCATTTGTTTCCAGTATTGCCAGTAGTGGCTTATGGTCTGTTTTTAGTACAATCTTTTTACCTATTATGTATTGCTCAAATTTTTTACATGTCCAAGTTAGCACAAAACTTTCCTTTTTGATTTGCGCGTATATCATTTCTGTGTCGCTTAGTGACTTCGAAGCATAGCATACTGGTTTTCATTGTCCGTTCTCTTGTTTCTGTTCTAAGATTCTTCTTATTTTGTAGCTACTTGTGTCTGCTGACACTCTTGATTTCTTTTCTATTTTTTATGATGCTAATATTGGTGCTTCTGCTAAAATTGCTTTTAATTTTGTGAAGCACTTATCTTGGGGCTGTTGCCATGTGAATATTTTTTCTTTTCTTAGTAGCTGCCTTAATACTTTTGTCTTCTCAAATATATTATTGATAAACTTGGATAAATAGTTTATTATGCCTAGGAATCTCTGGAGTTCTTTCATATTCTTTGGCTTAAGGAATTCTATAATGGCTTTTATTCTATTATTATCTGCTATATTTTATTTTTCTCTGGTACTTGTCTTAAAAATTTGATTTTCTTTAGTTTAAATTTGCAATTCTGTTTATTAAGTGTTATTCCTTTATCTCTAAGCAGTGCTCGTCATCATCAATGTGTACTTTTACTCTTCTCAAGTTTCAAATTGTCTCTGACATAGTTCTCTGGTAAACCTCTGGTAAAGAAGTTAATCCTTGGGGAAGTCTTCTATAAACATATTTTCTGAAAGGTGTGATAAAGCATGTGTACTTTTTTGACCCGAACTTAGTTTTAATTGATAAAATCTGTTTTTTACGTCTTTCTCGAATTATGTTTGTTTATTTTGGTGAAGCCGGTACAGATTCTAATTTTATCCTTCTGTTCTTTTTTCTTCATTGTGACTACTAGTGATTTGCAGAATTCTGTTAGTTCAGTTATTTTTTTTTATTACTCCTTTTCCAACTAGGTCCTTTAACACGACTTCTACTTCATCCATTAAAGCAAAAGATATTCTCTGATTACTAATCGCAAATTGTTTTGCCCTCTTTTGAATTTCAATTTTGTATTGTATTTTTTTAATTTTTCTAGTCCTTGAATGACTTTTGGGTGTTCTTTTAAGATGTGTTTTTTGTATGTCTCTTTGTGTATTTTTTAAATTCTAGCTTTTTTTAAAGTTCTTATAACTTGAGTGATTTTTCTTTTTTTTTAAGTTTATCAATTTGAGATTTACCATTTCTGAGCATCCAAATAGATTTTTTTTTGTTTTGTTTCATAATTCTTTTTTCTTTTTGTTCCACCGACTATTTCTTCTTTTATCTCGAGTTCTTGACCTCTCGGTCCTCGCAGAATTGTTTGTGATTTCCTCAGTTTTACTTCGTCTTTGATTTCCTTGTAGTCTTTTTTGGGTATCACTGTAACGTCAGCTCCGGTGTCTATAATAAACTTTATTGCTCTACTTAGGATTGGTAATTGTACGTACCAGGGTCCAACTGTACTCTTGCACGCTTCCAATTTGTTTTATTTTTAACAGCTCTTTGCTACTGCTAAAGTTCTTTTATTCTACCTTGCAGATGATTCTACAGAGTCTCATATAATGTCCTCTGCATTTTCCACTTAGTAGATTCGATTTCTTTTGCAGGATGTTCTTTATATGGGTGCCATGGTGTTTTACCGCACCTCCCGCAGTTTTTTTTTGTCCTGTCGTTTTTATATCTTTTAGTATTGCTTTTCTCTTGTATTGCTGTTTCGATTTTATTTTTCAAGTTTTTTACCATATCTATGTTTTTTTTCTTTTCTTCTTTTCTTCTTTTTTCTTTAATTCCATGTTTTGTTTCTTTATTTCTTCTGATTGTTTTATTTTTTCTATTGCTTTTCTGAGGATTAATATCTTGTCCAATTGCAGCACCTCTGAAAGCCGTCCGAGTTCCATTAATACATCTATGTACTCTTCTACGTTCTCACTCTGTCTGGACTCTCTTATTGAACTTTACTCGCTTGTATGTTATTTTTTTTTCTGCGCTGTATTTAGTATCTTGCTTACCTTTATTTCCATATATAGTAGTAAATTGTTGATTTGTGTTTGTTCATCACATCTACTGCTATTTGAAGCTTAATATTAATATTATGCTGAATTAATTAAAAAAAATCTTGTTTCTGATAACAAAAACAAAATCAAAAAAATCTTGATTAAGAAAGTCAGTAAGTAAATATTATTTACAGTTTCTATGAAAGAGCTGCTTTTAATAACAACTATTGGAATTCATATGAATTGCTTTTAGTTTTATCATTGCTCTGGTTGTGTTGTTTTGTTTATCATTTTTGTATGTGTTAGTTACATCGGACCAAGATACGGGCTTTTTATTAATAAGTACATTTAATTTTTATTTATAAAATATTACGTAATGATTTAATTAAATGAGGTGAATCAAAACATGTAAAAATATTTTGTTTATTCATATTGATCTTTAATTTCATTTTCTTTGAATTTTTAATAACATTTACAATTATGTGTTGTAATATTTTTTTTAAGTTTTTGAAGTCTCTTCCAACTATAAAAAAGACCAACAACACTAATTAAAAAAACTATCGCATGAGTGTCCAATTAATTATCTTTTCCTAAAATTTTAAGATTCTGATACCGTTCAACTATGTTTTCAGTTTTAATAAACAATTTTAGTAAACATTACAACTCAATTTTTTTCACGATCTGTCATTGTTTTTGGCTTTTAGAGCCAAGAATATTTTCAATCATAATTGAATAATTCTAACTTATGGAAGTTATAGGTTTAATTTATTAATTATAAATTTATAAATTTTCAGCAAATAATTGCTTTGTTTTTGGCTTGAATTTAATATTTATGAAATAGCTGAATGTTTATCAAAGTTTTAACATAATTACTTTTAAAACTTAATAAATTATTTATAACGGCAATTTTTGTCTAAATTTGTATGTTTGAGAATACTTAGCTTTTAATTTTGTTCGCAATTTTTTTACTTTTGCACTAACAACTTTGAATTTGTTTGTTGTTATTTGCAACAAAAAAGGCACATTCAGCAAACGTTTACTAACTTCACTGTTGCTAGAAGTACTTTGAAAAGATTTGAAATTTGAGTCAGTTAATTGCAGCTTCTTTAACAGTTGTGGTTTTCTTAAAAATTCTGTTTTGACCACTTGCCAGGTCTCGGTGTTTTGCACCTCTAATCTTTGCTTGTTCCAACTGTGGTCACGGTACCTATGTTACCACCCAATATGCAACCAAAGAAAGAGATAAACCAACGTTTGCAAGAGGAATATCCAAATCATACATTGACATTAACCATAGCAACATGGGAAACAGCTGGAGTAGTAAGGAACTGGACAGTGACAGAAGAAAAATTGCTGAGTTTACATAGGAAGACAAAAGAGAAGGAAAATGGACAAAAAAAGAATAAATAAAGTTATGGAAGCAGAGGAAGTGACTGAAAACAAGAACATAGTAGAAAGATGCAAAAGGTTTTCGGAAAAGATGAGGGAGGCAGCGGAAAAATCTATTCCTAGATACAGAGAAAGATAAAGAAGAGGACCGTATGGTAGTGTAAGAGGTCAAAGAAAGCAGAAAGAAAACAATAAAGTCAAAAGATAGAGAAAATATTCTGATAAAACTGAAGAAGAACTGAAAAATGACAGAAAGGCTTTAAAGGAAGCAATCAAGGACAGTAAGAAAAGATGCTAAAAAGAAATGTATGGAATCCATAAACAGGGATCCCTGGGGCAAACCATACAAAATAGTAATGAATAAATTAGGAGGAATGAAGGCAGTGTGCTTAAAGAAAGAAGAAAATGAAGTAGTAATTATTAAATAATTGTTTCCTGCTGGAGGAATGGTAGAAGATCTAGCAGGAATAGCTGACGAAACAGAAGCAAACCCTGCAAAAGTGGAGAAGATAAAACAGATCATAAAGAAACTACCTAATAATAAGGCACCAGGTCCAGATAACAAAGGAGATAGTAAAGGCTGCGCTAAAGGGAAATGAGATAGAGATAACACAAATAATAAACAGATGTCTGAAGGAAGGTTTTTTTTCGGCTTGCTGGAAGGATGAAAACCTAGTAATAATTGAGAAAAAGAAAAAAGCAGGCAAAACAACGGCGTATAGACCAATATGCCTGATCAACACATTACCGAAAATTATGAAAAAAGTTATCGTGAGGAGAATTGAACAGGAAATAGAAAAAAAAAAGATGGGAACAGGAACAATATGGATTTACAAAGGGAAGAACAATTCTAGAAACCATTGAAAAGGTAAAAGCCATAGCAAAAGAAGCAAACAGTGGACCATACAAAAAAAGACAACACTGTGTCATAATAGCGCTAGATATACAAAATGCGTTCAACAGCATACTACGGGAAGCAATTATAAAAGCAGCAAAAAAAAAAACTGACAAATAAAACTACCAAGATAATATGAAGCTGCCTTCAGGAGAGAAATCTACTAACCAAAAATGGAAAATTTATGCTAACTAGAGAAGTACCACAAGGCTCTAAACTATGGAATTTAGTTTATAATCAGCTACTCAGGATGCGGCTACCGGAGAGAGTGACAATTACGGCATTTGCGGATGACGTGGCTCTGGTAGATAGGGATATAGACATAGAAGTACTAAATAAAAGGTTAGAGTTGGCAATAGAGACGATATAGAGATGGATGAGAAATAAAGGGTTAGATCTGGCTCCGCAAAAAAACGTAGCGGCATGGCTATCGACAAAAAGGACAAACAGAGGAAAGGAAAAAATACAGGTAGGTGAACAAATAATAACCAAAAGAAAAAAAATACCTTAGAGTTACACTTGAAACAAAGGAATGGAATGAACTGGTTAAAAAAACAGTAAAAGGATTAAAAAAAATGAAAAGAATGCTTAGTAGGCTTATGCCAAACAAGGGAGGACCAGGAGAAGGGGCAAGAAGGCTAATAACAACTGCAGCTAGAAGTAAACTATTGTATGCCGCAGAAACATGGGAAGAAGCTTTGAAGACAAAAAAAAAAACAGAAAAGAAGTAAAAGGAGCTATGAGAGCAAGTTTGTTAAGGATCTGCAGGGCTTACAGAACGGTGTTGCAGGAGGCACTAGAAGTAATTGCGGCGACACTACCCGCAGATTTGATAGTGGAAGAAAGATTATAAAGAAAATGATAAATGAAAAAACTAGTAAGCAAGAGCAAAGAGACAAGCAAGAGAAAATATGATGGAAAGATGGCAAAGATAGTGGAAAGAAGGAAAAAAGGGAGAATGGACAAACGAACTAATACCAGAAATAAAAAAGATAGAAAAACACTAAAAAAAGTATTAGAAAACAAAGTAGACAAACCTACAATCATTAAAATATGCTTGAGTGACAAAAACAAATGGAGAAACTATGCAACGACATTACTAAACAATAGAGGAGTTTGAAGCTTTGAGGTTTAGGTAAACTAAAATGGAAGAAAACACTCAAATTAAAAGCTACAGAAGACAAAAGAAGAAGGAGCAAAAAGCTAAATGGAAACAAAAGAACAAGAAAAAAAGTAATAAAGAAGAAAAAAACAAAGTAGGTCAAAACAACTATGCCTGCCAAACAATGAAAGGTGAACAAAGAGACAAGAGAAGAACATATACTGAAACATTAGTACCAACAGAAATTCCTGAAATAAAAAGGAAAAGGAAAGAACTGCTCAAGGAAAATAAGTTGACGGAATTGACTAAACAATTTCCAAACGGAAGGTACGCCATCTTGAGGTTGATAAAAAATGCAACTTTTGAAATGGTCAGAGTATATCTGGCAACCAGGGGACACAAAAAACTAATCCTAAATAGAGATTCAAGAATCTCACTAGAAGTTAAACTAGAAAATGTAAGAAAGAAAATGCAGTTAATGGAGTTGCACAAAACATTTATGAAAGAAAGAGGATACGACGAGGAAGAAGTTAATGAAGATATAGAAAAACTAAGAAAATACCTAAGACTGAATAACACAAAAATGGGAGAAAGAAAGAAGAAGAGAATGCCAGTGTAAGAAGTAGGGCAGAAAAATAGAGTAAAGGGAGAAATAGGCCGAGGACAGCATATGGTGATGGTGATGGTGATGGTGATGGTGATGGTGATGGTGATGGTGATGGTGATGGTGATGGTGATGGTGATGGTGATGGTGATGGTGATGGTGATGGTGATGGTGATGGTGATGGTGATGGTGATGGTGATGGTGATGGTGATGGTGATGGTGATGGTGATGGTGATGGTGATGGTGATGGTGATGGTGATGGTGATGGTGATGGTGATGGTGATGGTGATGGTGATGGTGATGGTGATGGTGATGGTGATGGTGATGGTGATGGTGATGGTGATGGTGATGGTGATGGTGATGGTGATGGTGATGGTGATGGTGATTGTTGCAAATTGTTTGTATATTTTGCAATGTTACCGCTGGGCCACGAAACAAACGCGCCGCCTGTAGCGTCAAGACGCTGGAAGCGTATTTTTATCATCGTCAAAAACAAGGCCATTTCTATTTAGGGTTATGATACATTTATATTTATTTATATAAACTTTTTAACACTTTTTAAATTTAAATATTCATTCTGCCAATATATTTATTTAAGATAAATTATATTAATGTTACTTTTCAATAAATACAAAATTTTAAAAAGGTAAATTATTTACATAAACAAAAAATCATAGAATGCGGAAGAAAAACAAAAATAATCTTGCCGCTTATAGCGTCTAAACACGAGTAGCTCAATTCCGTATTATATTTGACGTTTCTATTTAAGGTTATGATACATTTATATTTGTTTATATAAACATTTTATTATTTTTTTAATTCAAATTATATTTATTCTACCAATAAACCATTTAAAGGTAAATTATTAATCTTACTTTTCAATATAATATGTATATACAAAATTTTAAATATATAAAAAGTATAATATATAAAAAACTACAAAACGCGGGAAAACAAAATTTATTTTAAAAACTAAATTAATTAATTTTTAAAACAATTTTATTTACGTATTTGTTATTTGACTTATTAATAGTGCGTTCCGTATATCAACCGAAGTAACCGGCGGTTAGGTTACGCCTTTGATCGGTTGCTGAAAATCTTGGTTGATTTACGGAACGACAGCGGTTATAGAAACGTCAAAATACAAAACTGAAATATTATAGGCTCAAACTTCATGAATTTATTTATTATTAACTTTAGTGTTATATTTTTTTAAATTTCAGTGCTTAATCTTAGATGATTGTATGTATTTATCTACCTGCTAATACAGTAATCCCAGTAGAGGTTGGCAGGTATAACAGGCAACTATACACAATAATAATGTTTGCTCTGTTGCACTCATGCCTTTGCCCGTTTTAGCATTGACAGGAACATACATATACATTATAACCTATAATTAATAATTTAATAAAATACACGAGCAACATTTGACGCTTTTGTTCACTTTTGATTGTATTTCAAGTTTACCGCCATGTATAACCACGATTAATAGAAATTCACCGACGTTAGTTCATGGTGAGTGCGGTCGCAACCTTTGTAACCTTTTTCAGGTAACCGCGTTCCGTATATAAACCTGTTTCAGGATAACCGAGATTTCGGTCGCTTCGGTTGATATACGGAACGCACTATAAAATATGACATGTAAAACTATGTAATTTTTGTTACTATAGCTACCTTTGTTCTCCCATCATTTCACGTTAATGATAAAACATTATAAAATTTTAAATTAAATTTTATTTCTTCAAATTTAATAATTAAAAACCCAAAATCTTGGCAGAATTGGTTTTGGTAAATTAAACTTGATATTAGAATATAATCTATCAATCTGTAGTCTGTGTTATCCATTTAAAAATTATTTTAAATTTTTCATCTGCCAGTACTATTAATATAAAATTTTGAAAACTGTCAAAATATGTTTTATGTAGTGCAAAACTTATACAAACATATCATCAAATTATACATTATTCTTCTTACTTAACTAATAATTTTACAAAAAAAATTAATAATAATTTATTTAATTCAATATAGTTAAATGAGTTAAATCATAATATTGATAAAATACAAATTTAATTTTTTTCTAATTACAATTTAGACAAAATAATCAATTAAAAAAAAACGTTCTGGCGTCCAAAACCTACGAGCGTTTGGAACAAACCGATTTGTTTCAGACGCTGATGCTCAAATAATACGCTCCAACTGTATAAACAGTCAAATATTTTTGTGTACGTACTTGATTATTTGTATTAATTTGTTTTTAAGAGGCTTATAAGATGAGCGTCAAGCGCAACGAACGCTCGTGTTTGTTTCGCTAGAAGCAAATGACGCTGCATCTTGCAGCGCTATTTCGTGGCCTGGTACGTATAAACTCATGCATTTGAATTGGACGCTTGACGCTCCTTTTTGCAGCGCCGAGCGTTTACGCTCAGAGCGTCATGGCTCGTGGCCCAGCGGTTAAAGTTGTTGCGGCACGAATTGTGGCGGTTTTAAAAAACGGCCGCGGTCAGCGCAAAACTGCGAGAAACGTTGATGTAAGTCTCTCGAGTGTGCAACGAGTATAGCGGCGGTACCAAGTCTGCTTACTTAAAGACCTAGTTCAGAGCAAAGCAACACTACAACAGCTAGAGATAACCGCTTTTTCGTTTCTAGTGCTTTGAGAAACCGAACGGTCACGGCAGTTTTCTTTTAAAAACATCTGCAAGAAGTGAGAAACGTAAACATAAGTGAGTGGACAGTTAAGAGGCGACATTATGGTGCTAGATTATCTTCTTGAACCAGAGCTACTGGACCGCCGCTTTTCCGTAAACATCGGATTGCGAGGTTGAATTTTGCATAAGAACACTTGGCTTAGACAATAGCGGATTGAAGTAGCGTATTGTTTTCCAATAAATTGCAAGTCTGTCTTACGGGCTCAGATAGACGTGTAAAAGTGTGGCGACGATAGAGATATGCTCAAGCATGTATTGTCAAGCGACTTCCATTTTGTGGAGAATCAGTTATGGCATGGAGAGGCATATTTTTTCACTCGCACGGAGTTAGCCTTTATCAAGAATGAGACGTTGACTGCGCATACAAGACCATGTTTACCGTTCATGGTTGTTCTTGGTGACGACGCAACATGTTGAATATCTTGACAAATGTCAAATTACGCGATTTGTTTGGCCTGCTTGCAGTCTAAATTTAAATCTAATTGAGCATGTTTGGGATGAGATGGGAAAACGTTTACGGAGACGTGTGCCGGCCCGAAGGAATTCTAAAGAACTTTGCGACATACTGGTGCAGGAATGTGACAATCGTCCGCAGAATGTGATCCAAAATCTAATCCAGAGCATGCCTCGTCGCTACTGAAGTCTTTAAACTTTCTTTTGTTGCAACAAAAACAAATGAACGTAAACTTGTTCATTTTTATTACTTAGTATATCAAATTGAAATTGTTTATTTTCATTACTTTCAATAAACTTTGAACAAAAAAAACAAAAACACGTAAAAAACTAAAAAAATCTAAAAAAAATCATATTTTTTTTATTTGTATTGTCTTGTGACGTTGTTCGATGCCCGTTTGCCACTGTTTTTTATTGTCCTACTGTCCTTCTAGGTTCTTTGCACTTATTGCCGTTTTAATTCTCTGGATCCACTTTTTCTTTGGACTTCTTTTTTTCTTCTTTGTTGTGTTATTCATTTCATTGTTTGCCTAGAAAGTCTGTTTACGTTCATTCTTTTAACAGGTCCGTACCATATTAGTTTGTCGTTTTTCTAAATCATCATAGACACTTTCTTCTATTTTCATACGCTGTTTTAATCTTATTCTCGAGGGGTTAACAACTAAGTAAAAAAATGTACACCTGATTATGAATACGCGTAATTAGTACGTGATTATGTAATGATTACGTGATTATGTAATGATTACATGATTATGATTATGATTATGCATTGATTACGTGATTATTTAATGAATACACAATGATTACGTGATTATTTAATGAATACGCAATGATTACGTGATTACTTAATTAAAGCGTAATGGTTATTTGATTATGTAATGAATACATGATTATTCAATGAATACGTGATTATGAAAATGATTATGTGATTATGTAATGATTACATGATTATTCAATAAGTACACATTTTTTTAAGATTTAATAATTCTGTATTAAATCTGCATGTTTTAATTATTTTATACCGATCATAAAATTATTTTGATAATGTTTAATATTAATATATTATTATAATACTTATGTTTTATAATAATCTTCAATAAAGTACTTACTACAATTTCTTATAGATAATAAGAAACATAAACTAAAAATATACCTATCTCAATGTTTATTAATGTTTTATGTAGATTAGAAAAAATCCACCACCAAGAATAAAAATGTGATTTATTACATTAAAACATAAACATATAAAAATCTTTTCAAAAAAATAATAACAATACATAATAAAATTTGTACCACTGAATAATTATATTCGACTGAAGTAGGTTTTTATTTTAATATAATAAATAAATAACTGCACACACACACATGCCAAGGGTTGTATAAAAACACCTGTGAAATTGTCTGGGAATAAATCTCTAGCGGCACAATTAGATACAGATTGGACACGCTGAATTTACCATGCAAATATAAATGATTCCATAAAACCAATATTTGATTATGTGAATATGCGTACTAAACATTTGATTATTTGAATACGCGTAATCAACATTTGATTATTTGAATACGCGTAATCAATATTTGATTATTTGAATACGCGTAATCAATATTTGATTATTTGAATACGCGTACTCAACATTTGATTATTTGAATACGCGTAATCAATATTTGATTATTTGAATACGCGTGTTTTAAAATTTGATTACACTATTTATTACAAGATTATGTAATGATTACGTGATTATATAATTATTACGTGATTATATAATGATTACTTGATTATGTAATGATTACGAATATTACGTAATTATTATTCTGTAATGATTATTTTTATTTTGTACACTGATTACGCAAGTTGTTAACCCCTCGCTTATTCTTAATTTTCTTTCTATTTTTGATGTTCTTGTCGATCTTCTTAGAGCGTCCATCTCCACGGCTTCTATTTTTTTTTATATTTATATATAACTTTTCATGTTTTTGATCCATATAATAGCTGGTTTTTTATCATGGTATCATCTACTTGATTAAATATATTTAATATTATAATATTATTATAATTTTTTTTAAATTTCGATTCCAACACTGATGGATCACTGGTCAAACTAGTATTTTTGTAATGCAAATGTATGTTCTAGATAGAAAAAGTTTTTGATAAAAATATAAATTTTTTTTAAATAAAAACAAACAAAACATTTTTTGTTTTAAAAATAACATTTTTTGATTTTTTTTAGTTTTTTAACGGAAACTTTTTTAATCTAAAACATACATTTGCCTAAAAAAGCATTTTTTGCACTACAAGGTTGGCTGTCCCCGCAATTTGAATAATTACGTCAACAAATAAGTAAATTTGGTGAAATAAATTTAAAAACATGACGGGTAATAAATGAGATAATCTAGGATAAAGTAAAGTTTGTCATTCTTACAAAAATTAACAACAAATGAACAAACTTGCAGCACCTCGCCGCAGGCGGAGTGATCCAAACGTCTAATAGTTCTGAATTTAACAATTATGCGAAACTTTAGATGTCAAACTTAAATTTATTTCAATATACAATAATGTTAAATGATTAATTGAAAAGTTTTAAAATATTTTTTTCAGTCGAAGAAAAAGCTAGACTATCCATTCTTGTTATACAAAATACTATAACTAAAAATGTTTTTAAGCTTTATAATTATAATAACATTTAATAAATGAAACGTTCTTAATCTATTTTTAATATTTTACAAATAAAAAAAAAATATTTGTTGTTTATATATTTGTTTTTATGGTTGGTAGTGGCATATCCACACAAAAATAAATATATAATACATATCTATTCAGTTAGGTGTAAATAAAAGTGGCAATATATAGAAGGGAGTAGAAAAAAAAAACTTATCACTAATAACAAGTATTAGCTCTTCTTGCATTAATGACTGCTTGAAGTCGACGAGGAACACTTTAACTTAAATTAAGAATAACATTTTAGTCGATATTATTCCATTTCTGTAATAACAACTATTTTAGCTCCTAAGCAGTTCTTGAAGCAGGTGTATGCTTTTGGATACGTCGTCGTTTCAACTCATTCCATGTTTTATGGGATTTATGTTCGGGCTGAGAGCTGACTAATTAAACGCAAAATTCGCTCTTTATCCAGATAGTCTTTGAAAACTCTGGCTACGTGAGGTTTAGTATTATCTTGCCACGCTCGCCCATAGTTGTCATGAAGGGCATAACATAATCTTTGACAACCTCCATAATGTATCTGTGAGCTGTTTTATTCTCTATAAAAACTAACTCTGTTTCATGTATCTTGTGCATCAAATCGAACCGATGTTATCCCAACAAGTAAAAACTGGAAATGAATATGTGATGAATGTATTCAAGATTTTCCAAAAGTACGTCAGTTAGAAAAAGATTCAAATAACTTACATATAAACAAATCAAATAATATTAACGAATCCGATATGAATCTGGAAGAATTGATTAAAATTGTTAAAAACATACAAATAGATATAATAACCATAAAATCTAATCAAAATGGCAATGTAAACAACAGCAATATTGTAGAAAATGCAAAAGAAAACTGTAACACATCTCCTACGTACCTAGAGATGGCATCAGTTACAATAAATTCAAAAATAATACCTGAGAAGATATCTCTTGAAAAGGTCAAAGCAATAAATAATAATAGCGAGAGCGTAAAAAATGCTACAAATAAATCCGCAACAAATTCAGATGGATTTAAAAAAGTAATCCGTAAGAAACGTAAGCCATTAATACCTTCTGTATACGGAAATTTGGAGAATACGGAAATAAAAGGAATTTCCAGAACAGGACATATACATGGCTGCCGTTTTGATCCGCACTTAAAAAGTGAAGATTTAAAAAAATATTTAAATGGAAAAAAATTTAATAGAGTATTCTGCGAGAAAATTCAGTCCAGTTATCCAAATCAATATTCTTCTTTTAAAATATCCGCTCCCGTGGACGATATTGAAAAATTAATGGAACCGTCACTTTGGCCTAAAGGAGTCTGCATAAATCCTTTTTTAGGATGGATGAAGAAGAAAGAGAAGATAGAAGAACAAGTATAATTTCTACTGAAAAGCGGAAATTTAATAATTTCGTTAAATTAGTTCATCATAATGTGAATTGTTTGAGCACTTGTATAAATGAATTATAAGTGTTTATTAATAATATAGTACAAGTTGTTTCATTTTTATGCATAACTGAACACTGGCAATCTGAACAACAACTTAAAGCATATGCTATAAATGGTTATGAGCTAGTTTCTTATTACTGTAGATTAGAAGGGAATATGCATGGAGGCAGTGCGGTATATGGTAAAATTGGTCTAGAAGGTAAATTAAGGCAGGATTTGTCTAATATTTCTGAATATTTAACGTTTGAATGCGCTGCAGCGGAATTTATAATAGCCAATAATAAATATGTTGTTGTGTCAGTCTACAGATCAACAAACGGCAATATCGATTTATTCTTAAATAAGCTTAGTGATCTATTAGATATTTTATTTAGGGAAAATGTATTATATTTAATTGCTGGAGATTTTAATATTGATATAATTAGCAAGAATTTTGCAACTGAAAATTTCATGAACTTATTAAATACTTTTAACGCAAAATTAATTATAAACGAGCCAACTAGAATTTCAAATACAAAAGAGTCATGTCTGGATAACATTATTTGTAATATTGAAAATTATAAGATCGATGTTGTGTTTACGGGTTTTTCCGATCACACAGCACAAATCATGGAATTTGGAAAAAAACGTTGTAAGAAAAGCAGTATTTAAAACAACAAGGAATTTTTCAGAATTTAACATGCAACATTTTTATGCTTATCTATCTAGCGAAAAATGGGAGGAAATTTATGATAATAATATTAATGTTAATGTAAAATATAATATTTTTTTAACAAAAATATTAAATAGTTTTAAAACTTATTTTCCAAAAATTAAATCAAAAATTACAGATAACAAAGTAAAATTTTCTAGTTCTCCGGAACTAATAGAGTGTTATGATATGATGATTTTGCATCAAATTGTTTCGTCACATATAAGTAGTTATAAACCAATTTATAATATGTACAGAACTAAATATCATACCTTGTTGACAACAGCTAATCAAGAACGCATAAAAAACAACATTAACAATAATGCTAATAAATCTAAGGCCATGTGGAAAGTTGTTAATGACATCACTGGAAAAGCAAAAAAACGTGAACTGCCATCTAATTTGAATGAGGAAATGGCAACAAAATTTAACGATTTTTTTTTATTAACGCTTCACCTGATATACTTAGTGCAAGTTCTTTGTTTTTATATCCTGCTACAGAAAACGAAATTATAATAACTAACTTAAAAAATAAAAAATCTGTAGGTATCGATGAAATACCAGTAAACATTATTAAATATTGTGTAAGTATACTTGCTAAACCAATATGCCATGTCATTAATGCTTCTTTAGAAACGGGTTGTTTTCCGGAATCTTTAAAAATTGCAGTAGTCAAACCACTCTTCAAGAAGGGAAATCGAAATGAACTTGATAGTTATCGTCCAATAAGCTTATTGACAATATTCTCTAAAATTTTTGAGACTGTTGTTTTTAATCGCGTTACTTGTTTTCTTAATTCAGATAAATTAATAAACCAAAACCAGCATGGGTTTTTAAAAGGCAAGAGTGTTGAAACGGCTGTGTACAAATATACTTTAAATATAATAAAGACATTGGAAAGTAAAGATTTAGCTTGTGGAATGTTTTTAGATTTATCTAAAGCATTTGATTGCATTGATCACAATATCTTATTAAATAAACTTCAATACTATGGAATTAGGGAAATTGCAAACCGTTGGTTTGAATCATATTTAGTAGGACGTAAACAATTAGTTTCGCTTGAGAGTGATGGAGTCTCTGCAATTTCAAATGCTCTAAATGTAAAGATGGGTGTTCCCCAAGGTAGCATCCTTGGACCGTTACTGTTTGTTATTTATATAAACGATTTTAGTAGTACAATCAATAGAGAACAAATATGTACAATTCATTATGCAGATGATACCAATCTATTGATTCGAGCTAATAATACAATCAATCTTAACCAGAGTTGTGAAAATGCGCTACAATTGGCAAATAATTGGTTTCAAAAAAACAAACTAGTATTAAATTCAACAAAAACAAAAACAATAATTTTTAAATGCAATCAACGTCAACAAACACCAATATCAGCAGAGTATATTAACTCCACGCTTACAAACCATACCAAGTTTTTAGGTTTACATATTGATGAATGTTTACAATGGTCTTATCATATTGCACATACGTGTAAACGTCTTAGTTCTGTCTGTTATGGAATGAGAGTTCTTAGCAAATCAGTTCATGTAGGCGTTCTAAAGGTAGTTTACTTTGCTAATTTCGTATCAATATTAAAATTTGGAATAATTTTCTGGGGAAATTGTGTAAAATCTTATAATGTTTTTGTTATTCAAAAAAAAATAATTAGAATTATGTATGGTCTACGTACTCGAGATTCGTGCAGGGGTTTGTTCAAGAGTAATAAACTACTCACCTGTACAGGAATTTATATTTTAGAATGTTTGAAATTTAATTTTAAACATGCTTCTTATTTTAAAGATAACCTTTCGAATCATGTTTATAATACAAAGCATAGATATGATTACGTATATCCAATACATAGACTGAATCTTACCGAAAAACATCCTTCATATATGTGTAGTAAATTATTTAACAAACTACCAGCGTATATAAAAAACATTAAAAATTATAATATCTACAGGGAGTTTATAAATGAATGGGATTATGTAATCACTTTAAATATGCCGCCTTTTTAAAATAGTTTACTATACTACATATGTTTTCATATGTTTGCTTGACAGCTGTCAAAGTTGATCTGTCAAAACAAATAATATAGTGGACAATTTAAAAAAAGCGGCACATTTAAAGTGATTACATAATCCCATTCATTTATAAACTCCCTGTATAAAACTGAAATTTTTAACTTTTTATGTGAAGTGGAGCCATATAACTTAACAGAGTTTTATGACTATATTAATATCATAAATTAAATTGTATTTGTATTTTTTTTTATTGACCTGTTTTCTAAATGTACCTTTTTGTAACCTTTTGAAAATAAATTTGATTATTATTATTATTATTATTATTATTATTAACTCTGTGCGTGCTTTGGTAGAAATTCCCGCCTAGACCATAATTGACTCATCGCCAAATAAAAGTTGCTTATCAATATGAACTGAAGCGCACCTTTTTTTGCGTCTTTTCCACACTTTCCGACGTTTGTCTGATCAATTAAAGCAAAAACGCAACTCATCTGAAAACAGTACCCTGTTCCAGTCCGGTGATTTTGGGCAAAAACCAATCTTGCAACACAATGTCGGCTTTGTAAAAGTGGACCTATAGCCACTTTTTTACAATTCCATTTTCTAACGTTTACATCTCTAACTTCATAAAGTTTATTTTGTAGAAAAACTGCAGAAGCTGTTCTATTCCGCAAACTTGTGGACACCAAAAAACGGTAATCTTTGTTTGTGGTGTTTTTTTTTGCCCGGATCCTGATTTTCTGGTTATTAGGCCAGTACCCAAGTAACGCTAATATACCTTTTGTACAGCATAAAAGCTTTTACCAACAATCCTTGCAGTTTTACGTTTTTCTCGCCCATCTTTAATCGACGCTATAATTTTTGCAACAACAACAGGACTTAAAAGCATTGTAACCTGCTAAGTACAGTACATCGTGTGAATGACAAGTTTTGCAGAAAAAAATCAACACTAAGTAAAAAAACTACAACAAAATGTAGGCTTTCAATTAGAGCGAAATATATGCTGTTTCATAAAAGTCTGTAACACGGTGATAATAATTGACAGATAGATAACATTTGTCAAAATAAATTATTAAACGCCTACTTTGGTTTACAATTTGCAAACATAAAGTTAAAACAGCAAACATAATAATAATACTTTATTCACGGTATAATCTTACCATTTACATCTACATCAAATATACATAAACAATGATGTTTTACAATACAAAAATAAAGAATACAAAAAATAACATTCATAAATGCGCACATATTAAACATTAGTCAGCATGACTTAGCTGACTTCTGAACGTAGATTTAGAGACACAAAATACATTAATATCAGTTGGTAAATTATTTGCAAATCTACACATTCTACCGAGTGGATTGTTGAAACCATAATTAGTAGAATGGGTAGACTCGCGAAATAAAGAAGAATGTTTGCTATGTCTATTATTAGGTGCTACATGGAATGGAAGAGTACCAAGTAGCTCCGGACAATCAATCTCAGACATAATTAAATTACGCAAGAACGACAAATCAGCTCTTTTGCGGCGAATCTTCAATGACGGTAGGTTGTACAATGAAGCAATGTAGAAGTAATCATAATTTACAGATAATATGCCGGATTTATAAGACAATAAACGACAAAACTTTTTTTGAATTTGGTCAATACTACGGTTATGAATTTCATAAACAGGACTCCAAACTGACGGAGCATACTCTAAATGCGAACGCACCTAAGCACAATACAAAAGTTTTAGTGTACTGGCTGATAAATCCGCGGACATTCTATATACAAATCCTAACATTTTTATGGCACGATTGCACATGATGTTTATATGTTCAACAAATGTAAGTTTATGATCAAAAATAACGCCTAAATCTTTTATTTGTGTGACTTTGTTTAACACTTTAGTGTCAATTATATAGTTAAAAGAAATTTTACTTAAAGTTCTATGAAAACTTATTAAAAAACATTTATCAGCAACATAAAGATAAAACAAAAAATTCTAAAAATAAGTCATAATTTTAAAGTAACTTTTTAATATTTATTTTTTGTTTATTTTCATTATTATACATTAGTATTGTTATTATTATTATTACATATTTACTGAACTTTGATCAAGGTACGAATTAAATACACTATTAATTCTTTTTAAGTCAATTTGATTGATGTGTTTAGTAAATTATCGATTAATCATAATGCCAAAATAAATCTCATGCAATTTTAAATAAGTATCTTTTTTTAATAACCATTATCTGAAAAAATCTATTTGCAGCAATCACATAATTCTTAATAAAACAGATAATCAATTTCTCAAACTTAGTTTGATAAACAAGATTACTGCAATCAGAGATTAGTGAAACCAGTTTTATTAGATGACATATACTAATAACTTGTAAATACTACTATCCGTTCAACAATGCGTGTTTATAATTGTTTTTTGTGTTTTTTGTTAGTGGTATTCTGTACTGGTTACAGTAATAGCGAAAATATAACAGGTAATTACTATTATAATTAACTATTATAAATAAAACTACACTATTTCTTTTAAATTCAATTCAAAGCTATACGAATCATTGACGATTCAAAATTGTTTAATAATTTAGTCACATATATTGCCATCTAAATAAATATTTACTCGTAGTAAAAAGCTTGCTGGGAATTTTGACAAATGTTCGTGGACAATTCATTATTTCCCAAAACTGCTTAAAACTCGTCTTCAATGTGATAGTTTTATCAAATGTAGTTTTACTTGTTGGAGTTTAAATGTATTTTTATGTTGTCATTTTGCAACAGTATAGATACATAGAAATTTAATAAAAAAATATTTTCCATGCTTTGACAGGTGATAGTAAAGATCAAAACAAGAATACAATTCTAACAAGGCCAGGTCTAATAACCAAGTTGAAATGCTAAATTTAAAAAAAATATTCAAAGTGCGATAAATGTTAATTTAAATGATAATTTGAAAATCATTAAAAATTTTACTTAGGTTTAACTTTATTTTAGTTTTGTTTTGATCACCTGCCAACGCGTAAAAGGTTTTTAATTAGAACCCTATATAGACGGTAAGATATTTTAGTGATAAAGCGTAGCACGCCAGCAGTTCTAGGTTTGTCCCCGAAATATGATTAAATAATAACTTGCTATTTATTCACCGCTGTGTGGATTTGGAAGTTACCAACTTCCTTCAAACAAATTACAATAAAACTTCTAAGGCGATGTAACATATAGAAGATAGTATAAAAGTATCAATTTTTTAGATAATCATGATACTTTTTATTGAAAAATTGTATAAACAATAATTTAATATGAAGTAATACCTGACTCATAAAAATTCAATTCTACTTTAAAACCACTTTTTAATGATTTGTTTACAATATAGGTAAATCTACACTTAATTCAATTTTAATTAACTTAATTAATTAATTAATGTAACATATATTGAAGCACATACAATATTTATGAAAGTATGTGCTACTTACTATAAGCTAATAATCGATAACGTTATTACATTCAACTAAAGAAAACTAAAGTGATTTTGTTGCCAACACTTTTTGATCAAAATTAATAAATTGATTTAAAATGATAATTGGGTATAGTAGGTGATAGTATAATTTTGTCAAGTTAATAACCAGCAAGGTATACATCAAATAAAAGAACAGCAACTTTCTTGAGAGAGTTGTCATCAAACTATGAGTGTAGTTGGAGTTATGTATAGAGATCACTTGCTTAAAACTTTTTTTTTTAATCAATTTAAAAATACATAAATATACTTTACAAATGGCAACAGTATACTAATATCAACTACATTTATTTAAAACTGCAATTTATAAAAAAACTAAATGTAAAAGTAAAAATAATAAAAAATCTGTTGAAGTAATTCTTTTTTTTATTTTGTTTAATTTTGAATCATATACTTTCTAATTGGCATACTATTGTACCAATAATCATCATTTTCTGCTTTCCAGTGAAAATTTGGTTTTTTATTTTTACATAGTTTGGTAAGACAAACGTTGTCGTCTTTATTTTTTAGTAATAATTTATTTTTTGTGCACTTTCTATTACTTTGACATGCCTTACTAAATACAAAATTATAATTTACACTATTAGTTGTAGAACCATTGTAATTTGTTTTGATACAAACAAACAGCAGATCTGCTAGGACTATTCAATTGCAGCAATATAATAGATTTTTTGTTGCAGTCCTTCAGAAATTTTTTGTTTTGTTATTTCAACTTGCGTTTGAAACATAACTTTTTTAAATTTTGTACCGTTTGTTTTATCACATATTTTTAGCACAATTTTCTATAATTGATACCAGTTATCTATTTTATGATTTTTCTTGCAAAAGTACATAACTTTTTTCCAGATAATTTTTTTATTATTAATAATATTTGTTGAAGCAGTAGTTTTAAGAAAACAACGTAACAAAATGAAAAAAGTTTATATAGTTTATTTTCAGTTAAATGTTTTTTTTTTAAATTAAAACAAAATTATCAAATTTTATTAGATTTTTATTTATCAAAACAAATTTATATAAATAACTATATTTTATATCTTGATAACATAAATATTAAGCTTTTAAATAAAAAAAAACACAATGCAGTTTTTTAATAGTAAGCTATTGATTAGTTGTTCAAAGTTTTGAATTATTTTACTTTAATATTTTTAGAAAACATTTAATAATAGGCCAATCGTTTACTATAAATGTATGTACTTGCCATTACAGTATTCAAAGTTTTTATCATAAAGCAAATATTTACAATTTAGCATTTCAAAAAGTTCTTGTATAGATATTAAAAATAAAAACATTTAGAGTTAACCACTACTACAACTAGCAAATAAAAAGTTTAAAAAATAAACAAAAATAAGAATTTTATAAGAAGTACTACAAAGTTTGAATTTTAGTATTATATTGCATTTGCTAAGACATTGCCGTACTGCAATAACATATACAAAGACAATAAATAATAAAATAGTAGTTATTTAACTAGAAAAACTTAAAATTAAAAAAATATTTATGGTGTATTTAAAAACTCATTGATACTATAAAAAAATGTATTATGTCAATAATGTTTAACACTTTATCTAAATTTATAATATTTTTTTTTAATTTAACATTTAATAGTAAAGCATTAAACATCTTTTTTCCTGAATTTAAAGTTTTTTTTTGTTATAAAACAGACAAACAATTCCTGAGTATCATAAATACAATTCTATAAAAAAAAATACATTTGTTTAATCACATCAAAACCCAATTGTTTAAGAGTTTTTTTGATAGCATAACAACCAGCTGAAAACTTTGCAGATACATAATCTATTTGATTACACCATTTTAATTTATAGTCTAGTTTTAAACCAAGCAAAACTACCTGGTTGAATTAGAGTATTTTCTTATATTCTATATTTAAAAGTGACAATTTATTATTAAAAAATAAAATAAACTGAGATTTTTTAGTGATAAAGTTTAGTAAATTAGCTGTACATTAATTTTATTACAAATAATAAATCTTGTTTATGATAGATGTTAAGTTTGCAATATCTTTTCTAGACCAAACAATGTCTGCCAAAACAGTAAATTTTTTGGATATTTTAATATTCAATAAATTGTTTTAATACACAAAACAAATAAGATTAGTTTCCTGTGAAACTTTTCTAGTAATTTTTAAATTATTGGGATTAGAAGAATTTAATTTAACAAATTGCTTTCTATTTAAAAGATAGTCTTTAAACCATAAAAGAGCTTCTAGAACAGTTCAAGTTAGTTTTTAAAAAAGTATATTGTAATCTAAGCAATCAAATGCTTTTGCCAAATCACACTGCTTCAACAAAACTGCCATTATTATGTTTTTTATAAATTTGAGTAAGAAAATTAAGTATAGCATCTGCTGTACATTTATTTTTATTAAATCTAAATTGATTATAAAAGATAATGCATTTTTTTTCTAAAAATGGCGATAATCTGTCTTTAACTATTGCTCTTAATTATTTTGTTAGAACATGAAGTTAATGCAATTGGCTGGTAATGACTACATTTATCTTTTTTTATGCATTGCAAAAAATAAGCATATTTTAATTCAGATGTAGAGAAACCTTTTTATTAGACTAGCAACTATATTAGAACATTTTCTGGTAAATTTTGAATCAGTGAAATAGAAAAACCATTAAAATCTTTTGAATTTTTGTTTTTAAAAAAGTTGCAAATTGATCTAATTTCATATATATTAGTAGGAGTTAAAAATATTTACAACTGACATTGTATTTTGCTTTAACTAAACTATGGGATCTATGGTTTGTCTTAGCAAAAGCAAGATTTCATTAGTGACTGATGTAAAGTAATTGTTAAATTTACAAAAAGAAATAGTAGCTTCTATATTTAAATGTTTTCTATTATTTAGTTAATTTATTTTGCCATGTTTCTTTGGCTTGATTTCTATTATTTAGTTAATTTATTTGGTTATGTTTCTTTGGCTTGATTATTGAAATTTTCTATACAATTTTTAACTTTATAACATTTAGTGTTTATAAAAATAATTTAAGATAGAAGTTGAAATTATACATTTGCCAAATATGCAAAGAGTTGATTGAACTTAAGGTACTTTTACTAACTTTCATAAAATTCCAATTAGAGTTGTTGCAAGCATTATAAAATTTATTAATATTAGTTATTAAAAATTTACAAGTACAAAACATTTTAGGGCTTTTATAAATTTGTTTTTGCAATAGTTATATTACATGAAATGGCTTTGTGGTCGGAAAGTCTAACAGATATTACTATAATTTTGATTAAATAATCATCAATGTTTGAATAAACGTAAAAGTTGCCGACGTTATAGTAATACGAGTAAAATAGTCAACATGTTGTTTCAAGTTGTAATTATATAATAATTCAATTATTTGTTTATTATTTTTGCATTTAACATAATTTACATTGAAATCGCCTTCCACTAAAATATTAGAGTCTAAAAGAAAATGATCAAATAAGTTAATAAGACTGTTAAAAAAATTATCAAAATTACCTTCAGTAGGTCTATAAATACAGACTATTATATAGATTAAATGTTTTAGAAAAAACAATTACAAATTTAAAATGTATCTCTATAATTAAGTTGTAATAATCATTAATTGATACAAATAAGTTTAGTAATTTAGCCAATATCTATGCAAAAGTTTGGATCGAAAAAATTATAAATAATTTGGTAGTTTTTGATATTGATTTCTTCATATTGTTTTAACAAAGTCTCAGTAAGAAAAACAACATCAGAAAATTGCAAACTTTCTAAAAATAAGTACAAATTGTCTATAGCGCAGCGAGCAAATGTTAAAAACAAGAATAATTAGTTTGTTATGTCTAATACACTGTCAGAAATATCACTATCACTATCAAAATCGTTAGAATTATGAACATTATATGGAGGGTCTAGAATATTATTTGATAGTATTTAGCCGATTGAAATGTTGGATAATTTTTTATCAAGGATAGATGGTACAGATATTAAAGGATTTAATTTTTCAGTTAGGCTGATAAGTAAAAAAACATTCTGGTTGATAATATGAGATAGCAGTTTTAATTTTTCTAATTTAGATAACCATAACACACTTTTTAAAAAATAACATACACTATTTAATACAACATTAGAGTTGATGTATGAAATATGGTCATATTTTTGTTGTAAGTTAAATAAAATTTTTATTATTATTAAAATCAACATTATTATACGAATCATTATTTTTAATACATGTTCCCTCTATTAATGTTATATTGTATGTGAAATTTTAACAAAATGATTAGATAATAAAGATTTATAAAAAAAAACAAAAAATATTATATTATCTGCTCTTGTGCAATTATTAATGTTTGAAATAATACAGTCGTACGAGGCAAATGCTTTAAGTAAACATTAGGTCAAATAGTTTGTTTTTTAATAAATAAATAAAATCTTTTCCGTTGTTATCAGCTAAAATAATTAATTTATGGTTTTTATTAAGGCTAATTGAGGAGCAGAAGTAACAAAGAGGCTAGTACCAAAATTGTTAAGCAGAGAAATTAAAACAAAAAATCTTCACATGCCAAAACATTTTTTTTTAATTTTCAAATAATTACATATCTGTTTTAATTTGAAGTCTTGGGCACTTTACCGTCTGATAGGATATAGTATATGGCACATAGAACCTATCTTTAGAAACATCTCATTTTTTGGCAAATTGGCATTTATCTTCTTTGTTACTTCTGCTACTTAATTTTAGAGTCGTTTGGTGAATTCACATCAACATTAATTACATCGTCTTTGATTATTAAATCACTATTATGGCTTTATCGGAGCTAATATTAGTATTATTTAGTTGATTAACATCTTTATTTAATTGACTTTTTTTATTATTAAATCACTAGCATTTGCTAATGTATCAGAATGTTTACCTATTAGAATTTTTATCAAATATTATTTTTTTTAGTTTTGAAACATACAAAATATTTTAATTTTTGTATGTTTATTATCGATTAAATTGAAATTTACTGCATTTCTCAATTATTTTTGAAGAACTTTTTTCTTGTCCGAATAATCTATATATAGTTTTGGCAGATTTTCTTGCAGATCAACCACTTTCAAGGATTTAATTTTTATTTTATTCATGTTAAAGAAAAAACAGCTTTACCAGTATTTATGATTATCACAAACTTTTAAATTTTAGAACGAGTACAGACTGCTTAAATCTAGTCTTCAATTAAGTAATTCTTAAATATCACTTTTTAAAATTTAAAAAAAAAATGTGATTTTTATACTTTATAGATAGTTTTGTATAAACTTGCAAAATTGCCGTTAAGTGAATGAGTGACAATTCGGTTTTTATGTGTAAAATGATGAGTCAATCAACAAAAAAATATGACTATCAAAATAAATTCTTATGATTACAAAAGATTACAAGCTACTTACAACCATACCACACTAATTTTATAAATTTGTTTTATTTATTTATTCCTTTTACTGGCATTGTGTAAATTACTCTTTACTGTTATATGTTAGTTGTTTTCTAAGTACTAGAGTAACAAACCAGAAATGTTTTATACAATGTAGATAACATAAAAAAACTCCTCTTGTGCATAATTAAATTTTTTTAATAATAACAATTAGCAGAATGCCTTATAAGAATTGGATATTACGGCTCTTAGACTAAAATAGAAAAAAACGTAGCATATTTTATTAGAATTATTATCTTATGATATAAAAAATAAAAATAAAAATGCAACTGTGAAAAAAACATTTATAAAAAAAATTGGTTTTGCATTTACGAAAATCCGGCTTGTGTTCTTTAAATTTAAATTGTATCTTGATATATTTATTAGTTTTATTGTAATAAGGCTGCCGTGGGCAGAAAGACTTCGGTCGATAACCCTTTTCATATTTAACAAACCATTTGCACAATGTATATATATATATATATATATATATATATATATATATATATATATATAAAATCATCTTTCTGTATATAATATGAAATAAATATATTTACTAATAAGGTTGCCGTAATTCTTTTTTTAAAATAAGTAAAAGCTATATTATTTTACAAAAAATAGTGACATCTTAAAACTTGTTTTAATTTTTTGTTTGTTTTTTTGCAATTATTCTAAGAAAAAAATTAGAAAACTTTACTTAAACATTACAATTTTCAGGTGATGCAACCCCTTATATTTTTGAAGAAGCTGTGGTAGATTTATTAGAATGCTTTAGAAAAGTATTAACAAATGGAATACCAAACCTGGGAATCCCTCATTTAAATCCGGCATACCTAGATGATATCGATAAAGATTTTGACACAAATTTAATTAAGTAAGTTATAAAATTCTTAAATTTTTTTATGTAATTAAATAAATTATCTTTTAGAGGAAAGTTTTCTGCAACTAATGTAACAGTAGGAGGAATTCCAGATTTTGAAGTTCTAGAAATTAAAATATTAACCAAATTTAGTTATTCCTTTGCATTTAATGTCACTCTAAAATGTAATTATGTTTTTGACGGCCTTCTTGGAGATTACGAACAAGTGCATGGAGATGGAGAATTAGAGTAAGTTTGTTAAAATTATATTATGTCAGTTGCTAAAGAAACTACAAGTGTGATTATTTTGAACAAACAAAAATTACTTACTACTAAATATATAAGAGTGGTCTAAAAATGTTTTAAACTTCAACATAAAGATGGTTTTATTTGTCAAAACTATTTTGCTACTACAGTCGGACATGCTATAAAAGATGCATGTAAACATTTCAGCTATTTTAGACGGTTACTTGTTGCTTAACAGTAGTTTTTTATTAATAAGTACTTTCAATTTAAAAGGCAATACACATACGCAAACTAACGCTGTTTTTGTACGTTATTTGCCACCCAGACAGCTGAATTTAAATGTTATTGTACTAACTTTGGGAAAGCCAATAACTGATCTCTACCACTAACATTAAAATCAACGTAAGATAGATAGAAGAAACAGTGAGTCTATAAAAAAACTATGAAGAAACCGAGAAAGCGGGTTAAGCAAAATTACTTGAACTTTTATTACTGTTGAGTGTCAATGAAACTTGAGTACTATTACACTCTTAAGATAAAAAAGAACAATCAAAACAGTAGTCCACTATTAAAAAGAGTAAACAAAAAAACGAAGCTGCACTACTTATAGTTATTAAACCACTTGATTGCAATAGTTTTTTTTTTATAATTTTTAATATTTAGTTTTATTTATTTTCATTACTTTTATTTATCAATCTCGGTTTATTTATTGAGCAAAGTTTTTTTTAAATTTATAAACATTTAAAAAAAAAATCAAATTTTAACACAATCAAGATAGTTACAAAACAAAACTTTAACCTAAATTCTGCAATATACCAAAGAAGATAATAATATACATCAATAAGAACTTTTGTTAATAAATATCTTCAAGTCTATAACGATGAAAACCAAAACAAACTTGAAAGATATTTATTTAATTTTTCATTTGTGCTTTTTAGCACCTTTTACTTATTAACAAAAAAAATGTTTTTAAGCAAAATTAATTTTTGATAAACTTTACAACACCAAGTTGTGTCACAATTTTTTTTTACTTACTTTTTCCGAAAAGAAATTTTTGTTATAAATAAGCTTTTTGCAAAGTTTTTGATTTTTTTACTATTTTTACCAAACAGAACTTTTGGTAAGTTTTACGCAATAAATCTCAGTCTTTTTTATGAATTAGTTGAAATAAATAGATTTTTCATGATGTTTCAGAAAATTTCAAAAAATAAATTTTATTTTTGTACAATTTTTGACAAAGAATTTTATGCAGAAATGTTTTTTTTACAAATTGTATAAGTAATCTAGTGTTTTTAGACAGTTTTTGATTTAAGTTTTTATTATAAATATATTTTTTCAGTAAATTTTGTTGTGTTTTAAACTACAATTTTTTGATATTTTATGCAATAAGGTTTTGACGTGTCTTTTGTATAAATTCATTTTGTTTTCTATGATATTATTTATTGCTTTTTTTATTATTTTTTTGCAATAATAATTTATGTCAATAAAAAAAGAAAATCTTTTTTTTTTATGCAAAAATTGGTTTCTTATATTGAAGATATATTACTAAATTGACATATCTAGGTTTTGAACAAAGTTTTAAAAAAAGAAATAATAACTTTTTTCAACGCACCAATTGTTTTTTTTTATATTAAAGAAACATTACTAAATTGAAATATTTGTTGTTAAAAGAATTAAAATAAAAGGAAAATATTTTTATTAGAAATTGATTTTTTAATTTATTAAACGTCAAGAAATCAAAAAAAAAAATTTCTTTAGTTTTTTGCAGGAATTTCTAACTTTAAAATTAAATAAATAAACTCATTTTCTGTGATTTTTGATTTGATTTGATTTTACATTTTACATATTTTTTGTTTTTTAAGTTGGTTTTGTTTTCAAGTCTATATTTTAAAAAAATTAAACAGTTAATTTTTAGTTAGTTTTAATATTTACTTTTTATTTATTTTTTTCAATATGAATTTGTTAATTTATATTTTAATAAATTTTATTAAATAAAATGAACACACGTCTATTGAAAAGAGTGCAATTATTCAAAAAAATCACACCATAGAAAGCTACACCAATTTAGTTACGGGTAAATTGTATTTGTTTTAAAGTTTATAAAAGAATTACTACTACAATTTTATTTGTTTATGTAGATATTGTATGTATACTTTATATATTTGTGTTGGTTACAAAACTAAAATTAACACTTTTTTTTAGACTTAATGGAGGTTATCAATTTGATGGTGTTTTTAAACTTGTAGTTGGTTCTGGAAACTCAATAAAAGATCTTAACACTACTACTATAATTAAACCTATTGTAAGTACTAATTATTACATTTTTTGCAATCTATTAATAGTTTTTAAACTAGAAGCAATGTTTTGATAAGTTTTATTTCTATTACCATCGATAGTAAAGATTATTAGAACTATAAAAAACATTGTATTTAACTTGTTTATTAAAACAAAAACTAAACACAATACTAAGCTTTTTTTACTACAAATTAAAAAGTATGATAAAAAATACAATTACTGTATAAGTTGGTGGATTTTTATAAAAACAGTGCTTTTAACTCAAAACTTTCAAGATTGTTTTTAATTATTTTTTGAATTTATTTATTATTGCAGCTGAAATTAACTGGTTTACATGCTGACGAAGATATTAGTGACATAGCAAGTTCAGCAATTACTCAAATAATGGAGGCATATTTGAATGTGAATATGGAACAAATTAATTTGATCATAGCGCAGCAGATACAAGACACATTAAACGCAATTCTAAAAATTGAAGTAACTCAAGAAATTGCGGCATTATTAACTGAAATTGTATTAGTATGTAGTTAATTTTTATTATTGTATTTAAAGTTTGAAATGTAATCAGTATTAGTTAAGAAATGAGCAAAAACATGTCTAACAGCTTATCATTTATGATGCTTTAATATAGATTATTTATCTATTTGAATGTCTCTACTATTTTATAATTCTAAAATTAAGAAAACAGGTTGGTGAGTGATTTATTACTTATTGTATTACGTGAGAATGTGCTATTACCTACCTTCCAGCTTTTTCACACACAACGATTTTAGACGAATGGTAAAAAGACCTACGATATTTATTCAAATTAACAAAATTTAAATAATGTATACTAACCAAAAACAACAAAATTGCTTTAAAGGAGCGTCTACACAACTAAAATGAAATTATGTATAAGATGTCTGCTATACGATGTTCATAGCGCTTAATATTATATTTAATGTTTACATCAATTATTTATTAAAATTGTTATAAAAATAAATTTAAAGATATAAATTAATAAATTCTGTATTAAATAAGTTTTTTTAGTTTTAATTAATTATATTATATACAAAAATTGTACACATTTAAATAATATATGTATACATTAGGGTGGGGCTTACATTTTTTTTTTTTTTTTTTTTTATGAGCGCTGGGCGGAAGGAATTATGTTCGAATACCAAAAAAATAACATTGTCACCCGAAAATCTTCCATCATAAAAAATTTCCTTCTGTCTAACAATATTTCCTGTGGGTTGTCTGTTGAAACCAAATCTCCAAATCCAATATCGTTCTAAAACTGGACTATGACTCATCCATCTCTTGGAGTCAGAAAAGAGAACCCTGCTAGCATTAACAATTCTCTAAATGATTGCATCCATGTTTCAATTCCTTTCCTACAAGAGAAAATTTACATATTTCTTGTCTATATTCATCCAACAGATAACATATTTGTAAAAGCTCCCTTATATCCCCATTAAATTATTGTAGGTGATTTTAACTTAAACTTTAGAAAATCCAGACACCTTCAACAATTTTTATGAAATTTAAATTTTTATAAAATAAACACTCCACCAACATTCATTATGAATGATAACTAAAACACCACTCCGGATATTCTTCTCTGTTTATCTATAATAAAACCTCCCATCCAATCTGTCAATGTCATAGCTGATCTTTTCTCCGATCATCTAGCAATTACATTTTTAATCAATATCCAACCTTTAACCGCTCCCAAAAAGTACAACTACAATCTAAATCTCTGCAACACATTGAAAGTAAACCAAGAACTCACTTCATTTATTAAGTCCCATCCAAATATATCCCCAACATCATCACATCTTTTTCAAGTTTATTATCTTCATCAATTCACCGCTATACCCCAAAAACGATAAAATCGTATTACAATTACCCACTTCCCCCATTCATTTTAAGGCTTATTAGACATAAAAAACAGCTATACCGCGAGTTTAGAAGCACTGACGTCAAATCACTAAAAAGACAATTTAATGACTTGAATAGAAACATACATATTCTAGTGCTTCAGTACAGACAGGACAAATATATATCTGCTTGCAACAAAATTAACAAAAAAAAAGGGATACATAATTTTCAAGAAATTAAAAAACTGACAAAATATAAACATTCTTCAAACAAAAGTAGGAACAATAGTTTGCATCCCAAAAAGTGACTCTAATCTGTCCCAACCATCTAGTTCCAATCCAATCCAATTACTCTTCTTCCAATCCTTGGTAAACAATTTGAGCCTTGTGTAAAAAACAAGCTTATCAGATTTATTCACAATAAAATACCTATGACTTAATATGGTTTTATGCAAAGCAAATCAACTAGCCATCCTTTAACCATCCTCACATCCAATCTCCAAACATCCCACCTCGAAAGCTGGCATTTGAGCGTTTTGTTCATGGATATAAACTTCCGTTCCGTTCTAAATATTTCCAATTACCTCATAAACGTAATTAATTTTTTTCTAAAAAATCGAACACTAAAGGTACGGATAGGTTCCACATATTGAAATGAAACCTTTAGTCCACAACAGGGTGTTCTGCAAGGATCCCCACTGTCGCTTCTTTTATATAATATCTTTTGTGCTGATATACATAACCTTAATCCAACCCACTTTAATCCAACTTCATATATCTTTCAATATGCCGACGACACAACATTGATATCGCACGCCAAATTGTTGCAATTGTCTATAGCACAACTACAAACGTTACTAGACAATACGCAATTGTGGTTCAATAAATGGCGGCTTTGTGCAAATCCTTCCAAAACTAAACTTCTAATACTTACCAAAAAATCCAAATGATCCAACAAACAATAAACCCATCCCAAATATGTAAATATCTAAGCGTTCACTTTGATACTAAACTTAATTTTAAGTTTCATACTAGTTTTATCAAATCTAAAACTAAATCTAGAACAAATCACTTTTGTTCACTTACCTACAAAAACAGTGGAATCAGCATTAAATGTGCACATATGCAGCACATATTTACAAAGTTATTTGTCTCCCAATCCTGGATTACGCATCAATAATAAGTATAAGTATAAGTATAAGTATAAGTATAAGTATAAGTATAAGTATAAGTATAAGTATAAGTATAAGTATAAGTATAAGTATAAGTATAAGTATAAGTATAAGTATAAGTATAAGTATAAGTATAAGTATAAGTATAAGTATAAGTATAAGTATAAGTATAAGTATAAGTATAAGTATAAGTATAAGTATAAGTATAAGTATAAGTATAAGTATAAGTATAAGTATAAGTATAAGTATAAGTATAAGTATAAGTATAAGTATAAGTATAAGTATAAGTATAAGTATAAGTATAAGTATAAGTATAAGTATAAGTATAAGTATAAGTATAAGTATAAGTATAAGTATAAGTATAAGTATAAGTATAAGTATAAGTATAAGTATAAGTATAAGTATAAGTATAAGTATAAGTATAAGTATAAGTATAAGTATAAGTATAAGTATAAGTATAAGTATAAGTATAAGTATAAGTATAAGTATAAGTATAAGTATAAGTATAAGTATAAGTATAAGTATAAGTATAAGTATAAGTATAAGTATAAGTATAAGTATAAGTATAAGTATAAGTATAAGTATAAGTATAAGTATAAGTATAAGTATAAGTATAAGTATAAGTATAAGTATAAGTATAAGTATAAGTATAAGTATAAGTATAAGTATAAGTATAAGTATAAGTATAAGTATAAGTATAAGTATAAGTATAAGTATAAGTATAAGTATAAGTATAAATATAAATAATATATTTTCTATACTAAGAATATTAACATATAAGTATATAAAAAGATCTTTTCAGATAACCGTGATAATCACTTAAATACAAGTGTATTTGTGTCGTGACTACCAAGATTAAATTAATTCATTTAATAATAATAATGCAGTAATAGTAAAGTGGAAAAGAAAAAACAGTTTAGTTAGAGAAGGTGAAAAAGATTGAAAAATTATACAATATAAAAAAGTAATAGATAGATAAAAAAATAAAATGTAATACAATATAAAAAAAGTAACAGATAGGTAAGCACAGATAAAAAATTGGAATTTAATACAATATATAAAAAAAAGAATAGATAGATAAGCACAGGTTGTTATGTTTCTATACATAATCTAACTTTTTTTTGAAAAAAGTTTGACGTTTGTAATTGTTTTTAATGGAGTAGGTAAATCATTATATAATTTTATGCCGTAGTATACAATAGACTTTTGTGTAGAGTTGGATTTAACAGCAGGAAATTTGAATTTGTGCATGTTGTAAAATCTAGTATTGTGTACATGATCAGGCAGTAGAAACAATTGTTTATTTTTGTGAATGAATATAACAGTAGTTAGATGATGTAATTGCTTAAAGTTCAAGAGCTGTGATGATTCATACAATAATTCCGTACTGAAACGTTTGTTTTCCGAAACATTATTTTAATTATATAATTTTGTGTGGTTTTAAGATGTTTTAAATAACGCTCATAGGCTGTTCCCCAAACGACAGTACCATATCTTAAAATTGATTCTACAAGCGCGGAATAAATTTGTTTAAGAATAGTTTCATTAAATACTTCTCGCAGAAAGTAGAATTTAGTTATTAGTTTTCTAATTTTGTTTTTTTTCATATCTATATGCAGATTCCATTTTAAATTGGAATCAAGTAGTAATCCGAGATATTTAGTTTTGTCCACGTATTGTATAAGGTTAGTACAATTACAGTTAACTGTATCTGTATCACAATTTATGTTGTGTACTTTTATGTTACTAAAGTTAGGGCGGTTATAATTATTTGGTGTAAACGCCATGAAGTTTGTTTTAGACCAGTTTAGTGAAAGAAGATTGTTATCAAGCCAGTGTTTAATAATTCTCATATCTTTGCAAATAATTGCATTTACGTTTTCCCAAGATGTATCCTATACAAAGAGAACTGTATCATCTGCGTAAGATATTAGCTCACCTACAATATTGTTTTTAAATATGTCGTTTATATATAAGATGAATAATATAGGACCTAACACCGTACCCTGTGGGATTTCCATATTTACACAACCTGTTTCACTTTTAACTTGGTTTATTTTTACTTGTTGAAACCGAAGATTTAAGTAATCCTTTAACAATTTATAGGACACGCTTCTAATCAAATATTGCTCCAGCTTTACTAACAGTTGTTTATGTGATACAGTATCAAATGTTTTGGCTAAATCAAGGAAGACAGCAGCACACTTGTAATTAGAATTAAAACTATTTGAAATTAAATTGGAAATGTGTACTAATGCATTTTCTGTTGAAACGCCAGCTCTAAAACCATATTGATTGTTTGATAGTATGTTGAATTTATTACAAAATTTTATTAAACTAGTTTTTAACACTTTTTCAAAGATTTTGGTAAGATTATTAATAACTGATATGGGCCTGTAATTGTGCATATAGGTTTTAACACCAGATTTGTATATTGGGGTGACAATGGCTTGTTTAAACAATTTTGGTACAGTACCTGTTATGAAACATAGATTTATAATAAAAGTTTAGGTTTAAGAATATATTGATGAATGATTTTAATGATGTTACTAGATATGTCGTCTGGTCCTGCAAAACTGTTGGATTTGAGCGAATTAATTAGCTGGATGATTTCGTTTTCTGTTGTCGGGCTTAAATAGAATGAGTTTGGATTTTGTTGAATATTTATACAATAATCTTCAATTTGGCCTAATTTTGTTATTTTAGATGCGTACTCTTCGCCAACATGTAAAAAATAATTGTTGTAAAGATTTGCAATGGTCGCCTTATTGGTAATTGTTTTATTGTTATGTTCTAATTGTGTAATATTGTTTGTTATTATGGAGTTTGTATCGGTTATTTCTTTGATTACGTTCCAGATTTTTGAATTGTTGCTTCCCGCGTATCCCAGTTTTTTTTTGAAATATTCTGTTTTGGTTTTACGTAATATAATACTCCAAATTCTAACAAAGCCACTCTTAACCTTCTATACGTAGGTGAAAGATCCTCTCTGAGATCTATTAATAAAATCCGACATCCTAACAACCCTCTCCACAATCCTTCAAATAACCTCCTATACGAAAAAACTAACATAGCTCCACTCCCCGAGCGACTTCATAATCTTCAAATAAAACTTGCAAATAATCCAAATAATTCTAGCATCATAAAAAACTTAATAATCCCCAGAAACCCAGCAATTATTGCAAAATTTAAAAAACCTGTTCTACCTTTATATAAAGAAATTTTGACACTTATTAATGACAATAACTGACTGACAAAATCATCCGACATGTCATACTACATTAAACAATACTGTTATTCTTTTTGAATCACTTTTTTTGTTTTTTTTATTTATTAGTAGGTCATCATTTATAAAATTTATGTCTATGGCGGAAAGACTAAGGTCGATAGCCTGTTTTACATGAATGATTTTTTTTTTACTGTAACACTATTTTCTGTTTCTTTCTATTTGTTTGTAATATTTCTTGTATAATAAAGATGTTATATATATATATAGCATTATCAAATTTTGATGCCGATAGATTGAGTCTATTTGCAAGCGCAAAAACTTTTTTTTGTTATACAATCTTATTTTCTGCAAAGTTTTATATTTCCAAATCAATTGTCATAAATTAGAAAGTTATACAATGCACAGAAAGAAAGATATAAGTCAAATAATCTCAAGAAAATATAAATGATATATAAAATATATAAAGAAGAGACGCAATGTTCTCTAATGAGACTAAACCTCGAAACGCGTTTATGGATGTTTTTAGGATAATTTTTTCATAAATTTGATTTTTTAATGTAAATATAAATGAATTTTTTAAGTCATTTTCTAAACGCGTAATTTTTAAGATTTTAAGGTGACGGTCGGTTGATGCGCCGTAAATGGAAAAGTACATAGTAACCTTTTTCACGTTCACAACCAAACTACAAAACCAATCATATCGTGCTATACGTGCTTTGAAAGGTTGAACAATCTGCCAAGTTTTAATTAAGTTTTCAATTTTTTATGTTTACTAAATTTTTTTATATTAATTATTATAAACTATTGTACTTATTTTTGACAAACTAACGCCGTAAATAAATTTCTTGGTTGATTTATGATAACTTAACTAATATTAAACCCGACCTTAGTGACATATCTTTCAATTAAAATCATTTTCACAAAAATAAAGCCTGTATTTTTTAAATAAACCTGAAAACAACTTTTCAATAATTTTTGTTATAAAATAATTGTATTTTTAGACAACTTCTTGTACAAACGACTGCCAGCAGTTTGGACTCTTGGTCATAGAGGGCAAGTGGTCTCATGTGTTTGTGAGATTGATATTTACTTTTATGACAATCCCTCCCCGGACCCTTCTTTCTAGTCGCGCTAGGCAAAGACACGGTTTGGGCACATGCGGACCACATATTTGATGGCAATTGATAACAATAAACAGAGACGTAGAAACAAAAAGGGTTTAATTTTAAATTTTATTATAAATGGGTTTTGCAATTGGTTGTTATAATAGATATTTTATTAAAATAAATACTAATCATTTGTTTAAAATACTAAACCAATAAATACAGTTTTATTTTGATAAATATTATTTAATTATTTATTTGTTGTATAAAATGAATTGAATTTACTAAAAGTATGAAACTATTATATTGTAAAATGAATAATTGATATAAGTTCTACTGAATTAAAAAATATATAAAGTATATTATTGTGTTATAATAAATATACAGCAATGTTAGTTATTACTGTTATTAGTATACATAATTATTAGAGTCAAGTGAGGTAAATATGAACCGCTCTAAATTAATAAATAAAAGAAGCATGTAATTAAATTACTAATCAATGTATGACAAAATTGTAAATGGTGTTGTTTAGCTTATAGTGGAAAATAGAGAAAAGTGGTAACAATCAGTTGCATTTTTTTTGTCAAGTTAAGTTCTTTCTTAGCAATGTAAAAAAAATTAAATTAATTTAATTTATTGCAGCACTTTTCGAATAACCGACAACTAAATTGAAGTTTAAGTTTTGTAATCATTTTGCACTGTGAAAATAAATCACAGATTATATTTTGTTTGTCATTCTTATTATTTTATACTTTTATTTGTTTTTAATATTGTTATCGCTGTATGTGTCTAGAATGTACGTAAAAATATTTGTAATGTAATTTATAATATATATATTTTAAAATTATATTTATAAAAAATATACTTTTATATGCTTTAATGGTCCAACCACCGAAACTAGTCTACTCGAAATAAAGACAAAGTTAATGCATATAAAAGTATATTTTTTATATATATATAATTTTAAAATATATATACAGGGTGTTAGACAAAAAACGTACGGCTGAATATCTCCATTATTTTTTAACCAATTTATATGATTCAAAATCCATTTTAAATGGTTTTTTGAGTATTATAAAGGCAGGTACACATATATTTGTTTTTATTTTTAGTATAGTTGCTATGGCAACCAACTTTTTTTTAAATTTTTTGAATCTCTATGGTATTTTTACAACCATGTAAAATAAAAATATACTTTTATAACAAAATTTTTTGATAAATTTAAAAAACATAATATTTGTTTTTTATTTTAAATGATCGTAATTGAATAGTTTGTATCCAGGCTGGGGCCTGGATATAAACATTCAATCTTTTTGGTCGAGGATATTGCGGCCAAGAAATCGTTCAATGTACAATCGTCTAACTTGTAACAAATTGCCATCAGCAAGTCCATACATGACATGCATGTCAGTCATCTCGGCATTTGTATAGTGATTCATGGTAGAGGAATTCACTAAAAGACACGTCAAACAGCCAAACGTCACTCAATCTAAACAACTGCGACCGATACATGTGATTATCAATAACGAGACGCATTCAAATGAAATCCACTTGTACAGTAGATAAAACAGTCGTTCCAAGTTATCGTTAACAATTTTTTATACTTAATAAACTCATTAATTTTTTGTACTTGATATACTCATTGGCGTACGTCATACTTTTATTTACATTAATGATTTCAACAAATATCGTATATGGTTGTCGCATATTTTGTTCACTCTGTATTTTCGAAACATAGGGGTTTTTTAGAAATTATCATAGGACAAAACATTCTTAGAATAAACTAAGGAATAACATGTCTACCTAACACCCTGTATAAAAATGACTTTTTGACCGGAATTTTATGTTTTAAATCACAGTTTTTCTTAAACCTAAAATATATTATAAAACATACTACCTCTGTTCCATAATAAGTGAGCCATTACCGTTTTATATTTTTTCCATAATGATTGAGCCATTACCAAAGTTTATTTTTTACAAAATAAGTTAGCCGTTTTCGTTTCAACGTACTATATTTATACTTATATTTTTACAAAATAACTTATAACTAATAAAAACTATTAGTATAAACAAATAGTAGGCAAGCGATTTTCCCTACGAAGCTTTGCCTTGCTAATATGTTGAAGTTTATAATTATTGTTACCGTCACAATCTATAATCGATTTCATAACTGTTTGTAAAGTAATAAACACATTACCTAATGTATGTCTAGTCACCTCTTTAAAAGATTCTTCGACAACTCTTATTAATTCGTCAATATTGCGCGGTGAATGCTGGTGTTGTAATGATTGAATAGACGAAAAAAAGCCAAGATCAAGCACATTCAAATCGGGACTATTGGTCCGTTGAAAAGTAAACGAAATGTTCCAACCATCCCTCCTACATTCGGTCCGAAGTTGCTCATCTTCAATAATGCAATGTAGTCTTGCATTATCATGCTGTATGATTATATTGCTAGAAGTTTTTGAGGAACCCTTTGGCCACTTTTCTTTAATTGCCGGAATCAATTTATCCATTAACATACGTTTGTAAACATCTTTACAGATTTCTACAGGTTTGGTTACCATTGCACCTTTGGGTCAATTTTTGCTATTTCGCGAGGCTGGTTCTTGTACTATAAATGGCCATATTCCAATTTTTCCATTAAAGAACTGGCTACGGTAACGATCGTACCGCGGTCGGGCAACGGCTGCCAAAAACATTACTTTGATCATGTTTGACTTACTTTGAACTTGACGACATGGTTCAACTTCATCAGGCAGAAGATAGATATTCTGCTTTACTTTAGTGATATAAAACCACTTTTCGTCAATGTGGATGTAATTCATTAAATCCTCAAACTCGCCATTTTCTTTCACAAACACAGACAATAATCCAGACGTGATACCTTGTTATCATCCTTTAAAAGCGGTTTCAATGAATTGGAATGCCTCTTAATTTCACCATTTTTTAGCAACCTCCATAGCAAGGAAGGCGGTATTTCAACTGCAACTGATAACGACCGCAATCTCCCTCTTCTTTTGTGATCAACTAATCGAATATTTTTTCTGTTCTGTCAATTTTTTTCCGACCAGAGTTTCCTTTCTTGTTAGAATCAACATTCATAGGCGTATTTTCATCCAAACCACAAACAGAATCAATAATAAATTTGGTCTACTCATCGTTTGAAACTTCCGGCGTTAGAAAACTTTCGCTTAAAAAACCGAATGTTAATTGTTGCTTTTGAAGAATTAAACTGTCAGATATTTTGACGTCCATGGCACATGTGATTAGGAATTTGGTGTATATTAAGAATATCAAAATAGAAATTGAAAAAACAACTAAGTGTCAATAAGTTTGAAAAAAAACTCTTCAAAACTTTTTAAATGTTATTTATGTCATAAGATTTGCTAACATGTTTTATTTGGGTATCTCTGTTAAATTGCTAGTAACTTTTATCTGAACAAATTAATCAACTAATACCGATTGTTCTGAATAATAATAACGAATGTTATACTAAAGCACAATTTAATTATTTCTAAAAACGTTAAGACTAACAAATTTACAGGTAATTAAAAAAAACGTTTATTTGTAACGGTCGATGTATATAAATACAGATTTAGTAGAACAAATAACGGGAATAAAGCAAGAATTTTTTTGAAACCTACTTTTGGTTGCTCTAATTTATAATACTGATACAATTTTAATGCCAACATTTTCAGTTATTCTAGAAATTCTTGTTTGCAATCTTCCTAGTAACGTATTTTGTACATTTTCACAAATCTTGCTACTAAGAATAATACTTCATTATTAATAATTTTATAAAATTAAAAAGGAAAACGATAAAAAAATCCGTTTGTTTGTTTTCTACCAATTACTGCCATTGGTCATTTATTTCATACTGTGCAGCGGTGGAAACAAAAGCAACAATATTGTGCAACGTATTTATAAATTCAACTATTTATTTGCATTTAAATAATAATGACAATAAGTTGAACCTAAATTATCAACTTTTTTATAAAAGTATAACCTTATTATCAAATTTAATCAAACAATTATATTTCCATAACCAATTAAATATAAATGACTAAAATCAGTTTGGTTCATATATTATTCTGGATTAAAATGATAAAACAAAATCTTCTTGATATATTTTTAATTATTTACAAATGTAGTATTGAATAATATTTTATTTTATTTGCGCGCGCCCCTGATTCTAATAATCTTATAAAAGTTATTACTTATCACTTCAAAGACAACTCTGCACAATTCTGCAAAAAGACTAAATACAGACACGCACACTTATACCGTTTTGAAAAAAACAGTATAAGCATAAAAAGAAAATCAAGAACTAATCTCGCTACAATAATATATATAATAAGCAGTATACAAATCAAATTTGTAAACATGCGAATCTAAATTGTATTTGAAGTTGCACAGGTGTACATCGCGGGGTAAGGGGTAGTAGGTCTATAAATAAACATAGGTGAAAACGTTTCAATATTCTCAATATATTTTTTAAACATTCGTATCATAAAATATTATATTATTATGTTACAATAAGGTTTAGTATAATTTTATCTTTGTTACAAAACACAATAGATGCACACAAATGTTAAAAAAATTGCAATTTCTAGAGTTTTTTTGTTCAATACCTATTAGTCAAAAATAATTTAATTGTTAAAATGCAATTGTTATACACTACTGTTTAAATACAAACTGCACACATAATTTAGTTAAAATATTATGAAGTATATATTTGTAAATATATCTAATAATTATAGAAACAATAATAAAGATTCAATAAAATTAAATATTTTATGCGCGCCCCTGGTGCAAATCTATATAAATACGTAAATACATAACATAATTTTGTAAAAATACGAATTGTTTTCGTACTATGAAGGGGTGCGGGGATGTAGTTTATAAATAAATATATAATCGGCTATGATGCGCGCTAGCTCGAGTAAGTTGTTATTCTGCGCATTATTCTTAATTCAACTATTTAGCAACAGGAGCCAGCACATGTCGGACAAATTTCAATTTTCTTGGTTTCGCGGGTAGACTCTGCCCTTAAGTGACATGACTGACAGTACTCATTTTTGTTGTAAATTTTGTACAGAAAATCATCCCAGTTTGTTTTTTTTTAAGATTATTTGACATATCTTTTTTTCTACGCATTGTATGACCTTCTAGTTGGTGACAGATGACATTCAAATTAAGAACATAAAATCTAGTAAAAACACATCGTATAATAAAAAAAGCACATTTTAGAAGTTCTTTTGTTGATTAAACATATTTTACTTCTTGTTTGGTAGTTTTCACGCTTGCATGCTCGTTTAAACTTAATCAATTGGCACCAAATTTTGTGAATGTTATTTTTTTGACATTTGAACATAATTGCTCTCATAAAAAAATAACAAATAAATTTTTAAGTTCCACTCTAATGTACACGTAGTCATATAATAAGAAAATATAATATTGATACGGCAGCAAGTTATAATAATAAATAAATAATTTCAATATGTTGTTCAGTAAAGTGATCTAAGCGAATTTAAAAACAATATTTTATTATGATTTTTATTAACTTTTGTATATTTTTAATTTTTTTAATGCAACTAATTTTATCAATGTACGTTCAATATTAATATTTTTTGCAAATGTAGTTTATTATTACGAGAAAAACAAAACTTAGATTAAATTTTCAATGATATTAGAAATACTATTTTAGTAGTTTTAGTTAAATAACATAAACTCTTTAGAATTTCATATTTTTTTACTACATTGGTTTGTATAACAACATTTCTATTATAGTTAAGAACTTTTCTAATAATCAGAACTTTTAATAAATAATGATTATTGTGACTTTATGTAGTTTTAAATTTTTTATCATTTTATATGATTGCGTGTAATGTTTTTTTCCAAGTCAACAAATAGTAAAATATATATTTTTATTAAATTACATAATATAAAGTTTTACATTTTATATTACATTTCTAATAAGTTGTATTACAATTAAGTAATTATCCAATTTGCAATGGACATTTCTCCAAAATTATGTTAATTATACTTTCACCACCTTCTCCTCCTTCGCCACCTTCACCGCCGCCAGTGCTATTATTTACTAGATTCATAATTATTTCTCCAAGTACATCACTAATATCTTGACCCTTTTCATTTACCCAATCGACAACAACTTCGTTGAGTAACTGAGATACTAACGCACTTTCGTTTTCATCATCAAAAAGTCCAGTAAATTTAATCTATAAAATATATATAAAATAAATATAGTAAAACGATTATTGAATTTATAATCTTTAAACAAACATTTTTATGTATGTCATTTAAAGATTAGACAACTGATAATAATTATAAGCGTATACAAAAAAATATTTTATACTCACGTTAAAGTGTTCTAAGGCTGGAACAATATCAATATGTTCCAAAGAAAGACGACTAAGAACTGCCTTGGTATCGAGTTGAATCAAAAAATGTCCCAGTTCCACGGTGATGTCACCTTTACCCCAAACATGGACGTCACTAACAGATACATCAGCATCATAATCTGTGTTAAGTTTTAACGTAGGAATATTAAGATCTGCAATAATTGTAGCTCCAATTCCTCCAATAATATTTAACTTAATTTCAAGATCTTGCAATTCCCATCCTGTAATACCATCAACAACAATATTTTTAAGATTCAGCACACCTCTGTAAAGAATAACTTGATTATTTTTGCATCATATGTTTTAGTATTTATTGTAATAAAAATGATTACTATTATTTATTAAATAAGTCTTCAACAATATTACTTTTATACATTCAGGGCTATTCTCTATGCATATTGCTAGCATGTAACAATATGAAATGTCATTTTGTTAGCAAGCAAGATTTGTTAAAATAACAGTTCATATTGTTAGCTAGCAATATATATCTTGCTTACATTCTAGCAATGTATTACATAGAGAATAGCTCCGATTAACTGCACATAAGTTTTAACTGTTAAGAACCTAAACAAAATGTGTGCAAAAATGGTTAATTAAAACAAAAACTTTTTTATATTTGAATGTTGACATTATTTGTCATTGTTAATGTCATGTCACTACTAAAATAAAGTATTGATTTTTGAGTTAAAAAAAGTATCTTTGACTCTATTTCAATATAAGTAAAAAAAGTATGTCATTATAAGATAAATCAAATTAAGTTTTTAATGTTAAATTTATTTTTAAATATTTTGTGTATGAATAGTTAAATTAAATATAGTACAAGGGTCGGCCTTAACAAGGTCGTTGTAATATTTTGGTGAAATTTAAAATATTTATAAAAAACGTTGCATACACTTATGGATTAGATTTGTGCAATATCAATTTTAAAGTGTGATATTTTAATATCCGTATAACAAACGTTGTTATTGGAAAAATTAAAAAAAAATCACGCTACAGCATCTTAAACAGTATAGAATACTAATACTTTTTTGTTAACAACCTTACTTGTTTATATACGTACTTGACTACACTCTTAAATTGTTAACAAAACATGTACAAGACCGCACAAATTTTGGGTTTAAATTGTTTATTAGTTTTTTTAGTTGTCTTGCAACAGCAGCTTTTAACAAATTTCAAGCAATAAATTTGATTTATATGGTTTTATTATAATTTTTTTATATGACAATTTAGTTTTTTGTTATTTTTGTTATACTTTGCTGTATGAAACATTTTTAATAAATTATATAAAGCAAATAAGATTTTAAAGTACTTTTAACTATTTTTGTCTAAAACTTTTATAATAAAAATGAGATAAAATGTATAATTGTGTAAATGTTAATCAATAAATAGATTTTCAGTACGATTTGAGATTTTTGCGCCTATTTTTAGTCAATTTTAATATAATATAATAATATTGGTTTTTATTGTATTTTACGTATTTTTTGCCAAAAAGTATTGTTATGCTATTTTTAATTAGTAGTTAAACAAATTTATTTCATACAACAAATAAAAAGTTTAAAAAAAAATAGCTCTTTTGAAAAGTAAATAGAAATGAATATGAATATGAAAAAGCTATCGACCAAGATCTAACTGCCCTATTTTTAATTAATTAGTGCAATATTCAGCAAAAAAACAAATAAGTTTTTTGCTATAAAGCTAGGTTTTCAAACTTTAACTTGAAGATTAAAGTTATATTTTTAATTTTTTAGTTTTGGAATAAAAGCCGCTTAAAAGTCTGTTGTCGCTCAAAGTTTTACTTTTTTAAAAAGTTACTAAAATAAACCGCAATTACATATAGCAATTTTAGCTTAACCTATACAACGTGAGAAATGTGAGCTAAAAAATGTTGCTAAATGCGCCCAAGTTAAAGTGGCCTCAATATATACATTCAAAGAATTGCATGTTGGTATGTTGCTAAACGCTGTACGCAATTGGCTATATCAAGGAAACGTAGTACGACTAAATAGTCTAATGCCTAAATAACTACATTATTTAAAACTAATGATACCATTAAGACGCAAATTATAACATATTTCAGTTTAAAGATAAAAGATTATACATACGTTTCTCCAAAATCTGCAAAATCAAGGCTTATTCCATCGATTTTCAAAGGTGCAAATGAAGGAATGTTGTGTTCTGGTAAGCCATTAATTAAAAGATCTCGTACACATTCAAGAGTCTCGTTAATTTCATTTTCATAGATACGTGGTGATCTTTTGTTACTAATGTCTATAGAAAGAAATAAATGTTAAACTGCGTAAAATTATATACGTTAAATTACTTACATTCTACATCAGTAGCAAAAGAACAACCTATAATCAAACAGGTGTATACGAGAAAAGTTACTTTCATTATGGACCGTGTTGTTGTGTCAATGTTTAAAAACTATTTATACTAGTAATTGATAAAGTTAAAATTATATGAGTATGATACACTAGATAAGAAGTATGAAGTATGTGATTTTATGTTTTGATTTAATCTTGCTATGATAAGTCTATTTTGGTAAAACATTTATATTAACAATGTCGTATGATTGTTTGATGATATTGTATCCTGGTTTATTAATTTTATTTTTATTTTCACATTTAAATAATATCTTATATTAAATCTATATTAGATAAAATCTAAATAAAATTTAAACACAATGCCATTTGATTAAATACGCATAAGGTCCTTATAGAAACATCAAAGCCACAACCCGCCAAAATTTTATTAGTTAAAGAACTTATTAAAAAAACTTTTTTTCTTTAAGTAGTTTAAAAATGACTACCATGATTGCGCTGAGTGTACAAGATTAATTAAATACATCTGCGTACTTCAATAAAAAAAAAACAAATAAAATAAAATTATCAAGCAAGCTTTTTAATTAAATTTCATTTATTTTTTTTAACTTTTGTAGACGTTTTCTTATACTCTTATTGCTTTTGCTATTTCTTGCGTTTACTGTATTTTTTGTCTGCCTCTGTTCCTTTTCTGTGCTATTCATGATTTTTTAAACATTGATTGTTCAACTCCCATTCGATTGCGTATTTTATCATTTCTTATTCTATTAAGAGCCGTAAAATCAAACTCCTAATAAGGCACCTAATAAACTATAGCTGAATACTCTAACTTTTAATTTTATTTATTTTATTAAAACCTAAATACATTTATAACAAATAAAAATATTAATATAATTTATTAGCCGCACATAAGTGTTAATAAAATAAAACAAATTAAATTTAAAAAAAAAAGTTAGGTTATTCAGCTAATAGTTTATTTAAGTGTTTTATTAAGAGTTGAATATTACGGCCCTAAGTCGAGAGACTCTCACTGATATTTAGTCTATCTCTACTGCTTCTAACCATTTCCTGTTCCTTTCGGTTACTCGCTATGTTTCTGCACCGTCAATTAGCGTCAATTTGACCAACGTGTTGTAGATGTTTTTTTTTTCTTTACTCTACTAAATACTAAATACTTTATTTATGCATCCTATTAATTTTTCAGCATGTGTAACTCGAGCTGTTAGATTATCATTGTCATTTTCCTTGTTGTTAAAAATAACTCCTAGGTACGTGTATGTCTTGCAAGTTTTTATTATTTTATTGTTTTCTAATTGTAAGTTTGTAAGTTGTTTGTTAATTGGCAAGTACTTTGTTATTTTTATGTTTAGCTCTAGACCCTATATTTTGTACTCTTCTTTTAATTTTCTTGTCATGTATTTAGAGTAATCCATGTCGTTGGCAATTACTACATGATTGTCCGTAAATTGCAGAGTGTAAAAGTATGTTTTTTTATTTCTATACCCATTCTACTGCACTTTTTTATTTTCTAAGTGTTCTTGCCACATATATTTTAAATAAAATCAAAGATATGCAACATGTATGACATAATCCTTTATTTATAGAAATGTTTTTTGACAACTTTTTACCAATCTTTAAATTTTAAGCCATCATATAAATTTTTCACTGCTCTAATTAGTGCTTAGTTGATGTTTTTTGCACAACTTTTCAAAGCATTCCTACTGAGATGTTATTGTAAGTCATTTTGAGGTTGATAAATGTAAGATGAAAAAGGTTGGTATTTGTCTTTTTTTTCTATAAATTGTATAAGTGTAAAAACGGTATTCCTGCACGTCATTCTCGCTCTAAATCCACTATCTTCCATCTCTTTTCTTTTGCGGTATTCTTCTCGTATTAAGTTTATTAGTATTTTTTTGCAGAAATTTCTTTGTAGTTACTGCATTCCTTTTTATTACCTTTTTAATGAATTGTTAATATATATGCTATCTTGGTATAAAATAACCATTTAAATATTAGTAAAATAATCTTGTAATTATTAAGAACAGCTCTTGTGTTTTACTTTTTAGTAATTTGGCATATATTTTTCCTGTGTGATACTACCGTTTTTAAGTATACGCAAAGCTTTTTCTACATTGCTTACCATACATTCCATAGATTTTCCTTGTATGTTTATTTGTATTGGTGCGAGCTGCGTGTTCAAGTTACTCTTATCTATTTTTTTACGTTTCTTATTAATTTTCAGGTTTTTAAGCATTTTTTTTCTCAAATATAGATGTTAATCTCTTAACATTTCTTATCCCACATTTGTTTCTTTTTTTTGTATTTTTTTTTTTCTGCTAATATATCTCTTTATCTTCTTGTCAACTCAACTGTGCCGTACTTTTATTTATCAGGCTACCCAGGTTGTATTTTCCGTAATCTATTTTGTTTATTTTCTTGTCTAATAAATTTTTTTTTCTGTACCTGCTTGTAGTATGTTAAAAGCATTTTGACTTTCACTTTGTAATAATCAGTTCCACATGTGATTTCTTTATAAAATCTTAATTTTTAGTTGTTACTTCTGTATTTTGTCTGACAATTACATATTTTATTATTGATTATATGTTTTTATTAATCTGGTGCCATATATATTTGTGTTTGAAGAAGCTACTTGCTTTTAGATTATTTTCGTTACAATGATTATACCACGTTTACCATTATCATTTGTACGTTCTTCTTTGTGTGCTCCTGTTAAAATCATCTATTAATATTAGCTATCTATCTTCTTACTCCAATCATACTTGATACATACATCTCTTTTTGCTCGTTGATTTTTTTGGCATACAAATGTATGTAGTTGTTTACTATTTCTATACCTGTTCTTTTCTTCTTTTTTGCGTTATCACTACTGTGTCTATGTAAGTTTGCATAATTTTATCAGTGATAGTGAAGTAGCCCTTACCGCTAAAAACGGTTATTTTTATTTTAAAGCTTTCTTTTGATTTTTTTTTTGTATTTCTGGAGATCTGTTCACCGTTAACCGTTTTTATCTTTGGATAGAGCATTAACAAGATGCTATCAATTGGGTCAATTAAACTCTGGTTTTTTACCTGTGTTTTTTTAATATTTTTCCATTTTTTTTTCAGTAATTTTTGTTGCGTTTGTAGTTCTAAAAGCAATATCACTAACTTTCTATCTTTAGTTAATATTTGTGATAACATCAGTATAAGTTTCTTTTTACAGTTTTGTTGTTCATTAGGTTTACCATGCCGTATATAACAATAAAGGGTATCAAAAATGAGAATACTTTTTAAAAAAGTTTTTTTCATTCATATTTGAAAGTTATATATCTATTTGCTACTTGGAACTTGCCAAGTAGAGATTACAGATGCAAAGCAATCAAAACTTACTGCATGTTTGTATTACCATTCTAGTAGAACTATGACTTAAAATATATTATGACGTAAATCATTTTAAAAAACAAAACAAAATATTTTTAATTTATAATATTTATACAGGGTGTTAGACAAAAAACGTACAACTAAATAACTCCGTTATTTTTTAACCGATTTACATAATTCAAAAACTAACAATTTTAAATGGTGTTTTGAGTATTATAAAGGCAGGTACACACATGTATGTTTTTATTTTACTAACTTTATTTTTTTAAACAGTAACATATTTTTAATATAACCATGTAAAATAATTATATAGTTTTATAACAAAAATTTTTGATAAATTTAAAAAACATAATATTAGTTTTTTATCTAAAATTATTGTAATCGAATAGTTAGCATTAAAAATAATTAATGTTTATTTTTTTTGAGTGTTTATCTTATTATGCATGCTCTATATATATATATATATATATATATATATATATATACTTATATATGTATATATTTTTTTTTGTTATGCATAATAACATAAAAACACCTAAAAAAATAAATATTAGTTATTTTCAATGTCATCTAATCAATTACAATCATTTTAAATTAAAAAAAAAGTATGTTTTTTTAAATTTATTAGTAAATTTTGAAATTTTGTTATAAAAGTATATTATTTTTTTACATACTTGTATTAAAAATATCATAAAAATTTACCTTTTACTCGTACCAAAAATCAGTTGGCAAAACTAAGGCAAAATCGGGAGCATTACATGTATACGTCTCAGTTGCAGTTTTTGGACAAAATATTTAAAAAAAGAGAAACAAAGGACACTCTCTTACAAAATATTGATGATAATGATGATGGTGTTGCTGATGTACCTGTTGAAAATAATGAGAATTCTATACAGTCAGTTCCAAGCGTACCACGTGATGCTGCAGCAGCTAAAACACTTGAATCGTCTTTCAAAAAATCTTCATCAAAGAAACGAAAAATGGATCAAATCGGCACCTTTTATTTTTCAAAGAATTACTATCTTCTCTTGAAGATTTTGATGAATTTAACATACTTGATTTTCAAATAGAGGTGTTAAAAGTTGTAATAAAAATAAGACAGCGGAAGCATCTTCTTCCTTCTACATCCTATATACGATATGCTTTTCTTTCTACTACTCTACTGATGGCTTCTTCATCTGGTACTCTATCGATAATCCCTAATCAATATATACAAAAGCCAATTCAGTCACAAGTGTCAGCTGTTCAATTCTACAAGAACGCACAAAACCTTGACATGAACTGTCACCAGAGTTCTTCTTCCAATGACATCTCAGAATATGCGTTTTATAATTTGTAAACAATTATTTAACTTAACTTTTTCTTGCTTTTACTTTGACCTATTATTTGTAAATCTGTGTCATTTCAATTTTTTATTAAAATCTAAATAAAAAAGAAACTGCTTAAAAAAATTGAGTCGATTGTGTTGTTTTACCTCAAAGTTACGGTCAACATTTGAATTGGTTGAACGGTTTTTTTACTTTATGTGTAATTCATCAAATGAGTTTGTTGACATCCTGTAGTATTTAAAAAAAAGTTTTTGTGCTCTCTTAGCTTCAGGAAAATGGTGTAGAATGCTCCAAACTGCAGCCGTTTAGTAATGAAACAACAAAGCAACCCTGCAGTATTGTTATTTAATTTAATTTAATTTAATTTTTTTTTTAATTTAATTATTTAACGTCGGTCTATTTCTGATGCCAAGTCTAAATAGTCGCACTTGGTGGCACTAATTCAATAAGTGTAATTAATTAATTACTTGTTTTATTTGTCAAAGGCGTCGTACATTTTCTATGTGTTTTTGAGGTAAAGAGCGTTCCACAAACGCAAATTATTTTCTGGTGCGTGTGTGAGACGTTCTTGCCTGCAAAGTTTAAACAAAACAGTTTGAGATTAACTTAATTTATAATTAAGTTTTAATCAAATGATTAAAACGTACATCAAAAATAGTTGCACTCGACCTTTAAGTGTGTGAACACAACGGCAATCCGACTATCGAACAGCGCTCTGAGCACAGAACACTAAAATTTGTTATAAACTCGGACCCTAGCACATCGCTCGTTGTGTTCACACTCTTAGGGTATGGACACAACGGCAATCCGACTATCGAACAGCGCTCCGACCATCAAACAGCGCTCCGATCATCGAACAGCGCTCCGAGCATAGAACATCAAAATTTGTTCTAAGCTCGGATCTTCGCACACTGCTCGAGCCTCGTATTTATATTGAACTGAAACTTTTTTTTACTAAATTAGTAATTAAAAAATATAATGTAATAATTTTACTCTCACGCCGCTAAAAAAGTTTCAGTTCAATATAAATACGAGGCTCGAGCGGTGTGCGAGGGTCCGAGCCACGTCCGAGCTTAGAACAAATTTTAGCGCTGTTCAATGGTCGGATTGCCGTTGAGTCCACACACTAACGCACCGGGTGCATGAAGCGCTCAAATGGAAAACACCTACATTTCAATAGGCGTTTTGCCGTGAGAAACCGTACATCTCTCTCTATTTTTGGGTGATGGCGGGAATCTCACGAAAATGTACCGGTCGTAAACGGTTACACCTGTCATTAATTTTTTTATGATTATTAATAATTTAGTAAAATAAGTATAAACATTTATTACATAAAATATTATTTTTTTATACTTAGTAGCAATTTTTAATAATTATTTTTATAATAATCATTCTTGACAATTTGTCTCATAGGTTATCATATTTAAATTTGACATACCGCATAACAAACATATTAAACTGCTTACAACACAGGTTTTAAATTCACCTCTCTGGTTGGTACATTTGGAGTCAAAAGTAAATAACCGGTAACTTGCGACAACGCAACGGTTTAAAACCATTTCATACCACAACGTCAACGGTATCTCACGGCAAAATGCTTAATGTTTTGAGGTAGAGCCCAAAAATCTTAGCTACGCCACTGATATGCTAGCCTCAGTAAAACTTGCTAAATACGGACTACTTTATAGATCAGTTTTTTTCTATTTTTCATATGTACCAATTAAATTAAATTCGGTTAATTGCTTCACTTACAACTTTTTTATTGACTTATTTTTTTTGCCATTAAATCTTTTTTATGTACTTTCATAGTTACGCCAACAGGTGGCATTTACTTAAAATGTGTTTCTTTTAGGTTTGTTACTTTGATAAGAGAATTTTATATCGAACATAACCTTATTTGTGCATGCAATATATTATTAAATTGCAATAATTAACTTATAGCGAAGGAAACATGTCTTCAAACAATAAAGGAACTTTCCAACCAGTATGTATTAACAATAATCAACCGAAACCAAACAGTGAAATAATTGCATAAATATTTGTAATTTTAGGATTCAGATGTCCATATAACCTTTGATGATCAACAGAAAATTAACAAATTTGCAAGACTCAATGCTAAAGTAGAAGATCTAAAAGATGAAATTAAAAATAAAGAGGTAAGTAATTAAAATTAAATAAAAACATGTGAGTAAATTATATGATTTTAGAATGATCTGAAAAATATCGAAGAAGCTTGTGATGAAGTAGCGCTGTTGGATGATGATGAAAAAATTCCATATTTAGTTGGGGAAGTTTTTATATATCAGGATAATGAAAAAACACAGGTTATTATTATTATTGGAAATTATTTTGTGTATAAAGCATGCGGATGATGTCAAAATTCATTTAATTCAGTATTCAAACGTTTGTGCTATTTTATTCAAATATTTTGTTTTTGTTTACAATATTGATGAATATTGTAAAATTCTAACATAAAATATGGGAAAATGTAAATAAAAAATAATATATTTGAATAAGGCACTGCACAGTAATCCGAAAACACTAATAGTTATTATTATGAACAATAACATTGTTGAGTTTATTCAAAATATGTGGCAGTTAGTGATTAATTATTGATTGAAATGTTATTGGGAAGATGAGTCACCAGTCGTTTGTTTGATTATTTAACCATGTGTTAAAAAAATGATATATAGGTTGCAACAGGGTTGTGCATGTAAATCATTTACTTTGCGCAAGAAATACTTACACTGTTAGTACAATAGCATCTTAAAATGCCATCAAAGTAAATTGTAATAACATTATTTTGTGATTAATTGCTTTAACATTTCATTCTGAGATAAAATTTGATGAGTTGAAATTATAATGATTATATTTGATCATCTGCGGCAGTACAGCTTTTTATTCTGCATATATTTTCTCTGAATAGTGGATTTGCTTGTTTTGCATTATCCAAGAATCTTGATGATAATATTTCAATTAATGGATTTAAAATGTGATTACTTATGACAACTTTATTCTTTTGTTTAGAAATGTTTAGAAGAAGCCAAAAAAGAGGTCGAGGATGAAATTTCAAATTTAAAAAAAGAATGCACCAAAGTAAAGGACCTAATGAGTGAACTAAAATCACATCTTTATGGAAAGTTTGGAAGCCATATTAATCTAGAAGCTGATGAATGAATAATGGGATTATAATCGTATTTTGCATTTACATAACCAATTTTGCATTGCACTAGCTTATGTTTACATCATTGACACATTAAAAAGATATTTATTAACTCGTATCATTGGATTTGTGTTAGTACTAAAAATCCAAAATTTAAATAAATGATTGTTTATTAATAAATGTTTTAATATACACATCGTACATATTTTTTTAACTATTTTGATGGCAATATTTTTTTATGGAGTCTTGACTGCCAGGATCAATAAAACAATTTTTAATAAAATAATGTTTTTACTTGAATTGACATTGAAGTTGTAAATGACTGCAATGTTGTATTCAATGAATAAATACTAGTAGTAATAAATATATTTATTTCATATTATATACAGAAAGATGATTTTATATATATACATTGTGAAAATGGTTGGTTGAATATGAAAAGGGCTATCGACCGAGGTCTTTCTGCTCTTAATATTACATTTGTTGAAATTTTAAGCATTTCTTAATGTGAATAATTTACATATCTGAAATTTTTATAAAAATTGAGTTTTATGGGGGATGTAGTTTCAAAAGGTACAATCTCTACTTTTTGAATTTATTGAGTTAGTGATGCTATCTTGTAGCAAATTATGCACTCTACTCTAACGTGATACTAAAAAATTGTTACATACAATAAAATTGAGTTTTGTTTATTTATTTAAAAAAACCTTATGCAACCTGTAATTTGATTTGTTTTGATAATTTATTGATCAAATTAATTTAATTTTATAACAAAGTTAACAGATGTTTTGTAAATAACTCAAAACGCACAGAAATCAGTTTTAAGAATTACTTTAGTTGTGACATTTTCTGAAAAATTGATTACTGTGGAGATTGTACCTTTTGAAACTGCACCTCTCATATGTTCTTTGTGTTCTTTTACTTTTGGCGGCCAATCCATAAAAATTATAATAAATAACAAACTTTATTGACATTAGGTTAACATATCCAATCTACAACATTGCGATAGCGTTTATCGCTTTTAATGACGTCATTGTTAATTCAAACATTCTGCCGTTTATTGCATTTTTAATCATGAATATGTGGTATTAATTATAAATTTATGAATAAAATGTTACATTTTTCCTCTGGTGGGGTCATCTATGACGTAACTCAATATCTAAATGAGTCGCAAAATAGGGCTACTGCTTGAGCAAACAGCAGCCAGTATTTTTTTAATAGAACAAAAAAAAATCATTAATTTTCATCATAAAATAATTGAATTACAAGGCAACTTCTTCTGCAAAAAATCAATTGGCTTTTGATTGTAGAGACCACGTGCCTTGGGCTAGAAATATTTGAAAATCCTCATTATTTATAGCTCACACAATATTTCCTGGCAAGTTGATAACCAACAATAAACAGACGTTGGAACTGAAGGAATTCAGTTTTTAATTTTATTCTGGGTTTTACTACTTCTATTTATTTAAATTGATTTTTTATTAATGACTCAGTACAGCCGAATAACTTTAAACTGCTTTGAATAGTTCAAAAACCAAAAATGTTCTTCTGTAAAATTTGTACAGAACGCTTTTACTTATTTGCCACTTTTTACGTATAATGTTGAAAAATAACGATGCAGTCATTTTCACAGAAGAATGGTTTCAAATTTTTGAATCTGCATAATTTTAAACATAATTAACTTTTTTATGTGTAATGTTACATTTTTTTTAAACAAACGCAGGCTTATCAAAACCGCACCATGCATCAAATATCATTTACAATAGACATTAACCAGCAGTACCACCGCATCATGTTAAGCAGAGCATAAAACTTATTGACTTCTCTGCACTTAATATAATAGTATGTGTACACGGGGCGCCAAATAGTCTAGTTGGAAGTTTCACTAGCGGGCCTCGTTAAATAAGTTTTTATTTAAATTCTAAACTTACAATTTAGTAATTTAAGGCCAATATTTTTGAGTACAGTAAAAAAATACGTCTTAACAGGGATCCCTAGGGCAAACCATACAAAATAGTCATGAATAAATTAGGTGGCGTTTCCCGTATATGCAAATTTATGTCAAGTTAAATCTAATAAATCTAAACTATTTGCCTACGTATTTAAATAAAACAAAAAGCCATTGAAAGATAAATACATTTTCTACACATTTGGCTACTTTTATTTTAATAACGTTGATAAATTTTATGTTAATTTAATTGATAATTTTACCTATAAAACTGTTGTTAGTATATCCAATTTATTGTGCAATTGGTTTGGTAAACGTTATGTACAACTTATCGAATGTGTTACATAACATTATCTAAACACACATGCAAATTTGTATCTTTGAGTATGGTCTATTTTAAGAGAAATATCAAAAAATAATAACTGTACATATAGACACCATTTGGTAAAATATAGTAGATTTCTTTTATTTTTAAGAGGTCTAATGGGCTTTTTAGTTCAGCATCCTTCTAAAAGAGCGCGTTAGTCTCAAGCGCTTAATCTCAAACAGGTGTTCGTATTTTAAGGAATACTTTGGTTTATTCTTAATTTAAATTATTGAGATTCATGCAAAGACACAAATAAAATTTTAACTATGCTGTCAATTTAAATTTATAAAAAACCTTTTATACTCATTCACAGTTAGTGAATCTTTACAAAACTCAATTATTTCATACTGTTTTATCAAATTCAAAAGACTTTGTTTAAATTGAAAAGATGCATATAAATATGTATTAGACGATTCATTAATGATTTTTGTAAAATGTATAATTTGTTTTACATGAATAATACAAGATTAAATAAAACAATTACTATGTATGTATATTATTGTTATTATTAAGGCAAAAAGACTTTTATTATAAAATAATGTTTTAAACGTTTGGTTTTGACTTTATGAAAAAAAAGTTTTAAATAAAAGTTATCTAAAACGTTATTTGAATTTAAAATAATCGTAAGAGGATTAGAAACCAGCTTGTAAATAGAAATAAAACTAAATAACGGCTCTCTAAATATAATTTATTATTTAATATTTATTTTTACCTAAAAATTCAATCCTGAGAAGCTACAAACGATCAAAAAATGTAAAAAACTCAAAAACTTCGATTTTTTCAAATTTTGATTGCTTATTACTCTGAAAAAATTTAAATTTCAGTGGTACACTACATGGCCATATATAATTGAATTAATATTATGAAACAATAACAAAAATGAGAAATGTTTAATTATATTTAATCAGTTACATAAATATCTGTTTTTTATATATAAGTGTTGAATATATTGTACATACACTTTATTTTTATTTATGTCTATGCATTTGTACCTTTTTTTTTTTTTTTTAATTTATTGAATTTTTTTTATTAATTTTTATTCTATTGTTGTATTATTTGTTTTAGTGTAAATATTTTTATGCATGTGAATTGTTGTTAATAAAATAATCACGGATTTGAAATCGACTAGGTACGCTCTTTGAAATTAAAAATTGAGCCTGACTGCCACGTTTATGCATGTCACTTGAAAACCTGCGCTACATTTCAATATAATGAGAAACATAAGAATTGTCGAAACTAATATTCACATACAAAATACATTTACTATTATTTATGACAAGCCGGTTTTCTATAATCTATCCCGTTTGCATCCGTCTCTTTCTGTTCCGCTTCCCTTTCTAGCAAACGCATCTCCAACGCTAAAATGCAGAAACCTCTTTTCTCAATAATACTCGTTTTTTAAAACAATACAATAGGCCAGTAGTTATCAGGTGGCAGCACTTTCTTGACAAGTGTGATCTTATGGAAATCCAACCCTTAAAGAAGAAGAAAATGAAGTAGTAATCATTGAAAAATTATTTCCCACTGGAGGAATGGTAGAAGAACCAGCAGAAATAACTGACGAAACAGAAGCAGTCCCTGCAACAGTAGAGGAGATAAAACAGATTATAAGGAAACTACCTAATAATAAGGCAGCAGGTCCAGACGAGATAACAACGGAGATAGTGAAGAAATAATAAACAGATGTCTGAATGAAAAAATTTTTCCGGTTTGCTGGAAGGATGCAAACCTAGTACTAATTGAGAAAAAGAAGGAAGCAAGTAAAACAACGATGTATAGACCGATATGCCTGATCAACACATTAGCGAAAATTATGGAAAAAGTTATCGTGAGGAGAATTGAACAAGGATATAGAAGAAAAAGGAGGATGGGAACAGGAACAATATGGATTTACAAAGGAAAAAACGACTCTTAGATACACAAAATGCGTTCAACACAATTATAAAAGCAGCAAAAAAAGAGAACTAACAAATAAAACTACTAAGATAATATGGAGAGAAATCTCCTGACCAAAAATAGAAAATTTAGGCTGACTAGAGAAGTACCATAGGGTTCTGCACTAGGTCTCAAATTATGGAATTTAGTTTATAATTAGCTACTCAGGATGCGGCTGCCGGAAGGAGTGACAATAACGGCATTTGCGGATGACGTAGCTCTGATAGGTAGGAATATAGACATAGAAGTACTAAATGAAAGGTTAGAGTTGGCAATAGAGATGATCAAGAGATGGATGAGAAATAAAGGGTTAGATCTGGCTCCACAGAAAACCGAGGCGGCATGGCTATCGACAAAGAGGACAAACAGGGGAAATGGAAAAATACAGGTAAGTGAACAAATAATAACCATAGGAAAAAAATTTAAATACCTTGAAGTAACACTTGAAGCAAAGGGATGGAATGAACAGGTTAAGAAAGCGGTAAAAAAACCAGGAGAAGGGGCAAGAAGGCTAATAGCAACTGCGGCTAGAAATAAACTGTTGTATGCCGCAGAAACATGGGGAGAAGCTTTGAAGACAAAAAAAAAACAAAAAAGAAGTAAGTAAGAGTAGCTATGAGAGCAAGTTCGTTAAGGATCTGCAGGGCCTACAGGACGGTGTTGCAGGAGATACTAGAAGTAATTGCGGCGACACTACCCGCAGATTTGATGGTATAAAGAAAATGGTAAATGAAAGAACTAGTAAGCAAAAAGAAACAAAGAGATAAGCAAGAGAGAATATGATGGAAAGATGGCAAAAACAGTGGAAAGAAGGAGAAAAGGGAGAATGGACAAGCGACCTAATACCAGAAATAAAAGAAAGGGTAGAGAAAAAACCGGAGACGTGTTACTATACTACACAACTACTTACCGGACGTGGAACCTTTGGAAAAATCTTACAAAAAATATATAAGATGAAGAAAGAGGAAAAATGTATATTTTGTCTAGAACATTTGCTAGTAAAGTGCGAAACGTGAGGAAGATAAAAAAACGCTAAAAAAAGTATTAGAAAACAAAGTAGACAAATCTACAATCATTAAAATATGCTTGAGTGACAAAAACAAATGGAGAGCACTAAGAAACTATGCAACAACAGTACTGAAGAAAAAGATAAAGGAGTTTGAAGCTTTGAAATTTAGGTAAACCAAAATGGAAGAAAACACACAAATTAAAAGCCACAGAAGACAAAGGAAGGAGGAGCAAGAAGCTAAATATAAACAAAAAAATATGGAAAAAGTTATAAAGAAGAAAGAAACAAAAAAAGTCAAAACAACTATGCCTGCCAAGCAATGGAAAATGAACAGAGAGACAAGAGAAGAACATATACTGAAACATTAGTACCAACAGAAATTGCAAAAATAAGAAGGAAAAGGAGAGAACTGCTCAAGGAAATCAAGTTGACGGAATTGACTAAACAATTTTCAAACAGAAAATGCAACTTTCGAAATAGTCAGAGTATATCTGGCAACCAGGGGACACGAAGAACTAATCCTAAATGAAGATTCAAGAACCTCAGTAGAAGTTAAACTGGCAAATATAGGACTACCAAAAGGGATTACTTAATGGAGCTGCACAAAATATTTATGAAAGAAAGAGGATACGACGAGGAAGAAGTTAATAAAGATATAGAAAAACTAAGAAGATACCTAAAAACAATGCAAATATCTAGGCTGAATAACACAAGAATGGGAGAAAAAATAAGAGAATGTCAGTGTAGGAAGTAGTGCAGAATAATAGGGTATTGGGAGAGATGGACCGGGAACAGCATGTTGCCGCAGCAGACTGCGTGAATTCCGCAAGGCCAAAACCAACCCACCTCAAACTAGTACCACATTAGAGACAATGACTAGGACAAATTAACAGCAGGACTTACGCAGAAAAGAAAACCGAAATTTATTGCCATGCGTTAGTTATACTCAAGGCCAAACACCTCACTACGTTTCCAGTATTTCAGAGCGCAGTTTTTAGTAGAAGAACGTGTTTGATGAAACAAAAATACTACGTATTTGCCCAAACTCAAAATTGACAAAGTTACGGTGATTTTTTGTCTTTAATATTATATGGCAAAAAAGTTAGCTAAAAGTTACAAAACTGGTGATTTGTACTCCTGACGACGGTGCACACTTTGGGTTATAAATGGTTATAGCCAATTTGCTTGTCGCTGGTAAATTTCACTGTTTTATTGCTCTTTTTTATTTTAAAACTACTGCATTTTTGTAGTTTTTCTAAGATAAAAAAAGTAAAGAATTCTAATAGGTTTATCTAAAATTTTAGTTTAAGTTGGTAGCGTTGTTTAAAAGTTATTAATTGCTTATCAAAAAACATTTCTTTTGTTTTACTTTGGATTCAATTAACAAATTGTAGGTAGGTAAAAAGTAAGATTTAACTATTTTTTTACGTGGTTTTGGGAGTCTCACTCGCTAAAACCCTATTTTTACTTGGCGTTTAGTGCTCAAACCTGATATCAGCCATAACCTTGCATCAGAAATAGTGCTTATGTATTCTAGCATCTTTTAGTATATTGCTCCTTTAAACGATCCTGTAACTCAATTCTGCGGATTACTTCTTTGACTTATCTATAATGTCTTCAACATTTATTTTTGTTTTAAGCTCTACTTTTACTATAAATTTCTCTTTTTTTTTAGCCGTGTTTTCAATTCCACAAGGTTGGCAGGTGGTGTCCTCTCTTAGCTTGAACCTCACAAGGCTATAAAGCAACCATGTCCGCTTAAAAATTTGGTTAAATAGTAGTCTACTATTTTATAATGTCTTAATTAGGGTTTTTTTGTCCAATTTGGTTTTGCCTGTGTTTTGCTGCCACTTTTGCGTTTCAATTGTTCAGCATTTCCTTATAGCTGTAATTTTTCTGTTTACGGTCTCTATTCATAGAGAGCCTTCTTTGCACAACTATATGGTGATAGAGTAAAGACTGCGATTTTGCGTTGATGAGCAACTAGTATATTTTTTGTACTTAAGTGGTACTAGCATATTATTAAAATATGTGTTCTATAGTAGTGGTTCAATATGAATTTCTGTGGTATGTTACACAACATTATCAGACTTTTCTCTTTGCTAATTAGCAATTTACTTTTAGTTAGATAGCTAGCTATGATCTTTTTTAATCTACCGCATTGTTTTCATTATTCTGGATTATGGTACAGAATTGAATGCATTTTGGATACCAATCGTTACAAAGAGGCAGAATTTCCTATTTCTTTTGCCGTATTTGTTGACCGTATTCACCACCTCTGCCATGGCGTTTATTGTGGATCTGCCTTTCTTAAATCTAAACTGAATATCTACTTCGTTTTTCAACCTATTGGTAATTATATGCTCAAAAAGTTTTTCGATGCCATTGGTCAGGCATATTGGTCTGTAATTAACTAGTTCTTTATTTTTTGCTAGTTTCTTGATTAGGATCAGTTTACTTTTTTTCCAGATTTTTGAAAAATGTCTATTTTTTAGTTCTTGATTTATCATTTCTAGTATGATGCTTGGTATCTTTTTTTTTTGTTTTTACTACCATTTTGTCCGGACCTGAGGCCTTGGCTTCAGTCTAGTTTTTTCTACTTCACTTTTGCTTATGAGTTTTCAGTTAACTACTGGGTGACTTGAAAACAGATCTTTAGCCAGTTTTTATTGCTGGGTGATGCTTGGATTTAATTATTATTGCATAAGTTTCTTCATTAAGAACGCATATTTGTATGCGTTCCTTGCTTTTGTATATTTAATTTTTAGCTTTTCTCTTCTCTTATAGCGTTTTTGGCTGTGTCAGTTTTTGCGCACTAGATGCCCTCGGTGCATATTTTTGTGTTCGGCTGACAACGCGTTTTTTCAGAACTGCCACATTGTAAGATAGACGGATATGCACTGACAACGGCGACCCAGCGCGACCTCAAATGTCACAGATAAATACTCCAACAGTATTTGTGTTTGAGTTTATATTTTCCTTCATTAACTCCCGCCTTACCGCATGCTCTTTGTTTGAACTTTTTTGTTTGGAATCTTTTCTTTTTGAAATGAGCGATTTGATTTCTTTCATAAGTATTTGTAGGTTGGTTTAGCCATTGTTCTCAGTTGTTTTCTCTAAAATTTTATTATATTTCTTAATGCCTTCAAATCTTATTTTCCACGTAGCTATTTTAACTTTTGCTATTTTTATTGTTTTTTCGGAACGTATGTTTTGGTGAAGACTAAGATTTTTTTCTTTGCCCGCTTTACACTTTTAAATCTTTTTATACATCATTTCTGAGCACATTGTCAGGTCTACGTTGCCGACATTTCTCTTACAAATGTTTATTATTACGCCACCCACGTGCTCTTTTCGGATGCGTCTCTTAGCATTAGAATCTGCTCTACAATCACCTTTTTTATTTGTCTTTTTATATTTGTACTCAGTTTGAGCAAGTGTTTTTTTTTAATCTTGGACCGTCTTACAGGTAAGATTAAAATAATCTAATTTTATAATATATTTTTTAATCTATTTATTTTTATTTATTATTTTTTCAATAGAAGAGCCGATATTTTAAGGATTACGCTTATGCTACTACTACACAAACCGCCTTTGAATATGTACCTGAAAACACAAATATATACTATTGCACCTATTAATTGAGAGAATGCAGGCGCTGTAGATACTGACAAGGCCTAGTATCTGGTCCACCCACACTCTTATATTAAATGTAATTATGGTTAAATGGATAATCATAATCATATATTAGACTAGCGTCGTGAATTAATAAATGCCATAATTTCTTAAAAATATCTGCCGGAGCTGGGGCTCGAACCTGCGACAAATTATGCGCGAAAGATTCGAGTTAGCCGCTTCAGCAAACTGAGCCACTGTAATATTTGCGTATCAAAATACTCCACTTTCACTTACTTATTATTTGAAACACCTTAGATACGGAATATGTAAAAAAAATCTATAAATACCCTAATGTTTTTATTTGTTTTTATTGGTTAGTTTCTGCAATAGGTAACTTAATATACACAAAAGAATACTTTTATGTGTACGAGTATTAAGTTGCATATTACACAATAGTGTGCTCTCTTGTATGTATGTACCGTAGTCTTTTACAGCTTGTGATGTTGGATTAGACTATAATACTTTTATATGCAGATAATGATCTTATTAGTCGACGATGAAAAAATAGTACAAAAAAAAGTTGTCACAATCGTCAAAAGAAACATTTTATAGATACGAAACTAGGAGTTTTTCTATAACAATGTTTTAGGACGCTACACCTCTGTCTATACATTTTTGTTAGGAGTGCACTTGTTTTTTATACAGTTTTAAATTATATTTTTTAATAAAAATGGAAAATAGTTGTGGTTTTATCTAATGTATTTAAATACCAAAATTCTTTTATCAGCATTTTTAGAATGCTAACAATTGTTTTAGTTTTACAAGTTTTGTCAGTGTGCCTTGATTGGCAATGGCACTGCATGATGGCAAAACAAAAATTTAAATAAATTATTTTCTTTTTAAAATTGTATTTGTTGGGTAAGTTTAAGTAATAACAATAATAACTATTTAACCATGTTGTCAATTCTGACATTAGAAGTCAAAGGTAATCTGTGAAGTCAAGTTAGGTTTTCTTAGGTGCTTCTTTTTTGCCAAATGAGGTAAGCCAAGGTAAGCCTTACTTTACTTTACAAATATTTGTTCGTTATTTAATTAAAATTCACAATTACAATTTTATACATTATTAAATGATTATATATAATGTCATTTTATTAATTCTAAGCGCCTAATTTTTTTTATCTAGGGCATTACACTCATTTAGTCACATCCGTGTAATAAATGTGAATTTTTACAAATTCTCGTAACAGAAAAAAATGCCTTACCCGGGATTAGAAATCCAGGACCTCCAGTGCAGTAACTAGTCTCTCAACCAATGCGCCACCGAGCACCTAGTCTTATACTGACTTATTTAAAAATAGGTCTGTTTTAATTACAATATTGTAAAAATAAATACAAAAGCAAATTGTTGTAAAAACTGTTGCATAAATACAAGTGCAAATAGACTTCAACTCATGCATACACATAAAACGTTTTGCCGTGTTTTTTGATTTATCGCGGAAGTCTCACAAAAACGTACCGGTTTTAAACAGTTACATCTGTTATTAATTTTCTTATGATTATTATTAATTTAATAGAATAGTAATTTTTAGTTAATGCAGTTATATTAGAGTCTACCGCAATTACGGTGTACCTAGGTTGTCACCGGCTGCGTTCCGCAAGGGGTTGCGGGGGCGGCATGTCCAAGTCGAGAGCGGCGCGGCGGCTCTCGGTAGGTGTTCTCCGGTGGTCGGAGATAGTTGTCTGGGTGCTTAGCATTTTCTAAACAAATTAACGTTTCCTTCAAACACTCTCACACAGAGAGCAACAAACGCGCTCACCCAGAACTACTAGGTGGTTTTGTGTGGAGCGACGTGTCAGGGCCGTAGCCGCTGTCAGTGGCCGTCCAGAAACTCTGGCGGGGTGTGCAAGCACAGAGTGTAATTGTGAGGAGCGATTCCCCCGGAATTCCTGGTGATCGAATGCCAGGAAGCTGCAGTGGCGGTGGTGGATCGGCACAGGGGGTCGTGGACGGTTAAGTTCCGGTCTGTATTGACGGGCCTGTGGATCGTGTTCCTGTCTTGTTGGTGGCTTGGCTTCGACTGACTTGGATCTGAAAAAGTCGGATCTTTATAGGAGCTGGAGGGAGATTGGCGCGATCTGATTGGCCGTTGTTGCTCCGCCTACTTGCTGCAACAAGGTCTATACCGCATTGAAGTTAGCCATACTGGTTAAAACCCACTTTTTTTGTACTTACGTACTACTCACAGTAATTCCACTTTAATTTAGACATGCTAAACTGTGTTACCGGGTCAGCAATGTTGAGGAAGGCGGCGTTGCCCTTCTCTGGGTTGTTTGTTGGTGTGTGAGGCCATAAACCTCAAGTTTCCACGTTAGGAGGTGGTGCATTCCCGATGTTGGTAGGTATGGTACTACCGTGTTGGCCAGGGGGTCATATGTAGAATACGTCTCCTGGTTCACCTGGTGGCAGTGATTGACATATTGCGTACCTTCAGGGATCAAGATTACGCAGCGGGCATGGGTTGAGTGTCCATGCACTGCGTGGTGATGTGCGTTCTGGTTAGGGACGTACCCGCAGCCAGGATGTCAATTGTCTTTCCCCAGGGTTCGGGAATTGTCCCACGACGTGAGGTGCAATACCGTGGGTGCAGGTGCTTACTAGAGGTGAGTATGTCACCTCTAGTGCGTGCGTTGGTGTGTGTAGTTGTCCTGGGGGCATGGCGGAGGTCGGCGTCGAGAAGGAATGAATTGTGTTTGCGGTGTAGGAGAGGCAAGTCCAGTCTTCGGCCAGGAAACGGCTCACAGCGGTAGGTGCAGTGCCGTGAGTCGTGTGCAAGTCGGGATGCAAATATTGCAATCCTGAGGCGGTCGTCGGTGTTGAGGTATAAATGGGCAGTGGTCTATTAGAGTTGTTGGGGGGCATCGCAGAGTGAAAATTGTTCCGGGTGTAGTTGTTGCTTTGGGGTCGCATATTAGTCGGTCGGGAGACGGTTGAATATTCCGGTTTATGTCCGCACGGCTTTGCTGCTTAGTAGTGACTGACTTTTTTTTTTTTTTTTTTGGGGCTAGGCGGTAAAATCTTCTATAAGACTGGCAAGTGTCGGATTCAATTTCTCTACTTTTAAAAATTAGAGTGCGGCTATTTGATTAACCGGGCGTTTATAAAAGAAAGTCTCCCTGTCTGGCTCGGCAAGTCGGGCCAAATCGGGGTTCGGATGAAACGCGAGTATCTTTACGGCTAAAGTTTTGATTTGATGGCGCAGAAGAGGCAACCCTAGGTCCGCTCAAATATCTCTATTCCGACAGTACCATGGAGCACTGAGGAGGCTCCTCAAAGTGACACTTTGGAATGCCTCAAGACGATCAAGATGAGAGCGCGAGGCCGTGCCCCAGATCGGGGATGCGTATGTCAGCATAGGCCTGATGGTAGAAGTGTAGAGCCGGATTTTGTTTCGAATCGACATGCCTCTGTTTTGACGCAACATCGGAACAAGAAGATTTTTTGCCATTTTGGCTTTATCGAGAATCGACTGCACGTGTAGTTTATACGTGAGTCTCTTGTCTAAGATAACCCCAAGATACTTAGCAGAGTCAGACCACGGTATGGGAACATCGTTAAGACTGACGTTCACATCGGGTGTAATTTTCCGGCGTGTGAAGAGAACAGCCTTGCTTTTCTCTGGATTTACTTTGACTCGCCATTTGTCCAACTATTCATCCAGGTTGTCCGTGGCTTTTTGTAATCTTGAAATAATCACATCGGGTGATTTAAAAGAATAGAGAAGAGCTGTGTCATCAGCAAACTGTACCATTTGAACTCCGTGCGTCAATCCCGAAGGCATATTGGCAAAGTATAAGTTAAACAGCAACGGTGATAAAATAGACCCCTGAGGCACCCCTGCCTTTATATGTCGAGAAGTAGATATATGGTCAGAAATTCTGACTGCCAGTGTTCTGCGGTTTAGATATGAAGCAATCAGCCTCACAAGACGCAGAGGGAATTTATCCCTGTACAATATAAAAAGAAGGCCCTTGTGCCAAACCTTATCAAAGGCTTTTTCGACGTCGAAAAAAACTACTTCTGTAATCTTTCTCAGTCTGAATCCTCCGATAATTTAATCCGTCACGCAGTTTAATTGATGGACAGTTGAATGGCCCCATCTAAACCCACGTTGGTGAGGGTGGAGAAGATTGTTAACTTCCGTGTGATCCTGTAATCTATCCAAGATCACCCTTTCTATGACCTTACTTAAGGTACATAGTAAACTGATGGGCCGGTAATTTTGTGGAAATTTCCGGTCTTTCCCAGGTTTGGAGATAGTTATCACCAGTGAGCTTTTCCAATCTGAAGGAAAGTGCCCAGTTCGAAGAGTCGCATTTGCAATATTGGTGAGTGCCATTATTGCTTTGTGCGAGAACAATTTCAAAGCTCTGTTCGTTATCTTATCGGAACCAGGGGCGGTTTGAGCTTTAAATCTTTTGATAATTTTTCTGATTCGAGACGGTCGAACGCTTTCCAGCGGTTCGTCGTCGTCCTCGGCGTTCAGGAAGTTTCTGACAGCCCTGTGGACCCGATCGATATGATCCAAATCAGTGTCCCTTGTGAATACCTCGGAACATTGGAGTTCGAAGCAGTCGGCGAATGCCTCAGCTTTTCCCTCATTAGAAAATTGAACCCCATTTTTGCCAAGAATAGCTGGAATGGGGACTCTCCTGTTGCGTAAAGCCTTGGAGATCCTCCACATTGGATGATCATCCTCTGTGAAAGATTCCATGGTATTTTGCCAGCACAAATTTTTGTGCAATCTTATTGCTGTTCTCACCTCGTTGTGGAGCGCGTTCATAATTTTGCGATCTTTGGGATTGCGATGCCTCTGCCATTGACGTTTGGCGGCATTTTTATGTCTTATCAATGCTTTAGCGTCGCGAGATAGTCCTAGAGGATTATCGACGCGAACCTGATGGGTCTTAGAGGCCTTTTCTGTGGCTTTGCAAATTTGAGTAGTAAAAGTTTCGACGGCTCTTTCCAGATCATCGACTGTATGTATTGGTGCAAGCCTGTTTATGCTCACTTCCAGAAGACGAGAAAAGAGAGGCCAATCCGTACGAGTTACGAATCTTCCTCCCTCACCTGTCCTCTTTGCGTAGAGCTCCAATATTACAGGGTCGTGGTCGGAGCTCATTGCATCAACAGCGCGTAAATCGTATGTTGGGTTGATGTTCTTAAATATTGCTATGTCAAGAACGTCCCCCATGTGACCTGCATTGCTGTAGAAGGTGGGTTTATCTGGGCCCACCACTTGCAAATTGACTGACTTTGGACCGTCGATGAGTGCGTTTTATACCAGTCGGCTAGTGGTGGTGCGCCGTAATTGGCCCGTGTAGCTCCGCCCATTTGGCGGCATCAACAGAAAGGTCGAAAAAAGCAACAAAAAAAACACAGGATACAGGAAGATGAAAAAAATAGCAATCCAAATCAATCTCTGCAAACAATATGATATTAATAGCAGACAACAAAATATTAAAACTTATAAAGAAAAGCTAAAGGTGTTAAACACCAGCAAAATAAAGACAATAATAATATCTACAAAACCAACGAAAGACAATATAGAATTAAAAAAGGCAACAAGTACAGCAAGTAGAATATTATAACTATCTTGGCACAGTCATACAAGAATAGAAAAAAAAGATAGGATTTACAACGCACTAAAAAACTTATTCCTAAGAAAAAGGAAGTAACAAATACAATAAAGAGAGAAATATGTATAAAAAAAAATAGTAAAACCACCATACCTAATATGCTCAAATGAACTATGGACAATAACAACAAAAAAAAGTAAAATCAACGTAATAGAGATGAGCATCTTAAAGAAAATTATAAAAAAATAAGAAATACAAAGTAAAAAACTCAGAATTAAAAAAAAAACAGAATAACAAAGAAAATACACTAAGTAAAAGTACGCCAAAAAAACAAAGTAGAAAGTTCACTAAGCAGCAGAGAGAAGAGGAATCAAATGAAGCAAGATAGGCAAAATTTCACTGAACAGAAAAATAAAAAATAAATATAACAAGACAGTAGTTTTTTTTTTAATGGTTTAGAAAACTAGTGTATTTTTTAGAAAAAATGTTTAATAAATATAAAATAAACATATTTTAAACATATTGAGTAGAGGAACTAAGCTGGAACGGAGACAATTTTTTATGGGCATTTACAAGGAGTCCAAAATCCGCCTGTGGCCGCTGTTTTGGATTTCTGACATCCGGTTGGGCACGGCCATCTGGGCGTGTCAAAGGAAGTGGGCGCTGGAGGTGACCTTGAGATTTGGGGATCCGGTCGGGGACGGCCATCTGGGCATGTGAAAGGAAGTGGGCGCCGCCTGTGGCGCCCTTCTGTGTGCAAAGTGTGCAGTACCGCCATAAGAGTGTAGAGTGCGAGGGGTGTGCGAAAACTCGGAAAGAGTGGGATGGAGAGGAGAATGAGTGCACGTCAGCGCCGCGGTGGCAGAAAAAGTAAGTTGGGATGGATGACGTAATAGAAATTTTGCGTGTCGAGACATGTCAAAAATTTTAATTGTGGTGAGTCATCGATGAAAGATAAGAGTTGTGTACCGGAAGTAGCAAGTGCGATAAGGATTAATGTACCGGAAGTACATCCGGTGAGATAATGGGTGTGTGCTTAATTAGAAAGATTAAGATTAATGCACCGGAAGTGCATCCGGTTGAAAAGTGTGGAAAAATGGCTAATTAAAAAATTTTAATTGGTAAAAAGAGATAAGTGTTTTTGTAAAAGTTGAGCGTGTCGAGACATGTCAAAAATTTTAATTGTGGTGAGTTATCGATTTTTACAATCGGCCTCCCTACTTTACCGACATTATTTTTGGCGGGAAATTCAAATATTTCGCAATTGGCTTCCCTACTTTACCAACATTTTGGTGCAAAATTCAAATATGGTGAGATGCGCATATGACCAAAAACCAAAACGGCCATAAGGACGGAAGTAGTGTAAATCAAAGCCAAAAGGGCATAACGGGTGAGGGTGAGTGCCCAAAACGGTACTATGATGTAAAGGGTGGAAGATCTCAGACGGGGTACTTGTAAATTACTATGTGATCGGAAAGCCAAAAGGGCCTAGGGGTGGAAGAGACCGGGGGTAGAAAAATCTAATCCAGGGTCAGAACGGCTTTATCATGCACCCTAATGCTGCACATACACGCACAAATTTGCTCATGAATTTGCTCGTTGAGGCAAGAGCGCTACGTAGAGAAATGAGAGAATTGACCATACACGTACAGTTCGTCACTTACAACGCGCCTTTAGTTTGCCCTGTTTCTTTGTAGCGTTAACATGTCTCTCTTCACAAATGAGTTTAATTGACGCATGTTATGGATAAAATGATAGTTGCAAAGATGTTCTAATTTTTGCATATTAATTTATGTAACAATTTAAAAATGATCAAAAATACTTTGTTTCGTTATTGCATTTTGTAAACCCTATAATAAAAAAACGATAGTCATAAAAAACAATGCTTTACTAATGTGTTTAGTACCTAGTTATTACTAGAAATTGTGTCTTTGTAAAATTTGTTTTGATTTAAATAATTATTAATTAAATTAAAATAACATTTAATTAATTAAGAATAAACTTATGAAGTTAATATATTGGCACATTTACAGTAAAATGTTTCTGTATATAAATAAACATCGCACTAGTTGAAAAGTTGTACGATTAATTAAGATTAATGGACAAAGAAACATGATTTGTTTTAGTTTATTAATATTATTTAAAAATCATAAATTGAATAATTTTAATAAAGTTTTAATATTTAAAATGGATTAAATCAAATGGATTAATTGATTATGAAAATGGTATAGTATTTCATTATATGTATAACTTTTAGATGTTTTAGTATTTATTTTAATGTTTTTATATTAAACGCCGTCTCAGATAATAACTAAAATACAAAAAATGTTAAAATAAATATTATTATTAAAAATTTACAGAATATTTAATTTGATTATTAAGGTTTTATTTGATAAAAATTTATATAACAGTTGATTTATTGGCTCATTCCGTACATCAGAAGTTGTCATTGCACACGCTTGAATCGTTGGCCCGTGCGGCCCGTGCACGAAAAATCAAACATTGCTTGATTCACTTTACCTCGTGCATGTGTGTCTGACTCAAAGTTTTCTTCCACCAAACGCCCATAGTGCGCATGCTCAGACCGCGTCATACGCCAAGCGCTAACATAAGTTCGTGCGTGTATGGGCTGCATAAGAGAGTTACCGCTCGGCCGCCGCCCTCAGAGTAGGTGACGTCATCGCTCGACGGCTCGACGTAAAATGTGTTGCGCAAAACCTGATGCGCGTTTGGTACCAAAACGGCAGCAGCAGGCAACTCAAACACCGGGACCCAGCAGCATATTTAAAAGATTGTGAAATTTTGTTTGAAAAACGGATAAGACTAGCGTTGAAAAAGGACCCGTTTTTTTAAATAAATGCTGTGTTTTGTGATAAATTTGTGAAAAACAGTCAAGACGGAAACGTGCAAGATTTCAAGTACATAAACACAAAAAATGCTGTGGTTGATCAAGACTGTGAATTAAATGAGTGGTTTGTAGAGAATATATCTGACGTGCTGTTGCGCAAGTTGGAAGAATTTCAAGAGCAAGACAGCGGATAGGCATTGTCAGCGATTATTAATTTGAGTATCAATATTAATATATAATCCGCTGAGAGGTTCATAATACTTGGATTTACCGCAGAGTAAATCATCTTGTCAACACAGATACTCTAATTTATATTCATATATTTATTTTATTATTTTTATCAATATACGTTTATTTTATTTTTTTTTTTATAATATATAAGTTTTAAACAAAAAATGTATGTGTACGTTTCAATTATTTTTACCTACCTCTTTTTCAATATTTAGGTTCTGTAAAAGGAAGGGAGAAAAAAGCATATAAATATTTATTAAAGAAGATATGGTATTAATACAACAGCATTTTTAAGGGCGCATACATTACCTGAGTCACCCAAGGGCGCTCGGCCGGCGATGCCTCCTTATCAGTTCTTATCAGCAGTATGAATGATCATTTGTAACGGAGATTCTCCGGGAGTGCGACTGCATGAAAGAGTGGGGTGCAAAATAAGAATAAAATTTGCTGACTCAAGTTATGAAACAAATCGAGAGAGAAGCAAGGACGCGTTTGTACAAGGAAATATCAGAATGTGCTGCTTATGCAAAATTACACACTATCGGTATTCTTATCTATTACATGCGTTTACAGGGTATACATTTGAAACATCATGTATTACATCTTTAACAGAATTGATTAATAAACAAATAATAAGTAATAAAATAATTGAGATTAAATTGTAAGTATTAACTTATTTATTAATAAGAGCGAGACAGCGGGTGGGCATTGTTAACGTATAAAGCGAATGAAGGCTAAAATGTAGAAGTAAAAAGTGGATGGAGACTAACAAAATTCACGGTGAGAGAGGAAACAAGAAAAGCAAAGGAAAAGAAAAAGGTAACAAGAATATATTTATATATATATATATTAATAAATCATATATATATATTAATAAATAGATTGGTTGAAAGACCACGGTCGATAGCCAGTTTAACAAGAGTGCTATTGTAATTACCTGTGTGATTAATTTTTCTTTTATGTATGTCATTTTTTGTTAAATAAATAGATAATACCAAAAGGGCACTATGCTATAGTGTGTTGTGTACGGTGGGGTAAAAGGTGCTAAGAAAAAGTAACTAGTGAAGGATGACGTCATGGTCGCAAGGGCATAACAAATAATTGAAGTTTTGCAGGTTGAAACTTTTCAAAAAATATTAATTAAGATGACGTAATGTTCAACCGATAATAGGTTTTGAACAGAAAGTGTGTTATGAAAAAAAATTCACATGTAAAGACAAAACAAAAATTGCTGACTGAATAGGTTTTGGAAATAGGTTATAAGAAAAAAAGTTGCATGTTGAGACTTGTCAAAAAAAGTTTTTAAACATTATATATAACGTAATATTAAATTAATTAAAAAAAAATAACATTACCGTAGTGCCAACCTCTCTTACAAAAGCAAAACAAGCAAAGCATGTAAACTTCCTCTTAATTCAAGATAGATACGATATTGAAGATAGCCAAACAGACGATGGCTGCAAAACTTATTATTAATACGTCTGGATAAGAAAATTGTAAAGACTGGTGTCAAATCAATCGGACAAAAATAAATACAAAAAGTACTTTTGTGATTGATGTCTTCCACAACGAAGAGAAGTTAGAAAAACATCTAGAAGACTGCGAACAGATAAATGAATATAAGGTGACTTTTAAAAAGAAAGGAAAAATTCAATTTCAAAATTTTGGAAACATAGAAAAATGTCCATTTATAGTATACACAGATTTTCCAATTTTCCAATCCAATTAACATTAAAATGGAAGACAGGAGCACCAAGTACCAGCTGCACGAAGCACATAGCGTGGGCTATTATTTTAAATGTACCTATGACGACACTGTATCCTTCTACCGTAGTTATAGAAGACCCAATTGCGCCGAATGGTTTGCAGAACAATTGATGCTGCTAGCCAAAGATGTGAAGACGTATGGCTATCTTGGACATTTCAAAGACTTTGTTGTACGAGTTCTACTACAAGTACATAAAAAACAAGTAGGAAGACAATGCTCGACTCTGACGTGCACTCATTCTCCATCCCACTCTTTCCGAGTTTTCGCACACCCCTCGCACTCACACACTCTTATGGCGGTACTGCACACTTTGCACACAGAAGGGCGCCACAGGCGGCGCCCACTTCCTTTCACATGCCCAGATGGCCGTCCCCGACCGGATCCCCAAATCTCAAGGTCACCCCCAGCGCCCACTTCCTTTGACACGCTCATATGGACGTGCCCAACCGGATGTCAGAAATCCAAAATGGCAGCCACAGGCGGATTTTGGACTCCTTGTAAATGCCCATAAGTAATTGTCTCCGTTCCCGCTTAGTTCCTCTACTATATTGTATTTTTGTTTTTATTTTTTGTTATTTTTGAGAAAAAAATATATGGGATGAACTAAAACTTTTGAATTAATCAAAATACTTTTATTAAATGGTATTACCAAAAAAGTATTATTTACAAAATAACAAATTTAGTGTCTCAAAGCTTGGCTTTGTATCTATAAATCGTGTTTTAGAATAATAAAAAAAAAATATTAAAGAAGACGAAGTACTTCAAAAGAAACAGACAACAATAAGTTTGAAAAATTAAATTTCTTGATTATGAATTTTTATTGTATTCATATTTTTATCAAAAATTGTGAGTAATTTTTTTCTTGTATTATGTGCTGAATGTACTGAAGGTATATTTAACGACTGTATTTGATTTTCACCTCACAAAACACTTAACTTTATTATAATTCCGTTATCTAAAAGAAAATATATTAAAGAAGACGAACTACTTAAAAAAAAACAGACAACAATAAGTTTAAAAAAATGAATTTTCGATTATGAATCGTTCATTGCATTCATATTTTAATCAAAAATTGTAAGTAATTTTTTTCTTGTGTTATGTGCTGAATGTACAGAAAGTATATTTAACGACTGTATTTGATTTCTACCTCACAAAATACGTAACTTTATTATAATTATGTTATCTATAGTAATGCACGTTTTGATATTACACAAAAATCTGGATATTTTTATTTTGTAAGTATTTTTACAGCTTGAAAACGCCGACCTTCATCTATTATATCTTTTACTAGAAGTTTTGTCAATTCTTCCAAGTAGAAAAATAAGATTTGGTATTTGGAAACTTTTGGTCGATTTTAAACATTTGACTAAAGCTAACATGTGGTTTTTAGATTTTTGGTAAACATGTAGTTTTTAGATTTTTGGTAATATATTGCTTTTAGCTGAAAGATTGTTGTATTTTTTTCAAAACAGAAAGTTTTTTTAAACGTATTTATTAGACTGGTTCTTAAATTGTTGTGAATATATATATAGTTTGTTGGGTCTAAAATTTAAAATAAGAAAATTATAGCTTTCGGCGTTTTTAGGAAACAGCCTGTATATGTAAGTATATTATAATAATCTGAAAACTGCTCTTTGGAATGTGTATTGTATATAAATTAAAATCTTTTATTAGGATTAGTTTTAATATCTAAAGTAAACTAAAATAACTGCAATAAAATTTGTGCGAGGCCCAGAATTAATTTGTATTTTTTAGTTGAATTAATGTTTTATTAATTTAAAAAATAGTTATTTAGCAAAAATAAAATAATTTGAATTGGAATAAAGGATTTAATTTATATACAATATAAGTACATTATATATAACATTTTTATTGTACAAATAATTTACAACACTATTGCATATAATATAGTCTTTCCGCCATAAGTATATTATTTTTATTCAATTAAAAAGTACATACAAAATATGGTATAATTCATATTTAAAGTAAATAAATAAATAATTCTATAGTTTATTGTATTGAATAAGCGCCATCGACCAAAGTTTTTCAGCCTGAGAAATTAATATTTTATTATAATAATAAGCGCAAAAAAATGATATGATTTGTTAGTCAGTCATTGTCATTGTCATTGTCGTTTATAAATGAAAGTATGTTTTGATATATGCGAATTATGAGGTTATTTATGAGTTTCAGATTAGTTAGATTATTTGTAATTTTTTTATGAAGTTTTTGAAATCGATAAAAGAAGTACATATGTTTGTTTTTTCGTACAGGAGGTCATTAGAAGGATTGTGAAGAGGATTATTTGGGTGTCAAATTTTGGAAATAGAGCAAAGAGAAGACCTTTTGACAACGTATACATGATTTAAAGTTAATTTTTTAGAATTTAAAAAAATTATTGATGCATAATGGATGATAGGTCGGAATATTGTTTTGTAAATATGAGTAGCACATTTTATATCTATTCCATTGTTTTTGTATGTAAGGAAACGGAAATGTTTTGTACGGGATACAGTTTTGGTTTTGAAGAAGCGGGTATGAGGATTAAAACTAAGTTTAAAGTCAAAACTTACTTATATTTTGTCGTTAATCAAATTTTGTTTTGACTCTTGATTTTTATGATAAATAAACTGTTAACAAGCTGATCCCCGTACTAAACACAGTCATTATTAATTTATCAAAATCCATCATACTCCATTATAAAAGAAAATATAATTTGTTATTTAGATCACAATTTACCTATAAATAATAATTCTAATTAGGATATGCGTCTATACATGGTGAGTCTTAATTAGATGTAAATAATTTAACCGAAGTTTCTTGTTGTTAAAACAAAGCAATTAATCTAATATATATTAGCACTAAAAAATGCTCTCTTAAAAAAATACAGTGTGCTAAGGAAAAAAATCTGTTTGTTACTAATGTATTAATTTTTAAAATGTGTGGCTTTTATAACGGAAGCACTTTAACAGCCGTTAGGGAATACCATCGCAGATTCCCTAATTCTAAATCATCAGGTCATTACTTATGCCTTTTGAAGACTGAGTGAGGTTGTTTTTCCGCAAGCTTTTGAGGTTGGTGGACTACACCGAAAAAGTGTAATGCGATTAGAGGAAGCTGTAATTGATCAGTTTTAGATAATACTACTAGAGGTACTCGCCAAATTTCTGTTCAGCTCAAACTCTCATAAGGTTTTGTTTTGCAAACTTTGCGTAGCAAAAAATTACACCCTTACCATTATACGGGTGTTTTGGGGATGCTGAACAACGTGTAGTTTTTTATCGGTAGTTTTGAAAAAATAAACAACAACTCCAATTTTATTTTATCTATTTTATGAACCGATGAAGCGATTTTTACCATGGTTGTAATTACAAACTTTTATAACTTGCACAAATAATGGGTTGAAATAATACGTTACAAGAATACAACTGACTACTCTGTATCTAGCTTAGGCAACACTGTAATCTTTAGTATAATAAACCATGCTGTAAATCTAACAAGTTTAGCTTAGGCAGCGCAAGAAGTAGTAAAAAATATTATTTAAAAAGGTTATTAATGAGAGTAATTGAGTAAATTCAATCCGACACAACGATGAGGACAATTTTTTTTGCAAACCTGCCTAAACTAAAAGGCAGATAGAACTACAGGGAGTGGGCGTTTGCAATAGAAAACTGGCTTGGTGATAGATGGTTTGAAAAAAACGCTAACCGGCAAAAAAAAAAAAATGCAGATAATGCAAATGCAAAGGCAAAGTCAAAGTTAATCTTAACAATAGAACCCGCAAACTATATCTTGATACCAAACTCAAATTAACCGACACGGGGTTTAAAATAACAGATGAGTGGATTGGCTGTCTTTTATTAGCAGGATTGCCAGACAAGTTCAGTTTAATGATAATGGCAATAGAGCATTCGGGAATTTCAATAACAGCTGATGCAATAAAAACAAAGTTAACAAACATTAAAACTGATAAGTGGAAAATGCTCTAGCTGAAAAAGGTTTTAAAAATTACTTTCAAAAAAAAGATCCGCGTTGCTATAGTTACGGTCGCTATGAGCACATAAAAAAGACTGTCGCGACAATACAAGTAAAAGTGAAAAGATTACAAGCAAAAAGACGTTTTTATTTGGAGAATTTAATAGAATTGAATGGTATGTTGATTTGGAAGTATTTTTACACATGACGCTTTATGAAGACTGGTTACATAACAAGAAATCTTTTAAGAATAAAGAAATAGTAATAGCCAACAAAGTGAAATGTGACGGTGACATAGAAATACAAACCTGGTTGGATGGAAAAATAAACATTGTAACAATTAGTGAGGTTCTGTGTGTACCAGAGCTTAAAACTAACTTGATTTCAGTAAGTCAAGCCAAAATACTAAAATAATAATAAAATTTGATAAGAAAGGTTGTTCTGTATTGAATAAAAACAACAATGTGATAGCAAAAGCCAAGTTGATAAACAATATGTATAATCTATGTGGCAGTGAGTGAAATAAACTGCTTGCTGGGTGCAAATGCTGACGCAAATTTGTGGCATCAACGTTTAGGTCAGTCATATAAACTATAACAGTTTGAGTAAAATAAAAAATGGTATAATCAATGAAATTCAATACGGCGATCAAGGAAGTAAAAATTTGTTATGTGAACCATGTTGTCAAGGAAAACAAACTAGGCTTCCATTCCACGTTAGAAATTATTCATTCAAATATATGCTGTCTGATGGAGAATAAATCTTTGGGACGCGCAAGATACTTCATTTTGTTTATTGATGGCTGGAACAGAAAAGCATTTGTCTACTTTTTAAAATCACGAGATGAAGCATTAAATAAATTTCGAAATTTCAAAACTCTAGTAGAAAATCAATGTGAAAAAAAGATCAAAATACTTAGAACTAACAACGGTACCGAATACTGTAGCAGAGAATTAGCACAATTTCTAACAATAAATAGAATGATACACCAAAAGACTAATCCATATTCTCCAGAACAAAATGGTACCAGCAAAAGAATAAACAGAACAATAATTGAGAAGGCAAAGTGTATGTTAGCAGATGCCAAATTAGATAGAGAATTATGGGCAGAAGCGATCAATACAGCTGCATACCTGGTAAACCGTTTATATACGACAAGTTTGATGGGAGTTAACAAGACACCAGAAGAATGTTAGACAGGTAAATGACCAAACTTGGACTATTAAAGAGTCTTTGGATCAGAGGTCATAGCGCATGTTCCAAAAAAAAAACGAAGTAAATGGAAAACTAAGTCAACCAAAATGATTTTTGTTGGTTATAGTAATGCAACAAAAAGTGTTTTCACCAAGCAAAAATAAAGTCAAAACCTGTTCAAATAATTCAAGAAGAAGATTTAAACTCAGTTTCAGTGAGGAATACAACAGAAAATGAAATAATTCCTGAAGAATTGGATGAAGTTGAACTTGAAAAAGTATCCGATAAAACGCATTCAAATGTTGAAGACAGTGATTCAGACTATTTACCAAAAAATAAAATTAAAGTTCAACCGTTAAAAAGAAAAACAAATCATACAGCAAAGAAAAAGAAGTTTAAAGACTATGTGACTTATCTGTGCGATAACAATGTTAAAACAGAAACTGATCCGTGCACAATCAATGAAGCAATACTAGGTGTAAATACTAAAAACTGGAAACAAGCAATGTAGCTAGACTAGTGGCAAAATGTTGTGGCCAGAAAAAAGGATTGACTACCAAGAAACATTTTCCCCAGTTGTGAGGTATGGTCCAATTAGGTATCTAATGTCGATAGCAGCTGAATATAACCTTGAGATTACACAAATGGATGCAATCACCGCATTTTTGCAAGGGACCTGCAAGAAGATATGTGTCAACCAGAAGAGTTTGATGATGGGACCGAACGAGTATGCAAACTCAACAAATCTATATATGGTTTGAAGAAATCAAGTCGTTAATGGAATAAAAAACTAAACGATGCTTTGATAGATGCAGGATTTAAACAATCTGAGGTTGATTCGTGCATTTATTTTGATGTCAAAGATGACAAAATAATCTTTATAGCAGTGTACGTTGATGCTCTAATTATTTGTAGTAATAATATTATTTTGAGAAAAAATCTCGCCAAGAAGTTGATAAATCAATTTAATATTAAAGACTTGGGAACAGCAAGTAGTTGTGTTGGTCTTCAAATTACTCAAGACACTAAAAAGAGTAAAGTTTTCGTAGACCAACAAAAATACGTAAATGAGATGTTGTCAAAATTTAATATGTTCAACTGCAAACCAGCAGTAACACCGTTTGATACAAACCAAAAATTAACAAAAGATATGTCTCCTAAAACAAAAAAAAAGAAATTGAAAAAATGAAAACAATTCCTCACCAAGAAGCAGAAGGAAGTCTGCTATTTTTAGCTCAAGAAACTAAACCAGACATTGCATTTGCAACAAATAATGTCAGTAGGTTCAATAATAATTATGAAAAAGCTCATTGGACAGCTGTATAAAGAATATTCCGTTACTTAAAAGAAACAATGGATGCAAGACTGGAATTTAGTAATAAAGCACAATCAATACTGACTGGATATTCGGATGCAGATTGGGCGGCTGATATGGACGAAAGACGTTCTTGCAGTGATTATGTGTTTACCAAAAATGGTGGTGCAATAACATGAAAAAGTTATCGACAGCAGACTGTAGCACTTTCATAAACAGATGCCGAGGACATGGCTTCATCACAGCTACACAGGAAGCACTTTGGTTGAAGCAACTAGAAACTGAAATCTGGCAAAAGAATGAGCCATTACCAATATACTCTGACAACAGAAGTGCTATATATTTGGCCAAAAATGAAAACTATCGTGGTAGAAGCAATCATATAGGTATAAGACACCATTTTATAACAGAAAAAGTGACTGAGAAAGCAATAATTTTGAAATTTATTGGAACAGAAGAAATGGTAGCCAACAGTCTAACTAAAGGAATAACTTCTATCAAGAATGAGATGTGTTCTGCAAAAATAGGAAAACAATTCTTACAAAAAAGTGGGGGTGTTAAAATAATATTTTAAAAGAATACTTGTCAGCTGTATTCTTTTAAAATATTATCTGTAGTTAGCATAGGCAACATTGTAATCTTTAGTATAATAAACCATGCTGTAAATCTAACAATTTGTTAGAGAATCTCTACGTTAAAAAGAGTAAGAATTTGCAACAACGATTTTCTCTCAATGTTTGCGGAAGAATCTGGAATGGTTTTTTATTGAACTTGAAAGAACTCAATAACTGCATCAATGCAAATAGTTATCTGTAGATTATACCGTCTTTAACACCAGCTGCATAATATACTTGAAGACATCCCATTAAACATTAGACAACCGATGTTCTTCCAACAAGACGGAGCACCTCCTCACTCACAATGGCAAAACATTTACAGAATAGTTAAATAGCTATTTCAATGGTAGATATATTGGCCGATTTGGTACGGTGAGGTGGCCACCATGGAGTCTCTACTTAAACCCGCTGGATTTCTTTTTAAGGGTTTTTTTTAAACAGCTGATTACCGTGAGGTCATCAATGCGAAAGAACAGATTGTTTTGACAAGAAACATTGTTTAAATTATTTACACCCAATTATTACTCAACCTATATAAAAAATATATTTTTCAATTGTCCAATATATATCTTTTGTAAAAGTATCTCATTTATAAATTTGTTAATCAAATTTGTTTCCAAATTATTATGAAAACATCAAACTTTATAACTATTAATTAACATTAATTTAACTAAAAAATACAAATGAATTCTGGGCCTCGCACAAATTTTATTGCAGCAGTTATTTTAGTTTACGTTATTAGGAGTTGGATATTAAAACTAATCCTAATCAATTAGCTTATTGATAGAATAACTAATAAAATATATGCTTTGTATAGAAATTTATTAAAGTAATAATATTTATTAAGATATTGATTTACGCAAATATCCCTAGACATGAAGGGTCTGATTCTGATTTCACGGTGTATGTATACTGAAATGCTATAGAACGAACTTTCATCCCTAAACAAACTAACTAAACTAAAAAAAAAATTATTATTATAATTTTTGCTTAATATTAAGTTAAGGAGGTATGTTCAGAACAGATAAAAGAAACACAACCTGATTTACGCATTTACTTGAATTCCTATTTGCATAATATATGTACGTAAAAATAATTTAAGCTTAACCAATTTAACATGTTATAAAACAATTAAGAGTAACTGAATTCGCATTAAGAGCGCTGTTAAAAGCAATACAAATTACCTAAAATGTGATCCCATATAACTGCAAGCGAATGCGTACGAATCCCAACAACAGGTAAACTCCGAACATTAACGACCGTACTCAATACGCCGGTGAGTCCACGTTCGCCGGCTAGATCAGTTCCCATCAGACCTTTAACGGTGTAGCTATGTGAGTGATGATAGTCTAGAATAAAACACGTTGTAATAGACATTTATTATTAAACTGAAATATGAGTAATAATTCCCGCGGGCTCTGCGATCGTGACAATTCTGTTTTGTATTTTCCTGTACATTCATGGAATATCCACTGACGTCGGTACTGTAAACAAAATTACATAATGTAATTAGAAATCTGCAAATTGTATGATATCTCACGATCATTGTTTTGTAATTAAGTGTATCTCTGAATTATGGCAATAATGTATAAAATTGGCTATGGATTTTACTTGTTAACTATTAGCAATTTAGTGTGGTGTATTGTGGATGACTGTTCGAAAAATACATATGATTCCAATGACAATAATTATATGCACTTTACTAAGGAGCCAAGCAATGACGAGTTTGCTGTAGTTGGCAAATTCAAAGGACTAAATTGTTGTGCCAAGGGATATAGGAGCATTGAATGGTTAGTAAAATTATTACTGTTATATATTTAAGTCATAAAATTACAGGATAAACATAATAGAGCAAAATGTTAATCGCATGCTCGTTTATGCTTGATAGATTGTACTTACTATTTATTGTCCAAATTATTATCAAAAAAATATTTTTTAAATTATATTTTTAAACTATTGTTGATTTATTTGAGAATGTTATATTTATATTGTTATAAATATTTATATTGTTGTAATTATTTTATTTTATATTTACTGTTAAAACAAGTATAGGCCAAGACTACTAATATAGAAGTTTTGTAAATTTTATGTTGGTAACAACATTTTAGAAAATATATAAAAATAATTGTCTTTATTTCCCATTGACATACAAGCATATACATATGTTTATCTTTTACATTATATCAAAAACATAAAATTGAAGGCGTAATTCTTCTTACGAAGTTCTTCTATATCAAAAATTGTATATGGGATGAGATAGAAATAGATTATATATATATGATCAAATTTTAATTGGGATGCTGTATAATCCGCGACATTAATTTTAAAATTGTATCTTACATTTCTACAAATTACATATTTACAATTTGCCATTCAACATAGATTCCAAATCGCTCGGACAATAAATAAAAGAAAATAAGGAATACAAAATGTCGAAAAAGGTAGCGTTTAAAAATGATATAACATGTTAAAAAGGAGTTCTAAGATACAATATATCACCAAATAGGGCAACAATAAATTACGGTTTTTTCAATTTAATTTAACTTTTAACATTTCATGTAACTTTTTCAGCATTTGGGTAGGCTTTAATAGTTTAATTGATAATACGAAATGTTGTTTTTATTTTCATTTTTTCTGGAAAACTAATTTTATTTTTTGAGATTTGAGAGTCGTAGATTTTTTCTCTTGGGTAAATTAAATCTTGGGTAAACTGATTCACCCTGTATACTACATCATATAAAAAGTTTAAACAAAAAATACTTAAATTAAGTAAATGAAATGGCTAAATTAGGAATAAAAATGATATTTGTTATTAAATTAAAAAAACATTTAAAGTTAACAAAAATAATTGTCTATGTTTTGAATATAAAATTCATTAAAACCTAATTTTAAAATATCAGAAGATTAAGCTTAAGAGACTTTACTCTTAACAATACCTGTGAGCCTGTTAAAGTGATTTTTAGACTAATAATCATTATTTTAGATTTCTTAGGATTACAGTTACGGATTAATGTTAAGTATATTTACCTGCCATGGCTTAAATATATAACAATAAATGTTTGAGACATTTTTCTAAATAGGGCTATTAAGTTTAAGCATATGGCTATTTATTTATACATACAGTATGTATACGGAAATGGATATTTGTACATACTGTGAGTATATGCAATTGATAGTCTTTGTATTCTTCGCAACTTTTAATTTTAATTGTTTTATAATTTATTACCTAAAAAATGAATATTAAATTTTTTTATCTCACTAATGTGAAGTTTTTATTGTTTTTCTGCTAGGAAACAAATAAAAAAATTAATTTTATAATTTAATATTGCAATCATTTGATAGGGTCTTTGTACTTTAGACTATACACACGCTTTGACGTCAGTTGTGGGCAAGACAGCGCACGTAGCAAGATAGTTGGTGTTCATCTATCAAAGTGTCTAGGAATCTTATAAAGGGCACTTGAGGCTAAATTATTTAATTAAGAGACATAATTTATTTAATATAAATATTGAGTTTTGTGATACAAACAAGCGTTATTTGATAATTCACAACTCAAAGAAGGTTTTAAAATTGCAATAGTTGCAATGCGCCTATGACAATTTTAAAACATTCTTATATCTTTTTGTTTATAAATAGGCAATCTATTATTTATTGTTTTTGTTAGATTAGGTTTTAATTTTAATATTATTTATTTTTGTAATAAATAATAATTATTTAATAACGTATTTTATCTTATTATATTGATTTAAATCAATTATAATTGATATAGTTATAATAATTAATTTTTAATTGATTATAATTTATAACAGATATGATTATTATTTATATTATTTCTAAAACAGGTAATCTTAACATTAAATTATTTATTAAGGGCATATCGTTAAAAGCAAATTGGTTTTGTGAAAATATTAAACATTAGTATTCAAATATACATTTATATTTTATTGTATTTATTATTATACACTAAAAATCTTAAAATTAATTGATTTTACTATTTTTATTGCCTTCAAATAGCGCGTGACGTCAGTTGTAGGTACAGAACGTTGCTATGTTGGCTTCACAGCGCGTCTGTGTATGTGGTAAGTTTTCATCATCAACGGATGCTATTAAACAACAATGTTAATCAAAATATTTCGAAATATATTTAAAACACAATTTGATATTCTGAATGCAGTTTATCACTAAATTTTATTACGTATTAATGTTATTTAATATTTATTTTGTGAATGATGCTTTAAAGTTTAACATGATTTTTTTGATTCTAGTATTATTTACTAACGCAACTGTTGAAAGCGTCGCAACTTTTGGTGGTAAAAGTTTAGATTGAAAAAAAGTATTTTCAAACGTTTAATCATTTGATAATTCTTATAGATGCTCTAAGAATAAAAAGTAATGGATTGAAACAAATTTGACCTGAATATTAACTTTATTATGTGGAATTTTAGTTTTTAAAAAATACTTTATTTAAATGGTTTCTCTAAGCCCTAAAGTTTTGTATTTTCTCAACAATTCTGGTTTAATACTCTTTATTAATACGGATTTTAAGGTTTTGCATTATTTGAGGATGATTTTGTTTCATCACAGTAGCGGGAGTTATGCTTGTTAACATATCCACTAAGATGGAAATGAGCTTCATCTGACATCAATGAATTGTTATTTTATTTTATTATCATTTTTCAAAATGTGCAAAAACCGCCTGCAGAATGCCACACAAACTGGTTCATTGGTATCTTTTTGCTAGTGAACAACCTGAATTTTATATGGGTGGAAGTGCAATTTTAGAATACTAAAGTCTTAATAAGCTTTTTTCGGAAAATTTTAATGCAATGAGTGCCTTGTTTCCGATTGTCTAGGACTTTTTCCCACAGCTTATCTGGCGCGTTCGATATTTTTGGGCGTTCTTACTGTACATACGCCTCCAGTAAATTTTCAGACAACGTTCCCTCTAATTTCAAAGTCTTGCATCCACCTCATTATTGTTTAGAAATTGTCCAACATAATGAAAATGAAAATACAGTACAATTATAATATAAAATAGAATGTGTAAATATAAATAGCAATAAAAACTTGCAAAATGATATCTATACACAAATAATGTACACATAAATTATATATAATAATCGTAAAAAATATTAAAGAAAACATAAAAAATATATACAACTGAAATTATTATACATCAAATTCTGAACCAAAAAAAGATAATATTAAAAAAATATAATTAAAAATTAAGAATTTTTAAATGACGGTCATCTCGTTCGCGGCATTCTTCAAAAGTTTGATTCCTTGACAACTTTATAAAAAAGTATTGGTAGTTTTCAAAATTTTATCTAAGTTTTGTAAGCAAGGTTTTTTGTGTTTTTGACAACTTTAATGTATTGCAACATAAGTTTTATAATTATTAGTTCTTTTTTTTTTATTTTGGGATCAAAATAATATATTTTTTAATTGCATGTTTTGAACTAAATATTGCTCAGTAGCAACTATATAATGTATTTATAAACTTTCGAGATTTTTAAAGAAATTAGTTTTTAAACTTTGTTTTTTTTTATTTTGGTAGCTTAACTGTCAAAATATTATAAACGTTTTTTGAACTTTATCAAGATATTTAAATTCTGCAAAAAAATATATGTCATTTGTTCTAACTTTCAATAACTGCAAGATAATTGAAGAAATTAACTTCAAAACTAAGTTATTATGTTTTTTGCATTTTGGTAGTTAACTGTGAAAATATAAAGAAAATCGATATATAACATTATCAAGATAATAAAATTTTGAACTATTAATATTAAACTTTTGTTCTACCTTTTATAGCTTTCAAAATGTTTGAAGAAATTAGCTCTAATAAAGTTTTCTGTATTATGAGCTTAAAACATTAAAAACTTTATATGAATAAGATAACTAAATTCTTTACAATTTTTGTTTCTCAACTTATTCTGCAACTTTTATAATTTTTTCATAATATTTCAGATATTTGAAATTTTATGAAATGGTAAAATGTTTGAACAAGTTGCTTAAAGTAACTATATTATAGCATTATAAAAAACGCCAATTAAAAGTATTAATAGTTTTATACAATAACATACATATTAAAGAAAAGTCTGTTAATTATTTATATATTAATAATTATATATATGTATGTAACAATCAACGGAACTAGAAGTTTGTACATTTTGATTCTGATTTTGCCTGGCTTGAAATTAAAAATGTAAGATGTTTAAAATGTATTTTTTTTAGAAACACCCAGCACAATAACTGCTACTTCCCTTATGCGCAAACAATATGATGTTAGTCAACGGTGAAAACAGTACGGTGAACATTTTTTTTTGGTTCAGTTCAACAAAAAATTAAATTTAACTATAAAACCGACTAACCAGAAACTTATAACTATAGCTTAGTGTAATATTCAGATTACTTTAGCTTTTATTATTCAAAATTTATTAACCAATGTAGTTTTTATCATAGTACAAGTCGAAGCCGATCATATGCTCAGTTTGATTATTTATCACCGGTTTACTCAGCCACAAAATTCATTATTGAAGTTTTTGATTATGTTATGAATATTACTGTTTAATATACATATTCTTTTTAATATGCTGATTTATCAAAAAATTAATAACTAATATTGTTATTATTGTTATTATTAACTTATAAATAGTGACTACCCATATATTTTACCTAATCTATAAATTTGATTTAAAAACAATTGGGTTTCTCGACTGAATTTAAACCATTATCTGCCTGCGCAATACAGCCTGAATAATGTTTATAGAGAGAAAACAGTTAATTTGTCTATTTTAATAAAGTTCACAAAATGTTTTTTTATTATAAATATAATACCTCCTATTGCTTTATTTGTTCAGGCACGGTATATTTTTATTTATTTTTATTGCTAAGGTGGGCTGCACTTTTCATAAATTCTTAGAAATTCTGTAGACTTTTTTTAACCTGGCGTGATTTAGGGGCCCCGTTCCAATCCACTCGAGCGAAAACTTTGAAAATTATATAGTAATTTATATAACCTTCAGCGTCATCTAATTCATACTGTGAGTAAAAGAAGTTAAATTCCATGGTGGACAGGGAAATCCCATCTAGCAATTTTTTCAATAAAACCACAAATTAATCACTCATAGAAAGTTGCTCAGACGTCATTGATCGGTCTATATTAATACATACATAATTTTATATCCGGAATCATGGTTTTACAAATCAAAACCGTTGTTATCAATTACATAAATTGCTATTACACTCAAGAAAATTTTATTTTATTGTTCTAAAGTTATGATATAATTTAAACTTATATTAGTAAATGTAGACATAATTAAGAAAAACCCAATGCGTATAAATTATAAATTCTCAGAACTATGTCAATTTATATTTATTTTAAAAACCCAAACTTAGTTTACATAAAAAATAGAACAATGGACGTTTGTGATATAGGCATCGTGGATGTCCAATGCAAACTAAAAGTTGTTAGTTGTCCCTAATAGTGAAATAAGTTGCACGCCAATGACGCTTGAAATACGTCTGCTTCATATAATTCTTTCTATTGCATGATAAATGTAAACATTTGATTAGCACATAGGAAATGAGATGAGTCAGGTAAAAGTAAAATAAATTTTATTCATATAAAGTTTATATAAAATGCAACTATTTTAATAAATTACACTGAATGTAAATAGGAAAAATAAAAATGGTTACCGATTATGATCTTTCAACGAAAAATATATTAATTTTTATTAAAATCACAATAAATGGTAATGGTATTATGTCACATTTTATTATTATATTTTTGGATGGTATTGTGTGTAAACACCAATTGATTCACACATTTGCCTTGACGAAATGTGGAATATTTTGGACTAAGATTAACATACTTTCTGAAGATTTTTTTTTTTTTTTTTTTTTGACTTGTTAGTTTAGAATTGTAAACGTTCAGAGAATATTTGTTTTTGTGCTTAGTACTTACTTACTACCTAAAAATAATTGCTTATAGACATTTTAAAACTTAATGTAAATTGAAATGTTATTTTCATTAACAAATATACCTCATTAGGGAAGGACATCAAAAAAAATTTCAGTTCTTTTGTCATAAAATATTTTTTTTGAACTATAGTTTTTTTTCTTTTTTAAAATAAATGCTAAGGGTTTCAACGTTGCACTGCGAAGAACAATATGTACTTGTAGATTTTTTAAGGAATGTTTTATGGGCAGTTTTATACCGTATCTTTGATTTTGTAGGAATTAATTGTTGAAATTAAAGGAGGAAGTGATGTCCATACGTGTGTTCGTTGAACTTACCCATTGTAGCTATTATTTCCAAAAATCTACTTCAATTGATTTAATATTTGCCAATTTTAATTAATTTAACATTTGTATTTTATTTACTTTTTGTTACTAAGGACAACGGTTGCTACAAAATATATACTGCTACTTGATCATTTAGAACAAACTTTGGTATTATTTTTTGTTTGTTAATTCTAAGCGAAATTTTTTTTGTATGCAATAGTTGTTAATTGCTTATTTAACAAATCGAGAAAATTGTTTAACTATTCTATTATGAAACGACACATATAATTGTTTAAATTTTTTGTTATCATAAAGTTTAACTCAATTTAATTTAGTTTACTTGTCCGATAAAGTGGAATTTTGTCTCTATTTTTTTTTGTTTATTGTTTTTGTTCTTGAAGATTTGGTTCATATAAGCGGCTGGTCCGATCAATCTATAGTCCGATTCAGCGAAATCGACTGTATTTTATTTCTCTTTGTATCTATCTGCAACATTGTTTCTTTGGTTAGTTTATAGTTATTTTTACTTTTTTTTTTAAATTGTATTTTGATCTGTATAGAATTGTTATAATTTTCAAAAATAATCTGTTTACTGCTAAAAAATCCATTCTTTTCGCAATATTTGAATTACTTTATTAGTTTTATATCTTATAAATTCACATCTAAAATTTAGAATATATTTTATAATTTTTTTGTTACATTTATAGTGATTGTTTAGTGAAAAATTGAAGCTTAAAAAAAATGGAATTATATTTTTTGTACATGCTTTATTAACAAATTCTATTTGACTAAATCTAAATACGGCTACCGATTTTTTTGCGTTTCATAATATAATTCACAACATACTCATTCTATTTATTGCTCTATATTTATATAAATTACGTGTCCTTCAAAATAGTCACGTATTAGGTTGATTCTTCGAATCGACATATCATGACTAAGATCTATATAAAATAATGGTGTTTAAAACTGCTGAAATAATCCTACACGTTTTTAATAAATCTTTTATTTCTAAATGTTGTATACCATATACATGTTACGATTATAATATGTATGGATAACTATATCCGCATAATACTGCAAGAAAATTCCAGTGGAATTATATTTGTATTTCAATAAGTAATAAATTATAGTTTATTATCTATTATAATTGGCAGCAAGAATAATGGATAGTATTTTGCAAGTGATATTAAGATAAATATTGAGTGTATTATTATTGATTACCAAAATATTTATTTTAACTTGTTCATATTAATAATTATTTATTCATTGCAAACCAAATGTTTAAGTAATTAAATAATGTTTTTATACGAATCTTTGTATGTTTAAAATATATAAAAAAATATGTATGGTTATATATAATAAAGAAATTTTATTGCACTAGTATGCTGTGTTTAGATGTTTATTTATCTACTAGTTTTGACCAGTTTGGTCATCGTCAGAATTAAGTTACAATGTTATATACATGTAAAATGTAATGAATAAAGACTAATTATTATTATTATATTATACGTTTATTCGTCGAATATATTTAATTTGAGATTTGTTATTCGGTGATTTATTTTGTCTTTATAATACCGGCCCTTAATGAAGCATATTAGTATTTTTTTTAATAATACATAAGTTATACAGGGTCCTACAACTGTTATCACCTATTTTTAGTAGGCTGTTACAAAATCCAATATTTTATTGTCAGATTTGTGTGACTTAAAGTATGCAGTTTAATAGATCATGAATAAGTTTTCAGTTAATCAACGCGTATGATTAAAAGCTTTATACAAACTCAATCAGTTGTGAACACTCAAAGGTTTTGTCGCGAGATTAATTTTGGAAGACACGGACGATTGCTAACTCGACAAACAATAATGAGGTTGGTGCAAGACTTTGAAATTAATGGGACGTAACTTTCTAAGATAGATTTTATGACAGTCGACGGATATCAATTTGACAATTCATATGATTCTAAATTGCAAATGAACTAAAAAGAAAATGGAAAAATATTTTTAAAATACTAGATCTAGAACTACAAAGATTTTAAAATAATTAAAGTCCCTTAAAAAAGGAGTCTAAAAGAAGTACAGTTTTTAAAATGCCAACTAAACGCAGTATGCATTAGTGTAGATAGCCTATAAAACGCAAAGAAATATTAATTATTGTTTCTTAAACTTTAATAATAATCTTTACTGTTTGTTTTGTAATTAGAACTACTAACTTATTAAGTGGTCAGAAGCAAAACAGCGCAATAAAATCGCGTGAAATGTTGTTGCATCGTCATAACAATTTGAAGAAAATAATGTTTTCAAAATTATTTTTCAAATTCAACTAAATAGGGCATTTATTATCAGAAAAATTGTCACGCTCAACATATGTTTGTGCAATGGCTGACTGCTAGTATATTTTTCCAAAATTTAAATGTTGTAAATGATCTCATTTGAAATTATTAATGGTACAAAAGACGCATACATAGAAAAATGTTTTGCCCTTACGGGAAACAGTGAGTAAGGGTATTATTGCATTCGTAAAAGTTTTATCTCTAGGGCTTATTCACTTTTAGTTAAAAAGGTATACATAGCACACAATAATATGAATATTATCATTATTTTAACTGGTAATGTATTGCAAATACTTAATTATATGATACCAATAAAATAAATCTATGCCCTTTTCTACAATGCAATATAATGCACATAATTTAACATAAATTCAAAAAATAAGCATGTGTGTGTCATGTGCCGCACATAAAGACACATTGTATCTGTCACCAAACTGCAAACGTGATAGAACTGTCAATATCGCTCTCCATAGAATTTATTGCAGACAGGAAACACAGAAGACATTCCGGGATTTTTACAAAATTTACAATACCAGACAAAACGCACTTCTTACTTGTGTGGTCGTATAAAAACTATATTGCACAAAACTGCATGACTCGATGTATGATACGTGAACTCGCCTTTATTTGAAACAAAAAAAAAACGAGAATACTTTAACCCGTCTAGATTTCGACGGGCCAATTACCGGGCTGGCAAACTGGTTACAATGAATATATGGAGTTAATAACATGTGTGATACGTGCAGAATGAAACACAACACGTATAATTACTGTTGTTGTGGACAAAAGCATATAAATATTACAAAGTAATTAATCCGCTAGTTGATTTACAATGTTATACAAATTGATTACTATGGAATCAGATGTATTTTGATGAACTATTTCAGTGATTTTTTAAATAAAATAATAGTAAAGTAAAATGAAAATATAACTCTAACGTTAGTTTCACTTTTTAAGAGTTGCACTAACTAATAATTGCTTGTAAAATTCACCGTATTATAACTTTCCCTTTTTATAATTATACTTGTTTAGTTTGCGATCCCACTTTTGCCAATAATGATTATTGATTGCAGTAAACTTCCTAGTATTCTAAGTAGATTATATTTTAGATTGCGCTGCAAAATAGAAATCCTGTTACAGTTGCATCACATTGTTATACAAAAGTATAGAGCTTCCAGGAAGATAATTGGCAATCTATTTTCTCCTAAATTATAAATTGTAGACGTACGCAATCTCAATACAATATAAATTTTCGAATAACAATAAAATTGAAAATATTATTTGCAAAATAGAAAGGTACATTAAATTAAAAAAACTCATTTAAATGTGACTTTATATAAACTAAATAAACTAATTTAATTAATAATGAATTTTATTTAAATTGCTTCTCTACCTAGTATGAGACATTCACTAGTGTTTCAGGGTATGCACCTTTCATTAGTGAATTAATAAAATGAATACAAGTACAGTACAATAGTAAATAATTTTTATTCTTCTTATACATACAACATGTAAGCAATATAATAATAATAATAATAAATTTTATGTATGATTGTTTAATAATTTCAGTATTATGCCATTACAATCAAGTGGTTAATGGTCAATGAACCATTATTTCTAAAAAAATTAAATTATAGCATTTTTTGAAATTAAATTAATGTTTATTTAAGTTATTTTTAATTATTGATTATAAATGTAACATTATTTAAATTATTTATTTCATACGTAGTATCATTATTGTTAAATTTAGTTTTTTTGATTCTTGAGTTAGTCGAATTTGAAGTACAAGTTGTAAAAGATTTCGTAGAGGTACTGGAAGTAGTAGGTTTTATTGACACAATTGATATTGTAAGGCCAATTATGGCAGAAGATTTTTTGCAGTATACATTCTATTATTTATAGACTGATCAATATACTTTTCTGCAACGGAGGTGGATTTCCAACTACCATGTCGTTTTAATGATGTAATGTTTCTTCTCGCATCAACTAACATGGTAGCGGATGACGCTAACGACTTTATTTCAGGAAGTTTTAAAGATTTTACTATTTGAAGCGTCGGCTCAAAGAACTCGCATGTTTTACAAATCAAGTTTTTTGTGGAACTGCCTAAGATAAAAAAATTATTAATTTTAACATTTTTGACCAATAAAATAAAGTATTTAGTTTGTCATTTTGCCGTTTTCCGTGGAAGAACGTTGTAAGTGGTAACGCACGAGATTTTGGCCCGGTGAGTTGTTCGATCATGTCGACAATAATTACAATAAATAAGTCACCTTCATTGCAAAATACACTAAATTATAGTAAAAGACGCATATCAAATGTTTCTCAGTAGCAATACAATAAAACAAAGCTAGCTAGGTGCAAGGGAGAAGAATATATAAGTAAAAAGTAAGTGGAAAAATGTTGTAACTGTACTAGTTTACTAGGAAAAGCCATAACGTTCTAAAACCATGGCAACACTTTTCTATAGTAAAAAATATTGCTAAGTACAAGGCAAGCATTTCAACATTTTCCAGTATTAAAAATTTATCCTTAGCATTACTTATTTCGGCTGCCAAAAAGTCCGATTTAAAGGACATGTGTCAGTACATGGATCTCATGTATCGTCCTTTTTACAAAAGTTTGACAATAGGGCGAGCCTTTGTTAAAAAAAATCTAAGAGATGTTAATTTGTGTAACACTAAATAATAAACATTAATAATACAACACCTTGTTTAATTTGTACATGACATTCTTTATAATATCTTGAAAAATGTACAGTTTATTGGAAAAACGTTGTAAGTTACAAAGCAGTTTGTGTCTCCTGAAAAGCTGAAGAAATGTAAGTTACATCGTTATTTGAGCCGACGCTTTATCGCTTTATTTGCTGAGACATTTCTCAGATTGTATTAATAATATATTCTGGGAAGTGCATTTTCCGTTTTCATAATTGCATAAGTGCTCAAAAAGCTAAGTTACATTTCTTACTTTTGTCGCAAGATAAATATTAGGTGCTTTATTTTATAAACTTGTTACTTTCTTCAGAAGTAAAATTTTTAGATTTTTTCGGTAGTGATTCTTCGCTTTGCCTTCTTAAATGTTTTCTTGTATTGATTTTAATGTTGTTGTTTACTTTTAATGTGCTTTTCAGCATAGACATTTTTTTTAAGTTACCTTGTTTACAATTACTGGATAGTTCTTTAAAATATGCTAAAAACACATTTTCTAAAAATGAATTTGTGTTTTTAAGCTTACTCCAATTTATAAAGGCGTTGCTCGGGTAAAAATAATCACGAACTGGATAGCATGTTTTAAGAGTCTGTTCATCCGATCATAAAATAATGAATCAAAGATATTATTTGCTGATATTTGGTCGATAATCCAATCGTAAAAATGCATTGTATTTTATTAATTGATCAAAAAAGAAATGAATATAATTATTAATTAAGTTTTTGTAGAAGGCTTAGTAAAGCGGAAGCAAATAAAGTGCTTGTAAAAATGGGCGGAATCAAATAAGTTAGAAATAGGTTTTTAGTATATTACTAATAACACAGATGATAAATCTTATTATAATATTTAATTAAAAAAATTGATACTTTCAAAGAAATAATGACGTTTCTCGAATTAAACATAATAAATATTCGCATGATGCGCACAGGACATTATTATATTATGTAGTTGCAGTGTACAATATGCAAGCAACTTCTTAGGAATTATATTCAACATAATGATATGTTTAGAGTGGACGCATATGCATTGTTTCATATTCATTTCCGTTATAGGTAACTAAAGAAGAATTAATTATACCTATAGCCTAGTAGTATTATATACTTATATATATATATAGTGTCTGATCTATGCTTGGTTATGTTGTTACACTTTAAAATTTAAAAAAAGAAGTTATTATGCTCCGACAATTTTAAAGTTAAAATTTATACTCCAATAAATTAAAGAGTGTATGAAACATTTCTAGCATAGTATAACAATTTTTCTTTTTACATGAGCATTATTCTTGGTTAAGTGGTATGATAACGATACTTTAATGTACAGAACATGCAGTTCCATTAGATGTCAATTTTGTGAAATAATATCTTACACAACTATTGAATTATTAATTTACAAGTACAAAATTGGTAGTTTGAAGTTTACTATTTTATTTGAAAAATGCACAGGCTGTTATTATTATAAGTTAGAAAATTGTGCTTTCAATTATAGAATACCTTATCAACTTAATTATATCATATGTTTTCTCATGCATTAGGCAAAGATTTTTTTAATTTTATGTGTATTTAGTTGTATTACAATATTACGAAAGATGTGGTAGGCGTTCGAGGATTAAAAAATTATTTAATATAAATACTCATTTCGCATCCTACGTTATTCTACTACTAATCAATATACTACAATATAAGAAATTATTACTAGAAGGTGATAAGTGTTCTGTTCGTATCTCAAATATTTCCTGAAATGAAATAATAAAACAGCTTACCGCGGTTTTATCACATTTTTTTACTTAAATCTTATGCGAATATTACACATTGTAAATTGTTTTATTATTTCATAATTATGAATTACAACATAGTAGAGGTCACATATTAATTTAATTAAGGTTTTAATGATCGACCACCTTGTTACGCCACTGAAACTATTTGTAGATGTAAAATTTAGATGTCTGAATGAAATGGAAATGCTACCCAAGTAGGTTCGGTTTCTTATGTGCATTTTTATGTCGTTAATAATGCAGAACGATCGCAGCCTCTTTCGACCCCTTATGTTTGACCAGTTCTTACATTACCTTCACAAATTCTTTATTATCTGAACCAATAATTTGTATATGGCATATCAAAGCAATTTAATGTGTTTTATGCAACATTGCAATAAAAATAACGGTGATAATGGAGGAGAGCCAATAATATAAAATATATAGTTCACATGTGCATCTGATAGGAATTTGTTTATGCTAATTCTACGAATTTATTAATAAATAAAACAATATGTGAATCATATTAATGTTTACATTAAATACAAACTAGCTGGAATTTGCTATAATTAGCAACCATAATAATTCTTGTAATATTTTTTATTCTTTGCAGCGAATTTGTAAAATTGGATCAGTAAATTATTCTATATGTTAAATTGATTAATAAATCATCTTGATGCATGCGATGTGTAGCCGCGGTCATGCATTTGCGCTCTTATATGCGGGAGGTATTGAACCTATCCAATTCTTAGAATCAGGTGCATTTTATGCATATATTACTCTCGTTCAGTAGACATTTCCAACCAAAAACAAATGCTAGTATTTATGATTACCGCGAATTCTTAATAATTCATAAATTTAATTAATAATTATTATTTACAATGAACCTGTAATTTGTAACAAACGTATTAACAAAACAAACAATTGTAGTGCAAACACGAATATATTAAAAATTCAAATTTATGGTTTACATTATGATAAAACAGTTAAATGTTATTTAACAATTCTTTTCTTGTTTATCTGATTTATAATAACCTCGAATTTATAATAATTAAATATAATTCTAACAATGATGTAATATCACAAATTTCCCATCTGTAAGTAAATGAATCATCATCTATCTCACATTGCGAACGGACCTGTTCCAACTTGTTTATAGAACTGTGTAGAGCCGTATAAGCGCCGTCACTGTGGTCAGGTCCATCGCGGCCACTCCTTTGACAAAGGAAGTTCTTGTATAGCATCCCCTTATCTACTCGGCCATTATATGTCACCAAAAAACTACACCTTTCCCATTAATAAAATTGTCCTCATTCTTGGGAACTACTACAACAAAATAGTCTCATGTATTACATAAATTCCGGAATACGAGTACCAAGAAGACAAGCTAATCATGTACACTATGCATATTTTCAGTAAAATATAAATATAAATATTTTAAATGTTTTTTGTATAAAATGAAACATTTTTGTTTGTAATTTAAACTGTTAATTATGTTTTGCACAAACTAAAAATCGGCGCTGTACATTGAACACGCAAAAATCTTTTTCTAAGAAACAAATAATACTTTCTTCAGTAGCCCTGTTTGTATAGTTTTTTTTTAAATTTTATTTGACTTATGAGCAGACGCTAGCCTATTATAGTAATTATGATTGTAAATAGTTTCAAAAATGTCCGATAATTATAGTAAATTACCTAATTTCTTAACACGCAGGCACCAAATTTTTTATAGATGTTTTTTTTAATGTTATTTCGAAATGTTTGTTAGTTACACGCGCTAATTAATTATTACGCTACAATGAATTACATTAGTAGTTATCTATTTTGGTTCATGATGAATCAAGCATCGTACGTTTAAATGTTAATTATAAGTATCAATTCTTCTGATCTATGTCTCTTAACAATTCTTTGATTCGGTTAAACATGTTGAGATGAAAACGTATTTCACTTTTATGTTGTTTTAAATTATTCAAATTAAAAAAAAAATATTGATTGTGTTGAGTTTTATAAAAAAAAATGTTTTAAAATTTATTAAATACTATAAATTATTTATTTATTAAATATTATATTTACTAACAATACCTGCCATAAAATGTAACTTTGTGTCTTTAAGACACAATTGTTTTATCATTCATTTTACATTGTGTTCTCATATATACAATACGGTTACTTACGTTATTATCACAGCGTAATGAATTATTTTTACTGTTTTATGTTTCCTGATTGTAAATAGTTCTTGTAGTTGTCAGAGAGGAATTGCAGAATAAATTTTCAAACAATAGACATTTTTAAAATATATTATAAATTTATGAATCAGCACGTAAATACTTTCAAGTTATTATCAATATAACGGTGTTTCCTAAACAATAAAATTTATTAATATATCATAGCTGAAATTATTTTAGAATACATTATAGTTTTTATTGCTCTGCTTGAAATATTATCATTGGATAATAAAATTGATTCTTAGTAAGTACATATTACTATGTTATATATTTGTTATTACAAATATTAATTGTTCATGATCTTAAACATACAAATATAAAGAAAGCACCTATTTCAAAATATAATTTTATTGTAAGGTAAGAAAAGGTGATACTATCAGGGTGTGAAATGGATTTGGAAGGTCTTGTCCACATAATTTAAGCGCCTAACAATTGACTCAGCAGTCACGTGTCGAGGGTTTATTGTGGATGTTTTGTCGGGGGTCTTTATACCAGAACCCTTGTGGATTTCAAGATCACCTTTAGATAAGTCTATTATGGCTCTACAACTGCATCCATCCATCCATCCCCTTCAGCTTCCATGGGACCAACAAGAATTCTTGAAAATAAAGTAATATTTGTGTGTTGTATGCAGCCTGCATATAAAAATATTTCTTTGCTTTTTTTGTACAGTTTTTAGTCTATGCATTGCTTTAGTAAAAATAAATAATTTGCTGTTAGCACTATTAAAACGTTTAATTTGAATTGTGCTAATATGCACATTAGATATTTTAGTTTTTTTTTAAATTATTAGATAAAAACAATGAAAATTGATAATAAATTTGTTGTAATTATTTATATGCTTTTATTATAAGTTTAACGGGGTTTGACCGATATGCTGAAATGAGCGTATGCTCTCGCAAATTTTGTGTTTACTTCTTAATATACTGGCCATGTAATAATATATCGCAACAGATGGCGCACCCGTTATTTGATTCATTTTTTTACAGAAGATAAATAAAGTTGCCGTATTTAAATTAATTTCAGTTTTTAATTAAAATAATTTTGAACAAATAATATGAATTTATGAATATTGTATAAGTTCTGAAAATTAATAAACAATTTTTGTATAAATAAAAAAAATTAACAGAAGATAATTTAATCTGTCTATTTAGCGATTTAAAATAATATATAAAACTGTATTGCTGATTTGCTCTTTTTTTTTTTGTATAAGAAAGTTATTATTATAATTGAAATTAGCATGTGGACATATACAGGGACAAAAAAGGACAAAAAACGTACGGCTGAATAACGTTATTTTTTAACCGATTTGTATAATTCAAAAACCATTTTAAATGGTTTTTTGAGTATTATAAAGAAAGATACACACATGTATGTTTTTATTTTTAGTATAGTTGCTATGACAACAACAACAACATACATTTTTTTTTTTTTTTTTTTTTTAATCTTTATGATATTCTTAATACAACCATGTAAAATAATAATACACTTTTATAACAAATTTTTTTGATAAGTTTAAAAAACATATTTATTTTATTATTCACCCTTACGTTTTTGTCTGTATTAAAACAATTAAAAGGCCTTTGAAAAAAATCTTTTGGTAATTTTGCAAAATACGACTTCACTGCGTTTTCCGATGAAAAGCGGGCTGGGACTGTATGTATGGCGTATGTTCTAATTCTTTAAAGCTTTATTCATTGACTACCTAGTTCTTAATTGCGTGATATTGTATTGTTTTTTGACACACGGCGATCTAAACTTAAACCGCCAAACGTTCAACGCTGATTTTTCAGGTTAAAATAAAAAAAAATTATTTACAAATTTATTTCTGAAAAAGAATGAAGTGAAAAAAAGAAAATTGAGAAAAATATTTAAATATTATCTGTCAAAAAGCTTTTTTCTGATAATGTTTTAACATTTCTCAATGGACACAATTTTAAAAAGTTTTAGAAATCTTAAATTTATTCAAATTATTTTTTAAAGTTTTTAATTCTACTCTAGCTCGGGGTTGAGGAATTGCATTTTTGGAAATATATAGACAATATATAGACAAAAAGTCTTATTTTAACTTCAAATATTAGCCCTGAACGTTTGGCGGTTTAACTATGGGTCATCCTGTTTATTCATATTCAATTAAGAGAATCTTCTCAGCGTCGCAGAAAACTGTGGCCATCAGTTTTTGCGCAGAAAATTTTGTTTTTGCTTTCTTGTGTGGTGAAGAACCTTTATGGACTTATGGTCTTAGGTCTCATCCCCAGTTACAGTTTTATAGAAGAAGTTTTATTTTGGGTTAAAGCAGTCAAAATGTTTTCGCAAATTTACACAGTTTTTGTTCAGGACTACTAAGCAGCTTGGGAAACCATTGTACTGCCATTTTGCAAATCTTTATTTAGAATTTAAAAACAATATGTTTCTTATATTGAAACTTTTACTGGGCGTTCAATAAACACGAAATCTTCAACTTTGTTGATTGATGATTTTGTCAGTTTGTGCTTTGTGCTTTCAGAGCCTTTACACACTTTAGGTCATTATATATGGGTTTTCTGTCCTATTTGAACTGCTCTCACCAATATTTGACTTGAGAATAAGATGGACTATTTTTTCATACACTGCCATCATTCTCTTATGAATGTTCTTTGGGCTACTGCCCTCTTTCGTTAAAAATTGATGTAATTTACTTATTTTTGTCTCTTTAAACCAAAAATGACACTACAAAATTTCACAGAAAGACCGGATTTTGAAATTTTTGACATTTTAGCATTTTTTAAAAATTATTTTTTTTTTCTGCTTTACAATTTAAGACTAAGTCTTGATATCTGTCTTTTAGTCTTTCTCTGATGCTGACGTTCAGTTCCCTATCCATCCATCCATGGGTGTTTTTTACTTTGGGGTCTTTGGTATTTAGCGTATTTGGCGGTTCTGTTGTGGTCTCTTCATTGTTGTCTTTGTGATCTGACTCATCTAGCTACGTCTTTGGTATTCTAGTTTATGGTTACTTCTTTTATTGTTCTAAGAGTTTTGATTTTTGTGTTTATTAATACTTTAGTTTAGCACGGGTTTCAGAGGCTTTGGTTAGGATCGGCCGTACACAAATTTTATAGATCCTAACTTTGTTTTTCCAAGTCTCACCTCTTAGGCAGCTTGAGATTTTTAAGGTTTTGATAGCATTTGTTTTTACTTCTTTTATCAAATTCCTGGCGTTTGATATCAGCGACCCAAGATAATTAAATTTTATTACTTGTTCTATTGATTCATTGCTCACCTTTTAATTTGCAGCGGATGGGGTCTTTACAATTGGCTTTTGTCTTTTTGCTTAATATAATTATGTTTTTTTTTTCTGCTGTTGTCTTGAATTTAAACAAAAACCGTTGCAGATTATCAACGTTTTCTGCAATTAGTGCAACGTCGTCGGCGTTAAATATAATTTTTAGTTCTTTAATTTGTGTAGTTGTTTTATTTTGTCCAAACTTCATGTTTTCTTATGTCAATGGCTCTATAAACTTTAATATAGGTTTTGCTGTTTCTGTTAGGCTTATTTTTTGAAAACATTTTGTTGTTTTAAGATCGGATTTTGCTATTTTTGATATTTTATAAATAGAATTTTGCAATTTTGAACAGTTTCAGTCCAAATTTTGGAGCTTTCTGACAATAAAATATTTTTTACGAATAGAGTTTGGCACGTTTTAACTGTTTTTGACCGAATTTTGGTTCTTTCTGACATAATTTTAATATATATATATATATATATATATATATATATAATGACCGAATGTTGTTATTATTGACATTTTATAAATAAAACATACATTTTATACTCAAACCAATCTTCTTGTTTTGTGGTCTTTATAGTTTATAGCAAATATTATGTAGGAGTATTGTTCTAAAATGGGCTGCTTCAATGTTATTTTACTGTGCTTCACTTTGGTTATTGCCAAGAATTGTATTAACCACTGTTTTGTCTGTGTTTCAGAATTGTGCACGAAATATGTATCTATATGAAAACTAAATTCTGAAAGTTACTTTGACATGGGTGGCGAATTATGCATTAAATATGTATCTACATGAAAATTGAATTCTGAAAGTTAAGACATGTATGGTGAATTATGCATGTGGGCCACGTTTGTGAATTTGCAAGTTAGTAGTTTTAAGATTCAAAAATTTCTCTTTCAATAGTTTAACAGAGTTAACATTGAGAATGAATTGCTAACATAAACGATATAACACTTACATTTGATTATACAGTATGCTACATACGTTCATGTAAGTCATACAACTTGGCTTGAATGAATAATATTTGTTTTTGGCCATTATAAGGCTTGCAAGTGCATGTAGCATACTTAACACTGTGAATTTGGTGAAACGGTTTGTGAAAGTAGTAACAAATTTGTAGAAAAAAGTTTTAGAATAAAGTAATTTTATTGTACACTCAGTAAAAAGTTTTTACATATATGTGAAAAATATATTTGATTCTGCTATTAGCAGTTATTCTTCAAGATTTTGTGATATCTTACACTATTTTTTTCTTCAGATAACCAAAGGTTTTATTTTATTAAATATAGATTCATAATATTATAGCAGAGGTTTACATATTTCTGCATTTTAGTTATTCGCAAATTTGTGCATAAATAAAATTTATAAATCTTCTCCTATTAGTTATAATATCTAATAAGGTTTTCTAGAAACATGGAGAATGTAAAAACATTGAGTTTTTATAAAACTGATATCTTTTATATCTGATTTAACTTCATTTTTCATGTATAATTTGTATATTGTTTAGTTAATGAGAATTTAAACTACATTATCTATAAAAAACAACAAAACATTATTAATTATTAAAAGGAATTTTGCATTTTTAGTATCAATTACTATGTGTGACACATGTGCAGCTTTAAAAGTAAGCTAGGAGTACAGTATTCTATTTTATAATTAATCTAAGAAATAATAAAAGTTTATAAAAATACATTGTATTTACATATAATCAATTAATTTTCAGAAAATTGTGTTTTGGCAATTTTATCTAATTATGATAAGCTTTGTAGAAATAAGTTATTTCCATGAACTGATAAGTAATTTGATAAGAAATAGTCGATTATTTACAAACATTTGCTATTATAAAATATCTAAACAAATATTATATGTATCAAAGTTGAAAATATAAAAGACCACATGCGTTGAACTCGATGATAATCTACTTCACCTGCAAATTATATTACACACCAGAAACATATCAAAAGTATCCTCACGTAAATAAAATCTCACGTGATTCATTAGTGGGATATCAGAACCAGTGCTGGACGTGATAAATTTTAATAATTAACCGTTTAAAATGCACTTGCAGTTACTTTAATTAATTGATTAAAGAACATTGTTGTTAGTAGTTTAATACCAGTTTAATTATTTGTATAATATATTGTAAAAATTATAATACAATTTCAGCTTATGCTTTAAAATGAGAAAATTATGCAACCATAATATATTTTTACTTCCTGTTAATTGGAAGTTGTTACTAGGCAATTTCAATAATTACCGAATAAAAGTGCATGTAATCGTTCGAAGAATATTCAATCAAGTATAAGATGATACTCTTTTTTTTACGCGAGTGCGATCAAGGTTCGATGCACGTCTACAAGCCGTCGCTACATTACATGAAAGAAAGCCGTGAATAATTTGTAACAAGTTACACGTAGCCCTTTAGTTAAATAATGTTTTTATGTCATCCGTATTATTTTCAATTACTTATTGGTGATGCGTTATGGTGTGTGTCCGGGAAATTGATACGGTACGATTGATTGACCACCCAATAGCTCGATAAATAAAACAATGATTATTATGTAATATTGAAACAATTAGATCAGATTCTAGGAAACAGCAACAATAAATTGTAGCCACAAATCACAGGAGGGGAATTTACACAATTACCCAGAGTAATATTTATATTATATGTTTGATAGGAAATAGATTAGATAAAAGTATTCGGAATTGTACCAGCGATAAACTAATAAGAAGAAATTAACAAGCCTAATAATCATTCGTTTTTTTTTAGTAATTTCTCACAATTATAAAATAAACGAAATAGTCGCACTGTTTCTTAGATGTCATTTCGTTAATATATATAATCTGCTGTGTATTCTCCGAAGTTGTTATGTAACGATATTGAGCACATACTGTGTGCAAGACGCATGTGACAAACGGTAACAAGTGGGAAAAAAGTTGTCACACTCATATAAAACAAGTCGCTTTGACATATTACCGGCATCTTTTTGCGCCCTATGCCAGCGGCGACAGAGATCTGAACGGAAAAATATATCTATCTACTTTATATTAAATAAATGGAAATATTGAAACCTACATTTTTATCTTGTCAAAAGAAGTAAATTATCTATTATTATACCGGCCCCACATGTTTATGCTAGCTTTAACTAGCATTAACTATCCGTGAAAATGAAAGGTGTGGTCGGTGAACAACTGTTGAAGTTGGAATTACCTGAAAGAGATCTCAAACTTTAGCGCCTAGGGAAGTTTCTAGGAAATAAGGGCGGTGGAAACAATAAAAATAGGCAGAACCCACGTTGACATGCGTTTGATATATAGACGTTCCTTTTTGTACTGTCAGTCTGTAGTGGCATTCTTTTTATTTACTTTTATTCTTTACAAAATTCATGCGAAATAGCCGATTCAAAATCTTTGAAGTGGGCATAATTAATTGTATTTATAATCAATTTATGTTACTGGTAGATACAATTAAATTATGATATTATATTTTTAATAAATATGATTAGATATTCTTACGTCATAATTGCCAATGTTAATGGTTGACAAATTCCCGGAACAATAAATACCTTAGATATTTATTTATCAAATGATATTTAATTATAGTCCAATTTGCATATTTTTACTGATTAAAACATGTTTATAATTACTTGAAAATATTTGCGGATGTGTGTTTAAATATGATATATGAAAGCCTAAGCGAAATCCAATTTTTTAAATTATAGGTCTAGAGATACGTATGCGGATTGATCAAGATAAAAAAATGAACGAACCCCAAACAGGTATCCGTTTAGCTTTGAAATATTAAATTGATTTATAGTCTTTTGTGTTTCATATTGATTTCTCAAAAAATATTTAAGTATGTATATTCTTGGAACATTACTCATAAAATGTCGTAAACATATATTTTCTTTGTTTCGTATTTAATAATCATTTTTGCATTACAATTTAAATTAACCAAATAGTGTGTGTTCTCAATTTATGGACAAGCGTTGTATTTGTCTACATGTAATAAACACGGTTCACATTTGTAAACAGGTTGTTAGTTCACGTCCTTTTGTAGGAGAATCCACTGCAGTTTATTTTATTTTATTGGCGCGCATACTTTTGAAGCCATACCGGACTTACTGTTACAGTTAACTATTGTCATTTGATTCTTGTTAACCACTAAATGAACCATTAAAACGAATAAATATGTAAATAAATGTATTAATTAGGCAGAAAGACCTCGGTCAGTAGCCTTTTTAATATTCAAACTTATTAAAATCCAACATGTATAATTATTAATGTCTATATACAAATATGGAGTAATAGTTATTTATGTGTAAAAATATGTTTTATGGCATGAGTGTCTAGCCGAACGAAAAAAAGGGAATGATTGTCATAAAACTTATTTGACATACACGAGTTTCATACAGTTTATTTTGCTATTAAAAATTGCTTCTCTGTGAAAATTGGCTTTTTATACTCTATCGATCTTACCAACCTAGTTCTAGCCGAAGATCTTTTGAATATGAGAGGTAAAATAAGACAAGTGATTAACATACAGATAAAGCGTTGAAGAAATTCACAAATAATTTATGGCAAGCAGAGTAGGATTTGAACTCAGTACCCTCAGCATGAGAAGCAAGCATCTAAGCAAAAAACATACGCCGCTGCTTTTCTCCGGTGGTTTAAAAAACAAACAATTAATTAACTGGTTCTAAATTATTCTAAAATGCATCAGAAAGTCACAAAACGAATTCAGATGTATATATTTGTTATTTATTGCTTTGTTTAGAATTATTACAATGTTGGCCGTACTGCCCGAGGTTAGTAAAAATTAATAAAGTGTCAAAGTTTCTACAGTTTTTTTTTTCTCTAGACGCTCGTGCAATAACATTTATTTTATTATAAATATTTTTTGCACAATTGTGTTCTATTCTGTATTTACCGATATTGTTGAAACTAACGGTAAATAATTTTTACTAAATCACTGTATATTTCTATGAAAATGGAAATAAGTATGGTTTTATAATATTTAACAAAGCACTAAGTTGGTAAGTAAAAAATAACATTTATTTATTTTAACTACATGCAAATTTAAAATTTACATTAATTGAATGTGCATTTATTAAATTACTGGAGTTTCATTTTTTTATTGCTTCCAGAAAACTTGAATTTTTAATATTGTTATTTCTTTCTTCAGATCCCATAACTAACGATATATTTTCATCTGCGTCACATTGTGGTTAATTATTAGTTATAGATGCGGCGAATGAGAATCGGTGTGATCGTTTTGATTGTGCAGTATCTTTTTACAAAATTTGATTTAACTGCAGAAGACTTTCATTGCATTTGCCTTGACGAGATTCGTGAAAAAAATCTTTCAGATATGGGATTTTATGGACTAAGATTAACATACTTTCTGAGGATTTCTAATAAAAATGAATCTTTTCTGCCTGGTTCATTCAGAATTGTAAACGTTCGAGGAATATTTGTTTTTGTGTTTAGTAAATTAGATAATTATCACTTCTCCTTTGTCTTCGATATTTTTAGGCTCAGATTAAACAGTTTTTCCTTATTGTAGGCCTCATCAATCTCAATTATTATTACTGCTTAAAAGTAATTGCTTATAGACATTTTAAAACGTCAAGTAAATTGACTATTCAGAGATGTAATACCGAAACTTTGAAGAAAATTTTTTAACGGCATTATTGACACGGAATAAACTTTCAAATTCTATTTACACATCTTTTTTCATCTTTTATTGCATTAGTTATTATTATTTATTGATTTCTCCACACATTCTACACATTTTGTTTTCTTTATTCATATAAAATTTGCAAACTTTTTCATAATTTTATCATCTAAACTGAACTTTGCGATTATCTTTTTTTGTTTTTATGTACTTTTATTATTATCATGTACATAATTATCAAAGTATTTTATCATGTTATTTCCATAATTATTGCATATTTTTGGTTGTACTCGATTTATTTATTCTTTTTTTTTTCTCTTGCATTTCTGTAACCACGCACTGTTATTGGTTTTAGGTTAGATGTTGATCAAGTTCTAAACTCTGTGCCGTAACTAGGGCGGTCGCAGGTCGGTGGGGGGCGCAGATAACACCTTAAAAACATGATTTTAGAAGTTTTAAACATGAAAGAAAAAAATTAAGAATTTGCTAGCAATAAAATTAAAGGAAAGCTCTCTGAACAGAGACTTGTGGAAAAAATCTAAGTTTTTTTCAGTGTGTCATTTTAATAATAAAAAAAAATAATACAAAAAAAATTAGCTAACGGGCTAACGGGACCATGGTTAATTTATAGACAAAAACGGAAAACAATATTTTGCTTTCCTTGACTTCTTTTTAATAAAAATCAAGCATTGAATAACATGATATAGCTCATCTTTAGTTAATCCAAAAAAGGTGTTTAGTAATGGCGACATTTAAGTCCGCGGGTACCCTATCATGAAAAATCATCATCTCACCCTTAGAAAACGTCATAAAGTAGAAAAAAAAACAAAATAAGTGTTTAATATACTCATCTATCCAAAATGCAATAGACTATGAAAAAGAAAAGTGACATATTTTGAAAGTTCAATATTAGTGTAATATTGTTTTTTGCAGAAAATAATTTAGCACTTAGAAGAAGTTGCAAAAAATAGGTTAGTCTCATTCCGGCATGTTATTAGGGGCAATTGATATATTTAAGTATATTCCAGAATTAAGGTCGCACATCAAATCTCATAAAAATGCAATTCAGATACCCGATGGTTATCAAAGGCAAAACAGTTACTGTTTTATATGGACAAATTGTGGATAGTGTGAATGTTTTGACTGATTTGACATCACCATCTTTTAATGTTGAAACAATTTACAATAAAATAATATTACAATAGATATAGCTGCAAAAAAGATTATCTAAGCAAATAAAAGCAAGTATTTGGAACAAAGATTTTCAATAGTATGGAAAGCATTTTTTACAAAAAAAAAGAAAACGGACTAAAAGACAAGACATGGATGAAAGCTTTGATGCAAGTTTTAATATGACTAAAAAAATATGATGTTTCAAGTTATAGATACATTATTCATTTATTTAAAAAGGAAGTTTGAGAAGCTAAACAGGATTGATGAAGATTTTGATATTGATGAAGGTTTTTTGACAATTACTGGTTTAAAGAAAACTAATACCGCAAATTTGAAGAAGGAATCTTTGAACTTAAAAATATAATAATGATATAAATGCAGTATTTTTTTTAAATAGAGTGTTTGAAGTTTCATATTAGTGAATTTTTACTAAACGATTCAACATCTTTTCTAAATTTAATTCAAGCATTACTTGATTTTTGCTTAGAAGATTTCTTTTTAATGCTGAGGTTGCTCTTAAAAAAATTAACGTTGCCGGTTACAACTGCATCATGCAAAAGAAGTTTTACCAAGTTGAAAGAATTAAAAATATTTAAAGTTGACTGTGAGTCAAGAAAGGTGCTCAAAACAGACAAGTTTGCCTCAACCAAGGAAATAAAGGTTAATTTTTCAAAAATGTTTTATATGTGTTTTTTTAGTTACTATATATTTTGAGTTACGCTTTAAGAGTTATTGATGCAATTATTTTAAAATTTTTATTTATTGTAGTTTATACCATTAAATAAATAAAAAATAATTTATTGTTTAATTTTTGTTTTAATGGGGAGAGGGGGGGCGCAAAAAGATTTCCACGCACCGGGCGCATAAAAAGCTAGTTACGGCACTGTCTAAACTTAACATATTGTACTCAGAGTATATATTATAAGTATTATTACTTTCATTTAAACATAATTTATTTTCTAATCTTTTAAATTTGAGTGCAAATAGTGTTTTATTTATTAAATTAGATAATTCTTTGCTGCATATAAGGATATTTGAGTTTCCGCTCATAGAGCATCATGTTTTAACTAAGCTACCAAAAATATTTTCTTCCTAATTTTTATGCAATCAAACTTTTTTTTAATTAATTAATATCTAACACCTGTCGTGTATTGTGTGTTGTTTGCTTTTCTAGCTAAATCTTGAATGTGCCCATTCCCATTCTGTTATACGTACTGAACATATATATTTAAATGATATTGCTTACGATTTTTTGGTTCTTTAATTTGCAATCTTATAATTACTTATTTGTGTATCTAATATAACTTATTTTGGGTTAACATGGCGTTACCTAACCTAACCTAGTCTATAGTATTTTATTGTACCATATATTCTAGTCAGATGGTGTAACATATGAACTGCCTAAACTTTTTATGTAAAGCCGCGTTATGGCGGGGCTACACTAAGGCAACTTTGCCGGGCGGCCGGTGTCGCCCGGCAAAGTTGCTCAAAAACTTCCTTGAAATATTAAAACCCGCGGCCAGATAAAGCCGCCGGCACAACCCGCGCGGCAAAAAACTCCGTGCGGCCAAATGTGGATAATTTAGAGCAACTTGCGGCATAGCTTTAATAAAATAATTTATTTATATTTAATTCCACGGTTTGAAATTAGATTTGAATAAAGTTTTGTTATAAAATTGGTATAATTTTTATTGATTGTAAAATAAAACCCTAAAAAATGCTGATATTATTGTAAAATTAAACTAAAAAGGATAATTTTATTAATTTAATTTTACAATAATAAACCTAGTTTATGAAACTCTTGTGTTTTTTTTTTAATTAATCCTGCTTTCTTGCTAAATGTCGTACATTTTTACTGATTAACAACAATATTTAACCCGCGTCAGTGTAGTCCAAAATTACTCGCGGCTTGAGTTTCCGTGCTGAGCCCCGTGGGTTTCGGTCGGCCTTGCCGCGTGTGCCGCCCGGCTATCTTGCTTTAGTGTAACCCCGCCATAGACTATGACATATATACAGGGTGTCCGGAAAATACGTGTACAACATTTGACGACAGACTCCTGACGTCAAAATAGGTCGATCTAAGCCGACTTAGTTATATCCAAAATTGTCTCGTTTAGCCGGTAGAGGGCGTAAAAAAAAACAAAAGTATAACAAAGTTAAAAGTATCTATTGTAAGAAACTAAGTAAAACAAAAACATTACTTAAGCAAATGTGTAAAATGACCGCCATCTTGCTGAATACACTTATTAACACTCTTTAAAAAATGATATTGGACCCTATCTAATGTCTCGGGATTATTAAAATGGTTGCTTGCATTTAAAATCCGCTGCAATAAATCATCGCGTGTGTTTACCGGAGTCTTGTAAACTTCTGTTTTAATAGCGCCCCACAAAAAGAAGTCACACATATTTTACTCAGGAGAACGTGGTGGCCATTTTAATGGTGCATCATTGCCTCTTCCAATCCATCGGTTGGGATATTGATGATGTAAGTATTGCCGAACGGCAACGGAAAAATGGGGCGGGGCACCATCATGCATATACCACATTTCCCTCCGAAGTAAAAGGGGCAAATTCTCCAGAAGAATTGGTAATGTGTCTTGCAAAAAATTTAAATAAATATTTCCATCTAACCTGTCTGGAATAACAATGGGACCAATAAGGTAGTGATCAATAATACCTGCCCAAATATTAATTTTAAATTGATGCTGATGATGTGCAACTTTAATGGCATGTGGATTTTCATCGGAATAAATATGTTCGTTGTGCAGATTGGTTACCCCAGATCTTGTAAAGCATGCCTCGTCAGTAAACATAATTTTTCTACAAAAATTTGGAACAAGGATTCTTTTGTTTCTAATAAATTGACAAAATGTAAGCCGCATGGGGGGATCAGTCGGTAAAAGTTCCTGGACTTTTTGTATGTGGTAAGGATGTAACAACTGTTCTCTTAAAACCTCATTGACAATCGTTTTAGGAACATTTAACTCACGTTCTAAGAGACGGGTACTGGTACTTGGTTCTTCTTCAACTCTTTCCAGAATCATCTCTTCTGTTTCCACAGTTCGAGTTGTTCGCATACGATCCCTGCCTTCAAACTTTTTCTCAAAACTGCCCGTTTCCCGAAGATGACGCTCAATATTGGCAAATGTTTGGTGGTTTGGTATTCGACGGTTAGGAAACCTCTCCATGTAAACCCTAACACTCTGACGCCCATTTCCTTGACAAAACCCGTATACCAGGAGCATGTCAACTTTCTGAGAGTTTGTATAATTTTCCATTTTTAATGGTAAAATGAACTTGTAATTCAAGAATGTTGATCGTATACTTGAGTAAATTTCATAGACTGGTGACAATTTGTCAATAATTGTCAAATTATTAAACGCCATAGCAACAAGGTCACTTAAAAAATTATTGTTACAGGTAATTTCTTTTTAATATTTACAAATTTTTGACGCCCTCTACCGGCTAAACGAGACAATTTTGGATATAACTAAGTCGGCTTAGATCGACCTATTTTGACGTCAGGAGTCTGTCGTCAAACGTTGTACACGTATTTTCCGGACACCCTGTATATATATATATATATATATATATATATATATATATATATGGGTAATTCCATTACTTTTCGACCAATTTGAAAAAGTCGACCTCTTTGATTTTGCTCAAATTTTCAGGGATCAAAATATAGATGAAAAAAATGAGATTTCCAAAATTTTGGACCTTAGAATATTGCCTGTTTAAAATGACACACATTTGAAGGTCAGAAATTTTACAATAAAACGTCATTTTTAGCTTAATTTGTATCTCAATTTTTGGGCTTCTGGAAAATGATAAAAAGGTCTACGATAGCTCAAATTATTCCTTATTACATGTACTTTAAAACCCATATTATTATGTTTAATATCGTGGCAGTCATTTTGATATATTAAACTTTAAACATTATTCCAAAAAAAACCGTAAATTTAGCAAAATCGCAAAACTTTGCTTTCTTTAAACCGTTGTAACTTTGTAAAATCTTAACAAAATTTGATTTGCAAGGTCTAGATTTCCTCGTGTTTAATTTTTTTTTGAAGTGATCACACAATACTTATAGAATCAATACGTATACACCATTATTTTGATGCAGGAAGTTGCACATGTTTTTGCGATCTTCAAAACTTGTAATTTTCAGGTCCCGTAAAAGCTCTGTCACCCTATGTCAATTTCAGTCAAAATTTCAGTAAATACTCTTTAGAACACAAGGAAAAAGGTTATTCATATGAGAAATGGTATATCGGGCATTATCAAGAAATTTTTATTATTCAAAAATTGTCAAAATAGGCAAACCGCATATTTCTGTATCTCAATTTTTGGGCTTCTGGAAAAAGATAAGAAGGTCTACGTTGGCTTAAAATATTCCTTATTGCATGTACTTCAAAACCCATATTTGTATATTTAATGTTGAGGCAGTCATTTTGATATATCAAGCTGTAACCATTAATTAAAAAAAAAACGTAAATTTTGAAAAATTGCTAAATTATGCTTTGTTTAAACCGTTCTAACTTTGTCAAATCTTAAAGAAAATTGATCCACAAGGTATAGATATCTTTGTGTTCAATCTTTCTTTAAAGTAATTACACTAGACTTATAGAATCAATTTATATTCACTACTATTTTGATGCAGGAAGTTGCACATGTTTTCGCTATTTAAAAAACTTGTAATTTTCAGGTCCCAAAAAAACGCTGTCACCCTATGTCGATTTTAGTCAAAATTTCAGTAAATACTCTTCAAACTACAAGAAAAAAAGTTATTCATATGAAAAATGGTATATTTGGTATTATCAAGAAGCCATTGAGAAAATGCAAGTCGTTGTGCTGCGTCGCCTGGTTGTAAGTGTTTTACTTTTGATAATAATATGGGTGAACATTTTCACTAAAAAACGCGTCCAAAAAGTTGTTTTTTGTCAGGAAATCTTAATTGCTAGGGCATTACCATTACAGAGTCCGTAAACAAAAATGATATTTGCGTATTTTCTATGTTGAATAGCATTTTTATCAAATTTCACTAACCGAACCAAAGAAAACTGTTTTAACAAGTATCAAAAGCTTGCATTAATGCACACTTGATAAAGTAATGTTGTTTTCTTTGTGTTTTTTGCAAAATAAAAAGTTTTTTAAATATTTTGTATTTGTTGACTATCTCAAAAACAAAGCAAGATAGACAAAAAGTGATTTAAATTTTCTGAATTTTGACGATTTTTGAATATAAAAAAATTCTTGATAATGCCCAATATACCATTTTTCATATAAATAACCTTATATTTGTGGTCTGAAGAGTATTTACTGAAATTTTGACTGAAATCGACATAAGGTAACAGCGGTTTTTCGAGACCTAAAAATTTTTGAAGATCGCAAAAATATGTGCAACTTCCTGCATCAAATTAGTGGTGAATATGTATAGATTTTATAAGTCTTATGTAATCATTTTAAAGAAAGATTGAACACAAAGAAATATAGACCTCGTGGATCAAATTTCTTTAAAATTTAACAAAGTTAGAACGGTTTAAACAAAGCACAATTTTGCAGTTTTGCTTAATTTACGGTTTTTTTTGGAATAATGTTTGAAGCTTGATGTATCAAAATGACTGCCCTAACATTAAATAGACAAATATGGAATTTAAAGGACATGTAATAAGGAATATTTTGAGCCATTGTGGACCTTCTTATCTTTTTCTAAATGCCCAAAAACTAAGATACAAAAATGTGCGGTTTGCCAATTTTGACAATTTTTGAATATTAAAAAATTCTTGATAATGCCCGATATACCATTTCTCATATAGATACCCTTTTTTCTTGTGCTCCAAAGAGTATTTACTGACATTTTGACTAAAATCGATATAGGGTGACAGAGCTTTTTCGGGACCTGAAAATTACAAGTTTTGAAGATTGCAAAAATATGTGCAACTTCCTGCATCAAAATAGTGGTGTATACGTATTGATTCTATAAGTCTTGTGTGATCATTTTAAAAAGAGATTAAACACGAAAAAATCTAGACCTTGTGGATTGAATTTTGTAAAGATTTGACAAAGTTAGAACGGATTAAAGAAAGCAAAGTTTTGCAATTCTGCTAAATTTACGGTTTTTTTTGGAATAATGTTTGAAGCTTAATATATCAAAATGACTGCCACGATATTAAACATAAAAATATGGGTTTTAAAGTACATGTAATACGAAATTTTTTGAGACATCGTGGACCTTTTTATCTTTTTCCAGAAGCCCAAAAATTGAGATACAAAATAAGCTAAAAAAGACTTTTTATTGTAAAATTTCTGACCTTCAAATGTGTGTCATTTTGAACAGGCATTCTTCTAAGGTCCAAAATTTTGGGAATCTCATTTTTTTCATCTATATTTTGATCCCTGAAAATTTGAGCAAAATCAAAGAGGTCGACTTTTTCAAATTGGTCGAAAAGTAATGGAATTACCCATATATATATATATATATATGTCTATGGCATCTCTGCCTTTTCTAAACCCTGCTTATTAGTTTATTCTCTAGTGTCATGGCGTATATCTTGTATGCTGTATTAATTAATCTGATTTCTCTATAGTCTTTTTTTTAATATAAAATCACTGGTTTTGTAAGGCCAGTATATATTGGCCTTAGAAGACCTACTTTTTATTTGCTTGGGAATCATTTCCTTTCTATACTTTATTTATTACCTCTCTTAATATCTCCTAATCAATTATTTTGTTTGGTACATCTATGCTTCATTCTGTATCTTATCAACACGACGTGTTTTTTTGTATTTGTTTCCTTATTGTGATTTCTTCTAGATGTAGAAGTTGACTTTCGGGGTTTTTTGGTTTTGATCTTTTTTTTCCTGTCTGTTTCATCAAATAATCTTGAATAATATTTTTGCAATTTTTCTATAGTTTTCCTTTCTTTGTTTGTGTACTTCTACTTTGATTGTAATACTTTTATTTATATTTTTTGTCTGTATGTTACGCATTTTTTGGTTTTGGTTGCTATTTTATTTTTTTATTTTTTTATTTGCGTATCCTCTTCTTCGGTTTTCTTTTCTTCTGCTTGCATTTCTTGTTTTACTTTCTGCTTCTGGTTATTTTTTTTCTCTGTGTCCTTTTTACTGTCGCTTCTTTTATTTTTTTAGTTTTGCTTTCTAAATTAATTTCTTGTAAATTTTTTTAAAAGTTTCTTTATGTAACTTTTTGTGCTTTCTTTCGATCATATTACTTTTGTTGTTGTTTTTTCTTTTATTTTTATTTGGTTTATTTATTATCATCTGTTAAATGTACTTCTAATGGCTGGTGATCTGATTCTACTCTTTCTCCCACTTTAAGTTTCTTTATTTTATGCCACCTTTGTTTATTTACTACCACGAATCAATTACCGATTGACTATTTATTTCTGCGTATGTCTATTCTGCTTCTTTATCTCTTACTATGTTACCATTTAACATGTGCTGTTTTTTAATTTTTTGTTTGTTTTTTTTTACTGTTTTTTTTTGTATTTTTTTGTGATAATAGTGTCCAAAATATTTTTTCTTTCTTTTTACTCTTTTTTGTTTGTTTATCATTTCAATTTATACTCGTTTGCCATATTTTTGATTTTTTTTGCCTTTTTATCTACCCAGGCTTAGACTATTTCAATTACATTTTAATGTTGATTTAAAAAACTTATTCTTTATTGATTAGTCTGGCTAGGTTTCAAAATATAATTGCCATTGCTGCCTCCTTACTTGAACCACTTTCTACCTTCCATACCCACCATTTACTATTGATACACACTGCTTAGTATCTGACTTTTCTTTTTCTTTTTTTGATTCGTTTTTCATTATTTAATTTTCATTTGTATTGCTCTTTCATCTTTTGTTAAGTCATCATCTATGTATGTTATTTTTTGTTGATTTTAAAATACTCTTCTTTTCCAATAATTTCTTTTTCATCCATAGAATGCAACTTAACTAACACTTAAATTAATATTTAGGTTTTCTGCCACTTTTGTCATAGCAATATCGTTTCTGAACTATAGCAACTAAATAGTCTTAGATGACACGAATTTTGCTACTAGAGGAAATTTATATGATAAGCCAAATTTATTTATTTATTTATTTAATGCACAGAAAAGATTATTATTTTGATAAATGGAAGGTTTGAGTATAAACATTAAGAAAACAGAATACTTTGAGGACTTTGATAGCTATTTATTATGACTAAAACTAGGGATTATAGTGGACACATACTATTAGACTTAAAAGAATTTATAAGACTTTATAGAACTATGAGCGGTGTTACTAAACTAATTAATGATATTAAAGGACAATGTAGTGATTTTTCAAAACACCGAGTAGTATAGTAGTATAGATATGATATCTGAGGTAATAAAAAACCTTCCAAATACAACCTGTCTAGTTATAGCCATGTTCTAACTAGGCAGGTGGCATGCACTACTATTATTAAGGCTACAATAATTTTCCACTCAAAATAGTTATTTATATTATCTGTTAACATTTTTAGAACATTATGTTTAGCCTATTAACATTATTTTCTAATAATTTCAACAACACAAATAAGTCTGAAGATGATGCCGATGCATTGAAATTGAAAAAACAGCCAAAATATATTTTTTCATCCAACTAAAATTTATGATCCCCCAATCACAATCTAGTAAAATACTCAAAAATCATTTCTGTCTTAAAATTAAAAATTATTTCAAACAAAAATAAAACAACCTGAATGAAATATTGAAAAATTTACAACCAGTTGCACATCAATTAATAAACTTATTTTCAATATTTGGAGGAAGGTTTTTTTATTACATCATATATTATATTTGCTCTAAATCATCGCAACTCTACTCTTTCTAGCATAATTATGACTCTGAAAAACATATAAAATGTGATGAAATGTGTGTGCAACAAATAGTTATTTTTGCAACAATTTTTATTAAACGAATGTTTAGAAGAAAATGAATGAAAGGCATTATCGGTTTATGTAGGCAGTCAAAATAAAACAAATTATTGTTATAATATTAATAATTATTTTGTATATTATTCAATTTTCAATTAATTAATTTTTGACAGTATGTAAATAATATTAAAAAAATAATGTTTTTCATTATAATGTATATTCAAATGAAATGATTCTCATAAGTAAAAAGTGAGCATGTAGTTACATTTTCATCACAAGGACATATGAATTCTGCGAAATAAATATAATATGATGCGATCACCAGGTGTTTCTAATAAGTCAATATTACGGGGAATTGTCATTTTTATCATATTTCATATAATATCAACAAACTTATTTAAGATTTATTATACATATACACATGTATGTATGTAGGCATTTGTGATTTACCATATAAGAATTTTTGTTCATTTAAAAAAAATGTATGTAATGAAGGCCAAGCAAGCAGTGACTACAACTAAAATAATTACAGTTGCAACAATATACAGTTGTGTTATTTAATTAGATTTGGATTTTTATTCTTTATCTAAGTTAATATTTTAAACTATTGTTGTTGGTTTAATTAAGAAATGAATTAAAAACAAAACATTTTAAAGCTTATACATGATAAATTAACAGAATAAATAAATGTCATATTTTCTGTAAAAAGATAAAGTTTTATAATTACAAATTGAAAAGAAAGGTTTTTTAACAATATTATGATGATCGCCTTTGAAGAAAAAATAAGTTATTGTCTCAAATATACAGTGCATGCACATTTTCAATGGCATTGTTAAATAAAAATCAAGTATGTAATTTACATCATTTCCACCTTGTAATACATTTTTCAGATGTAGATTTAGAGTGTTAAATCGCCAATAAACACACATCTCTGAGAGTACCTACTGCAAATTACTCTTTGAGATCAAAAATGTGTACTTTGCAATCGTCATGTGTGTCTTAGCTTCTCCGATAGTAACTCGCAAAATACAAACTGATCGAATTCTGATAGAAACTATTGAGAATGTTATTGTAAACATATAATAAGTAAATCAACTTATCGAAATGAAAGAAATATTATGGAACGAAGTGTTTTTTATCGCTTAATTTCTTAATAACAACCATAAGGTGTTGATGCGGCTTTTGTAGTGGCGGAGCTAAGATTTGTGGGTTCTACCGCAAAATATTAAAAAGGCTTCTTCAGAACCGGTTTAAAAAACCTAATTTTTAAGTTTACAGACAACTCTAAAAATTTATAGCTTAGCAAATCTGTACTGAATTGGTAAAATTGTAAACTACACTGTCAAGAAACTTACTAGGTCTATCAAAAAGTTACTAAAACTGCCAAACAATTTACAATAATAAATCATGTTTACAAAAATTACATTTATTTAAAGTTTCTTATGTAATGTGTAAAAATGTTATAAGTTAAGGGGGGAGAATAGTTGCGCTATTATAAGGGTTCACATAATCAAACTCAGCAAGAAAACGCCTGAATATAATTGAATAAAATTTTTGCACATTATAGAAAAAGTCTAATCTGTAGAATTTGTAGAAATTTGATGCAATAAGTAGTTTCTCCGCAATTAATTTTTAAAAAGAGAGGTTTTTAATGAGTTCTCTATTAATTTTTTACTTGTTAAATATAACTTTCAAATCTTTAACCAAAAACATGAAGACATAAAATATTGTATGTAGTTCAACATCTAAAAAGAGTGATGACTAAAATCTTATCGTTTGGATATTGAGTTGGTTGGCGTTTTGTCACATATGAAACAATTTTAATTAAAAAACGGCGCTGTAGGTGTCAATATTTTTCTAGAGAGAAAAGTTCACCGATATTCTCATAGATGTGATAGGATTTAATATTTTTCCATAACAATACTACTAATGACATCCCAACAGGACGAGGAGACTAAACCCGGCAATTCTCTAGCGTTAAGCAAATGTACTATATCTGTCAAAAATTGTTTTCTACACTGTCAAACAATATAGGTACATTTGCCAAAAAGTTACTAAATTGTTAAAAATATTGCTATATTTGTTAAAAATTTACAAAACTGTCAAATAGTTCTCAGTTTTTTTTTAATAAGTTGACATAATTTTGCCAAATTTGTCAAGACCTGGAAGACTTTGAACATTTTGATATTTTATAATTACGCAGTTTTGAGAGGAAAAGTTGGTACGTACGCTTCCACTAAATTTTGAGTCAATGTTCCCCTAATTTCAAATTTTTTTACCCATCTCATTAGGGTTTGTCGTATTGGAAATTGTTTATTTTTCAACATTAAACTCGCGACGAAATTGCCTTTGAGTGTTCACAATTTTGTATAAAGCTTTTAACCACGTATACTCATTGGTTAATTGGAAACTTATCTATGATCTATTAAACTGCATCAATTAACGCACACAAATCTGACAATAGAATTCTCAATAACAAAATATTGTGATACCAGTTGCCGAACCTTGCATATAGCGTATTCTATTATAAAATTATATCACTTAATATGTTAAAAAAATCAACGTTATTAGGAATGGAAGTATATTGAGCATAACTTAAGAATATGCTAATTAAATGAAAAGATCAATGATTTGTCATACTAATCATACAATATGCGCATGTTAGTTTTTTTACGATTATGTGAGTCACACCGAGAAGTCAATTAGTTATAATAAAAAAAACGAGTTTTACAAAATTAATTTTAATGTAAGATAATGATTTATATTTTATTTCTATAATATAAAACCTTTATGTTTTATTTAATATAGCCAAAAATGAATAAATTATTTCATATAGGTATTCAATTAATGTTGTCATTACTAATTAAAATTAAAAGAAAAAAATAGTTGGTCATTTCACCTGCAGGAAATGATTCTGTAGAAGGAGTTTCCGCTTCGTATAACTACACTTCCTTTATTGAAACGTTCATTGGATACAATATATATATTAAACGCATACACGAATTAATGTGTGCACACAGAAAACAATGTATTAATAATATCTACATTGTTTTTCGTGTGTGTGTGTTTACAAAGAATTCATTCACCAAATTTACAATTATTTTTGTATTCTATAATTAATCAGTGCTACTATTAAATCTAAATGTTGTCTATAACATAGATATTAGTAGAACAATTTATTGCCCATGTACGTTTCGATTTGAATTAAGAGACTGTCTGACAGGAATTGATTTTAACTCAATTACTCATATTCTCAGAATATATTTTTACATAATGTGTATTTCCCATTTCACTGTAATCATATGAAACTCCGAACCCTAACTACTATCATTAATTTATATACATACAAGTAGTGAATCAAAATATATTATGCTAGAATTCTTTGTATTAATATTGACATCGAAATCTACCAAACTGCGTGCAAGTATGTATGTATAAAAAAGTTATAATTGTAGTTTGTTTTGTATTTCAGCACTAATAATCCTGAGTAACAGTGTAAATAACAATGACAATTCTGAGAAATTATAATTAATATTAGAGCCGCTGCTGTACATGCCGTTTCACGGAAATCAACAGGAAATTCGCAATTGGTTTATACCGGCGGTTCATCATTTCCAAATAATTCAACGGTAATTTAACAAAGTATAGATTAACCTGATATTTAACAAGTTTATGAACATTGTTGTTCATCGTTATTAAATACAAGTTATAATATACTATTGAGTACTATCACATCAAAGTACCGGCGCTTTGACAGCAAATATTTGCTTACTAAAAGCGAACTAAGTGTGGTCGGGCTTTAACATGGGCTTGTCAAAATCACTTAATATATTGTGGGAACTGTTTGTCAGTCAATATTAACTGTATAAAGAAAATAATGTCTATAGATAAACATAACGTTACCCAAGGGAAGTATATTTTAGTAATATGCAAAGATTATTTTTATTGAATTTAGAAGGTGAACTTTTTATTAAGTTTAAAAGTTTAGAATTCACAACATCAGTACGTACTGAGAAACGATAAATCGGGGTAGCAATTTAACGAGAAAATGCTTTTCTGTTCCTAGAACGTGATAACAGACACTCCTGTTGAAAATCAATAATACATTTCCGATTATATGTAAACTATATAAAGCTCAATTTTATAAGTAGAAACAAATGTATTCATATTTACTATACAACGGGGGTGTGCATGTCGTTAGTGGAACAGCTCATTTTAATTGGCTAGCATTGTAGGGAGTTACGTTTATTCTTCTTATTTTATTATGTTATATATATAGATCCGAATCTCACTCTGCCATAAATTATTTATTAACAAATTCACAAACATTAATTAATATTATTTCTTAGAAAGACCATTGATCTGAGCATTTTTTTTTTTTTAAATGTCATATTTAGGAATTACAACAGCATAAAAATACTTTTGAATTTCAACGAATGAAACCACATATGCTGAAACTTCACATTGAAAATCAGTCTTTGACATTGGTATTAAATAGTTGAGTCTGGTTAAAAAATGTGGATAATTGCTATAATTCCTAATTAGTCACAATGAGAGTTTTTTGATAGCCTTAGTGAGATTTTATGAAGCTATATGTGGACCGCCAAAATAAAAGCAATGAGCATCAAAATTGAAATAATTGAACCCTTATCAATCACTAAATTTTATAGATATTAAATTCCTATTCTAGACAATTGTTTAACTTAACATCAAACTTAATAATAGTGATACCGATAAATTTTGAGGCCTAACACTAATTAATTCTTGGTTAGTTAATTTTCTGGGCTACAGACTAAAGATAATGAAAATTTAAAATGTTTATTAAATATATTTTTTCTTACTTATACCGATTAATTCTTTGATTTGAAAATTATCTGTACACAGTTTTTCAGATAAGATAACAAACAATAGCTTTCTCAAATTGCATGCTGAAATATGCCTATCTAATACTTTTAATTTGTTGTCAGTCCGTTAGTCGAATACCGTCGTCTCTGAAGAAACAATCAGAATCAAATTTATAACAAACAGATTTTGTTTGATATTTTTTAATAAATATAATCTACTTGATTACTAAACTACCAATCTTGTACTAAACACTTGGCTCGTATATATTTTTTTTTACTAATTTGCATTTTATGGCGTGATAGCTCAATGGTAGAGCACTTGCATATCATGCGAGCAGTTCGGGATTCGATCCCTGACAGGTCTAATTAAGAACTTGCTCTTTATCTAGCAGGGTGGTTCGGAAGTCTCCTAAGAAGCTGTTGGTCCTGTCAAACGTCTTTAAACAAGTCGTAGACTGTGGCGGTGTAAAATAGTTGTAAAAAACAACAAATAAAAAAAAAGCATTACGATTGTTTATTTGAACCGAAAGTCATGATATAATTGTTGGCTGTGATCTACTACGTGATAATTTATGTTTATGAAATAATAACTGTTTTTTTTATCACAAGTTTATTCTTACGAATACATTACTAGCTTTGGCTGGACTAGAGTCTTCTACAGATGTAATACTTTCTAACCGAAAGCCGAAACTAGTAATGTATTTGTAAGAATAAACTTTTTTATTATTTCATATACGAAAGACATAAAATTATTTAGATATATTGATTTAGGGCATTTAAGCAAATAAAACCGCAGCCACAATAATAAAATGGAATTCATATTGGTAAACAAAATTTAAAAAATCAGTTATAAATAAATATTGTATTTATTTTAAAGTAAATATTTTATGTTTGTTACAGGTTAAAAGATGGAAGATTGTATTCCTGGCCATCTTCAGTATCTGGACTCATTGTCTATCCTGAAAGTGCAAACCAAACCATCTATACACAATCAGTGACTGCTGACGATGCAGGGAATTACACCTGCTTATTGAAAAATGACACTACTATTTTAGCACATACCATGTATTTGAAAGTTTTTGGTAAGTTTGTATTTTATTGAATATTTTCTTCTACTCTTCCGTAAATTATTTGTGAATTTCTTCACCGCGATAACGACTTTGTAAAACGTCAATTATATTTAACTCGCAGCAATGCAGTTTTTATATTTTCGTAGAATACAATTGTTTTTATTAAATGGATTTAAGGATAATATGTTTAATGAACAACAGTAATAGGATATTATTATTAAATTGCTTAATTTACTTTATTTGTTAATCATAACAAAGAACTAACAACTAGGAAATATAGATAAAGGAAACCGAGATGAACTGAATAACACACAGTTGCTTTGTCAAATTGACAAATGTTTTATCAAATTAATAGTCGACAGTTTATATAACACACAGTGTATATGACAGGCAGTTGATAGTTGTTTTGTCAAAATAACGTTCTTCACAGATTTATGAAGCAGTTGATTTATAAAATTAATTTGTAGAAAAATTTGTCAGTTGCTTTGTCATTACAGTTTAGTATTTAGTTGTAGAATAACCTTCAGCTCTTCTTCGGTAAGGTTCTGTTTGCCAAGGATGTGCATTGCAGACTATAAGCTTTGCATATACTTAGCAAGTGAAGCGGTCTTCTTCTTCTATACACTCGAGGCATCTTTATTTCTATTCTATGCAGGTGCTTGTTAAGATCACAGTGTTCGATTATATTGTCAGTTTTGTGAGCCTTTGCAGCCTATTACCAAAGTTTTGATACTATGTGATAGTCTTGAGTGACTCATTCCTTTACAGCTTTTTTACAGGTTGTTTGGGTTCCGCATCAAGTTTGCTGCGTTTTTTTTTTGGGTCTTGAATGGGTTTTTGAATGCAGGTTTAGTAAATGTTTCATTTGCTCCCTCTTTGGCGAGCTGATTTGTCATGAAGTTTCATTTTATTTCTGGTCCTTCGGTATGCAGAGCGAACTCAGATAGTGGCCAATGTTTTATGCAGGTCATAACCACTTTGGATTTTATTAATGGTTATTATAATGCCGCTTGATTATTTGACATGATGGTTATTGGTCTGTTGGGGGTATAGTCCCGTTTCAATCATGGCCCTGGCGCATCCCTCGATGGCAGCTACCTCAGCAGTTTATATGTTTATATACTTACTCGTATATCCAATTAAAAAGAGCACCTACGTTTTTTGGTTATCAGTAGTTTTTTTTAAATTTTTACTTTGTTTCAATAATTACTGATTTTGTATATCTTTGCAAGCCCAAAATGTTGTCGAATTAGTAGAAAAATAAGAAGAAATTATTTAAATAAGCCAACCTTTTTACCTCTTTCACGCAACTCGTCTGTGAATACTATTTTTCAAATCGCATATGATTTGCACACTAACCAGATTTTTGATTTGATTTGTCTCCGAAAATTATTACCATTAATTCATGGATTATGGTAAGCTATGGAAATTCAACTATGGAATATTATATATACTGAGTATGAATAAATAAGAATGGTAGTAAGATACGCAAAGCTAATATATTTTTGTGCATTCGCTGATATAAATGTGTTTGTCCTTCTTACACACAAGCGACTATCCGCATCTCCACATCTCTTTATCAAAGTCCGGCAAAAAACGGTTGAAAAGTTTAAAATGTTATTTTATATTATATGTCCGTCAAAAAGTGCCAAAATTTTATTCATAGAATAAAAAAGGCTAAAACCAACCTTAAAGTATAAATATATTGTCAAAAAGTACTAAAATTTACCATAAACTGTTAAAAATGCAAGATTTTGTCATAAAATATTTTCAAAAAGAATCAAAATTTGGCCAAAAACGGTTAAAAAGTGTATGTCATAAATAGCAAAAACTGGTTTTTAAATTTCAAACAATTGTCAAAAGGACCAACAAGGTTTATAAACTGTTAATAACGTGTACAAACTTTAATAATATCATTGATGGTAGTGACCTCTACTACGTCATAATTTATGTTTATGAAATAATAAAACAGTTAACTTATTACATTTGTAAAAGACTTTGGTAGAGCCGAAAGTAGTAATGTATTTGTAAGAATAAATTTGCGATAAAAAACATAGTAAATTACATTGTAATTTAAATCCAGCTATAAAATATAATTTTTTTTTAGAAACAATCAAAATTTGCCATAAACTGTAGAAAAATACAAAATTCTGTTAATAAAATGTCAAAAACAGAAATATTATTAAAATGAACTAAAATCCGGCCATCAAGTATGAAAATATTGTCAGAGCACACTAAAATGTTGTCAATAACTGTTAAAAAGTATAAAATTCTATTCATAAAAAGTCAAAAATAGGATAAATTTGGTTATTAAAATACAACATTAAAACATTATTAGAAATATTCAAAATCCGGCAAGAACGGTTAAAAAGTGTAATATTTTGTTCATAAAATGTCAAAAATAGCTAAATCCGGCATTGAAATTTCAAATAATTGTCAGAAGCACTAACAACTCTACATAAACAAAAAACATTTTACATAATAGCAAACTATTGTTAAAAAGAACCAAAATTTGACATGAAATATTGTTGGATAAACCTAAAATCCTACCATAAACTGCCGAAAAGTGCAAAATTATTTTCATAGCATGTCCAAAATAAATCGGACATAGTCTCACTGCAGCTACTGGTGACCACCAAATATTCAAATTTCCCACTCATTTCTATGTCAGTAGAAGAGTTCTATATTTATATTTTGGGCCTTTCATTTACTAATGTAATTAGTTTATCAATGTCGGGTGGTGTCCATGTTTCTTCCATGTAACCGTTTTTAAAATTCTCAAATATTAGAGCGAAAATGACAATTATGTTTTGATTTGTGAAATATCAAGTTAGTATGTTTCAAATGACGATCAACTGTTGCCGCGCTACCACCAACCGATTTGAAATTATGAAACGGTGGTTACCAAATGACAGATGCCGGCGAGAATAGTGAATCAGTCGGACCGTCGCCATATGATTTAACGTGTTCGAATTTTAGTTGGTGGCGGTGGGTGGTGCAGTGAGACTGCAGCCTAACTGTAGAAAGAAGAATTTTCGATTCATAAAAAGTCAATAATAGTTAAATCCGGCCATAAAATATCAAAATATTTTCAAAAATAACTAAAAAACGGTTAAAAAGTGTAAAATTCTTTTAATGAAATGTCTAAAACAGCTAGATGCCATATAATATTGACATATTGTTGAAAAGAATCAAAATTCGGCTTTGAAACATTAATATATTATCAGAAAGCTCCCAAAATCCGGTCATAAACTTTTTAAATTTAGTCATTAACTTTTAAACAAAATTCTATTCATAAAGACTTGAAAACACTAAATCCGTTTATAAAAATTATCTCTTCCTCCCTATTAACGATAAAAATCTAGTGGCACATGTAAAGGGTGGGCCATCTTTAAGTTGAAATTTTAATCATATAGGATTATTTTAATTTTATTTCAGAGAGTGTAGATTCCGAAGTATGAAACATGATTTCATTTAGGTGCGGGGTTGGCAGTAGGCCATTCTCGAGGACCAATTATCGAGTATTTGCGCCACTGTTTCCGGCGGTATTTTGGCGGTAGCTATGCGAATGTCTGCTTTAAATGGTCAATTATTTGTGGATTGTCAGCATACACCTTTTTCTTCATTGCGCCCCACAAAAAAATCCAGCGGTGTCAAATTGCAGCTGCGAGGTGGCCAGTTCACATCACCGAAACGGCTAATAACGCGGTTGTTGAGTTTGGTGCGCAGAAGATTGATCATGGCATGTGCTGTAGATCAAATTCCTTCAATTCCGGCCACAAAAAATCACTGATCATGCTTCTGTAACGATCTCCAGTAACAGTAACATTGGCTCTATCATCGTTTTTGAAGAAAAATGGCCCAATAACACCACCACTCCAAAATCCGCACCAAACAGTAACTTGCAATGGATGGCATTGGTTTCCCAGCTATGGCAACCTCTAAGATAGAAAGGGGCCTCGTCCGAAAAGATGATTAAAATTAGAGTCAACATTCAATTTGTTTAATGCTTACTGAGCGAAGCAAAAACGGGCAGCAAGATTGGCTATTTTAATTTCTTTAACGATTTGCATTTTGTACGCAAACATACCGAGGTCTTTGTGATGAATAAGCTTCAAAGTGGTTTGCCGAATATCGAGTTGCTGACTTCTGCGCCGAGTTGATGTTCCTGAATGCTCGCGTTCACATAAGCGACTATTTTGGCAGAACGCTTTGAATGAGCACGCTTGATGCGCGCATTGTCTACCAGTATTCCAGTTTTACGCACTTCTTTACAAGCTTTCGTATTCTTTCGATCGATAGCGCTTCATTTTTTTTAATCAACGTACGCAATTTTCGCGTTGTTGCAGACAAATGAGACGCATTTTCAAAATAAATTTTTAGTTTTTCAAAACGTTGCTCTAAAGTAAAACGATGCATCTTCTGTCTACGGAGGTACTTAACTACACTTATGTAATTGTGACGCAAAAATTGACAGCGTTGGTAGAAACATGTGATTCAAAATTCAACTAAAACATGGCCCACTTTTTATATTGTTCTTTGCAGTGCAGCGTTGAAATCACCAGCAGTTTATGATCGGAATTTTCGATTATTTAAACCAGAGAATAGATATTTTTAAATCTGCAAAACTCGTCGCTTTTTAGTAAAAATTAATAGATAAATGTTATTTTTTTATTTACCGACCTAGGGCTTTTGGTTAAATATTTCACAACCATAATTATTTGGTTTCTATTGAAATATACAGTAATTTAGTAAAAATTATTTACCGTTAGTGTCAACAATATCGTCAAGTACAGAATACAACACGATGGTGCAAAAAATATATTCATCTGTATAAATATGCAATTTTCTAATATCTTGTCTATCATTTATACTATGCATACATTTAAATTGGATTCAATGACTTTCTACAACTCATTGATTAAAACATTTCTGTAATGTGTGGTTGTTACTTACACAATACATGCGATTGTAAATAGTGTTCGTTCAATGTGGGAATAGGTATTCTGTCGAACAATGAATGTATGCAACGAGAAAAATGTGTACCACCTTGCACATGGCTATGCATAGGTATTATAGAAGCAAGTAGCATTTTTTGTAGGATGTGTGTAGGATTTCTGCGGTCAGATTAAGTTGAATGAAATTATAAAGCCATATGGAATTTATATGCACTTGTGTGGGGTTAATTTTAAATAACCGGATATTTATTGGACTATTATTACATTATATTATGCTGTTAACTAAATGCACATATAGTGGGTAGATTTAGAGGTATATGGAATATAGGTTACAATTAATTGTAAATTTATGAAAAATAAGTATATTGATATGGCAAGTATTAATTGAATACATTATATTATTAATATTTTCACTTACTTTAGTTGAGATACAAGAAATTTTTATTTTTTATTTTTTTAGTAAAGGGCGTTAACGCAATATGGCTGCACTCAGGCTGTTTATTTATTATTATTTATTTGTTTATAAATTTAAATATTTTACTAGTACTAGCACATTTTTGTGAGTTGTTTTTTTGAGGTTCAGAATTAAACAATTTACTACACAATTATTAGTAGACCTAAAAATATTTATATGTTGCAGCGATACTTAGTATTCACAGTTTTTTTTTTTGTAATAATTTTTGCTATGTTTGCAACAATGCAAATCAGTTCTAATTTAATATGAGTTGGTGAAAAAACTAAAATCCTAGCTAAAGTCATTAATGTAGTAGTAAGTACTTCTTTACAAATTTTGAGTTTTTGAAATGTTTCATTCAGTAATATTTTATAGAACTACATTTTATGAAGTTCAATTGGTTAACTATGCATTTTTTAATAAATTTACTTTCTACAAACGGCTTACTTGCTTTGACGAAAACATCAGAATCAGAAATTTATTATGTTCTGCTGAGATATTTCTTTATGATATTGCTAAATTGGATGTTTCAATTAAAAATAATAATTTTTACGTTTTGGTTTTATTGCAATTTTAACATAAATTACTTGTTACTAGTAGCATGTTCAAATTGATTCAAGGGCTGCACGAAATTGATTCGAGTTATTAGCAGAATATTTTAACTTTTAATTTAATTTATTTTGTTAAAACGTATGAACTGCTAATTAATTAAGCTAATAGTATATGCTTAATATAGAAACAAATAAAAACATTGAACTAACAATTTATTAGCAGTGTTAGAAGTGTTAATAAAATAAACTAATTTAAATAAAATTAAACGTAAGATTATTCTGCTAATTATTTATTAGGTTGGATATTACGAGTTTTAAAGTAACAAAATTTTCAAAATCACGTTTATTGTTTCGGTTACACAGTTCACATTGTTAGAAAACATAATTAAAAATACATTCATTATTAATTCGTTGGAAAAACTGAGATTTCTTGTATCAACGGATGGAAATTGGAAATCTTGAAGACTGCACACAAGTATTTTATGATACACTGTATACTTGCATTAAGTTATTCGTTCCTAAATTTACTACAAATTTGACTCCTAGTTATCCAATTTGGTTCACCAACTCTGAAAAAAAAATTAATAACTTTAAAAAATTGCACATAAAACTTTGAGATAAGATTTGAAGATTATTTATATTTTACAGACATCCGAAATAAATGTAAGTTGGAAAATGATTTATGTTATAAAGAGTACATCAGTAATCTGGAAAGAGAAGTTTATACTAACTCAAAGAGTTTTTGGAGATATGTCAAATCTAAAAATTTTGATCATAGCATTCCTAACATTATGCATAATGATAATGTGACGGCATACACCGGAGAAGAAATTTTTTTCTTTATATTTTTATCAATATACTCTTCCACTAAATTACTGGAGCCTGAGCCACTCTGCTAACGACATTAACTCTTGTAACATCACTTTGGAATAAGTTAAAAATAAAATATTTGGACTTAAATCGGACGTTAGTCCTGGTGTTGATGGTATACCAGTATCTATACATCTTTATCTTAGCCTAAATACAGGTTATTTTCCATCTATATGGAATTTCAGTTATGTTGTACCAATATATAAGTCGGGAGATAAATCTAATATACAAAATTATAGACCTATTCTATTATAAATGGTGTACCAAAACTTTTTGAACATATTGTCTATGATAAAATAAACGTGGTATTTAAAAATATTTTAAATGATCAACAAGCATGGTTTTCGCAAAGGAAGATCTACTTCTTCTAATCTTGTTATATTTGAACAGTATATTCTGAATGCTTTCAATAATGGGCAGCAAGTAGATGTTATATATATATATATATATATATATATATATATTGATCTATCAAATGGAGTTAATAACAATGAATTAATTAAAAAACTTGAAAATATAGGCGTATCAGGAAATCTTTTAAACTGGTTAAGTAACTATCTTAATAATAGATCTCAATATGTTACTGTTAATGGTTTTATTTCTGATTTAATAGCAGTTACCTCAGGTGTTCCACAAGGTAGACATCTGGGGTCGCTTTTATTTTTACTTTTTATCAATGATATTTCTCAGTCAATAAAATCGTGTGAATTCCTTTTTTTTGCCGATGATTTAAAACTCTTTAGAGCAGTAACAACAGCTGAAGATGCATCTTTAATTGATAATGACATCAAGAATGTTGAAAAATGGTGTTCTATTAATGGTATGGATTTAAATGTAAACAAATGTAAGGTAATGACATTTAATAGATCAAAATCTCTTTTGCATACTACTATAGTATAAACTCTCAGATATTTGAAAGAGTCCATTTTTTAAAGATCTTGGTGTATTTATGGATACCAAATTGACGTTTGTTAAACATTTTAATTATGTAACTAACAAAGCCTTAAGAATATTAGGATTTATCAAACGACATACAAATTATTTTACGTCGCTAACAGCTCTTCGATTGCTATTCTGTGTCCTGGTTTGTCCTATCTTGGAAAACGGGTCTGTGGTATGGTCTCCATCCTATGGAATTCACATTGATCAAATTGAAAGAGTCCAAAACAAATTTCTTGAATATTTCTCATTTAAAAGAGGAGATATTTCATATTTTCTAGTACTGAAATGAGAGAACTAATCAAACTTGATACACTTTGTGATAGAAGAAAAAAAATTGATGTTGAATGTATTGTAAAAATAGCAAATGGGATTATTGGTTGTCTTAGCCTTTTATGTTCAGTAAATTTTAATGTACCTAGAAGACTAGACTCTAGAAATGTAAAAACATTTTATTCCGAGTTTAGTAGATCTCCATTGCAGCGTATGTGTCGATTTATAAATGAATCTGATCTTGATATCTTTAATATGTCATCTTTATTAATATTGTATTTTTTGTATTTATCTGTTATTGTATTAATAATATTTATATGTTTAGATTGAGTTGTTGCAACTCAAATGATATGTTGTAATCATTTTGTTATTTGTAATTGAATTAAAAATTCGGTAACCCTTTTAATAAATAAATAAATAGATGCCAGACTGCAGTTTTATTTTGTTTGAGTTAGGAATATTTTTATTATAAACTTTTTGATGATTGCTATAGCGATAAAGACCTTCATCTTCGAAATTCGAAGTTGTGGGCTTGATTCACAACTCAACTGTCCTAAAATAATTAAGAATTGGTTTACTGTTATCACCGCCATAATAATATTTGTTTTAACTTACAACCAAATATTATTAAAAATTATTATTTTGCTTTATTTCATCTTCACTCTGTGAAAGAAAACTTTTTTTTTTGCTTAAGATTTTTAAATTAACAATAGTCAATATTAAACGAATTGAATTGCGTTTGCATGTCTATTAAATATTTAACCTAAATTGCAAATTAAGTATTCGCAGAATTCGCATCATTTAATTGAAATAATACCTGTCGGCAAACATCATACAATTGATGCAGTTGAACTTGCTCACAATAATACGAGTACAATTTAAAAATTACCACACCGCCTGATTGTTTTTATCAATATGTTTTCATTTGTTTTTATAAATGTACTAATTATTAATTTCACAAAGAAAACTAAATTATATTTAATGTTAAAATAAGTAAGTTTACGTACTAAATTACCTATTTTAACATCTATAAAACAAATATAATTGATTTTTGTAGCATATCTGCATTATTGAAGATAATTTTCTTAAAGCTGAGATTACTAATTGAAAGCATAATGACTTATAGGTTTAACAAAAATGATCTTTTATTGATCAGAAGCTACAGTTGGTTTATCTAATTTGCATATATTAATGTCTTCTCTGCTGTTGACAATTATTTGATGTCTTAGATTTGGTGAGCTCATTCCTGTTCAATCAAAGTAAGCTTTGTTCAACCATCTTATAACGGTACAAAAATTGGTTTCGAGTATTCCGTGCAGGGACAATTTTGGGATACTTAGATGTGAGAATTAATACAAATGTTTTTGGAGCTTTTTAATCATTTTTATAATTACGCGCAATGCTTTGCCGACCGACGTGTTCCGGGCATAAATACATAGTTATAATATTATGGTGCGCTACTAAGGAAGGAGTACAGCGATTCATAAAAAAACAGTTGTTTCTTAATAATACGAAACGACAAAAAATATAAAGTTATAATAAAAACAAATGGAGTAATGATACATTTAGTGTTTATTAACAAAAATTTGCATACAATAAAAATTATACATTCTAACTACGAACAAACCATATAATTAATAAGCCCTCTGGTACATACTACTATTATACAATAAGACAATTTACGGATTAAATTGAATGTAGTACTCCATATTTTAGATAATTATTTCTCCATTATCATTTTTATAATTTCAGAGCCTATGAATTGCAAAAACGAATACGCAAATTAGATTTCTACTCTAAATTACAACATTGAACGATTCATATTCTACATGTGTTAAATTAGCCAAGGGGTAATTTAAAAATGTACGGGGAAAGTAGTAATTTGACCGCGAGATTAAAAATTCTGACAGATGTATTGTTATAAATGTATAGCAATTAGCTACATCTGAATATAATAAGAACGTTAGTAATTTTGCATGTATTAAAAATGCAACAATCCCAAACGTATGCAGAAACAGGAAGAGACGTTTAAACTAAAATGACCACAAAGTGGGGCGACCATGAGGATGATGTAGGTACATAAAGTAATGTGTATCCATAAATATAGGGGAAAATGTAAATTATACCACAAAATAATTTGCATGACTGACAAAATAGCAAAGTGCTTTAAATGAGTCGGATACAATTGTAATTTGTGCGCACCTGTGCATGGTATTGCGTGTACGTTCTGTGAAAAAATTACTCCCTTGCTCGAAATGTCCAGCTGGGCCGTACATTGCACATATAAGTTTACAGCTTAATGCACATTACTAGATAGACTTCTCAGGACAATAATAATCATCTAACATTTATTTATGCATATAAGAAAATAAAGTGTTTATAGAACTAGTTTTTTTAAGAAGTGGAAATTCTGTGAACTTTATTAAGTTATCATCATTATTTAGATTAATGTTAAAGAAAATTTGAATTATATGTAATATAAGGATGTTTGGTATAATAATGAAGAAATAAAAAGATAACTATGTTTTTACCGCAAATAGTATTTGTTGTAAAAATTTAGTTATTGTTTTATTTTATCATGAATTATGTTTTCTAGGAGAAACAAATTTCAAACGTTAATTATCATGCTTTATTTCATTTCTTATACTCGGAATGGCATGCTTAAACCAGATTGATAAGGTTGATACAGTATAAAAACGCTAATTTGTTTTTTTGTAAATATAATGTTATATTTGCACAAACATGTTTTTAAGTTTGTGTTTCATAGTAAATAATACACAATATTATAATCATTCTTAAAAAAATAATAATAATACGCATTGTTTAAAATTATAACACAGTTTTGATTTTTATCACTTGATAATATACCTATTATGTTATAAGAACGAAAATCGGATTTCTTAGTATTAGGTTGATGCATAATTATCGTTTTTGGGTTTTGCTCATTTATTTGAAACCAATAGGTGAACAATTTTACTTCCACATTTTGCCGAATTTTCTGATTTTTTGAGATTTTTAACCGGACTATCGATCGATAAATAAGACTTCTGAGGGCAATTAAAATAGCTGTAAAACACAATAAAGATTATATTTCAATTACAATTTATTTAAAAGTGACATTGACAAATTAATTGAATACTAATTACTAAGCGCCGATTTCTTAACATTAATGTTTCATTAATTTATTGGGAGATTTAAAAGCTTGTTTAAAGTATCTGATTTTAAAATACTATTTTGACGTACATATTTTTAACTAATACTTTGTTAGATAAAAAAGAAGGTTAGGTTGGCACTATGATTAAATCATTTTCTGTGTTTTTTTGCAGTATTTTATTAATAATCAATACAATCAATAATACTTTAATTAAAATTACGTAAATTTCAATTAAAGTATTATTGACTTTTTAAATTGCAAAAACCTTTGGAGTATTAATTAATTAATAATAATATTATTATAAATCATAAACTGCAGTTTATTCCAAGCATTTCTAGCGGAATTTCACAGTCTTTTTTAATAAAAATATGTAATTAAAACAAAAAAACTAGATTATGTTTACACTTGGACACCATTAACGTCATTAATAAGACAAACACAACGCATTAAAATTATTCCATTAGTTGCTTATTTGATTATGAAATCAATTTTTTTGTTAATGGTTAATCTAAATTTTAATGTAGTATTAAATAAACGCTATTGCATTTTTTATTAGAATTTAATTATGTTTCGAATGGTCAAATCAAATCAAACCAATTGTATGTCTGGAAAATGATTATGCTAGAAAAATGAGTTTTATTTGAAAGCTTGGAAAATGTAATTTTCGAAAAAACTTGAGCAACAATACATCCTGTACAATATGTTATTGTTATATATTTATGTTTAATAAAATATAGGATCAATAAAATTTATCCATTAATTTAAAATATTTCATGACTAATTATTATTTTTATTTTTAGATAAACGACCAGATCATCCGAGAGTAACATACATATCCAAAAACAAAGAAATCAGTGTGGGTCATCAGCTGCGGTTACTCTGCGAAGCATTTGTTGGTGAGTAATTCATTGCATTAAACATTCTCTAATTAATTACATTAGTATATAATATATATTATTATGTGATATATACCTACTTACCGCTACCAGCGAAAATTTATATGTGCGAAATACCTAGATTAGTTTGATGTTTGAATTTTATTTAATTAATTTAATCTTTCTCGAAGATTTTCATAATTTTTGAAGTCTTATTTTTATCAGGTTACTTGACAAATATTTTTTATTGTATTTCTCATTTTCGCATTTCTATTGTAGTCTACTATTAATCACTCTCAATTTTTATTGAATATATGAATTTACTAAAGTAATAATATGAATGCGAAATATTAATAATTTGTGTAATCAATCAATCAATCAATCAATATTTTTTAAATGTATCGTTAATATTTTGGATTGTTTTTTTAATTTAACGCAAATTATTGTACTCTTTTGTACTACGCGATATTTCTTTTTTACATTTTAAATTAGTAGTCGTATAAAAAGCGGCGGATCATTAGTTTTATCTCTTTTGATACGGTGTTCTTTTCAAGTTAAATTGATTGACAGATTCACTTTACTAAAGGAACAGGTTTTACGTTAACAAAAGTATATACTTACTATATACCATATTAAAACTTTTCTTCGATACTATATTAATAATTAATAGCTATATATTTGTAATTAAACTGTACGGAAAATCGATTTGCGTATTATAAATTATTTAAAATCGTTTTTCTAAAATAATTAAAAAACGTTAATGGTAAATTATATCTAATAAAATGAGAGTTTTAACTAATTTTAGTAATTGTGTTTTAAACTAGAAAATTATTATAAAATACAAACTTTTTACGGGTTGCCCGTAATTGTTTGATTTAGCAGAATACAGCCACTCCAACAAATCACTTATAAATAATTAAATATTTTATGAGCAGAACTTGAATTCAATTTGTTTTGATGTCTTCAAACTTGGTAATAATCTTATAAATAGTAAGACATTGCAAAAATATATTGTGCCGCTAGGAAAAGCAATACATTCTCTCACAACAGTGAAATCTGTATGTATTAAGCTTGCTTGTATACTAATTTATTTTTTGATTTGGAGTCGAAGTCCGGATTGTTGAATGACTTTTGGTACATAACATGAGTTTGCATTCAGTACAGATTTTTTTTGGGCCATTGTTATAGATTTGTATGAGTAATACTTTTTACCTATTAAATCTACTGTACCACCCTTTTTTTGGTGAGAGGAAATACCTACCGCACATTGTTTACTTGACTCTATGCAGACTGTAGTGTGGGGCATTCACACACTAAACTCAATCGCTTTTCTTACCTCTGACATCGTGATTAACACCATTTGCGTTGAGAGAAATTTCTATTTTTTACCGAACTGGGTGTCTGTTTGACTGTTTTTACACTACCAGGGATTTTCTTAACATCATGTATGCTACATGGACACTTGAATGTTTCGAGAAACAATTTTGTTTAGCTTGTTATTATTACCCTAACATTTTGTTTGAAATGTTCATATTTATCAATAAAAGTTTAGCATTCTAAAGTGGTTTGTTTTTTTTTAATAATTCTGTTGACATTGAACTAAATACTAGCAGTTTGAAACTTGAAAAATTGTGGTGACTGTCAAATGAAATTTGAAGGTGAACTCTATACATCGAAACACTATAGAGGTTTAGCTAAAAAGTTACTTGAGGGACACCAGATTGATTGACTCCCAACGAATGAATGCGCTCGGCAAACAAATTGTTTTGCTCTTTCAGATCAGATATAAATTATCCGGAGATGTTGTTTTTTTTTTAAACTCTAAACTAGTTTTTAAACTATACATTACCATAAATTAAAATCAAAATCTTTAATTGACACTGGTTTAAAACTGTTATTTTTTTTATAAATTTTAGTTAGAGTTAGAACAGATATCTCAGTATTTTGAAAAATGTATTAATGCGAAGCCGTGTTTTTAGTGACCGTTAACGATTATAAAATTAAAATATCCATTAACTGAAGAACGTTTTTTTTACATTAATAAATAGTAAAATTATATGTAGGCAAATGACTTATTTTAAAATAAATTCATTTGATTGGTTTTTCAAGTTAAAAAAAGTTTAATAAGTCCTAACCTTAACTAATGCATGGTACAATTTTTTTTTCAGCCAGAAATACTATATTTATTTGGACGATTAGTAAAATATACCATTATTTTGAATAAAAAGAAATGAGCTTTAATTTTTCCAACTATGAACCGCATAATTGATTCAAAATTCGAAGCTCTGTTAATTACTTGCTAGAAAAATATATAATAAAAATAAATAAACTGATTACAATTACATTTGAGGTTGATACTATAACTCTCAAATCAAGGACATTTGAACAATTGGTGGAGCAAGCAAAAAACACAAATTGATCCGAGGAAACGTCAACCAATTATGTAATTACTCCCGATTAATTAAAGCTTTATTATAAATTTTAATTAATTATTAATTATTGATAAACAAAACCATTATATATTATGGTTGAAATAATTAAATGAAATTAACTTCCAATAAAATCTAAATTAGTAGGTGTTTTGCTAAGTTGGTAGTGTTCCACGAAATTATGAAAGCTTGGAAATCACTCTTGAAACAAACTTCAATATTCCAATTAAAGGTTAAGATTTATTAATTATGCTTTAAAGATACATGCAAGACTTGCAACACGTTGCTTTTCATTGGCGCCTTAGGAAAGATTCTATTGTAAATTAGCCGGTATCGCATCATCTTTTCGCATGTAGTTTTGCATTATTTCATCATTTCTATTTTTGTTATAATATTAAGCTCATGGAAAAGTACAATCTTGCTAAAAGAAACTTTCAATATCAATTCTGGTTTGTCACACAATAGGGGTGTTTCAACGAATGCTTATATTAGAGATCAAGTACATACAATGAAACATTTTTTTTAATCTACTTTAATCTGTATAAATAAATAAATATTATAATCTCATTATATAAATTATAACCATACTAGTAGTTGACTTAATTGCTTTATCAGTTTTATATAATTAACATTGAAAAGCTATATTTAAATCAATTTAACATAAATTACCATGTTGCAAATACATAATGATATGATTAAATTTTCAAATGATTCTTGACTGGAAGTCATTATAATATTTATAGAAACATTATTATACATTGATTTTCTAATTATTCCATTTCTTTGAAAAGTTGATTGGCTGTTTATGATACATTCAAATACGAAGAAATTTCAATTCACCGTGCTTCTTATGTATTCTCTTATCATTACAATTGTCTTTAAGATCCTATTGTTGATTGGATTCTCAATAGCAATTGATTAAATCCCAATGGTATTTTAAATGCAAAATGCATGTGCGACACATGATGAATACGCTAATTATGATAACATTATTGAAGGTGAAAGACATTGCAAATGATTAAGCAGTATTTAATTCTGTAATGTATTTTAAATTGTTATTTTATAAAATCTAAATATGTTTTTAATTATCAATAACATCTTTTTAATATTTATAACGTTAATAATTGTTAATTACTATTGTTCTTATTTGCAGGTGTTGTGGATTTGCCAGACGCACATAGCGAAGCTATATGGAGAAAAGGCAATGACAACGGCAGCATTGATGACGATCCACGTATCACACAAGAGAAATTTTCAAGGTAATATCATTGAGCAGTACTTTTAACTAAATATGGAATGCAATTAATAATAGAATGTACAATCGAAGGAAATTCTTATCTTATTATCAGCCATTTTATTGTTAAACCTACGTATGGGAATATTTAGAAAGAATAACTTTCAGTTTTTATTTGATTTTTACTAGATATATTAATTTTTTTTAAAGTGCATACATACAGAGTAATCAACAATGCTTAAAGATAATTCAAATATTGCGCTAAACATGAACATACTGAACGCTCTCTGCTTGCCGCATACTTTGGAACAATTTAAGTCTGCCTAAATCATATCGGACAAGATGACAAGAGTAGTTTCATTTTTTTGTCCATCTTGTATGATTCAATCGATATAATAATAATACTCGTAGTTTGTTTATTTGTAAACTATATATGAGACTTTTTCTTTAGGCTGATGTGCAAATTTCTAAGTAACTGATTTATAAGTTATATGGTCCAAATTACAGATTTGAAAACTATCTTTTGGAAAAAAATTTCTATCTTTTCTAAGTTTGATTTTCATTAAAATATTCAAATTTAAATTTATTCATTCGACTAAACAAATAAAATATGCCGTAGCCAAATAAGAAAAAATGTTATGTATAAAATATTTTTTGTTTGAATCGATATAAAATTTAAAAAATTAATTTATGGTGTAGTGCATAAATTATTCAGAAAATTGAATACAAAAAATTGATTTTTTTAAATGTTAGATAGAATTTAAATCATATTTAAATATATTTTTTGCCTGCCTCTACCTTTTCGGCTCTTGGGCCTCTAAACTATTTGCGGTATTTGATTGGCTGTGAACCACAATTTCATATGATTTCATGAAAGTTGGAACGAATGTGTAGTACTATTAGTTTGTTTTTTTTATTTTACAATACTAATAATAATATTCTCTATGTTTTAGATACTTATCTTTTAGTTTGGGTAGGTTTTTTGGATTTCCACCACAGTTGTACAGGCATATATACATTTCAATCAATTGTAACTATTAAAATAATTGTCAAAATATAAGCAATGATGTTTCTGCTTTAAACTTTCAATTAGATGTAATGCTACCTTTGAAATCACTGTCAGCTAGAGCCCAAACTTATAGCGTCGTTTAAACGGGTTTATGGCCCTTTAAATTTGATCATTGGTTCATCGATAGAGATGTAGCGGTATAATATTTCTTAAAATTCTTCTTTAGTTTAGATATAAATGGTCGTATTTTGTATAGTCTGTCGTAATTTGTACTTGTTAGTTAAATTTTACAAAAATCTATCGTGCCAGTATCGAGGTGTGGCGTTTTTTAGCTTAAACTTTGGAATTCAATAACTTTTTAAATAATGGCGGTATAGATGCAGGTGTGAGACTAAAAAGTGCAATACAAAGTCAAATAGTATAAACGGTGAATGGTTTAAATAAATTCCTGATTCCAAAAAGTTTTTGGTAGCTCTGCGGTATTTTTGTGTACAAAGAAGATGTTTGGGTATTACTAGTAACAAAATACTTTAAATAACTTTATTAATTTTTTTAAATAAATTTCAAGTATTAATTTAAATTGAAATAACACTTAGCACAGAAATCAAATAGCATATTCTACTTCAGCTTTTTGTTTTAAAAGTTAAATGTTATGTAATATTAGCGTACTAACCGTTTGTATTATTTATTATAACTAAAAACATTTTACCACTGAAATCTTTTTACAATTTTTGTAGTTTTTTTAGGAAAGTCGATGTAACGTATAATAACACAATACAGAAATTAGAATACAATTGAAAACAATTATTTCTGTGTAAATATAAATACAATATCTCTCACCAACCTGATTAAGTATACAGAAAAGCCCCAAAAAAATGAAAAAAAGATTTGCATAAAAGCTCAATTACCAGATTTATATAGACATCGAAATAAGTTTTTAAAGTTGTTACTATTGACGATTTATATTAACTATATTTATAAAAAATTAAATGTAGTAAATAATTTAATTAAATAGTTTATGGAAGAGCTATTAATAAAATGCATATTTACGTAAATGAAATGACTATGAAATCTATATCGTCATCGCTGGTGGTCTTTCTAATAATTGCAAATTGACTGCATATTTTCTTAATTATAGATAAAATTTTATAACTTTTATAATACTGACGGTTGCATTTCCTCGAAGTTTAAGGTATGGCAAATATCACAAAGCAATAATTACTTGCGGTTTATATGCAATTATGATTCAACATGAAATATTCTGGGAAAACCAAAATAAATAAAATTGGTGTTTACCATATCAATGTACCAGTCTTTTTATGTTGAAGAAACTATGGATTTCCACTTGTAAATGAATTGCTGCTCTATTCAGCGAGTATGTAAAATATATCATTTTTTCTAAGTACCGGCTATATTGAATAAAAACATTGAACAGGACACAGGCAGTACGTGGCATAACTTGAAAATATGAATTAATTCCGCCTTTTTGCTATAGCTTTGTCGTTCTTGTAGGTAACAAAAGAGGCGGTCGAACAAGTGCTAGAAACCGAACAAAACGCTCTTTCTCAGAAACCGAAAGGTAAATGAAAAATAATGCGGTATCATAATCACCGCTTTATAATATATTTATGAGCATGTCTTAGCATATATGTTTCTTAAATAACTCATTGTTACTTGGATGAAATGTATTGTCTACGAAGCTCCAAAATAGGTCATTTTTTACGGCATGCCTAAAATGACAGGGGTTTTATTATACGTAAAATTCAAGGAAAACTAATTAGTGAGTTTATCGATTAATTATTTGTGTATAAAATTATGTAAAAGAATAAACTAATTAATTGTCTGCATTTTTGATAGCTTATTTAATCAACACCATATTTAATTTAGGGTATTAATTAGAACATGATATTGGTCAGTCAATATTAATAAGATTATGACGATTTTTAATTAATGTGAATATTTTATTTGAATTCATTACCGAACTTGGAGGTGTTTTAGTGAATAATAATCAGCTACTAAATATATTTTTTTAAATTGATATAAAGACAGTAATAGTTATATTGTGAAAGTGATGAACACCAAATAGGCGACCGAAATATTTCTAAACTATAATTATTTGTTTACATTATATGTTAGTGTACACTAAAATTATCTTATATTTATTCTTGTTGACTTTTCAACACATCCGTTTTATACAGTTAATTATACGAGAGAATAGAGGCAATAGTCGTAGAAAAAAAGAATAAAAATGTTTTTAGTTTTGTTTTGCCGTAAATACAAAAATGCGGTTTTGTTCTCACAAATAAAAAAAATAATTATATATCAAATTGTCTACGTAGAACTTAAATAAAACAGATAATTACTGCAATTATCTACATTGTCAAAGAACAAGATGGATACCAAGAGGATATCAAATGAGAACCGCCTTGTCTCAATTTAAATGTCATTAATTTTGATGGCAGTCGTTTACCTCGTTTTTTCGCTTCGTTTACTCAAAACAAATACATACAGCACACATGCAATAATGACAAGAATGACAAATAATAAGTATTAGGCAATTCTCCGCTAAGAGTAAATATGTTTTAATTGTCAGCCGTAATATTTAAAAATACTTTCCCAAATATGGATAATGCTTTATTTGCTACACACATATACATTTTTATGAATGAAAAGGTATGCAGTTTTTTCAATTCAACAATTCATTTTAATGTACGCTAAACCAAACTTTATTAGTAGTTTTGACTTGCAGTTAATTAATGTACGTAATACACAATTACTAATAAAACATGGAATCCTGGCAATTATATACAAAACGATAAAATTACATTAATTAAAATAATTTGTAGATTGACTATATTATTTAAATTGGCCATTGAAATACAGTAGAATATTTAAGTCCATCAATAATTTAATAAGAGAAGAATGCACTAAATTGCCTTAAAACTTTTTTTTAATCAAACATTCAATGCTCTAATTATCCAACAATTTTATGGATTCAATAAAATTATACTATACAATACAGCGACCCTTTAGACACACGAAGGCGTATTTTTTTATGACGAAGAGGAAAGGTAGCCCGATAATAATTATCTTAATGATTGTAAAATAATTTTATAGCATTTTAATTGTGCGTTTTCCGCTATATAAAGCAGGAGATAATTGCTGCCGCTGTGGAATACCGACGACTTGCCCGCAATTATTGTCATTTTAATGTAGCGATGAAAAAATAGTATCAGGGTTAACGAGTTCTGGATATTTTGTGTTGTTTTGGTTTAAAGAAGTATTTTTTTGAATTTACTTGTATTGATTATATAATCGAACTAATTTAAAATTAATTATGTTAATAATATTTAATCTTCGAGGGGGATTTCATACCAATCCAGAGATTGGCTTTGATTTTACACTGCTCACTATAACTAATATTAATATACATAAATATGTACATATATGAAAGTTGATTGATAAATGTACTAAAATGCGCAACCAAGGATAATATCTTTATGCAGGTAATAAAAATAAAGATTATATTGTTTTTATGACAAAAATTAAATGAAATGTTTTCAACTGAACTTACTAGATACAAATGAACAAATATAATTAGCCTTGATAGATTAGTTGTAAATTATGTGTATAAAAGGGATAAGCAATTTGCCGTTGCGTCTTCGTTCGCAATAAATGCGACGGTGACTAGTTTCGTTGTTGGCAACAACGCCAATACATACTCTTTCTGAGATGCATATAAAATGAAAAATAAAATAAAATAAACGAGAAAGACTATAAGGGACTATAAAAATCTGTGTGGAAAATGCAACAAGAAATGTATTATTTGGATTTTAACTTAAATATGGAGCCCTTAAGTGAAGCAATTCTAACGGCCGAACAAATAGTTTTTGTAACAAAATTCTTTGAAATAAATATACCATCAGGTTTGCAATTTGGTGTTGGACTCTGCAAGTGGCCCTTTTCACACAGCATTTGCGGCTCTTCTTATAACCTCTACATTTGTCTGCCTTGTTTGTTTTTTGTTTTTCTTTATCTGAAATCCACCCCTGCACTCCACTCTTCTTTCTCCAAATCATGTGTTATATTCATTATAATGAATTGGATCCTCAGATGCGGTCTTTGTTCACTTCTTCTTTGTCATGTCCCCTTTTGTTCATGAATAGTCTGCAGTTCTATTAATTGTATTTCTTTTGGAAATTCTAAATTTGTAAGTTTTGTCTCCAATGATATCCTCGAATCTCCATTTGTAATTACTTCTTTGTGTCTTCTCGCCTCTTGTCAAGTGTATTCTAATCATCTCAAAAGGTTGCGTTATCCGTCAACCTCGAGATCGCGTACCTACCATTTGCCTAGTTATTTCTGTTATTCTACTTTTCTTCAACATGTTTCTTTTCTCCTTCTTCTTACCTCTGCAATTTCGTTTGGTGTCATAGTCTCTTTTTTTATACTTTCTTCTTCTATTTCTTGGTATGCTTAATTATCCTGTACCTTATTTATTTCTTTTTGGTCATTGTCTTGTTTTTTGTTTTGTTTTAATTTTGCTTTTCTCATTTAAATGTTATACAACTAATAATTGAAATTTATAAAAAATGCGGTTTCTGCACAAAAATGCTTTGAAAACGCATTTACAACTGAAATATCCCACATTTTATGCTTGACATAAAAAAAAAACTGTCAAAAAATGTTTGAAATCTCTTGAAAATATGATTTCTTCACAAAAATGCGCAGAAATCAATCGTGTACAGCTTAAATATTGCGCGATTAATACTCAAAATTTAGCCTTAGAAATTATAAAAAAATGCAATTTCTACACGTAAACGTGTTTTATCAAAATGTCTTAGAAATACATCTGAATTAATTAAAGTCATTTTTTTTAAACTAGTTAAAAAAAACATTTACAAACAAAATTTAAAAAAAATAATTAGTTTTTTAAATTAAACTTTTTTTACAGGATTTAAGCGTCCTATGACTGCATATGATTTTGCCGCCCTGAGCCGCAAAGTATCACTTTTCGATATAAAATACGAGCAGAAAAACTGCTTTTCAAAGTGGGCAGGCTAAAAATAGTTGAAATGACATTTTTTTATAACAGGTTTATGAAACAGTTTATATGAAAGATTTCTGAAACAATTCACACTTGCTATGTTAAATTGACAGTTTATTTGACAGATATGTGAGACAGTTGATATTTATTTTTAAGAATTGACAGATTTGTTGAGAATAAAATTGACAGATAGTTGAAATTTACGACGGAGATGTCAAATAAAAATAATGCTAAAAGTCATTGAACTTATTCAAACTCTTAACGTTACAGGAATGAAAATGTTTTTTTGTCATAAGTAAACATGAAGAAACAAAATAAAAACATATCTTCTGAAATATCTAAAATTGTTAATCTAAATTTGCTTGTAAATTGAAATAAAACAAAGCCCCCTCGGGCAGTAAGTCTGATTTGATTTTAGAAAGATAATGTAAGTCTGAAGTTAGTCCCAAAAAGATGCTGATAAAAGGCATGATTTACTAACACTTTAAATAAACTAAAGGAAGAGCTCAATAAATTTTAAGAGGACAAAAGACCCAAACAAAGAATAAACTACAAAATAAAGTTTCAAAGTACAGATGTAAATTTTGTTTTTTTTTTATTCATTGAATATATTGCTTAATACAATTTTATCTCTGGCAGTTGATTGCAGTCTTATACATCAGAATAGCACATCAACGAAGAAACGATTTCTTAAAATTTGTTTTTTTTTTTTTCAGAGAAGATAATCAAACATTCGGCAGTTACTTAACTATAGAAGAAGTTACCGATGACGATTTTGGCGCATATATTTGCAAAATCACGAGGCCAGGAGGAAGAACGATTGATTTGTCTCCAGTATATGTTAGTGAAAAAGGTATTTATCACATTATTAAATATTTTCTTTTTTATAGCAATAATATACAAAATATTCGTTGCAATAAATTTATTTTATTTTCAGTAAATGTACAATATTTAAATCCCAATCCAATACCATGGAAAAAGATTATGGTGTGGACAGCTGTTTTCGGATTAATAATATTAACTTTGTTAATATTAAACATGCGGTTTGGGTTAGCCCTTAGAGTAAAATTCAAAGATCGTTTTGGTACCATTGAGGAGGATGATGGAAAATGCACTGATGTACTTATTACATACTCTCAGGAAGATTCCGAGCTTGTTTTAGGAGTTCTTTTGCCGACATTGGAAAGTCAATATAATTATAAATGTTCAACAAGAGAATTCCCATCCAACCTTAACATGTGTAAGTATTTGAAACTAATATTTTTATTTAATATTTTATAGTTATGATTATATGTTTTTTTTATCAATTGTGTATTTTTATTAAAGGGTACTCAAATTTATCTGACATATCAAAGAAGAGTAGGAGAATGATTGCCGTTCTCTCACCTGCATCAGTAAATGATCAATGGAATACCAGCAATGTATATTTTGCTCTAAAGCAACTCAACTCGCTGAATACTCATTTAACATGCATAACTCTTCAAGAAGTTCCGAAAAACAATTTGGAAACAAAGAATTCCCAAGGTGAAACGTTAGCTTCCATCTTGCGCACTCTTTCGGTAATTCATTGGGATCGAGAGAGCAACGAGAAATTTTGGTTATCATTGAGATTACGATTACCTTCAAAACGTGTGCTGTCTGAAGGAAAACTACAAGACTTAAATATGACACAAAGTAATAACTCTAGAAGACTGACTACCGATTCACAAGATAGTTTAGATGTTCTTGTTTAAATTAGTTTATGTAAAAAGTGAATTTAGGTAATATTTAAGATGTGATTTTATCAATAAATTTTAATAACACTACTACATGTGTATAAAAAATGATTTTTCATTTGTAATTTATTAAAAAACAACGCTTAAAAAGATTACAAATATTTTTTTTTAATTATTATTATTTAATTCTTTTTTATATGTAAATATTTATTGTGTATTGCTCCTCTCCAATTTTTATTTAATTTTTTATTGTCAAATAAATGATTTCAACAATGTATTGTACAGTAATCTCGTTATTATAATCTTATCATATACCTCTGAATAGCCCAAAAAGGTAAGACAAATACAATTTATTTGATCATTTGTATATTTTATTTATTTTTAAATGATTGAAACTGTTCTTAATCATCCAATGTTTAGAAGAAGTCAAAAGATTCACAGTACTATACTATTTGAGTTCGGGAAAAAATGAAGATAATGTGTATCAATCAGTATCATTTTTGTAATACAATTACGGATTTATTTTTCAAATTTTTAAATGTCAGTTTTGTGCTCCTGGTATCGAAATTAGTCATCAAAATCGGTAAGAGTCTAAAACACTAGCCTTATATGCCCGTCCAACTTTTTTGGTAATTTTAAGACTTTTCGCACTAAAAAAATTAAAACGCGAAAACTGTTGGTAGTAAGAGACACCATCATTTTCAGAAGAGTATAGTCTATTTAATTAGGGTGTAAAATTAGAAGCTATACATGCAAAATACTGGAGATGGGTACTAGGATTAAATAGAGAAACCCCAGCATACATTGTATTAGAGGAAGTAAAAAGAGATAAAATAAAAGTGGAAGCAGGAAAACGAGCAGTAAGATATGAAGAAAGAACTAAATGCAAAACTTTGCAAGAATGTCTGAAAGAAAAAATGAATGAAGGGTATGATAGAATAGGAGTAGAGAGAAAGAAATACTACAATGGAAAGGGATATGACTGTAAAGAAGTAGAAAGAATGAGAAATAGTGGAAGAGTTGTGTGGAAAGAAATAACGATGCGTGATAGGGATATAGAAATGCAAGAGAGAAGAACAAGAGTGAATGAATCAAGTTACAATGAGAAATATGCAATGATTATGGAAAATAATATTCCAAAATACCTTAATAATTCAAAATACACATTTTGGATGAATGAAGAAAGCAAATTGTGCAGAATGTGTGGAGAATCTAATGAAACTATAGAACATATGTTAAAAGAATGTACTGAGATGTGTTGAAAGAAGATGGAAGAGGAATAGTGTGGATGAGAAACGTCGTTAAAAGAAGAAAGGAAATGGATAAAGACTGTAGAGTTGAAGTGGTATTATATGATATTATGATGATCACGTGGTATAATTTGTTACAAATTATGATAATATAAGTTTGGCTAAATAAGAATATTAATTAAGTTACGTATAAATTATTGTAAAAGGTAATGTAAATACTTTTCAAGGCCAACTGGCATGAAAATAAACTATTATTATTAATTAGCGTGTAAAATGTAAAAAAAATGCTAACCCTTATTTTTGAGTTAAAAACTGAAATTCACATTATTGGCCGCGTTTTTAAACGTTTAAACGTTAGATTTAGGGTTCATCTAGACTTTCCAACGATGTATAATAAGTAAGTCTTGCTGGTCATAATGTTTTATACGACATACCTGTATAAACACTTTATAATAAACTTAACAAATGTAAAGGATCAAAAATTTAAAAACTACTTTTGATATTTATCCTTACAATTTCTCAACTATTTTACAAAAACCATGATTTATATTATTGGGGTTCTATAATGTAATAAAGACTTTTTTTTAATTTAACTTTAAAAATATGCACATAACTTTAAATCACAAATTATTAAAAATTAAGGTTAACGGATCGGCTGTTTTAAAAAATAAGATGCAATGTCAGATAATGTTTGTACAGAATGAAGGTAATGCCTATAATCAGAAAAAACCTATAAAAGCTTTATCAACAAGTTTGGTAAAAATGATGAAATATTGAAGTATTACCATATAACTCGTCGTACAACACCGTTCGCGACAGGTTTACGTTTTTTTAGCAACAAGTAGAATACCACTCAGCACAGCCTGAAAAAGTAGACCCCACATATGAGAGTCATAAAAGCAATTAACAATCCCAAGAACATTTTAATTAAACCAAAACGGCAGCGCCTAACTCGAATCTCGGCGCATAATTTATCGCAGGCTGAGCCTCAGCTCCCTCAGAAACTTTTAAGAAATTATGGCATTTAATAATTCGTCCTGAATTAGTTAGTCTAATAAATGATTAGTGTCCATTTACTAGACCAGGTACTAGGCCACGTCAGTATCTACAGCGCCTCCATTCTCTCAATTAACAGGTGCGATAGTATATATTTGTCTTCTTTTCAGGTACATATTCAAAAGTTTGTGTGGTAGTAGCTTACGCTTATGCCCTAAAATATTAGCACTTGCAAATTAAAAAAAAAAAAAAACACGAAAAGGGACAAGAAAATATGTATGAACTACAGGGGCATAACACTTCTAAATACCGGATACAAAATCTTGTCCAGCGTAATACACAACCGACTAGTAATAGCAAAGAAATACCAGAAGAATACCCAGCAGGATTTGGAAAAAGTAAGTCTACAATAGATCACATTCATGCAATGAGAATGATGCTAGAAAAATGCTACAAACATAAAATAATCGTGCATAACTTGTACATTGGCTTTAAGCAAGCGTTTGATAAAGTGAACAGAAAATCGATGCAGCTATAAACTTATGGGAATCCTGTCTAAACTGATAAAGCGCGAGGCAAGGGGACGCTTTATTTAAGAGAATTAGAATAGAACACAAATTAAACAAATATTTACCGCGCAAATATGCCGAGTTTTTAGGAAGTAGGTAAAGAAATAGAAGAAGAAACAAATAAATATAGAAAAGACAAAATATATGAAACACGAAACCAACCATTGGAAGAATATTACAAAAAAATGTAGCCCAAAATAAATACACGTAAAGTACACAAGACAAGGCACCACAAGAAGAAAGAAATTAGATTACCTAGGAACAGAAATAAATCATGACAACCAAATTAGCGACAAAATACAAAATAGAATAAATGCGGCAAGCAGAGCAATGTACGAAGTCTTGCTATTAAATAACGAGACTGCTTATGAAAAAGAGTTTTATTTTAAAAATTATTCTATAATCGAATGCTCCCTTTTAATGTACTACCCTTCCCTCGGCACACACCGTTTCATTCGTTTTTTTCATTGGTCAAAGCAATGCTGGAAGTCTTCTTTTGTAAGAGCATTTAGGAACTCCGCCGATTTTCACTTCACCTTTTTCATAGACTCGTTTTTTCTATTGATCAAAGCAATGCTGGAAGTCTTATTTTGTAAGAACATTTAAGAGCTTCGCCGATTTTCACTTCACCCCTTTCATCGACTCGAACCGGGTTCCTTTTAAAGCAGACTTGATCCTCTAGCGGCTAAATAACGCTTCACAAACAGAGCGTGTTTCCACAACTCTAGCCGTTTCATTCAGTCATCACAATTAATTTTGGTTACTGTTTGCTGAGTTGAAACGGAGACAGGTCGACATGGACGTTGGTCATCTTTTGTGCTGTCTTGGACTCTAGAAAACTGTTTATACCATCGGAAAACATTCTCACCATAAGCCTCTTTCAACAATTTATAGCACTTAGTCGGAGTTTTCGTTAATTTAACAAAAAAATTCACATTAATCCGTTGCTCGTGTTTTTCGTCACACATTGTTATCGGAACGAGGAAAAAACACGTTCGTTTCTAACCTCTATAAAAAAAAGTAGTACTACAGCGGCAAAAACGTGTATTAGTACTGGAATAGTAGACATTTTCAGCTATCCAACAGTGCATTTGTTTCTCCACCTACCCCTCTAGCACGCCTTCTGTAATCACAGTCTCGTTATTTAATAGCCAGACCTCGTATATGCACAAGAAGATATTCAAATCAAAGCTAGTACCAAGAAAAAAAACACAAACATACAAAGGAAGCCAGTACTAACTTGCAAAACATGGACAACTAATGATCGCAGAACAAAAGATATTAAGAATAATATTCGAAGCCGATGAAGAAAACGAAGGACGAAGAATCAATATGAACTACGATCTCAACCAATTGATTGGAAGTGAAAGTGTAGTGCAATTTCTAAAAAACTCAGCAGATATGTTAGCTTGCGCTCGTTATGAGGATGAAAAAGAGCAGGATATGCAAGCAAATAACAAACTGCTGTGTGCTGATGTGAGGAGCAGGGTAAGGCCGAGAAAGAAGTATAAGGATGACGTAATTGAAGACTTACGCAAAATGAAGATCAAAAATTGGGCAGAAATCATCAAAAATAAGACAGCCTAGGAGAAAATAGCAGAGTAGGCCAAGGCCCACAACGGGCTGCAACACCATAGAAAAAAAGTATATCATTTTCAAAATTTTATAGTGATTATAGAGAATAGATTCTCTATCTAATTTAATTATATCTGGGACAGCCTAATTAAATTACGTCGTTAGCGTTGGCCGCATGCATAATTAGTTTAAGTACCTCTGGGTTGACATAATAAAGAAAGAAATATGTTTTCTTTTGGAAATAAATTAGTAAATAAAAACAAGCAAAATTTAGCAAATGGCTCGCACGAGCCCCCTATAGCTCATCACTACTTATAATGGAATGTGGAAGTGACGTAGCTATTGTATAGCAAAGATTTACAGTGTGGGGACCAAAGAGTTCTACAACTAGAGATTCCAAGCTGCCGTTTAAACCATGTATAAGCTGCGTACCGAGAAATGGTATCTCCGTCTTTGTCGCACCATGACGCTTCTCTATCAACTACAACAACGTATAGCCGCTCGATCATTAGTAGAGAGAGGGAGAGGGTATAGTGTTGTGCGACAAGAACATAGATACCGAATTGTACGGCAAAACGCTGGCTTGGAATCTCAAGTTATAGAACTCTTTGGTAGGGACCCATAAACTCCGCAAAGTTTTTCAACAATTACAATGATATAAGGTATTATAGGTCTACGACTTACGGTTTTTGAAATATTCATTAAAATTTTAGTTAGTATAAATCCAATATATCCTGACAATACGAGTTGCCAAAGTCTTCCAAAGTTTCTCCTCCTCCACGCAAAAAATATACCAATTTATTTTTTATGAAAGAATGCATTACAGCGCCATCTGTTTTTTCCAGAAAAATATTTGTTTTCTTACACTTTTCGAAAGAAAATTTAATTTTGTTAATAAAACGCAATATATATATATATTTTATTTTGCTTGGTTTGATCTCCAAAACATGACTAAATAATAACTTGCCCTTTATCCATCGAGGTGAATCAAAAGTCACCTCGTTCAAAAAAGTCGAAAAATTCTGGTACAATTGTAAAATAGCTGTAAAAACGCACAATAAAGAAAATAATGCAAGATAATTTAATTCTAATCAGTTCACGTTTCATTGTAAATTACTAACATGCAGTACCATCAAAATGCACTGATAAGAATTTGTGAAAACCGAACCAATTGCCTGTATTTGGATGATCGCTTTGGAGTTAGATTAGGTTTAAGTAGTTGTAAACTTTTGTTTTTCATTAAACTATATTTGATTCTTTTTAACTCTTTAGACATTGCAATTTAGTTGTCACTAATTATAGTTTTATTATTTAGGTACTTATTTTTCAAATATAATTTGAAACAAAACAAAACACGGAAAAAATTTTGTACCTACAAAATGCATTTAACACTTTTTCATTTTTAAGAAAAATATTCTGGGATAGGAAGACATTCAGGACAGTTTTTGTTTGTCTTACAACTTTTAAACTGAGCAGAACATGAAAATGATATCATATTTTATTATTAAAATTGAATTAATTTTCAAATAATTTTCTAAAAAAAAACATAGATGATAGATCCATGTATGAATATTAGTCAAATTTTGTAAACAGATCTGAAATAAAGGCCGTTATGACAAGTTTACATTCAAAAATTCTTCATAATTTTGAACACAAAATATGGCATTTCATGATTAACCACTTACTAAACTTACCAACACTAAAATTACTTACTTTGTAATAATAAAATAAAATAAAATTACTTACTTTGTAATTTTTCTGACACACCAGATTTTCTAAAAATTAAAATGAAATGTAGCAATAATATTTAAAGTTCTTATTATTTTTCTCCTATTTTTAATTTATTTTTATCATTATTATTATGAATATGTATACCTTTTTTGAGTGTTTTATTAAATTTTAATTTAGGAATTTTATTTTTTTATGTTGAAATTAATACATACATTGAATGAGATGCCAAATGATTTATTAAATATAACTCAATACTTTTTATTGGCAATTGTACTTACAACAAATATTAAACTCAATTAATGTATATGTAAACAAATAAAACATTAAAGTAATTTAATATTAACTGCCCCCAAAGCATCAATAATCCATTGTGGATAATCCTTATTTGGAAAAATATTTAGAAAATATGATTGTATAAATTCTTTATAGGTTCCTGCAGTTATATTATCCCTGATAGTCTTCATTAAACGTAACTGAAATGCTACATTATGTACAGATAATAAATGACAGGCTACAGTATGTTGTGTAACTATGCCATGTAAATATGCCCGAGTGTATGTTTGACATGTTGTACAGTTACAATCTTTATCAATTGGATTAAAATCTTTCTTGTATGTTGGCTGCTTTAGATTCAATTGTCCAGTCATTGTTAGAGCACAACCAAAGCGCTGAAACAAAACAAATAGATTATCAACTAATATTTAATTAATTAATTAATTATATGTTATTGGCTCTACTTACAGCAGTACGTGTTGGAAAAACACAATCATACATATCAACACCAAGAGCACTACACACTACCAAATCCATAGCAAATCCTACTCCCATGAGGTATCTTGGTTTATCTTTAGGGAGTATATTTGTAGATAAATGAACCATTTTCCAAAAATCGTCTTTACTTTCGCCACCGCTAAAACATTATTTCATATTATAAAATACATACTTGCTACATTTTTAATGCTTTTAGTTTGTTTTAACAATACCAACGGCACCCAATAAATTCATACTTAACTACAGTAAATTACTATTTTATTAAATGGGCAATTCCACGTCAAGTGAGCAGTACATTTCACGCGACCCTCTCCGATTTAGCCCAAATTTTGTACACTAGTTTGGGTACCCAAAATATTCTATACTTCATGCCAAATTTCAGACCTCTAGGTTACATAGTTCGCTCCGTAGAGCAAATTGAATTTTACGGCAATTTTTTAAGTTCAACTTTAATTTTTTTTTATTTCATTTATCTTAATTGTATATCAGTCTGGAATTTTTTTCTTGCAGCGCATGCGCAGAAAACGCAAAAAGTTTTTTTTTCAAAAATTCATTTCTCAGAAGTTGCCACCGATTAAGACTTCAAATTTTGAGCAAAGACAGCCAAAAGTATGTACTTTAAGATGCTTGAATAAAATTTTCCCACACCAGTGGTAGTTTTCGCTCTAGAGTCTCTTAAACGCACAAAACTATTTTTCAATCAAAATTTTTGCACATATTGATTAATATACAGGGTGTTAATGAATGGAGGTAACAAACTTCTAGGGTGGGTAGGGAGGTTCATTTAGAGACACTTTTTATTTATAAACTCATACGCAAACATGTTCACCCTAGAAGCTGCACATCAAAAACTTTTTTTGTTTTTTTTTAATCAATATTCAAAATATCTTTCTTAAAAGTATAAATAATAATAGGATATAAAAATTATAAGCAATTAAATTGTCCATCTTTTTTGAACAGCATATCTGGATCTATCTCTAACCGTACTTATGTCATAAATCATGCTTAAAAATGAATAATCTAAAAAAAAATTAGAATTCAAAATAAACGCCATTCAATTGCTCTTCTTTCACATAATAACATGTTTTAATGTAGCTCCTACCGATTGTATGCTATTAAAGAAAAACTTCAAGAGGAACATTTTTTAACTTTACTTAAAAAAAATAATAAAATGTTACAATTTGACAAAATAAAAAAAAAATACGTACAATACGTCATTTTAAAAGTTTTCTAAATAAAAAAAAAATAATATAAGCCTTAAATTCTAATAATTTTACTTTACGAGTCTAATTTTATGTTCAAAATTTAAAATATAATAAAAAATTATTTTTTAATAGGAGTTACATTGCGTGAGTTCTGCTCGTAGTTTTATGACGCGCATCAAACTGCCCCCTTAAAACCAGTTTGACACTGTCTATAATTATGTCTTGAATTATATTTATAATTTTTATTAGAATTTGTGCAATAATTCCATAAATAAAAATTATATCCTGTATGACACTATATATAATTTTATTATAAAACCACGCTTGCGCCTTATCTATGCTCTGTCAAATCAAGTTTCAATGTTTACTACACTTTGCAGGTTAAAACAGTTGTTTTGAATTGATTATTGCTACAGTTAGTTATACAATTAATGAAAATAATGAAAAATGAAAGCAGAACAAATTAAAAAAGTGGTAGCAATTGCTATATGTGGAGCAGCAGTGGTAAAATTGAAAAAATATAAGAAAATACAAAATGATATGCGCACATCACGTTCGCGTCGATTATAGATGGAAAAATAGGACATGTTCTAATTTTTCAAGATATAATTGTGACCTTGATAGTATGTGCGTTTTACAAACGTGAATGGTCTGATCTATAATTATATATATAATTCAAGACATACAGCTAGACACAAATAGTGTGGCCTGTATAATAGGCAACTTAGTATACACAAAATTATGTTGAATGTGGTTAAACTAATGCCTTTGCCCGTTTTAGCAGTTTTCATTTGCGCTTACATTTTAAACATTCCATTTAACCACATTCAACATAACTTTTGTGTATACTAAGTTGCATATTATACAGGCCACACTATTCGTGTTTAGCTGTAATTATGGACAGTGTCATACGGGTTTTAGTCATATTTTGGGTGCCCAAGCAAGTGTACAAAATTTGAGCTAAATCGGAGAGGGTCACGTGAAATGGACTGCTCACTTGACGTGGAATTGCCCAAATATTATAGTTTCTGATTGATTCAAAAAAATGTACTATTTTATGTATTTATATACATACTTAATAACAGAAATGCCAAAAGATTGCACTTTTATTTATTAACTAACCTTAATCCACCTATTGCATAACCTCGTACATTTCTTTTAATAAGATCATGAGCACTAACAGTTCTTAAATCTGCATGTAATGTTCCTTGAACTATTGGAAATATATTTTGTGTTTCAGGGTTTTTATGAGCTTCAATACACCTGTCTAACCAACGTGTTGTTCTGAAAAAGAAAATAAACATTAAGTAAATAAAAAAGTAATAATAATATAACAGACATATGTAAGTAATCATTTGCAATTGAACAAGTGATACAGGACACTTCAACTTCTTTTCAGTTTGGTTGTTAAACTGAGCTTTAATAAATGATTTAATTATATCTAAATTAAGGTATTAATAGATGTTTCAATAAATCTAAATATACATCATGCACAATAGTTAATAAATTATATTTATAAACTCTTCTTTGCAATTATTTTACACTAAAAAAATCTGCAAACATTTTTATATTTTCTGTGTTGTGTAAAATTACTTGTAAAACTATATACATTCCATAATGTATAGATGTAAAACTCGTGGTCAAAAATGTTAAACAAACTATTCTCTGTGAGACTTTGTCATAGTAATGTCGTTTTCAGCTGTGACATTTGACTTTGCCGGTGCATATCCGTCTACCCTACTGAGTACTGACGGTTCTGAAAAAACGCGTTGCCGGCCGAACACAAAAATATACACCAAGGGCAGTGCGCAAAGAGTGACAGCCGAAAAGGCCATTATCATAATGCATAATCAGATAAATACAACAACATGGTATTTTTTAAAATTAAATAACCAAGAATATGTTCATTAATTGTAAATATTTGCATAAAGTAAATTAAAATATTTATTTATTTACATAATTGTATTAATTTTTATATTAGAAAGAAACATTTATTCATAGAAATATAGTTTTCCAATAAGAGGTTTCATTTTGATATTAAAAAAAAAACGGGTAATTTTTAAGAAAAATTAATAAATAGTTATTTCATTGTAAAGAGGAAGGAATGCCATTAATATTTGAAAACGGTATCAGTCAAATGGCCGCCACGGTTACGGTTGCAGTACCACATTTTTTTCATGAAATTTTCCATGACCAATCCGCACATTTGCGGCTGTATGTCCTCGATAACTTCACGAATCCCATCTTTAAGGTCTTGAATAGATTGTGGAGCATTGGCATAGACCTAGTCTAAAGGGGTTAAATCACAAGATCTCGGTGGCTGTGATCACCTCTTCAAAAAATAGCACGGTCAGGAAACTTTTCTTACAAAATTGCAACTGTTTCGTTGCTTGTGTGGCACGTAGCGCCGTCTTGCTGAAAAAAACGTCGTCCACATTAATATCTTCCAATTCCGGCCATAAAAAATCATTAATCATAGCTCTGTAGCGCCATCCATTGAACAATTGCACCAGCCTCATTTTCAAAAAAGTAGGGTCCAATCACACCGCCAGCCCAAAAACCGCACCAAACAGTGACACGTTGAGGGTGCAAAGACTTTTCAACAATCATTTTTGGACTTTCTGAGCCCCAAATGCGACAATTCTGCTTATTAACGTAGCCTTCGAAGTGAAAATGGGCAAAATACAGTGTAATGTCGTTTGTGGAATGTCTAATTCCAAAGATCGACAAATCTGGGTTTTCTTCAACACTACGGGCTACATCAGCAATATTCTCATGTGTTCTTGAGCGATGCACACAGTTTCGATTCTTCACATTACAAACTTGTTCCAACAACTCAAATTTTTCCACGAGGTTTACTATTACCGGCGGAGAAGGTGCTTTACGACGACCAAAAACTGCTTTAGTTTTGCGAACTATGACTGAAAAATGTTCACCATTTTTGTAGTAAATTTTAATAATTTCAATGCGTTGTTGAAGCGTGTATCGTTCCATTTTTAATAATGGCGTAGTTTTTACTTGTCAAATGTCAAAAGATAATAGCTTCAAAATTGACAGCTGTTCAAAGTTTATTGAAAGTAATGAAAACAAACAATTTCAATTTGATGAGCTAAGTAATAAAAATGATCAAGTTTACTTTCATATGCTTTTGTTGAAACAAACGAGTATAGTTTTTCTTTCTGTGATGATATCTGTCTGTTGCAAATTGTTTGTGTATTGTTGTCATTGATAGTGTTTTGCAATGAGCATAAATTCTGTTGTTGCGGCACGAATTGTGGCGGCTTTAGAAGACGGCCGCGGTCAGCGCAAAACTGCGAGAAATGTTGATATAAGTTTCTCGAGTGTGCAATGAGTATGGCGGCGGTACCAAGTGACTGGTCTGCTCACTCAAAGACCTGGTTCAAGGCAAAGCAAGTCTACAACAGCTAGAAATGACAGTTTTCTCGTTTCTAGTGCTTTAAATCTGCAAAAAGTGAGAAATGTAAACATAAGTGAGTGGACAGTTAGAAGGTGACTTCATGATGATGGATTATCTTCTGGAACTAGAGCTACTGGACCGCCGCTTTCCCGTAAACACCGGATTGAAAGGTTGAATTTTGCACGAGAACACTTGGCTTCGACAATAGCGGATTGGAGTCGCGTATTGTTTTTCGATGAATGGCGATTCTGTCTTACGGGCTCAGATAGACGTGTAAAAGTGTGGCGACGACAAGGCGAAAGGTATGTTCAAGCTCAAGCATGTATTGTCGAGCTACTTCCATTTGGTAGAGGATCAATTTTACCGTTCATGGTTATTCTTGGTGACGACGCAACATTTATGCATGATAACGCTCTGCTCGGATAGTTACTGAGTATCTTGACGAGTGTCAAATCACGCGATTTGTTTGGCCTGCTCGCAGTCCAGATTTAAATCCAATTGTACATGATGGGATGAGATGGGAAAACTTTTACGGAAACATGTGCGTGCCCCCAGAAATTCTAGAGAGCTTCGCGACATACTAGTGCAGGAATGGCACAATCTTTCGCAGAATGTGATCTAAAATCTGATCCAGAGCATGTCTCGTCGTTTGCAAGCTGTTAGCACTGCCAGAGGAAGGAATGCTCGCTACTGAAGTCCTTAAACTTTCTTTTGTTTAAAAAAAAGCATATGAAAGTAAACTTGTTCATTTTTATTACTTAACATATCAAATTAAAATTGTTTCGTTTTCATTACTTTCAATAAACTTTGAAACTTTTTTTATTCAATTAATCAGTTACTAAACTGTTACAACTAAAAAAACACGTAAAAACTAAACATTTATAAAAAAAAATCAAATTACGAAGTGAAGTGTATATCGCAGCCTTGCGCTATAGACCTCAGTTATCTACCTTAGCCCTAAGCTGCAAACTTCACTTTGGTTTGTAATATACTATTACTTGACAAATTATTTAGAATAAAAAAAATCATATCTATTTTTAGCTTGTAATTTTAGAATTACACCACATTTCATATTAATATGTTCACTTTTTAATAAATATAATTTAACTCTTAAATCTTGAATTACAACTTATAAAATGGCATGTCTACAGAAGAGAATGATCAAACAAGATTTTTGATTTTTGACTTAAGTACCTTGGAGAAAAAAAATTAATGCTGTTTTTCTAAACTAACTGTGCAGTGACATTACAATTTTATCGTGCAAATCGGTTGATTAGTTCCTCATTTAAATCAAAATATACCCAGAGTACGTGGCGTTTTTCAAAGATTAAGCGACTTCGAACGCGAGTAATCGAGCCTGAGCTCCATAGTTTGAAGGTAGAAGAAGGTAAAACCTCTACCAGGGGCGTCCCCAGGTAGCAGATAAGGAATTGCGCTCGCAGGCTTTGCCTCGGTAATGAGACTACAGCCACTTTCTTCTCTTCTTTCCTCTGCAAACTGTCGACCTCCCTTGGTGGTCAAACTCTTAGGCTACACTATAGACCAGTACGCCACAAGTCAGAAATTTGAAAAAGAACACCGGTGTTACCTATGCAAAGGGACCGGTCACCTGGCAGAGTCAAGCTGCCAGGTGGTACATGAGCTGAAGGAAAAAGTGCAAACCTGACACTCAAGATATGAATACAAAAATATTACCTAAACCTGAACAAAGCAAAAAAATACATAAACCTGTTCAGGAACAACTGCAATGCCAAAAAAGTAAATTATGCCATTATGCAAAAACCCAATAAAAAAAATTAAAAACAACCTCAGGTGGATAGCATGTGAAAACGAGGATGCTGCCATCTATGTTGCAAAAGATAAAAAAGACTGGCAAGGAAAAAGGTTTCGTATGGGTGAAAACAGGCTATGCTGTCATACAATCATGTTATATGTATGTCTCCAAACACAAAGATCTTACTTTTCAAACATTTCCTAGATGAGGTTAGAAACGACATAAAGAGACATGGAAGCAAGAGAACAGTATCATTGAAGAGATTTCAACAAAAAAAAAAACAGACCTGGAAATTACATTCTGAAGACAAACGAAGAAATACGCAAGCGGAGTGGGAAACAAGCCTAGACCTATGCGCCCTAAACACAGAAAATGTTGCAGCTTTCAAGATAAATAGATCTAAGTCGTATATAAATGTGCATGTGTCGGAGGAAGCGGCAGGCCGGTATAGTATACTGCTGAAAGTGATCAAAATAATCGCCAAAAACTCTCTTAAAGTAGCGTTTTTAAATAAACTAATAAGGAAGGATTTGTTCCTAGAGCAGTGAAAAATAAACAGAATAATACTAAAAAAAGCAGGTGATGTGGAAAAGTCGTATAGACCTAAATGTCTCCTAAACACAATGGGCAAATTTTTCAAACAGATTATAAATAAACGGTTATGAAAAAGACGGCGGGCTAGCTAATATGCAATTCGGTTTCAGTAAAAGCCCGTTTCAATAGACGCATAGAGACGGTGCCAATGATGGCAAACAAGCAAACAAAAACGCAAAACACGCAGCCATGGTAACGTCAAAAACGCTTATAATCTGCCAGATGGCACGATTTTATGCATGAACTCGTAAGAATAGGACAATCCTGGTAGGCAATAAACAAATACTGCAAATGACATGTGAAATCATTATTATTTTTAATATTCTTATGTAAAAAAATAATAGTTTATTATTATTATTAAATCCTACAGAGCTCCGACACTCTAGAACACAACACAACTCCGCGGGCCGCATATAAAATTATATATTAGTTCTTTCAAGTTGTACAAAAAATTGACGTTTTAAAGAAATTTTACCCACAATTTAGCGACTTGTATACTTAGGTGTATTTGGACTGTCTGAAAACTATTTTCACCGGGCGCACGCATGAAAAAGGGTGGTTTACTTCAAATCCACCTTTTTTCATGTTTTTTAATAGAATTTTGATTTTTTCTATAATTTTCCGTTTTTCCGCTAGAGGGCAGGTATATGATTTCATTTTCTTGCACTTGTGCAGAGCCGAAACTATGCATTGTGGTGAAAAATTACAAGAGATAAAAAAATAGTGACTTTCTGCTGATTTTTTTGATTTTTAGCTAAAACTATAAATTTTCTGGAAAAATTATAAGATACTAAAGTTCTATAGCGGAATATTTCCAAACGGTTTAGGTTTTTCGACTTTTCCAGTAACGCGTGCATGTCCGCCAGATGTATATACATACTTTATTTTTGTCAATTAGAAATTTTCCGCTCTTAAACTTTTAATAAAGGTAATTTTTGCCTAAAATGCATAGATTTTGCTAAAAACACAGAAAACTATTGAAAAACGCGACAATTGATATATATTTTTCATGCGTGCGACATCCCAAATACACCTAAGTATACAGGTTGCTAAGCAGTAGGTAAAATTTCTCTAGAAAATGTCTAATTTGAAGAGACTATATCCGTATATTCGATTTAGACCCACCATAGACATATTTTTGGAGTAAAAAATTGAAACATAATACTATTATTCTGAAATTGAGAGTATCTAGGTATGGTCACTTATGTCACTTAAAAATGAAACAGGCAATATCTGTCATATATGCGGAAGAATATTATTTTAAAACCAAAGTTAATTTTTTCTCATAATTTCTATAATTACTTTTTGAATATCTATTCAAAATATCTATATAATTTTACATAAGGGTGCAAAAATAATGTGGTTTTTATACATTACACTAATTTGACCATTATAAAATAAATATATTTCGTAAAAATGAAATAAATCTCGCGGGCCGCAAAAATATTCAAGGCGGGCATAATACGCGCGGGCCGCGGGTTCGCCACCCCTGCTCTAGAACATGCCAGAAGGAACCGTATTGGTAGGATACGCCGATAACCTAGCTCCAATTGTGTGGAAAAAAATAACAAAGAAATAGAAGAAAGCATCTGGTGAGCAGACGGATAAATCGAAACTTAGATGAACAAAAAAAAATTTATTGCTTCACAAAAAATAGTGACCGTGAACCTAGTAAGATAAAGAAGCCTAAATAATATCCGAGTTCAGATTCCACCATATTGTACGCTACTCCCATCACAAAACTTAATAAGTATAGAAGACCCAAAGAAAAGCTGCCTTAAGAATAGCGAGAGCGTATCCGACAGTATCTACAATAGGAATACAAGTTATCGCAAGAACTGTCCCCATACGCTTAATGGAAAGGTCACATAGAAATAACAAGAATAGAAAAACATAAAGAGAAATAACTAAAAAATCGCTGAAATTAAATGAAGTCAGGAGACAGATAAAGTAATATAGACGAAACGCTTGATCCCTAAGATAACGCCATGGGTAATGCAAGAACAGGAAACAAATTTCTTCCTCACCCAGTTCCTATCAGGTCACATTTATGTGTATCTAAAAAGAATGAATCTAGTAGAAAATGACAATTGCACAACACGACAACCTTGGCAAGATGCATGGAAAAGACAAAATACGTAGAAAAGTCAACCAAATAGCATCTTAATACAAGATGCAGATGAGAAAAGATAGAAAGCAAACCCCTAAATTAAAAGCTAACTAAGGCCAAATGCGCAAGCATAATTCTGACAGAAACAAACCCAAATATACCATAAGAGAAGTAACGCTGAGAGGCAATTCCTATAAGATGTATGATTACAAAAATGATAGTTTTTTAGTTGGTAGGCCTTTCCAGGGAGAATCCAGAGTGAATCCAACACTCTCTAAAATAGTGTCTTTTAAAAGATTTCTACAATCATCCCAAAAATTCATTCCTAAAACCAATATTAATGCCCTATCTGAAAAGATTGGAAACCCCCTTTTTCCAATAGGATAAACCAAAGCCGAATTAAAACTACCTAATGTTAATTTAACATGTATTTATTTATGTATCTATATGTATCTTGAAACAAATATATATATACAGGGTCTTCAAAAAAGAATGTAAAATATTTAAAGAGTGGTAGTACAAACTACAACAAACAAAAAGTCTTAATAAACATGGGTTGTCATAGCAACGGTTTCGAATATATGGAACAGTAAAAATATATAAAAATAAATAATGTTTCATATCTTCAAAACCGTTGCTATGACAACCCATGTTTATTAAGACCTTTTGTTTGTTGTGGTTTGTACTACGACCCCCTTAAATATTTTACATTCTTTTTTGCAAAATAAAAAATGAAGAGAAAAAGAATAATAAAAATAAATATTGTTCCATATCTCCAAAACCGTTGCTATGACAACCCATGTTTATAAAGACCTTTTTGTTTGTTGTAGTTCGTACTACCGCCCTGTAAATATTTTATATTCTTTTTTGAACACCCTGTATTATTATTATTTACTTCCATGGCCTTCTCGTTCTCCAGACCTATCACCTGTTGAACAATACAATTGGTAGAATATTCAAATACTTAGCTTGGAATTTAATCCTTTAAGCTGAGATTGAATTTTATTTCTAGTACGCCTACACAAGCTACTCTGTAAGTTGTCTAGACGTACTCTCCAGAAATCATGAACAAGCAACTCATTAGTAAAATATAAAGAAACTCTAATGATTTTATGTTGAAATTTTAATCATTTCTTGGTATGAATAATTTACATATTATTTGAAATCTTCATAAAAATTGAGCAACAGGTTCTTGTTATTATTTTTGGCGGCCAGTATAATTACATTTTTGTAAACATGGATAAAAGAAAAAGTCAAAAAAATGTGAAACAATTAATAGATGTTGATTATATTATTGAATTTGAATGCCTTCATATAATCGAAACTTTGAATTTCCATTAAATTCAATTTTATTGTAGAATTAATAATTCTTATAAGAAATATAATCATATTATACATTTTGCGTAAATTTACTTAAAATTCGATAATAATACTCCATCCTACTACTTTTATAATATAAACGTCAGCTTTGAAGTTATAATTTTTGATGGGCGCCAAACCAAATTCAATCTTAAACAAATGCACCAAAATGAAAGCTTAAAGAAAAAATAGTATATGCCACTCGGAGAAAAATGTGCCTTTATTGTTTCGCCCAGTTACACTGCCTGGCCGACAATCAAAAAACAAAACAAACAAAAATTTGCACTAAACACAATAAGATAGAATGCCATTTTAGTAAAATGAATGTGAAACTTGTTTGTTTTAATTCTGATCTGTAATTTATCGGTCGTCAATACTTTAAACTCAAATGATAGAAAAGAAAAGAAATTCTACAATACAGATAAATGAATATACATTTACTCATAGTAAGCTTATCAGTAATGCTACTAGGTACATTCCTAAAACAAAATAAATTCCTACTCCCAGAGTTTTAAGTATTAAGTAATTGAGAAATCAGATTAGACAACTTAATAAATGTTTGAAATCTGTTTTACCTGTGTACAGAAACTTCAATACGATCCTTATCTGGACTGGTTGTTTTAATAACATCATCCAACTGCATTATAATATCAGCTCCAATAGCATTTTGAATGTGAATTGAATGTTCCGGTGTCAACATTACTTCAGATTTTTGGTCATTCAATGACTGAAATTTAACACCTTGTTCAGTAATTTCAGCAAGCTTTAATAGGGATACCATTTGAAATCCTCCTGAATCAGTTAATAAGGAACCATGCCAATTCATAAATTTATGCAATCCTCCAGCCTTTTCTAAAATATCTGGGCCCTAGAATATATCCTAATATGAGACAATTTAATGTAATATTATAAAAATAGAGAGAATAGGTGGATTATCAGTAAAGTGCTTAGCTTTCATGTTCAGGGTTCTCACACAAGTACATTTTTTTTCCATATCAAAATTTATTGAATCACAAAAGTATAAAAATATCATAAAACTGGTTGATTCAAATATTTCTTTAAAATACTAAATAAAAGCTATTTCCTTTTAGATAGGTTGCCTTAATTTCAATTAAGTGAAGTTTAGGCCATAACAATGTTGTATCATTTTGGTAAAATTCAAAAACTTTCATATTATGCACAGAATAAGCATATTTGCTTTGAGTAGTATGTAAATGTTAAGTTAAGTATTATGTATTTGAAATATTTATGCTTAATAGTAAGTTATGTATCAAGTTTTATAAACAATGTAAGTATTTTAGTCAAAAATTTTATTAATCACAAGCAAAGCGTAACAAGTTGCATACTGTACTTTTTCTACGACAGAAAATAACAAAAATAAAAAAATTGTTAATTGGATAGATTGATGACAAATGACCACTAACTTGATTTTAAGTTTCAATTGATTGTTGCAACAGCGACTAAACACCTAGTTGCTAAGTTGACCCTGCACAAAGTCACAGCTTATAAGGTGTATTATAAGAAACTATTTAGCATCATAAAAACATATAATTTAAAAAAAAAGGATTAGAAAAATACTTTCTACAATATTTACATAATTTAAAGCTGAATGAAAAACAAAGTTTCATCTTTAGATCCAAACCTGCTTGGTCCAAAATAGATAGCCAAATTAGTACAGGGAGTTTATAAATGAATGAGATTATGTAATCACTTTAAATGTGCCGCTTTTTTAAAATTGTTCACTAAACTATTTGTTTTGACAGATCAACTTTGACAACTGTCAAGCAAACATATGAAAACATATGTAGTATAGTGGACGATTTTAAAAAGGCGGCATATTTAAAGTGATTACATAATCCCATTCATTTATAAACTCTCTGTATAAGAAGTTACTACTCCTTAGAAAGATGATTAACCACAATTTCCAATTATAGCTAAGATTTGTTCATGCAGTTGAATTACTCAACACCGGATTTCACTTTAATAGCGGAATTGCTTTTGTATACATAGGTTGTGTATATTCCCAATAATGTTTCAATTAATAAAACTATAATTCTTACCGGTTTCGTTCCCAAATGGTAGGTGTTTGCCAACATAATTTTTACTCCTAAGTTTTCAATTTGATCAGGAAGCAATCCTTTCAACGTACCCTAAATTATATATCTATTACACAATAATAATAATAATTAAACAGAGATAATCTTACTTGGGTACCAACAGGCATAAATACTGGAGTATCAACAACACTGTGCGGTAATGTCATTTTAGCAACTCTGGCTTTTGTTGTATTACATTCTACTATAACATCAAAAATTAATGGATTCGTAGGCATTTTAATTCGTTTTAATGTAGTTAACATGAATAATTATCATTAACAACAATCACATGTATATGTGAGGTTATGTTATGTTATTTAAAAACAAATGTCAAAACTCAAACCTGTCAGACTCAGTTTTGGCTAGTTGCCAGTGGCGTACACAACGGGTGAGGCTGAGGATTTATCCATCACATCGAGCTGGTTCTCAAATTTTTAAATCACTTTTAATTAATTTAATTAATGGCGTTTTTGGCTGTGTCTCTCTTTATGCACTGAGGTGCTCTCGGTGCATATTTTTGTGTACGCTGACAACGCTCTTTTCTAATTTGTTTAACGCTTTAACCGCTTTGGCATTCATGGTTTCAGCGACAAATAAATTTACAATCTTGCCTCAGTTTACCATTCATACACGGAAGGACCTTCGGTCCGCTAGTGAGGTCGATAGAGTATAAAAATGTAGAATTGTCTTCTAAAGACGTTTTATATGAAGAAAAAAATGATTGATTTAAAGAAATTTTGAGCGAATTAGATTTAAAACGTCTACACTACGTATTTTTGTTAAATACAAGAAATTGGTAATCTGGAAATTATTATATTATTAATTAATGATTTAGACAATACTAATAGGTGGGTTTGTACGTAGAATAACTAAATTTTGTAAAAAGATAGAAATTGATTAATTTGAAGAAATTTTGAGAAAACTAGATTTGAATTAGTTTTACTTTTTAAATTGACACTCTAAAGGTTGATAATTTTGACATATAAATTTATATTTAAAATAATCATTTAAAAACGATTTATGCAAGAAAAAAAAATGAGAAAGTTGAATTAGATGGTTTAATCTAATTTTGTATTTTTAATAACTCAAAAAAATTTACACTTTGGAGGTTAAATTACCTATTTAAACTACTTGATGGTAGTCATGAATTGGAGTGTGGTTAACGGGAGATTATTATCACCATTGCCTCATTTCCCATAGTGATTTTTAATGCTTGCAAACATACGGACGACGGACGACAGATGAATAGTTATTTAGGTATATATGTAACTAACAAATCAAAATAACATTTATTCACAATTAAAGGATAAATTTCAACGCTCTAACATTTAGAAGAACGTTAATCAATTTAAACATTGATGTAACTACTTTAACTTTAGATAATACCAAAAAAAGGTAATTTATATACATAAGGTATATTTATATAAGGTATAAACCTTTCGAAGAGATTATAACGTAAGTCGATCTAATAACCAACTTAATAAATTTAATTTAAAATATTACAAAAAAATTTAATAAGAATAACTAATTATTAATTATAGATTATGAATCTCATAAGTTTATAATAAATATTAAATAAGAAAGAAACAAAAGAAATATTGATAGAAGACAGATGACAGATGAAAGATGACAGATGATTAATATTGACGTTTATTCCTACTCAGCCTAGGAACAATAGAGGCAAACTTTAGCACCTAGGTATTGATAACAGCGTAAGAAACAAAAGACATTACAAAAAAAAAAACATAAAGAATAGAGAGTATGACTTCTACAGACACGCCAACATCTTCAAGAAAAAACCTAACGCAATCTTCTCAAAGACCTAGGACGTAATCAGTCAGCCTTTATAGACCAAAGTAAAACAACCCAAATTGGTAGTAAGAAAAATCAAGAAAAAGATGCACAAAACTGAGTAATCTGGTAACAGAACACATGATAATACAGAAAAATATCAAAGAACCGGCATACACACTAGATATCCACTAAACAAAGCTGAACCCACATGATAAAACAAAACCGTTTGAGGAACTACTAGAAGAATACTAAAAACTAACGACATTGACAAAAAACACAATAAGGATGAAAAACACCGAAAATAAACAAATCACAAAGAGTACCAGAGAAACAAAAAAAAATCACCAACTGTAAAAACTGATACAACTTAACTAGCCAGAAAAAATGCAAAATAAACATCAGGAACACAACAACCAATTGGAAAGGAGATCTTATTATAATAATAAAAAGTGAAAAACATGTAAAGCCAAGCCAAAAAAATCTTATGTGAGAGCAAAAGCACTATAGGCACAAGAAACCTACATAGATTACTAACAAAAATAACGAACGTATATAGTAGAACAAAAATAACGTACACTACTACTCTCACGGTTAACGCAACAGTAGTTAGGATAGTTACAAATTTTCTTTCAGGACCAAATAAACAGCAGCAGACTTCAAAATGCAATAAACAGAGCCGCAGAACAAAGAATACAGACAGCAATTCTTAAACAAGCGACTTATAAAATAGATTGAAAAATATAGAGGACTGGCCATCATGCAGATTAGATTCTGAAAGTAACGGTTGACGCCATGCAGACAATACAAAGCCGAGAGGAAACAACATACGTTTCAATAGTTACCCCCAAAGTGGGGAAATGTTATGAAAAATTTTACCAGACAAAACGTAAATACAAAAAAAGAATTACTTTATTATCTTAATTGGCAAAACATGAAAATTTGTACCACAAGTATCCGTCATAAGATTAACACTAGGAACATATAATGGTAATAACCTGCGGTGTACCACAAGGTTCCTTCATTGAACCAACATTGTGAAACGTCTTGTATGACAACGTACTGAAAATAAAATTTTGGAAGAAACCTACGCAAATAACCTGGCAATGGTAGTTTGTGGCAAAAAAAACAAGCCATAGAAAAAGACACAGAATGCACGTCAACTAGAACGAAGCGTGAGTGCCAAGAAAAGCTCTACAGCTCGCACACCACAAGACCCTACAAGCAAAAACAGAAAACGTCAAAGTAGTAAGCCTAAAAAAATAAAGTACCTGACACTTGTTTTCGGGCAAAATATGCACTTTAGCTACCACATCAAAGCTATAACCCAAAAAGCGTTAAGCAAACTAATGTTATATTTTGTAACAAACTCGATTCCTCTGTATGAGGCAACCATGTGCCCCCGTCTGCATTGATTGCCAATCACAAGAAAAGAGTAAAATTGGTAACATCTAGCAAGCGAATACCAAAAGTAGAATCATGATTCAAACAAAAACAATTACTCACTGACCAATTCAGTAAAGTATAGCACCGGTATCATTTACATCGCACTATAAGCAGTAAAAGAGATCAAACTAAAGATAATGTATTTTTCGAAAGTATAGATTTAAATTCCAAACACTGAGCTTTTTCCTATGACCAACGCTTACTTTTTTTCATCAGTTAACAGGGTAAAAAATTACAAAACAACAAAAAATGTTTGAAGTTGTTTAACATTAGTTAAATTGCATGACTGATCGTTGAACTAAAAACCGGGTTGATATAGTTTTTTAAATTAAGATTTAAATAATCAAAAGTTTACCATCAGTTAATTGCGTGAACAAATAACCCAAAACCGGCCTCTAACACAAACTCTTATCCATACACCGTATAAATTTAGAAACTGCGGTTTATAACACTAATGGTAACACTTTAACAATCTAAAAAGTGTTTGTACTTATAGAGAAACCCGATTATTTTTGTTTGACTTTGCCACTACAACTGAGGTGGAAGGACAACAAACATTTTACACAGTTAAGTCTCAAATTCATTTTTAATCGAGCATAGAAGCTCACTATCTGTTTGCTCTTTTTACTATGTACATAAATAGCAAAAATGGCAGTGAAAAACAACATATGTATCTCTCATTTTCAAAAAAGCGATAAGAAAGAATGCAATAGTTATCAATGCATCTGCATCACAAGCATGTTCAGCTCAATCTAAGGGAGGATTCTTACAAACTTTATCGAGTCCGATTACTATGATGCCAAAGAACAAAGTGGATTTCGGGCTGGACAATAATGCGTACATAATGCATTTTACCTTAAACAAATGATCGAGAAACAGCAAAAAAACGCTGGAAAAAGAAACATATCTACTATTTGTAGACCTTCAGAAGACATATGATAGCATTCCAACATTACTACTATAGAAAGCTCTCAGAAAAACTCACATTAATAAAACTCTTATCAGAGCGACACAATAACTATATAAAAACTCATATTTCAAAATAAAAGTCGGTAAATGTCTCTCCAAAGGTTAAGGAGGAAGGAAAAAAAAACATATCTACTATCTATAGACCTTCGAAAGACATATGATAGCATTCCAGCATTACTACTCTGGAAAGCACTCAAAAAAAACTCTATCAAAGCAACGCAATAACTATATAAAGACTCCTATTTCAAAATAAAAATCGGTAAATGTCTCTACAAAAGTTTTTCAGTAAACAAAGGTCTTAGATAAGGGTTCTGTGTATCACCGACACTATTCAAAATCTATAAATGTAGAAAAAAACTCTAACACAATAGAGAAAGAAGTGGAAGAATGGGGTTTGAGATCAACGATGACGATTGAAACATATATTCACTGACCGTTCAGAGCAATAAGATCGAAATTTTTTAACCTTACTATAGGCACAATCAATGAAGTAGAGCTTAACTTCCAAACTTAGTATTTCACGAAACTCATAAGTATACAAGGTAAACGTTCACAGGCTGCTTAAATCTAGTCTTCAATGTGATAGTTTCACTTGTTGAATTTCAAATTTATTTTTATCTCCAGATAAAAAAAATCTGTAATGTTTGACAAGCTGCAGACAAAAACTTGGTTATAAACAACACAAAGTCGAAAGTGTGCACTAAGCTGTGGTAGTGAATGTAGCGGTTAACGTCCGACGGAGAACGGACGTGTTCGCGAAACTGCTTAACGGTGATTTAACTAGTAACTAGCAGATGATTATCTAGGAAATTTAAAAAAGTAGAGAACTGTGAATTAATACAAACAGTGATAAGGAATGCAAGAAAAGTTTTGTGAAAATGCAAAAGGTGTAAAAACTGTGAAGGACACATTAAAATCTTTGAATAATATAATCGTAACGCTTTGAACCTCTATGTACTTCTCAGAGTTGTAAAAAGACATGTTTTGATGTAATTTTAAAACAAATATAAAATTTAAATATGTCCTGATAGGCCTCACCCATGCGCTGATGTTACTATCTATAAAAATCGGTTTTTGCCTGTAGGTTGATCTAACTAATTTCAAAAATTGGTAACTCACATCATATTTATAATAACAAAACATACTTTAAATATAAATTAAATACTAAAGGCCGCAGGTTGTTTCTAAAAGAAATTGGTCTCGGAAAATATTAAAGAACTTGCTAATATTTGCAGTTATACGTGGATCAACTAGACGCTTATTTGGAATTTCAATCCCTGAAGACAAACCCAAATAAAAAAATTTACTGCAAGTTTTGCAAAAGGAAAAAAACACGCTTGTAAATTTTGTAAAAGTTAGCTGTGTATGGAACATCTAACCATCTTGTAAGGAGTATACCAACACAAATTAGAGCCAACTTTAGAACCCCGTTTTGTGTTCCCTTTTTTTTTAATTTAAATTTTTTTGGTTTTATTACTTTAGTATGCCCGCTATATGAAAATAATAAATAATTGATTTTTTTTGTTTAGTTGTGTTATAATAATAAAAATTTTTAGAGTCCCAAAAACAGTAATTATTTTTTTTTTACAATTCTAATTATGCACAATAAAACATAAATAGATGTATTTTAAAATCATCGAAAGTAACTTACTTAAATATTTAAACAAATATTTTTTACAGTCTTATTATAAAATGTTCCTGATAGGCCTCACCCGTGCGCTGGTGTAACACCAAAGCCACCCGTTTACTGGAGGGTTAATACACTATACAATTTATTCATATCAATCTGAACAGATTAGTAGTCAAAATCTTCAAAGGATTATATAAATATAAACATATAAACAAAATTAGTACTTTCTTTTTATTTGCAAAATGGTTGTAAATGAAAATAGTAATAGTATAAATGTAATTTATATATAATATATAAAATATCAACAATATAGCTTAAATTTATATAACACATATAATAATTACATAAAATCGTCAGAATCATTTCCATCATCATATTTAGCCATAGTATTCATTAATGTTGTATAGCTTCGTAATTCTGCATCTTCTTTTTTACGTTTTTCTTCTTCTTTTTGTTTCTCCTGTTGATCTCGAAGCAGTTTCTTCTTATCTTCTCTTTCTAATCTGTCCCTTTTTTCTCTTTCTGCTCTAAAATCTAATAAACACAAAATATTATCATAATAATATACAAACATATAATAATACTAATAGATGTGACCTATACTACTATATGATAGTTTATGATTATGTTTCGACTTGAGTAGTAGTCTACTGATGTTAGAAGTAAAATTCATAGAAAACTCATATCTAGTCAAAACCCGTAATCTGTCTGTAAGAACAAAAATTGTGATAAAAAACATAAAGGGGGCGTTTTTAAAGTGTTTTGGCTGTTCAAACAAGTTTTTTGTTTGTTCCACTACGTGATCGTGCACAATAATTTAAAAACAGCAAATAACACTGAAACATCAAATCTTGTAAAATTCGTTGATAAGTGAATAATATGTGCAGGTAGCAGTTTAATTGCAGCTGTAATTTTAAATTTAGTAATAAAGTATAAATTTTATTATAATTAAATGTATATGTAAAAATATGTTTTCTAAGGTTATGTTGTATGTTTGTTTTATTTACATGTCTGTCATGCACCACCTCTAGACTAGGTGCGTGCAATTGTTGCGGTCTTCAAACAGGTTTAGTAATATTAAAACATGTGCGTGTCTGTTCGTGTTGCATTAACAAATGTGCCGTTGCTAGTAAACTTCTGCCTAACAATACCTAATACAATAAACCAACATTTGGAAAGTGCTGATTATAAAATTAATTTTAAACAAAATACCTGGATGTTCTTCCCTTTTTGTTTTATTGAGTCTATTCACATGATCATTTATTCTTTTAGCAACCTTGATTTTTCTCACTTCTTTCTCTTTATGGAATCCAACTTGTCCGACTTCCATGCCAGGAGTTTTCTTTAAATTTGCCCACATTGTATAAACTATTTCTATATCATTCATTTTATTTCCAGTAATACTATTTGCTTTGACTAATTGGGCAGCATCTTCTAATACAGCAGTAGGAATATCATCAATGGTTTGACCCTGTAATAGCAAATATAATACCTATTACTGTGGAACATTAATAATGATTTCAGTATATTGATACCAGGTTGGAAAAAAAAAATGTTCAAAACAAACACATGTTTTTTATTATTATTGATGTTTTATTTTGTTTAAAACAAAATAAATAAAAAACATGTTTAGAACATGTTGCGTACATTATTTTAGAATTGTCTACTGTGTGCGGCTGCAAGTAGAAAATTGTTTTGTTTTGCAAGAGATGGGTAGCTGAACCATTCTACTGAATTTGGTAAAATTGGCAAATAAAATCAAAACAAACCAAAATGCTTTTTAACTGCTTCATATTTTCTGGAGATGAATAACCAAAAGAAACACAAATTAAAAAAAACAACGTTTTAAATATATTTAAAACAAAATCGTCTGTTTTTGTTTTAAATTAGTTTAAAACAAAAGTTTTAAACAATTTGTTTAAACATAACAATCCTGATTGATACCCTAATCTGCAAAACGGCCAACTCACAAAGATAATTCAGATTTACAAAAAATTTATAAAATTTAAAAAAGTAATACTTTTAATATTAGTAAAAAAATTGTTTTCACTTTTTTAGAAGAATGTTGAAAAAGTCCATGTTCATTCCAAGTAAAATTAGGCGTTTTGTGGAATCAATATACATAATAAATTTCTTATGTAGCTGTACAATTATTTCCTGACATAAACTGAATCATCATATATCATAAACTATTGATTGATTTGATTAGAACGATTAAGACATTTTCTACCAGAGCAGATAGTTGTATGATTGCTGTTATCATAAACTGTGAATCATTAGTATTCAGGTATGATTAATTATTGATTGATTAGAACAATTATGACATTTTCTACCAGAGCAGATATGGCTGTAACTCAGCTACTTTTTTATAATAGCAATTTAATATAATAAATTTTTGTGAAAGAGACAATTCAAATATGTTCATATAAACAGTTATGGCGATTTCGGCTGTCACTCTTTATGCACTGGGGTGCTCTCGATACATGTTTTTGTGTTCAGCTGACAATGCTCTTTTTCAGAACGCCATATTGTAGGATAAACAAATATGCACCGGCAAAGAGCAATATCCTCTTACGTCAAATTTCGAGGCTTCAGGACAGCCTCAAATGTCACAGCCAAAAATGATAATAGTCTAAAAATGATGATTTGTCTCCATTATTGACTAAAAATATCACTCATTGGCTAGAGCACAACATATAACCGTTGTATAAAAGATCGTTAAGGTTATTGGTCAGCTGTAATTATCTAAAAAAACTATATTTAAAATTACCGTTCTTAATCTTAAATAGACATGGGCAGATGAAACTTTGTCAACATGAAACCATACATCTTCAGGCCAACCCCATTTTATTAAATCTTCATCTGTAAAAGACAAAATAAATTATCAACAGTTGTGGCGATACACATTCATAAAGATTACAATTTATCATTTAACTTTAATACATAAGTCAATTAGAATTTAAATCTATGTCAACAAGCCTTAAGTGAACTATAACTGTATCTCTGATTTAATTAATTAGTAATAATAGTCAAGTTTGAGGTTAACTCACTTTCATATTTATCAATACCCATAAAAAGCAGTACTGGTGGAGAAACTATATCACTTTCAAAGTAAAAAACCATATTTTTTAAAATTATTAATAACTCTTGAATTTATAAATGGTTATTTTAAATAATATTAATTAAATATTTGAAAATTATTTCTAATGTGGTTTTTTAATGTCAAAATTCAAAAATGTTTGTGATTTTGACAGACTACTTATGCATCTAATTATACTTACGTGTATTGGCGGTTTCTTTTTCTGTAGACATACAGTGTGAGCGAGAAAATCTAAAGTTGCGATGTAGGCATCCAAATGTACACTTATTGTAAATATTGAAAAATAAAATGTTATGTTGTTATAAGTAATTGAAATAATCATAGACAATTAAAATAAATACAACTTAATGAAATTATTTTAAAATTTTATTAAGAAAAAAAATGTCAATAACAAAATAAATAGTAGTAGTATATAAATAAAATATGTTTTTATTTTTTAATTGGCAAAATGACTATTATCAAAAACAGTAAATGTATGTTTTTATACAGTTAATCATTATTGAAAACATTAATAATTAGGCATTTAATATAAAATATTGTAAAGTATAAGTAAATTGTGATCAGAATGAATTTTATTGTAACTTTTATAGTGAATACTTATTACACTTAGATTAAAGTTTATTAAAAACAATTTAAGTTCAATTTAATAATAAAATGAATAGTCCAGCGTAAATTTGAAATAGTGTAAAGTGTAAATTGAATGCTTAAATTATATGTATGATGTGATTACATAAGTACATAATCCTTTTATTGTAAAAACTTATTATTGCAGTAAAGCAATTAATAAAGAAGGCAAATTGTCGTAATTTTTTCAATCGTGCCTAAATAAATTTAATTAAACTCTTTTCTATGCAGAAATTCCAAATAAAACAATAGTAATGTACAAATTACAATTTAAAGAAAGGAACTGCATCTGTAAGAAAAAATTATCTATTTTAACTGAAGAGTTTGTTACAGCATCTACATACAAAAACAAAATCAACAAAAATCAATAAAAAAACTAGCTCTTCAAACTGAAATTTCATATGAAACTTGCAGAAAACTGCAAACAAAATTTTGCATTTGCCCCCATACAAAGTATTATTAGTTCAAAATTTACATTTATTTGATTTTAAACAAATAATATATTGTAACTAGTTTAAAAAAAAAAATTAAGAAATAGTGTGTAGATATTATGCAGATTAGGGTTCCTGTATATAAATTGTGCGCTGTTTTTTTTTAAATTTATTACATTTTTTAAATTTAAGACAAATATCCAGGTAGATTTAATATATTTCTAATATTTAATGCCAATTAATCCTACTTTGTAATATTTTTTGCTTGATTATCTTAACTTTTTTAATTCTTGTATCTATGCTATTATATCGTTAATGTTATGTTGTAATCCATTATCTTTTTCAGTTATATTTGTTGTCTCTTTCCTAATTTTTTAAAGTTTTATAATATTAGGATTAGTCATTTATATGCTAGTATTTTAAGTAATTTTTGTTTATATCAGGTCTATTTATGTCATGTTAGTCACAAGTCCCAAATTAATTTAGCATTTGGCTTTTTAAGTAAGAAAAGCTAAGTAAGTGGTCAGTTTCTATTAAAAATTTAAGTATGACGCTTATACGACTGCCAATAGTTTTCTCTCAATTGTGCTGTATTTTGTTTCAACTTCATTCAAAGTGCGTGATACACAAACAATAAAATAATTTTTTTGTGATAGTACTGTACCGATCGTTTCATTTAATGCGTTGATGCAATGTAGTGGCAATAAATTTATTATCTAATTATAAGTATTTTAAAACTAGGTCGTTACATAATAAGACTTTACTTTTTTCTACAATTTCTAAAAACTCCGGTGTGTGTTCAATTTTAGCGTAGTTTAGTCAACATTTTTATTTATAACGTCTTAAAGTACATTATCTAACATTTTTTAAAATATTTGCTAGAGCATTTTATAGTCTAAACGGCATGCGGTTAAATTTATAATGTCCGTGTTTGATGTTAAAAACATTTTTTATTTTTGAAATATTTTTTATCTGTATTTGATGATATCTAGATTTTAAATAGAGGTCACTTTAAAATTATGACTTAATTTTAGAGTTTTTTGTTATATGTTAGCGAATTGTAAGCAATTGTAGGTACTGTATTTTGTACCCTAAATTAAAAATTCAATGTTGAATCGTAAAGCTTATTTATTGTTTTAATTGCGTATTTTGGAAACATCACAAATTTACAGTTCAGACAAAGTTTGAATTTTTGTTAATAACGAGTATTGCTCCCTCTTGCATTAATGACTGCTTGAAGTCGACAAGAAACACTTTGAATTAAATTAAGGATTACATTTTGATCTATTCCTGCAATAGCAACTGTTTTAGATCCTGAGCAGTTCTTGGAGCAGGTGTATGCTTTCAGATACATCGTCCCAACTTATACTAGACATGTTCTATAGGATTCTTGTCCGGGCTAAGAACTGGCCAATCAAACTCCAAAATTCCCATTTCATCCTGATAATCTTTGACAACTCAGACTACGTGATGTCTAGCATTATCTTGCATGAAAATGCCGCGCTTGCTCATAGTTGTCATAAAGAGTATGACATGATCTTCGAGAAAATCCATAATGTATTTGTAAGTTATCAAAGAGCCAACTCTGTGCGTGCTTCGGTAAAAATTGCTGCACAAACCATAACCGACCCACCGCCAAACAGAAGTTGCTCATCAATACAAACTGAAGCGTATCTTTCTCAGCGTCTTCTTCACATTTTCCGACGTCCGTCTAACCCATTGAGGCAAAAGCGCGACTCATCTGAAAATAGTACTCTGCTCCAATTTTCATTAGTCCATGCCCGGTGATTTAAGGCAAAAACTAATTTTGCAACAAAATGTTGGCGTTGTAAAAGTAGACCTGTAGCCATCTTTCTACAAAACAATCCAGCAGTCCAAAACCTTCTCTTAACGGTCCATTCACTAACATTTACATCTCTAACTTTATGGAGTTGATTTTGTAGATAAACTGCAAAATCTGTTCTATTCCGCAAATTTGTAGACACCAAAAAACGGTCATCTCTGTTTGTGGTGACTATTTTTTTGCCCAAATCCTGATTTTCTGGTTATCAGGCCATTATCCAAGTAACGCTGATACACTATTTGTACAGCACAAAGACATTTATCAACAATCCTTGCAATTTTACGTTTTCCTCGCCCATATTCAATCGACGTTATAAATATTTCTTGCCACAACAATAAGGCCTAAAGGCACCATGTGAATGACAAATTTAGCAAAAAAAAACAACACTAAGTAAAAAAACCACAACAAAATGTAGGTTTTTAATTAGAGCAAAATAGTTGCTATTACATAAAAGTCTGTAACACGGTGATAACAACTAACAGATATTTGATAGAAAATGAATTATTAAACGCCTACTTTGGTTTACAATTTGCAAACATTAAGTTAAAACAAAAACTTTCAAAAATATGTAATAATTTTAAAGTAACCTCTATTTTTTGCTTATATCTACGGTTGTGTGCTTGGCAACCAACAACCATTCTGGTTCACTAAGAGTACTGGTAACAAAATCCTCATGATAAAATGCTTGATTTAGTTGTTTCATTTTTTAATAAATTATATACATGTTGTTTGATAATTTCTTTATTGTGTGTGGGAAAATAGCTCTTTAAAGTTTATAGAAATTTTAGATTTTTGTTAATCAACTGTTTTAATTTTTAATATTTTGTAACAATTTTTTTTTTTCTTATTTACAGAAACTGTTAAAGTTTGAATAAAAAAAGTCTTTGGGAGGATAGTTTTTTAAGATTTTTTAGATGTTTAATCTTCTGGAACTTTTTAATTTTTAAGTAAATCTATTTTTTTGGTTATTTTTTTTGTGAAAAATGTAATTTAAATTTTTTTCTTTATCTTGATAAATTTTTGATCAAATACACGGTTTTTGATAAAATCAAGTAAAATCAGAGGTCATTATTTCTTAAAAATAATAAAAAAATATAAAAATATCATTAGCCGTGGACGTTAAATTAAATTTCATAAGTCACAAATTATTTGGGTGTAATTGTGTTTTTTAAATTTTTTTTTTAAATGTATTGGTACAGTAACACCGAGATAAGTAATATGCATCTAGTTCTTGGAGTGTTTAAAAAATGCAGCAGCAGATTGTTTTTGGAACTAAATTATTGACTTTAGAACAGTATTAGGCTGTTGCCCATTTTGTAGGATTAAATTAATAAGAATAAAAAGAAAATACGAAATATTATGTAATCATTAACACAATAAATTCTCTTATTTGTTTTTGCATTAAAAATCGCACCTTTGAAAACACTTCAGCTAATTTTTTGATTTCATTAGAATACCGTATTATTCTTTCTTCTAATTCTTTGATTGTGTTTATAGGGGTAGTATAAACTTTTTGTTTTAAATGTCCCCAAAAATAAAAATCAATTGGATTTTTGTCTGGAAACAAGGTGGTCAAGCTACAAATGCATCATCACTTCTTCTTTACCTTTGGGTATAATTCATTGTTAGCCAATGTCTAACGACGCGCGCATAATGTGGCGGTGTTCCTTCTTGTATCAAAAGGTACCTCCTCTAAATAAAGCCTGTAGATCTTCATTTAAAAAACGCAAATCATTTTCAGCATTTAAACGCGGAGGAAAAAAGACCGGACCTATTAAATAATTGTCCACAATTCCTACCCAAACATTCAAACAAATCCATATTGATGATATTTTTCGATAATTCCATGCGGATTCTGTTGAGCCTAAATATGCATATTATGTTGATTGAAAATACCATCTCGCGTAAAAGTCGCCTTGTTTGGGTGTAATTGTGCTTTCTCGTAGTTGCTGATTAAATGCCAAAAACAATCTGCGTTCCAGTTTTTATCGCTCAGAGTACATTTTGGCGTAACGTCTGGCTGCTGCCGCTGAATTTCTTAAACATCCAAGAACTAGATGCATAACGTAACTTTCTTACCAGAATAACAAACATTAGTTTGACAATTATAGTTTTAGCTATAAGTAATATTTCTGAACATAATAGTAGTGTTTATAAAAGATTTTCCAATAAGATGTTTCATTTTGAATAGCAGGCTATTTAGGAAGCTGTCAATTTTGAAGCTATTATCTTTTGATATTCGACAAGTAAAAACTACGTCATTATTAAAAATGGAACGATACACGCTTCAACAACGCATTGAAATTATTAAAAATTACTACAAAAATGGTAAAAAAATTTCAGTCACAGCAAAATTAAAGTACTTTTTGGCTGGCGTAAAGAACCTTCTCGACCGGCAATAGTAAACCTGGCAGAAAAATTTGAGTTGTTGGGACAAGTTCAAGAACACATGAGAATATTGCTGATGTAGCCCGTAGTGTTGAAGAAAACCCAGGTTTGTCGATTCCTCGTCGATCTTTGGAATTAGACATTCCACAAACAACATTACACCGTATTTTGCATAAAGACTTAAGTCTTAAGGCTTTTAAAGTTCTGTCAATCACCATAAACGTTGTATCTTCGCTGTTTGGGTCCTTCAAATGCATCAACTGATCCGGAATTTCATCAAAAAATCATTTTCAGTGATAAGGCCTATTTTTACCTCGGAGGCTACGTTAAAAAGCAGAATTGTTGCATTTGGGGCTCAAAAAATCCAAGAATGATTGTTGAAAAGTTTTTGCATCTTCAACGTGTCACTGTTTGGTGCGGTTTTTAGGCTGGCGGTGTAATTGGACTCTACTTTATAAAAATGAAGCTGGTGCAACTGTTACGGTAAATGGATGGCGTTACCAAGCTATGATTAATAATTTTTTATGGCCAAAATTGGAAAATATTGATGTGAACAACGTTTATTTTCAGCAAGATGCGCTACGTGCTACACAAGTAACAAAACAATCGAAATTTTGTAAGAAAAGTTTCCTGACCGTGTTATTTCTCGAAGAAGTGATCACAATTAAACACCGAGATCTTGTGATTTAACACCTTTAGACTTTTTTCTTTAGAGCCACGTAAAAAATAAGGTCTATGCCAATGCTCCACAATCAATTCAAGACCTTAAAGAGGGAATTCGTAAAGTTATCAAAGACATACAGCCGCAAATGTGCGAATTGGTCATGGAAAATTTCATGAAAAAAATGTGGTACTGCAACCATAACCGTGGCGGCCATTTGACTGATATCGTTTTCAAATGTTAATGGCATACCTTCCTCTTTACAATAAAATAAACATTTATTGATTTCTCTTAAAATATACCTGTTTTTTTAAATATCAAAATAAAACTTTTAATTGGAAAACCCTATATATATATATATATCAGTGGCGGTTTCAAGGGTATGGTAATCGGGTAATTACCTCCCCTAAGAATTTTTTGCTTATCAATTTCTATTGTTAAAAATTACTGATATATATTCCAAACAAATAACATAATCAGTAAATTTTTCTAACGCTTTAAAACGTTAGAAAAGGCCCTTTTCTATGTTGTCTGTTTGTTGTACTACAAAATATATATATATATTTTTTAATTACTCCTCCTAGACTAGTTGGCTGGAAACGCCTTTAATATATACTATTTTAAATCTTAACATATGTGACAAGCGTATAAATAGATGAATTTTTTTTTATATTTATATGTAACTGTATATGTAGCAAAATGCTAAATAAATACATTATTATTATTATTATATCACTCATCTCCGTGTTACTGTACCGATACATTTGAAGAAAAAAAAGATTAATTGAAAAAGCCCAATTACACTTAAACATCTAATAAATCTTTATTCAAACTTTAACAGTTTTTTGTAAATAAGAAATAAACTAATGCAAACAAAAAATTGTTACAAAATATTAAAACAAAAAGCAGTTAATTAAAAAAAAATCAAAAATTTCTGTGAATATTAAAGAGCTATAGCTCCAAATTTATTAAAAATAATATACTACTTTATTAAGTCAATATTACTCAATTTGCTTGTAGTTTCTGGCATTCATTTTATGACTAAATAATTCAGGACACTTTGTATAATGCAATGCTCGGTATTGTCATCATTAATTTTTCTGGCATAAACTGCTTGAGATAATAGAAATATAACAAAACAAGTTGAGACTACTTGCTACTAGCAGATAATTTGTGTCTTGTTTTATTTACATGCGGCTTCCAGTTAAATTTATTGTCTATCTACATTCCAAGATGTAAAAGCAAAAATCTTTGAAATGGTTTTTATGTGTTCAAGAAAGTTGCAATTATTTGGTGTTTGAACATCGTGCAAGCATTTTGAATTAGATTGGTTTGTTCGTTGATACGGAGATACTATGTGGACAAGTTTGTTTTTTTTTTCTGTTTATTCTAATTCCTTTGTCGTTTCAAATCATAATCATAAGTCGTTAACATATAAAAAATTGGTCTCAAAATAATGCCCTGGGGCACACCTCTTCCAATTGTTGTTTTGTTACAAAGTACAAAAAAAATATTCTTCTTTTACTTTACACTTTTGTTCCTCTAGGTAATTTTAAGTTTTAGCATCTCCATTGTTCTTTAGATGTTAAATTAGTTTTATGGTCATAAGTATTAAATGATTGGAAAAATCAACAAACAAACACAAGTCGTGCATGTTTTTATCTAGTCTTTGGTTTATTAAATCGGTGAGTTTTTCAAAAAGTTGTATCCTTTATTTTCTTTTCTTCTAAATACTCTGTTAATCTTCTTCTTCTTGTTGTGCTTTATCCGTTGCGGACGTTAGCAATCATCATGGTAATTCTGACTTTATTAGCAGCTTGTCCGAACAATTCAATGGATGTGAGACCAAACCATTGTCGTAGGTTTTTGAGCCACAAGTGTCTTCTTTGGCCTAACTCTCTTTTACCATCCACTTTGCCTTGTAGTATCAGCTATAGGATTCGGTATTTGCTATTTCTCATAATGTGACCGAAGTATTGAAGCCTCCGCTGTTATTGATTGATACTTCCTTCAAGTTTTTCATTTTTCTTTCTCGTTGGTTATGTGCTGTGTGTATGATATTTGTAAGATACGGTAGTAAATCCACATCTCAAAGGCGTCTAACTTCTTCATTGTTGCATCTGTTAGTGTCCATGCCTCCGCCCTATAGAGCAGCACAGAGAATACATAGCACCTCACTATTCGGACTTTGAGATCAAGACTTAAGTCGTTGCCACAGAAAAAGATTTGCATTTTGTTGAACGCTGCTCGTGCTTTTTTTATTCTGCTGCGTATTTCAACTGCATGGTCCCATTTTTTGTTTATGATTGTTCCTAGATATACATATTTTTCTACACGTTCTATTGGCTTGTTTTTGATAGTACTTCTGGTGCTGAATTGTTTTTACTTATAAACATATACTTGGTTTTGTTTATGTTTAGATTAAGGCCATACTTCTTGCTTACTTCATAAATACGGTTTATAACTACCTGCAAACCCTCCAAACTACTGGCAAGTACAGCGCTAACATCTGCGTATCTTACATCCTTTATCATTTTCCCGTTCATTTTCCCGTTCATTTTAACCTCTTCATTTAGTCCTTCGAGTGCTTTTCCAAATATTTGTTCCGAGTAAATGTTGAACAGAGTAGGTAAGAGCACACAACCCTGACGTATGCCTCTTTAAATGTTTATTTCCTCTGTTGTACTGCTTTCAATCTTTACAATTGCTGTCTGGTTCCAATACATGTTTGCTATAATTCTGAAGTCTTTGTCGTCCACCCCAGTATTTTTCAGCGCGTTTAGCATTTTTTCATGCAGCACTTTATCGAAAGCTTTTGAAAAATCTATGAAGCAGACATGTATATTGGTGTTTACGTCTCTGCATCTTTGAATAAGAACTTGGAGTGCAAAGATAGCTTTTCGCGTCCCAAGAGCATTTCTAAAACTAAATTGGGTCTCTCCTACTTGTTGTAGATTCTGCCATAGATAATTTTAAGGAATATTTTTGTTATATGGTTTATTAGACTTATAAGCCTGTATTCATCACATGTTTTGGCTGTTCTTTTTTTTGGGATTGGAATGAATTCTGAGGTCAGCCATTCTGGGGGGATTTCTCCGGTGTCATAGATTTGATAAAATAAATTGGTTATGCTGTTCAGGAAATCTATGTCTAACTCGCACATCAATTTTATTGTTTCTGAATTTACTTTGTCAGGGCCTGTAGTTTTTCCGTTTTTCCGTTTTTTATACATGATACCGCTTTTGTAATTTTGTCTCGTGTTATACTTGGCCCGCTAGTACTCGTTTTCATGCCATGGTTGATGGGGCGGTTATCTTGAAAAAGAGTTTTAATATAATCTGTTCACATTTTCAGTTTATCTTTTGTGTCTCTTACCAGGGTACCGTCTGCATTAGTAATGTTTTCCATGTTATAATTTTTGTTATAATTTTTGTTTGTTCCAGTAATTTCTTTTATTTTCTTGTGCATATTAAAGTGGTCATGTTTCCGTTCTCTGTTAATAGTCTTTCAATATATCTCCTTAGTACCTTCAATATCATAAGCAGTATATAAACTGGCCTATAGCTTTTTGGATTATTTCTTTTTCCTGACTTATAAATAAGGTCTTTTGTTTTTATTCCTTTATAACTAGCGGTTTTTGCGGAATTCAAGAATTATTTTTTTAACATTTTTTGATGCTGCTTGTGGTTTGTTTATTGATTAGGTTTGATTTATTTGTTTAATTTTTGTTTACAATATTTTGTTGCAAGATTTGGCGAGATATTAAGTTTAATTTTGAAATGTATTGGTGAACTGAATCAATTATCTGGTTGGTATCTAGTTTAAAGTGATTTATTAATTTTTTGTTTTTTTGTATTTTCCACGTCTCCTTTATATTACATTTGGCCAAGTTAAAAAGTTTTGTATAATATTTTTGTTTAGATTGTTTGATGTTTTGTTACTTTGTTTCTTGCTTTGTTATATCATTTCTTAAGTTTGTTTTTTATGTTGTTGGATTCTGTAGAACGTTTCTAGATTTAAAATTTTGCGACAATTTTATGCAAAATTCTATAATTTATCAATATATTTTATGATGGGTGATGGGTCTTTTTGAAGCACTCCGCCTACAGCGTCGTGCAATATGAGCATACTATCCACTCTTGTTGTACAAAATACTATTTTAATTGGGGCATGCAAGAAAATATTGAGTAAAACTTATGCTAAACGGCTTTAGCAGCCTTTCGTTTTAGCAGTCCTCGCTTGCTTTGCTTGTTTGTGCTGCTAAAACTAAGATTATTAAAAAGATAGAGAACATGGAGAAGCAGTGGTTTTAGAATGTAGTATTAATTTAATATATTTATATTTATTGTAAAATTTAAGGGTTAAGTGGAAGAGCAGCTTAATAGCTGAACTTTGCCTTTTTATCTGATTAAAATGATAAATAAAGATTGTAATAAATAAAAAAAAGCTGCTAAAGTCTATTTTCAACTGTTAAAACATTATATAGGGTATTCAAAAAAAATGTAAAATATTTAAGGAAGTGGTAGTACTAACCACAATAAACAAAGAAGTCTTAATAAACATGGGTTGTCTTAGCAACGGTTTTGGAGATATAGAACATTATTTATTTTTATATATTTTTACAAATAACAGAGTTATAGAAGGTGTTTAAAGTGCTCTTTTTCATTTCTAAACAGGCTCAAAAGACATTTGCACTCTTTCTAAAACACCCTCATTGGCTCGGATTTCTTGGCATTTTTCATTAATTTTTAACTGCAGCTTCTCGAGGCTATTTACAAAAGTAGCATACACTAATAATTTCAAATATCCCCAAAGAAAAAAAATAGACGATTTTGCTGGCCATAAAACTGGTCCGTCTTAACAGCAAAAAATGAACCTGTGAGCCAAAGGAATGTCATCCAAAAGATCATACATTGTGTTCTGCAGAAAGTTGAAATAAGCAGCGCCTGTTAATCGGTTTGGAAAAACAACAAACCTAAAAACCTGTTGCCTACAATATCCGTCTATTGATTTTTGTCGACCCAACAATTTGCGTTATGAAAATTAACAACTCCATTTTGTGTAAACCCGGCTTCATCCGTAAAAAGAATTTTGGCAAGAAACTGCGAGTCTTCAGCACCCTTGAATAGAAACCAGCGACAAAATGCCAAACGTGCCTAATGATCAGTTAAATTTAAGGCCTGTACTTGTTGTACATGGTATGGATAGAGCAGCTACTTGTGGAAGGTTCTCCAAACAAAAGTAGCACCAATTCCTACCTCGGCTGATATTCTCCGCACACTTGTCTCTGGGTTATGCTCTATCCGTGCTATAATTTCTTGTTTTGCTCTAGGAGTAGATACCAACCTTGGTCTGCCGGAAAGATAGCACTGTTTTTAAAGTGAACCGAGCAAAAGTGTTTGGAATATGCGGTAAAGACGTAATATCCTATCCATCATATTCCAAATATGTTTTATATAATTTAAGTTGGAGAATCTTGATGGCAAAAGCAAACAAATAACGTTATTTTGTTCTAAGTAGTCAGAGTGCTGACAAGTGTTAACATTTGAAGAAAAAATGTGTTTTGTTGCCTAGAAAGTTTAAGTATAAGGATAACACACAAAAAACTTAAATTCCTTAACTTAACGCCAACAAATGTTTACGTTTGAAAAAAACAGTGTTTTTGCCAATGTAAACAATTTAAACAGATATTGTTTTAAAATTCTAAACGTTTTACTCTTTGAAAAATTTACAATATGTATAACGACAACTCACACAAAATAGAGCTTCAAACTTAACTGCTTCTAGTGCCAGTAATTGTGTACATTTAAATTAACGTAGGGTAGTTTTTATAGAAAATCCAAACTTTTTAGAAAGTAAAACCTAAATAATTCTAAGATAGTAAATATTTGTAGTGTTTACATTGTCAAATATACTATTTTTTCTTGAAATGTAAATCCTTGTTGGTACTAAAATAAATTTAGATTTGAGATGCTATTTTGTGTGTGTTAATAAGTTAAAAAAGATAGATGTTTTTAGTTTTTTTTATAAAGACACACTTTTTAGTTAAAACTAGTCGGCATGGAATAGAATTGAGTTAGAGTCCAAAGTTTGTATTTTTATACATACTTCTACTAGAGCATGACCTTCAATTTCTTATATTTTTGTATCATTGGAGGTTAACAATTTTCTGTGGTATGAAATGTTTTTCCTGAAAATATATCCATATAACTAAAAAATAAATAAAAAACATTATAATGTACATGTTATAAGTTTGTAACTTTTTATACATATAATTAATTATAATTCAAAAAGCTCATATTAAAATTTAATACAGCATTTAATAACTTATATCTTTAAATTCATCTTGTTTGAGATAATAATAAAATAAAACACAATCTAAGTTAGTTACCACAAATTATTTGTGTTTTATTTTATTATTATGGTTACCACATAGTAAAAGTCTCAATCATCATTTATATTATTTAAATAATAACTTTGGAGCGCACAGATCCTGCATAGTATCAATGCTTCTCCAAACGTTATGCACTAGCAGATTCTCTTCCAGTTACTAGTACATAGTTTAATGTTTAAGAGTGGTTTAAGAGCAGTAACTTAGATAATGAGACATTTGAAAGGATCACCAATAACTACTATAAAAAATTTATAACTAAATCGTTCTCAGCGACTATTAAAAATGGTCAGAATTTCTACTTTAAAATTTTGCTCATTAAATCGAACTAGAAAGGTTGTTACATGACAATTAAACACTATATAAAACTAATGTAGTTAACATACCAATTGATTACTAATGTAATGCAAACAATATATAACTAAAATGAATGTATCTTTAATAACTAAATTTATTGTAACATTTTAACCGGATAAACATAAAATCAAACAATATATAAAATGTATTGTATGTCAACAAATTAACATTCAACCATTTAGTAGGTAACAGTGATTTCCCAGTAGGTGTGCCACACACATCCAAGGGCAATCTTCTCTTTGTACATTTTTTAAAGTATCAAATACAATTAATTAGTGAGAGTTTCCCTTATTTGTATATAATTCATCATAGTTTATATAATTGTCGCTAATTATAAATATTGAAAGTTGACATGCAAAGTTTGCTAAAAAAAACACTTTTTATTAATGCATGTACAGTATATAAAATATACATACAAACAATATTTGTTTATATAAAACTATTGTATAAGCAAATTAATTATCTCTAGAGTAATCCTGGTATTGTAAGCACAAACACCTTCCCTACTTTTTAAAGTCACCAAACTTTTAGATTATCGTTATTTGCGATATAATAAATATTTTTTTAGTTTCAGGTAATCTTTTATTTTAATTGTTTTTATGGTAATAAATTTATATGAATACTTCAACTAAATTGAACGTTTTTACAGTGTAATGTAATATTAAAATATTTGGAATTGAAAATTTTTACCAACTTTAGGAATAAACCAAAAAAAATCTTAAAACTTTAAATTTGAAAACTTTTTAATTCAATTAATATTTACTACTTTCAAAATAACTTTGTAAAAAACAGAACAGAATTGTAATTTGTTGTTGTGTGTCAAGTTGCATATGTGCATTTTTGTGATTTTATTTTTATATAATTTTAATCTAGAATTTAAAGTTATGTATGTGTTTTGACAATTAATATATATTATTCTGACTCAAGAAGCATACAAACATGTCAAAAATATAATAACAAACAACAACTTGGAGATAGATAAAACGCATCTTTTATAATGTATAACAAAAGTTACCAAACGCATGCAGTTAATTAAATCTGACAAGGTCCTCATAAACAGCGCAATCCAGACAACTACTAGAATTAGAAAACAACTTTCTAGTAGTAGTATGACGAGTTGTTTAGTAATTGGTGTAGTTAATCGGGCTGCACTAATAAACAGCATTAATTGTCACCACAAAAAAATCTTAAAGATTTTTTAGTTTTTGTAAAAAGTGATTTACAATTTATAACAACTAAAAGAGCTTGTAGTGGTTTGAAACAAGTAGACACACTAAAACAATTTAAAAAGATTCTGATCTTATCTATACTCCAAAAACATTTAATCATACTTGCGGGCTTTTCAATCTATATTGTTCAATTTAATTGACAATAAACTGCAACGTTGACGTCGCAAGAATTTTTCAACCTCATAACTTTAAGATATAAGAAAGAGTATTATAACGTAGGAAAACAACACTTTTTTAATATTGTTAACAAGGAAAAATACTCTTATTTAAATTTATGTTTTAATTTAAATAAACAATAAAAACAATAATTTAGTAAAACTGCTACAATTGTAAACACCAAGATTGTGAGTTTAAGATGATTTCCACAAGAAAAGCATTTTTGACTTCAGAAAATTGTCTAAAGCTACAAAAATGTACAATACTACAAAAATAAACTCCAAGCTACTGCAATCTGTTTGTGATTACTTATAAAACCACAATGTGCAACATATATCTTCTAAAGTTTGTTTGGAGATCATATTAGAGTTAAGTTACGCAGCTTCCACCGTTATATCTTTTGTAGGGCATTTTTCCAATTTTTTTTGTGAAGTTCTTAGAAGAGATTAGCAAAGTTGTTTAAAATTAAAAAAAATTAACAAACCCGTACTCTTAACACATTTTAATGCCAGAGGATTAGCATTTTTGTCAATTGATTTATTATTTTTGTTTCCTTCTCAAGCTACACATTTTTTAAAACATGTTTTACACAATCTTTACAACATTCATCATTTATCGCTTATTAAAACATTTTAAGACAAAAAAGTGATTGTTTTTGCAACAAATTATAAAAACTTAAATTGCAAATGTTCTGCTAAGTATTTTTTTAAATAAAACTTTTTTGTTAAGGTAGGTCTAAGCAGAACTTAGTTGCACCTTGCCTGAATTATACAGAGTGTTAGGTAAACATGCGAAAAAAAAAATCAAAAAGTTATTCCTTGGCCTATTCTAAAAATATTTTGTCCTATGATGATTTCTGAAAACCCCCTTTGTTTTAAAAATACAAGATAAACAAAATTTGCGACAACCATATTTGATATTTGTTAAAATCATTAATGTAAATAAAAGTATGGCGTAAGCCAATGAGTATACCAAGTACAAAAAATTAATGAGTTTATTAAGTACAAAAAATTGTTAACAATAAATTGAATCGGCTGTTTTATCTACTAATGTACAAATGGATTTTGTTTGAATACGTCTCATCATTGATCATCACATGTATTAGTCGCAGTTGTTTAGATTAATTCCTCTACTATGAATCACTACACAATTGCCAAGATGACTGACATGCATTTCATGTAAGAACTTGCTGATGACAATTTATTACAAGCGGTTTCCTAGTCGTAATATCTCCGACCTAAAAATCTTTAAAAACATTTATCGACGTTTTTGTGAAACAAGCACATTAAAACAAAATAGAGGATCAAAAAAATAAATAACACCGTATAATAACGGTACAAAATTGCCAATACTTTGAATGTAAGTCATTGGACAGTTTAGAAAATTCTTAAGGGCAATTTGTTGTATTCATACCACATTCAGCGTGTTCAGGCACTACTACCTGCTGATTTTCCTTTACGTATTGCGTTATGTCAATGGCTTTTGCAAACATTAGTTTTAATCCTTCAATTCCTGACACATATTTTTTTAACCAATAAAGCCAGATTCTCAAAAATTCAATAAGAAATTTTAATAACAACCATGTGTGGGCAGATAAAAATCCGCATCAAGTATGTAAAAATTGTTTTCAACATCAGTTCTATTTGAATGTTTGAGTTGGAATTGTGGGCAAATGTCTAATTGGATCAGTATTTCTACCAGAAAGACTTACCGGCGCAGTGTATTGCAACTTTTTAGAACACATTTCTGTACCATTAACTACAAAAAATGCAATGTGGTTTATGTACAATGATGGTGCACCAGCACATTTCAGTTTGGTTGCTTGTGATTATTTAACAGCAACATAAAAAGATTGTTAAATTGGTTGAGGTGGGCCATACTCATGGGTAACTGAAGTCATTAGTTTACAAAACTCCAGTAGAAAATTTTAATGACTTGCAAAATTGTATAATTGCTGGGTGTAACTCAATTAGAAACAACCCTGGTGTGTTTGAAAGAGTTTGGCACTTAATGACAAAAAGATTGAATGCATGTATCTAGGCTGGAAAAGTCATTTCAAACATTTATTGTAGATTCAGCAACTTTACAAGTACTTTTTGATAATAAAATCTTGTAACTGTCGCAAATTTTGTTCATCTTGTATCTTCAAAACAAGATAGTTTTTTAGAAATATAAGACAAAATACTCTTAGAATAGACCAAGAAATAACCCCTTACATTTTTGCGGCATATTTACCTAACACCCTGTATATCATTGTATCTTGCAGTTACTATTTTACTTGAAAGAACGGTTGCTAAAAATATATAATGTAATATGTAAACAAAATGCTTAAACCCACATGATAGAAATTGATTACCTTACTTTTACTGAAAAAAAGCAACGACTTAAACTTGCTTAATGTTATCAAGCATTTTTTTCCTTAACTTTCACCTTTAAAAAAGTGTTGGAAAAAATGACCAAAAATTGTCCGGAGTAGATTAGAAATTTTTGATTTTTTATCAACATACTATACAAATTTTAAAAACTATCACAGAATCAAATATTTGAGTTGAAAAATTTAATTCAAAACATTTTCCTGAAAAAAAAAAACCTCTGATTTTTGCTTAGGTGCTTAAGTCTGTCGTCTACTAATAATAATATTTATTGAAAAAACATAAATGTTGTACAATATGAGACTTATAAGACTTACTAACTAGACATATAAAATACATTCATAAATAATCAAACATATAAAACTAAATATTACCGTACAGTGTCACACAGCCACAAGCAAAACAAACACATATATAAATTTTTAAAACAGTCATTATAGCAATTCCAAACCATCTGCTTCAAATTCTTCTAATGAATAGTACCATGCGTTAATAAAATATAATTTAAGTCGATTTTTAAATTTGCTTCAATTTAAGTCACGGACATTTTTTGGGATACGGTTATAATAAGAAAATTCTAAAAAATAAATTGAGTTGCGCACTAGGGTAGTACGAGGTATTGGCAAGTATAACTGGTCTAAAAATTTTGATTGGCAATTATGTATATCTGATGTTATATTAAATTTGTTCACATGTTTATGTATTAACACAAAAGTACTAAAAGAAATATGCTGCTAATGGGTAGAATGTTACTCTTTCTGAATAGTGGCTCTACTTCTTTTTCCATTTAAAACTAATATTGTTTTTTTTGCAAAGAAAATAAAGTTTTCATGTTATCTGTGCCGCAAAAACCCCAAATACAGATTCTATATCTCATCCTAGATTTAAATAACGCATAGTATGATTCCATTGCTGTTTAATAACCCATATTGAATACTGTTGTTTTAATGGCAAAACATGCTGAAGCTAATTTTATAGTTAGATTTTGTACATGGTGTTCCCACTTGAGTTTTTCCTCAATTGTTACACCTAAAAACTTAAAGGATTCAGTTCTTTCAAGTAAGGTGTTTTGAATAGTTAAATTTAATCTTTTACCAAATTGCATATACTTTGTTTTAGAGCTATTAAATTTTAAATAATTAGCACAGAACCATGTATAAATCATATATAGATCATCATTTATTATAAATTCTATGTCTAAAAATTTATTTTTGCTCCAGAAAATTGTAGTATCATCAGCAAATAATGTAAATTTACAGGACACGAGAAGAAAAATTAGATCATTGATAAACAATAAAAACAAACACCGAGCCTTGTGGGACATTTCTACTTGCTTTTATTGTTTCAGATATAGTATTTATAAGTTGTACATAGTGAGTCCTTTCTGTTAAATACAAACTGAGCCAATTCCTAAAAAAACTTTTTGCAACCCATAATACTCCAGTTTACTAATTAAAAAGTTATGATCCACAGTATAAAATGCTTTTGATAAGTTGCAAAACACAGCTGCACAATATTTATTCATATTTACTTCCTGGTATACTTGGTTTATGAACATGAACAGCGCATCAATAGTTTGTTTGTAAAAGAATTAGAGTTGATTTGTTTTATAACATTAAAGACATAGTAGCTTTGATAGTTACACTTATTACAAAGTGGCTGCATGGCAACTTTGCGGAAATAGTAATTCAACAAATATTACGTCAACTCTTCATTACCATAAACAAGATGAATTAAGACTCTAATTTAGACAACCTTGCCAAGATTTTTTGCAAGGTACGTAAAGTAAGTGTTGTGTTTGATAGGATCTTTTTTAACATGCAACATTAATCCGGTATTGTAAAGTATGTAAGTATCAATTTTAGATTAGCAATAATTTAATTAGCTTGTTTCTGGATACAAAGTAAAAAAGATAGTAATTTTAGATGTTTCTTTGTATAATTGAAAACAATATTCAACACAAAAACTATATAAGTTTTATATATGCAAAAGTTGTACAAAATTAAAAACCTGTTTCCATCAATTAAAAACAATCCTAGTTTTTAGATACTTTTAAAGCTATGTCAACAACATGGTCATTCCAAAAAAATTCTGTAAGATTGCAACCCCTAGAAGACCAATTGAAGAAAACTTAAATATAAATTTGTTGTTAGCATTTGATAAAATTGATATTGTAGCATAGTCTCTGTTAATTGATGCTACAAATTCTAACCTGAAATTTTTTATTACGCTGTGTTATATTTGTCGATGTGGTCTTTAAAAAGTATAAAGTATGAAGAGTGCTATAATTTACAAAACTATAAATAGGATTTGGTTATTTAAAAAAGTTTATTAATGTAATAAAAACCGTTATCGGCATAACCATAAATACATCAATAGTAATAATAATCAAATAATAAATAAACAACACATTTCTTTAGACTAAACAAAAAAACCTCTAAATTAAAAAAGAAAAATCTTAAAATTTTATTCTATCGGATTTACTTTGCCTTTTTTATTCTTTTTAAATACTATATTCTTATTAAAAATGTTTGTTTAAAATAATATAAATATTGACATATTGGTCGCGTTCAGAACGACTTATCATGCGTACTGAAAGCGCTTGTCATTTTACTCATCATACATTGATTGCTAACCAAGTAACTCATCAATTAGTGATTGACTCAGTGCTGGCAACTGATGAGTCGTTCTGAACGCAACCAACGCTTTGTTGATAGATAAGTGACGCAAGTTTAAAATTATTATTTACAGTATAATTCAATAGGTGTGTTCTATTTGAGCGCTTCATGCATCCGGTGCGTTAGAGAATTTTAAAATTTTACAGGCAGAAGCGTCTCTCACTTGACAAACAAACCAGAAAATATTCGAAATTTGTAGGACGTCCTATACCTTAAAAACACATAAAAAATGTAAAACACGTATGACAATTAAATTCAAAAATTACTGAATTAGTGTCACCAAGTGCGACTATTTTGACAAATGGAAAACGGCTATTAAAAATTACCTCAAACACTAATATATTTATGTATAAGAAAGAGAGTAGAAGTCTATGTCGTTTTATCAAAAATTAATTGTTTTGTAACGTGTCAATTGTCTATCAACAAAACGACATGCAGTTTTGCAGCTAGTAATTATGTATTTAATTTTAAACTAATAGCAATGTTTATAAAACCCACATATCTAAAAAATCAGTGACTTTTTATAAAACTAACGCATTTTATAAAACTATAACTTTAATAATATAATCATTATTCACTGAGTATGAAAGTATAAACACAGGCAAAAAGCATCACAAAGCTAAACCTAGTAAATAAAAAAACAAAGATATTAAAAATTGAAAACAAGGCGTACATAGGTTATACTCGTTCTAAGAAAAATGTAGTTAAATAAGTAACACTATGACAAAGTAAATACTTCATTACCTTAGACAAGATGAATTAAAACTCTGATTTAGACAACCTTGACACGTTTTTTTGCAAGTAAGTAAGTAAGTGTTGTGTTTGATAAGATCTTTTTTAACATGCAACATTAGGCCAATATTGTAAAGTATGTAATTTTGGATTAGCAATGATTTAAATAGAATTGAAAACAAGGCGTACATAGGTTATAGTCGAAAAATGTAGTTAAATAAGTTACACTATGACAAAGTAAATACTTAAGAATTCACTTGTAATTCACAGGTTTGTAAGAAGTCTTTCCTACACAAAAATTATATTTGTTAAATTTACTTACAATACAAAACAGGTAATTTAAATAAAATTGAGTACAACATTTATATGCTTAATTAACCACATGAGCTAGAGAAGAAAAAAATCGCAGATAAAAAGTGGCAATGATAGACATGTTTTAACGATGAACATCACCTTGTTTAAATACAAGTGCAATATGTTATTAAAAAAATATAACAGCTAACAACTTGATTGCAAATTAAAAGCATTATGATTACAATATGTATTATCAATTACATAAACAGATTCTACATTCCAAAAAACCTTCCGATTGTAGTTTTCTCAAATGACGGTTCTTATTAAAATAGAAACAAAGATCTATCAAATGCTATTTTAAATTGATCAACAAAACTCAATTTTAAAATACAATTTTTTAAAAGTTTTTAATACATATTTAATTGGACTTGGGCTTGTTGCCAACTATGCAAAAGTGATGGACTTACTTAAGTAGTAGCATTTACAGAAACTAAAATTGTAATTCTTAATAATAGACTAAACTTTCATACACATTCGATAATTTTTTTTTAATTTTTTTTATTTAAATACCCAGATACTCAGAAATTGTACTAATTCTTCTGATGGCAAAATCAACTAGCTGCACTAATAATTATATTAAAGAAAAATAAATAAAATTGGTGTTGTACAATGATGTAAATATGTTTGATAAAAAGTATACCAAACATATAAAGTAAGATCTATTAGTTTAATAAATTGTGAAGTTTTTTGTTTCTCACGTAAAACTCATATGAAAGCAGATTTTTTAAACTTGGACGTCATCTATACACATATTATAATATATATATATATATATATAATATATATAATATTATTTTAAAATTTAAAAAAATATTAAAACCGCACTATTTTTAATAAAGATGTTTGAATTGTAATATCTTTCTTTGGCATATTAACACATATGAAATTGTTGTTTCTTGGGAAAGCGGCTGATGTAAAGATAAATACTGTTTAATATTTATTCTAACAAATATTTTGAAGATTTATACCTTATTCTTCACGGATCTGTTATTTAGCCACTTTCTCAAAAAACAACAGTAACTTATTGATTAAACGGTGTCATATAGAATAATTAGTTTATTCAACAGAAAGATTAATTTAAATTACAATTTATGAATATATATATATTATTAACAACTAAAACTGATCAGAAATAACAAAAATAAATATAAATAATTTATTATGATACATTATGTTTAGAAATAATCTTTTTCTCAAGCAATAAGCTGTTATCGAGCATTTTGAGCAAATTTATTTAAGCTAAAATACAACATTTATTATAAATATTGTTTTTATCATAAATTTTGCTCATAATTTACTTTTACTACATTAAATTTATTTAAAATGACACAAAAACTTATGTTAAGCATGAAATTTGCTTTAAAATTACGTTTACTACATGAAACGAAAGAAACATTAACAAAAAAATAAAAATAAAAAAATGCAAAACTAATATATAAAATTAAAAATTAAGAAATTAAAACAAATCTACAAATAATATTAAAAAAAGAAATTCACGGACATAACACGAGAAGAAGTAGTAATATACATACATGTACAAACAACAAGGACAGAAAAAGCGAAAAAAAAAACAATACTAAGCAATAGACTAATCACATACAATGAACTACCTGTAAATATTAAAAAAACAAAAATACCAATCTTTTGGCTTTTGTAGTCTCATCGTATTTTAGTTTGAATGGTTTTACAATTTCTGTAGAGCAATTTAATTTAGGGTCTTTATTTCTTTGTATTTACTATAAAAAAATGGCAAAATTTACCCTAAGGTTTGTCACACTTAACCTTTTTTTTAACATAATTGCATAAGTGCATTGACAAATTTGAAAATTGATTATTACATTGTTCTGATTGTCTCTGATCTAATCTGTCCTACTGGGCAATGAGTGCTAATGTTGATACGGGCGACGCGATGTTACAACCCACTCTTAAAGCTGATGAATAATATATACAAATTGGCGCCCAATTTATAACCAGGGGTAGGTTGGAGCCGGCTCGGTCCGGCTTGCGCGAGCCGGTTGTTAAAATTTTTGAAACTTGGCGAGCCGCTTGTAAAATTACTCTTAAAACCAAAAAATAAGCCATTTTAATAGTATGTTTATGCAAAATATGCACATTGCGCCTATGTGCCACACACTCGCAAACATATCATGTGCGCAACACACTACAAAACTACTAATGTTTTGTTTTGTTATATATATTATAAATTTTATACTGTACAAAAATAAATGAAGACAATGTACTCATTTACCTTTTTTCTTTTATTCTTCTTCAAAATAATAGCGAACCGGTTGTTCCAAATTTGGCAGCCCACCTGCCAATTCTCACAATTTTTTTAAAAAGCATAAAGATGTCAAAGCAACTTAAAGAGATACTCTAAAAAGTGCAAATGCTTGCTTTTACAAAGCATTTTACACATTGTCCAGCACACTTTTAGGAAACTTTAGACTCAGACACGGTTAAAATGCGTTAAACAACTTTTAGAAAAAGAATCCCACATCTGTTAGACCAAAATAAAAAATTTCAATGCAAACATAGAAAGAAACAATAAATTATAACATTAATAGTCTTCTTAGGCTGATTATGTCAAAAATCTAATAAATTCTAAACTGTAAACTCTTTTGTTGCAGCAACCAGTTTTTTTAAAATTATTTATTAGACCCAAATGAATAAACCAAAACTGACATTATCTGAATACTTAGATTTAAAATTTGGAAATATCTTGTCCTTTTATTGCAAATTTTTAAAATTTACTAAACCAAGCAAAATTGTTTAAAAAAACTATAAAATATATAAAAACAAGGTTACGTTAAGGAAAAAACTATCCAGGTAACGTTAGCAGATGGCACTACTCGACTACGCGCTTTTCTATATAGCACTATAGCAGTACGTTTAAAATCTTATATAATTATAACTACATTTACCCGATACTTTAAATGCAAAATATCTTATTAAAGATTGAGAATGCAAACTTTATTATAAACTGCACCTGGCTTTTTTTTGGTAAAATAACAACAACAAAATTGTATCAACGTAGAAATGTAATGTAATTATAAGTTGGAGTTCTTGGCAAGATATGGTCTAATATTAAACCCAATTTCAGTTGTTCTATCGTATCTCAATAGAGATTTTTTTTTTTCAAACAGACAAAAGCAAAAAACGTTACAGGTTTATAATGAACAATGGCCAGATAGAGATAAATAAGCCCTAGACAAAAGACTTCTTTTTTGCATTTTTTGATGTACTGATAGCAGACCATTGAACAACTCATTTTAACAGCAACAAAATGCACTTATTTAATAATTTATTAAACAGAAACCAAACATTGTTTAGTTTTCATGGGCCAGTAACAAAAAACAAAATATAGTATTGATACTGGAAACTATTTTCCAATTTCTCTGTTTATACCGACACAAATATTAAAAACACAACTCAGTGATTGTTAAAAAATTATATTATAGAATGCTTGTGAATAGCACATATAGTTTGAATTTCTTAACTAGGAGAAAACTTTTTATTTTACGTTTGTAACCAAAAACTGACAAAAAAGAAACAAAAACAGACATTTATTCTTTACCATAGATAAATGACTCATTTTAGTCTACTGGTTACGTTACAGTTATGTTCACAATAAATCTACAACCTACTAGTCAAGTTACAACCATATTTACAATAAATGTACAGTCTGAATACACGGATCACATTTAAGAAAAAAAATAAACAATCTAAACATTGACCTTAAATAGGTGTGGATTATAAATACTGGAAAATAATAAATTAAGAATCTTATTCCGTTTATCAATAATCTAGATAAAAGTATGGAAAAAAACATTTGAAAATAAGCTATATTTTTAAACTCTATTAAAAAACAAACTATTCAAATCATTGCCAATTTAAAATTACCTAATATCTTAGATACACTACTTCAATCGTAATTTGGTCGCTATAATAGGCAACTTAATACACAAAAATATTGTTTGCTCTGTTGCACTCATGACTTTGCGCGTTTTACTTTTTTTTTACATTTTTATTACATTGGAGTACCTAACTTGTTAATAAGATTAAAATGCCACACCATATCAAATGCGTATAAAATGTCTAGTAGTACTAGAATATTTTCATGTTTGTTTACAGTAAAATTTTATCTTTGACTGAAACACTTTAGTCAAACTTTTTGATTAAAAACCACATTGAGTATCTGAGATAAAATTATTTTGATTTTAAAATAGACAATGTTAAAATTAATTTTTTTTTAAATGTAATTACTTTATAATTTAATTTTTTTTTAAGTATAGAATAAACATATGCAATTTTTCAATAATTTGAAATTGTTTTTTAATCAATAAAGCAAATATTTTAGTTAGAATAAAATTCAAATGTTTTAAAAATATTAGGTAAAATTTTGTCTATACTTGATGCCTTTTTAGTATTACAAATTAAAAAGATTACTATTAACAACTTTATGATTAAAGTAAATAAACTTATTATTTTACCACTAACCAGGATTGCAACTAGTTTGCAAACGTTTTTTTTTTACCAGAAGTGATTGCCAAATTTGTAAGCAATTAACTTAAAGGAATTATTAAGACCTACATTTTGCGCTATACACCCGAATTTTTATTCCTTTGTTTCAATAGAATTATCCACAAATTGTAAAAACACTTTACTGATTATTTTGGCAAGTTTCGGACCAATCAACCTGACACAAGGTAGATCAACTCATTTCCAACAAATTTATTTATGATAACAATTGTTGTCCGATTTGAAAATACGCCCTCCCGTTTTTTGAAGTTTAAAACGGCTACAACTTTTTTATTTTTAAGTTCCAGCAAAACGTTTCAAATTTTCCGAGTCTCTTGTTTTTGTTTACGTCCTAAAAAGCATTGGTGTAGAAAGTGTTTGGTTTATGTTTTACAAAAATTAAAAAAAAAAATTTGTTTGGTTGTTTTTCTAAATTTCTGCATCTTACGTAATTATTTTAAAAACGTTCTTCTGTATGTAGAAAAAGATCCCAAAAAATGTTTTTTAATTTTTTTTGGTAATACAAACAAGTCCGTTTGAAGGTGGCTTTGTAAAAAATAAAACTGGGTGAGCAAAAAAACCCGATGTTTACGAAGCAAACAAATATGCATTTATTGTAAATATTAAAAAAATATATCTTTAGACTGCCATTGACCATTGCCATGGGCGTAACACAAGTTTTGTTTTTGTGGTAATTAATGTAATTATAATCAATTAAATCAAATACAAAGTATATAATACAGAATGAAGAGTTATTTTAAAAATTTATATGAAAAAAAAAAAAAATTCAATGATTATAAAAATAATGTTTAAATAATTAATAACACTTAAATAAAATAATTCTATTTTTTAATTAGCATCTTAACCATTATAAAAAATAACAAATGTATATTTTTATACAGTTAATCATTATTAAAAAATTAATACTCATTGAATTATTAAATTATATGTTTAGAGGTGTTTACACAAAAAAAAAGTTTTGTGGCAACATTAACAATTAAAATAAATTTTAAGTACATAATACACAATGATGAATTATTTTAAAACTTTATTAAAAAAACAACAATTTCATTGATTATACATATAATATACAAATAAATAAATAAACTTAAGTAAAATGTTTTTAATTACCATTCTAAAAAGTAGCAAATGTATGTTTTTATTCAGTTTATTATTATTAAAAATAGTATTTAACATATTAATAATAATAATAATAAATAATTATAGAAGATTGCGAACTGAACGATTAAATTATATGTGCAATAGAATATTTACAAGAACGGAATGCTTTTACAGTAAAGATTTAATATCGCAGTAAAACAATCAAAAAATATGACACTGGTTGTACTCTCTTCAGTCGTGCTTAAATTAATTCATCAAAGTTTTTTCCAATACAGGAATTCTTAATAAAGTATTTGTAAAACACAAATTATTGAATGGTATGAAGGATGAAACTGTAGAAGAAATCAATTGGCAGACTATTTTAGCTAAAGAGTTTGTTCACGACATATAGCATCGACTAGAGCAAAGTCCACAAAAATTAATGAATATACATACTATCTGCCCAAACTGGAGTTTCATATGAAAGCAGCAAAGAAAATCTTGCATTTGCACCCGTATACAGAATCGGTATTTATTTTACTTCCACTTGATAATAAGTCGAATATTGCAACTGCTTAAAAAACTAAATGAGATATTAATGTACCCGGTCATAGTAAAAATGCTAACATCTATACTTTTAGATTTTTCCAACTATTTTAAACTTTTTTGGCCGCTGTTTATTACACTATCTTTGGGTTTGGTTATAAGATAACGTAGTTTTTTTTTTAATTTTGAGTTTTGTGTATGTGTAAAACTGTCGTTACACTTTTACACGTTTACATTTACACTGTCAACATCCTAAAGCGCATTGGCAACTAAATTGTTTTGACTATTTTAAAAAATAAAACAAAAAACAAATGTATTTTTTTTTGTTTTTTGTTTGTATAATAATAAAATAAAAACCGATCCAGAAAATATTTTTGCATATACCTTCACCAAACAATATTAAGCAACTACAAGAAACTAGTAGTTTTAGTTTAACTCAATACATATCATACGATAAAAAATTATTATAATTATATTATATAGTAACATATCTATTACTTATTACTAAAATTAATAATATTATATTGTCAAATGCGTCCAAATTGCAGAAGTAAGTGTTTAATTTTTATTTAGTTGTTATTTTTATTTATTTAAAAATTAACATTTATATAATAGTAAATAAGTATTACTAGCAATTCACACAACACATACTTAAAATTTAACACACAGTTTCTACTACAATAAGGGTGGTTTTATAAAAGAGTTCTAGGAATAAAATTAATAGTTATTTAGCTAGGATGAAATAAAAATGTAGAGGCAAACATGATATAAGAATTACATATGTGATGTGTTTTGCACATGAAGCAACATTCAATATATAAAATAGCATAAACATTACATATCTGCTTAGGGCCGTGATATACAATTTCTGATAAACTTGATTATTTTTCTATGTAAAAGTGCTTTATGAAAAGTGGGATATTACGGCTTTTATTCTAAAGATTTTATTAACTTAAACAAAATGTTAATATTGTAACAATTTAAAAAGAAATACTTAATTTTGTTTGAAACTTAACCTTTAATGACTTAATGATTATTATATTGATATTATTTTGACCAATTTTAAATGCGCATATTAAAATATCTTCAAAGCAATAAATCAGTTACTTCATTGCGCATTTTGATAAAATGAGTCCTCTAAAAATATAAAGATCCTTCGCAATTTTTAAAGCAGACAAGCGAAAGTAGAACAAAATACTTTTTTTATGAATTACGTCTAGACTTCCAGTATTATTAACGAAAGGATAATTAACTTACTCAAGGTTTTTTCTACAGTTGTAGTTGGATGCAAGATTATCTTTATCCTGATGTTTTATTTTTAGAATGGCATCCTTTACATGTTTTCTTCCAGGAATTGTTATTTGTTTGAAATGTGTTGTGTACACATAAATACTTGTAAATGTAAATTAGATGAATATATGTGAAGTAAAATATTTTATACACTACCTTATCTATACATCTTTTACAATAATACTTATAGTATCTGATATGTTATTTTTAACATAGTCCTTTATTTAATTAGTGAAATAATTAACTAAAAAGAAACTAAAAAATAAATATTTTAGATCTCTGATTGCATGGTTCGGTTGATACATGACGTACTTGCTTGTTGTTTCATCTAGTCTCAAATGTACATAAAATATTAATTTATACATTACATATTATAATAGAATTACTGTATTATGTGCAATACCTAAAACAAATTAAAACATTAAAGTGGACCAACTCGTAAAACATTTAAAAAATAAAATAAAAAATGTATTTATACTTGATCTTACATAATATGGTATGAAGAATGGCAAACATATTTTGCAATGTGAATTTTAATTCTAAATCAAATCTACTAGAATAATAGCTTATGTGTTGTATGACGGAAAGACAATAATCGATAGTCATTTTGACATATATAACTTCAAGCTATGAAAAAACTATTAAAACTGTATTTAATGCTTTTAGTAGAGTTGCATCACGCAGAATGCCATCACAATGGGTGAAATCCCTACAGATATGTAATACTGCTCAACAAATAAACTGGACAAGTTGCATATAAACATTTTCAAATCATAACACATTTGAAATCCTTTGAAAATTGTGTAACATTAGCAACCATTTGTTTTTATTGTTTTGTTGCAATGAAACTAAGCTAATAACAAAATATTTTCATTTGAAAATATTGAATTCTACATTTCCAGTTTGTTTATACTTATTAACTATTAAGTACTGTTGCGTTTTGTGTTAATTGTGCCTTTAAAAAGACTCAATGTAGCTAAATTAAATAAAGCAATTGGTTGGTTGGAAATAAGAATGTCTTACCGTTGTGTCAACTTAAGACTAAAAGTATCACAAACTGGCTGGAAGAAATGCTTAAAAAGTAGTACACCAAGTTATAAACATGAAGGAAGCGCAAGAGAAAAACTGTACCAAATCAATACAGGTTTATAAGTTTACTTGCTTGTCGGAATAGGTTCAATAATGCAAATCAGCTAAGTAATAGCAACGCAAACAGTTCAAAGAAGATTGCGAAAAAATAATTTAAAACCCCAAAAAAGAGCACTATTTCGAAAGTTAACTATTCCAAAATTGTATTAGATAAGCACAAAAATATAGAAATTGTAATGATAAATAGGCTACTGCTTATTTACAGATAAATCTAAATTTACAGTATTTTCTACAGGCGGATGTATGCAAGTATAGCGTGAACCTAGACAATGTTACAAAAAAGAATTTATGATACTTACTATATATTATGACTCATATACTATATGAGGAGGAATAAGTTTAGAAGCAAAAACAAATTTAGTAACATTTAGAAATAAGTCTGTGAATGCAGAACAGTACTTAAATAATGTTTTAAAGTTTATTGTTGTACTATATAGACAGGTATTTAAAAATGAATTTCTTTTTGTAGACAATAATGATTGACCGAACAAAGCTAAAATTGTAAATGACTTCTTAGAAAGACAAAGATTTACGCAGATAGACTGGCTAGCAGTCTTACCATATTTGAACCTTATAGAGCATACATAAGATTTTTCTAGAAAGCAACTTAGAAACTGCCAAAACCTACTACACATTTTAAACATGCTCGAAAAAACGATCTAAGACAAGTGAGACAATATTCCTCAAATATTAATTAAAGTATGCAAAATTGTTGCCAGATACTTTTAAACGCTCGAGGAGACCCATCACAATATTAATTAACTTGTCTTTTATTGTTTTTTTTTGTTTTTGTTGAATACATTTTATGACAATTTTACACTTTTTAAACAAACATATGTTGCAAACTTTATTATTGTACAGGGTGATTCAGAAGAACCGGATGTTTTTAAACGCTCAGTACACAGCAAGTATTAGAGTTAGAAAAACCGGTATAATGTCATTCAATTCCGCAGGTTATGCTAGTTTAGTCCTGAGGCAGCAAAATATGCAATATCGTGTGATCGTCTACGATGTTAAAAGTGGTGAGTCTATTTAAACACAGCGTTTGTTTGCAAGCACATTGCCATAGTTCTGTAAAACGCATTTTACAACTAGATTTAAAATTCCATTCGTATAAGATAGCAATTGTCAAAGAGTTAGTTAAACGTGCTTATCAACAACGTTTACAATTTGCAGTTTGGTTAATAAACCAAACTGCCAATTTTGAGCTATGGATAATTCACAAGTAATGTAGTGTAATCGGTCCTTATTTTTTTAAGAAACATGACTGCTCACGCAGCAACTGTTTTAATGAGAGAAAGTTTTTAGTACAATTTTTCAGAAACAAATTATTTAACGTAAAAGCAATGCGCTTTTTCCATCTCGTTTTTCTAACCTAATGGCTAAAATCTCATGTCTATGAAAATAAACTCCAAACATGGAAAGAGTAAAAGAATGCCATTTGCCGTAAATTGCAAAGAATTGATCAGCCAAGTTAAGCTTGAAATTTGTATTAAAAAAAAGAAGTGATGAGTGATGTTATTTTTTGCACTTACATACAATGGCATTTTGTAACAAAGATTTCAATGTTAATAAAAAAAATCATGTAAAATTAATAATTTCAAAACTATGCAATTTCTTTGAATTACTTTGCAGTGTGCAGAAAAAATGAGGAACACATAAAATAAACAACAAGCAAAGTAGAAATCTGAAAGAAAAAAAAGATTCTAAGACTAGCACTACACAAAGCAATAGAGTAATAGAGTTATTATAAAAATACTTACCACCGGTGTGGTGCTTTTGTTAATTGATTAAACTTTAATTCACTATTTTAACGGTTAGTTGCCAAACGGTTATTTGCCACAAAATTTGGCCGCATCACTTTACTGCAAATAAAGCACTATTAATCTATCTCTATCTAATCTGATATTTTTGCCTAGCATAAGAACAAATAAGTCGTGATGCCAGATTTTTTTATAATAATATCACTACATAGTATACCATAATACTACTCACTTAGATAACACATATACAAGATACTTTAATACCAGTGGGTTTATAGCTGCTTCTTACTAATGTAATGTGCCCTGCATACAATCCCAAAGCTCAACTAACATGTGTAAGCTTGACAATTTGTTGCAGTTAATGTGGAACCCCAAGGCTTTAACCAGTGCACAACATGCTTTTGGCTAATACGTATAAAATCTTACTGCCAGATACAGTGTCACACAAGTCTATGGCCTCAACTACCAGTGTGTAAATAACTTCTTTTACAGCCTTTCAAGCTTCCAATGCTACTTCAATGTTCTTACTGCCAATACATTTTGTAATACACCCGTTTAAGACCCTTTCTCCTAAGTCTATGTACCTTTTCTGAAAGTTGAATTACACCCCTAAAAACTCCACTAGCCGTTGTGTAACTAAATTTTTTTCTCTAGGTAACAATTTACCGATAATTTCTATTAACAACTGTTATAACAACTTATTACTAGTCTATTATTGATCTACTCTACGTTCTACCTGCACGTAAATAACAACGTATATATATAGATTATTAGATTTAGTTTAACTATTTCAAAAATTACAGCTACTGTTTAAGCTGTTTTAGCTGATTGTTCACATGTTATTTCTGTTGTTAAAAGTTTTTTTTTATTACTACTAAACCTAAACCGCGCCTTAACTATCTATATTCTAAGATAAACATAGTAAAAATTTAAAAAGAAATAATTAATAATTTTGATTTTGATACTTATTGTTTATACTTTAAAAATCCACATATTGTAGCAGAAAATCTTACAAAAACTATTCAAATTGTTATTAAAAAGTTTGTTCCATTCTTAGTTATTAAACCAAAACAAAAATACTTGTATTTAATTCGGAGAAAACTGCTAGTTAATAAGAAACAAAATGCATTTAAAAAACATATCAATAATTGTTCCGAACAGACTAAACAAGATTATAAGAAAGTTTGTAAACATTGTGACAATCTAATACAATCTGAAAAAGATAGAATTGTCAAAAAAAAGTAATCAAATTTTTCAGCTTTTCATAAACAACAAAATTTTGTTTAAAATAATAAACTCAGAGCAAGATAGTACAAAATTTTTAACATCTCCTTTTCAAAATAATTTTGAGATATTTTTGAAAACTAATTTGCAGCTAACTCTACTATTCTAAACTCTTTTATTGCTGTACCTACTATACCGGTTAGTGGTAAAATAATAAGTCCAATTTATTTTAGACAACGGGTTGTAAAAAGATATCTTCTTAAATTAAATACCAGAAAGGCATCAGGTATAGATGAAATTTAACCTAATATTTTTAAAACATTGCAAACAAATTAACTCATATTTTGCCTAAAATATTTGCTTTATCATACAAAAAAGATACATTCCCAAATTGTTAAAAAATTGCAAATGTTTAACCTATAACTAAAAATGATGACAAGTTTAATTCTTCAAATTATAGATTATTTGCATTATTGTCTAATCTGTCAAATTTTTTTGAAAAATATATCAATTTTCATACTACCAAATTCTTAGAACAATATAACTTTATCTCAGATACTCAATATAAGTATCAAAACGTTTGACAACAAATCTTCTAACTTATGTTAGTCACAAACAGAATTCTACTTTAGATAAACACGGATAAAATCTTGCAGTAACTCTAGACACTTCTAAAGCATTTGATATAGGTTTTAATCAAAAATCTGTAAAATTTATTACTAGTTTTCTTGACAATAGAAAAATTATAGATAGAATAGACTTTGAAGTCATAAATACTAGTGCTCCTCATGATTCTGCTTTTTTGCAAATTTTATTTTTGATTTATATTAATAAACTTCTTTAAATAACTAAAATTCTTATTCATAGTTTTGCAGATTATACCCTTCAAACTTTATTCTTTTCAAAGACTATATCGACAAATATTGCAAAATGTCTTAAAATTTCTAGTTTAAAATATGTAACATCTATAAACAAAAACTTCAAAACAATATCTAAATGGGATACTTTCAACACGGTAATTTTTAACTTTAAAAAAAGATAAAACAATGATTTACATAAACATTGCTAACAAATAACATTGTTAACTGTTTATAAATTATTTTGTGCTGTTTAAGTGTTTTTCATGTTTCACTAATATAATTTAAAAATATTCTTTGTTTTGTTTAATTAATTTTCTGTAATATTTTTTAAAACACGCGACTAGTGTAGTCAAAAACGTTTAGAACATTTTGTTTACTCCGTAGCAATTTAAGTAAGTTTGTTGCGTATAGAAGTTCAAAATATGTAAATATTTTTCTTTTTTTAGTTGTATTTTATTATACAGGCTGTTTAATTTTCTTATTTTAAATTTTAGACCCAACAAACTATACATATTCTTAAATGGCAAAAAATAAGCTATCTTTTGACGTTTTCAGTTTGTAAATATATTTTACCTGTTTCGAGTAACGATATCTATCATCGTTATTTTAATTAAATTCTTTCTAAATGTACTGGTAAAAAAATAAATCGATTATCAAATTATTTGTATTTAAAATAAAATTCATTCTAACGTGACAATGAAAAATATTACAGTCAGTAATACAGCTAAAGTTTTGGGTGTATCAATTGATTCTGAATTAAATTGGTGTAGTCAGATTGATCTTGTATGCTCAAAACTAGCAAAGTCAACTTTTGCAATACTAAACCTAAAACACCAATTACCACTGCAAAATATAATGTCTGCGTACTATGCACTCGTATATTCCCATTTGAGCTATAATATTATTCTTTGGGGTCAAAGCAAAGAAATTGAAAGAGTGTTTGTTATGCAAAAAAAAATTCTGAGAATTATATATAATTTAGGACCAAGAGAAACTTGTAAAGACACCTTTATTAAATATAATATTCTCACAATTTATGGAATTTATATTTATAAGTTATGTTTGTTTGTATATAAAAACAACCATTTATTTGATACTACTGAGAGTATGGCTATTGGTACTTACAAAACTAGTAGATACATCAAATCTCCCAAATGTGCAGCAAATTATATATACAACCAATTGCCCGTACGGATTAAATCAATAAAATCAATATCATCTTTTAAAAAACATTTAAAACAGTTTTTAATTGTTTTTATAAGCTTGAAGACTTTTATAAAGTTTGTATTTGAATTAGTAATGTTATGTATTGTACTATTGTTTTTATATTATTATTATTATTATTATCATTATTGTAATTTTTAGTTTTGACGTAGTCGGCTTGTAAAGCTTTTTATGACAATAAAGTATTATTATTATTATTATTATTATTATTATTATTATTATTATTATTATTATTATTATTATTATTATTATTATTATTATGTTGTGTATGCACAGTATGTAGGTTTGGATATTATACCCTACACGCTGGTGTTTAATGTGAAACCGGAAGTACACCGTATTTCTATGGTCTCTCATTATCCTAGTGCTTTCCTTATTATGTGGGCTGTTCCTAGTATTGCAGTTGTTTGTAATTGCTGTATGTTATGTTTTCCTCTAATTTTTAATATATTTACGGCTAAGTTATTAGTGACCGTTCCAGTGGTGCCAACTATGATAGGAACAATTTCGGTTTTCATATTCCACATCCTCGAAATTTCAATTGACAAGTCACGATACTTTAGAACTTTTTCCGCTTCTTTACTTCTAGTATTAGTGTCATAAGGTATTGCAACGTCAATAATTGTGCACATACTTTTGTGATAATCTTTTATGACAATATCAGGTTTGTTTGCTTTTATCTCCCTGTCAGTATGTATTTGTTGATTCCACAGTATCGTGACTCCATCCTTGTCTGTTACTTGTTCTGGTTTGTGATCATACCAGTTTTTGTCTACTTGTATTTTTAGATCAACGCATATATTGTAATGTAAAAGTTTTGCTACCTTTGTACATATTCGTTTTTTGCCAATATTATACATATTCGACATCTAGCATCAACATTTTGCTTCAAGATTTTTTTTGAAAAATACCTTGTGTTTATAGCTTGATCTTGAGTAGCAATTATTAGACTTTCGGTCTCTCCTTTTAGATTTGATCTATATAGCCATCCAAAGGTTCTAACTTTATCTATATTCTCTTGCAGTACACTTTGTCTGAGGTATTGGCCGTGCATTCTTTTTTCTTTCCATTTGTTTTTTAGTTCTGTTGATATTTTATTTTTAATATGATGTTTGTTTGATGTTGTGTCTCCTGTAAGTCTCTGTAGTTGTAAGTCAGTCATAAAGTTATTGGCAAGTTTTGATATAGATCTGTGTTTTGGGAGCTCTTGATCAAATTTGTAAACTAACTTTACAAACTTATCTGTTGTTTTGTTTTGTAAATAACTGTTTAATAATAGCACTTCTAAATGCTGCTTCAATTTGTTGTAAACCTCGACCTCCTTCTTTTCGTGATACATAAATCCTGTCGGTATCTGCTTTAGGGTGGTGCATTTTGTACATGGTCAGCAGTTTTCTTGTACCTCTGTCCAGAATTTTTATTTCTTCCATTCTCCAATTAATTACCCCAAAGCTGTATTGAAGTACAGGTACCGCAAATTGGCCTATAGCGCGCATTTTATTTTTACTGCTTAGTTGAGTGTTTAATATTAGCCTTATTCTTTTTCTGTACTCTATTATTATTATTATTATTATTATTATTATTATTATTATTATTATTATTATTATTATTATTATTATTATTATTATTATTATTATTATTATTATTATTATTATTATTATTATTATTATTATTATTATTATTATTATTATTATTATTATTATTATTATTATTATTATTATTATTATTATTATTATTATTATTATTATTATTATTATTATTATTATTATTATTATTATTATTATTATTATTATTATTATTATTATTATTATTATTATTATTATTATTATTATTATTATTATTATTATTATTATTATTATTATTATTATTATTATTATTATTATTATTATTATTATTATTATTATTATTATTATTATTATTATTATTATTATTATTATTATTATTATTATTATTATTATTATTATTATTATTATTATTATTATTATTATTATTATTATTATTATTATTATTATTATTATTATTATTATTATTATTATTATTATTATTATTATTATTATTATTATTATTATTATTATTATTATTATTATTATTATTATTATTATTATTATTATTATTATTATTATTATTATTATTATTATTATTATTATTATTATTATTATTATTATTATTATTATTATTATTATTATTATTATTATTATTATTATTATTATTATTATTATTATTATTATTATTATTATTATTATTATTATTATTATTATTATTATTATTATTATTATTATTATTTTTTTTTTTTTTTTTTTTTCACAGGTTAACCTGGTTTCATTGTATTAGACGGGTACATACTACCAAGTCTAATACATAGATGTATTACATGTGTTGTTTTAAAAACGATCGTACTATGTTACATGTACTTAGTATTACCGCCTTTTGCATGTTTATAATATTGTATTGTTCTATGTCTAATTGTTTTATAGAATTGTTTAATTTTGATGGTATTATTCCTGTTGAAGATATTATTATAGGAATAATTTTAATGTCTTTTTGTTTCCACAGTTTTTCTATTTCTGAAGCTAGAGGTAAGTATTTTTCTATTTTCTCTGCGTATTTTGTTTCAATGTTATGATCAGCTGGGATTGCAATGTCTACTAAAAATGTACTATTTGATGTTTTAATAGTAATAGTGATGTCTGGTCGGTTATGGTTTATTGTTTTGTTTGTAAATATTGTCTTGTCCCAGTATAACTTACAGATATTATTTTCAAGAACAGATTGCGGAACATATTTATAGTAAGGTTCTTTTTTACTTATTAGTTTGTATTTATAGGCTAACTCTTGATGTACAATTTTAGCTGCAGCGTTGTGTCGTTCTACGTACTGTGTCGGTGCTAATATTCTGCATCCGTTTGTAATATGTTCTATCGTCTCTGGGTCTGTATTACATTTTCTGCATTTATCGGTTTTATTAGCTGGATCTTTTAATATGTACCTTTGGTAGCTTCGAGTATTTATTACTTTGTCTTGAATTGCTTGAATAAATCCTTCCGTTTCGGGGTATAGTTGTCCAATTTGCAAATATTTAAATGTTTTGTCTTTATCCACTTCATCTTTATGAGAATGGTTGTACAGGGAGTTTATAAATGAATGGGATTATGTAATCACTTTAAATATGCCGCCTTTTTAAAATAGTTTACTATACTACATATGTTTTCATATGTTTGCTTGACAGCTGTCAAAGTTGATCTGTCAAAACAAATAATATAGTGGACAATTTAAAAAAAGCGGCACATTTAAAGTGATTACATAATCCCATTCATTTATAAACTCCCTGTAGTATCTCCCATGCAGTTGTTTTGATGCCCACTTACTAATATTGTCTTGTTTAATAGACATGGGTTCTTTGATAATAAGATTTATGTTTTTTAAACATAAAGGGGTATAATTGTTGTCTGCTTTTATTATGGCTTGATGTAAGTGACTGTCTTTTCTTGAGTAAAAGTAGCTTCTAAGATTTGCAACTTGTTTATTATGTACGCTATAAATGTCAGATATTCCTCTTCCACCTTCTGTTCTTGGGAGATTAATGCGTTCTATACATGCATTTGGATGGTGCATTTTATATTGGGTTAGCATTGTTCTTGTTGTTCTATTTAATGAGTCTAGATCAGTATCAGACCATTTAATAATTCCAAAGGAATAGGTAAGTATAGGTATAGCATATGTGTTAATGGCTTTGCTTAGGTTTTTGGAGTTTAAATATGTTTTTAGTATTTGCTTCAGTCGAGATGAATAAGCTTTACTTAGCGCTGTTTTTAGTTGCGTGTGATTTAGTTTAGTTGTTTGCTCAAAACCTAAATACTTGTATGTTTCTTCCTGTTCCATTGATTGTATTGTTTCATTATTTAGAGTTTTTATACCTTCTGTTTTTGTCCATTTACCTTTTTCTATTGCGTTGACTTTGCATTTGTTTAAACCAAATTCCATATTAATATCTTTTGACACTTGTTCAGTTATCCGTATTAGCGATGTTAGTTGTGTCTTACTGCTTGCGTACAGCTTTATATCATCCATATAGAAAATATGATTTATTTTATGCAAGGCTATTTTGTTAGATTTAATTTGAAACCCGTAATTGGTTTCATTTAATAGCTCAGATAGTGGGTTAAGACATAAACAAAACCAAAGAGCACTTAAGGAATCACCCTGAAACATACCTCTTCGTATGGAAACTAAATCACTTTCAAATGAACTGTCTGAAGTTTTTAAGCAAAGTCTTGTTTGCCATGTTTGCATAATCTGCTTAAGAAAATTTGACACAGTTGGGTTTATATGATATATATCAAGGATTTCTAAGAGCCAACTATGTGGGACACTATCAAAAGCCTTTTTATAATCAATAAAGGTTTCAAATAGGTTTCGATGTTGTGTTTGTGTTTGTTTTAGTATTACACTATCTATGGTTAGTTGTTCTTTACATCCTTGGCATTTTTTCCGACATCCTTTTTGTTCTTCGGTCATAATTTTAAATTTAGAGATGTGATTTTGAATATTTTGAGTAATAACAGCTGTTATAATTTTGTATAAAGTTGGAAGACAAGTTATCGGGCGATAGTTAGCTGGATTTTTTGTTTGTTCATTTTTTGGGATTAAGTATGTTACACCTTGAGTTAGAAAAGCAGGCATACTGTTTGGATTATGAAGTAGTTGAGTTATGTGTTGAGCTAATGCGTTGTGAGTAGATGTTAACTCTTTAAACCAAAAGTTATGAATTTTGTCTAAACCCGGAGCTTTCCAGTTATGTAGTTTCTTTATAATCTCTTTTAGTTCTTCTTCATTTATACTTATATTTATATTATTGTCGTTAGTGATATGATTATATTTGGCTTTTATGTTTTTAATCCAATCTGCTTCTCTGTTATAGTCTATGTTGTTTGACCAAATGCTTTTCCAAAAATTAGTAATTTCTTCTTTATCTGGCATATCTGATTTAAGAAGAGTTTTGTTAGTTTGGTTTAAATTACTGTAAAATGCCTTTTCATTGTTTTGGAATAAGAGGTTTTGTTTTTTTCGTTTGTTGCTTTTTATGTAACTTCTTAGTCTTTCTGCATATACACATAACTTTTGTTTTTGTGTGTCAAGTATATCTACTATTTGTGCTTGTGTTATATTGTCACTATTAGAGATTAAATGTTTAAGATGTTTATAAACATTTTTTGTAACATTGTTTTGTGATATTTGTGTTAGCCGACCTATATCTTGTCTAAGTTGATTTATTTTGTGTTCTAGTCGCTGTTGCCATTTTGGAGTGCTTTGTTTATAGTTGTTTTGTTCATTAACCGGTATTTGATTACATAGTTTTAATACTGTATATGCAGCGCAGTATATTATTGAATGCAAAGTTTCAATATTAGTTGCGTTATTAACATGATGTTCGATTGTTTTGTTAACGTTTTTAACAATTGCCAATGATTGTTTATTTATTCTTAGTTTTGGTAAACTTGGCCTCTGCGTTGTGTTAGCATCCGTCCATTTTATAAGAGATGCTTCAAATTCAAGATGTACAGAATCTGCGTTGCCGTAACTAGAATCAGATAGTTGAATGTTAGAGTTTTGTTCATTTTCATCAGCAATGTTTGTGTTTATTTCTTCATTTATTGGTGATTTTTGGTTATGAACTTCTATTTCTGTTATAGGGTTGTTAGTAATATTTAGTTCTTCTGTAAGAGTAATTTTTATATGTTCTATTTCAAATTGCGTTAGTCTATTATTTTTTATTATTACTCGTTTTTGGTCACATAATCTCTGTTCTGTAATATAGTCCCGATATTCAGGGTAGTATTTTAAAAATAGTGTCCGCATAGTTGATCTATAACCTGTGGCAATGGTTTCCATGTTTGTCGCTTTAAAGTAACAACGCATAACTGTTAGGTTCATTTCTTTAGACCATGTCATACGTTGTCTACGAATACCTGCCTTGGTGGTTGCTGGCTGATTAGCTGGCAAAACACTTTCGGAGGGTGCAGTTTGATGCTCTTGGTTTCTGCAATCAGTTTCGGCTGTAAGTAATTCGGGTTGCCCGGTAGGTGCCCGCCTGTTCAACACTCTACCACTGATGGTTTGCAAGCTGTCACGTCCAGCATCAGCTCCAGACGTGCCCTGACGCAGCTCAGGTACCGGCAGATTATCTAAATTGTTTAAATTGTTCTCCATTTTACTGGGTGTTGGTATTTTTACGTTGCTCCTACCAAAGCTTATTCTTAGGCCGTCCCTATAGGATACAGACGCCTTCGATAAGTCGCCTCAACTAGAGGTCAGACACTTATCTCACAAGTGGTTCATCCGCTCGAAACCGTTGACCATCTTGTGTCCTGTTGGTCCGCGGGAGCTTTGCGCTCCTACCCTCTATATCTAGAGGGCTTGCCCCTATCCGCCACCTTGGGGACGCGTTCCGTAGGGGTTACAGGATTATTATTATTATTATTATTATTATTATTATTATTATTATTATTATTATTATTATTATTATATTATTGAAAGACTCCAAAAAACACAAAACCGAGTAATAAAAAATCTACGCAGTTATTCAAATCAAGACCCATACAAAGAGCTATTAACAATTAATCAACTTTTTAAACTCAGAAGTATAATGAACAACATAAAAGAAAAAGATACATGGACTAAAGTAAACCATTGCAAAGAAACAAGGAGAAATGTAGCCGGAAAATTTATAGTAGAAAGTCATAACAATAAATATGGAAAAAGAAGAAAAGAAGTAGCCATACGATCGTTGTTCAATGAAATTCCAAATGAAATCTTAACAACAAATACAATAGAAATGTTTAAACCAAAAATAAAAATCTGGATAAAAGACCATCTCTAAAGTGACCGATTAACACATATTATTATTATTATTATTATTATTATTATTATTATTATTATTATTTTAGGTTTCCTCAGCTTAGCTGGTAAGTAACGCGTACCTCGGCTGTTTATTGCAAAAGGTAAGCGTTTTTGTTGTTGTGTTAAATGTAGTCTACTATTTAACATTATTTAATTTTTAAGAGTCGTCATTTAGAACCTTGCGTACAATTCCACAAGTATCTATTATAACAGAACGCTGCATTTTCTTATAAATATAGTCGGATACTTCTATAAGTTTCAGGTTCTCAAAGAGGGTTTTTGGTATCTCTCCAGTTGATCCAATTACAATGGGAATCACAATTACCTTATCCAACAAAATTTAAACAAACAAGTACTTTTTATTAACAACAATGTAAAATCACTAAAATCATGGTCATAAGAAAATACAAAACTGGTTTGGTCCAGAAACTATTAGAAGAAAATAAAAGCATAAAGATTTTTAGAAAACAAACCAATACAAGGAAGGAAATAATAAAAAGTAAAAATAAATAAAATTCTAGCAAAAATGATAAAACAAGGAAGAGAAACAATCTTAGAAGAATTAGCAAAGCTATTCAACCAATGTCTAGAACAAGGAAAAGTTTAAGAGATAGACAAATGCTATAGTTGTATTACTATATAAAAAGAAAGATAAGGATAGTCTAGAAAACTACAGATCTATTAGTCTGCTATCTCAGGTGTACAAACTTTTCTCAAAAATCATCACCACCACCACACATCAACTAACTAATAAATTGAATTTCTATCAACCAAAAGAACACGCCGGATTTAGGAAAAAATTTAGTACCAACGTCTACAAACTATGAAGATTGTAATTGAAAAGATAACAGAGTACAACATCCTCCTATGGGTAGCGTTTGTAGACTATAAAAAAGCCTTTGATACGGTAGAATTGTGGGCAATCATACAAGCTCTAAAAAACGCAAGGGTCAACCACAAATACGGAAATCTTATACAGCATATATATAAGAACGCAACGTTTCAGATAAAATTGCACAAAAACACTAAAAAAGTAACAATAAAAAAAAAGTAAGACAAGGCAACCCAATCTCATCTACGCCATTAGAAGACGCATTCAAATTTATAGACTGTGGTGAAAGAGACATAAAAATCTGTAGGGAGATGCTCCAACATCTAAGATTTGCAGACAATATTGTAATATTTGCAAAAACTATGGAAGAACTACATATCATGCTAAACGAGGTGCACGCAGCTTTGCAAAGAGTGGGACTAGAAATCAACTTCAGTAAAACTCTGTTTATGACAAATTCAAACGATGAAGATATCACCATAAAAATAGACAATCAGAAAACCCGCAAGTTAAAAAAATACAACTATTTAGGTCATTAGGTCAACAAATAGCAACAGGAAAGGCAAACTAAGAACTAGAAATAGACAGCAGAACAAAACTGGGCTGGGCTGCATACAGCAAACTAAAAAATGCACTAGCAATAGACATACTACTCAGTCTAAATGCACAGCTCTAAGACTAGTGCATACTACCACTACAAACTTATGGTGCCGAGACCTAGATTTTTACAAAAAAAAAATCTAAATACATTGCGCGTACATCAAAGAACAATAGATAAGAGAACACTGGGAATAACACTGAGAGATCATAAAACCAACACCTGGATAAGACATAATCACAAGAATAGCAAAGATGAAGTGAGGATAGACTGGACATGTGGCTAGAGGACAAAATAAATAGAGTGGCAAAGTCTTAAGATGAAAGCCATGGGGAGAGAACAGAAGAAAAGAACAACCACAAATAAGATGACCAAGCCTGATGACTTTAAAAAAGCAGCGGGTCTGAACTGGTTCATGGTCGCACAGAATCGACAGGTTTGGAGAAGAAAACAGAGGCTTATATCCAGGGGTGGGCTGCCAAATTTTGAACAACCGGCTTGCTATTGCATTTAAAAAAACGGTAAATGAGTATATTGTCTTCATTTATTTTTGTACAGTATAAAATATATAATATATATAACAAAACAATACATAAAACATTTATTGCACAAAAAAACTGATTAATTCCAAATTTAACATACTATGCTATTATAACTTGTTATTTACCTCTAAAACTTTTAGGGGTAATTTAACAAGCGGCTTGCCAAGTTTCAAAAATTTTAACAACCGGCTTGCGCGAGCCGGACCAAAAGAAGAAGAAGAATAGATAAAAATGTAAACTTTAATAAACATTTTGATTCTATTATCAGTAATATTAATAAATACATAAGATTGTTAAACTATAAGTATTTTTAAGAGAATAATTATCTACAACACCGTAATAAGGCCACATTACCAGTACTGCTACACAATCTTTTTTTTTAAGTTAAGCATTTATTTTTGATATAGCAAATTATTTGATTGTGTCCGATTATTATAAATGGCAATTTTATGTGCATTTTGTAATAAAGCAGTCCACTCAATTAATTATACGGTTTTATTAAAATGTTTTTAATGTTCAATATAGTTACACAAAGAATGCATGACCTAAAAAATTAACAAATACCAAAAGCTGTTGCAAGTAAAAACTAAATATTTATGTAAAGAATGTGCACCTAAGCACACCAAGGTGCAACATGGTTTGTTGGCTGATATAGACAAATTATTAAAAATATTAGTCAAACTTATCAATTCAGTAAAAAATATAAATAACAGACTTGATATTCTAGAAGCAGAAAACAAAAGTGTACGCAAAAATCTTACTGTTCTACAAACAAAAGTAGCTAATAGTGATAATTTGATATATGAGTTTGAAAATCAGAAAACATATTTTGTTTTGTTTTGTTAATAGTATATCAGTAATACCCAGAAATTAGAGTTGACAACAAATAAATTTAAAAACCCATTAAAAAAACAAAGAAACGGTATTTAAAATATTAAAGAATTAACAGTTATTGACAAACCAAAAATTAAAAATAAATCTAGATACTAGAAGAAAAAAGTTTACCAAATTTCCACAATAAAGTGAACACCTTGTATATTAAAAATATTTTCAATAGTTTGTTTAAAAACAAACAACATTTGTTAACTTTTTTTTTCAAATTTTTTTACTGTTGGAGAATTATTTAGATGTTTCGGTAATATTGACAAAACTTGTGTATATAATTTTAGAGCCGTCTGACACGATACTGATTGTGATATTACATTTAATATTAAATAATGCGCGGGCCAAGATGATTTATATGCTAAAAAATAGAACATGTTCTAATTTCTTGGACAAACCAAGTAGCTCGCGCATCATTTAATATTAAATGTAATACTACAATTAGTATCGTGTCAGAAGGCTTTTATAAAGTATTTAATTAACACAATAACACAAAGCACAAATATCAATATCATAATAAAAGAAATTAAAAAATAGCAAGCAAAATAAAAAAGAAATATTTATATATAAACGTAAAATACTTTTTTAGTACAACATTTTATGTAATATTGTAATACAATCTATGCATGCGTTTTTTCAGTACATATTTTGCTTTTTTATACAATAAATTTGTTTCAAATATTTGGTCTTTTCTGAGTATTGTTTCCAAGATTTAGTTTTGGATAACTTGGATCAGTATAAGCATAAAGTCCTTCTCAGAGTACAATTCCATATTTTAATAATTACTCTACAAGTACTTAAATTAATAGAAACTTTTGCAATACATTTCTTAATAAATAGTTCAAAGTATTTAATGTGCTCCACATTTTGTATAGTTTCTAACCCAATTTTAATTTATTCTGTGTTTGGCGCAATTGGTTTTTTTTACAAGTAGGTCACTAATACGGTTTGTTTGTTTATGCTAAGCGTTCATTTATTATTTAATCAAAAATTAGTTACACCAGTTTTTGATTATTTTAGATCGATATTTGAATTATCAAACGATTTTTGCCATGTAAACAATATATAAGATAACGGTATTATTGGCAAAAGATATTATGTTTTCAGTAACTTTAGACATGCCATTGAATTTATGTAAGCCAGGAACAGAATAGAACCTATTATTTTTCTTAGTGAAATACCCTATTTTTTAAGTGGTTGATCAACTATTTATTAGGTTACAATTTAGAAATACCAGTAATATATTTGGAGCAACTGACATAATAATAGTTGTAATTCTTAACTTACTTGATGTTGAAAGGCTATATAACATAGAAGCAAAGACAGTAAAAAACTCATTTCTATAATGGTTCACTATAAGAGCTGACCAAATAAAAAAAATTTATAAATAATATAAAGAAACTGAAAGTCTTAACTTGATTAATAATTTTCTAACCTCAAGACAAACATGTAAAGATTTAACTACTTCTTTGTTGACTTACTGCAAAAATATTTTGCAATCCAATCATTCTAACTTCTGCAAGGTTTTTTTTTTAAATGTAACGTACAAAAGTAGAATAGGTAAATAAACAAAAAGCGTAAATTTATTTGATGATTTTTTTTTTAATGTTTTTACGAAAATCATTCAAGTAAACTAAAATTTAATTATAATTAGTTGTCTTTTTATTTAACTGCAATAGACATACTCAAATGCATAAAAAAATTGCCAAGTTCTGCTGGTCTTGATCCCGGTGGAACTAAAAATATTTTTATAAAACTATGTGTTTCATTATTTCAATCTGTTTTTGATTTTTTGATTTTTTTTTTAAAACATATATAAAAAAATGTATAAATCTAAAAGTTGCAATTAAATTAAAAACTATATGCATTTAAAAAATGCTTGACTCTATCATTGCTTCACAGTTGAAATGGACGTGTACAGAAATAACAACGGATAATCAGCATGGATTCTTGAGCGGTAAATTCACATTAACAAATTTGTTTCTAGTTCAATTACAAATATTGAAACCATTTGACAATAAACTTAAAAAAAAAAAATAGCGTTTGATAGAGACAATCAAAAATTTTTAATTTTTAAATTAAATCATTTAGGTTTTAACAAAAAAGTAGTAGATTGAATAAACAGTTTCTGACAAGTAGTACGCAATATTTTAAAATAAATTACTACTTATCTGAATTAGTTAACGTAGTTTATAATATATTTTAAAAAACTCATTGCGGTCTAATTTTGTTTTTGTTAAAAATTGATTTTAAAAATGTATTAAAAAACAGCAAATGTTTAATGTGTGCAGACAACCTAAAGTATTTAAAGTATCAGATGCAAAACTGATTACATTCTTCTACAAAAAGATATAATTTCTATATACATTATAACTGGTGCTTGTCCAATAATTACGGTTTAAATAATTTCAAATGTTTTTCGATATTATTTTATAGAGTTATGCCCGTATGACAAGATCAATAATTCTCTATTAATATATATATATATACATATATATACATATATAAGAAACTATTGCTCAGTTGTATCTTGAACGTAAACATATATAGTTTGTAGAGATTATAATTTAGCTTCAGTATGCTTGTCAATATTGAATCTTAAATTGATTAATTTAAATCCGGCTCAAGTTATTATGAAATTATTTAGGAATGAATCATCATTTAGCAGGCGTAAGTTGGAATGAACTTTTATGCATTTGTATTATAGAAGTAATGGTTTAATTATTTTCTGATCCAATTTAATTAAATTAACAATTACTAAAAAAGTTGCACACCACAGATACAGAGTAACTAAGAACGATTATCGCACTTTCAACACAAAATAGTACATTCATAGAGTAGATTCAAATATTATATCCGACCTAAAACAGTTTTAGAAATTTGTTAGTGACTCTAAACAAATACTTAACTTTCAAAAACATGAACAACGGTGCAAGTTGTGTTAATATATTTGCTAAGTTTTTTGCTATTGTGTATGATAGTAGGATAGCTATTGTTCTGAAAATTCATTATAAATATGTCGTTAACTATCTTGCGTTTTGTTGTTCGTCATATATGATGTATCTTAAATCTAAAAAGCAGGAATAGGAATAGAATGGACCTGATGAAGTACCTACATGTCTTTTTAAACAATGCGTACATTCAGTTTCATTGCCATATTATTTGCTCTTTACTCTGTAAAAAAAATTCATTTTTACTGTTTTGAAAAAAGTTATATTACTTCTCTATTTAAAAGTGATAATAGTGATAATAAAAACAACGTTGAAAACTACAAAGGCGTTTGCATTCAATCAGCAATACTAAAACTGTTAGATCAACTATTATCAAAACAATTAATATGAATGTGCAAAAACGTACTTAATGAACATAAACATGGTTTTTGAAACAAACTTCTATTTATATCAAATGCATTTGTAGAGTAAATTATGACATATTGCTTTCAAAATTGAGTGCAATGTGATTCCATAAAACAGTTTAATTTTGGTTAACAGTTTTTTTATCATGTACCCTGTGTATTAGAATAAACAATTTTCTGTCAGATTTTATACCAGTCATGTCAGGTATACCACAAAGCTCTCATTGTGGATCAATTTTGTTCTTATTATTTATAAATGTACCTCAACACATCAAATATCTATATTATTTTTTATATGCTGATAATTAAACATTTTTAAAACATTTTCAAATTATGGTGATCTATTACAAAATGATCTAGATTCTTTAAACAAATATTGCATAGTTAATATTCTTTTTTTAGTGTAGGAAAATATTGTAAAGTTAATTTTTATTGTACAAAAAAGGTAATTTTCTTATACTTACAATATTAATAACAATCTATTAAAAAATGTAAATTATGTAAAAGACGTCGGAATTGTATTTAAAGTAAAACTAAATTTTGTAATGCATATTGACACTATGTGTAATTGTGCTTATAAAATATTGGGTTTTATTTATCGATTATCTGAGGATTGGTCTATAAACGCTATTAGAACCCTATAAAATCAATATTCCGTTTCAAGACTATAGTTTGTCTGTAATTTTACAGATATATATATATATATATATAATTATAGATGGAACTTTAAAAAACTGTAAAATGCACAAATGATTATATATAGATGATATCAATTTATATATATATATATATATAATATATATATAATATATATATATAATATATATAATTATAGATGGAACTTTAAAAAACTGTAAAATGCACAAATGATTATATATAGATGATATCAATTTTATTGTAGATTGAATTTTATTTTATATATATATTATATATATATATATATATATATATATATATAATATATATATAATATATATATATAATATATATAATTATAGATGGAACTTTAAAAAACTGTAAAATGCACAAATGATTATATATAGATGATATCAATTTTATTGTAGATTGAATTTTAAGAATATTTTTAGTTTTTTTTTATAATTGACGCAAAATTTACAAATTAACAGTTAAAAAACAGTTGGGTTATTTAATAAATGCCATTTTTTAATTATATATATATATATATATATATAATTATAGATGGAACTTTAAAAAACTGTAAAATGCACAAATGATTATATATAGATGATATCAATTTTATTGTAGATTGAATTTTAAGAATATTTTTAGTTTTTTACATTTTATGTGTTTATTATAAAGAAAAACTAAAAATGTACTTAAAACTTCAATCTACAATAAAATTGATGATCATTTGTGCATTTTACAGACTTTTAAAGTTTTATCTATAATTGTATATATGTACATACAGGATGTTAAAAAAAAAATGTAAAATATTTAACGGGAGCATTAGTTTTGTTTTGCAATATAATTATAAAATTGTGAATTTAAAACATAAATTTTGTTTAAATCGTTTTTTTGCAACGTAAAGAGAATAAAATTTTTAGTGTCATGAAATGTAATTATGTACAATCCAAAATATTCAATTGTTTATTAAATTTTAAAATTAATTTTTTTGTCAAATTAGTTACTTTATTTTTCACATTTTATTATACATTTACAACTTCATACTATAACAATTGCTATTTTAGAAGAATAACTTATATCACAATAAAAAGTCTACTAAATTTAAGGTGTAGTGTAATACTCTTAAAATTTAATATGTAAAATATTTTGATAAAAAATTTACAATTTAATTTCAAAATTCAATAAACGTTGCAAAAAAACGATTTTAAAAAGAAATTGAGTTGCGCAAGTAGGCTCGAAGTTTTATGACACTCACAAAACCGTAGTAGTAGATACAAGATTTGGGGATTATTAAAAATCAAAAGTAAATTTTAATAAACAAATTTTAAAAACATACAAAATAGCATTGATACTATAATAACTTGTGATCTTGATTGAAATGTAAATCTCGTTTTAAACATATCATTAATAAGACTCTTACAGTAGAACTCTACGATTTGCTTAATTTACTAGATAGATAGGCAGCATAAATAAGATCAAAAATATTTAAAATTTATTAAATTATTTTGTTTTAAATTAAATATTGCTTGACAAAGTGTTGCAGTAAAATATAATTTATTAGATCTAAAAGATTACGGTTACACTTACTGCTCATTTATGTTAAGAAAAATACATTTTAACTTTTACCAACAAAGATATATACAAGACAATTTATTTAAATGTAAATTACATAACAATTATAGTTTGTATGCATTTGTGTGCCATTGTATATATGCTCATCAGAATCCTTCAAAATTTGATATGTTAAATTTTAAAAGAATATGTCAAATTTTTAAATTTAAAAAAATAAGCTTTTTTATTTGAGTATTTTTTATTATTTATTAAATTATGTAAACTTTGAATTGTATTTTGTAAAAGTAGATGCAGTAAATAAAGATTATTATTATTAAGCTAGAAAACTGAAACTCAAATATTTATTATCAAATAGTCTACAAGACACTTGGAGAAATTGCAGAGATAAATAGACATAGGCGCATACAAAAGTTGTAGCAAAAACAATACCTACCTATATACATCTGATAATAAGAAAAAAAACGTAAGTGAAATGAATAGCCAGAACAAAAACATTTTTCATATGGAAAAAGAAATGAAGTAAAAAAAACAACAAGGTGTCAAAAAAACTAATACTAGAACTAAAACCATAGTTGAAGCAAAATTGGAAAAGTTCCTAATGTGCACATAACGAGGCTAGCGGAAAATTTAAACTGAGTCTGCTGTGGTAAAAAACTTCCTCACAGCACATAGTGTTAAAGCGTGATAGATGAATAGAAATAAAAACTTGGAAAACAAAAAACTTTGCAGAATTAGTAACAATTAGAAACATAACAAATCTATAGCTAGAAAATAAATCAAAATAAACAATTGAAGAAACAGCAATATTACAACTATGCAAACAAAATAAGAGAAAAAAAAATAATTAAAATACTTTTAGGTGCTCAAAAACAAAACAAAATATAAAAAAACGTATTAGCAAAAGGTGCACAAATATAATTGTTTTAAAGGTTATGTGTGCTAGAAATTTAATAAAAAACTTTACAATTTATAGTTAATTTTCTCTAATTTTTAAAAGTTTACAAACAAAAAGTTTTATTTATAAAAAGGTTAATAAATTTTATCTATAACTAGTAGACAATTTAAAAAAAGCGGCATATTTAAAGTGATTACATAATCCCATTCATTTATAAACTCCCTGTATATACCAAGATGTAAAAGTAATGTTGATGGTTGGTATACAAAACACTGGAGACATATTTAACAGTGAGATAAGTTCAATTTATGCATCTAAAAAAAACCTAATAATGTAGTTTACTAGATAAATTTACCTATTACAATAAATCATCACTTAACTACTTACTAATGTTGTTTTTTTTATTGTGTTTTTTTTTAGAATAATAGTTCTAACTACAGCGCTTATTTGACTACTTTCTACATTTTTATTGACCAAATAAACAATGTTTGCTAGAAACTCTCTTCATAATAAATCTAGACAAAATTAAGATGAAATTAATAGTAACTTGCGTATCTCATCTCTCAAGGAGCGCATTTTTAGACTATTTATTTGTTTATTTATTTATTAACAGTTAACCAATGTAACTGCAAAATTTTTGAAAATATGTACATAAATATAATTATAATTATAAGAGAGCTTGGTGAGATAAACAAAACAAAGTAATTTGTCTTGTTCTCCGATCAAAAACTGAAATTTTACGCAGTTATAAGTTATGTAATTGTGACAATGTTGGCAAACATAACCGATTTAAAATTACAGACAAACTATAGTCTTGAAACAGAATATTGATTTTATAGGGTTCTAATAGCGTTTATAGACCAATCCTCAGATAATCGATAAATAAAACCCAATATTTTATAAGCACAATTACACATATGCATTACAAAATTTAGTTTTACTTTAAATACAATTCCAACGTCTTTTACATAATTTACATTTTTTAATAGATTGTTATTAATATTGTAAGTATAAGAAAATTACCTTTTTTGTACAATGAAAATTAACTTTACAACATTTTCCTACACTAAAAAAATATTATTAACTATGCAAGATTTGTTTAAAGAATCTAGATCATTTTGTAATAGTTCACCATAATTTGAAAATGTTTTAAAAATGTTTAATCATCAGCATATAAAAAATAATATAGATATTTGATGTGTTGAGGTAAATCATTTATAAATAATAAGAACAAAATTGATCCACAATGAGAGCCTTGTGGTATACCTGACAAGACTGGTATAAAATCTGACAGAAAATTGTTTATTCTAACACACTGAGTACATGATAAAAAAACTGTTAACCAAAATATAACTGTTTTATGGAATCACATTGCACTCAATTTTGAAAGCAATATGTCATAATTTACTCTACAAATGCATTTGATATAAATAGAAGTTTGTTTCAAAAACCATGTTTATGTTCATTAAGTACGTTTTTGAACATTCATATTAATTGTTTTGATAATAGTTGATCTAACAGTTTTAGTATTGCTGATTGAATGCAAACGCCTTTGTAGTTTTTAATGTTGTTTTTATTATCACTATTATCACTTTTAAATAGTGAAGTAATATAACTTTTTTCAAAACAGTAGAAATGCATTTTTTTTACAGAGTGAAGAGCAAATAATGTGGCAATGAAACTGAATGTACGCATTGTTTAAAAAGACATGTAGGTACTTCATCAGGTCCATTCTATTCCTATTCTTGCTTTTTAGATTTAAGATACATCATATATGACGAACAACAAAACGCAAGATGGTTAACGACATATTTATAATGAATTTCCAGAACAATAGCTATCCTACTATCATACACAATAGCAAAAAACTTAGCAAATATATTAACACAACTTGCACCGTTGTTTATGTTTTTGAAAGTTAAGTATTTGTTTAGAGTCACTAACAAATTTCTAAAACTGTTTTAGGTCGGATATAATATTTGAATCTACTCTATGAATGTACTATTCTGTGTTGAAAGTGCGATAATCGTTCTTAGTTACTCTGTATCTGTGGTGTGCAACTTTTTTAGCAATTGTTAATTTAATTAAATCTAAATTGAACCATTGCGGATACTTTTATGTACGTATAAGTTTAAATTGGATCAGAAAATAATTAAACCATTACTTCTATAATACAAATGCATAAAAGTTCATTCCAACTTACGCCTGCTAAATGATGATTCATTTCTAAATAATTTCATAATAACTTGAGCCGGATTTAAATTAATTAATTTAAGATTCAATATTGACAAGCATACTGAAGCTAAATTATAATCTCTACAAACTATATGTTTACGTTCAAGATACAACTGAGCAATAGTTTCAACAGTAATACAGTAAGACTCAAATGTATTAACCGGTGATATGCATACGCCACCTAAAAGAAGATTAACATTACTTCTTGAATTATATAAGTAATTTTTAAAAAATACTAGTCGTTAATTTTCTTTAAGTGCATAGAAATATAATATTTAATTTAAAAGATTATTTTTAAAACGCTGTTTGTGGTAGCATTAAATTACAATAAAAAAAATTAATTAGTGAAACCATAAAGATTATCATTATATAAATAACCGTCCTTTTTGTAATTTAAGACTTGCGGCCTTTTAAATTAAATTAAATTGGATTCTGTCTTTATAACTAACGTTAAATGATTAGTGAAATTTAATTAATTACATTACGCGTTGCGTTGTCGGTTTAGTATCTCATAAATAAATATTTCTTTAATAAATACAACAAATCACAATTTAAATAGTTTATCAAATCGCATAATAACTGCAAATTTTTTATCTTGTTACAATTCAAGCAAGTTGATTTAAGAAATCTTTTCAAAGAAACACGATTTCATTTGTCTATATATTTTATATGTACAAACATAATACTTGACATCAAGTTTATGAGTAGTGCACTCAATGTATTGTTAATAACACAGTAATTGGCGTTAAGAGCACGCACTTGTGCAATAATAAAATCAATCAAATCGACAAAAACTTAAAGAGTTGTATGTTAGAGATTGGAAAAACAAAAGTTTAATTATACTAAAAAAATTGAAACTACAATAATTTAATAAACCAGATTTTAATGTTAATTTATAATATAAAACATCATTAAAATAGACAATTTTTATAAAATTTACAGAAAAAATTATAATAACTAAAATTGGATGTCTTTCCTTATAAAGCGCACAGCAACAACGCCGCTACTGTTTTTCTAAAGCTAAATTGTTTTATTTCAAGCAAACCAAGAAAACTATGCTAGTAGATCAACATTACCAATTTTCAGGAATACTCTTAAAAACATAAATTTTCAATCGCCAAAAGTTTGTTAGTTTATATCTACACTATGTGACAAATACAAAGTAAACGTTGAAATTTTAAATAAAATTGATTAAATTCAATAATTTTACATAAAAAATGCTCTGTAAATAGTGTAGAGTTTGCAGTATCTACGTCCAAAAAACGTAGTTTTAAAAGATTTTTTTTGCTTTATAAATATTACAACATATTTACATTAAATTTATTTAACTTAAATGGGGTTGAGCTTTTAAAAAGATTGCAGTTTATTGATATTAAGTTTGACTCATTATTGCACCAACACTAGACGGCAACATTCTTCTGTAGAAGTTATATAGTTCATACTTTGCCTTAACTAAATTTTGTACTACATCACGCACAATACAACAAGTATAATCTATATAATTAAATTTAAAAAATAATATTGCAATCAATAAAAATATTTTTTAAAATTTTGTTTGGTACATCTTTACACTTCTAAAATTAATAATGCACAACATGTATGAATGTTATTTTATACAAGTAAAAGGCACATGATTCTCGATTTGTTATCTTATTCAATACTTGTAATTTTTTAATTGTCGTTTATCTTGGGATGCGGCATTTAACGTATACCACAGTACTTCACATATTTAGTATTAAAATGTTAAGTTGTTAATTGATATTCGAAGGCCAATCTATAATTTGTATATCTTGAAAATACAGCTTCTTTAGGTCGATAGTAGGTAGTTGTTTGTAGCTTGAACTAAAGATTGTTGATTACGACGAGGCTTCCAAAGGTAGATTTTAAAAATTTAATTTGTCGGTTATAAAATGTGATTAAACATCCATTGTTTTTGAGTAGGTAAATTCCAAATTGAGTTTTTATTTGACTCTTGCTTTGGCATTTTGTTTTAATTTACTGTTTTAGTAGAAATACAAAAAAAAAATATTTTAGAGATCAATTCTAGATGGTTTGTGGTAATGTTCAATTTGGTAAATTAGTATTCTTTGATATTTTTATGTAGTACTATTTTTTAATTTTTACCATTACGATTTATTATCAGGTGATCTAAACATTAGTAATATTTATTAATTGTGCTGCAGAAATAACTTAAGTTCCACATTTGGTTATTGTTTGTTTTTGATGTCAATAAGTATTTAATGTCAAGTAAAATAGTTACAAATTTAGATTCATATTTGATGATATTGGATTTAAATTAAATAATTTGATTTTTTTTTTGTAATTACGGTAGAAAAAATAGTAGTTAATTTTGGTAGACTAAAGGTTTTAAATTTAAATCTACTAATTAGAAGTGAGTTTTTACTGCCGGATAGAGTTATCTCTTTCATTATTGTGCGTTTTACAGTAATTTTACATAACACTAGTCTTACAAATTGTTTAAAAAGGGACTAACAACTTCCTAACTACTCCAGTACATAAAGAATTTTAGTCATATTTTGAGATCAATCCCATACTGTTAGCGTGCTACGCTAACGCTCTTCAACTGAGCTATTTTAGCAAGCTTTAAAAATTATATTTTAATACTAATACTAATTTTTAATTAAGTTGGAAATAATATATATATATATATATATATATATATGCTGATAATATAATATAAAAATAAATAAAAAGCCAAATTAGAAAGTAAAATATTTAAACAAAATGAATAAAATTATAAAGAATTAAAAAAAGAAAAACGCAACTCAAAATAATCTGATCAAAAGCACGTTAGTACAAACACGCAAATAAAATAAACAATAAATAGATTAGACTATCTCATAATTTAGATTAAAAAAAATGAAATAGAGAAATTGTAATCAAAAGCAGTCAAAAGTTTCAAAAATAAGCATAAAACTAATTAAATAAATATAAAGAACAAAGTAGAAAATTAAAAAAAAAATAACAAACCAATTAATTTATAAGAATAAATACAGATAATGACATTGGTATGCTAAAAGATTAAACTAAAGTAAAGTTACTTGGACAAGAGTTTTTAAGTACAACCACAAGTTTAAAGGATTTATTGAAAAAGAATAAGAAAGATCTTATACCAAAATATTAAAACAAACTACACAAAAATTATAGATCAAAAACGGATAAAGTAGATGGGACTACGCTAAATAAAAAATATGTTTATAATTGGAGTAGACAAAGCTAATCAAAACAACAGTACTGAGAATCTAGTTAAAATTAAAGAAAATTTAGTCAAGAGATATGTAAAACAGGTAAGGTCTATTACAAAAGCAATAGTAAATTATTTAGCATAGTATTAGATTATGTAATAAAAAGTAAAGTTGAAATCAAAATCAATAAGCATTCTTCTTGTGTTATTAATTTATTAAAGCCACCAAGAAACAAAGATGGCAAAACAAAAATAACTAAGTTAAAAAGTACATTTATAATCAAACCGAAAAGAGTAGTAAAAAATTGTGCGCTAAAACAATTAAAAATCTAAAAAATAAAACTGATATTATTAGGTAATTAGGTGTAAGTAAGCAAAATTTCTCAAACAAATAAAGAAAATATAAAAATAAGCGTAGTTGGAAAATGTGACGGTGTACATTTTTTTAATAACTAAGGTGAAATAATGGGGAAAAGGCATCTGTACAGATTGCTACTAGAAGAAATTTATGTATCTTGATAGACTTACATAAAGTAACAGAAGAAAACAAAGTAAAGACTTATTGTGTGCAGAACCAAAAAAAAAGTCAGCTCTGGATAAAGCACAATTAAAGTATCTGAAAAAGTTAACAAATACAAATATGCTCTAGTAAGCTTGCCATAGCAAAAGTATAGGTATAAGTTATTATAAATTGGCAAAATAAAAACAAGATGAACAAAAGAAAGAAACATAGAATTTGTGTTCACACTAAGATGCTGCAACTGCCCTAAGTTTGGTTATGAAGCAGAAAGTTATAAAAAGAAAAAAAAACAAAAAAAAAATATTACAAGTAGGACGTACTGTAAATTTTGCAAACAAAGCATTTTATAGTTGTTATACTAGAAAGAGCGTGGCGCAGTGGTCTAGGCATCCGGCCGCTGTACCGAAGATCGTGGGTTCGATTCCCATATACCGTGATATACTTTTCACTTTCTATACGCTCTCCCACTCCCCAAGCCGCCTTGCCAGCGTGGGGTTTTACGGCTAAAACCTTCTCTGATGGAGTGATGAATTCTCTCCAGTGGTTCGGAATCCACTTAAAACTGTAAGTCCCTTGTATTGTAAGTTGCCAACATTACAAGCAGAGAAAGAGGTTAAGACGCCAGCAGTGGCGTATGAATGGCTGACTTCACACATACTAGAAAACATAAAGCAGATACGAAAAGTTACCTAACATTTAAAAAACGCTGAAAGAGAGATAAGAAAAACTAATACAGTTAAAAATAAAACTAGTTTGGGTACAGAAAAATTATAGACTTATTTTATAAAAATATAATAGTAAACAAAATAGACGTTAATCAAAAAAATGTCATAAATAAAAATATGCCAAACAAATAATAGAACAAAAATGGCAGCAAAACACAGGTAAAACCAAATAAAAAAAAAAAACTTTTACCAAAAATATTTTGTAGTTTAAGTATGCAGGAATCATGAAAAGGTAGTTGAAATTAAGAAAAAAATAGTACCTGTTAATACTGTAGGAAAGAAGACATTATTGAACATGCTCAATCTTTATAATAAAAACTGAACTAAAAGTATAAATATGCGTAAAAATCGCTATAGACAAATGATAGATAAGAAAAGAAACTACGGCGTTATACATAAATACGTTAAAGTGTTATTTAACAATATTAAGTTAAAACAACGTTTTAAAAATCAAGATAATAAACAGAAGACCGATAAGATTTAAGGTGTGCAGAAAGCATATCCAAACATACTTTTTCTGATGAATAGCACTAAGCACCAAGTAAAGACTGGGTTTTAGTAACTAAAAGCCCCATATACATGCTAGAAAAGCCGTTCCTAAAACCTCATAAAAAAAGTTATTATTGTGTTAAGTTAATATGTAATTTTTAAATTTTATATATGGGCAATTCCATTTGCAGTCTTTTAATCGGTTCATGAAGGTATAAAACCTTTAAAAAAAATCTACATTTTTTTAGTTTTTTTGTCGTTTTTAACCTAATCGCAGTTTTTGTTTAAAAATTGCAAATTTAACTCAACAAAAAATTAATCAGAATTTTTTTGTAGATTTTAAATCTGGCGCCATTTCAAGTCTATACCTTGTTTATAAACCGCAAAAACCATAAAACCGTTTTTGTTTTCAGTGGGCTGGGCAAAAAGAAGCATTTTTAAAATTTTTTTAACCGCCGTATTTTGATGTAAATTGGTTGGAGAATATAAATTTGTTTTGTGTATTTGGGTTTTAGGGGTCTAAAACTCAAAAAAACTGCAAATATAAGCCTAGTTTTTAACATAAACTCTTACAAATACACATTTAGCAGCGTTTAGAGAAACTATACATCAAATATTAAGTTTGAGTTTTGCCAACAATTCTACATGGAAAATAGTCAGTGTCGTGCTTATCTGGCGTAGAAAAACCCACCTAAAACAAAATTTACATTTTTCTTTAAATTTTTGATGCTCAAACTAATTTTGGGCAATTTTACTCTTTGTTTGAGTTTTTGCGCTTGCGGCACAAATTTAGACTCGATCTATCGGCGCCAAAATTTAAGAATAATATTATTTTTGGCATTCAATCATAAATCCGCCCGACGCTTAAAAATTTGATAAAAAAAAGTTTTAAACCACACCCTAGTGTGTTTATAATAAATAAATTTTTATTGCAATTTTTGCATAAATTTTTAATTTTTTTTTTCTAGATAGACTCTTCTACGGCCGATGAGCACTACACTGACTATTTTTCATGTAAAAACGTGTATTTGTAAAAATTTATGTTAAAGAAGCCCTACTTTTGCAGATTTTTTGAGTTTTAGACCTCTAAAGCCCAAATACAAAAAACAAATTTATATTTTCTAACTAATTTGCATCAAAATACATCAACTTTAGCGGTTAAAAAATCTAAAAAATGTTCCTTTTTGCCAAGCCCACTGAGAACAAATAAAAGGTTTTATGGCTTAAGCAGCTTATAGACAGAGTATAGACTTTAAATGGCGCCAGATTTGGATTCTAAAAAAAAAATTTGATTGATTTTACTAGTAAATTTTTTTTAGTTAAATTTTCAATTTTTAAACAAAAAATGAGATTAAGTTAAAAAATTGTAGAATTTTTTAATAAGTTCTAAAAATGAAAAAAAAAATACTTAAGAAAATTTCTCAATGCACCCCTTCCCCCTGCTCTGGTGCTTTTGAAATAGAATTGTTCATATATAGAATTTTAAAATTACATAGATAGATAAATCATTTATTTAAATATTACTTTCGTGTATAAATTCTTACTAACTAATACATAGGCTTATCTTTAAATACATAAATACTAATACTACTTAAATATAAAACAGTAACACATCATAAAACTATAAAACTATAAATAAAGAGTAAACATACAAATTACAATTTAGCATGTCACTCTTAGACATTATGTTTATAATTAAAAAACTCTTCTAAACAGTAAAATACATTATTTTCTAAAAATTGTTTTAATTTTAAAGTAAACTCTTTCTTTGTTGTTGCAATTTTTATAATTTCAGGAAGTTTATTATATAATTATTATTATTTTTTTTGTGATTATTAACTTATAACACAATATTAACTTTTTTCCTTGTGGTTTTAGAAAAGGCTTTTTTAGCAATATATTTTGAAGAACGTTGATGACATACAACATTCTTGTAGTAGTTTTTTAGGTGTTTTAAAAGGAGTTGTTAGCAAATTACCTACATTCTGTTATTACATTCTTTATTGCCTACCATTTCATTTTGTGTAAGATCATGTCGTATACCTCTACAAAAGCCAGCTGGATTGATTAATTTTTTCTTTCTATTACTTGTTGTAGAGTATATATAAAAAAATCATATACTACCAAATCCGTCAGTTAAAGAAATGATAGCGCTGTAGATACTGACGAGATCATAAGTCAAATTTGTAAAATAGTTGATGGTGGTTTTGTCGAATTGACAGTTTTTATTTTATATGATAAAGTAGCTCATATAGGAGACTCTAAGACAGTTGGGAGATGTTGAATTAAAAGTATGACTACTTTTAGAGAATATCGTAAATAGTCCAAAGAGAAAATAGACCCCAAAAATATATACTATATTCATTTTTTTAATCACTAAATAAACTTTTAATAAGTTTCTTTTACAAACACTTATGACTGAAATATACACTTTTGCCTAATTGAGGGTCTCTTGTGTACTTGCATTCACTGCATTTGATACAGATCTTACTGCCATGCAGCAGCCATACATCTATAATATCATAGTATAATATAATAATAGGGTATGGTAATAAGCGCCCCGTAATTTTGTTTTTTTTAAACATGTGCCTATTAAATTTTATTCAATTTAGCATTTCTAATTCTATTGTATTCCTGGTTATCACGTGAAGTGTGGTGAATATTTTACAACTTGACGAGTATCTAATATTTTTAAATATTAACTCAACAAATGCTATGATCCCACCCGCATATGACGCAAATAAAAGCACGTGTATCCAACACAGTTCATGGTCTAATTTAATTTAATAATTGCTTGTTCTGGCCTGTCTGATTTAATTTCTTAGATAAATCTACTCTGCAGGCGTAAATTTAATAGAAAATACTGTTTGTATAATAGTATTTATTGTTGCCGTTTAAATTAATTTGCCTATTTCAAATTTAATAGATTAACAAAATAGAAATACGATAACATATAAACTACACGTTTTTTTTTCAATAATCTCAATGAATGCATATTATATCAATAATACTATAATTATGCTAATTTTAATTAAACTGGCCTAATTGCATATCGGTCCTTGATGCAACCATCTTTAAGCATTATCCAGGGTCAAGGCTCATTCATTGACTGGTAACGCTCACTTCTCCACGGTGAATCTTCATAATACCATGAAACGTGACGTAACGCGCAATATACTATAAATAATTAAATATTGAAATTAATGTATTGCATAATTTTATGAAAGGATGTAAACAGGTTTGATTTTTTACTTTACAACAATTATTGTTTGCAATATATTCTATGTATATAAAAAATTTACATTTTAATATAAAGTTGGTTTGAATTAAAAAATAACGGGATAAAATCTGTAAAAGATAAATAACCTTTAAATAAATTCAAGTGAAACAGCAAAGTATGTCATTGTAAAGATCTTAACTATTAAATTATGTCAAGATGTATCATTTTTACTAACTTATTCTTAAAACTCTTGATTATCAACAACATTAAGCTATAAACAAATTAACATACATTAGTCATCAAAAGCAACCAACAAATTGACAACAACACCGTAACAAGACAATCATTTTAAACCAACAAGCTTTTAAAACAATGTTTCTCTCACATTATTATTTTTTAAACTATACATTTTTACAAAGTGGTCACCTATTTCTAATTTGAACATTTGAAAATCCTCTTTGTTTTATTAATTTCATGTAAAGTATATGTAGCAGCATAATGATAGCGACGTACAACAAAATTGTCAAGGCGTAATTTCAAATATATTTAGTTTCCAAAAACAGTTCGATAAGTTGTATGTTTTTTGAAAGTTTTGCGAGTTCAATCTAATGCCAATAGAGTTCTGATATCAAATAGTGTACTGATAGTTTTATCAAATATAACGTTTGTTTTTTAAGTGGTGGTTGTTCTAGAGTTGTGATTGAAATTCGGCTGCAACTTGTCGACAAAAATCTGACATTTTTCTATGGGATCAAACAAAATGTTTTTTTGATTTCTTTCTTTGAAAGGATATCTTTGCAACGGGTTATCAATGGCTTGGCGTGGTTTCTGGAAAAAGAAAACTCCAAGATAGTTATTAATTTCTAAAACGTATTCTATAATCTTTATTTTACAAACTTGTGTGTAGTAGCAACTTTTAAATGTGTTGTTTTGTAGAATTTTTTTTATAAGTTTTTATCTGAAATCAGTGTTGGATGAATAATTTCTAGTTTACAGAACGCTACAGAATTATTTTCTATATTTTAAATTATGTTGAAGCAGATGTATAAACTGATTAAATATGTTATCTATGTAGAGTTCTTCAATATGTTTATAGTTTCATTTAGTAATTTAATCAATTTCTTATTAATTGAATATTGATGATTCAGTTGATTAATTAAATTATTTTCATTAGTTTTTATGTGACTTAAAGTTGTCGTTAATTGTGCATTATCATCTGAATTCATATTTCCTATAATTTGTTTTGTAATATAGCCAAAAACATTGCTTATTCTTCGATTAGCTTTTTTTGTTACTAAGAGATATTTAAATATACGGGAATATTAATATAAAATAAATATAAAATTAATATTTTGTTGTATAATTTTGATTTGGTTTTTATGGTTATTGAATGCCAATAAGTTTTTATCAGGTTAGCTAAGTTTTTTAATTTTACAAATTTGTTAGTTAAGTTTGCAAGATCATAGTAGTGGATAAAGTGATGTAAAGAGTTTTGTAATTTTCCTGTTTCTAAATGAACGAGTAGACTTTTTAGTTATGTGTTTTTGGTCTTTGAGGATATTATATTTTTGCAATAGTAGATACTAGTTTGGTAGGTTGTTTTATATATTTTGAATTTCTAATGGGGGTAGTTTGATGAGTGTCATAAAACTACGAGCAAAACTCACGCAATTTAACTCCTTTTTAAAATCGGTTTTTTGCAACGTGTTGAAAATGAAATTTCTCTTTTTTAAACTTTTTTTTACCTAAAATTACTTTTGACAAATACTTGATTAAAAATAAAAGAACCTATTGTAGTTTTTTTTATGTAGAATTAAAGTTTACCTTTATAATTTTCAACGTAATTTTTTTTTTCCAAATCAACATTTGTAAATGAGTGCATGTCAAAATGTAATATGTTGGACAGAGTAAATTTTGTGGAAGAGTCATAATTATTGTATGCTAATAGAACATATTACTGCTCGGATAGTGGAAAGGTACAAAAGTAATTTTCTGCTTTGTAAATTTTTAAATAGTTACTAATAAGGTCTTTATTGAATTAAAAACAATTCTCCATTTCAAAAAATTAATGATGGTATAGAAAGGTAAGAAAGGAGGTATAACCAATTCATTATCTCTATAGCTCGCAAATCTATTAGTGTAGGGGTTTTGTTGCTTTAATACTTTAAGGCGTCGATGTAGACTATTTCAAAGATTTAGTTGATGAAATTGGAGTTATGTTAAATTTTAGTTTAAGTGGTTACCTATCGTATTTTACGGATTTACAAATATCGCAACTGTTGATGTAAACTTGAATGCTTTTTTGTATATTCGGCCAGTAATATTAAAAAGATAAATTCTGTAATGTTTCTGTTAATCTCTTATAGGTATTCTTAATGGCAGGGCCGTCGCGAGAAATACGGCCGCCCGTGTACAACACATAAATACGCCGCCTTTCATAATCGTAGTATATAAAATTACATGACAATACTTTTTGATTTTCTGCATATAATTTAGACGTAAAAAACAGTTTATGGTTTAATTTTTATATATTTTTTTAAATTTTAAAATAACAGAATTGCACAAAACACTAATTTGTTATAAGAATTAATCATTAATAAAAAAACAATGTATGGATTAATTTTTATATATTTTTTTTTTAAATTTAAATATACTTAACAAAATTGCACAAAAAACTAATTTGTTATAAGAATTAATCATTACGCTAATATTAATAAATTAACAATATTTATTGCGTAAAATTCTTTTAAAATCACTCAGAACATTATCAGTTCCTTCTTCTGTAAGCAAAGATTTGGAATGCGGCCCTTTCAACTTCTATTTTAAAACCTGAAAGGCATTTTTACACTTTTTAAGAGTATAGGTTTGATTTTGATGTTTTGACAATTATTTGAATTTTATAGCCAGATTTTGTACTTTTTGACACTTTATTTCAGATTTTAGTTTTTTCTAACCAAATTTTTGATATATGAATTTTGCCATTTTAAATTTTATGTTATTTTTACACTTTTTAAAAATGTTAGCAAGAATTTGGTGCTTTCTGACAGTTGTTTAAAATTGTAAGGCTAAACTTTTGTGTTTTTTAAAAATAATTTAATATTTTATGAACATATTTTACTACTTTTGACTTTTTCAAAACAGAATTTTTTACAATATTTGTCAAAAATAGAAAAATAGGAAAACCTGGCCTGAAGTGATGCGTAGCGTTCTTTTCAAATGGATGGGTTCTTTAAGTCATCCTCACATCTTCTTTGTGGTTTGGTGTGCCCGACACATCAATTGGTATTTATTTTTTATTTATTACTTAAGTTAATTTTATATAACCTTTGTTCTACAATTTTTTTTTTAGTTGAATATTATTAGTAAATGCTGTATATAGAAATTTTGAGTAAAATATCAACTAGCAATGTTTTCTACGTAATATACCTCAACTACCTGCAATCAAAGACGGTCACAAAAATGATCCTGTTAATGCAATACTTTGGTAATATACAGGGTGCTTTAAAACATGTGTTGGAAAATAAAGGGTGGGATTGGTTGGCTAATTATAAAAAAAAAGTTCCCATTAACATGGTTCCTTAAACTCACCGTTTTCAAGATACAGGGTGTAAAAAAATTATGTTGTGACGATATCTCAGAAACCGTTTGAGATCAAAACTCAGCTTTTGTACACATCTTAGCATTAATATTAGTTACTTTTTTCTGTTTTTGACTTTCAATGATTAAAATTTTGCACGTTTTAACAGTTTAAAACTGGATTTTGCTATTTTTGGCTTTTAATAAATAGAATTTTGCACTTTTCAACAGTTTATCATCAAATTTTGCTATTTTTAATAATATTTTATAAATTTGTTGAAAATTTGTACACTTTTAAAATTTAAAATCTTTATTATTTTTTGATATTTTATGAATTAAATTTTCTAATATAAGCCTTAGGCCAGATTTTAATTTGATCTAAACATATTTTAATGTTCAGACTTTATATAAAACAAAATTTGCACTTTTTTACAATTTAAAACTAAACATTTTGTACCACAGTTTAAGATTAAAAATATTGTCTTTTTGACAATGTTTTGATGAGTATTTTTGACGTTTTATGAATACAGTTTACGGTCGAATTTTTGTGCTTTCTGACAATAAGATATTTTTAATTTTTTATTAACAAAATTTTACACTTTTATAATAGTTTAAAGTCGGATTTTTACTATTTCTAGCATTATTTTGAAAACCAGTTTTTGATGTTTTCTAACAATTTATTTCAAAACCAAATTTTGCTATTTATAACATTTTGTTAGAAAAACAATTGAAACTTTATGAAACTTTTTACACTTTTAAAAGCCGGATTTTAGAGCTTTCAGACAATATTTTAATGTTTTAAAGCTACAATTTGTAATTTTTTAAATTTAGTAAATATAAATTTACACTTTTCAACAGTTTATGGCCAGATTTTCTTTTTTCTAACAATATTTTATATTTCATAGCCAGATTTTAAAATTTTTGAAATTAATTTTATATATTTTTTTTATTTTGGCAGATTTTGTTCTTTTGTAACAATATTTTGATGTTATAAGTCAGAATTTTGCTATTTTTAATATGTTATAAATAAAATGTTGCCGTTGTTGTTCAGATTTTGATTTTATCAGTAAATATTTAATATTTATTTATTTATGGTACATCTAAAAATTAACACAATTTACATATTTAGGTACTACAAAAAAGTATTAATTAAAGTGTTCTAAATAATAACTCTCTAAACATACGGTTTAAAGAGCTATTAAATAAATAATTGGTCTTATAAATAGGATTCTAAACAAAAAAGCATTTTGTGTAAATTTGCTAAATGATAAATTAATAATTAAAAAAAAAATGATCAAGCCCGACATATCCCTAGAGTCTAGAGTTGAGTGTTTAAATTAAAAAAAAAAACAGTATAATACCATAATTGCGATTAATAATTAAAATATTACTTTTGTAGGCAGTTTTGCTAATTCTAACAAAATATTTTGATATTTTATAGCCGAATGTTGCAGTTTTTGAAGTTATTTTCATCATTTGATTTACATTCTTCAACAGTAATAGTTGCTTTTTAAGAATATTTTAATGTTTCAAATCTGGTTTTTGCTAGGTTAATTTACTTTTTAACAATATTTTGATATTTCATGACGAAATTTTGCTATTTTTAATATTAGGTCGGGTTTTACTATTTTTGACGTTTTATAGATACAATTTTATATTTCCCAACTATTTATTTTTAAAATGTTTAACAACATTTTAATACTTTATGGTTAGATTTTGCTATTTTAAGAATAAAATATTACATTTTCAACAGTTCTATGACTAATTTCTGGTGCTTTTTAATAATATTTTGGTATTTTATAGCCGGATTTTAAATGTTTCACACTTTTTTACAGTTTATGACTAGAAGTTGTTGCTATCTAATAATATTTTGATGTTTTAAAGCTGGGTTTTATTATTTTAAACATTTTATAAATAAAATTTTGCATTTTTTAAGGTTTTTGGCCAAACTTTGTTTTTTCATGAAAATATTTTAATACTTTATGGATTTTGTAATTTTATTTTTTTTTATAAATAATGACAAAATTGTTTTTTTCAACATTTGTTGATGATGCTCAAAAATCCTAGCCGCTACTGAACACTATACTTAGGTCAAAATTTGTACAAAAAAAGTTTTATGCAATAAATGCATAATCTATGGGAGTATTGGAATTCCCCTCCTCAACATGATACAAAACGTCATCCACGGATGCCTACATTGATCTTTGCATAATATGTTTAACATAATTTTAAATTATTAAAAATTTGAACGCGCAAAATGTTGTGTAAATGACGTGGAAAACTTTTTTTGCAAAATCATTCAACAATTTTGTATATTTACAATATATTTTGATGAATTTTATTTAGTCATCAAAAATTGCGCATTTATTATAAAAAAATGTATTTAAGTCAGCTTATGCAGAAAACCCATTAAAAAAATGGATGTAAGAAACTCAAAAAATTGCTCTGAAAACTTAGTTATTGCGCAAAACGTTTTAAAAATTGTAAAAAACTTATTTATAGCAAAACTTGTTAAACAAGCAACTTTCAGTTTAAATTTGCAGAGATTGTCAAAAACGGCTTTTAGTTTTGTAATGTGTTTTTAAAGAAAACGGAAGTATATTATAAAGTCCAAATAAACAAAACAAGCCTAATTTTGAAGTCCAGATAGTACGTTGTTTATTGTTCGTTAAAATGTCGATGGGGCGTTTTTAAAGTCAAAAGGCATTCGTAAAAAATTTGTAATGTTCTTGCTCTACGCTAAACTTTGTCTTATTATTGTTTCTAGTGTTAATCTTAATTTGATGAAAATCATTAGCTAAATCTACAACTGTAAAATGATGTCCTTTGCCAAGTTTATCTAGTATATCGTTAGTATCTATTGTTTGCTCGTTTAGATTACTATTTTCTATTTTAGTGTAGCCAAACGGTCAATTTTTTTATATTTTTTTGGCACACATTCTGGACAAACTTTATGTATATATATCGTAGGAATCGAATTTGTAATTTCAGCCAATTTTTATTAAAATGAAATATATCAGTATATTGTTTTACTAATTTTGTTATTTCCATGTGTTCATCTAGGTTGGAAAAATTTAGATTATTTAAATACTTGAAGTTTTGCGGTTGTGTAAAAACCTCAAAATACTCTAATGTTAATACAATAAGTTTTTATCTGTTTTGATTTTATTTGAATTGTCTGAGGTGTTTGAACAGTAGTATATGTATGGCCGCCTATTACTTTGACCAAACATTCAAGAATTTCTATCTCCTTAATTTTTTGATAATGTAAAATTACATCACCATCTTTGACGTTATCAATTTTGATTTTTAGCCTTTGAACGCAGCGTGGTTCAATAATCATAAAATAATTCTTATAATTGGTAATTTTATTACAAGTGCTTTTAAACTTGCAAACAGAAATATTAATATCTGTATTGCTAAATATATATTCTAACATTATTTTTACGTCATTTCAATTTAATTTATTGCGGCCGCATCTTATTCTTGAAATTACTTTTTAATATTATCTTTTGTAAATTTTCAAATTAGCAATTGGTTTAAAAAAAAAATTAATGTAGGTTTATCCAATGATTTTAATTTTGTCACTAAATAATAAATGTAACAACCGTTTATTAAAAAAGCAATTTTTCTTGTTTTTGGTTTTGATTTAATCATATATCTACTATCTTAAATTTTTGTTGTAAAGCAATTACTTTTTATTAAGATACTATTATTTTTATTTGCTAATAATGCAACTTTCAATTTTATGATGGTGTTTAGCAACTTGTTGTTAATTAGAAAAGTCAATAATGGCTTTCAATTCCAACAAATTAAGTAGCCTAGTTAGACAATCAAAACAATTATATACGTGAAATGTATAGAAGCAGCAAAAAAGAAATAATTGACAAAGAAAACGATCAAGATAATATGGAGTTATCTACAAGGAAGAAACTTAGTGACCAAAAAGGGTAAATTTAGACTAACCAGAGGGGTACCACAAGGCTCAGCACTAGGACCCAAATTATGGAACTTAGTATATAATAAGCTTTTTAGAATGCGGATGCCAGACGGAGTGACGATAACGGCATTTGCTGATGACTTAGCTTTAGTAGGTAGTGATGCAGACATAGAAGTACTAAAGGAAAGGATAGAGTTGGCAATTAGTATGATAAAGAGATGGATGAAAAGTAAAGGGCTAGAATTAGCACCGCAGAAAACGGAAGCGGCATGGTTATCGACAAAGAGGACAAATAGAGAAACCGGAAAAATACAGGTAGGTGAACAAATAATAACCATAGGGAAAAAGATTAAATACCTTGGAATTACACTGGACGCAAAAGGATGGAACGAACAGATTAAGGAAGCGGTTAAAGGAACAAAGAAAATGGAAGGAATGCTTAGTAGGCTCATGCCAAACAAGGGAGGACCAGGACAAGAGGTAAGAAGGCTAATAGCAACGGCGGCCAAAAGTAAACTACTGTACGCCGCAGAAATAAGGGGAGATGCCTTAAAGAAAAAAAAAAACAGAAAAGAAATAAAAGGAGCCACTAGAGCAAGCTCGTTAAGGATATGTAGGGCTTATAGAACGGTGTTGCAAGAAGCGCTAGAGGTAATCGCGGCGACACTACCCGCAGACTTGATGGTAGAAGAATGATTAAACATAAAGAAACTGGTAAATGAAGGAAATAGTAAACAAGAAGCAAAGAGACAAGCAAAAGATAATAAAATGAAAAAATGGCAGACACAGTGGAAAGACGGAGAAAAAGGTGAATGGACAAGAGAATTATTACCAGAAATAAAGGAATGGGTAGAGAATAAACCGGAAACGTGTTACTATACAACACAACTACTCACTGGACATGGAGCCTTTGAAAAGTATTTACAAAGTATAAATAAAATGGAGAAAGAAGAGAAATGTATATTCTGCCAAGAAGACACGTATGACGACGCAGAACATACGCTAATAGAGTGCAAAGCGTGGGATAATGATAGGAAAGAGTTAGAGAAAGTATTGGAAAACAAAATTGATAAATCTTTAATAATTAATATTTGCCTGAATGACAAAAACAAATGGAGAGCATTAAGAAACTATGCAACGGCAGTAATGAGAAAAAAGATAGAGAAGTTTGAAAACTCAAGATATAGATAAACAAAAATGGAAGTGAACACACATATTAAAAACCACAGAAGACAAAGAAAGGAGGAAAAAAAAAGCTAAGTAGAAGCAAAAGAACATAGAAAAAAGCAATGAAGAGAAAAAATACAAAGAAGGTCAAGACAACTATGCCTACCAAGGAATGAAAGAAGAGAAAGTAGACAAGAAAATAATATACAATGAAACATTTGTATCTACCGAAATTGCAGAAATAAGGAAAAAAAGAAAAGAGCTGCTCAAAGAAAGCAAACTGACGGAACTGACCAGAGAATTTCCAAATAGTAGATACGCCATTTTGAGGTTGATTGACAATGTAACCTTTGAAATGGTCAGAGTATACTTGGCAACCAGGGGATACGAAGAATCAATTCCAAATGGAGACTCAAGAATATCCTTAGAAGTTAAAGTGGCAAATCTAGGATTACCAAAGGGGGTACACCTAATGGAGCTCCACAAAATATTCATGAAAGAGAGAGGATACGCCGACAAAGAAGTGAATGAAGACTTAGAGAAACTAAGAAGACATCTAAGGACAAATCAAACAACTAGGCTGAATAACAATAGAATGCCAGAAAGAAAAGATGAACGTCAGTATAGGACATACAACAAATAGGGTATAGGGAGAGATAAGCCGGGGACAGCATGTCTGTGTGAATCCCACAAGGCCGAAACCAGCTCATCTCAAACTAATAATAGATTAGAGACTGACATGATAAGGACAAAATGACAACAGAACTAACGTAGAGAAGAAAACCGAAAGGTATTGCCCTGCGTTAGTTATTCTCAAGGGCCACTTGCTGAGACCAAAACCTCACTACGTCGTTTAAAAAAAAAAAAAAAACGTGAAATGTTAAGTATTCATTTTAAATAATTTGAGAGTTTTAATAGTAACACTATAATTTTCTTGACTTATTACGTGTGCAGTGCAAAATGACAAAAAGTTTATCTTTAAAATATTTTTGTGCAATTTGAGGCCAAAAAATGATTTTATTAATTCTGTATCTATAAATAAATTGCGAGTTTGTAACAAAATTTAAAGTTGCTTAGAAAAATAATTAAGATTTTATAATTCTTTAAAATTGATTCCAAGTCCGTTATCTCTCAAAAATTGGCATTGTTTTGATAACATTCTAGCTTATTGCTGTTTTCCGTTACCAGATCCTGATGTGGTTTGTCGACATTATGAAGCTCTTGCACAGCATATTTGTTTTGCAAAGTAAAAATGTTGAGCTTAATTTCTTGAGATTATATTTCTTGTATTTGTACTCATCTAAAGTTGGTTTATAATTTGGGATAAAATTTTGGTTAAATCTAAATACGTTTTGATTAACTTTTGACTAGGTTGTTGGTACTCAAGTTTGAAATTATTTTGAAGCATGATTTGTTTTGGTCTATATGGTATGTTTTTTTAAAGCATTGGTACATTGTTTAAATTTTGTATCATTTATATTAAAATTGTTTGTCAATATATAGCGTATTTTCAGTTAAACAACATTGATTTTTTAGGAGATAAATAGTTGCTTAATGGATTATTATTGTATAACTTTTTTTGCAGTTTATTTTGTCTATATTTATAAATTGGTTATAGTTTTTATAAAGTTATTAATGCAGTTAACAACTATCTCACAAAAAGCACAGCTGCTAACCTCTCATATATATTTTATACGTTAATGAGCAAACAATTTTTGTTTCAGTTATTATCTATAGTTTAAAAAAATCTAAATTGCGTTAAATTGTAATGTGATACTAAAAAAAGCAAAGAAAAAAATTATTATTTTTCTTATTTTAGCACTTAATGATACTGACAAAATATATATGCTCATGACACATGTATAATATACCACAAAAAAACCATTAAACAATAAAAACAAACATAAATATTATATAATAGAATATTTTATTATTTATGAATAAATATGTTAAATATAAATAAAGACGTTAAAAACTTAACTAAATAGTACGACAAAATTATACAAACATTAAGTAAAGAAAAAATGACACACATACATGGTAATAAGGCAAAAAAACACAAAAAATATTTACATACAAATTAAAATAAATAACATACCAGTTTTTAAAACAAAACAAAATACGTAGAAATAATTTTATTTATTTATTATGCTTTTTACGGCTATTTTACATCGCCACAGTAAGTCTACGACTTGTTAAAAGTGGTTTGATGGGACCAACAGCTTAATACGTGACTTCCGAACCACGCTGGTGGATAAAGAGCAAGTTATCATTTCAGTCATATTTCGGGGATCGAACCCCGGACTGCTCGCATGATATGCAAGTGCTCTACCATTGAGCTATCACACCAATAATAATAATAAAAAACTAACATTTAATACCCCTTATCAAAATATTTAAATAAAGTGCAGTATAAAGCTAAGAGATACCAAAAGAAACTACAATAAGTATAAATAACACAAACAAATATGCAAAAAATACAGATACAACAAAACAAAATATTAAAAGAAATACATAAACTGTCAAAGCTAACACCAACAAAAAAAGTATACAAAATAAAATAATTAATAAAACTTTATTCAGCGTGGTTTAGATTGTTTTTGAATAGCTTAAGCAGTGTATTCAACTCACCAAACAGAACAAAAAAGTTCATACAAACATGTTAAAAGAATAAATGATTTCTAAAGATACTGTTTAAATGTGTCAAAAGCTAACTAAAGAACAGTCCTTTGACAGAAAAAGAAAAGCTAATAGATTAGCAAAATCACATGGGTATATATTTTCTAAAAAACAAAAATTATTGAGTTAGTCAATATTCATAACTAATAGTTCAGAGAGTAAAATTAGTCATAACTTTGCGTATTCTTTCCAGCGGCATTACCAGTTTTGTACTTAATTCCTCTAATGTAGGATCTCTTCTTTAAATAACGTGTTTTAAACACAACAATCCTGATTTAAAGTGAAAAAATCAATCAAAGAAACGTGTTTTCTGATGCAACGTGAACGAAGTAATTGATGAATATTTATCATTTTAAGTATCATAAAGTAGTGATATCAGACAACCAAACGCTCATCATATCGCAATTGTTACTACCCTTTTAATAATAATAAAACAATTTGTATTGTAATAAGTCTATAACGATACGCGTTGCAATATAAAATATAATTTTTTAATAAGTACCAATACTCAATATTTATTTACTATTAAAAATTAAGTAAAAATAATTCTTAAAAAAAAACATATGAAAAATAATAAATCAAAATATCACATCTAAGTATTCGATTGTATTTTTTATGTAGAAATTTAATATTAGTCCATGCAAATTCACGTGCTCGGTGCTGCTTTCTTATAACAATTAGCGGACAGAGAAATTTCACAGTGTCAATGTCAGTAAAATATTTTAATGCGTATATTATACAGTAGTACTTAGAAATCTAAATAGTTTTACATGAATCACTCATTGTAAACTAATGCATATATGTAATAAGTGTGTATTAATGCAAGCTGGGATCAGATGTGTTTTAATAACCGCTGTATTATAAACAATAACTAATTATTAGTACTAGCAAGCATCTTGATTAATATTGCAATTATAAGAAATTAATATGATTTGCATGAAGGTTATTTATTACAATATTGTATAGAGTTATAATGATAAAAATATGTTATCAAATTTAATACTACATATAATCAGAATTATCGTTCTTCTAACACATATTTATATAATATAAAAAACTAGATGATCAAAACTACAAAATATAGGAGTCCATACACTAATTTTCTTTATATATTGGTTTTAAACTTTCAATTAAGATGTTTTCTTGTTGATTTATCTTCTTGTTATAAATTATTCATTAAAAATAATTTCAATATAGTTAATTAAGGGCCGATTTATTCACCTTTCTATAAAGTGCTTTGTAGCATTACTGATAAGATTGCCATGAATTAATGTTTATTCATCTGTCAATAGTGACAACCTGTCATCATATTAAATTTACAAGACAGATAAATTATATAGATTACTTTGGCCCGTTAGTAAAAAAATTACTAAGGGCCGATTTATTCACCTTTCTATAAAGTGCTCTATAGCATTACTAATAAGATTGCCATGAATTAATGTTTATTCATCTGTCAATAGTGACAACCTGTCATCATATTAAATTTACAAGACAGATAAATTATATAGATCACTTTGGCCCGTTAGTAAAAAAATTACTAAAAGAACATAACCTTATGCTATTTTGTTTCACATGAATGTAACCACAAACAAATAACAACACGCAGTAGTACCACACTCGTTTTCTTTTTAGTAAGTCTATCTCTGTCTTTCTTACAGATATGTATATAGATATCTTTTTCTATTAAGTTGTACTAGCCGTATAAAAACTTTATAAGCGTTCAGTAATTATTTGTCATATAAAATGGGATGAATACACCCAAATTTTATATAAGTGACCTATAAGTTTATTGAACACGTAACTAATCAATAACTTACAGAACAGATGAATAAACCGGCCCTAAAAGAACATAACCTTATGCCATTTTGTTTCACATGAATGTAACCACAAACAAATAACAACACGCAGTAGTACCACACTCGTTTTCTTTTTAGTAAGTTTATCTCTGTCTTTCTTACAGATATGTATATAGATATCTTTTTCTATTAAGTTGTACTAGCCGTATAAAAACTTTATAAGCGTTCAGTAATTATTTGTTATATAAAATGGGATGAATACACCCAAATTTTATATAAGTGACCTATAAGTTTATTGAACACGTAACTAATCAATAACTTACAGAACAGATGAATAAACCGGCCCTGAATCTAGTAAAATTTTAATTTATTAGGTTTATTAGTTTGTAATGTCGGATGATTTATTTTAACATTACATCCAATATTTAGCTCCTAATAAAGATATTTTTTCTTCATTGTTTCTGCACGATACAGTAAATAACGTCTGGTTTGTGGTTGTAATGATCCATTTTCCATCAGATAGTTTTATAACTTGAATTTCATGCACTTCAATTATAATTATTTTACAATTGGTTTTAGTTGATTGATAGTTAATTAGTTGTACTGTGAGTTTTTGTTTATTTGTGCTACATGAGCATTTTTACATAAGTAATTTTCACTTCTATTTTTGAGCACTTTTGGTTCATATGCAAATATTTAAAATTAATAAATGCAAGGTATTGTTTAAATGGTAAATTTATATGAATTTTGAATATTTTGAATATTTTGAATATTTTGAATATTTTGAATATTTTGAATATTTTGTTATTAGGAATAGGTACGAGATGTAATATTGATATATTTTATTACAAGTTACTTTTAAATAATTTTTTAATTTTAATTTTTTGCAAACAAGATGGAAGTTTCAATATATCATAAATTGATTGATATATATGTATTACAGTGATTTCATTAATTACTGTGTAAATTCTATCAGCTCAATAATTATTAAAAGCCTTCCGGAAAGAACACTAATTGTACTCACAAATCTCATTAACAAATCTTTCAAATCTGGTAATTTTCCGGCATCTTTGAAAACAGCCAAGATAATACCTCAACATAAAGGTAGAGATGATTATTCAACGTTTAATTATCGCCCTATTGCACTAATGTCTGTGTTTTCTAAGATAGTGGAAACTTTATTTAGAACCCGAATTGAAGATTATTTAGAAAAATATAATTTGTTATCTTCTTTCCAGTATGGATTTAGGAAAATTAAAAGCACGACCGATGTAATATACTGTTTTATTAGTAATTTATACGAAAAAATTAATATAAAACATAAGGTAGCCACATTATTCTGCGACTTGTCAAAGGCGTTCGACTGTGTAAATCACGATTTATTAATTGAAAAATTAGAGGTTTATGGTATACAGGGTGTTGCAAACAATTGGGTAAAAAGCTATCTGTCACAACGTACTCAATACGTAGATATAAACAACCAAAAGTCTAAACTTTTAGAAAATAAACTAGAGGTACCTCAAGGGTCAATACTAGGCTCCATATTATTTCTAATATTTATCAATGATATTACGCAATTACAAATGAAAGGTAACATGTTGTTATATGCAAATGATATCTGTCTAACTTGGAATGATACGGACATAAATGCATTAGAACCGCAAATACATAATGACTTGGAATTATTAAATAACTAGTTTTTGCTGAATAAACTCAATTTGAACTTTTTGTAATATCAACATTACAGGAATAACAATGACAAGTGAGGAGAAATTTTTAGGGCTAAATATAGATTCGAATTTAAACTGGCATAAACACACCAATTATTTAAATGGAAAATTGTCTTCAGAGTTATACGCAATAAAAACAGTAATTGAAAATATTGACAAATCTACGGCAGTCTGTATTTGTTATTATGGGTTTGCAACAAATGCTCAGATAAAACCACTCTTCAAGTTACAAAAGAAAGAAATACAAATAATAAACAGTTTGACATATCACCATTCATGTAAAAAATACTTCATCAAAAATAAAATTCTAACTATGTATTCATTATTAATTCTAGAAGTGGTTACAATAATTTATAAAAACAGAAGTTTTATGCAAACATGCAATAATGTGCATAAGTACCAAACAAGAAGTTTGAATAACTTATATTTACCAAATCTAAATCAAAACTTAACCAATCATTCGCTTGTATATCTTGGCAAGGAGATGTTTAACAAGTTGCCCAGCAAACTTAAAGTGCTACCTCTTAAAAGTTTTAAATATTAAGATAAAAATGTTCTTTTAAAATACGCATTTTATTCCTTTGATGAGTTTTTCAATTGTAATTTTACTGAATAACAAATAATTTAAAATTGGTTCATAATTAAATGTTTAAGCTAGTACTGTTATTTTAATTATATTTATATTTGTATTTTTTACTTATTTACATATATATTTTATTGTATACATTTTTTTATATACTAGATCTAAGTACTGTGTATCATATTGTTTGTGATTGTAATTTTATTGTGGATTTTATTTTATATTTTTTATGTACATTAATTGTTATTTACTGTCTGTAATGATGGGTACAATAAATTCTATTCTATTCTATTCTATAGAGTTCTAGTGTTTGAGAAAGATTTATCTTCTTGATTGTAATTTCAATTTGTAATATTCTCGACTGTAGGAATAATTCATTTCGTAAAATATTTGCTAATAATTTTTAAATTTAGTTACCGTGCTTTCCAAGAGAGTTATTTAGTTTAAACATATTCATTTTTTATTTATCTTGGCTATTCTACTACAGTAGATTTGTATAAGTGTCTGTAATAATTCTAATTTAAATCATGAAACGTCACATTTTTTGAAAAGATTATCTAGATGCACTTAAAACAATAGATTTTGTTTAATTTTTATAAATTATTTTTTAACTTTTGTTTTTGAGTTTTTGATTTCAATTTATTTTGTTATTTTCAAAATTTTTTTTTTATAAATATGGTCTTAAGAATTTTGGATTTAGTTTTGATTTTCTTCCCATAGAAGTTTTATAAATCTTATTATCAACACATATATCAGAAGGTTTTTTATCTTTATTAATTTTATCAATTGTTTTGGAGCTATAGTATTTTATATGTGTTATTGAGCATATATTGAATACGTTTTTGTAGGAATGAGACACATAGAATACATCTTGAATCTGTATGTCCTGAAATTAGTTTATGAGGGGTATAATTAGTACTTGAATAAATTGTACTGTTATACTGTTATAAGTGTTTATAGCATATAGCATTCTTAAATGTTTAAGAATTGTTGAATGAAACCTTATATATAAACCTCAATAGGTGAATTAGATTCGTAATGATACGGTGTAGAAAAAAATATGTTGTAAAGTCCGATTTCATAATCAATCTTAATGCTACATTAAAATTTAATAGAAATATTAACAAACAAACTGATTTTATAATAAAAATAATGTAACATTAGCAACTAATAACTAATATAATTATACGAAATTGTAATTTATGATTTATATTATTAATTTTTTTCTAATGTAATTATTATCGAAGTACTGTAATTAATTAATATTACAATGGTTTATGCAATTTAAAAAGTCAATAATACATTAATTAATTACATGGTGTATTAATTATTGATAAAATTTATATTCATTCTGAAAACTTTAAACTTGAGACAGGTTTGATATTTCAACGTTAGAAAACGCCACATTTACACTTCAAAAAACACAAAAAATAATTTAATCATAGTACCAACCTAATCTTTTTTATCTAACGAAGCATTAGTTAAAAATACATCAAAATAATATTTAGAAATCCGATTTTAAATCTCCCAATAAACTAATTGCCACATTAATTAATAGTTATTTGACTTGTTATTCCTACAAATGAGAAATATAATATCGATTGCTTACAAGCAGAAATTGAGTTTTTGTCATAAGACAAAGCTTGTGCAAATTTAGAAAATTTATCTATCAATGTAATGAGTTTCTGTTTCTGTACTACAAAAGTATCTATATGAACAATTTCAAAAGGTCGAGATGGTGTTTTTGTTAACACTAAAAGTAGTTTTCTATTATATTTTGTTTGTTGACAAACGTCACAATTGTTAATGTATTTGGTTAAGTCAGCTTTAAGAGATTTATAGTAATAAACCTTTTTTAGAGATTTGTATGTTTTATCAATTCCGCGACGATTAGTTTTTCTTTTGTGTTAATATTTTAATATTAGTTTTTGTTCTTCTTTAGGAACATTGTTAATTAGTTTTGAACATTTGATTAGTTTGTAATTTTTAAAATGTGATGATAAGGCTTTTTTTGAATAATTATCATAATTTATTAGATAGAAAATATATGTGGTTTACTTTATTAATTATTAAAAACTTTTTAAGAAATTTAATAATAACTGATATCTTTATAGGTATGGTAACTTTAATAATATTATTATTATCAAAATTTTTTTGAGTGGTAAAATAAAAGATCTAATTCACTTTAAATAAAAGGTTGTTAAAAAATACCTTCTTAAATAAAATTCTAGAAAGACATTAGGTTTAGATAAAATTCACCTATTACTTTTTAAACATTTGCAAATAAATTAGTTTTTATTTTTACTAAAATATTTGCTTTATTATATGAAAAAAAATATTTCCAAATGTTCAACTTAAAAAAAACAAAACAAATCTAATTTTTTAGATTAAATTATAGACTAATTACATTTATCTGTCCAAAATTTTTGAGAATTATTTTTATTACCACATTCTTAGAACAAAATAACTTTATCTCAGATATCTAACGTGGATTTTGAATAACATGTTATAATTCTACTTAAAGCAAACATGACAAACATTTTGCAATAACTTTAGACATTTTTAAAACATTTGATACGGTATGGCATACTAACAAGCTCAATTGTATTGATATTGATCACAAATCCGTAAATCTTATCAATAGCTTTCTTGACAGCAGAACAATTATAATATAAATAGTTTTAACTCTGACCTTAAAAATGTAAATGATAGTTTTTTAAGGTTATGCTTTTTTGCTGACTTTATTTTTAAACATCAACAACATCAAATAACTAAAAGTTTTATTAATAGTTTTGCGGATAATAATATTTCCAAAAACCATATCAACAAAAATAATACTTTAAAACACTATTTGATCAGAGTACTTTTAACAATTTTAACTTTGAACTCTAATCACTTATTGGTTTAAAGTCCAAATTTAAGGTACTTTTTTTTTCAATTTGTCTTATAATATTAAATATAACGTCAAAACTATCTAGAAAACAAAGATTTCTTAATAGATGTAAACAGTATTTTTAACTCAACTACAACTTTTGCATATATATGTAAAACTTATACGCTTTTGTTTGAATATGATTTTTAAGTATGAGAAGAAGCATCTAAATCTACGCAATTTCTATAGATATGTATGGACAAACTATCTCAATAAATATTTACTTGTAGTACAAGACAATTCTAACACATATTCACTGACAGCTCAGAGATGTAGAACCAAAACTAAAAAAAAAAGATATTTTTAACCGCACCATCGACAAATGGAATAACTTCTAAATTTATTATTTCCTGTGACTTATAATTTGCAAATATTCTAGGTCATGTTTACGAACTTCTTAAATCTCATCTATAATGTGACAGTTTTAGCGAGTGTGGTTTCATTCGTTGAAATTTAAAGTATTTTTATGTTATTGTGTCATATTAAGTTATTCTTAAATATCACATTATGAAATTGAAAAAAAAATCACTCAAAATTATAAATGATGTTAATATTGTAACTATAAAAATATAGAAATGTTTGACACATCAATAAATTTAAAATGTTAGTAGCAGTTGAAGGATTTTGTATGATTAAGTTATAAGATTTTTAAGAAATTATTATATAGATTGTTATTACAATTGTCGGTTTGTTGATTGTTATTCAACACCATTGCTGTTCATAATTGTAATATGTACTAATATTATTATATACACTGTTGTAACATTATTTATATAACAAACCAAAGGCTTGAAGTACAGTCAAGAAAACAAGGAAGGGAAAGAAATTATAAAAACCAATGAAAAAATAAAGACGTGACATATTGAATAGAAACATGTCAAGTTACAAAACCTCAACTAAGGAGCAAACAGTTATTTACTACGTAAATGAATATATAATAAAATAACGGTTAAAAAGTATTTTACAAGTATTTAAACCTCCGTATAATCAATGTTTAAAATATGTTTAAGATTCTATGTTTTAGCATTTTCATACTGATGCCTACTTTTTGATGCTTTTTTATAATATAGTACTTGAATCACCATATTCTTTTCCAATCTTGATCAATTACTTTCCATTAAAAATAAGTGTAGCAAATTGTTTTTGTCTTCCCTCGTTATTAACATGTTTTAACGCACTACCGCGAATAGCTAATTATTACTTCCCAATTCAAAATCTCACGTTATTATTGTACAGTGAATAATTTCATCAAAATTGAATATTCCATGACGCAAGAAACACACTATATAATTATGTTTTGACGTAAATAATGTTCATGAACTATTAATGTATCTACATCAAAATTCCCATATAAATATGCAATGGATTTGTTATCTGCTTAATCGTAATACACACTAGTAATAAATTTAATTCACATCAGTAAAGACAAACAAGAGATGCATTGTTACTATAATATTTCGGAAAGTGAAGTTAATTTCTTATTATATTACACATATTTATTATTACTATAATTGAAGTACTGTATAGTAATTAATCCATCTCCATATCTGTATATGGTTATTCAAACATTTATACACTTGTTTGCAACCTTGGAATAATATTGGATTTGCAAATAATTGTTTGTTAATTATATTTTCGTGATAAAGTATCGTGATCTTAGTGATCGATGTCTTCTCCATTAGATTTAAAAATATTACAGCAATCTTTTAATTTATATTTCAAACCGATGACCTTGACATCTAAATAAATCATATAAATAATTAGCATAATGCATGCAAACTTTCTTCTGTTTTCTACTAGGATATGTTCTATTCGCTTTGAATTATAAATATTAATATCAAATTCTGCACGCTATGTTAAATTTATCAGTAACCTGTTTTTAATTAAATATATACATGATCACTATTTGAATAGACGTACATTTAACATACTTATTCCCAAATAGTCTCACTTTCTGATATCTATATCAAAGCATCGTATATAGAAAATTATGATGGTGCAATAGGTTATGCACTTTTACCACGTATGAATCCCGGGGATAATATGCACCTTTCATTCAACTCTCATTTTATTTGATTACATCATAACATCAAATTTAAATGTTTCTTTATAATATTATGACATAAATATAATGTACTTGTATACTTCCTAAATTGAGAACTTCCATTGTGAGATATTTGTATGTATTAATATTTAAAATCTTAAAAGTAAGTAAGAAATGTTGATTATGTAATCAAATAATTAATAAACTATGTATAATTAATAGCAAAGATAGTTACGAAATTATTATTCTATTGTTATCCTTGAGATAAGTAACCGTGTTAAAGAATATGAATTGCATTTGTATGGATTGGTGTAATAGCAAATTTTATATATATATATATATATATATATATATATAGCATTGATCCTAGTTTATTTTGAGATCATCTTAAATCTCTTCTGTTATCCATTGTTTTATGCATAATAAATTTTTAGCATTAATTACAGAATGTTTTTATTTAATTTGTTTTTTTTTGTGTTCTTTTTTAATCATTAGTTGCAGCATTTTCTACTTTACCTTTTTGTTATATTTTTAGCTTATCTACAACTGTTCATTCTTTTTTTAATTTAAGTAAGTTTATAGTTTTTTAAATAGTCTTTGAAATTTTTTTTTTTTATTTCTTATGCAACATTCTACTAGTCTTTCTTCTTCGTTTACTACTCCATTCCGTTTACCAAATCTTTGTGCTCCTACAGTTTTCCATTTTCTTTGCTTTTACCTACTATTGCGTTCTAATATAATTAAATGATTGTTTTTTTATTTGATTAGTTTGTTGTTTTCTATTTCATTATAGATATTTTCTACTTCTTCATATTTTGTGGTTTTATATCTATTTAAATTGTTATAATTATATCACTGTTTACTTGACAACCTATTTTATTTATTATAAAACTGACTATTATGTTGTGTTCAATAAATGTTGCTGTGTTTATTATTCTATATTCTCTTAGCTAAACAATTCTTTGTTCTTTTTATATAACATTTTTTAACTGATAATTTTAACATTATCTAATTTTAACTTATCTATTTTTAGTTTTAATTGTTGTGTTCTATTTATATTTTGAACGTTTGCAACATGTTCTTTTTTCTTTCTTTTTATTACTTATAATTGTTTTTTTTTTCTTCAGAATCTTAGGATCTCCCTATTAACGTAGCAGTAGAGTAAAGTAAATTTAATTTTAAAAATCAGCATCATGGCTTTTTCTTAAGCAATAGTAGAATGATGCTGTTTTTTTGCCTTGCAATCGAAAAAACATTTAGTAATAAAATAAATAGCAAAATTTTTCTGTCTGTAAGATGCAGTTTTAGTTTCTTGAGGTAGTAGGTTTGTTCTGTTTGTATTTTTAGTTGGTAAAACCCCTCGTTCTTCTTGTCTGTTGCAGACATGGAGTTGTCTATCGGTCGTTTGTTTTTCTTTGCTATTATGATTTGTTTAATAAACTCTTGCATATTGTTTAAAGTAGTGATGCCACCGTATCCACTTTTTGGCCGGAAAAAAATAATAAATATTTATCATCGCCGGCATCCAGCGACTTCAGCGAAAGACTATTTTCTCAAGATAGCGATGTTTATAAAAAAAACAAATTGACTGAACGCAAATCATGGAGAAAAATTAATATTCCTACATGGGCAATTCCATTTCAAACGGACCAGAGCTGGGGGTTGGTGCATTGAGAAACTTGCTCATCTATTTTTTTTTTTAGTTTCTAGAACTTATTAGTAGTCTTTTGAACGGTATATGAAGGTATGAAACCATAAAAAAAATCTACAATTATTTTAAGTTTTTTTGTCGTTTTTTAACTTAATCGCATTTTTTGTTTAAAAACCGCAATTTTAACTCAAAAAAAAAAAAAATTACTAATAAAATCGATCAGAAATTTTCCGTAGAATCCAAATCTGGTGCCATTTCAAGTCTATACCCTGTCTATAAGCCGCAAAAGCCATAAAAATCATGTTTTTGTTCTCAGTGAGCTGCGCAGCAAAAAGGAGCATTTTAAAAAAAAATTAACCGCCAAAGTTGATGTAAGTTAATTAGAAAATATAAATTTGTTCTGTGTATTTGAGTTTTAAAGGTCTGAAACACAAAAAAACTGCAAAAATATGCCTATTTTTCAACATAAACTTTGAAATGGAATTGCCCACATTATAATTTAAATATTATTGATAAAATTAATTAATATAATATTTTAATAATTATTTTTTTAATATTATTATATTATATCTATTTTCATTATTATGATTTTTATATTTTATAATTTTTTTGTTTACATTTTATTAATAAATTATTATTACATTATGCACACTTATCGTCTGGTGTTTTGCTCATTTTTTTTGCGTAATACTGGTAATACCTTAACCAATTTCTTAAATGGGCATTTATAAATAATATTTCCAGGTTGAAAATAAGTTTAAATTTTGTCTTACAATTGTTGCCATAAAATTATAGATTTTAATCTGGCTTTGCTTTGGTGTTTACTTCCCTACAATGTCTTTTTTTAATAGAATATATAAAATCACGTTTGTAGCTGTAACATCAATTGGTATTGCACCCGTGACAACTTGTGTCGCTTTAGTTGATGTCGTTCTGAAAAGCAACAGTATTTTTCTTTTTTGAGCATATCTCGGCATTTCTTGATTTTTAACACTTCTTTCCAGAACTAAGCACCAAGAAAATATAACGTTTTGCGCCATCAAATGTTGTCTAAAGTTCAATTAGTTCTGACACAAATCCCAAGTATATTTTTACAGTTTTATTAGTATACCGTTGATGTGGAACTTAACATCTTTTTTTTTCCCAGAACGCTCTAATATAATAGCTTCTGTTTTTTGCTTTGCTGTTTTTAGCTCTTGTTTAATCATCTACTTGTGGACTCTGTACAACAATTTGTTTACCACAAATTTTATCGATGCTAAGTTTTTTCTTTTCGTGTACATTGCAACATCATCTGCGTACGCAATATAGAATGTTTTATAATGCCAGTAGTTTATTGTGAAAATATGGTTACACTTTTTTGCTTTTTATAGTAGCACAAACAAGATTTTTGTTGTATTTTTTTCATTTTTTTTACTGCTTTTTGTTTCTACATTTTCGGAAACAACAGTTTGGTTTTTTGAAGTTAATAATGAGACTACATATATTTTTTATTTTTCATTCAAGTCTATGTTTATCTAGTTTGTTTGGGTGTTCATGTTTTGCTTTTTCCCTAAATGCTATTGTCTTATTTTTTTTGATGGATTAGTACTTTTGCAAAATTAAAAATTGCAACAAATTTGCCGTTTTTATTTTTGTACCCAGTGACTCGGTTGACACTTTGGGTCTTTGGACTGATAATGTGTTTTATTTTTTGCTTTTGTGGCGTAGTGTTTCTGTTATTAGTTTGATTTCTGATAAACTTTTAAGATTTTTCTATTACTTTTTTTTATATATTTTCAGCTAACCTAAAGGCCTGTTACTACTTGCTATCCGAAACCCCGGTAGTAACCTTAAAAATTATATAATATAATAATAAAAAAATTTAATAAACTTAAGTAAAATATGTTTTTACGTTTTAAATGGATAGAATATTAACAATTTATAAAAACTAGTAAATCTTTTAAAAATATCAATACGTCACTATTTTGTGAATAGATAAACATGTAAAGAAGTAAAATGCAATATATGTAAAATAAATTTTGCAAACCAATCAAATTTGAATCAGCACATGGTAGTAATACATGAAAAATCAGAAGACAAAAATGTATTTGTATGCACTTACAAAAATTGTGGTAGATATTATGCATATAAAAGAAATATTGCTTTTTATATTGATTTGTTTCATTTGAGAATTAAAAAGAAACTTCCATGATCTTTTGATGGATGCAAAGCAACTCTTAAAAAAATCTTGAAAAACATAAAACGGGAAAAACAAAGAAGTCCATTCGAATGACAACGAAAGATAAAGGTTCAACTAAAGCAAGTACAACAGCGAAATTGTTGACTATTCCTTTATTATCAAGATAACATAAGTTACTTAAGACTTGTAAAGTTAATTTATCTGATAGCAACACAAGTAGTGAAGATGAATATACTAGTGCACAAAATGATGATTATAGCCACTGCTATATCACTATGAAGTTTTTTCTGATGTAGTAGAAAGTGAAAGCACTTGCATGGTTAAATTATTTAATGATGTTTGCACTAGAACTTTATGCTTTTATAGTAAAAGTGTTGTTTAAGCTATCTCAACGGGTATTTTAACCAATTTTAGAATAAATTAACATATTTTTTTTAAACGTTTTGTTATTCTGTTACGTACATGGTTTTGCTCAAAGTAACTCAGTCAAATCATGTCTAAATAAAATTAATGTGGGCAGTGGCAGAATAAATTAACAAGAAATATTACAAGGAAATATTGTTCTGTTAAATACATTAAACAGTCTTGCTTAAGTTGCAATGTTAAAATAAAATCTGTGTTATTAGTGGTAAAATATATTAACATAAAAATATGACAAAATGATATTTTGTTGTACACATTAAAATAAAATATGTGTGTATATTCTTGTTTTAACTTCGCCTTTGCGATTGTTAGGTTGATTGAATAACTGAGTAATAACTTTGCATGCCCCAAGCTTAGATAAAGAAAAAAGTTCTTAGATATCTACACTCTTCAAAAAACAAAAAAACACAAAAAGATTAAAAAAAATACGGTGGAGTAAAAAAAAGCAGCAAAGGAATAATCATAGCAATTAAAAAAAAAAAAAAACATCATAAAAATAGTACAGTTTGTTTATATAACACACATTGATTGATTAATTTTTTTGTCTTATCTAAATACTAATACAATATTTATGGCAAATTGTAACGTGCTAGCAACATTTTAGAAATTGTTCAAACTGTACAAACAGAAATCTTCTTCTTCTTCTTCAAAATTATAATAATCTGTTAAAAGTCTGTACAAAAACATAATTTTTAACATAATTTAATGTCGTTCTTAGCATAAAAGAAGCACAACGACAATTTAAAGGCCCAAAGGCCCATCTGATGACGATTTGGCAAATACATGGAGTATTAGTACTAGAAATGTGAGAAGAGTATTTAGCAAGAAGCGTAAATTGCTAAAAAAATAAATACTACAAACAACAGTAGTCTGGCTTTGTGGTCTGATGTAGATAATTGGACAAGTAGAATAGTATAAGAATAAACTGATTTTATCTAGAATACGTATAAAAATTAGCATTTGTAGAATTTGTCTAGTGACAGTGTATACATGTGAAAGCAATAACGGTTTAAGAATAGATAATGTAAATATAAGAATGCTGACGATGATGTGATAGTGTATAAGAATGAAAATGATCTACACAATGCATTAAATTGACTGAAAGTTGTAGCAAATAAAATAGATCTTTGTATAAATGTGGTCATAACTAAAATCAAATTATTTGATAAGTACAAATTAAGCAGTGATTGTAAGATCAAGTTGAATAGTAAACATTTAGAGTAGGTCCTTTGTTGTAAATTTATTTTTTTTATAATTTTTCTTCAGAAAAGATATTTAAGTTTGATAATTTTTAGTTTTATTTTAATTTTTTGCTTATTTCTATCTGTAGTAACATTTTGTCTTATACTTTGGAAGTCACCTAATACGCTGTTGGTCTTATCAAACTTCTTTAAACAAGTTGTAGACTTACAGTAGCAATGTAAGAAGCACAATAAATAAATAAACCATCAGTAACTTCGTATGGTGTTTTTCCATATAACTATATAAACAACTTAAATTTATTATTCAAGAAAGTGTATAAAACTTGATTGAAAAACTTTTTCTTTCAAATAAACCAAGACAACATTATTTAGGCTTTATGTTCTACAATAAAAAAGTTTACTTATATTTGCAAAGTTATATTTTGTAACGACATAAAAATATAAACGTGTAATGCATTAATTTATATTTTGACCCAGCACAGATATGTGTAAAAACTACAAAAACTTAAAAAAAAGTTTTCTAAAAAAATATTTTTATGAAAATGTTTTAACTTTCATGACACATCAAGCAATATTTAATACTACTTTTTATTTTAAAAAATGACAAATTGTAGGTTGTTAATTTGCTTTTGTAATAATAATTAAAGATTTTACTACGCAATGTGAGCAAACCTAATTGCAAGTCCAAACAAGCTACTTTACTTAAATTATTTCGTGCATTTTTTTTGTTTCATTTTTTTTCAACGCAAAGCTGTTTTTTGCCATTTATTTCATTATTTATTAATTTTTTATTGTTTTTCTGTATTTTGGTAGCGTTCACAAAGAGTTTTACAAAACATATTTGCAAAATATAGATTTTTAAGTTGTCAAGCTTTAATAAAAATCTATGCATCATAGCAATATCCCGTTTAGTTTAGTTTCTAAAACTTATCCGTTGAAAATTTTGAGTAAGGTTTTTTTTATTTTTGTGTTTTTTTTTTAATCTATGTTTAAAAACCTTTTCTTACAGTTTCTTTTATGTCTTTCATGTAGATATTTTGGTTAAGCTTTTTAAGTGTGTCTACTAACAGAATTTTTCTGACGGATTATATTTCCTATACACCAATAGTTGTTTTTAATAATTAGTCTTTCTTTTTTTTGTTATTTTTGTAAAACACTTTTTACAGCATTTTTTACTGCAATAAAGTGTTTTTTACACGTTCTGTTTCCAATTTAAAATCCAAAATTTTTGTTTTCTTGACAATATTTTGTAGTTCTTATTAATATATTTTTATTTTTGTGTAGACACTATTCTATTATTACTGAGTTATCAGTAAGATAATTTAAATTTCATTGGGAGTCCTCATCAGAATATTCAATATTAAAAAAAATGTTTTCTTGTACTTGTAAGTAGTATGTAGTGTACAAACTGTAAGTTTTAGAATTGTCTTTACTATTTAATAGATTTTGTTTTTGGTATTACTAAAATCAATATTAGTTGATTAATTTTGAATTTACAAACAAAACAAAGCAAGGTAGATTTAATTCAATAAAGTTTACGTTTTTTCTATTCCTTACTGTAACGTATTACAGTATCCCTCAATTTATATAGTATTTGTTTTACACGATTTTGATTTTACACGGTAGATAAATTTACAAATTTAAATAAACTGGTAAAAATATATACTTTACTCCTCAATTTACACGGTACTTATTTACACAATTTTGGTTTTACACGGTTGATAAATTAACTGATTTCATAAAACTGGTAAAATGTATATTACAGTGATTCAACTTATTATTACCTATATTTATATTTGCAATTTTATGAATAAAAATGAAGTATAGTTTTATCGTTTTCATGGTGTATTACTTTTGTTTTACGTAAATTAATGACATGAACATTTTACTATTTATTCGTTTTACATAGTAAAATTCACGGTTTTGATATACACAGTTTTGTGCGGAACCTATCTTCAGTGTAAATCTAATGAAACATTTAACAGATACTTTCAAAGCTATTGCAACAACATAGAACAACCTAAAAAACTAAAATTTTTTAATGGGTGTGACAGTTTTTTACTTCTTTTCAATTTTTGAATAAATGTTAGACAAAAACGTATAGCCGTACGTATAACTCCGTTATTTTATAACCAATTGGATTAATTAATTTAAGTATTATAAAGGCATCTTGTATATAAAACTTATATACGTTCTTGTATTTAATATTATTCCCAAATATGGGAAGATACCTTTAAAACTACACTATCTCTTCTAATTTTTTTTCAAAAACCAGCCAATTAGATCATTGCTGATCCAAAGTTGACTAAAAACTTAGATACTTTACTACATTAGCGTAATGTTGCAGATCTTTGCATTTTCCATAGATATTTCCATAAATATTGTTGAAACAAAATACAAGACATATTGCCAACTAAACAAATATTTACTTGTAATACAAGGTTTGCTAAGAATTTGAACAAATATTCACTAACAGTTCAGAAATGTAAGATCAAATATTTTAAGAAAAAAGCACATAGAATAAACATCTAAATTCAAATATTAAACGTCAATGAGTACAGACTGCTTAAATATAGTCTTTAACGTAATAGTTTCAGCAAGTGTGATTTTATTTGTTGAAATTCAAAGATATTTTTATGTTGTTGTGGCATATTAAGAAATTTCTAAATACTACATTTTAAAATTAAATTTAAAAAAATACATCATACACTAGAAAAAGCACTATAAAAGCATGTTGCACAATATATTACATTAAAATGTAAACCTCGAAACGCGTCTATGGATGTTTTTAGTTTAGAATATTTTTTCATAAATTTAATTTTTTAATGTTAAAATGTAACCATTTCCAAACACTATTTTTAAGCATTTTTTTATTTCCAAAAATAAATAGGAATAGATATTCCAAAATTCTGTTTAACACAGTTCCCATACATACATTATAGTAAAGAATTATAAAGTTCTACATTAAATACTTTAATAAAATAGTAAGTAAAAAGTATTGGAAAACAATATTTATGTTAAAAATGATCATTTAATGAGAAAATAAACACACTCCGTACACATAGAGATGTGAACATATTATGGTATTAAAAAACTCTTCCAATATCAATGTAGGAAAAAGTTAAGAGGCAATAAAAACCAACTTTTTGTTTATTTATCGTGTATTTTATTTACTCTTTCTTTGATGCTAAAATTGTTTGTATTTATAATGAGTTCTAAAGAATACAAACAATTAATATAAAAGTAATAAATTAAATCTAATTTTATCATATCCAAACCATAAAAAAATTGTTTTTATTGAACGTTTTGGCATCAATTTATTGCAGATAATGCTTTTTAAAACTAATCAAATTAAAAAAAATCACTCTTAAGTGCCCATTTTTTTAATAATTTGTCATTTTTCTGTTTTTCTTTTATAATACTCGCTCTGTTTGTTAATCTGCCAAGTTCTATACTAATTAGGCTAGTATATTATATGCAATAACTAACTAACTAACAAAAAATACTATTATAGATATTGCTTGTTTAATAAATACCTATATTGCAATATAAGATTAAATTAATTAATATTTTTTAAACTTTAGAAATGAATTTTAGACATTATTAGTGAATTCGCGTGGTATATTGATTTTGTTACACTTTAATAGAAAGTGAAGATACTGTTAGATTTCTTGCGAAATAATATACCGTTATAAAATAAATATTGAGAATTGGAAAACAGCATTAATATTGACTAAGGATTCGAGACTCTAATAAAATGAACAAATCTACATTAAATTTGTATATGGATTTGTTGCGTTTCTATGCAAATTTTATCCTTACAATATTATACTGAAATAGTACATAAAATAATAATTTAAAAAACTAAATGCCTTTATTTGCATAGAACTTTGTAGCGATAGGTTTTACAATTACTACTTACATTAAATTTAAAATTACATTTATGGGTACACCAATTATTTACCTACAATTGAATTGAGTAGAAAATATTTAACTTTTTTACGTGTGAAATAATTATTACAATTAATTTGATTATATTTAAGTTGATGTATTTCATATCGTGTATGTATATAAGGTCAATTATAGTTGTTTGGTTAAATTTATTCTAATTGATTTACGGTGTTTATTCACTTATTTTTATATATTCCACCATTTGAGCAAATTTCTCCTAATTGATTTGCGCTGTTTATTCACTCATTCTATTAAATGAAATTTGTCATTTTGTAGTTGTTCTTGACAACTTATCAAAATTATATGTATGACAAACATGATTAAATAAAATCATTAACAAACTAATTTGTTCGTTTAAACTGTTTGTTAAGATGAACTTTATTGTTAAAACTAATATTTTAGTTTTTTTTTTTATTTTAATTAAAATAAAAAAATTTAAAATCTTTGATTCTTATTTGTAAGTATGTTCAGTTCAAATACACAGTTTGGCAAAGTATATTGATCATTTTAAATTTATTGACTAAAGCTGTAGAACAAGTAAAGACATTTTTTATAAACATTAAGAATGGAAGATGTATAATCTGCTAAAACTATTCAATGTTTTATTCATCATCATTAGTGTTCTGCTTTTTGCAAATCCTACTTGTTTCTGTTGCAGTTTATTGGTTTTCCGTCTTTTTTTTAACTTCACTGTACTTTTTTCCGTTCCTTAAAACATCAGTCAACTTTTGTTTTCTCTTCTCCCTTTTCGGATTTGCATTCACCATTTTGCCAATCACGTTTTCAATAAACAATTTCTTCTTAATGCATGCTTTATTTGTCTTTTTTTAAATATAATTGTACTTGCTGACGCTCTTTCCTCCGCTGCTCTTCTCAACACTTTTTTATTCCGGATCTTGTTTGAGATTAATTGACATTAAGTGGTTAATTAATCTCTTTCAGAACCACATTTTGAATGCTTTTATTTGTTTTCATCTTTTTTTCCTATTGTCCAAATTTCATACCCCTATAGGAACACACTCCATACCTACAAAATATTTCACAATTATTTTTTGCAGATTTATATCTTACTTGCTATTTAATATTTTGCTTTTTTTTAATTTCATTTTGCAATTCCTATGCGTACTCTTATTTTTCTTTTGTTTTTTCCAGTTTTCTGTAATTTTAGTATCAAAGTATTTATACTTTTCTACTTGCTCTAATTTATCTCAGTTCACGTACACGTTTATTTTTTCCGCCTCTTTAATCTTTAATCGTAATAAAATTTATTTGTTTCCTGTATCTGCCTTTAAGTTTGTTTGTAATTATCAGTCTCTTTTTTTGCAGAATTTAATTAACCTTTTTTTTTTTTATTTTTTTTGTCTAAGTCTATTCTTGCTCACTGTTCCTCCTACACTACCTTTGCCCACATTGGCATTTTAGTCTCCTATCACAATTTTGCAGTACCCTTCTTCTAAAATGTTTTCTACTCTACTATTTACATTTTTTACCGCATCATCTGCTGGTTGGCATATAAACTTGTTTTATTAGTATATTATTTTGAACCGCGTTAATCTTGATTGCTATTACCTTATACAGTTTTACATTACTTTACTCACACACTTGTATAACTTCTTACTTACTTGTACTTCCACCCCATTTAGCCTTTCTTTTTTACTAAAACAAAATTGATTTCTTTGCAGCCTTCTTCTCTTTATCCTTTTCATCTTGTTTCAAGCTGCAATCATGTTTATTTTCTAGTATTTAACATATTAAGCTTTTTAGTTTTTCTTCTTTCAGTATAGTTTTGACGTTCCAAATTTTACTTCTCATTTCTCTTTTTTTAAATTTATATGCTTTCTTTTCATACTGTCCCAGGAGGTACACATAGAAAAGCACCAGATAGCAGTAAGCAAAAAAAAAAGTTAAATATAAAGAAATAATCAGAAAAAAGCAAAAACACAATGATGGATACAGATGGGTTCTAGATTTTGTATTGCTAAATAGAAATTAAAAAAAGGTAAATATTGTTGTGACTGATTTGTCATTTAATTTTATGACAAAAAGGTCTTATAAATATGACTAATAAGTTTTGTTGTTATTGAGATACACGGTAGTATTTTTTTATTATTATTGTAGTAATCAAAACGTTTTCCTTATTCAAACAATTAATAAGAAAGTAATGTAATTTTTAAAATTCATTTTTGAATTTGCTGAGTTTACAATAAAAATAATAAAGAAAAACAATAGTTAGATTTGAATATAAATAATAAGATAGTAATAAAAAATCCAAAAAAGGAAATTAGTTTTTTGTAAAAACTTATTATACTAAACCTTTTTTTTTATACGTAAGTACTATTACGATAAATAAAGTTGATATTATTATTTATTATTGTGTCAATTATGTTCTTTTGCTTTCGTTTATGTTCAATTATGACATTTTTTTCCTGGCTACTCTAAAAAACAGTTTTTCTACTCGTATTTTAGATCGGAAAGTGATGTTTTGCAACCCAGGACGGGAAAATCATAATGGTACTTAAATCCATTACAGCCGACTAAAAAAAATATAATAATTTTTTTATTTTTATTTATTTACTATGCTCACTATATAGTTAAAGCACTACAAACAAAAAGAAAACATTTGCAGCACTTCAATGTCTAAACATAAGAGTGCTAGAAATATAATTTTCCTGCCCTTGATATTTAACAAACTATTATACAAAGCTTGCGTTTATAAATGCTAGAACAGCTAAAATATTTTTTTTTATATAGATTAATCAATAATAAAATTAGGTTTTTCAAATTGTTGGTAAACATTCAGAAAGTAGTAACAAAAAAATGTATCAACTAGTAAATGTTAATCATTAAACCTTTCAAATGTTTGGATTGTGTATTATCAGCAATTAATTAATAAAGCCATTTTTCTTCTCTAGACAAGTACTGCTTAAACAAGATTTTTTCCAGTATGTTAAACTGAAGTACGTCCATAAGATAAAAAAATACAATTACACAACCCATAACAATAAAAGTAAATTTGAATTCCAAAAAATGTGTAAAAAGATAGCAAAAAAAATTAATATTAAGATACAAATTAACAACTAACAATAAGCCACAATTTAAAATGAGATAATCACAAACAACATCTAATTATCAGAAATTTGCGAACTATACAAACTAACAAATATCATTAGTATAAATATCAGAAAAGTAATTTATAATGCATTATTTAATTCACAAACAAATTATCTAATAAAAATATGAACAAACACTAAACAAAGAAACATAAAAAAGCTACAAAAACAAAAATATAAACTGTAAAAACTACTTACTAATTGGAAAAACTATCACCTATTAAAGACATACATAAAATATTTTATCAACTAACAATAAAAAACAAAACTAAACAACAAAATAGAATATTTATATAAAAGATTAAACTTGGCCAAGTCAAAACAGAATTTAAAATAAAACAAAAAAAAGAAGTACATACTTATAACACTAGAAAAGGAAAAATGATCTTAAGATAGAACTGAACAGAAAAACTACAAAAATCCAAAGTCTAGTTGTAAAAAATACAAGACTACAATAAAATATCCAAAAAAATAATAAATATTAAAGACTAACACAACACTTAATACATAATCAAACATAAAAACAATTAAAACAAAACAAAAAAGATACAACCAAAAATTATTAACTAAAGAATTTGAAATTTTAAAAAATTCTAATTCCAAGCCCTTCAAACCTCTCTACACATGGCACAGCTGGAATAATGAATTTAAAACAAAATAAATATTAAAAGAGCTATTTATTAAACCTGATCTCAATTAATTATAATTTTATGATATTTCTAACCTTACGCAACAATTAATCTATATCTAACAATAAACTTAACTTAAAATCTAATATTACATCAAGTTTTTGAAATGTAATTTTCCAACATCTATTCTATGATTATTAACAAATAGACTAAACATGATTGAATTAACTTCACACAATATATACTTAAGAGCCAACTTAAAAGTAAAAGCTTCAACAGCCTTTGACAGAACTAAATCTAGTAATTGAAACCAAATTAATCTTTTACAAGTGTTAATCTTTTTTTGTATGTAGAATCTAAGTGTTTGATAATATATAAATTTATTTGAATAATTATTCCTACTACAAACAGTAATAACTTCTACAAGAACATTACGACCAAATACTAAAGGTTTTAGAGGGTATTTTATTACTTTGCTAACTGTCAACCGCATCCAAATACAAACGTATAACTGTACCTATAGTTCAGTTTTCTTGTTCTGTAAAATTTACTTATAGATGACCATATGTTTTCTAAGTAGTATTCATTACATAAACTACTGAACTGTGTACTATCAAATTGTGCAGCATAATCAAGCTGTTATAATTTATCTAAGTCAATATCTAGATCTTAACATATTTTTGCAAAAGTAGCTTTTCTTAAACAAAATCTTTTTTGCTTTAAGTACTATTTGATAATTACAAACAAATAGGAATTACCTTTCTTAGATTGTGGTAGCGGACCAATGATATTTGCATAAAATATTTGAATTAAACCTTTAACTTGTTTTTGCTTACCTATTTGACTAGCACAAGCAATATTAAAAATTTTTTGAGACAATTTTGACGTTTTTTTTTTGTTATTTGTGGCCAATAACAAATCTCAACAATTTTGGCTACATAAATGTGGAACAAGTAGAAAAACGTGGCGTTTATGCAATACTTGTTTGCAAAAGACACGCGATACAACTTACATTCATTCCGGTTAATTAAAAACTTTTTGACACATTTTCTTATACTATTTCTTACACTTACCCGTACCTATAGTTATTAGTGCAAGATTAGGACTCATAAAAAATGCGTTTGGTACTATGGGTAACTCTTCATTGCAATGAATAATTTGCAAACTGTAATGGTTTAATTGTATTGCTCAACGCGCAAGCTTGCTTAGATTTTTTAACTTTTAAAGCTACAATAATGAGTAGTGATCTACGATTACCTTAAACGATACACTTTCCACATAAACTCTATTTTTTTTTTTTTCAAAAAGCAAATCATTTTTATGATTATTATAAACCTGCGTTAAAATGCACTTAAACCATAATTTAATGCGTCAGTTTGCATAACAAATTCATTAGTAAAATCGAGGTTTGACAAAATTGTAGTATTTTATTCAAGAATTTAAAACAGGTTATAATAAGCATTTTGCCGTGAGATACCGTTGAGGTTGTGGTATCAAATGGTTTTAAACCATTGCGTTGTTGCTAACTTATCGGTTATTTACTTTTGACTTCAAATGTACTAACCAGCAAGGTACATTTAAAACCGCTGTTGGAAGCAGTTTAATATGTCCGGTATATCAAATTTAAACATGATAACCTATAATGAGATGAATTGTCAAAAATGATTAGAAAAATAATTAGTAAAAATTGCTATTATATATAATATGTTTATATAAAAATATTTTACTAAATTAATAATAATCATAAAAAAATAATGACAAGTTTAACCGTTTACGACTGATACGTTTTCGTAAAATTTACGCAATCACTCAAAAATAGAGAGCAATAGAAACATAACTGCTGTTTGATCGCTAGTATGTACGTGTTTTTTACGGCAAAACGTCTAATGTCTTGGTTAGAAAAATGCTAAATATTTAAAAAATTAATACGCAAAATTATTGTACATAAGTAATTAAATCAGTTTTGTGTCTCTTACAATTGACTTGTCTGCTTTGTTCGTCCAGTTAATACATTGCTTTTCCGTTTACCATTTACTATTTGAAAAATTGGATAAATGTTGCAAAGTGTGGGATAAAGCGGCAGTACCACAAACATAAGCCTGCAAACTTTTTTACTTTGGTCATTTTTATTAGAACTAGGTAACTCAACATTGCTTCAACTTTATCCAAATCCGTTTACAAACCTCCTTTATTAATAATGAAACCTAAATACTTAATTGATAAACGGCAGAACTTTTGTTTGGTGTTATTGATAGACAAGTCGACATCTCAAAGACGTTTATACACAATTTTAAGAACCTTAACGTGTTTCTCAAAGCTATATGTAAGCTTATGCCGCATTTGCCAAAACAAATAGCATTACTAAAAATTTAAATTGTTTCTTACCGGGTAGTACAAATGCAGTTTTTTACAAGCCGGCGGATGCAACGGAATCTACTAGAATGCATGTTTTATGTGCACACTTGATATAAACTAAAAATAAAGTAAATAGTCTTTTTGGTAACTACATTTAATTATTTTTTTATCAAAATAAAGTCAAAATTTACCGTTAGTTTTTTTTTTAACAAATTCTACTGGAGATGATGATCAGACGCTTTTAGATGATCTGACTAGATTTAACAATAGCATACAATCTAGCTTTACATTAAGATGTGTTTGCATATTTAAATACAGCTTGTAGTGTTTTTGTTCACTTTAACCACATTGACCCAGTTGGTCGATTCCTAATTTGATGTTTTTTTTGTTTGTTTTTACAGCCTGATTATTATTTGAAATAGTTTATTACAACTGTTAATACAAGAAAATTGTCTAGATTTTTGTACAATTTGTATAGGTTAATTTTGTAACACCTGCTTTCACACACGTAAAAAACAGTTTTTGTGTTTTACTTGTGAAAAAATAAAAACTGAAAAACTGTAGACTAGGATCTTTACCGTCAAAAGTTAGCCTCTACTAATGTAGTGCAAAAAGTTTAGAATGTACATTAAAAGTTTTAAAATTTACTAATTTTTTTTGTCATCATCTTTATTAGATAAATACAAAAGTTTGATTATTTTTTCCTTCATCTATAAACGTGCTACTGAAAATTTCTATTAAAGTTTCTATTTTACTAGTTATTCTAGTCAACATGTTTTTTTTTTTTTAATTTAACCATCACATTTATTAAATTATATATACCTACCTAACCTTTTTTTAACATGCAATTAACACTAACACACTTATTTTAAAATTGTTCTAGTAACGCCATGCTTTACATTTGTTTAATTTTGATAATTTTGCAAAATACAATTTTACAGCATTTTCAAGTCATTCAATAAAAAACAAGGCTTTCTCGAGTGTTTTTTAAATTTTAGAAAAAGATAATAGTCACAAGGAGCACAATTGTGACTGTATACCTTACAATGTAGTAATTTATTTACTGCTTCTTAAACAGTTTGTATTCTTTTTTTGTTACAAACTACAATTTTATAGAAGAAGTCTTTATCTTGGGACAAGACAGTTTATACAGTTTTTGTTTAAAACTGAGCAGTTTGGAAACTCATTGTTGCAAAATTTTGTCCATTTCCAAATTTTTATGTAAAATTTTATAAATAATTGTTTCTAATTTTCTAGCAATAATTCAAGCTTTTACTCAGTAGTCAATCAAGACCAGATCATCATAAACTAATACGTTGCTACCATTCTCTCATACATATTTTTTGAGCTACTGCCTCCTTTTGCCAAAAATTTTATGATGCTTTTGTGTTTAAGTTGCAATTTATTTTTACCTGTTCAAACTGATATAAAAATAATTAAAACCAAACTTAAAAATAACACTATAAAGTCACAGATACTTGACAATTTTTGCAATAACGTGTTGTTTTATAGCTAAGTAAACACCATAAAATACTCTCTTTGTACGTTATAATTTTCTTTGTTCTGCACTATTTAATATAAAAAATCAAATTACTGTGCATATAGCTTTTGCAATTTTATTAACTTCATGTTACCAAGTTTGCAACGTTTGCCATATCTAGCAGTGTACTCAAAAAACATTCTAAATTAATACTACTTTCTATTAATAAACTTGAAATAAAAGATTTTGATAAAGCTTGCAAACTTTCTAACTTATTCTTTAAAAGCGCCAAAATAACAATACTTATCACTTACCAACTTATGTTGTTTTGATCCACTTTTTATAACTGTAAAACAAAAATTAGTACAATATGAAACCTTAATTAAAACATATTTTAATTTGTCATATTATCAAAGAAAAGTCAGTGTAGTATAGTTTGGCACAATTTTTTAATTAATAGCCGTATTCTAAAATTTTTGTTTAGCAATCTTAATTAACATTTTAAATGCTAGGTAATATAAAAAAAATGCAGAATTAAAAAACATTTTTAATTATAAAAAATTTGTTCACTACTTTTTAATTCACTAATTAATTTGAAGACGGCCGTCTCCCCAATAAAAATATCTTCCCAACTGTCCCCCTATCAGTGTAAGCGTCCCCCGACACATTTTTTTGCGCAAAACTTTAAAATCCAGCAACGCCGCGGCAAGAGCGGTTGTGAGCTTCAATGTTACTTTTATTTACTATTTTTTATTTTATCTAGCAAAATGTTCCACACAAGGCAAGAATTTGCTGTTTATTGTGGAGTATTGTCTCAGTTTGCTCGGCACTAATGCTGTTACAGAGAGGATATTCACTGCAGTGAACAAGGTCCGGAGTTCAGAAAAAAAACACAGCTCAGCATTGAAACTTTAAAAGCAATGTTGATTGTTAAAATAAATATATAAGTAATAAGTATTACCACAAAATTAAAGCTGACTATGAGTTTAAAAATAAAATCACAATTCTAAGAAATACTTGTGATTTTTGTAAGATAGTTTTATATATGTATATATATTTTTTCGACATATGTACTCTATTATTTCTATGCACATGTTTAAAGCATTTGTGTATTGTTTTTGTTTTGTATTCTTTTTTTATATGTCATTAAAAATAGTTCTACAACTTTTTTTCTATGCGCATCAATTTTTATTTTATTTTTCATGTGTCTTCCTTTGAGTATTTTAAAATCTGGTCACTTTAGTCTAACTAGACATGTGCGTAAAACAAAATAAAAACTAGTTTGTTAGTACTATTACTGCAATTTCTATTAATAGTAAATCAATATTAATTAGTATTTTAAAAAGCGCGTCTTATATAACGGATCTGCCAACTCATGTTTACATCGTGACTTTCATAATATTGCCGAAGAAACTCAATCACAAATTTATAATATAATTAAACATTATCAAATGTATATTTTGATATTCTACTTGATGAGTCTATTATTGCATTCATATTACAATTTAATATCTTTATGTAAAATAGAGAATGCACATAAGATGGTTCTTTCAACTGGTCGAGCATATCCTTGATCTAATAATAAGAGACGACTCGATTAATAGATTGGATGATGATTTTAAAAAGGAAGACGCATCCTTTGTTCAATGTCAAAGCGTAAACATATCTCGTCCAATACCTTGAAATTAATATATCACCTTTTATAGCTAATTACACAGTACAATTATGTACAAGATCTGAATTAACAGTGCATAGTAAATGTGTAACCAAATTAAATTATTTAAAATGCAATGGTATTGAAATTGAGGAGCGTCAGAATTTCTATCGTGATCTATTTTTATTATTATTAATTACACCCACAGGGTAATCGTGATGTTCAGTTAAACATCAAGAACACTAGTAAGAGTAATCTACTTTTTATTTATTAAAATCAACTTAAGATTGCAATATTATAAACCTTAACCTATAAGTAGAGCTTATTCTATATTTGAAAATAATATACATATAAAAATAAAAAATTGTAATTACTTCAAAATTGTCAACTAAAATGTAACAGAATAGTAGTCATGGGACTACTCAAAAACCAAAAGTTTTATTAAAAAACGGTAAAATGTGTTTGTATATAACGCCATTCAGATTGAGCAAATGCCATTTTTCTAAAACAATACTTGTTTTTTAACCATTTGAACAATTTTGTATAATCACGCTTCATTGTAAATTAGTAACATAATTTTATTATTTATGTATTTATCATATATAACTTATAAAAAAATTTAAAAAAAAAATGTCAAAATTGAAAAATAAAGCACAAAATTTTTATTAAAAAAAAATCAAAAGAAATTACAACCGTTTAGAACATGTTTATTAGTTGGTTTAAAAAAAATCATAAAAGCACTATTCTGAAACACTTATATAATATCAAATTTGTAACTTTTAAGAGTATCAAATAACTTTAAATATCAATACTTCTAATTACGGTGTATCCTTTAATAGTAAGTTTTAATCATTAAAATGTTAAACAAATTGCTATAGCAATATACCAATAATTCTTAGCGCAATTTTTCTTTTTTATTTGTAGTTAAAAATTACGGTTCAATGCAAATATATCTAGACGCTAAAAAATTAAATAAAAGAATGTATCTTGATATGGAAACTCCTCGGACGGTTAATAATGTTATGCACAGACTTAATCAAGCTAAGTGGATGTCTATATGGATTTGACTAGTTCATATTGGCAAATACTCACAAATTTATAGTTGGTACATACTACCAGTTTACTATATATATATAAACTAGCGTTCTATCTTTTACAAGCTGCATGAAATAAATTTGGATCATTTGTCATTTGTCATATTGATATTACATATATTAATTTATTTAAACAGTTTTGAGCATAACATTGAACATTATTTGATCAATTATAACTTAATAAATGTGATTGTTTGAAAAGAAGTATTGTTTTAAACTATGTTTTAAATAAACGCGGTACAAAATTGAATTCATCACGGTTGTAATCAATTTTACATTACCCTGTACTTAAAAACAAAAAAGTTGCAAGCGTTTGTTTAGTAATGCAATTATGACCACGTTTTTTGTGACATTTTTTTACAGTATCAAAACTATGATGAATTATTGCTTAATTGCAAAAATAAAATGAAACTGGTTACAAGACTACATTAATGTTTTTATTTGTTTAAAAAAATTTGTTATGCAACAACCGTTGCTGCAAGGTGTATTACCAAACTTCTAATAAAGTTGTTATTTAAATAATTGCCAAAACATCAGCAAAGTGACGAGATGTTGAATAAAATCTGTGACAGCCTAATTTTCTAGATCATTGTAGGTATGTAGTTATTAATATACTACTGCTCATTAGTCGTGAGAAGTTTAGTGCCCAATATCTATGCATTCCTAAACAATATATTATAGATATTATCAATATATTTTACACTGCTATCTATATATCATTTTTGCTTTTATAAAATATTGAGTGCTCTAAGGCATAAAGTATGGTAAAATAATATGCAATGGGATGTTAAACAAATGATTTTTTCAAAAATTTGCAATATGTAAATGATTTACAAAACCTTGGTTTTCAGCATAATATTGCTTGATGACACTCATCAAAAGACAGTTTTTTTAATTGTGCCCAAACTATTTTAATAGTTCTAGCATGCTTTAAAATGTTGATGAGTGTGTGTGTAAAAATTGCGGTTGTCCCACACATTATTAATTATTATTTGTTTGTTTTTTTAATTAAATTTTTAATCATATACATGTTTTGTTAAGATTGTCAACTTTACTATTTTAAAATTGTTCAATAACTATTTGGTGTTTTGATTTTTATTGCAATGCAGTATTCAATGATTCTTAGCGCAATATATTTTTTTCAATTTTATTTTTTTTTATAAAATGTAACTTTTTACAAAAAAAATTGTTAAAAATAAAAATAAAATAGTAATCAAATATATATATTAAAAAAAAAACGCTTAACAATGTAATTCAATATCTTTTATTTAGCATTAATAAAAATATTTTGTACCTACATATTATAGAAAAGTTATTAGATCTTAATTTTTTATATAATACTAATTACTGTTTTTAATGGTTGGTTTAACGGTTGGTTTAATGTTTATTAAGTTTTTCTAGACCAAATTAGATGTATTTGACTTGTAGATTGTGTGGTTTCAAGACAATGCCATTTGCTACATTGCTACACTGCAAATCAAACAACTCAATTACCCAAAAAAGTACGGTAAATTGATTATTTTAATAAATGTTCTAGTCAGTTATTCTTTTTGCTTGTACAATTTAACACTCATAGACTTTTTTTGTGGGGTTATGTTAAGTTTTTTTTACGCCAGTAACGCCATCAACATTACATAACTTGCAATCCAACATTGAACGTGTTGTTGCTGCCAAATTTATATAATTTTTGTTAAGAATATTTGAATTAACTGAACTATAAATAATATTAAATTTCTTACAAAATTTGTGTTTTATTTTACAGACAATATGTGTTGCTTTTAATAAAACACTCTTTATTATCAAGTTTATTGTGTATATGATACTTCGTCACTCAATGCGCATTGCTTAAAAACGTAAGTATCCAAGAAACACGTTCTTAAAAGTGTAGAAGTTGTGCCAAGAAAACGAAGTAGCAAGTGGGTAGACCCACGGTAGACCCAAAAAGTCTATCCCATTTTTACAAATAGGATCTATTCTTTGCTAATAAAGTGAGACCGTTGCACATACAAACACGCATGTTTATTGAAACCAAAAGCAAAGCATACCTATTAACCAAGACAGAATACTATCTTAGAAATAGGCAATTCTATTTATTTCAAACAGAGCAGAGCAAGAAGTTCATCGAGAAATTTGCTTTAGTTTTTTTTTTTCGTTTCTATAACTTATTAGTAGTCTTATGATCAGTTCATGAGCGTATGAATCTCTTTAAAAACTTTTTTTTTTTAAGTTTGAATTAAGTTTTGCTTTACATGAAAGCATGCGGAATAGAAGAAATAGAAATGAAGAGATCACAAATGCTGCAATAATAATGCTACATAGAACCAGATATACTTTCTAAAAGATTTGCAAAAAGCATTTTGATGCACAGCATAACTTTAGAGCACCTATAAAAAAATTTTAGAACAAAATCCATACGCAAAATATAATGTTTAAAACGTTTAAAAAGTGGAATGCAAAAACCACCTTTTGCATCAATATAATTAATTAACTGAAAGACCATGTAAAGAAAAAAGAGACACATTTTTAGAGAACATGCTAAATGTAACAATTTGCAATACTTTTGTAAAAAGAAGTATACAGATAGTAGTTTTTATGATAATATAAAATTAACTAAATTATATGACCATTTACTAAATGTTACTAGATATCTAACTAATAATGCAAATAGTTTCATATGCAATGTAGAAAACAATGCTGTTGAACATTATTATTGCAAAAATTATATGACAATGAATAAATTTTACAAAAAGTAGTAGTTGTTTTGCAGTAGTTGTTGCAACACCTAAACAGGATGTACTGTGCACATAAAAAAGTCCTAAAAAGTATTTTAATAGATTAGAACTAAAAAATGTAGAAAAAACAAAAAAACTACTTTTTTACAAAAAATCGCACGCATGCAACTTAAAGAGTTATTTATCAAAGATAAATTGCAGCAAGATTATGCAATTGTGGCATATTGATCAAATAATTATTTATTTAAAGGCAGTAATATATAGTAACTCCTAATAAGACACCTAATAAAGTATTAGTTGAAAAACCTAACTTTTAATTTAATTTATTTTATTAAAACCTATAGACAGCCAATTAAATATATGCTTAACATATACATTTATAACAAATAAAAACATTAAGCATATAATTTATATATTTAGCAGAAGTGTTAATTAAATAAATCAAATTAAATTTAAAAAAAGTTAGGTTATTCAGCTAATAATTTATTACGTGTTTTATTATTAGTAGGATATTACAACCCTAAGAATAATGTGTATCTATCATTTTTAAATAAAATTTGTCAATAATTGAATGAATCTATTGTTACCCACTATTTCGTTCATCAACAAATTTTAGCGATACTTCTTTCCGTTTGCCTTTTTGTATTTTAATTGCTTTTAATCATTTTGTCATTTTTATTATTATTAATATTTATACTATATTACATCAGTAGTTTTAAGTAACTGAGATTTTGAGTGATAAAATAAATATTAATTTTGACAATGTTTTTGAAATCCGGTGCAAAACAAACTACCATAATTTCTGCAAATGAGAGACTTGGAACGATAAGAACCAGAAACAAACAGGCTTTTAAAAACATGATCTGTAGTGCGATTATATAAACCATGTATTATAAACATTATGTTTGTAAAAAAGAATAACAAAAACTAATATTAACTTAAAACAGCATTAGTAAGTTAAATGTCATAATAAATAAATAAAATATACAAAGATCATTGATGTTGGTAATTAGCCTCGGAGCAATACAGGAGAAACGTTAAAATAAAAAAAATATTTAGAATAGGCTTCCAAACGACAGCCTTGCAGCCACTAAATTGTCTATCTGCTTTAGGCAAACTACCCACTCCACCCGCATCAATTTGTTTACTATGTATAACTGTTATATCATTTGAAATCACCTTCAATTGCTAACAGTGGAAAATATCATCTGTAAAAGAATTTCATAATAAATAGTTGCGCAATACATCATTTTAAACGTAACCTTTTGAACATTTTCAATTGAATACACCTACTATTAAATAGGTAATGATGAACGTAGTTCTATGCATTTAGGTTTACTTTAAATGTAATGTTGATAACATAACATATTATAACACAATAAGATTCTTGTTATCAGTGTGAATAATATGTGTTTAAAATTAAATCAATGGTTATATTTAATTAGCAGTTATAACGATAAAAAAAAGATAATCTATTCAAAAATTAATTAATTACTGTTTTAATGTTGTTGGTTTTAATTATATCATTAATTATCGATTAAAAATTAGTAATATTTAAATATCAAATATATATGTAAAACTGAGTAATTTGGAAAATGTATTAAATTTTGTCTTAAATAATTAATAATTTAAGACCAATAATTATATTACGACGTTTCAATTAAAATTCACTGATTATATTTTTCCAAAATATATATATATAATAAGTAAATATTAGGACAAAAACACCTTGGTCGATAGCTCTTTTCATAACTTCACTTATCATCACACAATTATTGTAATGCAATAAAATATTAGGATAAACAAATGTCGTTGCAATACTGTAGTTGGCAACCTTGTAGATCAAAAATGTCATTTTTATTACGTCTTGCTAACAGTGTTAATTATTGTTTAATAAACAAATTACACAAAAAAGTGGCATAAATCATACTTATAACAAAAGGTTATTGGCACAAGAGCGTAAACAGTGCTCAAGTTTTTTAAACCAAATAAGTTTTTTTTACAAGACAAAATAGTAAGGTTAAGGTTATAAACGTGTATATATATATATATAGGCAGGTGTAAAATTGTTATTGCTTTACCACCACGTGCTCAATAAAACATTAGGAACAAAAAGAACCCCTGAACTTGCTACAGAGACTACTAAACAGAAAAACAGAACCTACAAAGCTCCAAAAAAACTTATAATAAGAACGACGATTTGGAGCAAATAATTTTAATAAAAATTATAAATAATGCATTACAGATTAATAAACAAAAATTTACAAATTAAAAATAACCTAGTCAATAACATAACAAAAACATAACAAAGAAATTAAAAACTAAGCAAAAACCTTAAAAGTATTTTTTAAAATAAATTACCTGAATGTTACCAATGAGTAAGCTCATAATGACATTACATCAAAAGTACTTTGAGTTCAAGAGTGTTTGAGCATCAGTTTCACTGCTAAAAAATAAGTTCACAGAAAAGCTCAGATTGATAGAATGCGGCTATCAGAAAAACAAAAGTTAAAATTAACAAAAAAACATTAGTTGGAAAATGTTTTATATGTAAAAAAATAGACCACTATGCACAAAATTATATTCCGTGCATTTATAGATCAAACTCATGATATTGAAACAAGCTTTGAAATGTTTATTAGTGTTATTGTTAATGCTGCAAATGTATCATTTCCTTTTATTACCATGTCTAGCAAAAATACTGTAAAAAGAAATTGGTTTAATAGCAATCTAAAAGATATGCGTGAGAATATATTGTTTTTAACAGACTTTAATAAAAAATGTCTTTATTTGAGTTTAAATGAATCTATTTCAAAACAGAAATTAAATTATAAAACTGAAATAAAAAATAGTAAATTAAAAGCAAATAGTGACTACATCAACAAAACAAACAATAAAGTTAAAGCAATAAGGAATTTAGTAAATTCAAAACGAAATCAAGTAAAGTGTGTTAAAAATGATATATCTCCTAATGATTTCAATAATTTTTTTATAAATATTTTTACCAAAGTTATAAACAATATCCCATCGAGTAATCATGATCATATAAGTAAAATGGGTAAAGAAATAATATGTGATGATTTTGAAATATCAGAAGTATCTATAGTTGAAGTTAGAGATATTATAAAGGGCTTAAGCATCAGCAATAGTCTCAATTCAGATGGATTAAACAGTAAAATAATAAAACATGTAAGTAATATTATTATTTTCCCATTAATAAAGCTAATAAATATCTGTATTAATAAACAGTGTTTTCCAACTTGTTTAAAAAGTTCCAGAGTAATACCCATTTTTAAAAAAGGCAATGAGAAAAACAAAAACGATTATAGGCCAATATCAATTATTAGTGTATTTGGTAAAATCTTTGAAATTGCATTAAAAACAAGATTGGTAGAACATTTTGAAAAAAATCAATTGTTCTCTTCAAATCAATTTGGTTTTCGAGCAAATAGATCGACAACATCAGTCTTATTGGAGTTTGTTTCCCATGTTTACAAAGCAATTGAAACTCGTGAATATATTAGTGCAGTACTTTGCGATTTGACAAATGCATTTGACTGCGTTTCACACGATATTTTATTAAAAAAAACTGAATTATTACAAAGTAGGATTAAAAGCCAAAAACTTTTTCAAATGTTATTTGTCAAATCGCAAACAATTAACAACAAAAAATCAGACACTTTGTCAATAAAAAATGGGATATTGCAAGGATCAATACTTGGGCCATTGTATTTTCTTATTTTTATAAATGATATTGATAAACACATAAACTCACGTATCATACTTTTTGCGGATGATACTACAGCGTTAAACCGTCATACCAACTTAAACGAGGCACTTCTGAAGTCTGAATTATCATTATATTGCAATTGCAAAATTGGTTTTATAAAAATAAACTACACATGAATCCAAATAAAACTCAACAACTAGTTATAAGCACAAGATGCCTGGATCAGTCTAGCTTCACAGAACCAGTCAAATTATTAGGAATTTACTTTGATAGTAATTCAACATGGACTAAACATTGTGATAAGTTATCAAATAAATTATGTTCAATTACATATTTATTTAGAAACCTAAATAAAACTGTACCACTTGACGTTTTCTTATCAACATTTCATAGCTTGTTTCAATCACTTGTGAGTTACGGCATTCTTATATGGGAAAACTCGGCAGCCGCAAAAAGAATTTTTGGTATCCAACAACGCATAATTTGGATAATAGCTGATGTTTACTACCAAGATGATACTCGGCCGTTATTTAAAAGATTGAAAATATTAACTTTGCCAGGGTTGTATATTCTTCAATGATTGATATATGTCAAATCCAATCCAAGTCTATACACTAACATAAAATGTATTCATGATTATGATACACAAAATAAATTGAATATTTACCAGCCATATTGTCGAATATATAAAACAAAATACAGCTTAAATTATTACGCAATTAAATATTTTAATGCCCTGCCAAACGTCATACGTAATATGTGTAATGTTAAATTTAAGCTTTTTGTAAAAAATATTTTATTAGATTGTAGTCCATTTTCTGTAGACAAATTTCTTAGTATTAAGTTTTTAAACTATTTGTAAATTGTACCAATTTTTAGACATGTGCAATATGTATTTAATTTAGCACGAATAAATATTATTATTAATATTATTATTATTATTATTATTAAAACTATCGCAACGGCCAAACAAAATGATAAAAGCGTTTGTATGCAAAGAAGCTACAAAACTTAAAGATTATCTAGCGGATATAGAAGCTTTAGCACATAGGTATGACCAAAGAACTAAAATACAAATTAAAAACGTTTTAAAATTTTAGAAGAGTAAAAGTTAGAAACAAAATATGACTCCAAAAGGTCTGCATATACTTAATTTAAAGATCATCTTAAACCATATCTAGCAAGCTTCAAAAGTGACATAAACGAGGCGTTTGTTTTAGCGGACACCAAAACAAACAAAACGTGAAGAGAATGTTAAAAATTTATAAAGTTAAAGTTGCAGACAAAACAAAATTACGCCATAAATGTATATTCAAAAAGTAAACACGGTTACCATGTTGTCATTTTGAGCAAAAAAAAAAAAACAAGCTGCTAAAACACAAAAAGCGTACCCCATGTGCAAATAGCAAAACAAACAAAAACTTTAATTACAGTGCAAAGTCCATGCCAAAGATTTACCAAAGATATTGACCATTGGCGTTAACCAAAAAAAAAAAAACTTAATCATTGGTTAAATACTGTGGCAAAAAAATGGGTCATAGAAGTATAAACTTAAGAAACAAACAGCCAAAAAGAAGCTAAACATTAAATTGTTTGTGTGACCATTAAAATAAAATTCAAACAAATAAAATTTAAAATTTTGTTACAAACAAAACCAAATATTAAATCCAAACCAATAGAAAAAGAAAAAACTGCAGGTATTTCAGAAAAAAAACATGATTGCAACAAAACAACAAAAAAAAAACAAAACCATCTTAAGTTAAAAAATATACTTTATAAGTTTAAACCACATGAGTGTGCCGCAAACGTACTACCAGGCAACAACTTACCAAAATTTAAAAGAATGAATAATGCAATCAAGATGAAGATTGATACTCTAAACAAAAATAAATCTTGGTAAGATACCAAAAAAACTGCAAAACCATTAAAACGAGATAGATTTTAAGAGCTGCAGCTAGACAAAAATGGAAATGTTTTAGAATATAAATTGCCATCAAAAGAATTTCAACAAAAAAAGTTTTTTGAACGTGAAATTTATTTACCGGTGCAACTAAAACTGTAGCATGGGTTACTTTTTTGCATAAAGACTACTTTCTTAGGGTGCTCACAAAATTCCACAAAAAAAAAATAAGCACTAGTCTAATATACATATACAAAGTGTCTCGAATAAACTAGTAGTATTTGTGAAAAACTTCTAATAGACTTGTGGAAGTGCAACTAATTATTAAAATTAAAAAAAAATTAAAATTTTTTGTTAAAATTTTAATAACTTTTTGGTGTTTTTTTACTTTTGGGGGGTTGTATATAAACAAAAAATACAAAGATCAACAACTTTACTTCAATCTAAGTCAGTATAAGATCAGCAGTTATTTGAATTATTCCCTACGACTCTTTTTCAGTTACAATATTTTTAAATTAACGTTTTTTATATTATTTTTTGCATTTGCATGTACCTATTTAACATGTTTAATAAAATTGTAAAAAAAATAAATAAATAAATAAAGTTAATTTATAAAACATAAAAACCCAATCAAAATATGATAATGTTGTCCAATTTCATTTGCGTAAAGTTCAATGAACATTTCTTATTATTAACTAAATAATAATCATGTAAATTATAGTTCACTTTATTTTATTATTTAATTATACTTCAAATTATACATTGTATAATTTGATTTTTATTTGAACACATAATTCTTAAATTTAAGGAATACTATTACACAAATTATCCAAATGACAAATGTAAATGTACAATTTTATTAAAAAAATATCAAAAAAGTGTTTTAAATTATAACAACTGTAAACAAATACAATAATCAAAAATTGTATAGTCATCATAAAACTTTATGCAACGGTCAATTGACGTAATTTTGCAATAGGAATACATAAAAACATGCTTCCTGTTGATCTACACATAATAAAATCAACTTTAATCAACATTTTTAAATTAGAAAACTTTTTCTATTTGGTGATGGACTAATAAACTTGAGTCTCTGGTAATATATGGAAATTCCTAGATATTAACTATCAAGAGTTAGGCATTATCTCGGGCATTATGTAAATTATATTTTACATTACATATTATAAAAATTAAATAATGTATGAGTTTTGTAACTTTAATACGCTAATTATTTAATATAGTTGACGGTTGTGATCTGTACTACTTGATAATTCATGTTTATAAAATAATAAAACAATTTACTATGTTTTTTATTACAAGTTTATTCTTTTTAACTCAGTTAACTTATTACATCTGTAGAAGGCCATAGTATTTGTAAGAATAAACTTGTGATAAAAGAACATGTACATTGTTTTATTATTTCATGTTCTTTTGCACTGACTTTTTAAGTACATCGGGATTCGATGTACGATAATGGAAACATAACTTAATTCTAACCTAACGTTTTAGTTTAATAAGTTTAGAGTGGTTTTTATGGTATATTGTTTACTTTGTGTATTTATATAGTTGCGTTTTGTATCAAAAAAGATTTCAAATATCCAGATTTGATAACATGCGAGAATCCGTTTATAGTATATTTAAACCAACATTACTGGTTGGTTCCAGAAATAATTAAGAAAAATATAACCATTATTATTTCAAAAACATAAAAATACTCTAAATTTAACATAATAAAAAACGCCAATACAGCAAACATCAATTTTATATCTCATATTTTAAATTTAATTTAACCCTCATCATATCACGTTTATTATAGTCGACGACGTAATATTTTCAAAAAGAAAAATATTGATCATTGAACCGTATTGAACCTTACGCACTAGATATAAAACGTGGTTGTGACTCTTTTTAGAAGCTGGGAGGTAATATTTAAAAAGTCGTTTTTTATTTAACCACAGAACACCCATACAACGTACTTTTTTTGAAAGTCAAGACTTTCAACTAAATTGTGTGCAGTTTTGTGTAGATATTTAATCTTAAATACACACAATAGTACTACTGAATGTGTGAGCAAATAAATAAATAATTAACAATTTAAATCACTTTTATAAAAGGTAAGTGTTATTATATATTTTTTATACAGTACAACAATAATTACTTAGTATTATATTATATACCATTCTCTTCGCAATTTCTCACAAATGTTATTAAGTATTTACTTATTCTAATACAATATAAATATTGTTGTGAGATAGAATTGAGTATTTTGTAAATGATTTACAAATTTGTTTTGTGTTAAATAAAAAACAAATAATTATTTGTGTTTATTTATTTTGAATAAAAAATTGATTTGCGAGTCGCGTAACATCCTCGCGCAACATCACCCCGCAACAGCGTCCTATAGCTTGGTGGTTTTTTGCCGTCTGATAGAAGGAATTTGATTCCGTGTTGTATAATAGACAAAGAATAAATTTAGAAACGTTGACTTCAGCGCTCGTTTGAGTTAACAAGCGTAACCGAAGATCATGCTGCAGATTCGGAATATGATGGAGACAGTGGTGCAAATTATAGGCATTATCCACATTTTTTTCAAAATCAACTCTTTTGAAAAAAATAAATACTAATATTTCATCAATATCTAGCAAAACAAATAAAAACACTACAATTTTTGAGAAGAAGCCTAGAGCCTATTTATATGATAACGATGATTTCATACAAGATCCAAATTACATTATGAAAGATCTAAACAACATTCGTTACACGTTTTCAGATAAACTATTCAAAAATGAAATTGCACTAAAACCATATCTTCCAAATTAAACTTACTTAAATTTTCAAAAAGACAAAATGTAGTACTGTAAATTTCAAATAATTCTAATTTCAAGAAAATATAAACTAAAATTCATTGCTGACTGGAATAGTATTTTTTTCCATCTTCAAACATTTTTTTGAAATGACATAATGAAACAAATTGTTTTTAAATCAAACAAAAATGCAAATGGTGCTATAAAGTTGAATTATTATAGAATTTTACAAGCTTCTGCAAATGAAAATTTATCCAATTTGTCAAAAAATGTACGACAATGCACATGTTTCAAATACAACATCTTTAGAGAATGATATTATTATCATATTTGAACAAAAAATGACACTGAAGTAATTCATGCTCATAAAGCCATTAAAAACAAAATTTTAATTCTTGCATGCTTAAGTACTAGATACATGCTAAATTTTAAATTGTATGAAAGCAAACTTACAAAAAAGTAGGCACTTTAGGCAAGAAAGTTTTTGTTTAGTAACAAAATATCACTCAAAAAGTTATTGCATCTACTTTAACAACTACTTTACATCTTTGAATTTCTTTAATAAATTACTAAAAAAATATTCTTGTTGAACTTTCACCCAAAATAGTTATTAAAATTTGAAAAGAAAATTAAAATTGGTCTATAATTTTGATTCAAACGGGATATTTCTGTTTGTAGAATCGTATTAAAAAAAAATGTGATAGTGGCACATTCCATAACCGTAAAGTGACCGCAAAAATTACAAATACAAACTAAAAAGACAAAAAAACCTGTCATCAGCCCAATACAATTACAATCAAAATATGGGTGCAGTAGATCAAAGCATGACATACTATACTATTACATAAAAAAAGTCGTAGATACTGGTTGAAACTATTTTACTATTTTATTGAAACTGAAATGGTTTTATTTGCTACAAAGAAATGCAAAAAACATAATGTTTCAGCTACAGTTTCATAGTGTCTTGGCAAATAAGTTGACTCATCATTTTTGTTTGTGCAAATGACTTGGACTCAAACAAGTTATCTCAAGAAACAAAATAAAAGTGAACGTTCAGTAAGAGTAGACAACGTTAGAAATCGGAATGGGAAATACCCGGTTCTTAGCAGAATGTAGTATTCGGGATAAGCCTCTACAATCTTCTATGATTTAAAAAATATGCGATGTTGCTTTATGCATTAGTTGCATTGCGCTATTTTATGAAATTAATTCAGAATGTTGACTTTTTTCAATTTTTATTACAATATTATATTTTTTAATTTTTTTTGTGTAATTAAATTTTGAAAAATAAAAAAAAACGCCTTAGTATAGTTACATTAAATTAAAAATGACACAATTTACAAAAAAACATTTAAAATTTGCCATGAAAGTAGAAAAATGCAATATTACCACAAAAAGTAAACAATATGCAAAGTATTTAGGCATATCAATACATAAAGATATATATTTTTTGCATATACAGTGCAAGCAAGAAATAATTAGGTTTTTCAAATATTTTTGCAAAAAATAGTAATTTTAGTGTTTTTAAACGTCAGTTTTCATAGACGTTCCTCATTGTTTAATGCTTATTTGACTTATTATATATAAAATTAAGAACATGTTTAAGTTTTTCTGTACAACTGACGCAAGAAATGTACGTATTATCAGTTTTAACAAAATATTTGAATAAAACTAATGATCATTTGTGCAGTTTTCAAATTTATTTTTTAAATTTTTATATTTTATTAAACGGGCTTTAGTAAAGTTAATCTTTATTAAAAATAATTTAGAGGTTAATTTAATATAATAAAATGTGAACTGTGGAGTATTGTCTAAAATTTAAATAGTGTGAAATGTGTGTTATGCACAAATTGTGAATTGCTCAGAATTATGAATTAGATATTTAAATTATATGAACAATAGTATTTACATAAGAACAGAATCACACAATCTTGTACAACCACCTGTTATTATTATTAGTACTTGTTTATCTGATTTATGCACACTTTTTAAATATTTTAGGTTAAGTAATTTAAACAATTTTTTTTAAATACTTTATTATTCTAAATTTAATTTTAGTTTTTATTATTAAAATTTGTAACAACCAAAACCTGTCTTAATAATTAAAATTAAATTTAGCATACTAAATTATTTAAAAAATATTATTATTAATATTAATATTAATTGCTTAACCTAATATATTATTATTATTTTAAATACCTATGTATAATTTTATATTATATTAATGTTTTTACTAATCATTAACCATATAAGAACATAAATTTATTATTTTTCATATTGAGTTATTAAAAAATAAAAACATATTTTATTTCAGTTTATTTATTTACTAATAAATTATATGTATAATCATTAAAAATATTATATTTTTTTTAATAAAAATCTGTAATAATTTTAGTGTGTATTATGTATTTGTATTTATTTTGATTATTTATAATTACAATAAAAAATGTGTTGCGCTTAAAGATTTTTTAATTATTTTTTTAATTTATTTTTTATAATTAACACATATTTTTAAGCATTTTTTACATTTTAATTAAATCAAACGCATTTTCAAAACATTTTATTTAAGTAACTTATTTTCTGATATTTGAGCTGTAAATGCGTCTTAAACGGGTTTTTCTGTTTTTTTACATTTTTATTATTTTTTTATAAATTTCGATCTTCCAACAATATTATACTGTAATTGAGTTTTCAAAGCATTTTATTCAGAATACGTATTTTTTTCTGAATGATTTTTTACTAATATATTATATGAACTGTCAATTTGACAATTTTACAAAACTATATAAGCTATCTGACATATAAATGTTAACTGTCAATATAAAAATGCAACTGTTATCTGTTTTACAATTTGACGTATTATAATATGTCATCTGTCAATCTAATAAGAAACTATCAACTCAACTGTTTTACAAATATGTCATATAAACTGTCAACTCTTGATTTGACAAAACGACTATCAATTGTTTAACAAGTTTGTTAAATGTGTCACAAATCTGGCATGTGAACTACCAACCTTATCCTCAACAAATAAAAGTCTAGTTTAACAAAGCATCTGTCAAGTGTTTTGTAGACATTTTTTTTATAAATTTCAAGTTTTAATTGTCTGAGATATGAGTTATATGACTTACATATGAATTGCCCAAGTATAAATTGTCAATTTTTTTTTTTAACAAATCTGTTAGATGAACAGTCAACTGTTAGTTTAACAAATCACCTGTCTGAAATGAACTGACTTACACGTAATTTTTTTTTTTATAAATTTGTGGTATAAACTGTTTACTGTCAGTTTGAAAAACCAACCGTCAACTTTATTTTGACAAATCTGGTGTACAAACCGTCAACTTTTAATTTTAAAAATTAATTGTCAACTGTCTTACATAAACTCTTTTACATTTAAATTGACAACTTTTTTATCAACAAATTTGTCAGTAAATTGTCAGTTTGACAAATTATATATAAATAAAAAAAATGTATAACTATCTGACATATAAATTGTCTTTCTTTATTAATAAAATTAATTAACGCCTAACATTTTTAATGTAATATAATTATTGGAAATAATTTCCTAGCGTTGAAGGTCACCTTTTTCAAAAGTTATTTATTTTAAATTAATTATACATGCCAATGTATTTATTGCCAGATAATCATTCACAATATTTATATTATGTCTCTCTTTATGTTTGTATTTGAGGCCCCAAAAATGTTTATGTTTTTAGATAAGGCCGGCTCTGACAGTAAAGAGTAGAAAATATTATGATAACAATTTTTTTACAATTCTATTAGTACAAACGTTGGCACACACGTCATGAATAGTGGTGCAACTCATAAGTTGGAAATAAAAACTTTCTGCAAATTGTACATTATGTTTTTTACTACTACTAAAATACTTATATACGTATACAAAAAAGTTTATTTATTTATGACATTTAACAGGTGATCTGTCACTTTTTGATGGCTCCGTGCGCAATAATTTAATGGAGATGCAGATCTGATTTTAAATCTTAGAAACAAATTAGCAAAATGTGAATATGCCAACGAAGCACTTAGATGGAATAAAAAAGTCAATAAATAATATAAAAGAGTTAAAATTAGAGTTAAAGAGAAAACAGATGTAATTGCGTTTTTACAAGATACTTTAAAAAAACTACAAACAAAAGATATAGTTCATGTATCCACTCAAACAAACTATACTGACCCTAAAGATAGCCGACATAAATCAATTGAAAAAAAATTATCACAACTCTAATAGTTTCAAGTTTTACAGATACATTTGCTGAACATTCTTCTTCACAATATAAAATGACTGCGAAAAATAATGATATAATATTAAAGCAAAATAAGACTAAGAAAAATATGTTAATACTACCAGTCGAAACTGGAAAAGATCCCCGGGAGTTTCTCTTTGATTATTTACCAGCCACACAAAATGATATTAAAAGTATCTTAAAATCAAATGCGAATATTGAAGATATTATTTCAAATTTAGACGGCGGTTTTTTTTTTGGAAAAAATGCCGGAAAGGCAAATCTATTAAAAGGCAAATTCATTTATTTATGCAAATGTAATATTTATTGGTTGTCCATATTTCACTAATCGTGTAGTGCTAAATAAATTTACATATCAATTAAATCAGGAAATACATGACATTATCAAAGAGCTTAAAACTGAAAATATTACATTTGTCGATTCAAATTTTGTGACTACCAGTACTTTCAAAAATAAATTTATTGAATTAAATAAAGCAGAATTAAAAACTATTTTCCATAGAGTATACACACTTATATCTAAACAAACTACGTCTCTTATAGTTACCATCAATTCTAGAGTTATTGTAAATTTTACAGAAATACCAAACCTGCAATCCAGCAGAAGTACCCCTTTAAAAAAAATCTTTTTATAATTGCCAAAAATTTGTAATTAGCCGACAGAACATGTCCAGCTTAACAATAAAACAGAAAAACTTGAAGTATTTCTGGATACTAATAAAAGGAATGTGTTCTGCATTTCTAAACATTGGTTTACTCACATAAATATAAAAGTATTAATATATCCGGATATTATTTACCAACCTATTTTTCTAGAAATATTTATATACAAGGCGGAGTTGCTATATTAGTAAGAAACAATCTAAGAGCAAAGTCGTTAGAAGAGTTCAGTAATCTCTCGATTGAAAAACATTACAAATGCGCAGCAATTAATCTAAGTTTTGAGGAAACTAATATACTTATATTAACTTTGTATAGAAGTCCAGATGGCAATTTTAATATTTTTATAAGTAAATTAAAACAATCTCTAAAATTAATTAGTTCCAGAAAATCTATTTATATAATATGTGGTGATTTCAACGTTAACTTCTTAGAAGAGTTAGAATGAAGATGAAAACGAAACTAATAGATTTACTGTTATTGTATGACATAGATCCAAAGATAGACAAACCAACGCGGCTTCAAAATTGTCTAGATAACATTTGCGTTAGTAGAAGCGCAGAAGAAAGGGGTGGATGGGAAAGTAAACAATACGGATTTACCAAAGGGAGATCGACGCTAGGAGCTATCGAGAAGATAAAAGCGGAAGCAAAAGAAGCAAACAGCGGCCCACATAAGAAAAGACAGCATTGCATCATTAACTATAAGGAAGAAACTTAGTGACCAAGAAGGGTAAATTTAGACTGACCAGAGGGGTTACCACAAGGCTCAGCACTAGGACAAAAATTATGGAACTTAGTATATAATGAGCTTCTCGGAATGCGGCTGCCAGACGGGGTGACGATAACGGCATTTGCTGATGACTTAGCTTTAGTAGGTAGGGAAGCAGACATAGAAGTACTAAAGGAAAGGCTAGAGTTGGCAATTAGTATGATAAAGAGATGGATGAAAAGTAAAGGGCTAGAATTAGCACCGCAGAAAACGGAAGCGGCATGGTTATCGACAAAGAGGACATATAGAGGAACCGGAAAAATACAGGTAGGTGAACAAATAATAACCATAGGGAAGAAGATTAAATACCTTGGAGTTACACTGGAAGCAAAAGGATGGAACGAACAGATTAAGGAAGCGGTAAAAGGAACAAAAAAAATAGAAGGAATGCTTAGTAGGCTCATGCCAAACAAGGGAGGACCAGGACAAGAGGCAAAAAAGCTAATAGCAACGGCGGCCAAAAGTAAACTACTGTACGCCGCAGAAAAGAAATAAAAGGAGCCACTAGAGCAAGCTCGTTAAGGATATGTAGGGCTTACAGAACGGTGTCGCAAGAAGCGCTAGAAGTAATCGCGGCGACACTACCCGCAGACTTGATGGTAGAAGAAAGATTAAACATAAAGAAACTGGTAAATAAAGGAAATAGTAAACAAGAAGCAAAGAGACAAGCAAGAGATAATAAAATGAAAAAATGGCGGACACAGTGGAAAGACGGAGAAAAAGGTGAATGGACAAGAGAGTTAATACCAGAAATAAAGGAATGGGTAGAGAATAAACCAGAAACGTTTTACTATACAACACAACTACTCACCGGACATGGGAGCCTTTGGAAAGTATTTACAAAATATAAATAAAATGGAGAAAGAAGAAAAATGTATATTCTGCCAAGAAGACACGTATGACGACGCAGAACATACGCTAATAGAGTGCGAAGCGTGGGAGAATGATAGGAAAGAGTTAGAGAAAGTATTAGAAAACAAAATTGATAAATCTTCAGTAATTAATATTTGCCTGAATGACAAAAACAAATGAAGAGCATTAAGAAACTATGCAACGGCAGTAATGAAAAAAAAATAGAGGAGTTTGAAAACTCAAGATATAGATAAACAAAAATGGAAGTAAACACACACATCAAAATCCACAGAAAACAGAAAAAGAAGGAAAGAGAAGCTAAGTGGAAGCAAAAGAACATAGAAAAAAGCAATGAAGAAAAAAAATACAAAGAAGGTCAAGACAACTATGCCTACCAAGGAATGGAAGAGGAGAAAGTAGACAAGAAAAGAATATACAATGAAACATTTGTACCTACCAAAATTGCAGATATAAGGAAAAAAAGAAAAGAGCTGCTCAAAGAAAGCAAACTGACGGAACTGACCAGAGAATTTCCAAATGGTAGATACGCCATTTCGAGGTTGACTGACAATGTAACCTTTGAAATGGTCAGAGTATACTTGGCAACCAGGGGATACAAAGAAATAATTCCAAATGGAGACTCAAGAATATCCTTAGAAGTTAAATTGGCAAATCTAGAATTACCAAAGGGGGTACACCTAATAGAGCTCCACAAAATATTCATAAAAGAGAGAGGATACGCCGACAAAGAAGTGAATGAAGACTTAGAGAAACTAAGAAGACATCTAAGGACAAATCAAACAACTAGGCTGAATAACAATAGAATGGCAGAAAGGAGAGATGAACGTCAGTATAAGACAGAAAACAAATAGGGTATAGAGAGAGATGAGCCGGGAACAGCATGTGTTGCCGCAGCAGGCCGAAACCAGCTCATCTCAAACTAATAATAGATTAGAGACAGACATGATAAGGACAAAATGACAGAACTAACGTAGAGAAGAAAACCAAAAGGTATTGCCCTGCGTTAGTTATTCTCAAGGGCCACCTGCTGAGACCACAACCTCACGACAAAAAAAAAAAAAAAACGCAGGCAATATTATAGGAAATGTCTTAGAAAACGGATTATCATAGGATCATAATATGCAATCAATAAAATTCAACCTTTTAAAACAAATTAAAACACTAGTAAGTTATTACAGAAATTTTAACAGTGCCGGCAATACTACAAAACTTAAGTTTAAGTTTTCTTAGATTTTGCAGCTGCAGTACTACAATAAACAATAATGACCTTACAGAAAAATGTAAATTATTTTCTGAAAACATTAATTTGTCGTTAGAAGCAGCGTTTCCTTTAAAAACAAAAAACCTATATAATTAAGTCTAATCAATCACAATGGGAATAAAAATATCTACAAGAAGACTAAAAGATTTACATATATTACGGAGATCTGGCCTGAAAGAAAATAAACTATTTTATAATCAATGCTTTTTTTATTAACTCTATGAGATTCATTTATATTTATTATTATATTTATATTATTTCATATATTTTTTATTATTTATTAATTAGTATATTATTTTAAAAAAATTTATTGATTTATTTATAAATAAATCAAAAAAATTTATTATATTATATACTTGCTTGAAAATGTTATTAAAAATAACAAAACATGTTGTATAAAATAATATACTAATTAATAAATAATAAAAAATATATGAAATAATATGAATATAATAAAAAATATTTTATAATCGTTATAAATCCATATATAAAAAAGTATTAATGTTGGCAAAAAAATGCATTTTAACCGACAATTAAGAGAGCCTAATAATATGAATAAAACAGCTTGAACTATCATAAATGATGTTGTTGCGTCCAACAATCCCAAACGTCTTGATAGTTTAAGTATTAACAACAGAATTAAAACAAATCCAGAAAATATTGCCAACCAACTCAACAACTACTTTAACACTATATCTGAGACCATAACTGTAAATAACAAACTTACTGACGGAAGTAATATTGATTTTAATACTAAGTTATTTTTTTTTATCCAGTGACACAACAAAAAGTATGTGATGCGGTAAACCAACTTAAAAATACAAACTCCGCAGTAAATTACTTAAAAGTACATTTACACCATTTCTAGAACCCCAAACATCTTAAGTTAGCAAAAATAGTTTCCGTGTTTAAAAAAGGAGATGCAACTAACAGCAAAAGTTATTGCCCTATATCAATTTTGAGCAGCCAAAGTGTTAGAGAGTATAGAATGTGGCTTCCAAAATAACATTTTTGATTGATCAGTGCAATTTTTTTAATAATATGAAATATGGATTTAAAAAAGGCAAATCGATCTCAGATCCCATCTTAAAATATTTAGAATATATTTATAGTGATCTTGACAAAAGAAAAAAAAAATGTTTTGGTATATTTTTGGACCAAAGCTTTTGATCTTGTTAATCATCAAATATTACTAAATAAACTATATAGATACGGAATAAGAAGTACTGCATTGAATTGGATTAGAACGTATTTAGAAAAAATAACTCACTATGTGAACATCGATAATGTAAGCTCTGATAAACTAGAAATTACACTAGGAATACTGCAAAGCTCTGTATTAGGTCTTTTTTTTAATTATATATGTAAATGATGTACATCTAGAGAAAGGCGTAACATTTTCACTATTTTTGTATCAGGAAAACAAATAAATGATGCTACATCAAAATTAAACAAGATAATATCAAATTTATACTTTTGGTACAAAATAAATAATATTGTTGTAAACCCAAAAAAGTCTACGTTTATAAGATTTAACGCAAATTGTTCAAACTATGATCAATCCAATTTGATACGATGTGATAATAACTCAGTAAAACAAGTCACCCATACAAAATTTTTAGATGTTATTATAGATCAATGGGGTAACTGGAATGAGCACATTGACTATTTATCAAAAAGACTAGGGTTTTTCTGTTATGTTGCTACAAAGCTAAAAAATGTTGTGGATTAAAACTCTTAAGTTATTCTACTATGCACACTTTGAGTCTTACATATCGTATTGTATAAGGTTTTCCAATAAGAGGTTTTATTTTGATATTTAAAAAAAACGGGTATTTTTTAAGAGAAATCTATAAATGTTTATTTCACTGTAAAGAAGAAGGTATGCCATTAACATTTGAAAACGATATCAGTCAAATAGCCGCCGCGGTTACGGTTGAAGTACCACGTTCTTATTAAGAAATTTTCAATGACCAATTCGCATATTTGCGGTTGTATGTCCTGGATAACTTCACAAATTTCATCTTTAAGGTTTTGAATCGATTGTGGAGCATTAGCACCTTATCTTTTACGTGGCCCCAAAGAAAAAAGTCTTAAGGTGTTAAATCACAAGATCTCGGTGGCCAATTGTGATCACCTCTTCGAGAAATAACAAGGTCAGAAAACATTTCTTGCAAAATTGCGATTGTTTTGTTATTTGTGTGGCACGTAGCGCCGTCTTGCTAAAAATAAACGTCGTCCACATCAATGTCTTCCAATTCCGACCATAAAAAATCATTAATTATAGCTTGGTAGCGCCATCCAATTACAATAACAGTTATACTAGCCTGATTTTTGAAAAAATAGAGTCCAATCACACCGCCAAACTAAAAACCGTACAAAACAGTGCCACGTTGAGGATGCAAAAACTTTTCAACAATCATTCTTGGATTTTCTGAGCCTCAAATGCAACAATTCTGCTTATTAACGTAGCCTCCGAGGTAAAAATGGGCCTCAACATCAATTCCGGATCATTTTGATGCATTTGAAGGACCAAATTAGCAAAGATACGATGTTTATGGTGATTGGCCGGCTTGAGTTCTTGTGTTAACTAAACTTTAAAAGCCTTAAGACGTTTTTATGCAAAATACGGTACAAATCTGGGTTTTCTTCAACATTTTGGGCTACATTAGCAATATTCTCATGTGTTCTTGAGCGATGCACACGGTTTCGATTCTTCACATCACAAACTTGTCCCAACAGCACAAATTTTTCCATCAAGTTTACTATTGCCGGCCGAGAAGGTGCTTTACAACGATCAAAAGGTGCATTAGTTTTGCAAACTGTGACTGAAAAATTTTCACCAGTTCTATTTGTAATAATGGCGTAGTTTTTACTTGACAAATGTCAAAAAATAATAGCTTCAAAATTTACCGCTGCCCAAATAGCCTGCTATTCAAAATAAAACTTCTTATTGAAAAACCCTTTATAGTTGCTTGGGGTAATTCTAGTAAGGTTTAAAGAAATTTTAAATTGCAAAAACAAATAATTCGAACAATTACAAAGCAAGCTTGGAACGAACATTGTAGACGTAGACCATTATTTAAGAGCAAAAAAATAATGACTGTGTATTGTGTATATAGTTTTCAAACATTTTTATATGTTAAAAACAATTTGTTAAATTTTAAAACAGTCACACACAACAGATTAGCATATAACACAAGACATGGACACACACTATTAAGTATACCAGCGCACAACTTACATCTATATGAAAAAAGTCCTTACAACATGGGGTTCAAACTCTTCTTCTACTTCTACAATAAATTGCCTAAAACTATCAAGCAGCTAATAAAAAAAAAATAAGCACACGTTAAAAGAATTATTATTAAACAGAGCCTATTACAACATAGAAGAATACTTCAATGATAACTCTTTTGATTTGTAAATAATGCTAGTGATATTGATGAATATTTATTCAATTTATTTTCATTGTAATTATATAAGTTTTAACACAAATTATTTTTAAATTTATATGTTTATTGAAGTAATATATATATATGTGAAATGACTTGACTTATATTATTGTATGATCCTTAGATTAATAAAGAATTATTATTATTATTATTATTAATATTCACGTTTTGCACGCATTATGTGTGCGAAATGAAACATATGAAATAGTATACTTTTCCTTTATAACAACACAATAAACATGTTGCAGTAAGATAAGAAAAACAAATTGGTTCATATATTAATTGAATATACCCATATCCACTTAAATTGTATTGTAGATGCGTACGTACATCCTTTTAGATAATGTAATATTAAAATATGCAGTTGTTTTTATTTTAAAACCTGACAACTAAAACTGGCTGTTATGACAATTTATTAATTTTAGTTTTACAAATTTAAAATTAATAAAGAAATAGTTTATTTCTTTTATTTTGGAAAAAAAAACAACTAAATATTTTATTTATTTTATTATTAATTATTTATATTTACAGAACGAGTTGTTGGAATGCACAATTGTCTTGTTTTTAGCATATCCCAGTAAAATCATTGTCCAGATATAAACTGTAGAGAAAACAAGAAAGCAATTCTATTAAAAACGGGCTAATTTTAAATTTAAATAAAGCTTTTTTGCTTCTGTTTTTTTTTTAATTTTATAAGAATGGGTACTAACAATGAGATAATTTGCTGTTGCAATAATCGAATATTTATTCCCACAACTATTTCTTTTGTGTACCGTACTAATAAAATTTATTAACAGTTTCCTAATTTTCTGCGTAGTTTTGTACGCTTTCGTTTTTGTTGCTTGATTTCTTTATTAAATTCTACTATGGACATTAAATTTTCTTTATTATATGGAACTTAGTTCCATACCTGCTTATCAGTCTAGAACAAGTAACTGGACGTAGTTTCGTAAAAATTTAATTTTTACCTAAATATTGGCTGTTAAGAAAACGTTTGAATAATAATAATAATAAATTAAGGATAGAAATATATTATTATAAAATTAATAAATAATAGAATACAACAAAAATATTTAATATTATTTATTGCATATTTAGTTAACAAAATCAATATTTAAATATGTATTTCGTTGTATGTGGGCATGAGGGTTTTAAATAAATACAATTTATAAATTATAATACCAAATTTTTAGTAATATTTATCAATAAACAATTAGTTTCTACTTGTCATGTAAATAAACATGAAATAAACGTAATAATTTGTTCACCTTTACAAACAGAAGAAAAAATTTTAGGTTACAAGAATATAGTTCTACATACCTGTTTAATAATAAAAGAATAAAAGTTTTGTTTTGTTTAATTATACAGAAGAAAAAAAATCTACAAAAATCTATTTAAAAACAATAAAACTGTTAATTATAATATTGATTGATATTTTAGAAATAAAACTCAACAAGAAAAATTAATTTATCAAATTGTGATTCACCAATGTATGCTCTTGATCATTTCTTTCTATAGTGATAAACAATTGTTTTCATTACTATTACCGTTAATACGTTTTACAAATAAACTTTTCACCAAAAAACTACACTTGACAAAATAAGTAATATTTTGAAAACCTGGAAAGTGAATAATAGACTAGGATAAAAAATTTAAAACAAAAATTAAAATAATAATGGCTCAATTATTTAAGTGTCGTAAAACTTAAATCTTTTTTAAATTAGTCTTTTTCAAGGTGTATTAAAATTTTAAGTGACATAAAATTTAAATTTATTATTTAAATTTAAAAAAAAATCTTTAGTTGATTATTTAATTTTAAAATTAAGTTGATTATTACTTCACCGCAAAAGAACTTACTATGTCACAAGAACATACATATAAAAAATGTCAACAAGTAAATATTTGCGGTTTATAAGTCTCAAGAAATACTAAATTTTTAAATTTATTTCTCGTTTTGATAGCCCGGTTGGTTAAAAGAATTTCTCTTAAAAGTTTGGCCCTACATCTCTAAACTGTCTGTGAATATTTGTTAGAATTCTTAGCAATACTTGTACTTCATGTGGATATTTGTTTCTGTTTTTTTTTTAATTTGGATTGAGTCGGAGGGTGGAACCATTTCCACTACACTAAAACCTCATTGAGCCATTTGTGCCTTCTCCAGTGATAAACAGCCAGTCTATTTTTTTAATGTATACTAGAACCATCAATTCCCTAACATAGACTTGATTGCTTAAGACAGGGCAAGTACATGGTGCATGCTCGGTCGTCATGTCATTTATTTTATATTCTCTACATATTGGACAAGTAGTAGCAATTGACCGTTTTGAAGTTTGTAGCAATTGTTGCATAGGTGAGTACTATCTTTAGAGATAGTCTCTATGTTTTGCAAATAACTTGTCCACATTGCCAAAACAACATACTTTATACTTTAAAAATAAAAAACCAAACAAATTATAATTATCAATAACTTCATTATGTCATCTTGTTCTGTGTATGGGTGCACAAAACATACACAAAAAAACCAAAGAAACTGACATTAAATATTTTTCATTTCCGCTTTTCGGGTAATTACACGCACATTGGCAACACTGCTTATCACCTACTTGACGTCACGGTTTAGTATACGCACACCACGCATACATAAATAGCTAAAAAATGAATATAATTAAAAAAGTATGTTACAATTTAAAAACTCGTCTAAAAAGTAAAAAAAAATATTTATTAACACTTTATTAGTTTTGTTTTTAAATTTATTAAGGTATAATAATTGCCTGCCCATCTGCATTTATTATTTATACCAGCATAAATTAACTCAATGTTATTTTTTGCACAGGTGTTGTAATTGTAATTAATTGTTTATTTGCATAGTACAGTATAACAATAAACATTCTTATATTGTAACAACAGTGTTAAATTTTTTAAGATTTTGAATATGTTTTTTACATCTACCCTATGAGGTAAGCCGTATAGCAGTATATCTAATTGTTTTCCGTTGTAAATCAAATAATTTTGCAGTATGTGAGGAATGTCCCCATAAAAGTTTTCCGTAAGACAGCCTTAAATAAAAAAGTTTATGATAAACTTGAAGTGTTGTTTTAAACGGTGTTACCGGTGCTAGGTTTCTTATTAAAAAAATGTTTTTTAAAAATTGATTTGCAGAATTATTTACATGAGGTTTCTATGATAATTTTTGGTCTAATACTATACCCAGCAATAGAATAATAAGTAAATTTGTATTTATTTTTGACTGTGTAAATATAATAAGTTTTGTTTTCTTCTGATTTAAAGTAAACTTGTTTGATAAGAACCAATCGACAAAACTGGACATAGTTTTATACATATAGCGGACCTAGTATTGTATATTGAGGAATTCCATGTAAGTATGTTAGTAAAGTTATTGTTGTAGCATTTATGTTCTATTTGCCAAATAAAAATCTATCAACGCTGCACTATTTTTGTTAAAACAATAGTAGTGCAGTTTTTTTGGTTAAAATGCCATAAGACACACAATCAAATTCATTGCTAAGGTCTCAGTTTGTCACTTCAAGGTAATTTTAGTTGTCAAATAATTTGACTATATACAAAATAATTTTATTTATTGCCATGCTAGTATTTAAACCATTTCCAAATTTGATATATATATATATATATATATATATATATATAGTATATTATGACTCATTAAATTCCATGTTTTAATGGAATTTATTTATTTATGCCACAGTAAATCAGAAATGAATGAAAAATAATATTTAATAATAACGCAAAATAAATAAGATGTATTTCTATCAAATTTATAAAAATAGTTTTGACGTTTTATCAAATTGTGAAGTTATGTTGTCACATTTAATAGTCATTAAATTTAATCAGCTTTTATGAATATGGCCATTAATTTCTTAAACAAAAATCTTATTTATAAATTCGTCTTTATTTTTAAATATAATATTTATTATAAAAAGTATCATTACTACACTTGTGCGTAATTGTAGACTGGAAACGTATATTGTAACTACCTTAGAGATAGAGAGTGGTTTTAATATTTTTTTTTGTATGTGACTACTCTCCAAAAATAATAGTAGTTTGTTTGGGAGTAGACAGGATATTATCCAGTTCCCGTGTTAAAACATCTACTACTTTTTTTTAAAGAGTAGTGATTTTTACATCGCTTTCTTCCAAAGTTGTTTAAGTGATACCTTAGAAGTGGATGAGCAAAACCTTTTATTTTGCTCTCCTTATTTCATAGAAAGAGGTTTACCTGCTCTGCAGCGGCTAAATGCATCATTTTTTTGTTTTTTGTCTTTAGCACCACAAAGCTGCTCTGTGGGGTTTGGGTTGCAGATGTTGCGAGTATGGTGACTAATAAAGCCGCGCCCACGTTGCTATTAATTAGTTGCAAGTTATTTGAAGACGCACCCGTCACAATTTTTACCAAAGCATCCGCAAACGTGCTTGGTAGATTGGTTTTGGTTTAGTTTGAGTTATTATTTTTTATGTTTGTAAATTTACTCCTTTGACTCTCTATCCGCTATGACAAATGTGGGTTGTACACAAACAGGTATTACATACCTAACCATTATGCAGCTCTTTAAGCATCCCGCCTCTATCAAAAACTAATATAGTCGGCTATTTGACTAAACAATGCTTGATTAAAGTGGGTTAGTTTCAATCTCCCGTATAAGAGACAATCCAGGACTAAGTGTTGCCAAGCCTTAGATACGCATCTTTAAGGTGACTCGGCCACTAGGATTTCTTGATCCTTCTTACGAGTTTTTACCTACGACAAAACACGCGGGTAGTCTTTCTACAGCCTCACAATGCAACTACTACGCTACAAAGATAATTGTAATTCGTCTAGAATTTTGGAATTGAAATTTGCATTTTTGAAATAAAGAGTTTGATTACAGATATACAGGGTTTTCCATATTAGAGTACTCATTTTAATATGCAATTTAAATGTATACAAAGTAAATGATTTTTGTTTTGTAAATCAAGTTAAATAAGATTTAGTATTACATTGAGTAGAAGTCTATTTCAAAACAATTAAACAGCAACAGTTGTGAGAAATTGTGATAAACTAAACATTTGTGCAACAAAATGGATTATTCAGTGCAACAACGTGTGTTTTCTGCGGAAATCTACATTAAAACTGGTTTAATAAAAGAAGTTTTTACAGCAGTTTGATAACAATAGCAAGAAGTAATGCGCCAACACGCAAAACACATATGGTATAGGTTTGTCACTAGCGTGAAAGAATTAAAAAAACCTGAACGTAAAGGCACCAACCAGCCCAACGCAACATGACCTCACAGGGCCCAGCATTTTAAAAACCAAATTAGTATACGCCATTGAGGTTGTTGCAAAAAACAACAAAACTTACGCAGAATACTTCAAGCAGATACAGGAGGAAAACATAAACCTAATCTTAAAACTATACAACAAGATCTATGACACTGAACAACTTCCAAAGGATTGGCTAAAGTCTACGTTCATAATGGTTCCCAAAAGCAAACAGCAACCAAATGCAGAGATCACAGGCTCATCTTGTTAATAAGTCACGCATTAAAAATATTCCTATGCGTTATACATACTAGGTTATTTAATAAACTTGAAGGGCTAAGCGGAGACACTCAGTTTAGATTCAAGGGTGGCACTGGTGCACAAAAAGTAACATTCTGCTTAAACATATTAGTACAAAACTGCAATAACCAAAGAAAAGAAATCTTCTTGTGCTTCATCGAATTTGAAATGGCGTTCAATAGTATCAAACACAAACGTGTCATCAAATATTTAAAAAAAGCTGGTATTGATGAAAAAGACGTAAGAATAACCCAAAACCTGAACTGGCAACGATCGGCTAATGTTAGAACCAACAACCAATTAACGACAGAAGAAATTGAGATAAAAAGAAGGGTACGTCAAGAATGCATTATGTCAGCAATGCTATTTAACCTCTACGTCAAACAAATTTTCTTAAAAGCCTTCGATGATATAGAAATCGGAATAAAGCTGAACGGTACTACAATAAACAATATAAGATACGCAGACAACACAGTGATCGTAGCAAGCAACCAACAAAACCCAAGTCTACTAATAAACAACATATACAGAAAGGGAACGGAAGCCGGAGTAAGAATTAACAGATTCAAAACAAAATTCATGGTTATAAGCCGTAATAATCAAACAGGAGCATCCATCACAGTAGAGGGGGAAATGATAAAAAAACTACGAGCACGAAATACCTGTACACTAGTAAACGACAGATGGGACCCACTACAAGAGATCAAGAGTAGGGTAGAACAAGCCAGGCAGGCATTTATGTTGGGTGCACAATTTTGCATTTAGAATTGAAAGTTGAATTGAAGTTGATGAAAGGCATTTAGAAAATCTATCAAAACTAGTTGTACATATAGAAAGTATAATAAAATATTTGTTTACTCAACTTAGAAGAATATTATTCAAAGGACTAAATGCGTAGTGTAATAAAAACATATCAAGAAAAATTTATTATAGATTGCAATTCAGCTGATTCATTACAAAACTAAAAATATAAGAAAATACACTAATTGTTTTACAAATATGATAAATAACAGTGAGCTTAGCATTGATTCTTGAAATAATACTTATTGCAAAAACTTTAACGTTTAGTATTTTTATTCTAACTATTGCCAGACTACTTAAAACGACAAAATTTTAATTTGTTATAAAACTATACACAATCTGTAGAATCTAAAGATGTTGCTTTATTATTATTTTTATTTAAGTTATATAGTAAGCTTGCATCATTTGTTAATATTAAATTTATTTATTAATTAGAATATTATATATATATATATATATGTTCAGTGTTTTAATTAAAGTATTCATTTAAAAACTTAGAATTACAATATATGTACTTGCATTTGTAATAATACTGAAACTGTTTTATATAATATTATATAAGAAAGCCTATAGTTCATGTCGTATATGAGTTGTATAACTACGGAATTTGAATAAATAATTATGTGCACATTAGATGATATACATAATCATAAGAATAGTATTATGTATAACTATTCGTCTTGCTATTTTTAATATCAATAACGCTTTCATTAATTAAAAAAAGTATATTGTTAACTACGACTCATAAGAATTTTGAAAAAAAAACAGCTTATTTGTCGACAATTTTAACACTATACAATTTTAAATTTTTAAAATAACTTATTTAAAGTTCTTAACTAACTATTGTTGAAATTAGAACGATTGTTAGAATTATTTATGCAGGTTCTGATTAAATTTCCTTGACAATAAGTAGTCGTCGATACTCAAATTTGCATTGACCACTACAGTAATAATGCCATGACATAGTACATGTTATTTAATGTTTAATTAGCAAACATAAAAGATTAAACAATACAATAAACCAAATTACTAACAAGTAAACAAACTCCGGATAAGATTATGAAATACATTAATGGATTTAAACATGAAAGAAAATACGATTATTTAATTAAAAAATACTCATGTTTAAATATAATAAATAAATTGAACTTAAAAAATATAATACATTGTTCAATTCTTTTTTAATTTTAATTTAATTTTTATACATTAATTATTTTCTTTTGTGACAATTATATGCGCTTATATCCGAAAGCGCAGAGCTACTGTGTTATTTGCTTTCTTTTATACAAATAGCACACAACTTCTGTTCACTATTCAACTAGTACCAATTCCCTTTTCCATTTGCTACATACATAAATAACCTTTGCAAAAAAATCAGTTAAATGCTTTGATGGTATTTGAATATGCCAACTTAAATAGACTTGTTTATGATTCCATATATGGACATTTTTTTGTCTAATAGTTTTTCCTATGTTATATATCTTGCCTCCATTAAATATGTTTATTATTTTGTTGTACTTCTGTAACTTTGACTAATAACAAGTATGTAGTAATAAAGTTTAATTTTTAATAGTATTTAAAAAAATTATTTTATGGCTATTAAAAGTTGTTTATACTGTTTTTGTTTGCCTAATAAGTATTTTATTAAATTAAAATTTAAAAAAAAAAACGTTTAATTAATTATATGCTACGTTATTTATATTATATCTTATTTCATAAAATATGTTTATTATACTGTTAAATTTCTGCTATAAATACATATATAATATAAAAATGATTAAAAAATTACAAAAATGAGTAGTACTAGTAGAATTTATTTTATTATGTTAAATGCTTTGATCGTATTTGATTAATTCTGGTATAGATTTTATATAAAATTTCAAAAATTTTGTTTTCAAAGCTATTTTAACTCACTTATTTTTTTAAATTCAAATTTGAAAATTAATTAAGAATATCGAAGAATTTTGAGAATTTTCTTATAGTAATGATCGGTCAGCTAGGTAGAAGCCAAATTTTGAATAAAATGTTGACTGTAAAACCTAATGTAAAAAATAGGTTAAAATTTACACATGTAACAATGCAGAACATTAAACCAATATGGTGCTCCTACAAAACACATAATTTTACAGAAACTTTTAATTTTAAATTACAAATTCTAGGCATCAAAATAAGACGTACATGTATCAACTTTTTTGCACAATCGTATTATATTCTGTACTTTTATTTTACTAAATCACTGTATATATTTCTATGAAAATTAAGTAATTATGGTTTTGTAATATTTAACCAAAGCACTAAGGTAAGTGGAAAAATAATATGAATTCATTTTAACAACTTGCGAATTTAAAATTAACTTTTATACGGATTTAATATTGAATGTGCAGTTATTAAATATTACTAGAGATTTTCAGCAACCACAATTATCATTACCACCTAAAAATAATTGCTTATAGACATTTTAAAACTTAAAATAAACTGTTACGTTACCTTTATTAACAAATATACCTTATCTTTTCAAAACCTTCTCATTTCTTTTTTTCTAAAAATTTTGATTTTTTAAACAATAGCTTACGTTTTCTTCCTTTAAAAAAACAAACTTGATTTTGTTAGAATTAATTGTTGAGATCCAAATTATGTAAAAATAGTTGTGCAAAACATAGTATGCAATATTTGAATTGTTAAGTGCTTTTTGACAAATCTTGAAAATTGAAATAACATTTTTTCGATTTCTCCAATAAACACTTACCAATCTTGTATGATAATATACTATTTTCTAAATAATGTTTAACTAATATAAAATAGATATCAAATTAAAAAAAAAACTATGACACTCTCAGTGCTTATGTGTTTTTTTTATTATACAGAACGATTTATAATTTAAAAAATAATTTAAAAAATGCGTTTTGTTTTATTACATTATAAATGCTGAAAGTTTACAAAAACTAGTTGAAATGACAATGTTCAATGCAATACTAACATCTACAGATTACTGACGGCACTTTGGTAGTGTGTACTCTGAGAGCTGGTTAAACAATCTTTCTCAAGAAAAAAATTTGTAATTGACAAAAATTTTCAATAAAGTGTAGATGTCTAGAGACTGCGGATGCCAAAGACGGGTAAAGTTTTGACCGCAAACAATTTATCTTTTTGGAAAATTGTTGTTCAACTATCGCTAAACTAGTATAATGAGCTGGATATTTGTCTAATTGAAAACTTTTGTTTACTTTATCATTTAAAATTGATTGAAACGGTCCAAATCAATGTCCGAGAGAAAAAGGTATCATTTGTTGTTTGTTGATAAAACTATTTAAAAATATGTTTTCTTTGTAACAATGAAGTAACAAATTTTGAACTTTTTGGAATAATATGGGTAATAACTGTCTGCTTTCAAAGTCTTGTTTACAGTGCTGGGAGTATATCTTAATTACAAAGGACATGTCTGCATGGTGCTAGAAAGCTTTTTAAGATTTGTTCTGTTTTTCTTTTTTTAATTTAAAAAAATATATAAAAATTTAATCTTTATGCAACCGCAAGTTGATCCTGTCTATCTTAAACGTTAAAAATAAATAGAAAACACTAATTTGTCAAGCTATCTCTGTATTGGAAATCTACGGACGTATTCAACTACTGCAGCGTGCTTCGTCATTCAGTACCGGTAAATAAACACAACTCGTGTTTAGCTGCAGTGTAAATATTACTACAACTTTAATTAATCAATTTACTTAAAAAAATGTCAAAAGTTATAATTAGAATTTTTAATTTTTTAGTTAACATTATAAAGTATTATACAACTGAGCTATTACCGTCAACATAATAAATTGGACATTCACGGCAATGCCTATTGCGCCGTTAATGTATTACCAACCTAATAAATAACTTTGTTTAGGTAAACTTGTATTGAAATTAATCTTTAATGTTTAGGTAAACTTATGATTAAACTAGCATTGAAAAAAATAGCTCTACGTGTAAATTAACTAAAACTTTAATTGAAATAATATAAACCCAATTATTTTCTGTATCATGCCGACACTACAACAATTTATTAAATTAATATGTTTTATAAATGGGCAATTCCATTTCAAATAATATACCGATCAAAATACTACTAATGAGTTATAGAAACTAAAAAAAATACATAAGCAAGTCTGGTCCGTTTGAAATAGAATTGCCCAAATATCAAATTGCTAATGAATTTTTTTGCAAATTGCAAAATATTTGTTAACACCAGGCAGTAAAAATTGCATAATTAAACATTTTTCTACGTTTAATACCAATAACTTTTTGGTATATGATGACTTCCAGGCGGTTTTATCAAAAGTATCAACTGAGCAAACCTCTGTTTTTCTGCGTGCATTTATTTGCTCTAGGATTATTTAGCATATAATTGGCAAAAAAAATATATTTTCTTTTATAATTTTATGAAACTTTTCAATGTTTACCAGTTTTTATTATTAATGTTTCATATATTATTTCAATAATATATGTTTGTTAACTAAATTAAGTTTTTTTTAGTTTATCAATTTTATTAATTTTGTCTTCGTAATTGTCTAATTTTAGGCAGATTTTACTTATAATCTAATATTTAGTCTAGTGTCTCAATAAAGTTTATTACAAGTAGAAAGTTGTTGTTGTCGTTAGACTTTTTTTTGAATTTAGTCTTTATTTTGTTGTTAGTAGTATTCATAAATAGTTGGTCATTGTTGCAGAAGGAGCAAGTATTCCGGTTTGTTTTGTGTTATTGCTGTCAATTGCACGCAATTTACACTAAAACTACCATAATACTAAGAATTTATTCATAGCAATTTGGAAAGTGATTACGATTTAAACAAGCATGCATGCGCTGTAAAAATATATTCTAAAACGTTTTGAAGTTTATTGCAATAAATTAAGATAATAATATGATGCATATCATAAAAGTAGGTTAAAACACACAATGCTCAATTGCACTTGTAGGTGTTGCACCAGTCACTATGACTAGAATGCAACATTATCGTAAAAACTAAGGTATCTCTCTTCCTGCAGTGGGTTGTAATATTACTTACAGAATATGAGAAACAAAATAAGTTATTTTCACTCATAATTTAATACCACAAATATATTATTTACAAAAAAAAATAATAGAAAAATTAGTCAAATTAAAAAAAAAATAGTCTAAATAAAGTTTGTAGATATTTTGTTAATTATTAAAAATATAAGCAAGCTAATAAAAAAATTAAATGTTTACAAATTTACTCAACTAGCAATAACTTGCTTAACTATTAAGCCATGATTACAAAAATAATTTGGGATTTAGATAGGCCATATAGTTTGGGAAAATAAATTTTAATTAAAAAATCAATGGTTAGAACAATTACTAAATCTGTGATAACTTGCAAAATTAAAATTAGTTGGATCATAATGTTTTTTAAAATAAACCATAATAACTTTTTTTAATAAATTGTAAAATTTTCAAACTATTTTAAAACTTACAAACTAAATGTACAAAAATAAACTATTGTTTAAATATATTTTTTATATACCGGGTGTTCAACTTATTTTTTTAAAATAGAATAAATACCTTATATAATTTTAATATTTTTGATTTTAAAATAAATTTTAAGCATTTTTTATAAAAAAAATTTATTAAAAAATTTGGAGCATTTTATATAACAAAATATTTATAAATTTTTTTTAATATAAAATGCGCCATTGTTGAATTATGAGCAATTAAATAAAACTTCTAAACTTCAAACTAAGACATATTCTTACAAATATACACATTTATTTCAATCAAACAAACAAAAAGAACTTCAAAAACAAATAACAAAACAATCATTTCAATGACAATTTATCAATTGTTTCATAAAGTTGTTGCTTATTGTCGAACCGCTCAGTTAAAGCAGTTTAAACATTTATTTTAACTCTATTTTAATTTTAAAAAATGATTCCTATAAAAAGCTCTTAAAACTAATCTTAGAATTAAAAAAATGTAAAAATATACAAGGTGTTTATTTTATTATAAAAACATAAGTTTTTAAAAATTATTTTTGATATTTTGAAAATATTTTGAAATTTGCAAACTATTTTTTTTAAATTGATTTAAACTGACATAGATAGCTTAGTTTTTAAGTTAAATTTTTCAAACTTTTTAATTAACTAGAACATCATGTTGCAACAAAATATATTTATAAATTTGTTTGCTCAGTTATAGAACCAAATATGACTAAAATAATAAGTTGCTCTTTATCCACCTAATAAACCTTCAAACAAATTGTAAGACTTCTGAGGCGATGTAAAAAAAGCTGTAAAAAGTGCAATAAAAAAAAACTGCAAATACATACATAGTTGGTTTAGTTTTTAATTTAAGTTTGTCAAACTTTTTAATTAACGGGCGTCTACATATTGGCAAAAAATACATTTGTAAAGTTTGAAAATACATAGTTTAAACTTGCAAATTAATTATTTATTTTTAATTTACTAAAACTTACATAGTTGGCTTAGTTTTAATTTTTTTTTCTAATTAACTAAAACGTCATTTTGGCAAAAAAATTATAAATGTTTTTTATATTTTCCAAAATTTTGAAAATAATTTTAAATATTTATTTTAGATTTTTAAAAATTACACAATTTTTTTTGTATTTAATAAAATTTTAAAATAAATAAATAGTTTGAAATACTTTTAGTATTAGTTTTTTTAATGTTAAATTTTAAACGTTTAATAATTTATTTTTTTGAAATACAACTTGAGTTTGACAAATTGTAAAATTTTAGAAAATTACCTAACCACTTAATTTCAATTAGTGTTGCAAATTAAAAAAAAAAAAGTTTGGAAAATCAATTTTCTTAAAACAAAAATTATTTCTTATTTTTAAAACTTTTAAGTATTTAATTTCTTCAAAAATCTAAAAATTTATTAATTTGATAAACAACTTGTTTTAAATTTGTATTGCAAGTTTTAGAAAGAAAAATCCAAAAAATCAATTTTTTGTAACAAATCTAATTTTAACATTTATATTTTTTGAAAAAAAATAATTCAAAAATCTATTAAACAACATAATTTTAATCCATGTTACAAATTTCAGAAAAAACATTCAAAAATTATTTTTTTTTGTTTTTTAAATAATTTTTAAATAAAGATGCATCATCTTTAAAAAGCAAATATCCAATAAAAACTTTAAAAGCTATAAAAGAGTACTTAATTTTTTTTTAAATCAAAGTTTTATAAATTTAAAACCTATGTCCAAAAAATTAGTTTAATGAAAACAAAAATTATGCGTTTCTTTGAAAACAATTTTTTTTAAATCTTCAGGTTTATAAAGTTATTAAACAATTAAATTTGAATCCCAAGTTTTAAAAATGTATTAAACAATTTATTTTCAATTTGTGTTCAAAAAAAAAAAAAAAATAAGTACTAAAAATCTATAAAATTATATTGAATCAAATATTATTTTATACAAATTATTAAAAAAAAAAAATAGGATTTAGGATTTAATTTTTAAAATTAAGTAATTTTAATGAATCAAAAATTATTATTTTATAAAAAATATATATTTTTTTAATATTTAGAATTTTAAATTTGAAGATTTAGAATTTTATCAAACTACTTATTTTCAATCTGTTTTGCAAATTTTTATGAAAAACAAAAAACTAATTTTGAAAAATCAATTTTATGATGCAAAAATAGTTTGTAATTTATTCATACGTTTTAATAAAATCCCAAATTTTAGAAATTTATCAGACAACTTATTTTGAATATAATGATGGTTGTGACTTCTATTATTTCGTAAACTTATTTTTAATTTGTTTTGCAAACTAAAAAAAATCTAAAAATTAAATAGGGAAAATTAACCTTTTACTAAAACATGTTTTATACATTTTTAAAACTTTGAAACAGCAAATTTTTTTTTTTATTTACTAATACTCTGGCTTTACTTTCTGATGTTTTGTGAAATTTTGATAATAATTTATTCAGTAAATTGTCAGTAGGACTATCACCCTTTATGTTTGTATCTGAGGCCCCAAAAATGTTTTACACCTGAGCCTCTCTATAGCAAAAGCCGGATCTGTTTATATCGAAATAAACTACATTTCACTTTTCTGTTAATAATAAAATTACGTAACCGTCAATTCTCTGCATCCGTTTGAAAATAAGTTATAATGTATTACTTAATGTTATATTAGATTAGATTTTTCTTATATTTATACAATACATTTTTATTTACAATAAATTAATATAGTCCTGCATACTGGTGTTTTACGTACAAACAATTTTTATTAAATTTTTGTTTATAATATTAATAACTGTTGTCGCTAAATAAGAAGAACGTATTTATTGTTTTCAATTAAAAAGAAATGCGGTATTAGCCTTGTATTGTAAATTGTAAATGTACATATATTATTAATTATAAATTTATGCTAAAAGTTAACTTTTGCATGGTATTATAATATATTTATATAGTACATAATATATAAATTATGCTTATTTGAGTTTTTTTAATTTATTTAAGATACTTGTTTATATATTATATTTTTTTCTATTTTAATGTTTGTTGTTTTGATTTTACTATAATATTATACCTGTTCTCTTTTAATGATTTTTGGTGTTTTCTGCCATAAACTTTTTGTTCAGTTTATTATGAAATTTATAGTTTTTCGTTTTTATTTTGTGTTAATCATCTCAGGTATGGAGAACCGCCTGTCTAAAAAGATGTATTTCTCTAATTATATATTAATGTAGTTTTAAAATATTTATTATTTAACATTAGATGTGCAATGTTTATAATGTTGCACAATATATTATTAACTACGCATTTGCCTCTTTAAATGTTATTTGAAATAATATAAATATATGCTTGATTAAATTTTTATAAAATTAATTATTTAGACATTCAATTTTGATCTTACAAATAAAAAATTTAATTTGCAATGTTACTTCAAATATGTTTTCAAAATTTATTTATATTGTATAAACGTCATCCAAATTTATAGATGGTTTTTTTTTCCTTTTTGTTATATTGTCTCCAAAAGTTTCTCGTAATACTTTTGTAATAGTGCTTTATTCTACCAGAAACATTAAATAATAATAAAACCTTTATTTGACATTGACGTTTTATAAAATATATTGCCTAATTCATCTGTTATGGCTGTGGCGCATTATTAACATTCTATGCGTTTATAGAATTTGATTCACTGGCTCGTTTTTGCAAATTACACATACGCATAGTACTTAGAAAAACACAGATTGATGTCCAATGTCAAAAAAAAGATTATAATTGCATTAAAATAACTAAAAATATTAGAAAGACGGTATGCAACAGTAAAAACAATTTTAAATATGTCAAAACCAATGACTAAAATTGTTCACCGTTATATACAAAAGAAACAAATTAAATATATATTTTGTTTTAATTTTATTACTACTAAGATGTTATACGCTTAAGTAGCAAATCTAGAAGGAACGTTGTAATCAAGCAATTTTGTAGGTACTACAAAAAAATTGTGCTCTATTAGCATTGGCATTTATAAAAATATGTAATAATATCATTAAAACGTATGCTTCAATTTAGGTCTCTGAACTACATAAAGTCAATACAGGATGAAATCTTCAAAAAACAATTATCTAATAAATACCATTGGTTTTTTTTAATAAAAATAGAATATATTTGTCATTAGTTACTGTTACATTTTTTATATACTTTATACAGTTTTCTTTATATTATTTTTATACTTAAAAAATAAATATTTTTGACATAATTTAGCGGTGTTTTTGGTCTAGATTTAGATCAAAACATAATTCTTTCATCATTTTTAATAATTGATATAAAAAGAAAATGCCGCTTTACAGACTCACCTGGCTATTACAGAACAAACCAAAAGTTCTTTTTAACTTATACAGGGTGTTAATGAATATGGAGTAACAAACTTTTAGGGTGTGTATGGGGGTTCATTTGAGACACTTTTTATTTATAAACTCATAGGCAACCATGTTCACCCTAGAAGCTGAACGTCAAAAACTTTTTTGTTTTATTATACAATATTTAAAATATCTCTCTTAAAAGTCTAAATTAAAAAAAATAAGATAAAAATTATAGGCAACTTTTTTAACAGCATATCTGGATCTATCTCTAACCGTACTCATAAATCAAAAATAAAGCATTTATATTTCAAATATAAAAAAGTTTTTGACAAGCAGCTTCTAAGATGAACATGATTACCTATAAGTTTGTAAATAAAATGTGTCTCAAATGGACCCCCCCCCCCCCCACCCACTCTAGAAGTTTGTTACCCCTATTCAATAACACACTATAGAGGTTCCACATTGAATAATTAAAACTGTCGCCACTGTTAATAATTTATAAAAATTTGATAGACCAAAAACAAACAAAAAACTTATAAACAAAAATTGTGTCTATTTCTCAAATCAAAGATTACGGTATTCTTCAAGATTCCGCAACATCTTGAATAGTCTGTTACATTTCTAATAACATCTATACTTATACTATCTATCAAAAATAGTTTGTTAACTTTTTTAAATTTCATTTAAAAACAATTATTTAAATTTTTACCCAAAATTAACATTTCAATTTTTTTTATAAAAGCTATAACCATATGAACAAAGCTAGAACATATTCTAATAAAAAAAACTCTAATCAGTATTTCTATTATTAGTAATTCTATAACCTTTCTCTAAATTATCCACTTAAAAAACACATTTTGAATTTAATTGATCATAACTGCAAATCTGCATTTAGAAGATGAAAGAAATATTTTATTTATTGCAGCATTTTATGTAATTGTAACATATAATCTACAAATTTGATTGAATAAGTTATTTATAACGCCAAACACTTAAACATCAATTATCAACTTAAAAACTTACTTACAACAATTTATTGATTGAGTTTTCTTTATTTGGTTTTTTACATTTTGAATTTTACTTCTAGTTAATTCTCGAGTTTTTCTAGATTTATTTCAATGCTGCATCATTTTAAACTAATATAGAAAATATAATAAAACTGTTTTAATTAGCAAGTATAATCATTTTGATAAAATCTAAAACAAATGTGCACTTCCTCATGTTATATAAGTAATTCCTTTTTTATGAAAGCAATAATAGATAGAAAAATTCTATTTAGTTCTAGAAGATTTTTTTAAAGTTAGTCAAAGTAAATAGTTGCATTTTTGATAAGATAAATTTGGGGTACCACAAAGTATGTGGACTTCTTTTGTTTCTGCTTTTTGTTAATGATTTACCGCATATATGTAATTATTGTAAATTAATTATGTATGCGGTTGCGTAGATAGTGTGAAAGAAGTATGTTAATATTAAATAAAACAGCATCAATGTATTTCAATAATAATCGTTGTATACCACTTAATTATAAAATTTCAATTAATGATATTGGCTATGTATTTTCAAACTCAACCAAAATTTTTATAAATCTTTAAATTTTAATCCTGGATGGCTTTTACATATTGCCTTTTGTAATCAGTTTTGCAATATTACAACTGAAAAACGTGCTAAATAAGAAAGCACAAATAAATCTACATTATACTTTTGTATATTTGCATTTACAGTTTTAAAATATTGTTAAAAAAAAAAAAAATTCAACAGAAATAAATTAACGTTTAATTTTAAATCAAGATGAAAGAAGTTCGTGTAAGTTTTTATTTATAAATAATAAACTCATGACAGTTTCAAGTATTTGCGTATATAAAATTCTACAACCTGTAAAACTCATTTTTTAGTCATATCAGTAATTGGGTCAAAACCATAATAACAATTCCAGACAATGTTAACAGCTTTTAAGACCATTCCGGCCGCTACCTTGATATGTAGTATTTTAACAAAAACGGCAACTTTGGCGTCATTGCTGTTTTTACATATAATTTGATAATCAATTTATATTTTATCAATTCATTCAAGAAGGATCAACTATGATATGACATAGTATTTTAGTCAAATTTTATTTAAATAGCAATTAAAATGCATTCAAAAATATCTAAAAACACATTTGTTTCTATATTTGATTTTTTTTTGCTATTTCCAATTATTATTTGATCTCTGATATTTGTTAAAATACTACAAAACACTGTAGCAGTAGGAACAGTCGTAATATAAAACAAAAAAATAAATTACTTGAGAAAAGCTTTAAATATGCAGGTATAAAACTTTTTAAGTCATTTACCAAAACATTTAAAAGAAATGATCTTTAACATCTTAAAAAAACAATTAAAGAAATCTTATCTTCAAATAGAAATTTTTTTAAAACTAATGATTGAGATTTATGCAAATATTTTTAATTTTATTGTGTATTTATGTTTAAAATATTTTATTAGATTGTAATGTTTTTAATTTACAGTTTTTAGTAAAAATGATTTTTTAGATACAGATTGACAAAATCGAATTCTAAACAAAAAATAAACAAAACTTGTTTTGTTCTCGAGTAATTTCAACTAAAATAATTAGTTAGATTATAATTATTTATTAAAAAAATAAAATTAAAAAATAAACAAAAAATATGTTACAAACAAACTATAAAACATTATAAAAATTGTTTGTGTCCGCCTCGGAGACTAATGCAACTTCACTTTCAAACTCTTTTGTAGTATTTTATTACATTTATTTCTTTTTCTCACTTATTCTTAACATTTTATTGCATGCTTTTTTGTTTCTACTTTTAATTTATCAATTTTTACTTTTTCTATTACAATACTTAGCTGCACTCTCTTTGTTTACTCTCAATACCTATCTCCAGTATTTTGATTAAATAGCTTTTCTTGCTTTTTCCATTCTCAGATTTTTGCCATATAGAATAACATACTTTTTACTAAATTATTAAATAATATTTCTTTTATTCTTATTTATTCAAACATTTTTTCACAAATTTCTCATATTTATCCGTCTGTTTTATTTGCCTTTCTTGTCATATTGTGTTTATTTTTATTATTTTTTGTACAAAAAACATATTGTAGATATTTAAATGTCTTTACTTCTTCAATTTCTTTTCTATCTTATTTCCAGTTTTACGTCTTCCTCCCCTTTTTTGATTTTTTCATCATTTTATTTATGTTGTTTAAAAATAACGCATACAACTTTACTTTTCTTGTTTGCTGTTTTTTGTTTGTATATTATAGTGTAGTATGTATATAATATCCATAGTCCTTCTTTTTTTTTAAAAACCCCACTTGTTCGTTTTTCGAAGATATCCCATTTATCTCCAGTTTTTTGTTTAGTTTTGCTTCTAGTACTATGGCGTTGATTTTATATGCTGTACCTCCCTACTAACTAGGAAATCTTTTTTCCTCCATACTTTATTTATTGTCTCACTTAGTTTTTAAATCAGATCTTCCGTACCATACATCCATATTTCATTTTGTATTTTGTTCACATTTGGCTTTTTTGGTTTAGTTTTTTTGCCCGCTTTTATATCATTTCTTTTGTTATTTCGTCTACATCTTGTTTCGGTTGTTTATTGTTTTTTTTTGTCAGATTCTTCATAACAAAGTGTCTTCTATTTTGTCTTTGTTTATGTATTTTATGTTTTTTTTTATATACTGGGTGTTAGACAAAAAACGGCTGAATAACTCAGTTATTTTTTAACCGATTTATATAACTCAAAAACCATTTTAAATGCTTTTTTAAGTATTATAAAGGCAGGTACACACATGTATGGTTTTATTTTTAATACCTAGAGTTGCTATGACAACCAACTTTTTTTTAAATAGTAACATACATTTTTTTGGGAAACTTAAAAAAATAAAAAAATAAAATAATAATATACCTTTATAACAAATTTTTGTTGATAAATTAAAAAAAATATATATTTGTTTTTTATTTAAAATAATCGTAATTGAAAGTTTTTAACTCCCTTCAAAATATAAAACACAACAATTTAGAAAAGTTATTAATAAACTCAAACAACAACAATGTAATGTTGGGTACATTTTCTCATCATAAAACTATTAACAAAGTTGTTTTTATTGCTATGTATTACTCTATACAAAATTTGTATAGAGTAATACCAAATCATTTTGGGTTAGTTTTAATTTTACTACCGTTTTGTAAAATATTGCTTATATTGTAGAGAGCAGTCTTTCAATTTTTATATTAAGATTAAGTGGTAGAACAGACCTAGTCTAAACTTTGCCTTTTTCTATTTGTAATTTATAAGTAGAAATAAAATTTATTATTACATTATTTGTGAATAAAATACTAAAACTATATCTATAACATACAAAAAAAATAGTAAATTAAATATATTAGCTAAAATGTTATTAAATAAAATCAAAATCTGGTGCGCAAAAAATAGGTTAATATTAAACAAGACATAAACTAAATAACGGCATTTTAATTAAAAAATGTTGCAAAATATCAAAATAATATACTATTAACTATTCTTTATATGCACTTTCCAAAGATTTTTAATACAAAATACATTAAACTGAACAATATCACATAAATGCAGTGTTTGCTAAGTCGTATTTTGCAAAACCAGTTTATTACAGGAAAGGACTAATATATGTCTTTTATGCAATGGTATATTTCTATATTCATTTTAATATAATTTTGTAGATGCAACATGATATAGAATATTTAAAATTCAAAAAACGTTTAAAAAATGATTTATGTATAATCTAAATTATACAAAATCAAAAAATGTTTTTTTTATATCATTTTTAAGTATAATTATTGCAAGTATTCTATAAATAAATTGAATTTAATATTAAAAAGTGTGAAACAAATGTAATATGTTAAAATAAATTTAATCGTTTAGTTTTAGATGTTTATTTGCGTAATACTTTAATGTCAAAACAACTGTTAAAAAAAAAAATACTTTTTTAAGACTAAAATTAAAAACATAAATATTCTATTGTTAAATTGCCAGTAACTCATAATAATATAATTTTAAAAAATAATTATAATATAATCTAAACTTTTATTTTGACTGATAAAATTTAAAAAAATTAATAAAACGTAATACCATTTTTAAATTGACCTTTTTTAACTTTTTTTTTCAAATTTAATAATCTTTTGTCTATTTACTCTAGATCAAAAATTTAAAAAAAATGAGTTCTCTAGATATTTTTGTATAGAATTCAAATAAATTAACAAAAAAGTAATAACTATTTTAATTTTAAAATTTTTTGAAACCAAACTAGTTTGCTATAAGTTCATTAAAAATTTATTTTCTTTTATTTCAAAAATGTATAGATTGTTATATCTCATTTATTTAGATTTTCAAAATTTTCAAAAATCCAAGAATAAATTGATAAAACTATTTTACTGCATATTATAAGAATGCCTTAGAATTAAAAACAAAATAGATATAATATAGTTTTTTATTTTTATTTTTTTATTAATTGTTATACCGGTTCAGTAACTATAAAAATATAGCTTATTTGTCGGAAGAAAAAGTTACATGTTATTTTGTTACTACAGTTGTACTTTTGGTTTATGAGATATAAACTAAATTTGGTTCATTAAAAACCTTATTTTTAGTAATTTCAAAAATGAATACATTGTTATATTTTTTTATTAGTTTTTAAAATTTGCAAAAAACAGAGTATAGAACTTGAAAACAATCTCACATTATTTTTTTGTTTATTGGAACAAATTAAAACTAATAATGAACATATTTTAAAGATACAATAACATACACAACAACTGTATTAATAATATAAATAAACAATAATTAAAATTACTATAAATTAAATTAATTATTATTATAATAATGCTTCAAAAAAACTACCATTTTCTTGAATACATTGTTGACAACGTTTTAATATATTATTTTGCACTTTTAATAAAGTATTATGTCTAATTTCGGTTAGAACTCTCTTTATTTTAGTTTTCAAATCCTCGATAGGCAACTCCACGTCAAGTGAGCAGTCGATTTCACGCGACCCTCTCCGATTTAGCTCAAATTTTGTACACTTATTTGAGTACCCAAAATATGACTTCATGCCAAATTTCAGGTCACATAGTTTGCTTCGTAGAGCCATCTAAATTTTACGGCAATTTTTAAGTTTAACTTTTGACTTTATGTATTTTAATTGCATTTCAACCTGGAAAAATTTTGGAATAGTCATAACCGATGGGAAATTTTTCAAGGATTCGAATGCAGCGGTCAGATTTTTGTTATCTTGTCCCGCACTCACAGGAAACTCAAAAAAACAGTTTTTTTTCAAAAATTCATTTCTCAAAAGTTGCCACCGATTAAGACTCCAAATTTTGCGCAAAGACAGCCAAAAGTATGTACTTTAAGATGCTTAAATAAAAATTTCCCACACTAGTGGTGGTTTTTGCTCTAGAGTCTCTTAAACGCACAAAACCATTTTTTAATCAAAATTTTAGCACATATTAATTAATATACATGGTGTTAATGAATAGGGGTAACAAACTTTTAGGGTGGGTAGGGGGGTTTATTTGAGACACTTTTTAATTATAAACTTATAGGCAAACATGTTCACCCTAGAAGCTGCACGTAAAAAATTTTTTGTTTTTTTTTTTATACAATATTCGAAATATCTCTTTTAAAAGTCTAAATTAAAAAAAAAAAACAATAGAATATAAAATTTATAGGCAATTAAATTGTTCATCTTTTTTGAACAGCAAATCTGGATCTATCTCTAACCGTACATATGTCATAAATTAAAGAAAGATTTTAAAATATTTTTTTTGTTGTTTTTGTTAAAAATGATGTTTAAAAGTCAAAAATTTTAAAAAAAATCAAATTTGGATTAAAGGCTATTTAATTGCGCATTTCTCACCTAATAACATGTTTTAATGTAGCTAGTAGCGATTGTGTGCTATTAAAGAAAAACTTTAAGCATTTTTTAACCTTACTTAAAAAAACATTAATAGAATGTTACAATTTTGACAAAATTAAAAAAATATGTACAATACGTCATTTTAAAAGTTTTATAATTAAAAAAAAATTATAGGCCTAAACCTTATTAAATTCTAATCATTTTAGTTTACGAGTCTAATTTTATGTTCAAAATTTAAAATATAATAAAAATATTATAATTTAAAAAATATATATACAGAGTATATTGATGTAAAGTTTCATGTGGAACCTAATTAGCAAGTACTTATTTGCTTTTTTGAGAACCCAAAGTATGCATCTGACTCAAATCTGGAAGCTAATAATACTTATTAAGTATATTAATTTTATAAATTCAATGGTAGTGCGACACGTGTTCTTTTGAATCTTAAAGTCTGAAATTTTTCATGGCATATTTTTTGTTGTATAAAAATCACTTTCTGAGGGTGCACACAAAGAAATTCCACAAAAAAAATGTAAAAACCAGTCTAATATCAAAAATTTTGATTAAAAAATGGATTTGTGCGTTCAAGAGGCTCTAGAGCGAAAACTACCACTAGTGTGGGAAAATTTTATTTAAACATCTTAAAGTACATACTTTCAGCTGCCTTTTTCTAAAATTTGGTAGGGTGGCAACTTTTGAGAAATGAATTTTTGAAAAAAAACTGTTTTTTTGCGTTATCTGCGCGTGCGGGAGAAGATAACAAAAATCTGCATTCAATTCCTTGAGAAATTTCCCATCGATTACGACTATTTTAAAATTTTTCCATGCTGAAATGCAATTAAGATAAATAAAGTTAAAAGTTGAACTTAAAAATTGACGTAAAATTCAATTGGCTCTACGAGGCGAACTATGTGACCTTGAGATCTGAAATTTGGCATGAAGTCATATTTTGGGTACTCAAATAAGTGTACAAAATTTGAGCTAAATCGGAAAGGGTCGCGTGAAATGGACTGCTCACTTGACGTGGAATTGCCCCGATATTATGTGGTCTTTTTTGTAAACATTATTATTTATAGTTCCCCACAAAACAAATCAATTGGACCTACATCTAATTAAGAAATCTTTCTAACAAATAAATTGATACTATATGATCATTGTGCGCAGGCGCTTCATCATGTTAAAACTACTATTTTGCATAAAGTTTAATAATAATAGTAATAATAATAATACTTTATTCACAGTATAATCTTACCATTTACATCTACATCAAATATACATAAACAATGATGTTTTACAAAACAAAAATAAAAAATACAAAAAATAACATACGTAAAAGCGCACATATTAAATATTAGTCAGCATGACTCAGCTGACTTCTAAAAGTAGATTTAAAGACACAAAATACATTAATATTAGTTGGTAAATTATTTGCAATATACACATTCTACCGAGTGGATTGTTAAAACCATAATTAGTAGAATGGGTAGACTCACGGAATGGAAGAGTACTAAGTAGCTCCGGACAATCAATCTCAAACATAATTAAATTACGCAAAAACGACAAATCAGCCCTTTTGCGGCAAATCTTCAATGGCGGTAGGTTGTACAATAAAGCAATGTAGCAGTATCATAATTTACAGATATGCCCGATTTATAAGACAATAAACGACAAAACTTCTTTTGAATTTGTTCAATACTACGGTTATGAGTTTCATAAACAGGACTCTAAACTGACGGAGCATACTCTAAATGCAAACGCACCAAAGCACAATATAGAAGTTTTAGTGTACTGGCTGATAAATTCGCAGGCATTCTATATACAAATTCTAACATTTTTATGGCACAATTGCACATGATGTTAATATATAATATTCAACAAATGTAAGTTTATGATCAAAAATAACGCCTAAATCTTTTATTTGTGTGACTTTGTCCAACACTTTAGTGTCAATAATATAGTCAAAAGAAATGTTACTTAAAGTTCTATGGAAACTTATTGAAAAACAGTTATCAGCATTAAAGAATAATTTATTAATAAAACACCAAGTATTTATAGAAAAGTCCAGTTGTAAAATATGGCAGTCATTGAGAGATGATATTCTTCTATACATTTTTAAATCATCCTAAAATTGAAAATGAAAAATTGAAATGACGATGAATTGATATACTGTGAGATATTATTATTAAAAAGCAAAAATAAAATTGGTCCACAATGAGATTCTTGAGGAACACCTGATGAAACAAAAATGAGCTGTGACAAAAAATTATAAATTTTTACACACTGCGTGCGATTTTTCAAAAAGTTAAATAACCAGGAAATCACATCATAATGAAAACCCAGAGCACTGAGCTTTGCAATCAAAATATTATGGCTCACACGATCAAACACCTTTGAAAAATCGGTGTAGATTAAGTCAACTTGTACTTTAGATTCAATTGCATTTAAAATATCATTTTCATAACAGAGTAAATTAGTAAGTGTAAAACGTCCTTCACAAAATCCATGCTGTTCTTCTATTAAGATGTTTTTGCACACCCATTGCAACTGACCAGTTACAATTTTATCAAACAATTTAGGTATTGTAGATTGAATGCAAATGCCTTTATTGTTAGTGATATCCTCTTTGGCTCCAGATTTAAACAAAGCTTTGTTTCCATATTTGATCAAATTTAGTTTCATTCAATGAAGCATTGAAAAGTAAGTGCAATGGTTTTGCAATAGAATAAATGCACTTTTTTAACAGTAAAGAAAGAATGCCGTCGGGTCCAACGCTTAAATTACATTTAAGGTTTTCAATTCCCTTAAAAACATCACACAAACTAATAGAAAATTTTGAATGTATTACGTTATTATTAAAATTAAACAATGGAGTTAGATGGGTTTTGTTATCATAGACTTAAGAAAATTTTAATAGAAGATCAACCAGTATTTCTTTTGTAAAGTGTGTCAGCAGTACCAAACTGTTTCACATATCATCACATTCACAATTACGAGCAGAACTATAACAATTGTTATTTTATAAAAAACTATAGCACATAAAAAAGTCTACAAAATTTGATGTTTAATAAAGTATGACTCTTAAAATTTAAACAAATATTTCGACAAAAAAAATACAATATCATTTCAAAACTTAATAGACAATTAAAGGTTTTAGATTTTCATATACTTCTTTAGACTGAAAATTGCAGAAACACACGTTGCAATAACCCAATTTTTAAAAGAAGTTAAACTTCAAGTTTTGCTCAAAGTTTTATGACACTTAACCGCACAAATTATCATATAAAAGCTTTGCAAAAAAACAACGTTCAAATCTGTCAAAAATACTTTACAACCACATTTATTAATCAAAAATTGCATGGAAAATTATTGCAAGTAATTTATAAAATACTGTATTGATTTAATAAGTAAAATTTGTTAATAGTTTGCAAAATTAATTTAATAAAATAGAAAAAATTTATGTACTTCATATAATTTATTAAGAATTGAACAAAAAGCTCATTTATTACAAATTTATAAAAACCACTTAGAAATCTATTGGTTGTCCAAAATGAATTAAAAACGTAAACGTAATATATTGCTATTAACAACTTTTAATAAGCAAGCCTACTTAAAAAACCTATTTTGTATAATTCCTGTAAAAGTTATCTTTCTTAATTATAGATGTTTTATAATTATGCAAGGGTAACGGCAATGAGTTTTTATAATTGTCAATCATTCGTACTAAGTAAAATACATAGCGTCTGTAAATCGCCAAACTGAAGGTGTTAGCATCTAAAAATGCCATTAATGCAGTTACTTGAGTTAGTAATAAACATAAAATAACATAAAATTACTTTTAGACCATAATAAGTTTGTGCATAAAATAAAAAATAAGTTTACTTATGTATGCCATCTATCTAGCCAGAGTTCAATTTATTTAGATGTCAATGTTGATTTATCAATTATTACTTCCAAAGATGTTAATATAATATGCAATAATAGTATTAAAAATGTTTTGTCTTACTTTTTAAATAAATGTGCTATAGTTTATCATTTACGGATATTTATCTTAATGATAAAAAGTATCTTTGCCGATTTTTTTTTCATATTGTTATTCTTGTGATTAAGTTTTACTGTCAAATGTGTTTTTATTCATTCAATTAGATGTAATATTTATAAATTAAACACTTCAAATTCACTTTTGTTTCAGTTACCTCAACGCAGACTAAATTAAAAGTATATTCATACTACAATAATACACCATACGATAGTGATAGTGGTCAAATGTCAGAATAGTAATCAAAAAAGATGTAGAATCCCCACTAGGTACTGCCATTCATTCTGTTGGTGCTTCTTCGCGAGGGGCAAAGAGCACAATGTAGGTTACTGGACGTGGGGATGTAGGACGGCTATATACGCGGTGCTAAACACTTCCAAGTCAGTACAATCAAAGTGCTACTACGTTCATAACATTTTTGTAAGCATTTACAGCAATTTTAATAACAGGTGAGTGAGTGCCGCGTTTAACATAATACAGATATTTTAGTGCGCTGAAATAATTTCATTAGGATTATTTACATGGGACACGGATAAGTGAAAAAATAATGAGAAAATATTTATTTTTAATTAATCATTATTACCACGATTAATGATTAGTTTAAGGTATAAACGTTAAATAATAATTGGATATTATAATTAAATAAAAATCTTTAATGGAATTCTACATTTCATATCAACTAATTATGTATATTGTACAGTATATTACATAATTTAATTAATACATTAATTATTATAAATATGCTGCAGAAGTAGATGCTTCTATATATAATTATTTTTAGCGATTACGGTACTTTACTTAAATGAACTTGTTCATTTGCAAATATGCATAATTGTTGGGCTTTACCATTATGAAATTTTAAATTTATATTTTATAAACTCATTAATAATGTTAAAAATTTGTATCAATATATAATATTATATCAAAGCAAAAATAGATCAATGCTAGTAGCATAATAATAACAATAAGTAGAAAATAAAATTATAACATAATAATAATATTTATTAGACATTGTTTAACTGAAAACATTTGACTTAAATTACATTATAATAACTTTGCAGTTTATAATGAATAAATCATAATCATATTGTCAGTGACTAACTATAAAAGAATGAAGATTTTATTATGACAAAATTAAACAACTACCTATAAATTTTATTACTTTTAGATATTTTAATATTTAAACAGTAATTTGAACAGGATGTACTCATTTTCATTACAATAAGCGTTAATAACAAGAATATACTGACAAATACAAATTTCCGCACCTTAATATACTTATATTCATACAGTTGCATTCAAGCAAATTTTACTTCAGTCCATTTAACGAGGATGAGTTACTCAGTACAAATACAAAGTTCAAAGCACTCAAAGCGTGTTAAAGACATATTATATGTATATATGTACATCTGCAAGTATCTACATAAATAAGAAGCAAATAATTAATAATTTTGCAATAATATTTTTTTAATCATGTGAAATATTGGTTTGTTGCGTAATCCAATGTTGATATCTCTGCATGCATGTTGTTAAAATGAGATTTTTCTTCTGCCAATGTCATAGCTTGAAAGTGTTTATTCGGGATGACCTGGTCATCTGTAATTGCCAAGCCCTCTTCACGTTTAGTCATGCATAAATATAAATGGATGTGTCCATGAAATGAATTTTAAAAAGTGTGCCAAACCCACTAATTCTCTTTAAATGCTCTGCTAATTTTCATTATGGAAAATGTTTATGATCATAATGCGTTGTTTGCAAATTCATTTATAATAGGTTTTTATTTCATCTTAATTTTTGACTCATTCAAATTTAATGAAATTATTTAAATTTAAAATGTATATAGTCTTAAATAAATAATAAGATTTCATGTTTGAACTAATCTTAATTAGTGCTTAGTTCAAACAAGCTTTAAAAGTAAAATAAATATTACATGGTTTGTAAAACTTTTTCAAATATTACGTATTAAAAATATTTACATTGATTTTTTAGTAAAGTACTGTCAATGTTTAAAGTATTTTCATTATTAAATTATTTTACAAACTGTTGATATTAACATATAACAACAAAACTAATATGTACATAAAAATTTGTAATATTTTGTTTGGGTTGTTTTGTGATTTAGAATAAGCTATAATTTTGAAAATTTAATAAAATGCGTATATCTTTATATGCAGGTTAAAGCAAATGACATATTAAAATACGATTTTGATTTAGTTTCGTTAAAAGTTTCTTTTTAATTAATATATTTCACCACCTGCTTCCTAAAATTTAATATCAACAAACCAATATATGCAAATTAAAAATAATAACATTTTACAGTTATAAAAATAGGAAATCCACCGGATTCTACATTCAAATTATTACAAAGCATTAAATTGTATATAGGTACCAGTATGATCAATAATGTATTCAAAACGTCACCTAATTTATTCATTCGAATATATTGCAACAATTAATGCGGTGCTGAAGCACAACACAATATATTTCTAAATTACTTATTGTTTGTCTTGTTTTATCATTACAAAAACTAAACAAACAATGGTAACCACACATACTCTCTCGAAAGTTTCATTATTGAGAAAACAAATGATTACAATACTCTCACACACAGAAGATGCACAATAATGAGCGGTTAAATGTTGAAACATTACCAAAAAATAATGCAGGAAGCCCCCATTATTTTTAACCATTTTAACGGTATATCAATTTAAATTTAAACTTTCTTTTTGTGGTATGACGTTGAAATGAATATCTTCATTAAGTGTGTAATAGCATTTTAATATGAATAATGAGATCTGGCAGAATAATTAACATCCAGCATACAAATAAAAGAAGTGAAATTTTTATATCAAAATTCTTACTACATGATGTTTATCTAATTCAATTTATTAACTTAAATAGTATAAGACTATAATAATTATTTATCGGTATTGCTTCACATGAAGCTACACATGCATGTTCTCATGGTTGCAAAAATGCTTGAATAATGGCTGAAAGATGTCACTACATAAATAAAACTTTCACTACAATCTAATCCTAACATTCGCGTATTGTCGGCTTAATGTACTACATAATGCAATATAGAAAATTAAAAAAAAAAAACAATAAATTAGCATACTTTTAAATTAAATGTTTCTCATTGATTTATTTATTTGATTGGTCACATATTAGATACATCACTTTCATTCTATAATCTTTACTACAGATCGGAGAATAATATTTTCTACCAATAAATTCCAAGTTGAGTAATTTAAAACTTTAACTTTATAGCTACAATAAATTTTACAATTTCACTTTCAATACAAAAAGTTAGATTTCTATAGATTTCTAATAAAAAATCTCTCAATAGTTTTACAGCATTGAAAATTAAATAGTTATGTTTAAACTAAATTTTGGAAATGGAAAATATTTTTTTTACTTATGAAATTTTGAATAATTTATTAATTGTTTTTCTAAACGATTAAAATAAATTTTAATATTTTTTGACAAAATTTTCCTTTAATAATCTCAAAACGTTAATTAGTTGCTAAACTAAATTTTGATTACTAAAAATATTTTTATGAACTTTTGAAAATTTGAATAACTTTAAAATGATTTCTATCGACAAATTTTTTCTTTCAACGTTAACGTCACAAATTTTGAAATTTGTTGACAAAAATTACGGATGATTATAAATAAGTTGGTTTTAAACCTAATTTAAAAATACTAGGTGTGTGTTATTACTATGTATCTTATGCAATCATTTTTCTCACAATATATAATAATTACATTAATTATGTTTTATTAAAATTGACAAATATAAAATGAGTAAGATTCTGATTTGAAACGCATTAAAGAAGATTTTACACAATAATAATATTATATAATATACATTCATAAAAACCATAATTTTTATAATGCATTATAACAAATTGACCCAAATTGTATATCTCGAGAGTATCATTAAATCGGAATGGTAATCATTTAACATTGTTATTACATCCAATAGAATTACTAGTTAAAATATTTTTCTTTATAAATCAGATGTGATGCAATTCTATAGTTGGTAGGAAGCAATAAAACATGATCAACCATAATTATATTATCGATTACTTATTTTTAAACTATTATTATTTGTTGCTAAAATTAGAAGTAATTTAATAGTATCATAGTATAGTTTTTTTTACAATGTTTTAAAAAATAGTTCTTAATGACATCAAATATATACAAAATAAATAAAATCATAGAATTATGCAATTTTTTGTAATAAAAAAAAATAAATTATGCATTTATTTTTAGTAGTAAAATTTTCTTAATGGTACAGAATAGATACATTTTAAATTATTAGTTTTAAAACTACAGTATAGCTTTTTTATATTCTTAAGCAAACTTTTAATTTTATTTTTTTATTTAAAACTAATAAACAAGTCAATACAAAAAATTTGTTTATTAGTCCTTTACTTAATTTACATTGTACTTACTCTGTCTTGTTGTACTGAGCAGAATTCATTCACATTCTTAATGAACGTTTTCAATTACATGATTAATAAACAAGAGTGTCAAGCTTGTTCACTTTTTCAAATATGAATGATATATATCAAAACTTGTGAGAATGAAAACGAAATTTATATTATAATTTTTTTAGAAAGTCAAATGTGTGGGAAATATGTCTTCAAAAGCGGATAGTCACTAATTTATGAAAACATTAAACTAAACACATGATAATGTATAATTTTGATTAATGCTTAGTGAAATAGTAGTATCTTAAAAAGAATTGTTTTCAGCTATTCACACTATACACTCTGTGGCCGGATAACAATATATGAATATTAAAATGTTGGCTGTATGTAATAAGTTTGCTCTCTTAACATATAATGTAATTTTAAAAAATACATACCTTAAAAATAACTAAAAGGAGTTATAAAATTTAAAGTTTTGGAACGGATACTTTGTATAATTGTTAATTTAATATTTGTTAACATTTTATTTAAATACTTGTATATAACTTTTTTTTTTACACTAAAATTGACTTAATTAATGTTATTAAATAGTAAATTGAGTTACATGTAATAAGTATAAAATAATGTGTTGCCTACTACATTTTAATATTAACGTAACTTATGTTTTTTTTAACGCGTATTTAAATTTTGTTGTATTGTTGAGGAACACATTTTGAAATGTACATTTGTATTAATTAAAATTTTAAGTGTTTTTAGAATTCTTTCAAAACGTTTTAATAGACATATTGAAAAGTTATAAATGTTTTTAAGTATCAAAGTGAAGTTAGTTTGATTAATTAGCTTAATATTGATATCTAAGTATATTTGCTTGTAATATTAAACACAGAATAAAAGCATTTTAATGTTTGATTTAAAATACTCATATATAATTCTATTGAAACTTAATAATATGTATAATAAACAGAAGTAATTATAAAAAAAAAATTATACAAACTACAATTATTGTAACAAATACAATAAAAGGTAAAAGTAACGCATGATTTTAAGGATGTTACAAATTAACTTTTGAGTTCTGTGGAAAACTATCTGAATCAAAACTAGTATTTTAATAAATAGTAATGATGAGTGATAAATGAATGGTTTGACTACTATCTCAAGCAGATTTTTTTTAACTGATTATATTACCAGTAGTTAGTTTAACTGAAACATTTTTAATAGACTATGTATTCACCAAACACTCTGTTACTAAAGGGTGTTAAACATAAACAGTTTTAAATTCGTAATGTTTTTTTTTTCAAATAATGATGCTTTCTTTTTACAAATAAATTCAAAAATTATTATTTCAGGTAAACCTCAAGTAAGATGTTAATTGTGGCGTGTACCGATTAAATGCATACTATTTTAATTAAAATAATTTTTTCTCCGCTGTACTGCATTAAGATTTTTGCCTCATACATTTTATAATAACAAACAAAAATTATACAAAAACATAATATAAAAAATAAACAATATTGTATATTTATGAGTAAAAACTAAAATTTAAAAAAATAATTTTATTAATATGTAAATCAATCAATTCAATAAAATTATTTCATTTGTACAAAATTTAATACTGTATTTTTACTAATTGCTGAAAATGGTTATCTTTTTGATTGAACTTTATTTAACTCAACTAACAACCAATTCTGTAACACTAAATATATTTTGTAAAAAAATGGTACGCTTGTCAAAGTACTACAATAAAAATTTAAAAAAACTGTAATATAACTAATTAATTTTTTTTGTGTTGTTTTTTGTTTTCATCTATCTTTGATTACCATCACGTCGGTATCATTATATAAACAATTCTACTTTTATAAAAGGTTTATTTTTATTAAAATCATTTAACATGATTTTACAGAAAATATACTATTTTTGTATTTTTTTGGTATAAAGATTTGTTGTTTTTTATTGATTGATACACCTAATCAACTGTAAAACGTAATGTATATATTTCATACAATAGACAATAATCCTTATAGCTATATACCCAGTTAGTAGTTGGTTTTTTACTGTTAACTTATTGTTATTATAGTTTAAGAGCTAAAACCGGTAGATATACCAAGACCAAACAAAACTCGAGAAACAAAACAGCAAAAGAAAGTAATTTAATAAACATTACTACTAAAAACGTTTTATTTTTCAAAAATGTAATCAGCAATTTATAACTATAATTTGGTTATACATTTAGCAATTAAGCATAACTGAAATGCAGCTATATTTACATCTGATGACGGATCAACGTCTAAATTCAAACAACTAATAATTATTTAAATAACAGACCAAAAAATTTAAAACAAGTACAAAATTGTTTTACATTGTCACAGTTTTGATTTGTTTGGTAGATCTGATATAGACAATTTTTGAACCGTGACAGATCTCGAACAATAAATAGTTTGTGGTCAAACAAATTAAATAAATATATAAACAACCACAAAATACTAATTAATAGTATTTTTTTTTTTAGTTTTTTACAAATAGTAATTTTAAAATATATTCGTTTTGCGTTAATAAATAAAAGATAATAAGAGTAAATATTTAAATAAATTTTATTTAAGCAAATTTAAAGAGTATTTGCAATAGTATTTAATTTTTAGATGTGCACACATTTGTATTTAACCCCCCATATGTCATAAAAAAAAATGTTTGGATATTTTTTTTATTATTTCAGATTTCTTATTTTATAATCTGATGACCATATAAGCACAAAAGTATTGATCAGAATACTTCAAAACAACAATATGTAAACCATTTATACTATTTTTTCATAAATTAAAAAACACATCATAACTCAAAATTCTTTATTAAACCAAATACACATCATATTTTGAAAAGTACCGTAAAACAAAAACCAAATTATAAAAAAACAAAAAAAAACTTTGTAGTTCATATATGAAAAAACTATTTGTTTTCTAAATTTACGCAGTTTTGACACAGTAATTTCTTGCAATTGGTATAGGAATATTTCGTTTTGCAATCGCGGCTTCTTGGACATAAATGACTTTTCTTTAGTCTTTAGGGTGATCTTCAGTAAAATTAGCAATATTTTTACAAATTTTCTTTGATGATTGATTTTCTCATTATTCTTTCTTATTGTTATATATTCATCGATAAATTTAAAATTCATCGTTTTTATAAATATTTTTCTAGGCATTTTATAGTTTGGATTGTTTGCTCTGTTGGCAAAAGTTCATCTACGACGTCTACCTCACCTTTAGTAAAGTTGTAGAAACTTATAGCTTCGGGTAAATTCTTTTCACTAGTTCCTTTATCAATTGCTCTATTGTAGTGCATTTTAAGAATCAATTTTTTTTTAACGTAAGATACAAGTGTAAGGTCTTATTGGATGCTAAATAAATTTATTTTTTGCTGCTTAGGGGCTTTACTGACACGAATTTGTCTGGAACGCAATTTTATTTAAGCATGCCTATCAATGTCAATTTATGCTGTTTTAGTAGTTTCATCATCAATTTGTACCTTATTGTGTTCCACTTATTAAAGGTTTTATTCCGATTGATTTGTTTTGTGAGCTTTCCAACAGTATCTGTTGGAAAGTTATTAAGATATGTGACATCTTCTAGTTGCCTTCCTGCAAAAACTTCAAAGTTTAAAATGTAATAGGACCGACAGGTATTAAGGGGTGTATAATTGCTCGCAGTTGCCAATAAATCTTTTCAGTATTACTTGTATAGCAGCTAATTTATTGGTAGCTAATATCGATAATCATAATCAATAATCAATATATAATTTATATAGTATTGTAAATTGTTTTTAACTTTGCTACATTCTGCAACAAAACTCAGTTTTATTTTTTTGCATTCTAGGTACAAAAATAACTATTCTACAGTACATTGTGTGCAATTTTATTAATATTAATAATAAATCATATTTTGTTTACAAGTTTTTTCTTTATACATACTGCAAATCAAATCCAAATGAAATGACATTATACAACTCACTTGAAAATAAACCGTATTTTATATATTTGTCATTGAACACAATAATAATTGTTTTGTGTAAATTTATGTTGTAATAATAAAACTGAAACTAACACATAATTAATTTGTCCACTTGTAACTACAAAGACTATTCTATTCCTAAAAGCAGACAATATAATATAGTGCTATATGAGGGTCAAATTAATTTGAGGTACCAACTGTTTATATTGTATAAGTATTGTATAAGATGCTATATATTAAATTTAATTTTAAATGTTTCTTGTTATAATCACCTAACTAGTAAGCGTTTCTAGTTCATTCAATTATTATTTAAATGTCATTTTATTATGAATGTGTTTCATATCAAAATAATTGCTTTGATATGTTAACACCAACCATGATTTTTACAGTTTGTGAACATATATAATAAGTATAATAAAAGATAATAAGACATTTCACCTATTAAAGAAACGTCAATTGCTCCCTTTTTATTTAATAATCTAATTTTATTACATTTTTATCACCAATTAGATTAATCTCATTTAATGAACGTGCTTTTTTTGTTTTGTATGTTATGGAAATGAAATTTAACACTTTTTTGTATTATTCAATACATTAAAATAATTAGTTTATTTAATAAACTCACCCTGTATATAGCTAGTTATTGTAATTTCTTTTTATGTATACTTTTCCTGTTAAGTCTGGTCATCTCCGGCTATGCTGACCGTAAAAAATACCAATTAGCCTCAGGTCGGCGGATGACCCAGTTCTGCAGGAAATATTATCCAGGACAATCGAATACCAGACATACACTTGACACAGAATTAGAATCTATAACCTCATGCACCGACGACATACAAAACAAAAAAAGGTTGTGCAGAGAAAAATAATCCAAGAAGTTCATTTTTCACTCTTATTTGCTGCCATCTTCCATTTCAAACTGATTTACATCTAGATCCATTAATTAAGATTGGTACGAATCCGCGTTCACAGAGAAAGTACGCCATTGAGACTTGAAAGGTACATTTTTTTATTTGCAATCATCGTTTTTGTGGGTGAAACCGCTCCAAGCATTCCATCAAGTTCATTGTCGTCATATCTTCTAGGTCAATGTCTATGAGTCCAAATGAATTAATTATCACATAACATTGTCGATACTGGAAGGTGAAGAATCGCTTAGTAGCTCAGTTTTATAGTTATTTGCAAAGGAAATTTTACTGTCTTTAACAGTTTTTTAAGTTAGGGTAAATTATATAATTATATATAGGTAAATATAGCTGTAAGAAAGTTAGTCTGAGAATGTCTAATGAAGAGACAAGATTGAAAATTGCTATTATTTTATAAATTATAATAATTTCTTTTTCGATGGAATTTCAAAATTAAACATTATCTTCATCATTAACATATAATTACATTAAAAATATATATTTCGGATTATTCAATTACAATTTAACATAAATCAAACATTGTGTAATTATATTTTAATATTATAGAAATGAAAATAGTATATAGACTTTACCCGGGATAGTCTTAGGTAAGCTGAAGATGCTTCTGAGTGTGGGGATGAAATGAAGCAAAGTAATTAAACTCATAGTTATAAATTTATTTATAGACCAGACCATAAACCAGAAATAATTTGGATAGAAATTAAGATTATGTTAATCGACGTAAAATTGACCAAAGTAAATTCACTATTTGAAATTAGTTTACAAACACGAGTGTCCCTACACGTTTCTAGTTACATTGAATACCCTGTAATTTTTTTTCTATTTTAGCTAGGTATTTCCTTTATTAAAAAACTGTTTTTTCATGTATGTAGATTTTACAAGGTAGTACAACTGATATAATGTTGAAGCCAATTTTCTATAACTAGTTTTATTAATTAAACTTTTACTGTTGACAAGAACGTATCTTGGAACAGGGGTTCTGACCTGAAGTTCACTCATTCCTCCCACAATGGTTTAAAATTATTAGTTGTTGCTATGTTTTTATACCTACTTACTGTTAAGAAAACAATGTTTTTCAAATTTTAAATCTTGTTTCTCTTTCTTTGCATCACAAATTTCTAAATAAATTATGCTGTTTTATTTGTTCTGCTAGTCACCCACTAGTATTTATATTTGTTATAGTTCTGATATTGTATACATAAATACTTAATATTATAATACGGTGATCTAATTGAAACCAACTTTTTTTTTATATAAGTTTAAAGAAATGGTTTTTTTTTAATATGTAAAATATCTTTATTAACTTTTGTTTTATAATGTGTGATTTCTTCACAAAATTTTGTTTAAGAAATATTTGTATTAAAATTTGATGGATAACAATTAATTTGCTGAACAATATGACAGAATAAGAATTAGATCTGTTATGTTTCTTTTGCGATATGCGATGGCTAGCATCCAATTGCAAATATGGAATTTTGTTCTTAAACCATTTGTAATGGTTGTTAGATGTAGTCTCTCTGACAATCAGACACGATGGTGTTCCTCCGCACTCGGCGTTACGTGTAAGACATTTTTTAATCAACGGTTTGAAAGACGTGTAATGGGTAGTTAAAAACAACACCTCTAACCGCTTAGATCTTCAAACTTAAGTTGTCTAGATTATTATTTGTGATGTCATATGAAAGATCTCGTACTAAACACCATCAGAGATTGTTGAAAATCTTAGTAAATATTAAAAGACACATTTTTGAGGCAGCATAACTAATTTGAAAAAACAATGATATATTACAGATCTCTTTTAAATTTTTTTTGAATTATCTCGAGAGCAACGGTGGCTATTTTAAACAAATTGTATAATAAATTTAAACTAAAATAAAAATAAATAAAGGTTTTTCTAAAATTATAATTCTTTTTTACGCTAGTTTGTTCTTACGAAAGTTGTTGACCATCTTGGCGGCTATAAATAGTTTAATTGTAATTTTGTATGACTATTTTACATCGCCACAGTCTTTAATGAGACCAACAGCTTATTAAGTAACTTTCAAACCACCCTGGTGGATAAAGAGTTATTAATTAGTCCTGTCAGAGAAACCCCGGACTGCTCGCATGATATGCAAAGGCTCTACCATTGAGTTATCACACAATTTGCGTTAATATTTCTTTTTTGTGGTTTAATTTTTTATTTATCAAAGTTTCCAGGCACTTGTACGATGCTATTTGTTTCGTGTGTAATTTTTGTTTTTTTTTTAAGTTGATGTTAATGCCAATATCCATGCTTTTAGCACTTATGTTTACTGTTTTATTATCTGTAAAAATAATAATCTGTCTACCACCCAGGTAGTGTAGTGGTTAGCGTACTCGACAGCTACAGCAAGGTCTCGGGTTTGCTTTCCCTATTTGAAGAGTCAGATTTTCTGGTTAAGAAAAAATGTGTAGTGATGAGTACGCTTTCTTTTGGATAAAAAAAAAACTTTAGTAGATTCCGTGTACTGCTTCAATGTTGCGTGCACGTTAATGAACCTAATAATTTAAGTTTTTGAACTTGCGGCAAAATTTCTAGATGTGGTAATCTTAACCTCTGGCGTTAGTGATTAGCTTTAGTACCAGAAATAGAATGACGTTAAATAAAAAAAGTTAAAAAAAAATGTTTGCATATCGAATGTTGTTTACGTAGATTTCGATAAATGAAATACTTTCAAGTTTTGTCATGCAGCGTCTAACAAAAGATTTTTATATTTTTTTTGTTCTGTCAAGGTTCTAAATTTATACTTATTCTGATGTCTTAGTAATCAACGGGTACATTATATAGTATTTCCAAAGTTTACTGTGTCAAACGCTTTGTAATTATCTACAAAACAAGTATATAGGACTTTGACTTTTGACCAATTTAACTCCATTTTTAAACGTTTACTAATTAATATGTAATCTATGTATTTATATACTTTGTAGCATTTAAACATTAAGTTTGCAACAACAAGTTCTTCTTTTATGCAGGACTGCAGCAGTCGGTCTCTTTTTTTAATTTCTCACTCTATTCTAAATAAATAATCTGCAACATATTCTTCATACTTTCCTTTGCTAATTTTGGATAAAAATTGCTTATAACTATTGAGCTGCCCGAATTTTTGACCGGCGGTCTCAAGTTTTTCCTAAAAGATTTCGATTAGCGCTACTTTCTTGTTTGCTATTAGAGCATAGGCATGTATGATGTTTAGTTTTCCAAGAAATGTTTGCAGAAGCAGTAAACAATTGTAAAATGAAAAAAAATAATCACTGCTTTTTTTTTGTGTTTACCATTATCCCTATTCTATTCATATGATGATTATTGGTGTGATTGGTTTGCCGGAATGAAGCCATTAAACTTTACTGATTTCAAGGATGTCTAGCTTCATTTTAGTAATCTCTTTTAAAAAAAAATTAAGTTTTGTTCTTGTTTGATACTGCGCACATTTTAGGTTGCTATATGAATATGCTGACTGTGTGTTTTAGTTTGATTTTGTAGTATTGCAACCAGACCAGTCCGATTTTTTATTTAATCAATTTTGGTATATTGGATACAGCTGCCTTCCACCATTCTATGCCATTAACCAATATATTTGGTTTATATGGCTTTTGAGTTTTGATTCCTTATGAACAAAGAAGTGTCCAGCGATTGGTCTATAGCAGCTCAATTTAGGTCAGCCACTGTAGAAGTGTCAGTTTTTGTTTTACGCGGTGTATTTTAATTTTAAAAGAAAATTAAGCATTTTAATGTAAGTTTTTGTTAATCAATAAAGTTTTTCTAATTTTTTGTACTTTTACAACAAAACAACCATTTGATATTTTATAAGCATTATTTTAAGCAAAACGTTAGGTTAATACATATCTTGTTATATGTATTTGTATTAATCATACCCAAACTATAACTTTGTACGCTGGCTGACAAGAAAGAAAAAAAAAAGAGTATTTGAACTAAATTTATCAAGTCTGCTTTAAAGTTTCCATTTCAACAAACTTTGTAGAGTTTTTAACATTATTTTTTTTCTTGTACTACTTTTGAAGAAATGAGTTGTAACTTCGGTAGCTTCAAGAAAGAACTTTGAAGAAAATAAAATTGGTAAACATATTATTCTAGAAAACTAAAGTTTTCTAGAATAATATGTCATTAATGCTTTGTAAACAAAGCATTAATGACTAAAAATACGTAAAGTGATTGAAAAAAAAATACAAAATATAGCAGTTTATAGTAAACATAGCTAAAAAATGTACTTTTATAAATAAAAAATGCATATTAAAGGCCAGGTTTAATACAAAAAATATATATATTTTTTTTTAATTTGCATAAAATAAAGGCAATTAAATGAATAATTAATTAAATATAAAAGTAAAATTAATTTCATAACAATAAAAAAATATTGTAAATAAAAAATATATAATATTTATAACCCGAATAGCTAATTAAATTATAAAACATTATATTTCCACATATTAAATCATGATAATAAAATCCTAATAAATCAAATGCATGTTGTATAATTAGTTTGTTATGCAATGTGGAGTTCTCTATGAGAGATGATTAAACTAGAAACACCAAATCCAGTGCATTCACTTCATGCCATGTTGTATTTCCTTGTATAGCAAACTTCCTTGTAATTTACTTTAAATGTCAACTATAATTATCTAATGTTATATAAAATAAAATTGTGATGATACCATGTATTTATTAAAATCAATTACGAAAGGAAGCAGTAGTCTAATTGAAAAGTATTCAACACAATACCCAAATTGTTGATTTAATTTGTTTATTATACAATTGAATGATTATTGTGATGATGGGTTAATTGCGTAATTGTTTACGTTCCCACGAGTCGAAAACATATCTTGTTGTGCATCAATATACAAAAATATGCACGATCCCATTCGAGTTTCGGTCAATGCAATTTAGAAAGTTTCTAAAAACAAAGCATCCATTTCTCAAACTTTGGTAATATTTTATGACGTAAATTACTACAGCAAACCCTTGTTCAACCGATATAAGATTGCCGCTTTTGAGCTGTCAGCACCTTCATAATATTAATGATCGCACTATCATATTATTTTCTCATTATGATTTTTGTATATGAACTTTAAAACTTAGAGAATAATTTTTCTTTTCAGTTAAAATATGCTTCGACAAATTACGCTCCTCGTTTTTGGAGCCGCAATGGTGATGGCTCAAAGAAGATTAGCGTTACCAGATCCAAGAAGTTGTGCAAACAGTAAGTTTTATTAAGATTGTATTTTATAAATATTATTCATATAACATAATTTTAAACTGAAATAATAATAGAAATATATAAATATATACGAACATTTCAATTTCATCACTTTCTATTATTGTACATAATAAATATCAGTAATTAAATACAAGTCACGGGCATCATTTATATTTAATACCAATCATACTTTCTATGCCAATAACTATTTATTATACCTTACAATTTGTATTAGTTCGATTACCTTTTTCGGTACTGCATGTAAAATTTAAACAGTTATTTTAAAAATTACATCACGTTTACGATCAAAATTAATCTAATAATGAAAAACAACGGTTGTAATACATGATCTTCACAATTTTTCAACAAATGGAACAAAAAAGGTTATAACTTTTTCTTAACATTACACAACTAGAAATGTACACAATTACGATGAAAACAATGAAGAATTCAGTCATAATTATCACTTTATATTAAAGAAATATCATCTTGTGAAAAGATTGTTATTTTTAAGAGCAAAGTAGCTTGCGAAATTTTAATTAATATTAACCAAATTACGTATGAAGATGTTGAGAAATACATTTCGTTGATTGTCTATACTGTGCACATAATTAAATTAAAATTTATGCGAGAGTTTGATGTGTAAGATTATGTAAAGAAAACTTGCACAAGATGTACATCTTAATTATACGTCTTTTATTAATAAATTTAATGATTGTAATAGAAGTAATTTGCTTTTTATGAAATTATTACAATTTTTTTATTTAATTGCTGTATTTTTTCTAACAATTGAAGTTTATTTTGATTGTCAATATTTCTAATAATCTTATTTGAAATTAATCAATAATTGTGAAATTTTATTAGCATGCCCATCATATGATGTAAGTTTCACTTATTTTTGCAATCTCATCAGTGGGAAAATACAGGTTATTGTACTTCAGCTGCTAGTTATTATTGTAGAAGTAAATTAGTTAAAATATTATAAATTGTAAAATATATTTACATAGTTAAATTTAATGCACAATACATTTGCGCTTATGGCTATTGCATAATTTGAAGTACTCTTTGTTTCAAATATGTTATTTTCGCTAATATAAATAAAATTAAATTTGACATCTCAGAATAATAATAATTTTATTTATATGCAAACAGGTGTGTGGTATATGTCTTCATAGGTTATTGTGAAATATAGAAATTAAATGCTTTCCCTTTTATCCGTCAACAAAATAGAGGAAGCTCCTTTCTTTATTCAGTTATCAAAATTACATAGAAAGTGCTAATTGCCAATACAAAAATTAACGATGTAAATTCTATAGATGTTAAAATTTCACAATGTTATTCACACATTATAAAAATGTGGTAATAATTTATAACAAGTTCCAGTAGACGTAAATAATTCTTAGGGTATTAATGAATCAATTTTTTCTCCTCATAAAATAATAAAATGACAATTTAAAAAACAATTTTTTTTTAAATTTCTTCTGATATTCTTTGCTGCCGTCGACTTAGCAACTTTATTCGATTTATTCGACAGTTAAAATATGAATTACACTATTAGTTTTAACAATTATCTAAAGCAATGACTTGTATTTTGTATAAGATTGTATCACTAAAGAACAAAACAATATTATTTTAAAATGCTCCCAAAAAAAAAACAATTCCTACATGTTGCTGAATACATTTTCCATTCTTATAAAACACAAAAAAACGACTGCGATCAGTATTTAACAGAAGTAACATGACGTGTTGAAAAATGTTTACTCTATTAATCTTTCTTATGCTTCTTTTGTTGTCTTTAGGTATTAAGAATCAAATTTAAAAACTGATCTTTATCTGTTACATATTTTACTGGTAGCCTGCAACGCACTTTCTTTATTAAAACTGTGTTTTCATCTGAATGTTAGTTAAAAACTTTTTTCACTGGATGAAAGAAGGTTCTTAAAAGTCTTTGATAAACGCTCAAAAACCTTCTCGTTGGTATAATTATTTGCCTGCACATTATTTCTTGTGGTCAGCACAGTTTGTTTACTGATATTTACTTTTGTTTTATCAGGTAAAAGAGATAAAAACGTTTGGATCTTTTTAATATATGATGGAATATCTAAATCGGATTTATTCAAATAACGCGTCTTTTGTAAGCTAGTCTCTAATCACAAACACAAAGTTCCGTGAATTGATTGCAGTTAAATGACTGCAGATAAATTAAATGCAGTTTACTGTGGCCATGCAGACGTAGTAAATTTTAAATTTGTCAGTTTTTAATTGATTACTAAAACTCCATATTTTTTACTGAATAAATATGGTTTGTAACAATTTTTTGTTTTAATTTCATGGTGACAGTTAAATTAATATGTTGACTGGAGATAAACTATCTAGTAAACACTTAAAATTATTATCTAAAGATAACTTGTGTTTTGAATAACTGATTTTATTTTATTTTATTTTACTATTGAAAATTTTATATTATATTTATTAAAGTATAGAAATTTTCTCACTGTATTAAGCTATGAAATACTCACACAATTAATAAATAAACCTTAAATAGAAAAGTAAATTTCATTTTTGAATTTCTATTCTTAGTAGAATAGTTTTATTAATTTGATACTTTTTTTGAACATATTTATTAGAATAAGCTGTTTTTGCCTGGTAGGTAGATTTTTAAAATATATTGTTCTAATAAGTCTATGATCATCTTTTATGAGATTCCTGTAATCATCTAATGAAACAGGATATATTTCAAAAATCCTTATCAAATAAAGATAATATTGTTTGCGTTAATAGGAATCGATTTGTCAGAACTATATAATAATTTAATCACTATTTAAAGTTTTTTTAAAATAAACTTTTTTTGTTTGTATTATATTTGAAACAGAAACATCTAAAAGCTTCAAACAAACTTATAGAAATATTGTAGAAATTTATTATTAAATTATATACACATTTGAAGAACTTTTTTCTGTAACTTGGTTTAGCCAAATATAAAGGTTTATTAGATAGTGTCTAGAAACTTACGAGGAACACTATTAGTCAATTTCCACACTTTGCTAAGTTTTCTGAAATGGCAAACAATAAAAATAGACTAATTGGTGTTAAAGTTCTCAGCCAGTTTTCTGGTGGTCTTCTTCCACAGTCGCTAGAATCCGAGTTTTGTTATTTTTGAAACTTTATAAATTTTGCAGTTTTTAACTATTTCATTAAATATTTTATGATCGGATATGATATGAATAAAATGTTGCAATTTTCAACAGTTTGTAGCATTATTTTGTTTTTTCCTAATAATACTTTTGATATTTTACATTTGTTATTTATTAAATTTTAAAAAGATGTTTACATCTTTTAACAGTTTATGACCAGATTGTCCTGATAATTATTTTTAACTTTATATAATTTTGCATTTTTTAACAATTTATTTGGCTATTTATTAATAGAATTTGGAACTTTTTTATTTTTTATTTTTTCACAGTCGGATTTTGGTACTTTCTAAGAGTATTTTAATGTTTTAATGCCGCATTTTAAAGTTTTAGAAATTCCTTGAAAATTTTTACACGTTTTAACAGTTAAAATTTTTAAACGACCTTGGTTAGTTTAAATTAGAATAACTATCTTTTTCATTTTATGGTATTTTAAATCGTACTGCATCATCGTTAATTATTTTCAATTTTTTAAACATCTAAGAATTCACTGTATTACTTAACGTATTCAATTTTTACTGATAATTACTATACAAAATAATTGCTCAAGAAAATTTTGGATACTTGTTATAATAAAAAATGATGGTATATCAACTTAATAGAACTGGCACTTGGGTAGTTAGTCATGGTAGTATTATTAAAAATTAAAACTTGCTTAATTTTTTAAAGAGAGTTTCAAAGAAAAGTCAAGAACGTATACAAATTAAGTCCATGTAACTAGTAGTGCCATCTTTCTGTTTACATTCAGAAGATAAAAATAGATTTTATGATTTATGAACAAATGAACAAACTGCATCTATAGTTATTTCTTACAAATTGCAATTGTTTCTGAAACGGAATGTTCATACAATTCTTATTCTAAATATTAAATTGATTATTTGATTCTTGTTTCGTTGTGTGTATCGTATTAAACATAATTTTTAATAACTCTATTCAAGTGTTTTTTGTTTTAATTTACACAGTTTTCAATTTTTGGCTGCTTTAAATCAACAAATCATTTAATTCTTATAATATTTAATACAAGTTTAATATAAGATTGAAAATATATCCTACAGTGGTTAACTCAAAATTGTTGATTTGATAAGAGATTTTTTACTAGTGTCGTTTGTAACATACATCTCTCACGTGTTTTCAAATATCTCTGATTACTATTTAGATAGGTAATCAGATACAAAGTTTTTTAAATAATACCTAACAACATTCAATATGTTATTAATAAAGTTTTAATGAAATATACAGAATACGGCTATTATAATAAGAAATGGCACTTTGCTTTAATTGATGACAGTATTTAGTTAATATCTCATGTTAGTTTAATATACAAACTCGTTATTTACTAATATTTCTTTAATATTAATAGGAGTTCGCCATGCCACCTACAGAGATGCTCGTGGAGTTACACATTCTTACTTCTTCAGTTGGGAACATCAACCCACAAGAGGACTTGAAGTAGATTGGTTAGATTCCCGTAACATTTGCAGAAGACATTGTATGGACGCTGTATCTCTAGAAACCCCACAAGAAAATGAATTCATTAAACAACGTATTGCCCGTGGAAACGTACGTTATATCTGGACATCCGGAAGGAAATGCAACTTTGCAGGCTGTGATCGTTCTGACTTACAACCCTCTAATGTCAACGGATGGTTTTGGTCTGGATCCGGAGCTAAAATTGGACCTACATCTCAAAGAAATTCCGGAGATTGGAGTCACACTGGTGGATATGGTACACCTCAACCAGATAACAGAGAAGCAGCTCAGGTAATTTGATATTAAAATTATTTTAAAGCTTGAAATTTGGATATTTTACTTTTATTTTTTTCTGTATTAGTTTTTAAAATGCGCTGTCTAATTTACTAATGTTGCGTGATAAAATATTAGTGAAACATGCAAACCATGCTTGTGTTTCCAAAGTAGTATAAATGTATCTATCCTGCTCACACAGGTTTTAGTACCTACCAATAAATTTTTTCTTGAGATTTGGAGATAACTGATAGCCAATAGTTTGTGTGTAAACAGGGCAGATATATAAGATATATTTATAGTTATATACAAACGTCTTGCACCTTTTACTAATAATCTCTTACTCTATGAAACCAATATGCTATTGCAAAACAAAATAAGCCAAGTTGCTAAAACATTTTATAGTGTCATTTCCAAGTTTGGTTTCTATCACTTAACGTTTATTATTCTTATATCAATTTAAAGATGCAAAAAGGATTTGAAGCTTAAACATAGGCAATAGCTCAAAAAATATCTATTTTATAGTCAAATATTAGTACAGGCAGTTTAAATAATACAAGAAATCTTTTCATAATAAGTGTGAAGGAAATTTAGCTGTTGATTGACCGCTGAGTAAAAGTTTCAGTGATTGATAGAGAAATGAAATGTCAAAAACAAATGTTTTTAAAATTTGAAATAAAGAATTGAAATTGAAAAGTGTTGACACAATAGATTACTAAACTGTTCAGTCCCGAACAAAAACTGTGTAGATAATAAATGTGCTAGGAAAATTTGACTGCTTTATCCCAAGATATAGAATAAGATGTTTTCTATAAAATTGTAACTGGAGATGAAACCTGGGTACATCACAAAATAAAAACCCATGCATTGGATTTATAAAAACTATTTAAAAACACACAGTTTTTATGAGCAGAACGTGATGGCTACAACTCTTTGGAACGCTGTGGGGTTTCTCTTAATTGAGTATATGCCATCATCACCATTGGTGTTTTGCTTTTTGTAGGTTCTACGTGCTTCTCCTCCAGTTTTTTCGGTCTTCCAATTTTTTTATTTCACTGTGCTTTCTTCTCCTTACAACATCAGTCGTTTTTTTTTTTCATTTTGGATTTGCATTCAGCACTTTTTCAATCACGTTTTTCAATAAACAAACTTTTTTTAATGCATGCTTTTCTCAACATTTCTTCATTTCGTATCTTGTCTGACCACTTAATGTTCATTAATCTTCTCTAGAGCCACTTTTTCGATTGTCAAAGTTTCGTCCGTATTGGAACACTCCCTACAAAACATTTCACAATTTTTTACAAGTTTATATCTAATTTGCTACTCAAAATCTTATTTTGCCATTCCTATGCGGACCCTTATTTTTCTATTATTTCTCCAATATGCCACAAGAAACTACAATAAGGGTAATTGTTTATAAAAATACAATTAAAAACTTAAAAGCGGACGTACTTGAAAAAAGATCCACAATTATGATAGAGCTGCAGGCTCTACCGTTTTAAACTCTAAAAAAATTGAGCTAGTAAGTTCTATTTTTGTTTAATTTTTTGAAATAAGTTTTAGGTCTGCAATCATAAACATTGCTAACCACTTTAATTTAAAAATTTGACTCTTTTACTCTTTGTTGCTAAACCTTTCCAATCAAGTATAAATTATTATAAATAATGATTATTTTAATGCAGTAAAGAGCACATTCGCGCAAAAAAGAAAGTTTTTGGCCGATTTATCAATTTGGCACTGCTCGCATTAATAAATCAACAGTAGTGTTGTAATTAAAATAACATTTGTTTTAAAAACATAAATGGAATAGAGTTTTAAAACACAAATACGAGGTTTGGTAGCCAATTAAATAAAGAAGAAAACATTATAATAATAAAAAAATTAACAATATTTTTTGTGTATTTTCTTTACTTATTTTATAAAATCTGTTGATGTTAATTATTAATATTATTATGTAAATAAAATAAAAACTAGTTCAACATGATGTTTTAACATATCGAAACTAGTCTGAAATAATAATATTAAATTAAAATCATTTATTTTGCTTATATAATAAATAATAAACATTCTTCACACAACAATTAATTACTTTACCAAAAAATATTCAGTTTTTTGATAAATTCCGCTAACGGTTGTAGCATGCCGATCGAATCATAATAACTTTAAAATACCTAGAATTTTTATACGCAAATTAATTTAAATTTTATGTTTTTTTTTTTCAGGGCAATGATGAATCGTGTTTGTCAATTTTGAACAACTTCTACAATGATGGAATCAAATGGCACGACGTAGCCTGTCATCATGTGAAACCATTTGTTTGTGAGGACAGCGAAGAATTATTGAACTTCGTCTCATCCCGCAACCCAGGAATTCGTCTATAATTTTTTTAATGTATTATTAAGAATAAGATTTTAAGAAACACGTACCTTACTATAATTTTGATGCAATTCTTTCTGCATTAAGCTTATAGAAATGAAAAAAAAAAAAACTTTCAGCATGTGAATATATCGCTTCCATTTCTTTCCTCAAGTTAGGTGTAGATCCATTACTTACCTTGTACCTTTCAACTAATTTAAATTATATAAATATATTATTTTTATTTATACGACAGAAAATTATTTATTTTGTTTTATTTATTTAATCCAGTTTTCATTAAAGGTTAACAATAAATAATAGACAAGAAAGGTACAGAAACCATTAGTAAGCCAAAAAAAGTTTATCAAATAAACTAAAACTTATTATAATAATAAGAATAATGTTGAGTGTATTTTTTTGTAGCAAAAGTGATAACTTACAAAGTATACTCAGCAGCATCTGAAACAACACTAATTCTTTCAAATTCTGTTCAAAATGGAGTTATTTGAACCATTGCCGATCCAAAATTGACTAACGACTTAGATATTTTACAACATTGACAAAATGTTTTTATTTTTTCTAGATAGTTTTATATACATTGTTTAAAAAAAATACAAGACATATTGCTATTTAACTAATATTTACTTGTAGTACAAAGTTTGCTACAAATTCTATCAATTATTGACAGTTCAAAAATGTAAGACCGACACTTTTAAGAAAGATTTTTTGAACCAGACTATTAGCAACTACAATAAACTTTCAATTTCATTATTTCTCGAGATTTATAATGCGCAACTATTCAAGATCAATGCTTACAGGCCGCTTAGATATTTTTATATAGTTGTAACATATTAAGTAATTCCTCAGCTTTTTTAATGTTTAAAATGTAATAATTTTAAACATTAAGAAAGTTGAGTATATTAGTAAAAGCAATAATGAAAACATAATATTCAGTTAAATGTAAGCAATTTGTCTTAACAATGCGTACAAAAAATAATAAACACTATTATATTATGTAAACGTATAAAAAAAAGCAAACAAAAATCTTGTTTTTAGATGCATGGAGACCATAAAATAGATTCTACTGTTTTTGTTCTTCTTTGCTAGCTGTTTACTCGCCACTGCTGGCGTTTTAGCCTCTTTTCTGCTTGTAATGCTGGCAACTTATATTACAAGAGACCTACAACAGTTTTAAGTAGATTCCGAACCACTGGAGAGATTCATCATTACATCAGAGAATATTTTAGCCGTAAAACCCCACGCTGGCAAGGCAAGTTTTTTTTTAAATTGAGGATATTAAAATCTATACTTTGCATTTTTGTTAAACCAAAGAAATTTGCATTTTGGTGGTTAAATTGATCATTGTAAAATGCTGTTCCAAATACTTATTATATAAAAAAAAAAAATTTAAAACAAAACAAAACAAAAAAACAAACTACTCGTCCATTAATATGATATGACTTGCTCTCATCCACTCGTTCAAGTGTGCGTCATTAAATGATTAGATATTACTTCCTCTTCTTTTGACATAAAAACTTCCAACGCTTGCAGAGAGAAGTAGCCAATTTCTTGATGACAAACATTTGGGCGAGTTGATGTGCACTTCAGTTTAAACTACTTAATGGTAATCATAAATTAAAATGTCCAACTCATCCACTGAAATGTTAATTAATCATAAAATTGATATCAAGTGTTTGTCATCAGAGGATTGGATATCACCATCACCTCTTTTGACATTGAAACTGTTAACGCTTGCAGAGAAGAAATTCTCCAATTTCTAACTACCACTTAAGTAGCTGAACAAAAACCCTAGTTTAAACCATCTGTCTATACTTATGTTCTAGAATGACTCATCAAGTCTCCGTCGTCAAGGAGTAGAATGTCACCATCATCTTTTTTGATATAGAGATTTTTAACGGATGCAGAGAAAAGAAACTTTCAATTTTATAATAACTAAAACTTGGGCTTGTGAAGTAACCCAACAAACCACCCGCACCTCTACCTTTTCCTGCGTTATAAAAAACGTTACTAAAGCCTTAGAGTAAGCTGAGCTAAAAATAAGAAAAGCAATCCGAATAAAACCAAGGGCAACTGATCAATTCATTACCCTAATCAGAGTTATATATTCTGACCCTGATACCATCGACACAATTCTAACCTCCGGACTATATATATTTAAGACTCTCCACCTTGCCAAACTATTCCTTCCCTCTTCCCCCAACCCCTTCAATGCCTCCGATGTTTAAGGTTCTTCAAGTCTCGTAAACTTTGCCACAATTCCATCATTTGAGGTACATGCTGAAGCCTCACCCCACTCACACATGCCAATTTAAGGTGCTTAAATGCACTCTCTGCAATTCCACGGACCACCACGCTGCATTCTCCCACAATTGCCCTAACCGCCCCACCGCTCCTCTAACAAAGATTTCTCTCAAAACCGTGAATAAACTCACCAAATCAGTTAAAGTAAGAGAGGCCAGGTGGCCAGCACTGTAAATTGATACTCGACCCAATGCATCGGGCTTCAAACCTGAATCCACTGCACGAGCAACATGATCTACATCACCTGTAAATCCAACCCATAATAACAGTACACCCTAAAACAATTGCTTTCCTTATCACTAACCTACTTTAATCTGACAAGACCTCCTCCTTGCCCTTCAGAATAACGGAATACGCAAAACTAGTTAAAACTGATACAGTCGTAATTAATAAACAAAAACAATATGTTAAAAAAAAAACAACTTTAATACTAAGTTCTCTCCTGTTTTTAATTTACATTAATGACCTTGATTTTAATATAAAATTAGCTACAACGTTAGTATACGGCAATGATACAACACTTTTAAAGAATCAAGCAAATAACTACTCTAATATGTTATAGACTAGTACTAAATAGCAATAAATCTAATCATATTAAGTTTTCTTTTAACAGTATGGCCAACATGAAAAGTGAACATTTACAACCTAAATTAACATGAGAAGTACACATTGATATGATAGCAAATAAACTTAACAAGAACATATACCTGCTAAGAAAAAATGCTCAAAACACAAATCATTATGTTACAAGAACTTTTTATTTTGCATATATACACTCTGTTTTAAGTTACAGTATATTAACTGTTTCTTTAGTATTTGTTCTTCAATTTTTGTTTGTTTTGGATGTTATATGTCAAAAACAACATTTCATAGCAAGTACGACAAAAAAATATTTATAGCTACAACACTAGAACCAACACAAATATAGTATTACCTACAGTTAGGCTAAGCAAAGTTCAAAAAAGTTATGAATACCTTTCTATAAAAATGTACAATTACTTACGAACTTGCATCAGAGAATTACCAAGAAAAAACATCAAAATTGTCATTGAAAATAGACTCTGCCAAGAAATTCTATATAACTAACTTTTTTTTACATACAAATTTGAATGTTATTTTAAGCTGTATGTGTCTTGTTTTGTTATAATTTTTTTTTTGAAAGTAGTCTATTTTGTACATATCCAAAAGTTGCAAAACTGTTTTGTACATTTTATCTATTGAGCATTCAATTGTATTGTATTGTTTTGTGTTGTGTTGTGTTGCGTTGCGTTGCGTTGCGTTGCGTTGCGTTGCTTTGCGTTGTGGTGTGTTGTGTTGTGGTGTCGTGTCGTGTCGTGTCGTGTCGTGTCGTGTCGTGTCGTGTCGTGTCGTGTCGTGTCGTGTCGTGTCGTGTCGTGTCGTGTCGTGTCGTGTCGTGTCGTGTCGTGTCGTGTCGTGTCGTGTCGTGTCGTGTCGTGTCGTGTCGTGTCGTGTCGTGTCGTGTCGTGTCGTGTCGTGTCGTGTCGTGTCGTGTCGTGTCGTATTGTATTGTATTGTATTGGTAAAAAAAATCGATTATCACATTATATGTAGAAACAGCAATGACTCCAAAGTTGTCGTTTTTGTTAAAATACTACAAATCAAGGTAGCGGTTGGTATGGTCTTAAGCACCTAAAACTCTCTTCCACACATATAAAATGTTCACCGTTTCTATCAGTAGGCATATTCACATAAATCTCATCACCAGCCTTAAAATCAAAATCATAAGAAAGATTTTGAACCTCCTTCGCTGGCACCCTTCATCGGCACTTTCAAACATTATTTATTATACACCTTCAGCATCCTCAAGGCAAGTTTGCTAGCTTCGCTCTGCCGCGCTTTTCTTTCCAGCTGTATTATTCATTTTCACTGCTCAAGAAAGAAATTTCGCTACCCGCCAGCGGTCATTCTCCAGCACGCGGAAATAGGGACGCTGCTTGCTCACCTCCAAACCTTCTTAATAATTAACTTATTAAACTACTCCTCCTTTAAAAAATTAAATGTTCAACGACACGTCCTTTTTAAACCATGTAAATAAATATCTTTATTTGTTCCCTCTTACACTAGGATCAGTGTAATAACTTTTTTAATTTAATTTTTTTTGTACCATATATATGTTTTCTCTCTATTCTAGAAAATAAAAATCTTGATGTATTTTTTTTTTATGCTAAATGATTAAATGTGGTAAAGGCCTTACGCCTATAACTACAGCCACCCACTATATGTAAACCTCAATGTAACCTGTCTCTATATAATACATGATTGTATCTAAATCTAAATGATCCAGTAAAAACCAGTGCACGTAGCAATAATTATGCCTAAAAAAACATAATTGTTCAATGACATCAAGCAACGCAACTTGAATAAAAGCAAACGTTATTGATGGTAAGTAATTTATAAGTCTAGTTTAGGATTAGAATATAGTTCACTTTGTAATTAACGTATTTCTAATATACCTTTATTTTCTTAAAATATAAATCTTGTCTTCCACCACAACCAGGATGTAGCCAGGAACAGAGAAGAGTCGTGCTGACTTTCAAAAAATTTTACATTTTTATCAAATAAAAAAAATTAGCATTCATTAGAAATAAGAAAGAAAATAAAGAGTAAGTTATTTTGTATTAAATTCTGCTAACACCTTTTGCCCACAAACCTCACCCACACTGTTTGAGCTAGCGAAATTTTAAACAAAACACACAAACAGTAAATAAAACACAAGACATATTGGCATCTAAACAAATGTTTATTTATAGTGTAAACCTTGCTAGGAATTATTCAATGGCAGTTCAGAGATGTAGATCTAAAACTTTCATGAAAAAAAAAATAACGAATTTATTGTTTCGCAACACTTTTAATAAAATATTAAGTATTTAATTATGTGTATGCACATTCCATCACACCTCTACCAAGAAATGTTATTTAGTTTTTCAATGATATATGATCTTGTATGATCAGCAAAAGCAGCAAGGTATATTAACTTGCAATGGCGCACTAAGCGTCACTTCATTATAACAAGTAAAATGTAAAACAAATATAAATTGTAATAAATAAATAAAGTAAACATTTAAAAACATAATTGGTGATTGTTAAAATTTAAAGCAATTTTAAAAAACGCTGGTAACTATTAAATTTTTAACTGGAATAATAAACGGATTTGTGCGTATCGTTGTTTAATCCACTAGAATACTTGAAGACACCGCTCATCTACCAAGAAGCCCATCTTCTTGAAGTATTTGCCGGAGACCGACATCGAGACCGCCACCGCTTACTCATCACCGCAAGGCATCATCGCATCAGAAATGCTATTTGCACCGATAACACTGTAAGTCGATCCCATTTATTTCTATCCCTATATTTTTTAAGAAACATACAATGGTTTTATTTATGTCGAGAGATAGAAGTCCAATAATTTTAGCAATATTGAAAATAACATTTTAGACGATACTGAAAGTGATATCGAAAACGAAACCGAAAATAATATTGACAATAATATTAATAATTCAGAAAATATTTTGAGCAATAACACAATGGCTGAACCGACTAATATAGAAGTTCAACTCGCGAAGGACATGGTCCCCGATTATAAAGGAGGATTTTTCCTTAATAAATTAATAAAACTTTCAGATTGCTTTAAAAAATAAGGGAGATTATTTTTTATAGCAATCTGAAAGTTTTATTAATTTATTAAGGAAAAACCCACCGGAATGTTTATTTAATAAAATTCTTTTTGAAAGTGTAAAAGCTAAAATACAAGGTGAGGCTAGAGAAATATTAATAAGTTCAAATTGTACAACTTGGGGTCAATTAAAAGACGTTCTGATACAAAAATACGGAGACCTAAAATCGGAAAAAACATTGGTACATGACTTAATATGTTACCAAAATCAAAACGAATCATATGAAATTTATTTTGAAAAATTAAAACGTAAATTGCGATTAGTAGTAGAACATGTAAGTCTGCGAGAATTAAATAATAATATTTTATTACATAAAAGAAACATGTAGGAACATCAAGCGCTTGCGACTCTCAAGGCCGGTGTCACTGAGCCCTATTGTACGCATCTCCTTAACACCACCTGCAACACAATTGAAGCATGTCTCTATGAATGTAGGCGTTATGATAACCACGCGACTCAAATATCGTTTATGCATTTTCTTCGCGGAAAAGCAAAAACACAACAAAATTATTTGCAACCAAACAAAAATTCAAATACTTTATATAAAAATAATGAACATTTTGCAAATAAAAATTATGTTGCACCAAAGCAATTTCCAAATTTTCAAAACTTTCAAAGACCAAATAAGAATTTTCAAAGTTTTCAAAAACCTAATCAATATTTTCAAAAACCAAATTATAGCTTCCCCAGAGGTCCCATAAACATGCCTCAACCGCTAAGAAATAAAACAAATTTTCCAACCAATTCTCAAGTGTTTGGCAAATCAACAGTAAATAAACCTACCCCTATGTCTGTAGTAACAAACAACACTTTTTGACATATGAGAAATCAATCCATACAAAATAGGCCACATTATTTTAAAAATGCAACACCTGCAAATTTTATCTTTGAAGAATTATTTTCCTCCGATACGTTGGAATATAAGGAAGAAACTGACGCCGAGAATATAATTTATGATTCCCACGCAAATACACAGTTTAATCTAGGTCACATGGATAACGAAAATAGCAATGTTTATCAAGAACAAACAAATGATATTATATATTTGAACAATAATTGATTAATTCTATAGGAATTAGTAAACCAAAATTAGCATTTATTACAATACCAAGTTTCAACTTAAAAATTTTAATTGACAGTGGCGCAACAAATTCTTTAATGAATCTAGACCCTGCTCAAACATTTTTTAAAAATTACTTATTTCACAAACCATTTATAGTTAAAAGCTTAAAAAAAGTTGTAAAAAGCGACAAAAACATGCGATACCCTTTACTTCAAGAATTTAGCATTGATCATGACACTGAGTTTAGAGTAATAGATTGGCATGACAGATTTGATGCTTTGATCGGAAATAACGATTATAAAGCATTAAAAGCTTGCAATAACTATAAAACTGAATGTTTAGAAATTGGTGACATTAAAATACCATTCTTCTTTGACATAAACCCAAATAATTTTAAACCGTTTCAACAAACATCAAGAACTTGTATAAAAATACCAGTTAACGTTAACAAAAGACAAGTATTAATTCCAGAAACCACAGTCAGTGACGTTACAATTTCCGAATCAATATGTAATTTTGAAAATAGATTTTGTACTATTCCAATTGAAGAAGAACAAGAAAAATTTATTTTGAAAAACAACCTGAAGTAACACCGCTTACTAATATAGAGTTACGTTATCATGAAATTGACAATCTAAATAACAAAATTAATGTTGACAAAGTGATAAAAACTCAACATTTAAATCAAGAAGAAGCAAACAAACTTTTAAGATTATATAAATCGTTTAGAGACATTTATTATAATGAATATGTCAATCTAAGCTTTAGTATTGCCGTTAAACATAAAATTCGTACAACTGACAAAGATTCAGTATATAGTAAGTCATATCAATACCCATATTCTTTGAAACAAGAAATTCAAAATCAAATCTAAAAATTGTCAGAAAACAAGATTATTAGACCATAAATATCACCATACAGCTCTCCCGTGTGGATTGTCTCTAAGAAGTCAGATATCCCAGGAATAAAATAATGGCGATTAGTCATTGATTTTAGAAACTTAAACAAAAAAACTATAGAAGATAAGTACCCTTTACCAAGAATAGACAAAGTTCTTGATAAATGTACCTACTTCTCAACGCTTGATTTAGCTCAAGGATTTCATCAGCTTGAAATAGATCCTTCCTCAATTGAAAAAACTGCTTTTTCAGTCAACAATGGACATTTTGAGTATGTCAGAATGCCCTTTGATCTCAAAAATGCTTCTAGTACGTTTCAGCGTGTTATGGACAACATTTTGAAAGAATATTTATATAAATTTTGTTTCGTTTACATGAACGACGTTGTTATTTTTTCAAAATCACTACATGAGCATTTAAATCATTTAAAGAAAATTTTTGAAAAATTTAGAAGTTTTAATTTAAAGATCCAACTAGACAAAAGTGAGTTCTTAAGAAAAGAAGTACAATTTCTTGTCCACGTCATCACACCAGAAGGAATAAAACCTAACCCAAATAAAACTATAGCTATAGAAAGTAATCCGCTACCAAAAACGGTAATAGAAATTAAATCATTTCTTGGTTTGATCGGATACTATAGACGCTTCATTAAGAACTTTGCAAAAATAGTACAACCTTTTACTAAATGCTTGAAAAAAAAATTCCAAAATTAATATAAATGATACCGAATATCTTGAATCATTTAATAAATGTAAACAACTTTTAACAAATTCACCAATATTGATCTACCCAGATTTTGAGAAAACCTTTTGTTTGACAACGGATGCATCAAACACTGCTTTAGGTGGAGTACTATCACAAGACAACAAACCCATCGCATACTATTTAAGAACATTAAATAGCGCAGAAAGAAATTACTCTACAATTGAACGAGAACTTTTAGTAACTGTTGAATGTACTAAACACTACCGTCCACACATCTACGAAAACCACTTCATAATTGAAACCGATCATAAGCCGCTTGTATGGCTGTTCTCAATCAAAGATCACAACTCACCACGTTTAATAAAATGGCGATTAGAACTTGAAGAGCTAGACTATGAAATACGCTACAAGAAGGGAAAAAAATTACGTTGTTGATGCGTTGTCACGTATAAAAACTAACACTAAAGAATTAAACGACGACATTGACATGTTATCTATAACTCCAAATTTTGATAAAAATGAAGATTTAGATTCAATAACCAAAGAATGTGACAAAGAAGAATTTGAGTGTGATTCAAACAACACCAGACATACGTCGATTTAAAGTCCTACATTTTCAATTCCAATAACTGACAAACCTCTTAATCATTTTCTTAACAGAATTATTTTAGACAAAGCTGATAAATTCAAGGTAGAATTTACAATACCTTTTAATAAATTAAATTATCATGTTACCATAAGATCTGGACAAGAAAATGAAAATTTTATTCAATTTTTGAGAGAATACATTAATCCAAGTAATTTATATGGAATTTGTTTTAAAGATAAAACCCTGCCTTCTATAAGAACAATACAACATCTATTTAACAATCAATTTCAAATTACAAAAACCAATAATTATTGCAAGGATGTTACTAATATTAGCAAAATAGAATTAAGAAATAATAATCTATTAAGCTATACGTACATAGTAAAATCCAAATGCAAAAATAATTAACATGTTTCAAAATCAAGAAAAAAACGATCAAACAGGTTGATAAATTCACCTCATTTGCAAATCGTTTAACACTTAAATTCACACAATTTAGAAATAATTAAAAACAATATTAATATTTAAATAGGTAAATAAAATCCTCTTCTCCAATGGTTTGATAAAAATTATTTTTATTTTTATTGGAGAAGAGGATTTTATTTACCTATTTATATATTTAAAACTCCAAGTAGCAGACCCCACATTTCTAATATTAATATTGCTTTATCCGCACTGATATCAATCAAAAGCGAATTTGAGTTACAATCAATTTTACAATATTATATTTATCTAAGCCAAAAGTTGCTTGATACTTTAAAATTAACAGAACGAACAATCAGTCTTGCTTTCAATGAAATAATTAATTTAGAATTAATTTCAACTGAAGAACTTTTAGACATAACAGACCATCTGTCGGTTGCTCACAAAAAGAACGAATTGTTAAAATTAAATAAATTAAAATATTAGAATATTCAAAATTCAAAATGTTATCAATTAAAAACACAATTGTATGTATCTTATACTTTCCTATTGTGAAATCCCAAACTTACCAATACCATAGAATCTATCCCATCCCAAACGACAAGATGCAGATTTTGGTACCACCAGCAAAGTTTCATCTCATTGGATCAAACGAAGAACTCTGGACTACCGAGAAGTGCAACAAAATTGAAAATAAACTTTTGTGCCTCGAAACTCCGCAAAGTAATAAATGTTCTTTGGAACATCCGGAACATTGCGTATTTGTTTTAATCAAGAATATTTTTAATTTTTCTTTTCAATTTAATACTAAACAAGTATTAGTCTCAAGCTCTGATACTATTGAAGCTTTTGAAGAATGCAGTTCTAGTGTAGAAAAGTTTATTGTTAAGAAAAATGCCTTACTTATGTCAAATTGCAAAATTATTGTTAATAACAAAATATTTGAAAATTGTAATACATCATATAATATAACAATGCCAGAAATTAAAAATGTAAGTTTTTAGATCAAATTTGAACTACACTTAGAACCAAAACACCTTGAAGATGTTAATGAAATACTAAATGACATAACAGAAATCAAAGAAATCCAATTAAGGCCATTGGTACATGTAACCCATTTGTCAGTAACCATAATAATTTTTGTATCAATTAATATTTTAATAGCTATAATAGGCTATAAAAAGAAATGGATTAGTTGCAAAAAGATAGTCCAAAAACAATCAAACGTGGACGTTTTATCTTAAGGAGAGAGGAATTATGTGTATGCACATTCCATCACACCTCTACCAAGAAATGTTATTTAGTTTTTCAATGCTATATGATCTTGTATGATATATATATATATATATATATATATATATATATATATATATATATATATTTATTAACTTGCAATGGAGCCGCTAAGCGTCACTTCATTATAACAAGTCAAATGTAAAACAAATATAAATTGTAATTAATAAATAAAGCAAACATTTAAAAACATAGTTATATGTTCAAAGTACTGTTTAAATCCCATCTTCAACAAGTGTGGTTTTACTCGTTGAAATTTGAGCTTGTTAAGTAAATCTTAATCACATTTTGAAATTGAAAAAAACATGAAGTGTTATTGAGATTAAACATTTCGTTTAAACGCTATAAATCAATTAGCATATGATTGCTTATCAAACAAAGATTAGGTATATCAAATCTTAAATCATTATAATTGAAAACACTTACCGTAAAGTTTATGTATTTGTAAATATTATTAATCAACAGCATTTTAGTATAAAACTAACTGACATAAATAACTACAAAACTCATAATGAAATCAACTTATTTTTTACTAACCTTTGTTATTTTAGGTTACTCAGCTGCTACCAATTTACAATGTAAGTATTAACATTAATTTAATTAAATATAATATTTATTTTATAGATAATGGTGGTATTAAAAATTTGGAGCGTATTTATGAAAATGAGATGAATGAGACATTAGAATGTGTCCGAAATATTTTGATAACGGGTGTACCAATTAACATTCCTTCATTTGCGCCATTGTATATTGAAGATGCAACAATTCATTTTCCCATTTTGGAAATTCCAAACTCTATGTAAGTCAACTTTAACTAAAAAATGCAAAACATGTATTTATTAAATCGTTCGACATGTTAGAATTAATACAAATCAAGACAAATATAATAATTAATACAGATATTTATATTTCTATAATAAAATAAAATCTATTTGTTAATAATAAGAATGTATTATCAATAACGTTATATAATTTAATTTACTTCAGAGAATTATTGGCAAACGTAATTTTTAAATTATTTGTTTGTTTGTAGTTTTTTTGTAATGTTGGTTGTTCTTTCGTTACTACAATCCATAGTAATAATTAGAATAATGTAATATTTATATTATTTAGGGGTAAAATAGATTTCAAACGTATGTATATTAATGGCATTACAAAATGGATATTAAATAATTTAGAAATTAAATTTAACGATGGTATTGGAATGGGAGCTACAATTCTTGCAGAAATTAATTTTCCAACTTTAAGTACATCTGCTGATTATCATGGCGATATAGTAGTTAATAATAATAAATTATGGGGCACTGGTCGTTTCACAATGGAGTTGAGAAATTTGTTATTTCAAGTCGATACTAAACTACTATCAACCAAACCAATTTCATTAGAATATATCAATCTAGTCCCAACTTTAGAACACTTCAACGTAAGTGATGTACAATATTTTACATTAGCTAGTCAATTAATTATTAAGTATAATAATCATTCTTTGTAGATATCAATGTATGGACTTTATCACAATGATACTGCAAATGATATAGTCGTTCAGATGTTCAATGATGGCGCTGTTGATTGGGTAAACAAAAATTCAGAAAATATTGGTGCTTATTTAAGGAGATTAATTAAAGAATATGTGGATAATGCTGCTCAAAATGGTCTCCAACAAAAAATTAATATTATTTTGCATCATTGTCCATTACCATTTGTTAATATATTTTAACACTAATAACAACAATACTAATATTGATTCTTCAATCATATTAAAACTAAGCAAATAAACCACTAGTTTATAATAATAATAAAAATATTATTAATATATTGTAAAAACATTAACACTTTCTTTTTAATTTTTAAATGTGAAATTTAGGAATTACTTAATATGTCACAACAAAAATACCATTGAATTTGTGAAACTACACTAGCTAAAACTCACATCACATTGAAGACTAGATTTAAGCAGTCTGTGAGCATTGACCTTGAATATTTGCGTCTGTTAAGTTTTCGAGAATACTGAATTTGGAAGTTTATTTTAAAAGTATGGTTAATACAATCTGTCTTAAAAGTTTTTACGTCATTACGTGTTGTAAAGTATCTAAGTCATTAGTAAGATCATTAGTCAATTTTGGATCGGCAATGATCCGAATAGCTCGTTTTTGTTTTGAATAATGTTTAGAAAAAATAGTATAGTTTCCAATGCTCCTCCCCATACTTAGAAACAACTTATTTATGGATCATAGTTCTCAGTCCCAACATCTCAGCGCTTGATCTAAAGATTCTAGACTAAAACGAGTGAAACACTTGCATCCCGACCGTTACCTTAGTTTCTAGTATTTTAAATAATTTTGTTTTGTTTTTATTAAACTTTATATAGAAATAGGAATAACGCTAAAGTTGCTGTTTCTGTTATAATAGCAGTCGGAATAGCTTGAGTAAGAGTATTTTTCAGATAGCAGTCGGAATAGCTTGAGTAAGAGTATTTTTCACTTAAAAGACTGCATTATCCAAATTACTTTTTATAATAAATTACAATTAAAAAAGCGCGTTAATAAAACTATTCAAGTAAATTTAAATTATTTGTTTATTAGCTGATTTGTCTAAATTTGTTTATTTCAAAAAAAATTGTATTTATTTATTTATTTCTAAACATCATAATACATAAATAGTTAGCTAAGAAGCAAAGCGGTCACAGCTAAAACACAATCAAAGCGAGTGTTTTAAAACCGCGAGTGACTCAATAATACTTTACGCACGTATGTTACAAAACGATTAAGGGCCGGTATTATAAACCATTAAAATCTGTAGATTTTATTTACTAACCAAGTAAATCTTTTTAATTGGCTGATTTCGGTATTTGCAATTTCTTATTTTACGAATAGTTAATTTAGATTTATAATACCGAAATACGTTTATTCGTCGAATATATTTAATTTGAGATTTGTTATTCGGTGATTTATTTTGTCTTTATAATACCGGCCCTAAATCTAACTAAATCTAAATTTAATAAAAGTTCTGTTTCTAATTATCATTTTACAAATTTAAAAACGTTTCCTAAAAATTAATTTTAAATACTAACGTAGATAAAATTTGAGTTTCTCCCATCTGACGTGTATAATTGCCAACTTCTTTCATCTAGCTTATGTAATTTGATTGGTCAATTTGATATATACGTACGCCATATAGCATCAAAAAAGCTCAACTTAAAACCCGTCAAGTTCAGCAGTAGTTAATGCTCCCGGGTAACAAATTTGGCTATAACTAGACTCTATAGTACAAAATTGTGTTTAATGGCATTCTAGAACGATTGGTCACAGCGCAGAATCTCATTAAAATAAGTTTTTTTTAATAATAATTTTTTCTTTGTGGTATAAGTATAACATTTACATCTACATCAAAATTCAATGTTAATGATAACATAATAAATGTATAAAATAATTAATATTAAAATAATGGTATAAAAAGATCAATAACAAAAATTAAAAAAAAATAAAATAATAGAAAATACATTTATACAATATGAGTCATATTGTATAAATGTATTAAACAAACAAAACAAATTAAAATTGTTTGGCTAACAATTTGCAAATCTAAGTAAAATTTAGTAAAATGTGTAAATTTACTAATAGGAATGTAGAATGTAAGAGATTCAAGTGATTCAGGACACTTTACTTCAAATATCACTAGACCACGCAAAAACAAAAAATCTGATCTCTTTAGAACCAAAGTTTTAGTGACAGTAAATTGTATATTAAAGCAATGTAATTGCAACCAAAATTGCCGTTTGCACCATTATTCCTTAAAAGTGTTCCATAACTAAAAGGCACTTACAATAAATTGTTCCTTAGTTTGGATTTATATTGCACCACACAAACACACATCACTGTATAAATTTAGTCAAATTTAGTCAAATTTCTGATATTATTGCAATTGAGTGCAATATTAACCACAAAAGTTTAAAGGTATGTATATTTGTAAATGTTATAAATAAATAGAGAGAATATAATGTTTGTGTTTTTACTTTATTATTACACAGTTTCAGAAAAATAGATCTTCTTGCAAAAAGAATTCATTCTGCTAATTTTACATCTAACAAAAAAAACTATTTTTTAATTTAAGGGGGCAGTTTGATGAGTGTCATAAAACTACGAGCAGAAGTCATGCAATTTAACTCCTTTTTAAAATCGTTTTCTTGCAACGTGTAGAGAATGAAATTTGCAATCTAACAAAGCATATAAAAATCTAAAACCTTCAATTGTCTATTAAATTTTGAAATTGTCTTGTAATTTTTTTGTCAAAATATTTGCTTAAACTTTAAGAGTTATACTTCATTAAACATTAAACTTAGTAGACTTTTTATTGTGTTATAAGTTATTTTTCTAAAATAACATTTGTAACAGTTCTGCTCGTAGTTGTAAATGTATGATAAAATGTGAAATTTGAAATTTCCGCGTGTATTAATTTTTTAACAGTTTAGTACTGCTGCTACATATTACATATTATAAATTTATAGGTTATGGCAGATGGCGGTTTGATAATATAATATAATTGTGATTACAATAATATCAAGATACCGTCCGCCATAATCTGTTAATTTATAATACCGGGCATTAGTGTGACGTCACACGACAGTGCCGCTATTGGCGCCAACAACTATTTTATACATAGGTGGAAATACTTGTTGGATTTAATTGTGTCGTTATAAAATATATTTTGCAATCTAATGCACCAAAATGGATTAATATTATATTAAGACATATTTTGATGTACAATTTGTATATATTAGATGATACAATTTTAAATAAACACATTGAAATTCGGAAATACAACATAACCTCACAGACATTGTAAATATTTAATAAATACTTTTTGAATTCAATGTTAATTATACTGTAAATTTGATCAACTGCAACAAATTATTATTAAAGTTTAGGTTTAAATATTTATTTAGCAAATTTCAAGATTTCGTAAATTTAGTAAAAAATATTAACTAAGTAACTAAATATGTAAATATGTTAATATTAAATAATGAACCATCAAACAGTTTTATAAATTTTATAATAACATATATTTATATTTTTAAATTTGCTAGTGGTAGTTTGTTTTTATTTGATAAACGTTAAATTTTTTGTGCTTTCTTCTTTGTTACTGGCTACATTCTAGTTGTGGTGGATATAAAAAACAAAAACTAAAGTGTAACAGATTATCGTTGGAAGACAAGATTTATATATTAAAGAAAATAAAGGTATATTAGAAATTCGTTAATAACAAATTATTTATTTTGGCATCATTATTGCCATTATTGCTTTTGTTAGATCATTTAGATTTTACAACTATGTATTATATAGAGACAGGTTACATTGATGTTTACATATAGTGGGTGAAGGGTGCCGGTAAAGGAGGTTGAGAATCTTTTCAAGGCTTGCAATGGGATTTATGTGAATTTGCCTACCGATGGAAACGGTGAACATTTTATAGGTGTGGAGGAGGGTTTTAAGTTGGTGCTTAAATGTACCCCGGAGAACCTTGAACAGGTTGAATTGTTGGCAAACTTGCAAGCAAATTACCGAGACAGTTACTGAAGGGTTGATAGTGAAGGAGAAGGTGATGCCCAAGTAAGTGATTTGATTAATGGAAGTCCTGATTCCAAAAGAAGATGTAGATGATATGGGATTTGTTGTAACAAAAGTAGAGGTTGGGATTATGGAAGAGGATAAGTTCGTTTTTTTTTTTTTTGGTGTTAGTGGTGAGCTTTCATTTCTGGAGCTACTGTTGGAGGGTAAAAAAGTAGGTTTGAAGATGTTTGCAAGCGATCTCGAGGGAGTTATGGGATACCCACGCCGCGGTTTTATATGCTTGGGTGATGTCTAAAAAAATAGCAAAGAGCACTTTTTGGTGTTAATTGGAGCGTACAGGTCTGTCATTAGGTTGAAGATAGCGTGACGGGTTGAGAGGCGGCTTTGTCGGCTAAGTTTAATGTTCAATAAAGTATAATTCTTAAAGTTTAAGCAAATATTTTGACAAAAAAATTTCAAATCAATTTCAAAATTGAATAGACAATTAAAGGTTTTAGATTTTCATACATTTCGTTATATTAGAAAATTTATTCTCTACACGTTGCAAAAAAACCGATTTTAAAAAGGAGTTAAGTTGCGTGAGTTCTGCTTGTAGTTTTATGACATTCATCAAACTGTGCCTTTAATATATAAATATAAAAGTGTTGTTAAAAACAAAAAACCAATGGTGCAACTTGGCGTGACAAAAAAAGTGCTTGGTCAAAAGTCACTGCAGAGTTCAACTCTGTATGCCCTAACAACTTGCATCAAAATGTAATCCTTAAAGAAGGTATACAACAATAAAAAACGAAAGACCCAAAAAGAAACTGCTGTAGAAAGACGGGAACAACTCAAAACAGGTAGTGGAGTACCTATAGCTGTCCTAAAAAGTAATGAAATATTGTTGGACATTATCAATAAAAAAACAATAAGTGGATTTTCAAATTCCTTTGATTCTGATGTACACAATGTCAGTTCAAAAAATAAACGAAATGTACATTCGGAAAATTTGCCTATTTCACAGGTACACAAAGTATATATTATTATATAAAATGTCATTGTTTAATAAATTTTTGTCGTAAATTTCATAATTAAATATTAAAAAGAAATGTTTATGTACTCAAAAGACAAAGAAAATACTACGGAAAGTTCAAAGCCTGTAAAAGACACAAGGCTTCTTATCTTAAAAATTCCATAGACAAAGGATTAAGTAAAGCTTGTAACAACACAAACAACTGAAATAAACGCAGAAGATCTTTAGCAAACTCATAGCTCCCAAATTTCTAAAAAATACAGTAAGCTTGCAAAACTAAAAATTGAACTAGTCAGTATGCAAATTAAAACATTAAAACAAAAGAGCATCTTAAAGGCTAAACTTTTAAGTTTGGAAATTGAAGCTAAAAAAACTTTAGATAAATATTTTAAATAAAAGAAATTTCAGTTCTTAAACTTAACTTAAAATTTAGACATTTTTCAAATAATTGATATACAGGGTGCAATGACGGACATTAATAAAATTAAAGTATTATATTAATATTTAACAATTTGCATTGGGAAAATTATTAAATATTAATACAATAATTTAATTTTATGAATGTCAGTCATTGCCACCTAACTACTTCCTGTATATTATAAAATTTATGTTTGGTTTAGTCCTAATTTTTCCATAACTATAATAATTATGTACCTTGTACCTGATAATGATTTAAATTATAGAACAAATTATATTTCATAGTCAACATTATTTTTTTTGATAAATAAAGTTTTATTTATTTTTATTCCTATTGTAAAAATTGTTACAAGCAAAGTTATATAAATATGTATATGTATTTTATGAATAAATTACAGTTAGTTAGTCTAGGTAAAAATTCCAACGGAGAAGTATTTCCTTTATTAATTAAATTGTTTATAGGATTGAATGTTATAAGTACTATCACCTTAAATATAAACCATATGTAATAACCTATATAATAATTATTTTTAATAAATACAAACCTAGCAGTATACGGTTATCAAATTCATTAACTTCAAAATTTTTTTATTCGAGAACTATTAAATATTGTCGCATCATGACCTGGCCATCTCGAAACCAAATCCAAAATTGTCATTTTACTATCTGAAACTACCTGAACATTTAAAGAAAAATAATTCTGTCTATTCCAAAAAAAATCTTCATTATTTCCACCTATAAACAAATTCGTATTTTGCAGGAGTTGTTTAATAATCATTAAAAATTACCAGGTGACTGAATTTGGATGTGGGTTCCATTTATATCACCAAACACCATTGGAAAGGCAGCAATATTGAAAATCTCATAGCATTATTGTCTTTTTTCTAAAATTGTTTTAGGAAAATTTACGTATGTCGGGCGCAGTCTTGCTAGTGCCATTAGGGAAACAATTTGAACAATTCTACAAGCCGTAGATACATGTGTTCTGCCAAAATCACTAATACTTAATTAATAATTTCCGGTGGCATAACACCTTAGTGTTATTAAAATCTGGTTTATCGGAGAAACTAATTTATTTCTGAAATATGAAAATTATATTACATTAACAGAACCGTTCATACTTATCATATGGACATTCTGAATCATGTTCAATTTCTTCGAGTAATAAAAGTATAGTGTCCCTAGTAAGGCAAAATAATTTAAAAGAAAGATAGGTCACCCATTGTTTCAAGGTAAATGCTTCTAGTATAAATTTGTCGAGAAATCCCAACTTCTATTATTTCTAATACCCCCACATCATCTTCAAAAACTGGATGTATTTACTGTTATTAAGTTAAGGTGACGTTCAAGTCGCAAAATTTTATGACTTAAATTTAACCGTCATTTAAACCTTTAAGTATTTCTTAAAAACTTCTTTAAATTTAAGAAATAATTATGCAAACGGGCCTAAGTGTATTTGAAGATAGGTCAGTTGACATCCTATATACAAATCTCAGCATTTTAATATTACAATTACACATAAAACTTATGTGCTCAACAAAAGTAAGTTTAAAATAAAAAACTACTTTTTTAATTTATGACGTTAATAGTCTTCTTAGGCTGATACGCCAAAAATCTTAAAAAAATCTTAATTTATAACTAGCATCTTGTTATCAATATTTTGCTTAGCGTTTAATTAAAACTGATTTCAAAACATTTATTAACATTAAATAAAAAGTTATTAATAAGACACCAATCGTTCACAGATTCTAAATCACGTTATAAAAGTTAAAATTCATCTATAATTTTTTAATAAAATTGATTTTTGTCCTAAATTGATTAAAATAAATGTAACTATTAGAAATAATTATATATAATAAAACAGTCAAAAAATCATTGATAAAAGCAAAAATAAAATTGGTCCACAGTGTGATCCCTAATGAACATTTGATGAAACTAAATTACGTTGTAAAAGAAAGTTATTATTTTTTACACACTATGTTCGATTTTTTTATGAAACAAGATAACCAAGAAAACACTGCATTATACTGTAACATTTGTATTAACTAGTCGTAGATCACATATATAATAAAATGCTTTGTACACCCTCCGCATCAAATTGTATTTTGTGCATTAAATATAACGGAAATAGCCTTTACTGCAATTTTCAATATCAATGCTGTCAGCAACCAGAAAGTTTTTCATTGTCATGTTTTATAATAATAAGTTAAAGTATTTTATTTGTCTACAAGCATCAGATGAAGGTTGAACTAAAATTAATCAAACAAAATCTACCCCACAACTATTTAATTTTTCTATACAGTGTGCTAACTCAGTTTGTTTTCCAAAACCATTTTTCACTTACAGTATCTCCTAACGGCGCTTTCCAAGCCTCAAGCATTCTTTGCTATAAAACGTATGTCATTTGTCCTTAAAACACTTCTGATCTGAGTCTGTGTAACCATAATGGCACTATAAAAAATCATTGTGCATGAGAAGAGAAGTGTAATGAAACAATTCCAAAAGTTTTAATGACAACGCAATACTATAAACATAAAACGTGTACAGTTCTTAACTGTAATGATTTAAAGAAATAGATCATTTATTATCTCTATATCTGGACCCTTGAACCAGAGTACGGTTCTGATATTCTACGGTTGCTTTAGTGGTTATGGATAAGATAGAGGAAAAAAACAAATGTCTCAAATATTTAATCATTTTACGCGATTTAAGCATGTTATGTGCATTTTGTTAATATTTATTTAATTGTTACAATACAATTACATTATTATTTCTTTCTTATCTTATATAAAAGTGAACATTTTTTTATATTACGTTGAGAGGAGATCTAAAAATGTACAGAAAATACCGTACCACCTGTTACATTTTGTTTAAATGGCAATATGCGTTAATTTTTTTTTTATAATAACCGTATGTCCACGGTTTGTACAAAAATTTCCACAACACTGCGCAGATGTTGCATTTGCAGCCTCAAAAATATTTTTTTGTTAATTTTTTTTAAATTGTATATGAGAAAACAGAGATTTAATAATTGTTTTTAATTGTTGCTATGTTAACTGGAACATAACCTACTACATTATATTAAAAAGAAAACACAGAGTATGCCGTTTAAAAAACTGTTGATGACGTCATCACATGAAACATCACAAATTTAAAATCGAAGTACGGTCATTTTTAAAATAAACTAAAAATGCAGTCAAAAGTTGAACAAAGTTATAATTTTAATTTCAAGATGTAATTCTACTTACAGTGGGTAAGTTGCCCAAAATCGGCCGGTAAATAAAACTTTCTGTGATGAAAATGAGCTGTTTTTATTAACTCAAAAATATGATTTTAAAGTAGAATTTGTTTTAATCTGCAAAATTATTATTATTTTTTTATTTTGATTAGCAATACATTTTTTTAACTAAACACTATCTATACTCTACTCCAACCAGAGCCAAATTTAAAAACTTTGTTTTTGAAAGTAAAAAGTTGCCTAAAATACATGGTTAGATTCATAATATAATGGAAATTCGAAATAACTATATGCTGCTATTTAGAAAATTAAAGATGATATTTTTTGCAAAAATACTAAAAACAGCATACATCGTAGGCAACCAAATATACACTTAGTAATATTGAAAAAAAAAACGCTAAACCATCACCATAAACATAACACATTTTTTTGTGGTTATTTATGTAATTATAAATAACTAAAATAAATACAAAATACATAATACACAATGATAAATTATTTTAGAACTTTATTAAAAAAAAAAAACAACAGTTTCAATGATTATAATATATAAATAAATAAATAAACTTAAATAAAATGTTTCAATTTTTTAATTGACAAAACTATTATGAAATTTAAGCAAATCATGTTTTTATACGGTTATTCATTATTGAAAATGTACAAGAATGAAAGATTAAATTATATGTACAGTAGTGTTTACACAAGAACAGAATGCTATTATACAGTAATATGTAGTAAATACTCATTATTGCAGAGATACAATCAATAAAGATGAAACAAATTGTAGTTTCTTCAGTTGTGCCTAAATCAATTTAATAAAGCTTTTCCTGGTACAAGAATTTCAAATAAAACGCTTGCAAATCACAAATTATTGAACGGTTTAAAAGAATAAACTGCGCCCTTAAAAGAAACCACCTGGCAGGCCATTCATTTTAACTAAAAGGGTTGTTCAAGATATATGTATATAGCGTTGTCTAGAGCAAAATTCCATAAAAATCAATGAGAAAACTATCTGCCCAAACTGGTGCTTTATATAAAAGTAGTAAAAAAATCTTGCATAAACTAGTCGCATATTGCAACAGCTTCAACAAACATTTAAATAATGATATTATATTGAACACGACCTTCAACAGTAGCTGCGTTTTTCGGAAAATAACCAGTCCGTAATTCATATTAGTGTAATTTTTTGAAAAAATCTATGTAAAATTATTGTGCGGTATCGTTCTACATTGCTTCATAAAAAAATATAGAACAATTTATTCTTTGCCTTAAAATTGCAACCCAAATACCAATTTTAATTAAGTGTAAAATTGTTTTATGCAAGTTATAAAAACTGACAACAAAAAAGGATCCAATATTTCATCATCAACTTGTAATTTGTGATTCACAGCCGTTTTATAAGAAGTTATTGCATCGGGAAAAACTTGTGCCAAAGAGCCATCCTCATTGATAGTTCTACTATAGCAATGAGCTTTTATTATAAAGGCATTCTGTTTTTGTGTAAACACTATTGTATATAGAGTTTAAACATCCAATTCCAAACCATTTCTTTAAATGATATATACTAATTACGGTATTGTGTTTATCTATAAAAAATCGTTTAAAGATAAATAATCATAATTAAAATACATTAATAATTTTGCACATTAAACCAATTACTACCATAAAATCATACATAATAAATTGTTGTAAATAAGAAATTAAATTTTAAGATAATAAGAGCATGGATTTTAAATAAAATAATAAAAACCAAAAGTATGTTATGTAATTTCACACCCACGCCACTGGATTAAACTTAAATCATCATACAGGGTGTTAACGAATAGGGGTTACAAACTTCTAGGGTGAGTAGAGGGGTTTATTTGAGACCCTTTTTATTTATAAACTCATAGACAACCAATTCACCCTAGAAACTGAGTCAAAAGCTTTTTTTTTTATAAAATATTCAAAATATCTCTTTTAAAAGTTTAAATTAAAAAAAATAATAAGATATAAAAATTATAGGCAATTAAATTGTCCATCTTTTTTAATAGCATATCTGAATCTATCTCTAACCGTACTCATGTCATAAATCAAAGAATAATTTTTAATTTTTATTTTGTAATTTTTGTTAAAAATCATGCTTAAAAAACAAAAATTTAAAAAAAAATTAGAATTTAAAATTAAAAGCCATTCAATTGCGTTTCTTACACCTAATAACATGTTTTAATGTAGCTCCTACCGATTGTGTGCTATTAAAGAAAAACTTCAAGGAGAATATTTTTTGAAAATGAGATATCTCTTGTTGTTCTTTAATAGCAATCGGTAGAAGCACATTAATCCGGCCATAAAACTCTTGAAAAACACAAAACTCTATTCATAAAATGTCAAAAATAACAAATCCGGCCATAAAATATACAAATATTGTAGTAAGTGTAAAATTTTATTTGAAAAATGGCAAGAATAGTAAGATCCACAAAAGCCACAAAATTTTAATATTGTCAAAACGCTCCAAAGATAAATAAAAGAAAAAAGCAAAATCCAGTCATAAAATATTAAATTATTGTTAAAAAATGCTAACATCCAACTATTAAAAATTTAAAATTCTACTTATAAGATGTGAAAAATACCAAAATCTAGCCCTAAAATAAACTGTTAAAAATAATGTTACAAAGCACTAAAATCCGCTGTTAAAAAATATAAATTTTATTCTTAAAATGTCAAGAATAGTAGAGCTATAAAATATCAAAATATTATTAAAAAAAAACAAAATAAACGGTTGAATATTGTAAAATTTTATTTCATAAATAGAAAATTGCCAAGAATAGTAAACCCCGCTCATTAATTTTCAACATATTGTAAAAAAAAACAAATCCCGGACAAAAATAATTGAAAATTGCAAAATCTATTCACAAAAAGTCAACAATATGTACAGAAAAAACCAAAATCAAACCGAAAATGTTAAAAAAAACAAAATTTTATTTAGAAATCAATATATTGTCAGAAAGCACCAACATTTTGACATAAACTGATGTAAAAAGCGTAAAAAATTTCAAGAAATCTTAAAAATTAAAATTCGACTATGAAATATTAAAATATTGATAGAAAAAACCAAAAATCTAGTGATAAACTGTTGAAAAACGTAAAATTTTATTCATAAAATGCCAATAATACTAAAATCATAAAATATAAATATATTTTTAAAAAGAAGCAAAACCTGGCCATAAACTTGTCAAAGCAAAAAACACTATTTATGAAATGCAAAATTTGGCCTTGAAACATCAAAATAATGTCAGAAATTACCAAAATTGAGTCATAAACTTTTGAGAAATGTGAAAAAATTCATAAAAACTTAAAAATAGCAAATTCGTGCCATAAAACATCAAAATATTGTTATAAATAGCAACATTTTAATAATAAGTGTTAAAAGTGCAAACTCTATTCATACAAAGTCAAAAACAGCAAAATCCGCATATAAAATATCAAAATATTATTAGAAATAGCAAAATCCGCCCTTAATCTGTCAAAAGATGTAAAATTCTATTTATAAAATGACAAAATCCGGCCTTAAAATATAAAAATATTGTAAAAAAACACCAAAAATTGTTCAAAAACTGTCTGTCTTACAGTTCTCTGATTTATTTAACGTCGGTTCCTACAGCTCCAGCAGAACCCCGCTCACAACCACTGAGCGGTTGTGGGCAGTGTTCTTTTCTTAGAGTTTAAAGTTTTAATAAAAAGCGCCAAATCCGATCCAAGATTTCTATTCCGCACTTAACCACCATACACATAGTCTTATAAATGTTTGGGATTATGTAATCACTTTAAATATGCCGCCTTTTTAAAAGTGCACCAAACTATTTACTCTGTTTTGACAGTTCAACTTCAACTGTACAAAAAACAAAAAACTACAAAATTCTGTTCATAAAATGTCAAAAATTCCAAAATCCGCTCTTGAAATTACCAAAATCGAGCCATAAACTGTTAAAAAGCGTAACAATCTTTATAAAATCTCAAAAATAGTAAAATCCAGCTATAACATATTAAAAATGTTGTTAGAAAAAACCAAAATCTAATAAACTGTCAAAAGAAGCAAAATTTTATTCATAGAATGTCAAAAATAACTAAATCTGGCTATAAAATAAGAAAATGCTGTCAGAAAATTTAGTCACAAACTGTTAAAAATGCAAAAATCTATTTATAAAAAATCAAAACAACCCGGCCATAAATGGTTAAAAACTGAAAAAATCTGTACATAAAATGTCAAAAACAGCAAAATACAGCTTAGAAATTTTAAACAATTGTCAGAAAGCAGTAATACTGAAATAAACTCTTACAAAATCTTCATAAAATTTTAAAAATAGTAAAACAGTTATAAAATGTTATTAAAAAGAACCAAGATCTCACCGTAAACCGTCAAAAAGTGTCAAACTTGATTTATAGTGTCAAAAATGAAATAGAGCTTGTATGCTTGTGGGCTCTTCCGCATTACAGATAGCTACGCTACTAAAGATAATCAAGCCAAATATTATTACAAATGACATTAATTATTAGAAATATATTAAATCTATCCGGTCTTTACATAAAAGTTTTATAAACTATTTAAATAATATATTAAAATTCAAAACGTAAGAGTTGACAAGTTTAAAATAAATGATGATTTTATTAATAATTTAGTATATTTTAAAATAAAATTCGGCGCTTCTAATGCTGTTTGTTTAGTTAATCGAAAACCGAGCCTGTTTGGACAAAACTCAGACAAAAAAAAACCGTAGTTAGTTTTGTTAATAAAATCCGGCCGGATTATTGACAATTTATTTAATTAAGCAAAAAATGACCTTGTTTTGACAAAATTTTCAGTTTTATAACAAAATTTGACAAACAAAGTGAATATTCCAATATTTTACGTAAAAACCGTAAAGTTTAGTTAACCGTAAAATAAAGATTTTTTTTAAATATCTAACAAAATTGCAATTAAGTTAAGTACTATACCCAATTAGATAGTTAATTTAGTTTTAAAAAATTGATAATTATTTTTGTCAATTGACTATTGTTTATATTTAAATAATTAAGATGTTGTGTTGAAATTTTGAAAATTTGTTAAGGTTCCGACGTACAAGAACTTTGAGAAAAGTTGGTCTATAAACACCGCCGTTAGTCATTATCTTGTAGTAAATACAAAGAAATAAAAACGCTATTATTGTTATTATTATTATTACTATTATTTATATAAAATTTAAAGAACAATTTATATTTACCATGTAATTGTGTATCTATACAAAAATTGTAATGCGAGACAATTTGCCCGTTATGAGTGAAGATGTGTTACTCTCCCGCATTGTAATCATAGATAATTCTTTTGTAAATAAATATATAACATTTTTTTTTAGAACTTTCAAAACATCCATACGAATTTTTTTATTTTTTACTGAAGAAAATTGTACAGCATTCAAATTTGTCGCGTCTATAAATTAAATGGTGTTCTTTTTGATGAATAAAAAGGTTCTACATTAAAACACATTAAATATTTTATTATTTCAGCAACATGTCATTCCATAAAACGTATATAAAACAAATACTGTTCATTTGTTCATAAATAGTTGTAAGTCTTTTCATTCCTTTATAAAAATATTACAGTGATTGAAGAATTATTTGTTGTCGAGTAGTAATAAGTCAAATAAAATATAAAAAATAAATTAAGTAACAATTGTACAATATTATAGCCTCAAAAGAAATTCGCATTTTTTTAATTTGATTAAATTATAATATAAATAAAAAGTCTACCATGTACATCACTAACCAAATGAGATTCATTAGATTAATCTTAATTATTTAAATGTTTTAAGTTCCCAATAAAAATGTACCTACATATTTAAAATTAATAATCTTTTAGTTATACATAATTATATACCATGTGCACTCTATACATTAAATATGATCACTACTAAATATGTACTTTAAAACTCTATGCAGTTAACAAATTAAATTACTTATTTCAAAACACAAATAATTCCAATCACTATAATAATTAACAATCCTTTATTTAAAAAATAATAAATAGATCCAAAAATATTCTCTCATATAAATCACAAATAATATCCCTTTAATACTTTGCAGTAAAATAAATAAATAAATAAATCTTACTCTGGTTTATACTTCATAGAAACATAAACCCCTTAACACAGATCCATTAAACTCGTCTCTAAATTGTATCACAGTCGTTTCATTCTTATTTTTATAAAGCTTATCAGACATAAACTTTAATAAAACCGATTCCCCACCCATCGATTCCGAGACATATTCCACACAAATCATGTATTGTTTATAAGCTTCAAAGAGAACAGGTACGGGAAATATAATTTTTTGTATGTCGCTATATTCTAAAAAGTTGTGTTGTTCTTCATGTTCATAAATTAAATGAGAAAGATTATTATTGTGTCTTACATAAATATATATATTAGCTCCACCCATGTACTGCTTACTTGATATATGCATAGATTTAGATTTTGTTGAAACTACTACCCCAAAAATTAAACAATCTTTACTGCAGCATATTGTTGGTGAAATTAATTCGTTATGGGTGATGGGTAAATTGACACTATTTTTATATTCAGTGCGATATTTAAACGGAAGAGATTTCATATCCTTTTTCTTGGCATACAAAGCTGGCGAAAAGTTCACATAATCCAAGTAAAATTGTTCACTTAAATCAACAACGCTGTCAAAAATAAATTTCTGATCCTTAGAAAGTGTCTTCAGTTTTCCTTTGTTGTAAAACATCTTAAAATCTTTAAATTGTAATTCATTCAAGACACCAATTTTCTTAAAAATTGAATATAAATTTTCCTTCGATGGTACTACTTCTTGCATACTACATTCTTCCATTCCCCAGTTCACAGCCAACATAACCATATCAGTCATACTACCTCTATTGGCTTTCAATATTGCATGTAGAGTATTTCCTTGCATATGATAGCTTGAAAATAAGAAAACTCCTCTAGCAAACATCAATATATCTTCTAAACATTTATCCACTAGTGCTTTTTGATTGTATAATTTAGCATATTCGTAACTTAGCAATAAATTATTTATACTTAAATTGTCTTTGATGTAATCTACGCAAATACTTTGTAGCTCAAAAAGAAAATACTTTTGAGTTACATATATTATGTTCCATGCTTCCAATACAGATTCAATCGCTACCTTATCAGTGTAAATATATTGCAACGCTTTCTTGAATGTAGTTTCTTCGATATCCTCTATTGTTATTTCTGTAGACGCCATATCACCATAAAACATCGACTCAAATACTGGACTAGTACATGCTAATAAAAACTTATGTGCTTGAATCTTTTCATCTCCAATCATGAATGTACAATCAGACCATTCCTTCGTATCAAATAAGTTGCTAAATTTTTCAGTCCGATATAGCGCCATCTGTAAATAAAAAACAATAAATTATTAAAATTGTCATTATATAATTTTTATAACAATTATTATTATTATAATTATATCCTACTACATTTTGTTTAATTATTTGGAAAACCGCAAGTCGCAAACCTATATAACCTTATATCATTGTAATTGTTGAAAAATTATCTTTCGAAAAATTAAAAAATACAGTGTTCCGTAAAAAAACTGTTAACGTCATATCACATAAAACATGGCACGCATTAAAAATAAAAATAGTGACATATTATATAAATTAAAAAATCAGAATACAAAAACTTTTATGAAGATGCAAAAGAATACAAAAACACCCATTATGCACACCCCTGTATAATAATATATAATGGCTTAAAACTGGCAAATTAAAATAATACTCTTGAAGTGTTGTAACTGCAAATGATCTATGATTTCAATTTAGTAACTTAACATACAGTTTTGTAACTTCAATATTTTTTAGCTAAAACTATTTAAGTGCTACCAACGTCTATCAAATACTACCAACTAAGATATAGTTAATTCGGGCCAAAGAATGACAAAAAAACTCAATCATTGTTTGTAACTAAATAAAAACTTGTAAAAAAATATTCAGCTTCCTTTCACAAAATTTTAATAAAGCAAAGCAACGTATATTAATCAGTTAAAGTAAATGTTCAGTCTAATGTGTCAAACGGCTAATGGCTCTTCATGCCAATTTCTTTCCCATTATCAGCTATCAATTTAAGCAACCTACACTCTTTAAATTCAGCATGATCCAAAGCTTTGTATTCTCTTACTGTAGCATGCGTTTAATGCATCACGCTCGGCTTTGTGCTCCCTATAATCTGCACATAATTATTAAACGCAACACAATTAGCTATTATTGAATCTTTCTCTAACAGAAAGCAAATGAACCGTGTGCCAGAACTATCATAATAACTAACACTAATGCATAGTATACACAACAAAGTATTTATAAGAACTCCGAGCACAGTCAGTTAATTAACCCAAACCCACAAATACTTTTGTCCGTGTGTATATATCTGCTGATTACTATAGTAGCCAGCCAGTGTAAGCTTAGCAATCTTTTGCGGTTGTTGTGCTCAAGGCTGCAAATGTCAGTCCACACATGTTCTCAAGGGTTACAAAGCCTCAATGCCAAATACAATGTCCAATCTCATTGTCAATGTCGTTAACGAGATCAATAACTACAAAGAAAAAAAAATCAAAGATGCTTATATTGAAAGACGAGAATAAGCAAAACTGTCTATAATTATTGAACAAGTATTTATCTCCACGGATGTATGAGATTGATGTAATATTCAAACCAAACGTTTTATTTATTGACGTAAACATAACTATGTACTAACATTTTCGGGAACTGCAGATGTATCAAATCGTAAATTAATTAAAAAAACTAAAATCTGCAACCTCTATTAGGTATAAAAGGAAAAAGTTTTAGAACAGTTCTTTTACAATATCCATATATAAATCAAAACATGATATTTAAAACTGCAATAAATACTAGTAAAAACACTGTTTTTGTGGATATACATTTAATTTTAAGCAAACATTTCCGAGTGGCAAATATATTATTTAAATCAGCCGCTAAACAATTTGTGTTTTATACAATCAGGAAAATACTTAAAACATTCTACACACATTCATTACAAAACTGTAACTTTTAACTGAACTTCACAAAAACGCAGGAGTATACGATCCTTGAAGATAATACGTACAATTCTAATAAACAGGTATTAATAGTCTTTTTAAGCTGATATTCCAAAATCTAATCTATAAAGATCAGAAAACAATTAAGAAATGCTGCACAGAATCAATAATAAAATGCAAAACTTGTTCGATAGATTTAATCGGCAACAAATTATAAACAATAAAATATATTAACCACCAAGCTTTAATATTCATGTCTGTTTTGATAACAACAAATAATATTATCTATCTAAACGTAAACAAACTTGCAAACACCAAACCCAAATCAAAAATCTTGAAAAATATATTTCAATCATTTAGACTAGTAAATACACTAAATGAACCAATAAAGATACAACATTCAATATTAAAGACATCAAAAAATAAAATTAACAAATCCCAAACTAAGATAATTAAAAGCCAAAAATTTAAATAAAATTAAATTTCACTTAAAAAACGTTAAAAAAAACCAACTCTAGAGGCTGGAAAATTCTGAAAAACATCTACTACCTTAAACTGCAAGATAATTCTGACAAATTAAAAGCAAATACAAAAATTAAAAAAAACAACACACTTAAATTGTATGTTGGAATAGGTCGGATTACCTCTAATACATATAACATTAAAAAAAATTGTCGTGCAAGAGTCTACATTAAAATCACTTTTATTTCTCCAATTTATTAATGACCTGCAGAACTTTGTAAATGGCGCCGACATAACCAATTTTGCAGACGACACTACTATTGTAACTGCAAAAACACAGAATAAACTTATATATAAAATCTCCATGCAAACCAACTGGTGCATCAAAAATAATCTTACTTTAAATGCCGACAAAACAACCATTTCACAATTTTATATTCCAAAAAAAAAAACAATTGATAATGTTTCTGCATGTACAAAATGGGTATCTATGAAGCAGAAGCAGATTGATGTATGCTCCCAACTTAACAGCGCATTTTATACAAACAAAGCAAAATAATTCTCTAAACATGCATTCTATATATGCAAATGTATATTTGACATTGTTTAAAACATCAAAGTATTGTTTGGAAACACCAAAATCGACCATAAATTGTAAAAAAAGTAATTTTTCATAAACTTCAAAATCCGACTATAAAATATTAAAATATTCTTAAAAAAGCATTGAAATCCGGCCATTAAACTGTTAAAAAACGTAGAATTTTATTTATAAAATGTTAAAAATCCGGTGATATAAAATCAAAATAATGTTACAAAAAAACAAAATTTGATCATAAACTGTTGAAACGAGTAAGATTCTATTTATAAAATGTCAAGAATCCGGCTACAAAATTTAAATATTCATTATTTTTTTTTTAAATATGGATAAAAACGTGAATTTATATGTAAAACACACTGTCAATTAACGTTTTAAAATTTTCAAAACTAAAAAAAAAATTTAGTCTGTAAAAACTTATTCTTTAAACAATTTTGAAAAAAAAAATCGTAATAAATTTACAATCGTCATCTTTTTTTGAGAAAAATTATCTTTTAAAGTTCTGCAAAATTTAAAAAAAATTAAAGAATTTTAGCTATAAAACTTATTCTTTGGATAATTTTAAAGAAAAAAGTTTCTTATTTTTTTTTTTTTTTCTAAAAATGCAATTCTCAAAGTTAACAATACAATAGATTTACAATAAACACAATTAAAATATTATTACTAAGAAAAAGTATAGACTCACTATACAGTTAACTTATCCTAAGATAAAAATGATGGAATCCATAAAATACATTTCAATAACATATTTTGGTAACATGATCACAAATAAAATTTAAATATTCTAATGGCCGGTATTATAAAGACAAAATAAATCACCGAATAACAAATCTCAAACTAAATATATTCGACGAATAAACGTATTCCGGTATTATAAAACTAAATTAACTATTCGTAAAATAAGTAATTGCAACGCCGCATTTATATGTTATTTTAATATTGTAGTAATTGATGTGTTGTATTGTAGCCTTTATTATATTACAATAATCCCCTACAACATTTTGAAAGTCAGTTGCCGTAGAGCAATCAAAAGTTGATTTTCAACAGAAATTGCTTCACATTAAAAATAACCTAAGAAACATGACATGTGTCAACTTATTCATTGAATAAATTTTAATCGTTAGATTTTGGATGATTAATTTATTCCACAGATTTAGTTATCTACATTTATTATTTGACGTTTATAATACCGAAACCAGCCAAGTAAAATAATTTACTAGGGCCGGTATTATATTAATCATAATAATTTCAATGTAATTTTCCATTACATTTTATGTTTTACTGTCGTATATATGCTTTGTAATTTGTCTTTTATATTTATACTTGTTTGTATCACCGTCCGATAATGGCCGTGTAAAGGTTGAAACTAGTTACCGTTTTTTAAATATATTCGTTATATAGATAGTAAATGTGTTTTATTTATTTTATTAAAATATTGTTAAGAAAACCAAAATCCAGCATACGCTGTTAAAAAATGCAAATTTGATAAAAAGTCAAAATTAAATAGATCCGGCATAAAACATTTGCAGATAATATCAAAATCCGGCTAAAAATGGTTAGGTTAAGTTATTGTGCAAAATTTTATTAAAAAAATATAAAAAATAGCAAAATCAAAAAATAAGAAACACATTAAAATGTTGGCGGAAAAACCCAAAAATCAAAATATGTATTATTTGAAATAGCAAAATCCAAAATACAGTCTGTCAAAAATGCAAAATTCTTTTCTAGAATATCTAAAATCTGCAAAATCCTGTCCAAAAATACTATAAGAAGCACCAAAATTTGATCATGAACTATTAAAAAATGCAAAATTCTTTTTATAAAAAGTAAAAAATTACAAAATCTGGTCATAAAATAATAAAACATTACAAAATTATGTTCATAAAATGTCGGGCATAAACTTTTAAAAGATGTAAAAATCTTCATTAAATTTTTAAATCTAGCTATAAAGTACTAAAAATATTGTTTAAAAAAATCAAAATCCTGCCATAAACAGTAGAAACGTACAAAATACCGTTCATAGAATATCAAAAACTAAAAAAAAATCTAGTCAAGTATAAAAATATTGTCGAAAAATACCAAAATTTACCCATAAACTGTTAAAAAATGCAACATTTATAAAAAGTCAAAAATTTAATTTTAGGATAGAACAAAGTTGTAATTGTTTATTATAAATTAATTTTGTGTGTAAAATAATACAAAAATTATTAACTGAACATATAAACCAATTTTTAAATACAAAGATTATTCGCAAAACAGTAAAGCAAAAGTGGTTTTTTTGTCGCACTAGAATTCAATGTTAAAAAAAACATGTTATTATGACCTGTATTGCATAAGTAAGCAATAAATTTATACAAAATTGTTCAGTAATTAAACTAACTTCTTACATTTAATAGAAAAAAATTAAAACTTTACTGTTATTGTTTAACACATCAATTTACTGATGTTTATGGAATATATGCACAACTTACGTTATACAACCATGCAGACTTTAATTTTAAATTGGTTGATAACTCTTGAATTGGGGCTGATAAATATTCATTTATACACTATCGGCAAGCAAAGAAGGTAAGTATATAGACTGTTAAATAATAAAATTGATAGTTATTGTTATTATTATTATTAAAAACTCAATTGCACGTATATAATTCACGTATTAAAGTGAGTTATTTGTTTTAAATGTTAACACAAATATTTACAAATTTTATTTTTTGCAAACAAGTTTTTCTAGTTAATTAATTTTTTTTTAAATATCTTAAAAACCAAGCCAACTATGTTAGTTTTAGAAAATAAAAAAAAAATGCATATTTCAAACTACATATTTTCAAAACTTCATTCAACATCAAAAAAATTAATAATTGTAATATTTTGCTAACATGACATTCTAGTTAATTAAGTTTGAAAAGTTCAACTTGAAAACTAAGCCAACTATGCCAGTTTTAGCAAATTAAAAAAAAAATTGCGAACTGTTTTCAAAGTATTCAAATCCAACTTCAAATTAATAAAATCCAGTTTCAAATTTATAAAGTCCGTCCATAAATACAAAAAGTTATTAGTCAACTTTTTGTATGTTATGAAACGGAATGCTAAGATTTGACTTAATGTCAAAATCCGACTTTGGATAACAAAATCCGACTTCAAATTAATAAAATTCGCCTATAAAATACAAAAAACTAATTGAATTTATAAAAAATTAACTTAAAACTGCGTACTGGATTTATCTAACCAAGAAAATCCCATACAATTAAAAAAACTGACCGATAATGCTCAAATCTAGCTTAAATGTCAAAATCCAGTCTCAAATTGATAAAATCCGGCCATAAATATAATAAAGCAATTAAATACAAAAAAATATAAACACATTTAGTTAGATTTTTTTGGGCATTTCTCATCTCTGCGACTGTAGTTTGTTATTAAATTAGGGAAAGAGGTTAAAAATTTAACTTCCTAATAAGTGACAAACAGTTCAGAAATTAGATATTTCTCTTTGCAAATGTAATATGTCATTAAATTAGAGGAAAAATTGATAAATCTAACTTTTTGATAACAAATAGTTGGATAAGGAGGCGGAGCACTTAGTTCATTGATTGTGGGCGAGTAGTTTAATTAATATTTGTATGCGTGATAGTACATTTTCGGATTGTCAAGATTTTTGTTATATAAAAATACATTAATGGATGCTAAAAAATAGTTTGATAGTAACCGACTATGTTTAAATCAAGACAAAACCGTCCAAATGTTATATACACTTAAAGAACGAGTTAGAATTAGTTACTTCTACAAATTTTCTTGAGTTTAACATTGATGTCAACTCAATTGGAATATGCACTGTAAAACTCTGTCTGACAAAATTTAAAAAAAATATTTTTATTTTCTTAGAAATTTATCGCGTTGTCTGTCAGCAACAGCCGTTAACACTACTACTATCTTTATGCAGTAGGATATTCGCAGTACAACGAGCCATTCGCATAATATCCAATTTAAACTATAGAGAAGATTGTAAAAGCAAATAAACTTCGTAATCACAATTTTTAGATCATAATTATATTTTGTGTAAACTTATAATCATAACTATTTTTTTGATTTTATTAGTCCATGTATATTTTTTTATGTTTTATATATTTATTTGCATTTTATTACCTTTGTATGTTTATTAAAAAAAAATTACTTTGTGTAAACCTTATAGATGTTACCAAAAAATAAATATATTTATAATTATGATTATTTATGCACGTCAAACACAGAATAAAATTATATCTAAAATTTGCATAGCTAACATGCATTTCAAATTCTCCAAAGATGCATTGATAAATGTATATTATACTTTTAGCTTATCATTATTTAGCGTATAATATATTAGCTTGGGGGTAGGTCAGGCATATCTAAAGTACTTATTGCTCAAAAGCGTGTCATTAGATTAATTTTTAATCTTAGCAAATAGATGATTGCAAAGCAGTTTTTAAAGAAAATAACATTTTAACCCTAGTTTCTGTATGTGTAAGGTAATCCAAAGTAAAACCGCCAAAATGTTGGGTGCTGATTTTTCAGGATAACATAATTTTTTTAGTCTATTTTATTTTCAAAAAATTACCCCTCCACCCCCCTTAGACACCGCCACTGGGTAAAAAATTTTTTGCTTATCAATTTTTATTGTTAAAAATATATTTATATATATGTATATTTCATATTCGAAACAAATGACATAACCGGTACATTTTTCCAACGCTTTGAAACGTTAGAAACGGTCCTTTTAATGTTGTTTTTTGTACTATAAAATATATATTTATCTTTTTTTTAATTATTATTATTAAATATTTAGAACCAGAGCTTATGACTTATGATTTAAATCATTTTTACACAAAAAATGATTTATGACTTATGATTTAAATCTTTTTAAAAATGATTTGTTTCAGCTCTGGTCTGTAGCTGCAATTTTGAGATAATTTAATATGTCTTATCATAGAATAATTCTCTCCGGTTCTGTTTATACATGTAAAAAAAATCTGCTAGAAATGTTGCACATAAAAACCAATTAAAAGTGATCCCGATAGCATATTTGCATTAGATCAGCTATAGAGCACAGTCTAAAATGTTCAGTTTTAAAAACGCGCAAAACAGTGAGATAGCTCAGTTAACTTAGCAAACCGTTGGTCCCTAGAACCTTTTCAAAAAAATCGAAAAAACTTCTGAAGCAATGTAAAATAAATAGCTGTAAAACACAACAAAACGAAACAAAAAATAATAATTACAAAAAACATCAAAACACATAATTTGAACAAGTTTTTATTAAAACCAAATAATATAGAAGTGACTAACATTACATTAGATAAGCTGTGTTGTATAATGCTGAATTTTAACAATCGATTTCAAAACATCATGTAGACAAGAGAAAATTATTCACCCTGCATATTATTTAGATAATATTAGTTTTTTACATTTAACTGGCTCATTCACACATATTAACAACTGATTTACTTTGTGTTAATGCATCGCAAACTAGTTTCAGAATTAAATATATTTTAAAACTTTCCACTTCAGTGGATCACTGTAAAAAAATACTGTTCTAATGATCATTTTATATTTACACATATGTAGCTTGTCTGAATCAATAATTACATAACTTCAAAGGCCAAAAATATTAGCATAATAGCGATGACTAGCAAACAGTAAACAACAAAGCAATTATTGTATTGAGTTATTTTATATATTTTTTATACCATATTCAATTAATGTTGAATAAATAAATCATTATTTAATCATTCAAATTCATGAGTATATCAAATTTTAATCTCTTAATAAATGTTATATAATAACGCTATAAGATTTAATAATATTTTTTCTACAACTATTAAATAGTATGCAAATTATATTTATATATGTATGTAATTTTTGCTATATAATGACATATTAATTCAACAGTGAATACTGAGAAGAAATAATAGTCATTATTATAATTACATCTTGTGTACCAATCAGATGCATGCATTTTTAATTTCAAATTATTACAACATATGTATTTGTTCAATAACAAACATAACATTTGACAAATTAAAATTAAATTTAATAACTAATTGGTACATTTTTATTAAATTTATTAGTCGTAGATAAATTTAGGAATTACATTCTCAAGAGTAATATAGCAGTGGTCTGATTATTATCGAAAATTACAACCAGTTTATTATCAACAACAAAGCAGACGTATTTTCCAAAAATTAGTAATACAGATAGTAAGTAATTATCAATTATTAATCAGACTATGAGTTATATTTAGAAATAGAATTTAATGTATACTTTATATCAGAGTTACTCAAGGAAACGTACGTAGCCGGTTAACGTCCTCGGGATTTCCAAGAACGGTTGGCCGACGGACCAAAACGATAGTGTCAAGCTAGAATAAAAATAAGAATATTCTTATTTATTATCTAGAAGGAATGAAACCCAATATTTATCTAAACAATCTAAACAGACAAGATATATTATAAAATATGTTCTATCAACCTAAACATATATATTTTTTATACAACGACATTTTTGCTAATAAATAAATTATCCAATAGAATAAAAAACTATTAAAGTAAAAAACAAAACAATAAAGCCTTAAAAAATGATGGGTAAAGACTAAATATAGCTGGCATTTGTCTATTAGGTATTGCTAATAAAATAGACAACGGTCTAAAAAACTAATAAAAAACATTAAAAAAATCATATTATTATTTGAAGAATTTTTTTAAAATTAATTTTAGTTTAGTATAATAACTCAATTAATTAAATACGTTCATTATTAACTTTGACAAATTATAAAATTGATGAACAAAAAAAAAGCTTTCCACAACATTTGCAATTTTAATTACGCTTGAAAATTAAACAATTCAACCGTTTTGAAGAAATCCGATCAGATACTCTAGCTGGGAATTATATAAAATATATCTATTGAAAGATTTTAATGTAGTACACCAATACATCTTCAAATGTATACATTTCCGCATTACTAAGCGAGAGATCCATCCTGATAACTAATTAGTTTCGGACTTAACAATCTAGGCCCTAAAACATTTTTGCGATTATTGCGGGACATTGAAGCTGCATCTCATAAAAACTTCAAAATTTGCTTTGTGCAAAGCAATGATGGCTTTTGTTGTTGAAATGGATACTGGTATTACCAATAGTGGTGTTTTAGTGAAGAAGTTTTGCAGGTTGTATGTGATTTGAAAGAAATTAAGAATGACTGTATTGTGGCTTCTGATAGACGACAGAAAGATGAGTATGTAAAAAAATAAAAAATAATGTAAATAATTCTTTAAATAGTAGGTAATGATTTAAGTGTATTTGGTTTGATCTTTACTCCTGTTCAAACATTCTACAGGTTACATTAATTAATTAGATTAAAGTCTTTGGCCAAAAAAAAATCATCGTGTTGTATGTGGTCGCCGAGGATAACGTTTTGTATAATTTCAGGAAAGAAACCATCTCCTCCTAAGTCACAGATTTTTTATATGTAAATATGCCAAGAAAAAAAAACTGCATCACATTCAAAATTGTTCTTCAAATCAGTCAGTCAAATCCAATACATCTACGCGATATGTTTTCTTTAAAATGATGTCCATTTTTTTTGCGTTTTTGGACTTACGGCTATTTTAAATCGCCGCAGTCTACGACTTTCTTTAACTCTTGACTTCCAAATCAACCGGCAAGACAAAAAACAAGTTGTTATTTAGTCATAATTTGCTAGCTCTCTAAGCTAACGCTTTATAACTGATTTAACTCATTTAGTACATTCTTCTTCTAGAAATCACGATTTCTAAGTTTGCTGTAAAAGCTTTCTAATACCTACATTGGCGTTTTGAATAGGCGCTTGTCCACGCCGCCTATTTTTAAAAACGTAAATTTTTTTTCATTTAAGCCAGTCTTTCACTTAATCAGAGCAAAATTTATACTTATAATTATTTTTTGATGTTTCTCCAAGCCAATGACACAAAACATTTTTGGCCTTTGATTTTATATCTTAAACGAGTTTACTACAAAAAAAAAAACAAAAAATGCAAAAAATGTAAAAAGGAACAATCTTTCAAAAATACTCTGCGCAAAGCACAAAACAAAGTTACTTGGGAGGCACTTTCAACTACGCAATTGACAAAAATATATTTGAGGCATAGATATGTATAACTGTATACATGACACACCACGCTGATGCGTTTCAATGGTGAAGCAAATTGTTTTACGGCGGTCATTTTGTGTGTGACTTAGTAACACAAAATAAATATTAAAAACATCTTACATTTTATTATTTTAAGACTTTAAACATTTAAAACACACATTGTATGTTATTAACAATAAAAATAAATCATTTAAATAATTCGGACAATTGGTTAGTTGGATCCAAAGTTAAAACCAAAAATGTTCTAAATAAATTTAAGCCAAATTTTTGAACAACATTATTACAAGTATTACTGACGTTTTACTCCCTTAGTCAAACTTTGTTTTTGCAATACAGTAATTAAAAAAAAAATAACTCAAAAAATCGTAAAAAAGTAAACCTGCACAACTTTTTTTACAAGCAATAGTACAAAAATTAGTAACAGCCGCTAAGCAGCCCAAAATATATGCCATTTACATAGTGCAACTAAATTTTTATTTGTAGACTTTCTGTGCGTTCCATATGCAATAGACATGATTTTTTATATGCAATAGACATGGTTTTTTATATGCGCAACATACTGAATTAAATCCTCTAGTGCAATTACCAACTAAACTAAGTTTTAACATTGTATACATTATATGCATTACGTTATATGGTAGCAATGTTGAAATTCTGTAAAAAATTAAAAAAAACTGATCTGTAAATTAAATAGTAGCGTGCAAAAAAACAAAAACTAATATTCTAAAAATTAAATATTATTTTGTTTTTTTGCACGCCAATGATTTATTTACAAACCGATTTTATTAAAACTCATAAAAAACTTGAACATTGTAGATATAATGTATACAATGTTAAAACTTATTTTAGTTGGTAATTGCACTGGAAAAATTAATTCAGTTTATTGCACATATAAAAAATCGCTTGCAATCTGTGCTATCTAGATAAAGATTACAAATAAAAATCTAAAAGCACTATCGTAAATGGCTTATGTTTTGTGATGCATTTATGATTGTTGCCAATTTTTGTATTGTTTCTAGTAAAATAGTTATATAGTTTTAATATTTTTTTTAATTATAAGATTTTTTTAATTACTGTACCGCAAAAACCTCTGCTTATACAAAGTTTACCTATAATAAGTTTAAATTAAGTTAAGTTAAGATATTAATTGTTTATCACAAACGCATTTTGGTTTTAACTCCAATGAACCACTTGTTGTCCGGAACATTTTAATAGTTACTTTATAATGTTAATAGCATTCAATGCGTGTTTTAAATGTTTAGTATTATCAAGTCACACTCAAAATGGCCGCCGTAATATAATTTGCGTCACTTTTTAAACGCGAGTCGGGTATACAATATATCCATGATTTGAGATGAAGATACCCCGTTAGAGTTACAAAGAAATATCTCATATTGTTAGCCTGGAGAGACGGAAACGCAAAAAAACATAAACTTAAAGTTTGGACACAGATAAAATAGAGTATAACCCAATATTTTCCAAATCATCCCAAGGCAGAACTCAAAGACAAATGTAAATGGTTGGCACCTAATACGGAAAATCCAAATATTTCTCTTGCACGCCTTTTTAATAAACTCCTGAGTAAAATATCAGAAAATATAAAAGTCGATCAAATGTGTATAACACCAAATCCCGCATAAAAAACGTCAAGGTTCAAAAATGTTCCTATAAAAATAAATTCTATTGTAGATGAAAGAGAAAATTAAGTTGGACACTAATAATTTAAAATAATACGATTCAACTTCCAGATCAAAAGCAGTTAGCAACAAATTCTGGTGTAAATTAAAATCACAGGGCATAATGCATCAAACTTCTTAAAGCCATATTTACAATCAAACTAAACAACATTAATATATTTAACTTAACAAATAAAGTTCCAAATAAGCAGTGAGTCACACAATGTTTTCAATAATAACAATGTTTCTTTGCCTTCTTTTTGCTAAAATTATGTATATTATAACACTATGCCCGGTTGCACCAACGCAACTTAAACTGTAGCTAAAGCTTGAGACTTGCTTACATCTTAAGCTCTCCTTAAAACGTTATACCAACACAAAATTACATCTCACATGTGTCAAGTCGGTCTTACATCTTAAGTTGTCAATTTCTATAACTTGAGCTCTAATTTCTAGGTTATGTTTATTAAAAATACAAACATTGATGCCATACGTAAATAAATTAATCTAAAATAATAATACAAGTAAAATCAACTTTGATAGTTAGAAAAATATTAGAGTAAGTTTTGAAATAATTATAAAATAATATTATTACAAATTATTTTCATTGCATTTTAGAACTTATAAAATGCTTCTGTCTGTGTCTACATCTACTATTAGCTAGTTTAATCGTATTTTGTGTAGTTGCCAAACGTATTTTAATGGTAAAGTAAGACCAGCACACTTAATTAGTACAACAAAATCTAAAACTGAAGTGGCTCTTATTATGAGACTGTCTCAGCTAAGATAAATCTTAAGTTGGGTTGGTACAACCGAGCACAAGTAATGCAGAGTGGTGTTTTGTTTTATTACCTACCAACTTAAATAAAAATAATCTAATAAAATATAATTCGAGATACAATAAATTTAAAAAAAAATCAGGCAAGAAGTTTTTGAAAATCTGTCAAACTGTTTTCGATCTATTCTCACTCTCTTGTTATATGTATTATTACTGACTCTTTTGTTATATGTATTATTACGGACAATAAATCATCATGGTAAAACCGTATATACAATTCAAAAAAATTCTGAGAGAATAGAATAATTAGAATCCGGTATAATTAATTAGGAATGTAAAAAACAGGCATTACAAATTCTATTATCCGCATTTTTAATAAAATGTCTGATTTATATATAGATAAGAATATGTTTTATGTTACAATTAGTGTACATATTAGGTTAATCAAGTTAACTATTAAATGTATGTAATTATTCTCATATTGGCATCCCAATATACATCTGATTATACCCTCTTAAAATTATTTTTACATAAACTACCGCAAAGCCAATGTCACCAGCAAGTCTCTCTTGATCTTTCAAGAAAGCCAGAAGTTGTATATAATTTATTTTCAATATTAAACATGTTTTTAGAAGACGTTAATAACAAAAATATTCTTGTCGAGACCATACCTATTTTTTTTAAATATTTGAAAAACTTTGAAAATAAAATGAAAAGATAATTTCACAAAATTCATTCGATAGTTCATATCGTTAAATACATAGGTGATTTTGCTATTTTTGACATGGCTTGAATAAAACTTGGCATCCTTTGACAGTTTTGGTCAGTTTTTGTTTCTTTTTGATAATATTTTTCCACTTTTCAAGAATTGATGGCGGATTTTGTTTTTTTTTAATAATTATTTAAAATTTCAAGGCTAGATTTTCCTGTTTGACATTTTGTAAAAAAAGTTTTGCAGTTTTCAATTGCATTTAGATAAATTATTATTTTTTTTAATGTTTTAAACTTTTTATAAAAATAATTTTGCTTTTTAAAAGTTAATGACTACATTTTGCTATTTTTAACAATATTTTATTGCCGGATGTTGCTAGTTTTAAGATTTCATAATTTTTCTCACAATTTTTAAGTTTTTTTAAATTTTCGTGCTTCATAACAATATTTTGATGTTAAAAGACCGGTTTCAACAGTTTATGGCAGAATTTTGGTGGTTTTCGACAATATTTTAATGTTTCAAGGACGGATTTTGCTATTTTTGACTTTTTATTAACAGAATTTTGCACTTTTTAACTAGTTTTTGTTTCTTTCGGACATAATTTTTTGACAGTTTATAGCTCAATTTTATGAAAAAATATTGCTAATTTTTTACTTTTATAAATAAAATGTTGCACCTTTAACAGTTTATGACTAAATGTTGCTATTTCTAACAATATTTTATAGCCAGATTTTGCTACTTTTAGGATTTTATAAATTTCTACATATTTTAACAGTTTATAGCCGTGCTTTATAACAATATTTTGATGTTTTAAGACCAGATTTTTAACATTTTATAATAAATAAATGAATAAAATTTGCAATATTGCACTACTTTGATGCTTTTTAAACAGAATATTAAACTTTTTAACAGTTTATGGCCAGATTTTATTTTTTCTAACAAATTTGATATTTTATGATACAATTTTGCTATTTTTGACATTTTATGAATAGAATTTTACATGTTTCAACAGTTTTATAGCTAAATTTTGGTGCTTAAAGTTTTGATGTATAAAATCTGGATTTTGTTATTTTTCTCATTTTATAAATAATTTTGCACTTTTTTACCGTTTTTGTTATTTTTGACTTTTTAATAGAGATTTGCACTTTTTAAAAGGTTATGACCCTACTAAAAAAAATTAAAAAATTGTGTACGCTTTTCAAAACGATGAGAGAGCCTTTCTTAATATTTTGAGATAAAACCCAAAAATATTAGATAAAACTGCTCACCAAGTTTTGATCAAAACTATCTGGAAATCCCTGTTGCCATTCCCAACTACGTATTTATAAAAAACGGGATTTTTCTGTTTTGCTGTCATGATAAATGCGTACAGAAATAGACTAAATTGTCAGCATGGCACGCGGTGTATAAACTTAACACTTCGTATAAGTTTTCTTTGCTCAAAAATACTATACCAGGGTAGTCACTAACTAAAGCATTAAATGAAAAAAATATTTCCATACTAAAACACAATTATTTTTATTTTTAATTTCACATTATAGATATAAATTACCAGTTTTTTTTTAAGTATATTTGTACTTTGAGTCAACGACCAAAAAAGTTAAGAAAAATGTGTTTATAATTTACTCATACTGGTCTTAAGTAGGCTCAAGGTTTAGAGTTGCTTCAATATTACAATTGTGAGATAATAAAACCATTCCAAATAAAATTATTCGTTTGCTTTGCAGCCTTGTAGATACTATATTATTCTATATCAACCATGCATAGCATATAACAATAATTCGCCATTCAAGACTTAGACGTCGCATAGTCATTTCTACTACAACAACTTACACATTTTAAATCATAGTAATAGTACTACAAAGTTTTGTAATTATACCAAATAATTAAACAAAATCACTCAACGTAGAAATAATTTAAGAGCAAGTGCAGTTTTAATAATAACCCCAGTAACAGTATTATGATACTAATTGGTAATGTACAGTACATTGATCCAAAATTCAATGAATTTAACTAAATCAAAAACTCTTGTAATAGAAATCAATAAAAAAACGGCTTATTTTAATAAATACAACCAACATGAAGATTCTTTTAGATTGATTCCACTTAATTACATTCCCATTATTGTGAGGTCTTTCATTATTTAATTAGTGTTAAAAATATTAATGAGCAAGCTTGTTTTGTTTTAATTCTGGTCGCTTGACCATACACAGTTTAGCCTCGTGCAAGGTTTATAAGACTAATGACCATCTAATTGCACGGGTGGCTTATTAATTACAATTGTATTAGCTTATTGCATAAACGCAGCTTCAACGCGTAATAGTTGACATGAACTACAATCTACAAAGAAATATATTAGTTCAAAAAATGTAATAAATATTTTCCAAACCTTATCGCAAATTCATTCATTGGTAGTAAAAAATTCTCATGTATCGTAGCAAAAAAAGTATTATAATTTTATCATGTACCAATCACGTTATTCCCTTTACAGAGTATCACTATGCAATAGTACTAATTCTCTCAATGCATTTCTATCCATGCTTTTATATTTTTCCTACATTTATATTTTTCGTTTTTTTGTGTGCATTCATGCAAAAGATTCATTCAACTTTAACGTGCTATATCTCTTTTTTTTATTCGTTCCACATACATTACCATTATAAATTTGCTTTGTCACTATTCTCACTCATTCTCTCAATAAACAAACTAATGAAAATACACAGCATCATTCAACTGCTATAAATATTTACCGTTCAAAGTAATTCTACACATTTATACAGAAAAAATAACACAACCTTGTCTGACAGGCTGACCAGACATCTCTTTTCAGTAACTTATACTTTTATACTTTTTGATTGAGTCCTAATAATTTCAATTGTTTTAATAAAAAGTACATTTTCTTACGTATTTTTTTTTATTTACACAACATAAAAACACCAATTTGAGTTTCAGATTTTTACCGGAGAGAAGGGCAATTTTTCAAAGTTCTTTGCCCTCTATAACGGACGCCGACAAACCGCAAAAAAGAGGCAATCGCGGCAAAAAAAAGCTTCGGTTCCGCTTCTCTAAAAATCAAAAGAGTGTCCGCGGAATCCGTAAATTCATATGGAGAATTGTTTTATAAAAACGTTTTATATAAAGAAAAAAACTGATTAATTTGAAGAAATTATGAGAAAATAAGATTTGAAATAGCTTATTCCGACTTTGTTAAACATGAAATTGGCACTCTGATTGATCATTTAGCATTAGATGGATTCATATTTAAAATAATCTATAAAGACTTTTGTAAAGAAAAAATTATTTATTTGAAGAAATTTTAATTAGTAACATCTAAACTTTGTATTTTTGTTAAATCAAAGAAATTGACATTTTGAAGAATAAATTGGTCATTTATACATAGGTGGAACTATATAGAAAATCTTATTCTAAAAAAATTATTTGAAGAAATTTTGAAAAAATTGTATTAAAAACAGCTTTAGCCTGTTTTTTAATTGAATTAAAAAAAATTGCATTCCGAAGCTTAAATTTATTATTTATACAAAACCAATAAATAAATTCATATATAAAATTGTATTTTAAAGATATTTTTGTAAAAAAAATTAGTTTGAAAAAACTTTGAGAAAATTAGATTTGAAACAACATTGCTTTGTACTTTAAATTCAAGAAATTTCTGAATAATAAATTGATTATTTCTTACTCCAGTTCAAACTATCCGTCCTTAAACATGCTATGGTGTGCCCCCAACCACTCGCTCAAGAGTCCGTCATCAAGTGATTGGATATTACCCCTTCCTCTTCTGACATAAAAACTTCTAACGCTTGCAGAGAGTAGTAACTTCTTGATGACAAACACTTGGGCGGGTGAGTGTGCACTTCAGTTTAAACTACTCGATGGTAATCATAAATACAACACAATTGTTAATCATCAAAACCTCGATTTCCGTGCAGTTTCATTTGTAAATGTAGCAGTTTACAATGATTATTTTGTTGAGTATTTATTTTCTTTAAAGTTTAATTGCTTCTAATTTTCTACAAATTTAAAAATTCCAAATAGTATTCAATAATAATTGGTCTATTAGTTTATATATTTCAATATTATGAGTATTTTTACAATGCTTAATCAATATATATTTTGGCTTCATTAAGAAGTAATATCAGATCCTTCTTAGAAACAAAGAACGCTATAAAAGTTTGAACGCTGCTTGCAATGGCAACCAACTTTAGTTTTTTAAATGCCAATATTTATTTTTTTTTAAATTTTTTAAAATACCCAAGTTTTTCTGGAACTAACAATGCACAGACCAACATATCCAAAATACTATCATTCAAATCATTGTCACAATGGTCTAGTGCAAAGACTGTTGTGCAGGCAGCTCGGGTTCGATTCCCGGCAGTGGCAATATATAATTTGTCAAATATAATTCGATGCGGTCGTCTCCTTCGCAAGGCAATAGCAAACCAGCAAAGTATTTGCCTAGTAAACCCCTCTAGTGGTGTGGTTCAGATTCCACGTTAAACTGTAGGTCCCGTATGTTTGTGTAGAACTATTATCGCACACCACAAACATACGAGAGGAGTGCCGACGCTCATAGCGAGTATGGCACTATACGAAGAACACAAAAAATCCCCAAACAGAAAAAAACTGTACATTTAAGTATTAATTGTGAACAAGTCAATATTTGTAAAAAAAATAAACTGTAAACTTTAATATTTCCAAATCTCAGCCATATAAATTGTAAACTGTCAATTCGACAAAACAACTATCAATTATTTTTAAAAATCTGACTTATGATCTACAGCACCTTTATTTCTTAAAAATACATAATAAAAAGCAGCTTCGGTTATGTGAATCGTCTACTTTTTTTTAAACTGACAACTTTTACTTTTTACAATTTTGACAAATCAATCATTTGTTGTATAAACTAAATCTAGTTAATAGATTCTCGACAAACCTGTCATAAAGGTCGTCATATGAGCTGTATGGCACATGTTTCACACATCTTTTAAATATAATGTTTTTGATTTTATAAACTAAATTTAAATGTTTTGATTGCACTTTGCTATTTTAAATGTACTTTGATCAATTTTAGATTAATGTAAAGCTATTCCAAATTTGATTAACATTACTAAAAATTTGTTTGACATTTTCAGACATTTATTAGATACAGTTAGACATTATTTTTAAACATTACGTCGTTAAAACGTCCTATATAAAGTCTTACTAAAAAAAATCAATATCATCATGTTGTGTCGTATGCGGCCGCCGATGACAAAACCCGCAAAATCTTGGCCTTGTATGTAAATATAACACATTTTAGATATCAGATGCTCATAATTCGATTTGTATGGTACTTTTAAACATTTGTTTAAGTCTTTAGAGGTTAGTTTAACATATTTAGATATTTATTTTGAACCGTTTAGTTCCTTATACTTATTTTTTTAGGAATAAACTTTTTGATATTTTTTTGCAGCAATATATTTGGTTTTTCATAAAGTATTTCATAAATCTAAGTTGTGAATTTTTTAGTCACAAATTTGTTTTTGAACTGTCAATTTAAATTTTATAAACTGTCAACTGTCAATTTGACAAAACAAATGTCAACTGTCAATTTGACAAAGCAAATGTCAACTGTTTTACAAATCTATCATATAAACTGTAACTGTAACATTTTGTTGGTAAATCTTTTGAAAGTTTTTTACATTCAAATCAACTATCTGACATACATGAGCTATTTGACTGTTAACTTTTAACTCAAAAAATATAAACTGTCAACTCTTAGTTACAACAAATCAACTGTCAATTCTCTAAATTTTAAATATTTGAAAACCTAAATGATCAACGTAAACTCTAGACTATCAACTTCTTGTTTCAAATACAATTTTCCTAAAGTTTCTTCAAATAAGCCATTTTTTTTCTTCATACAAAATGTTTTTAATAGACAATTCTACAAATAAATCCAATTATTGGTATCGTCCAAGTAATCAGTTTAATCTCCAAAATATTATTTTTTGGTTTTAATAAAAATACTGCGTAAAGCTGTTTTAAATTCAAATGACCAATTTAACCTAACAATCGCCAATTTCTTGAATTTAACAGAATTCAAAATTTCTTCAAATAAAACATTTTTAAAAAATTCACTTATTAGTTTTATCTAAATAAACAATTCAACCTCCAAACTGAAGAATTAATTTATCTCTGCAAACGTCAGTAGTCACTATGTCACAAGAAGAAGAAGTGATATCCAGTTCAAACTACTCGTTTGTAATCATGCTCTGAGGTTCCCTCTCACTCCGGGGTTTCCACCTACCCGTCCGAGTGTTTGTTTGTTTGTTATAAAAAAACTGTAAGTTACTCCTCTTTACAAGCGTTAGAAACCTTATAGTAAGAATACGTGATATACAATCTTAATTACCAGCGAGTAGAGTAAGTGGAGTGCACACCCATACGTCCGAGTGTTTGTTATCAAAAAATAGTAAGTTTTTCCTCTTTGCAAGTATTAGAAGTCCCTTGGTCAGAGGAGAAGTGATATCCAATCTCTTAATAACCAACACTTGAGTGAGTCACTTGATCATAATGAATCATGATGACCATAAAGTAGTTTAAATAAAAGTGCGCCACCACCCAAGAATTTGTTAAAAAAAAATTGCAAATTTTCTTTTTTGCAAACGTTAACAGACTTTTTGTCCAAGAAAAAAAAGGTAATATCCATTCTTTTGATGACCAACACTTTGGCGGATGGAGGAGTCACTCAAGATCATGATTATCATTAAGTAGTTTAAACTGAAACCGGAACGCTCATCCACCCTCTCAAAAGTTTCTTATTAAGAAATTGAAAGTTTCTCCTCATTGACTCAACATTTTGTCCAAGAAAAAAAAATGATATCAAATATTATAATGACTTAATACTTGGATATGTGAGTGGGTCATTCCAGATCATGATAACCACAATACCGGTCTTAATTTCTAAAACACGTAAAGCTTGCAAAACTTATGCACTAAACTCGCTACTATTAGTAATACCAGCATCCATTTCAACAACAAAATCATTTGTTGATTTTCACAAAAACCAAATTTAAAGTTCTCTTGAGATGCAGCTTTAATGTCCCACAATAATCGGAAAAATGTTTAAACAAACGTAAAGACTGCGTTAAACTCGGGATCCAAATCGTTAAATGCAAATATTAATTGATTATAAGGATAGATTCCTGCCTTTTCTTAGTTAGTAATAAAGAATTGTATATATTTAGAAATTTATTGGTGTATTACATCAAAATCTTCCAGTAGAGAATTTTTGATATAATTCCCAGCTAAAGTATTTGACTTTGCTTTATTAGGGTTAAATTGATCAATTTTCAAGCAACTACATTCAATTAGCATATTACGATTGAAGGTTACTATGTAGGTTAATACAAGATTTGTCATTTGGTGGTTTCACTTGTCATAATTAAAATTGCAAATGTTGTGGAAATAAAATAAAAAGCTTTTTTTGGTCAACAAATGCAACTATTTGGTCAAATGGAAAACAGTTCTAGATATATGGCAAAATATTGTTATAGAAATGCATCTAAGTGTTATACATTGTTGGTTTTTAAATAAATAAAATAAGTTAAAAATTTACGTTATATTTCAATAAGAGGTTTCATTTTGATATTTAAAAAAACGGGTATTTTTTAAGAGAAATCAATAAATATTTATTTTATTGTAAAGAGAAAAGTATGCCATTAACATTTGAAAACGATATCAGTCAAATGGCCACCTCGGTTACGGTTGCAATACCACATTCTTTTCATGAAATTTTCCATGACCAATTCGCACATTTGTGGCTGCATGTCCTCGATAAATTCACGAAATAAGGTATTGAATCGATTGTGGAGCTATGGCATAGACCTTATCTTTCACGTGGCCCAAAGAGTCTAAAGGTGTTCAATCACAAGATCTCGGTTGCCTATTGTAATCACCTCTTCGAGAAATAAAACGACCAAGAAACTTTTCTTGCAAAATTGCGATTGTTTCGTTGCTTGTGTGGCACGTAGCGGCGTCTTGCTAAAAATAAACGTCATCCACATCAATATCTTCCAACTCCGGCCATAAAAAATCATTAATCATAGTTTGATAGCGCCATCCATTCACCGTAACAGTTGCACCAGCCTCATTTTTAAAAAAGTAGAATCCAATCACACCGCCAGCCCAAAAACCGCACCAAACAGTGACACGTTGAGGATGCAAACACTTTTCAACAATCATTCTTGGATTTTCTGAGCCCCAAATGCGACAATTCTGCTTATTAACGTAGCTTCCAAGATGAAAATGAGCCTCATCACTGAAAATAATTTTTTGATAAAATTCCGGATCATTTTGATGCATTTGGAGGACCCAATCGGCAAAGATACGACGTTTATGGTGATCGACCGGCTTGAGTTCTTGTGTTAACTGAACTTTAAAAGCCTTAAGACTTAAGTCTTTATGCAAAATAATGTAATGTAATGTCGTTTGTGGAATGTCTAATTCCAAAACGAGAAATCGACAAACCTGGGTTTTCTTCAACACTACGAGCTACATCAGCAATATTCTCATGTGTTCTTAAGCAATGCACACGGTTTCGATTCTTCACATCACAAACTTGTCCCAACAGCTCAAATTTTTTCACCAGGTTTACTATTGCCGGCTTTAGTTTTGCAAACTGTGACTGAAAAATGTTCACCATTTTTGTAGTGAATTTTAATAATTTCAATGCGTTGTTGAAGCGTGTATCGTTCCATTTTTAATAATGGCGTAGTTTTTACTTGTCAAATGTCAAACCAGACAAAAGAATAAAAAAAGTTAAGATAAAGATAAAAACATACAAATTAAAAGAAGAACAAATACAAGCGGCATACCAAGAAATACTACAAAAAATATTAGAGAGAAAGAAAAAAGAACGGACATAGAAAGAAAATGGAAAACTTTTTAAAAAGAGAGCTGTGGAACAACAAAAATAGTAAGCAAAGATATAAAAAAAAACCAATTGGTGGACAAAAGAAGTCAAGAAAGAGATAAAAAACAAAAAAGAAAAATGGAAAAAATACCTAGAAACAAAAAAAAAATAGAAGATTATGAAAAATACAAAGAAAAAAGAAATGAAACAAAAAAAAAATAATAAAAAAAACAAAGATAGAATCATGGACAAAATTTGGAAAAGAAATGAATGAGAACTTCAATCGGAACCAAAAACTATTCTACGGAACGTTAAAACAGTTAAAACAAAAGAAAGAACACAATATTTTTTCATTATCAAGTTCTTATAAATATGACTACTATAGAAACTAAACATAACACAAGATCAAAAACAAATAAATTGATATTTCCTACTTACAAAAAAGTAGAAAAACCATCTTCTACGCTTAATCAAAACAAAAATATAAAAAATATTAGCATTACTTCTGATAATGAACCAGAATCAAACGGCGATAATGACCTTATATTAGATCTTAGAAATAAACTGTCTGACTATGAAAATGCTAATGATAAACTGAAAGAAGAAAATAAATTATTATTAGATCAAATACAATTCCTACAACGAGAATTAAAAGGAGCTACGGATGTAATATCACTTTTAAAAGATGCAGTCAAAAATTCACATGTAAAAGAAATATCACATACATCGACGCAAACAAATCATGACAACGAGATTGACAAAAAGACACAAACAAGTCAGACTGAATTATATGAACAAAATAATGTTCATTTCAAACCTAACAAAAAAACTGCTTTTAAAAGTACTAAAACCATTACAACGGAAACTAAACAAATGACTCAAGATGGAACTAATATTACTAATAAAAAATCTCATTCTTCTTCATCACATCTTAATATTGCCAAGACACATTCAAACAAAACAAATGTTTTAATTGTTGCGGATAAAAATGGAAGAAATATTGAAACCAAATGCAACGTTTGAAAATGTTTCTTCAAGTTTGTGTGCAAAAGCCAAACATTATAACAAAAACGACTACATTATTATTTTTGCTGGAAAAAATAATATTTTAAAAGGCAATCTTATCAATAACGCGGTAATAACAAAACTGATAAACGATATAAAACACAGTAATGTGATATTTGTTGGTTGTCCTTATTTTACAAACCGTTTAGTGCTTAATAAATTTACATTTGAAATAAATTAGCAAATAAACAATATAATTAAAGATAATCAAACCGATAATATTACATATATAGACTCTAATTCATTATTATTAAGCATATTTAAAAACAAGTTTAATGAATTCTACAGAGTATGTAATATGATTTGTGAATTTAAATCATTAGCTAGGCATAAGAAAATTAATACACATTCTGCACAAAACAACATGCAAGTTCATTTAGAACTGCATAATAATACAACGGAAACCAATGAGAAACTAGAGTTAAATAAAACATTTTATGAAATGGCAACAACTAGCAGTTTTTTAGAAAAAAACAGCAGTAGTAATAAGAAATTCGTAGTTAGCCATCAAAATATGAGTAGTTTAACCAACAAAATAGAACAAATGGAAATATTTTTGGATACTTATACTAGCGACATTTTTTGCATATCTGAACATTGGTTTACTGAAACAAACAATATAACAAATATCAGTATAGCAGAATATTATATATCAAATCATTTTTCAAGAAAACTTTATATACATGGCGGAGTTACAATATTAGTAAAGAATAATCTACGATCAACTGCACTTAAACAATATAATAATTTGTCAATAGAAAAGCACTACAAATGCACAGCAATTAAAATAAACATAGAAAACACAGTTATAACTATATTAACTATTTACAGAATTCCAACTGGTGACTATAATATATTCCTGAAGCAGTTTGAAGAATCTTTAAAACTGTTATGCAATGAAAAATCAATTAATATAATATGTGGCGATTTCAACGTAAACATTTTAGAGCAATCAACAATGAAAACAAAATTAACAGATCTCTTATCATCTTAAAATTTAGAACCTAAAATATACCAACCAACACGTCGACAAAATTGTCTAGATAATATATGTGTAACTAAAAATACGTTAAACGTTAGGGCTTATGTATTACAAAACGGATTTTCAGACCACAACGTGCAGTCTATAGAATAGAAAAATAATAATTATTCCAAAAATACAGTAATCAACTATAGACAGTTACATAATATTAATAATATTGACAAATTTGTACAGCTACTTGGCTATCACAATTGTAATGAGATATTAGATTCAAATATCCTATCAGAAAAATGTACTCTGTTTTTTACTAATATTTACTTATCTTTTGAAGCAGCCTTTCCAACTAAAAAAAGAATGGAGTTAACAATTTCAAACAAAACAAGTGGATTACACGAGAGATTAGGACATCTTCACAAAAACTTAAAGAACTGCACCTGTTATGTTCACATGGCAATGAACATGACAAACTTTTATATAACCGGTATGAATCTATCTATAAAAAAACAATTATATTAGTTAAAAAAATGTATTTAAACAAACGATTGATCAACTCTGACAATATGAACCGTACTGCGTGGCAAATTATTAATAGTACTGCAAAACCTCGACAGAACTATGGAATTAATAGTTTAAATATAAATGATTAAATTGAAACAAACTTATCAGATATTACAAACCATCTTAACACTTATTTTAATACCATTACAGACTCATTAATAGAAGGTGATATAACTGCTGATGTTACGCATATTGAACTTAATAGAAATTCTATATACCTTCAACCTACGTCCGAACAAGAAGTAGTACAAGCCGTACACAAATTGAAAAACACAAACTCTTAGGATTCTGATAAAATTAGTAGCAAACTTTTAAAAATGTCCATAAATCAATTTAAGATGCCATTCACATCTATCATAAACGACTCTTTAAACCAAGGTATTTTTCCGGATAACCTCAAAAACGCAAAAATAATTCCACTACTTAAAAAAGGAAATAATCAAACTAAAGAAAACTACCGCCCTATATCTATTTTAAGCACTTTTTGCAAAAGTTCTTGAAACAATTATGACAGATAGATTAATCAGTTTTTTTAATCAACACAAATTATTTAATGAGACGCAATATGGTTTTAGGAAAAACAGGTCCACCACAGATGCTATTTTAAAATACTTGGAATATATTTACGCTGGGTTAGATAAAGAAAAGCAGTGTTTGGGCATATTTTTAGATCTTACTAAAGCCTTTGATCTAGTAGACCATAACATATTGTTAGACAAATTATATAGATACGGTATAAGAAGCATGCTCTAAACTAGTTTAAAGACATTTAGAAGGACGAACACATTATGTGCAAATACAAGATATTTAATCAACAAATTTAAAATTAAAAAGAGAGATACCGCAAGGCTCGGTTTTGGGGCCTCTTTTGTTTATCATTTATGTTAATGACATAGATTTACAAGGAAAAGATGTAATGTTTGCAGACGATACATCGCTGTTTGTCGCATCAAAGAGTCTAGACAATGTCCTGTTAGAATCAAATAACAAATAAGAATGAACAACAAGGAATCGAAAGAATTCCAAACAAAGAAAGGAGTGAAGCAAGGATGCGTGCTAAGCGCATTGTTGTTTTCAACTGTTTTAAACAAAGCTATAAAACAAGCAAAGAAAAAAATTAAAATGTAAAAAATAGGGTATTGGAAAACGGAAGTAATAGCTGAATTACTATTTGCAGACGATATGGCAGTGATTGCAGAGCTTCAGTACAACATGGAAATATTAGAAGAACAACTAAAGAAAATAAACATGAAAATAAACAATGATAACTGCAAGAGAAAAACTGAACCACATCAGAATAAAAGAAAGGATAATAGAATAGGTTGAACAATACAGATACCTAGGAACAATAATACAAAGTAACAAAAAACTTGACAAAGAGATAGAGGACAAAATAAGAAAAACAGCAAAAATATATAACATGTTAAAAAACACTTTCTTTAACAAAAAAGAAATATCAAAAACCACACAAACAAAAATTGTAAAAAAAAGGAATCAGACCAACATTAACATATAATAGCAAAACATGGACAATGACAGAAAAACAAATAGAAAAAATTAATGCAATAGAAATAAGATTTCTTAAAAAGATCGAAAACAAAACAAGAAAAGATAAAATAAGGAACGAGACATACAGGACAAATTTAAAAATAAAACCAATACAAGAAAAAATAACGGAAAGTCAAATGAAATGGTATAGGCATATCAGAAGAATGAATGAAGAAAGAAACACTAAGAAAATTTATGAGACAACAGTAACAGAAAAACAAACAAAAAAAACCAGGAATAGCGCAATAAAGAAAGAGGCTACAAGAAAAAGTAACACTTGGGAAGAAATAAAGGAGATAGCCAAGGATAGGAAGAAATGACGTGAATATTATATAAATTAAAAATACGCCATGCAGCCTTACACTGAAATGAAATGTAGAAAGGCAATAGAATAAATAAATCAATAAAATATAAAATGACATTATATTATTTAATCTAAACAAAAAAGTTTAAACCTTATATGATTGTAGTCAATACATCTAATCTCAGAATAGAAAATGATTAACTTCCCTCATTAACCAAAATAATAAAGAATTATGGAAATAATTGCTTCTATAAAGTTTGCACCAAAGTTAAATTTCTTGTATATCGCTCTTGACAAAAATGAAAGTTTAGAGCTGATAAAAGATCATTACAATTTATTTAACTATTAGTTAATTTATTAATAAGACAAAGATCTATAATCATTCTTCAAAATGTTGTAATTTTGGGAAAAGTAATCTTAACCAAACACATCAATAGGCAATCTAGTTTTAAAATATAATAATTTAAAAAAATGTGTTGTACGGTTTTAATATGACGTTGGTGGTATGGTGATTAAACAACTAATCCGTACTCTAATATTTACATCACAAGAGATATGCCGTATATGTACTAGAGCACATTTTATTAATAGATAATAAAATGTGCTCTAGTACAAATATTGAAATTTTGATACTTTCTAACAATCGTTTGATGTGAGAAGGACCGATTTTGCTGTTTTTGAAATTTTATTAATTAAAATGTTCATTTCTCAACAATTTATAGCTGGATTTTGTTACTTCCTAACAATATTTTCATGCTTCAACGCCGGATTTTGTTATTTTTGATATTTAATAAATTTTACACGTTTCAACCGTTTTTTGCCGGATTTTAGTTCCTTCAAAAAATATTTTAATATTTTATGACCGGCTTTTGTTATTTTTGACTTTTTATAAATATAATTTTGCACTTGTCATGTCAAGTTAACAACAGGATTAAAAAAATTACAAAATTGTGAACTTTTTTCTGAAATCGGCTCACAGCTCAAGTAGGTGACGATAATTATAATTAATCCTGCAGGGACAAGCAAAAAACACTATTTATATGCGACCATAGACTTTCGCCACAATTACACTTTTAAAAAATGAACTTACAATTTGAAAGCCAAATTTACAGTTTGTTAGTAATGTTGGTTGGCAACAGTTTTCAGTTTAAAAACCTGATTTACATTTTTAATAAACAAATTTATAATTTAAAAGTCGGATTAACACTTTAGCAATAGAATTTAACACGTTGGCAAAAGATTTTTAGTTTTAAAAATTTAATTTAATTTTTAAAGACCGGATTATAAATTGAAAACCAAATTAACTGTTTCCCAATAAAATTTAACACTTTAAATACCGGGTTTACATTTTTAAAGACCGGATTTACAGTTTTATAGGCCGGAATAACAGTATTGCAGTAAACTAAAGTAAGTAAATTAAATGCCAAACTTATAACTTCAAAGCCGACTTAACAGTTTAATAGTAGAATTACACATTTTTTGAAAGCCAAAAAGTTTAAAGACCGGATTTTTAATTTAAAAACTGAATTACTAATTTGTTACCAAATTTATAATTCAGAGACAAAACTAACAGTTTGGCAGTAAAGGTCGTATTTACAATTTTGAAAACCAGATTTTGAGTTTTTAAAGCGGCATCTATGATTTGAATGTCGGATTTACAGTTTGAAGAACGAATTAATAGTTTGACAGCCAAAATGTAACACATTATTAATCAGATTTACAATTTTAAAGATCAGATTTATAATTTTGATGCCAAATTAACTTTTGGTAACTTACCATTGTTAACCGAATTTTAAATTTAAATGCCGGATTTATACTTTACACTGTTAACAACGCACATATGAGCGCCGCAGACACCCCCTTAAATTTTTAGGATATTCAAAGCGCCGAAAAAGAATAACCCATTCCAAGTAAGCAAAGAACTTGGAAAATTGCCGGGGCAAACAAAAAGTTAAATTGACTTCCGTTTTTTGGCGTCGGCTTCCTCGATGCCGCTCTCTCTTCGATAAAGGTAAATTAGTGCTTTAATAAATATTTAATTGACTTTAAACAATTAGAATTATTAAGACTCGACTAAAAAAAAGAGTACATTTTTTGTTATTTTGAATTTAAAAAAGTAAAGAGTATTCTTCAAACTTCAAAAAGAGTACATGTCAATAATTTGTTTTCAAATTTAAACACCATATATCTTTAAAATAAAAACCGTTAAATAACACTTGTTTATATAAGAAATTCTTTGTAATTTAGGACAACGCATATGTCGTTTAATTTCGCTCAACTTTTTTGTCTGTAGATCTAGACATTTATATTTTTTTATCATATTAGATTTCAAAAGCACCATGGAGATATTTGTCGTACAGCATCATGTTTGTCACCCCCTACGTATTTAAATATTAAATTTCGGATTACGTATTTTTTGTTTTAAATAATGAATAATATCAGAGAAATAAAGCGAATTACCAATATTCCGTTATTCCGTTATAACTTTTTGGATAATACTTTCTATATACAATAATTAAAAAAAAAAAAATATTCACATCTTACTAAAAAAAAATAATCCAATTAATTTATATTCGATATATTTGGGCTAAAGCAATAAAATATTTTTAATTCGGCAATATCAGTACTCGTCCTAATAAACTAATATTAGTACTCGTCCTAATAAACTAATATTGGGACGAGTACTGATTGCTTTTTTTATATTAAGCTGCACTGATTAATAAATTTGTATTATAAATTAAAGTTTAATGTTCAATTGGTTGATCATGAAATTAAACTACCTATAACGCGTATTCAACAATTAGTATGACACCCCTGTCATACTAATTGTTGAATACGCGTTATTTTAATTTTAGTATTTTCAGTTACCTAAATTGTATTAATTCCCCAATTAATACAATTTAGGTAACTGAAAATACTAAAATTAATATTATAATATAAGTTGTTTTGTTTTATTAATTCTTATTTTACATTGAAAATATGCTAATAAGTTCTATAGAAATAAATGCATTTAGTTTTTAAATTTTCAAAACATTAATAGATAATTAACAGTGCAAAATATAAAATTTCATACCTACATCATCACAATAATATATTTCAAATCATCTGTTAAAATTTAAGGTTAATACTATGCCTGTTGCATTTATGAAATAAGAAAAACATCACTATTATTATTACGGATGACTAATAACAATTGATTTTCCTTTGTAGCAAAATACCATTTTCATTCTGATTCAAACACAAACACATCAAATTATTGCAAATTCACCTTATTATGCTCACAATAAATTCACTTTAACAAAAATCGATTGTTCCAATTAATATACGTTAATCAAACGCTTACCTTGAAGATGTAACTATTGCGGGCGCTAGACAACTACAGTATAATTGTTTACAAGCTTTATTTCAGCTTATTTGTAATAAATCCTTGAACTCGTACAAGATCATTTACAAGGCTAAATCCAAAAGCAGAAATTCCGTGACTCCATTGGTCGAATGATTTTGCGGTATTCAGAATGATTTTAAACCGAACCAATCACAACGTTTGTTTCATGATTATATAATATAATTTACAGTTAAGTTAGCACAAAATTTATAATACTTATTATTATTTTAGATATTATATATTTTACAGTTTATATTAAATATATATTGTATTAAGAAATTATTTCAAGATTAATTTTTGTATAAATATACTGCTAAAATAAAGTAATTAAAATTGCCTCCCACTACAAATATTGCTAAACTCACATTATTTAATTTAAATTTCAAATTTAAACAATCAAAATAAGCTTGATGTAAATATAACTTTATAAACTATTGAATTAAATTTAAACTTAATTGATCTAATGCGAATTTCTGGAATTTGGGCCAGTTTAAGTTTGGCAACACTGTTATATATCTTCTCATAGTCCAAACAATTGTCAAAAATGTTTTTAAAAACCTGCTTTTCTATAACTGGAAAGTATTTTTTAAATAAAAGTACCGTATTAAATTCATCAAATATACCGTTGCAATATCAAACTGTAAGATTTGTAGGTATGTAGGTTTATATTACAGGTCTAACCTATAAAAATATTTGCATATTTTTGCAGCTACAAGAAAAAGATTTTATAAGAAAACGGGAATTTTACATAGTAATGGAAAGTTTGAGATAACATTAGATCAAAGAAAATTAAAGACACCGAGGGGAAATTTATTCACAGTCGATAGTGAACCATTAGCACTGGCTATTGCTGCAGAATGGGATGCCCAAAAGGAGAAAATTGTACAAACGACTATGCACTTAGTAAGCTTGATTTGTAAATGTTTTGAAATTTATTTTATTTATTGTAATGCGTTTTCTTTTTTTTTTTAGTGTACTCTTTCTAATACCGTTATAGATAATCCCAACAATTTAACTAAATTTGATATAGTTGAATATGTTACAAATTATTTGGACACTGATACTATTCTATTTCAAACAAACGTAAGTATGATAAAGAAACTGACAAATAATTTTTTTTTTATCATTTCAAAATTTAAAAAAAATTATAATTTATATTTATATATTATGACTTACATACCAACTATATAAACAGTTCTGTTGACATAAGATTTGCTTATTTGGAAATTTTATAATAAATAAATGTGCTATTCTACAGGGTGTAGATTAATTGGCGGACAAACGCCAGGTAACTTTGTAGACCGTGCCAAAAGAAAACGAATATCTTAATTCCAAAATGCTGAGAAACTTTTTGTTTGGCCTCACGAGGTCCTCAAAGTTTCAATTTTGTCAATACAAATATTGTTTTAATTGCGTATTTTATGTACCAAGTTGCTTTCTTGTTTAGTATAATAAAAGTTACGAGGTTTATTAAAAATATTAAAAAAATGAGCAAATTACTTTCCAAGAATAAATCAAATTAAAATTAAAAATACCCTTGGCAACGTAGGAAATTTTTTAATCAAATTCAAATTATAACGTAGGCTATGCAATGAATGTCAGTTGATATTTCTATTTTATTATGACTTTTACTTTGAATGAATGTCATGAATTTGATACCGTATAGTGTTTAGAAGTAAACGGTGGCCAATATGAACATTTGTAGTTTATAATATATAATAACATTTGATGTGTGTATTAAGTTGCCTACATTATAGGTTTGAATATATAAATAAAAATTTTGCTACGTTGCCAAGCGTAACAAAACTTTGAGGATCTCGTGAGGCCAAACAAAGAGTTTCTCAGCATTTTGGAATTTAAATTTTTGTTTTTTTTTGGCACGGTCTACAAAGTTACCTAGAGTTTGTCCGCCAATTAATCTACACCCTGTATATTGACAACTTTTTTGATAAAATATAACATAAATACTAATCTAAAAGGTTAATCAGTGTTACAGCCAGACACGAATATTGTGGCCTCTATATAGGCAACTTAGTATACACAAAAATTATGTTGAATGTGGTTAAACTTATGCCTTTGCCTGTTTTAACATCTTTCAATCCCAGAACAACGTCGCCCATGGAACGTTTAAAATGTAAGCGCAAATGAAAAGTGCTAAAACGGACAAAGGCATTAGTTTAACTACATTTAACATAATTTTTGTGTATACTAAGTTGCCTATATAGAGGCCACAATATTCGTGTCTGGCTGTATGGTTTTATACAGGGAGTTTATAAATGAATGGGATTATGTAATCACTTTAAATATGCCGCCTCTTTAAAATCGTCCACTATACTACATATGTTTTCATATGTTTGCTTGACAGCTGTCAAAGTTGATCTGTCAAAACAAATAGTTTAGTGAACAATTTAAAAAAAGCGGCACATTTAAAGTGATTACATAATCCCATTCATTTATAAACTCCCTGTATATTATAACATTTATTATAGTAGCATGAAGTGAGCGTTTACCAAATTTATTAGTAAATTTCCTTCTGTTATAAATGTCTGTAACAATCTCCTGATTTTTTTTGTATCTACAACTGAAAGTTCTGCAAACAAATTTGTAAATATGTTTTATTTATGATGGAGAACAAGTTATAATAAACAAAGGATACATGTACAGTAATAAAATTTTAAAATATAGAGATAAGTGTAACAAAAGGGCAAAAATGCTTTCTATAGCGAACACCGAGGTAAGATAATAATCATCATTAATCAATTTTTTCAACGTAGTATTATAATCTTGTCATTAATACAATTTTTTTTGTACTTAATGATATTAAATGTTCAAATCTGGCTTTAAATTAATAGAATTTGGCTTAAAAATCCAAATCCGACTTTGAATTAATAAAATCCGGATTCAAATCAATAAAACCTGGCCATAAAATACAAACAGTTGACTAATAATGCCTTAATTTGGTATCAAACTAATAAAATCCTTCTATAAAGTACTATAATCCAAGCCATAAAACATTAAAAAAAAAAATTTAGAAAAAATGACAAAATTGTATTAATAAAATGCGTTAAACGTTCAGAGTTTAAGTTGAAGAAATCTGCTTTCAAATTAATAAAATCCATATTATAATCCGGTCATAAAATACAACAATATATTAAAAAAAATGGCTTAAATGTCAAAATCTAGTTTTCAATTCATCAAATACAAAAAATGTACTCGCAATCTATTTTCAAATCAATAAAATCCGGTCATAAAAAAAAGTTAACTGAAAGCTAAAATCTGGCTTAAATGTCAAAACCCGACCTTTAATAAGTAAAATCCGTCTTTAGTTTGTTCATTTAACTATAAAATCTTTATTTAAAACACACTTGGCCAGATTTGTGCAATTTAAAACAGACTTTTCGGCCGAATATTTGTAGTTTTTAGCCAGATTTTGAGTTTTTATATTTTATCTACTCTGAAAAATAACAATTTAACATCTGACACATTTTAAGAGTTTACAACTGATACATTTTGTTATTTTATTTTGATGATAATCAAATTTTTGTATTTTTTTCGGTTTTTAAGATTTAATTATGGCCGGATTTTTGTGTGTGTAATGTCAATTGGAGTATTAGTAATCCACAATTTGGATGTATCTCTTCTCGAAGAATTAATTTGTTATTAAATTGGGTCCAACTTCTTGATAACAAACAGTTGGGTAGGTGGGCGGTTCATTGACTGTGGGCAAGTAATTTCAATTGGAGTGCCCTGACCACCCACCCAAGTGTTAGTGACCTAGAAATTGTATATTTCTCTTATTTATGAATGTCATTAAATTGAGAGAGAAGATTAATAAATCCAATTGAGTAATAATCAGTTGGGTGGATGGGCTCAGTTCATTGGTTGTGGTCAAGTTGTTTTAATTGGAGTACCCCATCCACCCACTCAATTGTTAGTTATCTAGAGATTGAATGTTTCTTTTTTCTGGAAATGTCAATTGTTCCTAAATTAGGAGACTGATCCAATCTCTTGATGACAAACGGTCGAGTGAGTAGCTCAACCACCCCACCCAAATTGCACATATGTTTTAATTATATAATTACTAAAATTTTACAATAATTTTATGTATTGAATAGTCATAGATAAAGTATAGTACCATTATGGAACTGGTTACAATTCATAATAAAATTCCTTTCATTTTAACACGTTCGCTGCGTATGGGTATCTGGTGTACTCATCAAAATCCCGATATTGATTTTTACCTAAAATTGACTTTAAATTGCAAAAAAATATTAACAATTCATATCAAATAATTCATAAAAAAAACTGTTTCTGAGTTAAATTTGATGACTCGCATTAGAGCGCACATAAGATGGAATAATTGATGCTCCCTAATTTATACTAAACAAGTATTATCACAATAAAATTAAGGAGCCATACGCATATTGGATGAGGTACAGCCCGACTCCAATCGGAGCCATACGCAGCGAACATGTTAAAGTAGAAATTCCCATCTTCAGTTGATTTGTTTTTGTTGACCAAATATCTCATCTATTGTGTATTATGTTTAAGTTTTTTGTAGGAAGATGACGATTTATACAAGCTTCAACAGAAAGAATGGGATCCAATAATTCAATGGTTCTGTGATAAGTTTCAAGTAGATTTACAGAAATCAAGAGATCTTGGAACTCTTGAAATAAGTCAGGATTGTAAATCTGCACTCAGAAAATATTTCCTGTCTTATAACTTTGCAGCATGTAATGGTAAGTAAATTCTTATTCTGTACAATTTGTTATAAAACTGTTACCCAACATTTTGAATATTATCAATTTGATAAGCTTAATTGGGAAAATCAGTAAGACATAATAGGAAAATTTTGTCTTGATTTTATTGAAAACAGTTTGATCCATTGAACATTTCCAATTTAAAGGATTAATACATCTTTTTAATCTCTTTTTATTGTGCTTCTGATATACAGGGTATTTCCTAACTGGAGGCGAAAAATGAAACTTTAGATACATATGTTAATTTCAAACAGAATTTTTTTTTGTCTATCTCGCTTCGTTTCCGAGATAATAAAGAAATACACATTATTAAAAACACTTTTTCCTAATTAAAAAATTTACTTAAAGTTTCATTTTTCGTATCCAGTTAGGAAATATATAATTATGTTGCAATTGTACTAATTCTTCCACAAATTTTTTCATGTGAATTAATTTTTTGAGAAATAGTATATGTAATAACAGTTTAGAATATTTGTGGAAGAATTTTATATAAAATACCTATCTCATAAGATATCTAAATTTAATTAATATGTGTTGTAGGATTCGTTTATGGTGTTGAAACTTTGAAATCAGTTATATTGACAGTAGCATGTGCAGAAAGATTTATTACTCCAGAGAAGGCTGTACTATTATCTCGTTTAGAAGAGGAATTTCAGGTAATGAATACATTTAATCTTGTTTGTTGTTTTTATTAATAATATTTTATTTTAGTTGGGTTATTGGGGTCGAGTGGAATGGGCTCATGATTTAAGTCAACAAGATTTACAAGCTCGACTTTCGGCAACAATTTTGTTTATATATTTTAATTCTACTGATTCACATGTGCAAAGTAAACGTATATCTACTGCTTAATTAAATATTAGTTAAAAAATAAATTAATTTAAAAAAAAATATTATGTGTTTTCTTAAGCTGCCATGTATCCAAACTTATATTGTTTATAAGTGATTAGGTTATGAGGGGTCACCAAAGGCAAGAGGTAACAACACAATATGTATACTAGTCCTTGTAATCCACAAGTAAGCATCTTCCATGTTGATTGATGTCAAAGCTCTGTACTTTTTTTAATTTTTACTTTTTTGGAAGTATACACTAGTAAATTGTTTGAAAGAATTCACAAAAATGTATTTATAAGTATTGTCACCTGAGAAAGTGTATATAATTTTACTTGACATACTGGTTTTTGCAAAAAATATTTTTTAATTTAAAGTATGGTAATATTGACGCAATAAATGACTTCCTTTATCATTTGAAGCAAAACAATTTATAAAATACCAAGTCAAAAAATGTAATACTATGCAATCTCTCCTCCCCCCCTGCAACAACAAACTTGTAAGTTAATCCACAATGTCAACTCACAGTTTTTTTGTGGTATGAAGATCTATCATAGCCATAGGCCAGAAAATATGTTCAAATCAAGAAATGCTAAATCAATAAAATACTATGCAACCCCGCCCCCCCTCCCAACAAGAAAATTATAAATTATAGTACACAGTAGTCAACTTCAAACTTTTTATCAGTCATGGGCCGGAAAGTATGTCCAAACTTCAAACTAGATTTTAAAAAAATTGTTTTTTTTATTCAATACTTGCACCTAAACGATTTTGATAATATATTCACAAAAGTACACTCTAAAATTACCCCCCCCCCCCCCCCATTTTCAATTAACAAAATTGTCAGGTAACTTTCAAAAACTGAGTAATCATACCGCCCCCTCCCCTCTCATCCATCTAATTGCAAAGTTCTGAATGATTCAGCAAGTAAAAGTAAAAACAAAATATAAGTTCCCCCTCCCCCTCCTAATGAGCATAAATGGATTTATAATGATCAATTGTTTACTTAAACATGTCGATTCAAATGTCAAATGGCAGCTTGGTAGGGGCGAGGGGGATCAAATCATGTTTTAAATTATTCAATCCCAATTCTCTAATTGAGAAAAAACTTTCAAACAAATTATTAACTAAATTTAAAACTACTTATACTCCCCCTCCCTCTAGTTGGACAATTTCAACAAATTATTCATAAAATACTAACAAGTTAGATGATCTTTTGAACGTTATCACTTTTCAAATAATCCCCCCACCCTCAATTGGCAATACTCAATTCATGGACAAATTTCACAAATCAAAATCACACTCATCTAATTCACAAATAATCTTTCTTATTATTGTTGAAAACCAGATACTTATAACCTTTCTCGGTCCTTATTTTAATGTTACAACTTTCAGTTGTCAGTTTTAACTAGTGAACCTTTTTTTACTAGCAAATAATCTGTAGACCTTAAAATATGTATTATTTAGAACCTCTCTTTTTGATTAATGTTCTTAAATTTATTTAACTTTTGTATAAATCTTATAGCTTTCCTTACCAAGTTCTGATTTCAATTGTTTGGAAAAGATTTTTTTTAAATATATACGATAAAAACTGACAATAGTTCACCACCCCTTCGGGACGGATGAGCAGGTAGGCCGATCGTGGCAAAAAAAATACGTAAAATTGCCTTGGTCCATGGCCCGGTATTCGGATTTGTCAGGATGTATCTACACGTCGCCCCCTACCCGGAAATATAGAAAATTGAAAAACCTACAAACATTTTTTTGTGGACAAAATATCGATCTTTCATTTGAGACTAATGGGCCTCGCTGTAGACATTGATTTTTAACCAATCAGGTATCGAGTTTTTTAATTATTACCTAGCAACGTTCAAAATGTTAATTAACATCGCTGTAAAAAATATTCAGAATACGGCTATAAGCGTAGTATTGACGTGTGTGGGGTTAGAGGCGCACTCTCGAAACGTACCTATAATCTGTACTTTTGGGACGCCACTGCTTCAGAATAAAAACCTAAATCAAAAATTCACTTTTGCTAAGCGGAGCATCGGTATGGGATCTCGGGCGCGGATTTTCATTTCTTCATATTTGAATTCAGAAATTCTGAAATAGTTTTGATTTTTCAAAAAATTTTGACTTTGAAAGAAAATGTGACGCCACTGAAATATGTTCACACGCACAAGAAATAAAATGATCCCGTGGTTTTAGTTAATTGTCTGTCAAAATTGAAATTAAGAAAAAAATGAAAAAACGAAAATGACAATCGAAAAACCTATACTTCTACTTAAATCCAAATTTGAGATCAAAAAGTACAACTTTTCGAATTCTTTAGTCACTTGTAGACTATAGACTGCAATTTTTTGCAAAGTCATTTTGAAAGATAAAATGAATAAATTTTAAGTTTGAGTTAAAAAAATTAGTGACGCCGCTGCACAAGATAATTAGGGTTAGATACGAGAATGAACTCTTCAAAAGAAATTATTTTAGAGATTAAAACTACTCAAGTTATCTACATTTTTTCGGAGAAAATTCTCACGCCGCTACTGTTTTTTTTTTAATCAGAGTTTGGGTTCAAATTGTAGTTAAAAAGTAGTAAATTCCAAAAATCCATTTGCCCCATCGACCGTTCTTAGAAAAAAAAAGTCAAAAATTACCTCAATCTGAAGAGTGAAAAGCCTAATTCGAATCTCGGCGCATAATTTGTCGCAGGTTCGAGCCCCAGTTCAGGCAAAAGATTTAAAAAAAAATGATGTCATTTATTAATTCAGGACGTTAGTCTAATATATGATTAGTGTCCATTTAACCATAATTACATTTAATACGAGAGTGTGGGTGGACCAGATACTAGGCCTCCTGGTATCTACAGCGCCTCCCATTCTCTCAATTAACGGGTGCGATCGCATATATTGTAAGCCCTAAACATCGGCAAAAAAAAAACATGGATGATAATTGAAGGCCGATGAAAAACAAATGAACCCATAATGATAAAGGGTGTATCGGAATCAGGGTAATTCAAAAAACAATTCATCAACATGTGGTCGCGCAAAAAGTGAAGAGAAAACAAAAAAAATCCGATAAATAAAAAAGACTGATGATAAATTTTATTTAAAAAAATACGATCTACGCCGGGGGGGTTATTCTGGCATGTATTGCACATCGCTTATCGCAATTAATGACGACATCATTAATTAAAAAAATCTGCAGGTGATCTCTTTTCGTACTACAGGACCATCTAGTAATATAAACTGAACCAAGCTTCATGTTAATTGTATTTTTTATTGTCAACATGTATTATTAATTACAAATTTATGATTTAACATTTCCATCCATTAATAGCGATATGCGATATGCCAGAATAACCCCCCCCCCCCCCCCCCAGGTGTTGACAGGGACAAAGATAAAAATGATTTTTGAGAAGAGATTAGGATTCAATGTTCTACGTTCTTGGGACTTTTACCCCGGTTCTACAACTTGTAAAACAAGTTACAGCTTTTTCGAAATTTTGAAAAAAAAAACACTTCTCGGGAGTGGCAGCCGTAATCGGAGAAAAGTGTACCATGTGAGTGAGCTAGGAACTGCGTTCGCTTAAAAGTTTAAAAAACATTTTGAAAAACTCTGTTTTAAATCTTTTATAATAAATAACCTATTTTTATAACTTGCCATCATGCACATTTTTCAATTTATTTTTCATTTCATGATAAGAAGAATTAGTTCTGCCTGCACCTGTTTAAGAAATCTTCATTCAATTAGGTAAATTAAGAAAAGTCTTAAATAACATTTAATTTCTATCACGTATCAGATTTATTTTTAATTTTATTTTTATTACTTTTCACAAGTGCTTCATAATATTGCATATATTGTCTCTGACTTTTAGTCAGCATATGTAAACTATCCAATTTCATTCCTTGTTTTTCCAGTTCTCTAATTCGTTTACTTGTAGTTTCGACGCTATGTAATAAAATTTTTGGCACCCTGCATATGTGAAATGGTTGAAATCCTTCACCATACAAAAAATCTATAATTTGTTGCATCTTTTTCATTCTTTTATTTTTTAAGGCAGGTAACTTTACCATTAAACCTTTTGCATGTTCAGTTGAGCAATCTAGTCTTTCAGATAAATATTCGACTAATGTGTTATCACCTAATATCAATTTGTTTTCAGATCTCCGTTTTATGTAACTAAAACCAAAATTGTTCAAATTTGTTATTGTGAGTCTATATAGGATATGCACTTACACATCAAAAATATCAATTTGACTTCGAACCATCCAAGTCTTTATCTTCTCTATGTTGTTTTCATGGGCAATGTCTATTCTTTGTTGTATTGTTTTTGGGTTGTAACGAAGAACCCACCAATCTTTGATTATATCCTCACTTTTAACTCCATTCTCTACAACATTGATTAATAAATATAAAATTTAAAACAGCTCAAATTTGATTAGCAATTAACAGAAATAAAAAAAATAAATAAAAATGATACTAGAAAATGTTTAAAAACTGTTCACATAATATTCATACTTATGCAATAAAGAAACAACCAACTTTCATTTTGTGATTAACCTACAGTATGTAATTCAAAATGCAATAAAGAGCTTACACCATAGTGTGTATGTCCATGAATAGTTTTCAGCTAAACCGACTTTCTCCATTTATACGATTTGTCTTTTCATGCATAAACCCAGCTATGTTACGAAAACTGATATTTTTAACCAAAAAAATATTTGTAAAATACGGTTTTTCTACCTTTTTAGCAAATCGGGCCTTGTTTGGCAATTCAATTGTTATACGTACATTTGACCAAAAATTCGGCCTTTAAATGAGGTAGTTTAGCCGTTTGATTTTGCAAAATGTTGACGTTTATTAAAGTCCGTCTGGTTTCGCATAAATAAATTGATATATAAATCACTATAAATCTGGCAATTTATCAAATCAAGCTTAAATATGCAAAAATTCGTCGTTTTAGGTAATGTCAACTTTATCATTCCAAAATACATAAATCTGTTTTTCTGAAACGATAATTCGGCTTTAGTATATATAAATCAGGCTTTAGTATACATAAATCTGATAGTCTGATCAGTAGACTTACGCATTAATCTAATTTTATATTCACACATCCTGCATTTTGAATACGTAAAGTAGACTTTATTATAATAAATTTAAGCATTGATATGCATAAAACAAACCTAAATTTTAAAATCCAAGAACTAAGTTTAAAAGTAAATCCAGTCAGCAATTCGGCCATAAAATTATACATCTAACTTTTAACTGTAAATTGGGCTACAAACAAATTCAGTTGTTAAAACTATTAATCCGATTTGTAAATTGTAAATTCAAGCTTTAAAACTATAAATCTGGCTTTAAAAGTGTAAATTGAATTAAACTTTCAAAAAGAGTACATTTGGCTTTAGCAAGAAAAAAGTACGCCAATTTATGACCAAAATAGTAAAAAATAACGTATGATTTTAGTACCATCTTAGAACTAATTGAAATCACAAAGTCTTGAAACGCGTTGGCTGGCTTTTGGCTAATACATACATATATGTTCACAAACATTGTTATTCATTACATAAAAAGCATTTTAACAGACAAATTATTTTGAGTGTGAACAGTTTATAAATAACAAAATTTAGCACAAAAGTCCAGCTATAAACTATTGAAAAATTAGCAAAATTCGGCAATAAACTGTTGCAACGTGTCAAATTCTATTCATAGCCTTGAAACATCAAAATATTACCAAATACCAAAATCTGGCTATAAACTGTTGAAAAATATAAAATTCTAATTCATAGAATGTCAAAAAAGTAAAAAATCCGGCTATAACTGTTGAAAATTACAAAATTTGTATTGTCACAAACCAAAATTTGAGCATAAACTGTAAACAAATCAAAATTCTATTTATGAAAAGTAAAAAATGGGAAAATCTGGTAAAATTACAAAAATTGTATAATCTAAATTTTTTATAAATCCGGCTCAAAATTATCAAAAACATAAACTGTTCAAAACTGCAACATTTTATTTATGAAAAGTCAAAAATGGTAAATTTTGGTCATAAAATGTTTAAATGCAAAATTTTGTTCATAAAATAAAATGTCAAAAATAGCAAATTCCAGCCTTGAAATTTCAAACAATTGTCAGAAAACACCAAAATCCGGCCATAAACTGTAAAAAAAGTGTACATTTAAATATTAAGATTGTTGTTAAGATTCAAAATCCAGCATAAACTGTTGAAAATTCTCTTAATAAAATGTCAAATATTGCAAAATATGTCAGAAAGCACCAAATTTTAGTCTAGTTTAACTGTTTAAAAAGTGCAAAAATCAAAAATAGCTAAATCAGACCATAAGACATTAAAACATTTTCAGATAGAATCAAAATCTAAAAACGGTTGAAAAGTCCAAAATTTTATTAATAAAATCTCCTATTTTTGACAAATCCGGACAAAAAAGAAATATCAAAATATTGTAAGAAAGATTCAAAATCCAGTCATAAACTGTAAAATTCTATTCATAGAATGTGAAAAATATCAAAATCCAGTTATAAGTATAAAAATATTGTCAGAAAGTGCTTATAGATAGCTGACACTGCGCTCACATAAATAACTGACACTTGAGTGGATGTGGTTTATTCGCTTTTTTTAACTTAATGATATCTATCATTCTCTTATGTTTGTGAGCTGTGAGAGAAAGTAACATGCAGTTTCTTAATGACATACACTTGACAGAGGGGAAATACTTTTTTAAACCACTCAATTGTCACGTCCACCCACCCGAGTGTTGGTTATCAAGAAATTGGTTTAGTCCGCTTATTTTTCAACTTAATGAAACTGTCAGTCATGTTTGTGAGCTGCAAAAACACAACAGAAGAAAGCAACTTATAAATTTTTGATGTCAAACACACGTCCGGATAGGCGGGAACACCCCCGCTCGCATTTTATGAACTATTTAGTAAGCTTCTTTTTTTTTTACTTAAAGGTATCTTTCAGAAGTAGGGGCTTTAGCATGTAAAGGGCACAAGACGTTACCAAATTTTAGTATTTTTTTCGCCGGTTCTTAGGGGCCATATGGGGCGGAGCCCGAGGCGTTAACATAGTAACAAAAAAAAAAATCCAGACTTTATTATAACATTTTTCTACACATGCATTGAACCAAATAATGGAAACAAATCACAAACACAAAATACTTTTAATTCTAAACGTTTCTTTTTAACCCCACAATGAAGAATGCAATGGAACAAGTGCTGAAGAATTTGAAACTACATTTCGCACCTGGCCCAGACAAAATTTTCCTAAGAAATCTATTAACTGTCACAAGCATCATTAACCCAATATTAGTTAAAACTGATAACTAATGTATTGAAAGTGCAATATATCCCAAATAATAATACACAAAAAAGGAGATACTATCCCCAAAATTATCTTCCAAGTTCACATGTAGATAGTGTAGATTTTTGGTATATCAACCTAAAAATCAATATTACTAAATTTGCTTGTAGTTTCTGGAATTCATTTTATGACTAGTTAATTCGGGACACCGTGTATATAAGATTATCACTGGGACCACATCTATTTAGTAAAGAGCAGTGGCAAAGCTAGGATTTATGGACCCTGCCGCAAAATATTGAAAAGGGCCCTCAGAAACAGTTTTCAAAAAAAAGTATAGAATTTTGCAGTTTACAGACATGTGTGAAAATCTTATAGATTGGCAAATCTGTACCAAATCAGTCAAATTGTATACTAAACTGTCAAAAATTGACTACGTCTATCAAAAAGTTACTAAATCTGTCAGACAAGTTACAGTAATAATTTATGTTCTGTCAAATAGTATTCAAAAATTGTATTTTAATGGGGATCGCAGCTAAAGAATACGATATCTGGCGACAGATTTGTTAATGAGCCAATGTTCACATTAGTCACTTGTTCATACATATCAATTTCATTAACATTTCAATGTCATATGATTGTTTACATGCCATTTATCAGTGATAACTTAAAAATGATGGATTAATAAGTAAATTTATCAGGTTTCTAATAACTGTCATCAATATAATTATATTTAATTTATAAATTTACTTACTTTGCATGTCAGTCACAACAAATATGACAATATTTTACAAATTTTAACAAATCATCAATCATATGACAAACAAGTGTATTTTTTTCAACATGCAGTAGTTGACATTTTAACCACCATGGCGCTAAGAGCTTAAAAAGTAATCCCAATACTGTCAAAAAATGTAGGTACATATGTCAAAAAGTTACTAAATTGTCAAAAATATTGCTACATCTGTCAAAAAGTTACAAAAACTATCAAATAATTTTCAGCAAACTTATCATGTTGGCATAAATCTGTCAAATTGTTTTTTGAACTGTCAAAAATATTACTACATCTGTCAAGTTACAAAAAAATGGCTGCGTTCAGGACGACTCATCGCTGACAATTATTCAAACTGAACGAGAGTCGAGAATCATCGTTTGCTGGCAGCGCTTGTCATTTGACTCATCATACATTTAGGTACGCTTTTATCCTGACAAAGCAACTTATTAACCACCAGCGTTTAATCGGCAAATATATTTAAAAAAATAAATTATTGCTTATCTCCAATTGATGAGTCAGCGCTGGCAACTGATGAGTTGTACTGAACGCGGCCAACGACTACATCTTATTTTAAACTTTAAAAAATTTCATTATTTTTAAATTAATATTGTTTCATATGTTTTTTTGAATTTTTATTAATTAATATATTCTTACATTAAATCTTATATACATATATATAAAGAAATAATATTAATTTAAAGATAATGAATATAAAAACGTTTCATAGAGTGAAAAAAGAAAACATTGAATATTTAAAAAATTCGACTACATTTGTCAACAAGTTACTAAAATTTTTTACTGAAACAGCCAAACAGTTTACACCATAAGTTGAAAGCAACTTACCAGATATGACAAATTGTATTCTAAACTGTTACCAAAACTGTCAAAACGTTACAAAAACTGATAAACAATTTACAGCAATATAATTTATTAAATTTTATTTTAAACAGTTACTAAATTTGTTAAAATGTCAGTCGATATTATTTAGAGATTGTTTAACAAACAATTTCAATTTCTTTTGTCAATGTTTTCATTTATGCTTTTATGCTTTATGCTTTTTACGGCTATTTTACATCGCCACAGTAAGTCTACGACTTGTTTAAAGTGGTTTGTTTTTTATATTGATTATTTTATACAGGGTTGAGTAAATGTATGAGAACCCATGATTATTGGCTGCATATTTCATTTCATAATAATATATTATATTATATTGTTTTTATTCATTGTATTTTTATGTAGATGTTTTACTTATAAATAAATATAAAGAATCACGGTAATGAGTATAAACATTGTGAGTTGGAAAAATTTTACCTGGGGGTCGATTCTGATCTTTGTGAGTCACCGATGACAAAACTCACATAATTTTTTCATGAGAAATTTTTTAGAACATTTTATTAATCATATTTATATATTTGACATTTGAGGAACATTTATGTGGAACATTTTTGACTTGTTACACTTGCTGGCTTGTGGACAATTAAGGAACGTGTTTTACAATAATTTTAACAATTGAAGAACATTTTTGGAACATTATGACCTTTGCTGATCTAATTTACTTGCTTATGAATCAATTTTGACAAGTAAAGAACATTATTTACAATTGTAGAACATTTATGACAATTATTCCACACATTTCAACACTTGAAGAAAACACCAAAACAGTTTGTTTTTATAGTTTTGGAACATTTTTTGACAATTAAAAAACATTTTTGTTATTGTAGAATTGATTTGTGTACAAAAATTAGCAGCAAATAACAAAAACGACAGGTTCTATCATAAAACTAATAAGTTGCTAAAATTATCAACACAAAAACCAAAACTGTTCAATCATCAGAAAACCAGATTTAATCTAAATCTAAACCAGGACTATTATCCGGGTTGAGCAGTCAAGTCAAGTTACATTTTATAGAATCTCATCCAATTATAGTTTGTGTTTTTGGGGAAGTCATCCTGTAAATTGCATCCAGGTCTTAGGTAAAGTCAAACCGAGAGTCAGTTCATTGTTAAATTTTTTTTTTTCAGCGAGTGTAACCACACTTGTTCAATCTATCACATTGAAGACTAGATTCAAGCAGTCTGTGAACATTAACCTTGAATATTTGTGGTTTATAAGTCTTGGGAAATACTGAGTTTGAAAGATTATTCCATATGTCAACAGTATGGTTAAAAAAATCTCCCTTAAAAGTTTCGATCCTAAATCTCTAAACTGTCAGTGAATATTTGTTAGAATTGATAGCAAGTCATATACTACAAGTAAATATTTATTTAGATGGCAATATGTCTTGTATTTCGTTTGAACAATGTTGTTTGGTATTATGCTTTTTACAGCTATTTTACATCGCCACAGTAATTCTACGACTTGTTTAAAGTGGTTTGTCCATGGAAATATCTATAGAAAATGCAAAGAGCAGCATTTTGGATTGGCAATGATCCGAATAGCTCATTTTTGAATTGCGTTTAGAAGTAAGTCTTTCGGATGCTCCTCCCCATACTTGAGAACAATATTCAATACAAAGACAAATATAAATTTTATATATGTATATGCAAAAGTTGAACAGAAGTAAAAAACTGTTTACATCTATTAAAAAATCCTAGTTTTCTAGATACTTCAACATGATCATTCCAGAGAAGATTATGTGAAATTGTAACCCCTAAAAAACATATTGAAGAAGATTTAGATATGGATTCGTTGTTTAGTTTAATATTTAGTACTGATAATTCCCTCGGATTCTGATATTGAAACAGTAAGATGTTGAAATTTTTTATTGTTATTTTATTGACATTGCACTGTAATGTGTTTAAACTTGTATAAAAATGTGATATATGTATATAAATAGTATGTGACACCTTAAACAGGCTGTAAGTCCACTGTTGCTACATAATAATAAAACTATATATTAATAAAAAAATCTCATAAACATACTTACTTAAAAGAATGGTAACATTATCTTCAAACCTTTTCAAATTTAAATTTCTTAAGAAAGGTCTTGTAACTAATGCATCATAAACTGCTTCATGGGTCATCTAAAAAAATTCATCATATAATTTTCTAATTTATTCCAATAACAATAATTACCCCTAATAACTGTCTAAAGACATTTATACGTAATTCTAGCATGGATTTTTTCACGTCATCATTCAACATTTTTTCTAAATCTTTCTTTTCCATAATGGCTAAAGGTGCCACTGTATTTATATCTCCTGGTAGTTTTTTAATTATCTCCATCTTATCAATGAGATCATTTTGTGCAAGCAATTCAGGATATTTAATGCATGTTGCATCATCGATGTTATTTTGTTTACATATTTCATAGTTTATACTCATACGCTTACCGGATACTTCCCATAGTTTCTTGTGTTTTAATGCTAGTTCCAAAGCTGTATGCTTACGAACACCTATTAAAAAATAATAGTGAGAATACAAATTTACAATTTAACTGAAAATTTATTATTACCCAATAATTCTTCCAATTTAATAATTGCATATTTTTTTCCATGTTTTAAATTCATAGCAGCTTTTTCTCGCTCATTAGCATCTCTTGGTTTAAATACTACAGTTTGTGCAACTCCTGAATATTTTGATATTTGTAACTTATGTAAATTAAGAATTATATGTTCTTTAAAAACATTTCTTACAAAAGTTCCCATTTTTACTTTCTTGAAATACTAAAATTAACCTACAAACTGCACAAACAAACCCAATAAATATATGACATTTTGATGATGTCAAATGATGATTTGAATGGTTTGAGGTTATAGTTAATAAATATTGAACATTAAAATGAAGGAAGAAAATGATATATTGGAGGAAATTGAAAATGATGGTAATTAATTTATTAATGTATTAATTTAAATGTAATTTATTTGTATGTTTATAGTATTTTACAAACATTTTTTACAATCCACCGCAAAATCTGGATTAATGCAAAGTATGACCATAACAGAACAAGTATTAAAATTGGGTGAAGGAATAGAGCATTTAAATAAAGAATTGCATAAGCAAGTTTTAAAAAATCATAATGATTTACTGCAGCAAGCAAATCATGCGACCAAATTAGAAGACGTTTTGAATACGATGAACAGTCATGTACAAAATCTATTTGCAAATGCTGAACGATTAAAAATTCAGGTATGTTTTTAATTGTTGAATGTAATTCAAAGTATGAAATTCAACAATCATTGAAGAAAAATAAATAAAGTATGTTTTTAATATTATAAGTTAATTTAAATTAATGTGATCATATGTGATACGGTTTAGGCACATTTTTAACCTATTAACATATTGTCGGTCTTAACGTAAAACCATTAATGTGCTAATTTCCAAGTTTGAGAAAACGATGTTTAAAGTTTTCTTTTGCTTTCAAAAATTAGATTGCATGCATTTGTGGATTTGCCATATGAATAAATTTAATAATAAAAATAAGTGAAATTTGACTTTTTTTACATTTGTGGCCTTAGGACCGACGATATACAGAGTTAAAAAACATAAGACTGTATAACATTGGTATTTTTTAACTGATTTGAATGATTCAAAAGATGTTTTTTTGAGTACTGTAAAGGCAGGCACATATGCTGAAGGTTTTTAGTATACTTGTAATGACAACTAACTTTAGTTTTTTAAAAAGCATCACCTATTTTGTTGTAATTTTTTTACTAGTTTTATATTGGGCGTTTTGTTGTGAAATGGTTACATCTGTCATTGATTTTTGTACTTTTTTAGTATTAACTAAATAAAATGTTTTCTATATATACATTTACTGTACATGGTCATTATTTTAAACTTAATAGCAATTTAATCACTAATTATTTTTGACAATTCAGCTCATAATAGGTTCTCATATTTGACATACAGGGTCTATCACAGGTTTCAGAAAAGGCCACAGTATTTATGAGAACGTCACGACCCTTTACTGTGATGTTATCTCTGCCTTGTCCCAAAAAAAAATGTTTATGTGTCACTTTCCTAGATATTAAAGGAGCTTATGATAATGTGTGTATAGCCTACTTAAAATCCGTCTTAATTAATTTGAATCTGCCCCCCTTGTTTATCAACATTATCATCGAACTGGTCTCTGAAAAACGGTTATACTTGGCAGGGACATCCGCGGAAGAAGGGCTCGTTACTTCTTTCATAGGTCTCCCACAAGGTAGCCCTCTCAGTCCCTTGCTCTTCAACATGTACATACAAGACCTAGTACACTCCTCTATTCCCTCAGTAAAAATCATCTCTTATGCAGATGATTTTGCTATTTACTCTTCAGGCTACTTTCCAGACAGTGTAATTCGAAACATCAACCTTGTACTAGCACAGACCTTCAGTCGCCTTGTTAGCAGAAACCTTGAGCTCTCTCTTGATAAATGCAGGTCAATGTTCTTCTCAGGCCGGTCACGCAATGTCATACCCAATAATGTCTGTCCTAGTCTTAATAACATTCCTATTGTCCGAGTACCCTTTTATAAATTCCTTGGTGTCACTTTTGACAACAAATTGTCTTGGAGTAACCATGTCAATGGACTTCAAAAATCCTGTGCTCAAGGCATTAATATTTTGAGAAGTGTTTCAGGTACCTACTGGGGAGGAGACCCGGACTTCCTTCTCATTTTTTACAAAGCCTTTGTTAGATCCCGCCTTGACTTTGCCTCCCACCTTCTATCTTTTTGCAGCAAATCTAACCTAAAAATTCAGGACAGAATTCAAAACAGGGCATTAAGAATCTGTTTGGGTGCTATGAATTCTACTCCTATTAATGTCATGGAAGTAGAAGCCGGTATTATGCCACTGGAAATTAGAAGAAATCTGCTTACCAGGAGATATGTTGCCAAACTTTTTGGCATGGGTGGGGGCATGACATATGATGTCTTGTCACAAACATGTAACATGTTTGGCAACCATCCCTTTTGGCCAGCAAATGGTTGTCCTCTAGTAGTTTTGGCTTTTAATGAAATTTCGCAATATGACCGCGTGATTAATAAGAGCTCCTTTTCCAAGTTATTTGTTTCTCCTAGCCAATCCCTATCCATACAAGTTAAATACAATTCCTTTCCTCATAAATCCTTATCTCCGTCCGTAATCAATGTAGTGTTTTAGGAATTTATATCTCAACGCTGGCCTAATTACATTCAAATTTTTACTGACGGTTCGGTGAAACTTAATCCTCGATCAGCCGCGTTTGGAGTGTGGATTCCGTCTTTGAAGTTGGAAGAATCAGGACAACTTCCCAACCTCTCTTCTGTATTTACCGCCGAACTATATGCCATTTATAGGGCTCTGTTTTTGATCTCTGCAAATAATTGGGAAAAAACTATAATAGTGTCTGACTCCCAAAGTTCCCTTGATGCTATATGTTCCTATGCATCTAGCATCAAAGGCAACATTTGGATCTCGCATATCAAAAACATGATCTTTGAATTACGAAGCAAAGGTTTGGTAACTCAATTTTGTTGGGTGCCAAGCCACAAAGGCATAAATGGCAACGAACATGCAGATTATGTGGCGGGACTGGGACATGGGAGGCGGTGTAATGATATCACTATCAATTACACCGACCTCTATGCCAGTTTTCTGCAGGACGGCTTAAATTCTTGGCAACAGCAATTCAGTACCATCAGTCAAAGCAAGGGAACTACTTACTTTAGGGCCGCTTTTACAATTGTCAGATAACTTAAACCAAGAATAAATTTATCTACAGTTTAAATCTGGTGTAGCATTAGTTATGCCTTTGTTGCAATCTAGATAACCTATTAAAACGTCAATGATGACTTATAAACTGACGTATAAATTATTTATACACAAATTTGTTGTGCGCGTTACTTGGTTACTACACTAAAGATAACTACTGCTCCAAGCACCGGATAAGTTATCTCTGGTTTATTTTCCTTAAAACATACAATTAAGATTTTATAAAATTGCCAGGACTCCTAAAGTGATCGGAGCCATTGTAAAATTTCAATCACCCACATACTCAAGTAGAATCTCTACTCAATGAATCCCAAATTAAAACTAAAAATAAAGACAAACCCCTTGAAGATCCCAATGATTAGGTCAATCAAGGAAATAATGCGACAATTATCAATTTTCTTCTGTGCAAAAGTTTTAGCAACAAATCCTACTTTAGTTGTAACGCGTTTATGCATTTTCTAAAAAATTATTTATTACAAAGATGGCTGTTTCTGGAACTGACTTATAAATTGACGTATACGTTGTTCATACGTTCATATTTGTTGTGGGCGTTACTTAGTTACTACACTAGAGATAAGTTATAAGGGATTGTAAAAGCGTATTTTTATATACTCCTTAGATAGCGCTACTCCTTGTTTAACCGACGATTGTAAAAGCGGCCCTTAATCAGATAAACCAAGTAGTATACCAAAAACCATGGTTTAAGAATTTTCCATTTCACTCTAAAATAGATGTATGTCTTTTGAGTCGACTTAGATCTGGACACATGCGTTCTCCTTGGCATCTATTTAAAATCAATGTTGTGGATAACCCACTCTGCGTCTGTGGTGAAGTACGTACTACTGATCATCTGTTTTTTGAATGCCCTCGTTACACGATTGCTCAATCTATTCTATGGCAAAACCTTATTTCAATGGACATCCATCTACCGACGAGCATGGCGTTACTCATATCCTCCAAAAACGTCAAAGTATACTGTTGCCTACTGAAGTATATTAAACACACTAAGATAGTTCTGTAATATTTCATGTTTATCCGTGTCACTCATCCTAAAATCTTATAACTATTAACTCATCCCGACCGAGGCTCCCCCCTGTGTTGTGACAGAGTCGCCGGAGCTCCGACTCGAGAAGAGTACTCATCCTTTGTTTTTCCTTTCCATGTTATTAATGTAGTCACTGGCTTTCGCACATATACGTAATTGTATATGTGGCAGTAACCAGTGATATTTACTTTCTTAGTGTATAGATAAGGCGGTTTTTGGCAACAATGTACGGAAGCGTAAAGCAACGTACGAGCCAAGATAAGTGAGAGCTCACTCACAACGGAGCTGTCACTCCTGAATTCAACAACAATTTGACATACCAGACAAACATACCTCAAGTTTTTTTTTTTGGTGAGGTATAAATGTATTACACATTGTGTGAGGCTCCCTGTTACCAATATATTCACTAAAACCCTGAACCTCTATTTCCTTCTGGACTTCACCATTGTAGTATTACTTCACAAGTCTAAGACACTTTCTGTTTTTGGACATAGTCTTATCCTTTTTCATTTTTGTTGTCATTATTTTTTTTATGCCTTTATCAATGGCCTTCCAATTGTTTTCACTTTCCACTATGTTGATGGTTATTATTATTTTTTCAACTTTATCCTGCATCTCTATTCTGGTGCCCTTCACTATACCAATGTATGGTTATCTGTTTCATCACAGTAGGGGCAGCCATCATGTACTGCAAGGCACATTCTTTTTAGATATGAAGTAATGCATTCATGGCCTGTAAGAATCTGTGTAAGATGTTAGTTTAAGTTTCTATGTTCCTTGTTTACCCACGGTGTTACCAAGGGTATAAGAGTCTGCGTTCAATTAGCGACATCTTTCTTGATCTGTCATTTTTCCTTTCATTCCATTCATCATTTGTATTATCTGTTTCTTCAGTTGTTTTCCTATGTTGTCGGCTTGCTCTTGGGTGAGGAGTGTAGGGGAATTGTTTCTTTTATTGTCTGTATAGACTTAGTCAAGACTGTTCTGTACGCACTGGCTATTCTTGCTATTTTTTTCCTGGCTCTAGTAGAATTCTTTTCTATTTTTTATGTTACAGCTTTCTTTCTATATAGGCATATATAGGTACAACGGTAATGTGTCGCCCTCATTACTCTACGTTTTTCCGTTCTCGGGCTTCTTACTCACGTTTGGCATGATTTGTGCCAGAGCCATTACTATTATGATGGGTTTCTTGTTTCAGTTTTTACTCGTCCTCATTTAATAGGATTTTATTGTATGTATTCTTTTTTTGGGATCACTTTTGTGATTATACACCATAGAAGAATTGCCTCCCAACATTAGTTCTCTTGTGGTGTACCTGGATTTGTTTCTGTCATGATTTTCTTGCGCATCAGGTCTTAGTTAGCTTTTAGTTTAGGGGACATTTGCTTTCCACCTTCTCTCGTCCGCATCTTTTTGTTTTAAAATGCTAGTAATCTTTTCTTTTACTTTTTTTCTTTTTGGTGTGTAACATGTATTTGACTATCTTTTGTACGTCTTTTGTCCTTTCTATGCAACTTGTCAGGGTTTGTTTTACGTTCACCTATCCTTTGCATAATAAAATGGTATGCTCTGCCGTGTCTTCCTCTCCTCGGTACATGCAGTTATCATTTTTGACTAGATTTATTTTTTTCAGTTTTTTTGTGTTTTTGCATTACCCATGGCGCTATCATAGGGATTATCCGATTCGTTAAGCTTTATTTCCATTATACTTGACATCTTAGCGGTTTTATTAGCCATCTTTCTTTGTGTTTTTCTGTTCTTGTGCTTTCTATATCACCTTTCTATTACCAGTAACTGTATGAGGACAGTTCTTGCGATAATTTGTATTATATCTTTCTATACGCTCAGCGTATTCTTCTCCGTCTTTCTTTAGCTTCACCGTGGATTAGTAGAGTTCTGCTCAGAGCATGAATCGATTTTTCGGTCTTTTTTGTCGCGCTTTCAATGTGGAAGTCATGCATATTATGTTCTATTACTAGTCCCAAATATTTTAGGGTCTGCCGGCTGTTTACTTCGACATCGGGTTCAGATAGAAACCCGGATGTTTTTTAGGTTCTTTTGTCTTACTAGGATCACGACTTCTGTTTTTCGTGGCGCAATAAGCAGCCCTTTTTTGTCCATACAAGTTTTGATTTTCCGGCTGCCCACCAGATGTTATCTTCTATTTTACATTTCTTTTGCAATTATTGTTTCTCGCTCACCAGGATTGTCCTATTCTCTAGGTAGCTGTCTATCAGTTTGATAAGATAAGATGCCACTCTTATTGTGCTATCTGGTAGAGTTAAGGGCGTTTTTGCGTCTTTAGTTCCAAAGCTGTGTATTATGCGTTTTTCTTTGCGCCAGTTGCGATTGTCACCACTGCCTCCATATCGTAGAGCGCCCCTGAAAGAAATTGCATATTATCTAGCCTGCTATTTTTCTCAATTTTTTCTAGTAATCTTTTATTCAAAATCTGCTCGAAAAGTTTGCCCATTGCGCTTAGGAGACATATAAGTCTACGACTGTTTCACGTGACCGGTTTCACTTGGTTCTGCCTATTTTTTACTGTTTTGGGAATACACTTTCTTATTAGTTTATTTAAGAATGTGCATATTGCTTCAGGAGAGTTTCCGGCGATTATTTTGATCACTTTTGAAGGTATACCATCCGGGCTGCCGCTTTGCTTGGTTTAATTCTTTTTACCGCTTCTTGCACTTCTTCCCTAAAGCACTGCAGGAATTCTTTACAGTCTTTTTTTTCTGGGCACGTTTCTGTCGGGATGTTGGGAAACATTTCTCTCATAAGTTACAAGTTACAAGTTGATTCACTTCCGGTAAACACACATCTTTCCCGTTAAAATCTTGTATTCTGTACCTCATATATTTTCATCTATTTTTTTGCAGAGTTTTTCTTTTTGCTTCTTTTATTGCGTTCTTTAAAGCTGTTTTTTTGTGTAGTATTGTCTATATTGATCTCGACTATGATTTTTTAGAATTGGAGTGTAAACCGAAGTTTGCTGCACGTAGGCTTTATTAGGCTCTTTGTACCACTTCCAGTGGTGACCTCACTCCATTGTCCTGGCATTCAACCAACCTATGTGACTGATGTATGCAAGTACAGGGAGTTTATAAATGAATGGGATTATGTAATCACTTTAAATGTGCCGCTTTTTTTAAATTGTTTACTATACTATTTGTTTTGACAGATCATCTTTGACAGCTGTCAAGCAAACATATGAAAACATATGTAGTATAGTAAACAGTTTTAAAGAGGCGGCATATTTAAAGTGATTACATAATCCCATTCATTTATAAACTCCCTGTACAATGCTTGTAGGGGTCTTCCTTATACTGGCCATGTTAAGCCAGCAACTCTCCAACATGAACTCTCTATTGTATGAGAGTGCCAGGCATGTACATAGCACGTGTTTGATTGACTCGTTATCCATTTCACATCCTCTACCGTTGGACATTCCAATACCAATCATGTGCATGTGTTTTCTTAATTGGCAGTGTCCTGTCAAGATCTTTGTAGTAGTTTGCAGGTTTTGTTCTGGACAGTTGCAAGTAGTAATCGGCTGTTTTGTCATTGCCTTTACTTGTCAGCAGGGTGACATTCAAAAATTAGCTTTGATGTGATTTTACGCTTGTTTATAGCAATAAGGCCCGCTCTCATTCTTGGCAGATATTTTGCGGTTTACTATTTTTATAACCCCATAGGTTATTACAAATACTTCTGCTTGAAATCTAGTTTTGTGTGTTCTTAGTGGTAAAGATATTTTGAGGTCCAGGTCTTGCGAGAAGTTTCCCGCTTTAGAACTTATACTGATTAGTAGTAGTAGATTTACTGGGGCGAGGTAAAATAGCCGTAAAAAGCACAATAAATGAAAAAAAAATTATTGCCACATTATGTGCACACGTTATAGGGTCTTTGAAACACAAAGAAGGGTTACATGCTATCTGTTTGCGTTTCTAACAGAGGTGTTTTAAAAGTCTCCTTCAGGAGAATACAGTGTTTGCCACTGACTACGATGCCTTTTTTTCTGCCCACCAGGACCACGGCTTTCCCTATGGCACACAGCATATTATCTTGTTGATATATGTTGATATTGCTCTTTTCTCTAGTTCTTCTGTGGGAAAGAAAGATGCTTGATAAGTTTGTCGTATACCTTATGAATGATTTTATCCCGTTTTTTTTTTAAGTTGGTACTCCCTTTTCATTCAGGATGTAGTTTGTTTTCATTTGGCCATTCCTCTAGTATGTTTCCCTTCCGGTTGTTCTCAGGTGAGTCTTATATGCCAGACAATAATCTTATTTTTTCTGTTTTTTTTTTGTTGGTTTTTTAGTTTATCCAGCTATTTCTCGAATTGTTTGGTGCTTTTATTTGGGAAGTACGCCCAGGAGAAGCCATCACCACTTTCTGATTTTAGTGCTTGACATTTTGTATTATCTGGGAAGTATTCTTCATGCATTTTATTACTTCTGCATAGCTGCAGCCATCATTTGGTTTCACCTGTCTTTTTCTTCGAATTTTAGGCATATCGTTTTTCTTTTTATGTTATGCTTTTATTTTGCAGTGTATTGTCATTTTAAGTTCTTTCTCGTTGAGGCAGTATTCCAGCACTTTCCTGGTCATTCCTGCTTCTGCATCATGTGACCCAAGCTAGTCTCGATTTTCCTATTTTAATTGCTATTTCCTTTATGTCTTGCATTAGCTCTTCCAATGTTCCCATCTCCATTGTGCTTTTTATTACATAGGTATATCTTTCGTTCTGTTGACCCCACAACATCATCTAGTGGTTTTTTGTTGCATTTAAAATAACGGAATTATAGTAAACCTTTACCAAAAAAGGATTATTTCATGTAAAGTAAATGTTTATATAGCAAATTTTTTACTAAATTAATAATAATCATAAGACAAATAATAGCAGGTGTAACCGTTTACGACAGGTACGATTTCGGCTATTAACAAAAAATAGAAACAGATGGATATATAATCGCTGTTTGTACGCTGGTATGTACGGTTTCTAAAGTCAACGTCTAATGTCAAACTTGTATAAAATCTAAGCGCATTATTCTATATCTATAGCTCTGAGCCAAAAGTTGTCCCTCACACCGATGAAACCAACCTAAAAGTTATAAAAGTATTTGTTCTGGTGAGACAAATGTGCAATCAAGTAAACATCACTATTTACATGGAGAAGACGTTATTTAAATTATATTTAGCTAAAAATAAACGTATCTAAAAAATTATTGTATTAGCTGTCTGGCATTTTTGTCTCATTTGACTGTTTGTTTGGCTATTTGATTGTTTGTCGGATTTTTCCGGGAACGACATCATTTATCTGAGTAGAGCCTTAAGTAGCATCTTGGCAAACTTTATATTTGGATTATGTGTGTTTCAGATTACTGGTCCATATCAAGCTCTAGAAACCCATACAAAAGTGCTATCCAGGTTACACTTAGCAAGTCATATTCTTAGGCAAGTTACTAGAATCCAGCAGCTTAGTAAGAGACTGAATAACACAAGTGATCCTGTACAGAAAGCATTAATATTACAAGAATTGGGTAAGTAAGTTTAAAATAAATTGTATTATGCTTGTATCCTTCTTTCAATTCTTTGTTCTACTGTTTCCAAGTCTTTTTAAATTTTGTGAAGTCGGCCATGCTGTTTGTTTTTAAGATTTTCTTTTTTGCACTGTATTAACCTACCACCACAGTTATATCAGCTGCATACTATATTTGTGTGGTTTTGCTGGGCGAGGATTTCTCAATTATTTCAAATTAAATTAATTATGTAAAAATTAATAAATTATTAAAAAAAACCATTTTGTACCGTATGTGGACACCGACGATGCGTTTTGTATATCTGGCAATGTTATGGGTAGCACTTCATCATAATAGGCATTCCATAACATACAGCAGAGTATTGATTCTTTCAAGATTTCAAGTGTCATTTTAAAAGTGGTTTACTTTGATTTCCAATATAAGTATGTTGAGTGTTGCCAATGCTTTGAATTGTCATTTTTGCTGTATCAGGTCATTTGGATCATATCTCTATTTAGTTTTCTAAAAGTATTTAACAGATATGAGATGTTTTGTCTTTTTTTCGTCACGTCACTTCAATGGCGTTTTTATATTCTATTGACCTCATCAACCTAGTTCTAGCAGGCTGAAGGTCCTTCCGAGTATGAGTGTTGAATGAGGCGAGATGATTAATGTAAATTTGTTTATCGCTGAAACCATGAATGCCGAAGCGGTTAAAGCGTTGAACAAATCTACAAATAATGTACGGCAGAGTAGGTTTTGAACTGCCGCTTTATCAGTTTTCTAGTTTTGCTAAAACAAACTTATTATTAGTTAAAAAGGGTTGATACTCCGATGATTGGATTCGATTCAATTTGTTAATCCAGGGTATGAAAGTAATGCGCATGATTTTATTCTGACGCGACTATCTATCCCAGCCCAGTAAAACCGGTCGGAAAATGTGGTTGAGGATCTGCTCTTCCAACGCAGCCGGTTGCCAACTTGCTCCGACTGTTCTGAGCGAAAAGACGTGTCTCCGCGCAAAGTGTGTTTTTTGACTTTGTAACAATCAAGAACTTTTGTATTTGATTCAAAATGAGCCGGACTTTCTTCACTCTGTTGTAACCGAATGGACGAATCTTGGATGTTCGAGTACGACTCAGAACCGAACTCTCTGAGTAGCGCGTGGCACACAAAATCATCCCCACGCCCCAAGAAAGCGCGAATGAGCAAGTTTCACATCAAATTATTTGCTCATTATCTTCTTTGACCTCCATTTTGAGTTTGTACCGCAAAGAGAAACTGTCAACTCAACCTTTTGAGCACCTTTAGGTGCTCAAAAGATTGAAACGCTGGATCGCCCGCGTGAGGACTGACATCAAAGACAAGGCCAAGCTTCACCATGACAATGCCCCCAGTCAAACAGCCGTCATCGTTACCAACTTCCTGGCCCAAAGCTACATCTCGGTAGTCTCCCAGCTCCCTTACAGTCTCGACTTGGCTCCATGACTTTTTTTTGGTATCTTCGACTGAAGAGAGAGCTGAAAGAAAAGCATTGAGAGTCCATCCAAATGCATGTTACAAGGTTATTAAAAGACATATATGTTGAGGAGTTTTAGGGTGTCTTCCAGGCTTAGCAGACATGTCTCCAAAAGTGTATTAATGCAGGGGGAGAGTATTTCAAAGAATTTTAAGCGTTTGTAGCAGTACGATTAATAAATCTATTTTTCATAGAAAATGCGCATAACTTTGATAATGGACCATGTATGTTAATTAATCAAGATATTAACAAACATATTATTAGTTTGTTTACTGTACTTAGCCATTGGTACAGGAGTTTACTCTTAATTTATGAACAACTAGCAGGTAGCCTGGATTCGATTTCCGGCAGCGGCAATATCGAGTTAATCGAATATATTTCGATGTGGTCGTCCTTTTAATTTTTGAAATCAGCGAAGTATCTACCTAGTAATCCCCTCTAATGGTGTTTGGATTCTAGAGTACGACTCAGATTCCATACAGGCACTATTAGACGAAGAAGTGACTAGATCCTATACTATAGTTCTTCACTGTAATTATTTTATACCCTGTGACTAAAAGTTTTCCCATGGTTCTTTTTTTTTAATTTAATTTTTGTTATTTTAACTCTGCCCATAATTGTTTACCTCACTAATCACAAGTATTAAACAAACAAAAATCGATTATTTATTGAAAATACGTAATGAACATATACAATTAGAAGATTATTATTTTTATTTGATTTTAGAACATTTGACATCTGACCCTGATTTAGCTGATGTAGATGCGGTTACCTATGAATTAAGAAAAATACGTGCAGAACAGCAGAAAGTTGTGAAATTGGCAAATAGTTCTTTAACACAGGGTATTTTAAATGAAAATTCTGCTCAAACAACAACAGCTTTGCAGGTAAATATATAATTAAAAAAATATAAACATACAATACATCAGATTTTTTAATTACATCTATAATATGTGTTATAGTGTATCATATGAAATCATTCAACACATAACTGTGGCACTCACATTTGAAACCGTATTATTATTAATTCAAAGGTAGATTTGGATATTTTGAAAATAGTTTAAAATGTGCATAATAAATATATTGTTTTAATTATTAATTATTAAATTGACATAGTTGGCTTAGTTTTTAAGTTAAATTTATTAACTAGAATCTCATGCTGGCAAAATATTTCATTTATTAATTTTTTGATATTTTGAAAATAATTTGAAATTTGCGAATTAGATTATTTTTTTTTTAATTTACTAAAACCTGACATAGTTGGATTAGTTTATAAGTAAACATTTTTTTTGTATTTTGTGAAATCTTTACCTTTTATGTTAGTATTAGGGGCCCCAAATTTTTTTTGCACCTGTGTCACTTATAGTTAAAGCCGACAAACAACACATAAACACTTCGCATAACGCAAACTGGCGCCCGTGCTTGCGTTGATGATCACAAATAAATTCACCTTTAGTAATAGAGACAGAAAAATTTACTGTAAATCACTTTTACAGTGTCAAGGCTTATAGTAACATGCGAATCTTAATCTTAATTTATGCTGACTGTTAATCTGTAAGACATAATTGAAAAAAAAAATTGAAATGGTATTTTAATTTCAGATCTTTCATAATTTAGGAAATATAAAATCAGCTACACAAAATATAGTTGATATAGCTCTTGCGGAAGGAAAAGAGAGTTTAAAAACAACTTTTGATATTCGTGTTAATCTGGATAGTTCAATAAACAAAACTAAAGGTCCGGGTAGAGCCAATTTAACATCATCACAAGGTTTCAGAAATAGAATGTGGACGGATTTAGAAAAAGTATTTTCAGAAGAAATATACCATCAATGTAAACAAGTAAATATATGCATATTATAAAATACATTACATATAATCGTGTTTTTAATAAATTTTAGGTAAAATTTCTTCAACTAACATTACCAGATATAAACCAAGATTTGGATGATGTTGCCACAAACTTTTGGGTGGCATTAGGTGAAATAATAACTGGTGAAATTAATAATGCTTCCTCATCGGTAGTTCAAATGCTGGAAGAGGATTACCCAAAATTATTAAAATGTTACTATGATATGATACAAAAATTAAATTTTGCAAAATTTACTTTTTCTCGAAGTATTTTAGAAAAATGTGAGAATTCTTATTTAAGTAATTCATGGACTAGATTACTTGAGCCTACACAGAGTATGTTTGTACAAGAAAATAATGCACCAACACATGATCAAATTGATGCATTGATTAGAAGTATTACAAAGTTAGTTTTTTCTAAAATTTAAATCATATTTATTTTACTGTATCAAATTGATTTTAGCGAATTAAGTGTTGCACTTGTCGAAGCTAACCTCATAGAGAAAATATCAAAGAATGTATCAAAATGTATACAACTCTATGCTGTTAAAACAGAGCAATTACTGGCTACAGGTCCTGAAGCTTCACAAGTTATTGGTATGTCAGTAAATAAAAATTAAAGATTATTAGTTACATCTTTTTTTGTAGCGGGTGCTCCAAATACTGGCCAAATATTAAATATGCAACTTGCTAATTCTATGTTTTACTTGCAAAATAAAATACATCGAATGTTGGCTAATATGAAAGACAGCTTATTAAATGCTAGTATTAATATAATTAGCGACAGTTTAACAAGCATTGATAATTTATCAGTAGCGATTTTACAACCACTGATTTGTAAGTATTTATTTGATTTTGTATATTTGCTGTCTTAATTAAAACATGTTTTAGCTTCAATTAATAATACAATTGAGACTATTATAATAACAATACATTTAGAAACTGATTGGATGAAACTTCAAGTTACAAATAGAACTAACGTATCTTGCAGCCCATATATGAGAGAACTTATTCAATTTATTAGTAGAGTATATCCAACTTATTTGGATGGTTTTGATAATAAGGAAATATTAAGCTCCAAGTAATTGTGCAAATCTAAGCGAATTTTGTAATTACAAATATAAATTTTAGGTGTAGCGATATAGCAGTTAGATGTATAGAATTGATGGTGCGGCATTCAACAATTTTACGGCCAATATCTGCTGGTGGAAGAATTCGACTCCATTCCGATTATAATCATTTAGAGCAGTCTCTAAAGATTCTTTGCCCTTTTATAACCGATTTAGGAAGGCCTTATAGATTGTTTAAGTCGATGGCAACATTGGTAACTTTAAGTCCAACTGAGATTGTAGCTAGTCAAGCATCTGGAAGTTCGGTTCCCCATAGTTCAGTATTATTTCTTCTATTTTCGTTTGCTAGCAGTGATTTAGCAAGTCCGCATCAAAATACTGGTTGGAGTATAAATAAACTGTCTGCTTGGTTAGATGAACACACTTTGGAAAATGATAGGTAAGTAGAAAATTTATTTAAATATATTGATTTTTGTAAAGAGTAACAATATAACAAGTTGTCTGAATTTTATTGAAATTACGAGCTTTCAATCGCCGTAATTTTGAAAACGTGAGACAAAGCACTTTTTGTTAAAACAATTGAAATTAGAGCTCAACCAAAAGAAAGAGTAATATACTCTTTCTATTATTTTGAATTAAAAGAGTAGAGTATTTTAACTTCAATAAGAGTATGTTAATAAATATTTTAAAAATTGCTACGCAAAACAGTTGTACCGACATCAGTAAAAATTATATAATTATATATATTTTCTGTAATCTATAAAATTACTACATTTTACATACATTTTCTCAGGAACTCAAACAGTTTCAGTTGCAGATTAATCATGTGCCATCCAATATCTTGTGTTTCAATCTAAAAACTTATAAAAACGTAGGATTTTTTTAATTCAATTAATTATTATTTTAAAAACCCATTTTAAATTTCTATAAACTCGCCTTGTGTATTGTTGTTAACTCTTATGCTCATATATATTAAATCATTTTCAGATTGGATTTGATTGCTGGCGCCTTACAAAGATACGAGACTCAAATTAGGCAGAAGAATTTAACGAATTTTGATCAGGTGTATCCCATTATGTCAGAATTCTTAGAAAAAGCAATCAAGGAAAAATAAAGCAATGAAATATGTAAAATAATTTAATCATACATAAATGAGATATGTATTACTTATAAATATATGTACAAAAATGACTACAATGGAATTAAAAATAATTTTAAATTAATCTTAGTAATTAATTCTTTCCTTTCTTTTTGGCTTTATCTTTATCAGGTAATAATCCCATTGATCTTTGATAATCATCAACTAATTTTTCTTGAAGTTCCTGAGAGCATGGTGAGTATCTACTGTAGTCCATTGAATATTCACCTTTGCCTTGTGTACTAGACCGTAATTCACCTACATATCCAAACATATCATTAAGTGGTACTTCAGCGTATATTGTGCACCACCCTTCAGTTCCTTCACTACCAGTTACAATACCATGGCGTTTATTAAGTTGTGCTATAATGCTACCCTGGAACTCATCAGGTGCTGTCACCTCAACAGCCATAATTGGCTCCAATAGTTGCCATACTCCATTCTGAAACACTGGAAATACATCATTTTATTGATTTATGTATTTAAAATATTATAGCATCTGTACCTTCTTTTATAGCTCCTTGAGCAGCCAAGAAGAATGCCAGTTCACTTGAATCAACAATATGATGAGCACCATCTTGAAGCCTAAATTTTAAACCAGATAATTTATTTCCAGTTAAAAGTCCTTTTTCAGCCATTGCTAAATATCCTCTCTTTACACCAGGTATATATGGTTTGGGAATATTAGTACCAACAGTTTCATCCACAAATTCTAACATAGTATTTTTATTTGGTGGTAATGGTTCCAAAAGACCAGTTATTCTAGCATATTGTCCTTGTCCTCCTGATTGTTTTTTATGTAGGTAATCAAACTCACAACTGCTCACCAATGTTTCTCTAAATGCAACTTTTGGTTTACCTTAAAGCAAAAAAATATATGATATAAAATTAGTGTGAAAAAAATTCGATGTCAATCGCTTTATCCTGTCAATACACGAAAAGTATGTTCTATGTTCTAAGTAAGTTTAACAGAGAAAAAACAAAATTGAATTTTTGAAAATTTTGATGCTCATACAATATTAAAAAAACGTAAATTTTATAATGTGTATATCACATTTCAAACCAGAAAAAGTGTCCCAGTAAGTAAAGAGTAGGCAAGTAATAAAAAAAAATGTACAGACAAAAGTGTCTTCATTTGATAAATAAAACAACGTAAAAATATGTTCATTTATACATGAACAAAAGAGATGCTAATCACCTTGTATAAATTAAAATGTTTTTATGTTTTATTTATCAAATAATAATAATAATAATAACCTGTTTAAAATTAATTAATATAAATGTCAAAATACTGCAACATTTTGTATGTACCTTACTAATGGCCAATCTCACTGTCACATATTATAAATTAAGCGCGAGTTATATTGCTGCTAATCGTGTTCCACCATTATTTTAATGCGTAACTGTTGCTTAAATATAAGCCATCAATATTGCCAACTTAAAGTTAAAACTGCATTTGCTATAGCCTATGTCGGTGCTAGTGTACAAAAAAATAATATAAGATAGTATCACTAATGATTCAATATTTCATTTAAATAATGATGGTTTTCACATTAGTCGGGATCTAAGTAACTATTATTTGTAAATGAACAATAATAGTACCTATATAATGACAAATTTTTCTTTTATTTATAATAGTTCAATATGTTCAATATTATTTTTCAAAGAATATCAGTCATTTAGATAATCTAGGTTAATGTAAACAAATTGAAGTTAAGTCTACTTTAACGGCATCACATCAATTAAATGCACAAATTATGCATCGTTGTAATAAAACAGTGTAGTTCTGAGTGATATATTGTAAGTGTAAATATTGATTTCAAATTACATAAAACTTAGAAAGCACTTTACTGTAAGAAGAAAGACCTTACTAAGAATTTATTTGAGAAGTGTCGGTGATAGCTCAATGGTAGAGCACTTGCATATCATGCGAGCAGTCCGGGGTTCGATCCCCGAAATATGACTGAAATGATAACTTGCTCTTTATCCACCAGCGTGGTTCGGAAGTCACGTTTTAAGCTGTTGGTCCCATCAAACCACTTTAAACAAGTCGTAGACTTACTGTGGCGATGTAAAATAGCCGTAAAAAGCATTAAATAAATAAATAAAGATCGGGCATAATAGAATTACCTACACATTTTTATACTAAAAATGTATCGACTTTATCCTACTTGGCGAATAAAACAACATAATGTACTAATAAATCTACTTTTAGATCAGTCAATTTTTTGTAGAATTAATAACATAATTGATCCAAAAATAATTATAATTACCTAATACAACAGGACAATTATACTCCCTCTCCATTCTTTGTGCATAAATTTCCAAATGTAACTCTCCCATACCAGATACAATAGTTTCCTTATTGTCATTGTCAAAAAAGAAATGGAACGTAGGATCTTCTTTTGTAAATCTCGCAATAGCTTTTGAGAAATTATCTCTATCTTTACTATTAGCAGGATTAATAGACATAGATACTACAGGTTCAGGTACAAAAATTGATTCTAATGAAATATCCTGTTTAAGATTATTAAGGAAGGTATCACCACTGGCACAGTCCACACCAAATAGTGCAAATATATCACCAGCATATACTTCATTAACATCTTCCATATTATTCGAATGTAATCGTACTAATCTCGAAATACGCACTTTTCTCGTTGTACGTGCATTGAAAATGTTTTCTCCTTTCCTTAATACACCTTGATAGCAACGCATGTATGTTAACTGGCCAAACCGTCCAGCCTCTAATTTAAAAGCTAATCCTACAAATTCATTAGAGTCATCTCTTTTAGGATCTAGATTGATTTTTATTGGTTCCTTTCCTTCTTGTTCTTTTAGAGCAATATTTGTTACTTCTCCAGGATTCGGTAAATAATCTAAAACTGCATCTAATAATGGTTGGACACCTCTGTTTTTTAATGCTGTTCCTACTAATACTGGTGTAAAAGTTCTTTTTAAACATGTTCTTCGAATTGCAGCCTTTATGTCATTATCTGTAATAGATTTTTCTTCTAAAAATAATTCACCCAAATGATCATCAACGTTTGATAAATGTTCAATAAGTTCATGTCTTCTGTCAGTACTTTCAGCTCTCATATCTTTTGGAATTTCGTCATATACTAATGTCTCACCAAAATCTCCTTCAAAGTAAATAGCCTTTTGTTCAACTAAATCTACCAATCCTTTGCTATTAGACTCTAATCCAATTGGAAGTTGTATAAAAGCAGCATTATGGTTTAGTTTTGAACGCATTTGGTTTAAAACCCTTGCTGGATTTGCACCTAACCGATCCAATTTATTAATAAATGCTAGACAAGGCACATTATATCTTTTCATTTGTCGATTAACTGTTAATGATTGACTTTGCACACCTCCAACTGCACATAATACCAAAACTGCACCATCTAAAACTCTTAAAGATCTTTCCACTTCAACAGTAAAGTCAACATGACCTGGTGTATCTATTATATTAATGTTGTGATCTTTCCATACTGTATATGTTGCAGCCGATTGAATTGTAATTCCTCTTTGTCTCTCCAGTTCCATAGAATCCATAACAGCACCAACATTATCTTTACCTATAAAATAATATATTAATTTTTAAATATTCATTCAATTTCAAGTTTATATTGAATTGAAAATTATGAAAATTAAATTGATATGCACAATTTATATCAATAGTGCAAAAATATATGCTTAAATATGAATTAAAATATAACTAGTACCTTTAACTTCGTGCATTTCTTCTATCCGACCTGTGTAAAATAATATTCGCTCTGTAAGTGTTGTTTTACCAGAATCAATATGAGCAGATATTCCAATATTTCGTATTTTCTCAATTTCTTTATGTTCCGAATATTTTGTAATATTGGACATAGATTTACTTCCCTGAGAATAAGATAGGTTAGCTCATGCTGTAAATATAAATTAACTATGATTTATACCTGAGTAGCATTTTTTATGTGAGATGATAATATTCGAATATTTTTCAGAGTCTTAAATATATTGAGGATCGTCATTTTATTATATTACAATTTATGAATCAGATTTTTTGAGCTTTTTACAGGTTAGATACAAAAGACAGGATCATGTAATTGATGCAGATGGCGCTGAAAGGTGGGCATCAGTGGGCATGGCGCGGGAAATTTCAATATTTTGATCAGTATGAGGCATATCATATCTTACGGAAGTCAATTTTTTTAAATAATTTTCTTGTAATTAGACGTCAGACTTGCCGGCTACATCAAATTTGTATAAGTGTTTTATTTTGCACATATTACTTCCATTGTAGAACAATGTCGATGCTATTGCGAAATTATTATTTTTATATATATAGATTTATTTACGTGACAAAAAGTCTACAAAATTTTCATACCTATTGTTACAAATAATTTGATTGGATATATGGATATATATAATGTATACAGATTGATTTATATGATGTGGATGCTCCGCAGGCCTTCCACGTTCCATGTCAAGATTTTCAATCGGCGTGCTGTCACTCGTGCTTTTCTTTTTGCTCCGCTAGATTTACCTCGGTGTAATTTTGTTTTCTTTTTCAATCTAGTATATATAGTAGGTGCTTTCCATTTGCCTGTAGACAGTTCCATTTGTACAATAGCAAGTAAGTTAAAATAAGAATTTTACTTCCCCCTTTCCTTGTTCGTCCTATCATAGTCTAGAAATTAATTAAGAAATATTTTAAAATAATTTAAAAATGTAAAAAATTTTAAACAACGACAACTAAATTTTAATTAAAAAAAAGTTAAGTGTATTTTCGCTTATTTTGGCTTAACTTACTTGGCAAAAGGAAAGCACCTAGTATATTAATTTGCAAAATTCTAAATTTGCTATACAAATATTTTTTTATGTGCAAATTATTTAACTGAAAAAAACATCGGATTTTTCACATTTTTTATCATGTTTACGAACATTTTTAAACTAGATTTATATAATTTTGAAACATTAAAAAAAAAAAAAAATTATCCAATTTTTAAACTTTCATCTGCTATGAAGTTTTTTTTAATGTTTTGAATAAAACTATGTTATCTAGTAGGTCAGCATATACATATTACACTAATTTTTATAGCCTAAGTTTTGATACATCAAGAAAATCACCAATTTTTTATCTAACAAATATTTTGTTTTCAAAACTTAAAAATAAAAGTTTTCTGTATAGTCAACACATATTACACTATATGTACTTGATAAGGTAGGACTTTAAAACAAACAAGCTAAACATATCTTTTTTTCAAGTTTTAGAAATTTTTCTGTATTGTCATAAAATTATTTTTACTTTTAGATAAGAATTATTTTTTTGGTACGCCAGCAATTTCTTCTTTATTTAATTTTTGATAAGATTTATTTTTACAATATGCCTGGCATATATTACATTGATTTCTAAAAAAATAAGATTTTGATACGTTGAGGCAAAAGCTTAATAATTAAGAAATTTATATATTTTTAAGCCTAAATTAAGTCTCAAAATGTTTCAGAAGCTAACAAAGATGATCTACTAAAAAAAAAGAAGTAGCAGAATTAAACATCAATTTTTGAAAATATTAAAGAAAATTTGATTGTTGAACACATGAATAGATAGCCATGGAAGATCAAATGCCTAAAATGTTTAGATGAAAATGCCAGCCAACTATTAAAGAAAAAAAATGAGAAGAGCAAATGGAAGTATCATAACAGGAAAAAAAAACTATTACAAGAAGATAGTAAAACATTAAAATGGGAGGGATAGTGCAGCAAAATTTTATACTGGATGATTCAAGACCCAAGGTGGTCACTGTGTACAGCAGAGCGATAAAAAATAGAACAAAGCTAGAAAACTCAACTAAGAAACAGAAGAAAAATAAGAAATAATGACAAACGGGCAGAAAAGCAAAAGCGCTTCAAAAGCGGAAATTATCAAAGAGAATGAGTAGGACTTAATAAAACTAAACGGACAATGGGATTGACTACGTAATAATAAATATAAAAAGATAGACAAATTTAAGATTGAGTCAAAACAATCAGCCACTAGAAGTGTATATAAATGGAAGCATAACAAAAGTAGAAGTAGAGCAGAATTAGAAAATATAATTGCATGCGCAATAGTAAAGAAAACGTTTATACAAACAAAATAAACATTTGAAAAAAATAACTGGTAAAACACAGAACACATATAGAAAAAAAAAAGAAAGTTAAATAAAGTACTAAATTATAAAAATTACAATGTAACTGAACAACAATATCAGAGTAAAGTTATACAAGGCAAAATGCAAATAAATTAAAGAAATGAATAAAAAAGAGGAAATAGAGATAATAGAAATGGTCCTAACAAAAAAACATTGAAATATATAAACAAAGAAAACAAACTTTAATAAAAGAGTATAAAATACACTTCTTAATACGCTAGGTTTGAATAGAATACAAAATGAAGCATGGATGTATAGTACGTGATTGAAAAACTGAGTAAGACAATAAGTAGAAAGAGATAGTTTTCCTAGTCAGAGGACAGTAGGTTTTGGGTTTTGTATGTCAGATACACAATAAAGAGAATAAAAGGCTTGCAGAAAATTACTTTACTAAATACGGCATACAAGATCTACCCCATGCTACAGAAAAACGGAGTATAGAACAATCTATAGTTCTTTAAAAAATATAAAAATTGTGTTTGATGTTATTGTTCTTTTTATCCGTTTGGTTAAAATACATGTGTATGTTTGTAGGAAAGTGTTCTTTATTTGAAGTTTTGGAGTTTGAACTAATTGGTTATAACTCATAAATTATAAAATAAAATTTTTACAAAAAATACCCAGAATTAATCTTAAGTCAAAAAATGTATTTTAATTTTTTACGGTTGTAGAATTATTTAGATAATTTTGACCCTGTATATGCTGTTGTTTTTAGTATTCTTGCAAAGACAATCAGCTTTAAGTTTTTAAATGGCAACATATATTTTTAATTAATCATAATAGTTAGTAGTTTCTGAAATATTTTTATGTTGATATGCATAAAATACTATTTCTAAACTAAAATTAATTTTACTAAATAAAAAAAAAAAACTTTTTTGTTTAAAAAAATAATACTAAAAAATAGTTTTATTATATCCATCAATATATAAGTATCTAAAAAAATCCACTGGTACCTACCGAGTTAAGATACGTAGTAGTAATGAGGCAACAGCGAACTCAATACTGTTGTAAGGTATGCCTATATGAATAGAAACCTGTAACATAAAAAATACAGCGTTGCAGCGCTATCAGAATAGCCGGTGCTTACAAAGCAGTCCTCATCCAAGGCAATACCGGGAACAATCAACATTGGCAAACAACTGAAAGAACATAGGAAAGTTAAGAGTATAGAAACAATGAAAAATGGAAGTAAGAATGGCAGATCAAGGGAGATGTCGCCCAATGAACAGGGTACATAAAAACCTAAACTAACATTTTACACAGATCTTTACAGACTATGGATGTATTGGTTCATATCTAAAAAAAAATGTGTCTAGCAAAGCATGCCAATACTGTGGTGAAACAAATAAACCACACCAGAATAAAGATGAAGGATAAAGTTGAAAAGATAATAAGTGTCAACAACCTGACCCCACTTATGCTGAAAAGTGCAAACAACTGAAGGGCCTTTGATAGACATAAGGAAAATAATAGCGACAAATGAGGAACAGGAGAGGATAAGACTAGGAAGCCGAAAATAGAAAGTGTCTTAGACTTGTGAAGTAATACCACAACCGTGATTCCGCGTGTCCAGTAGGATATAGAGGTTCAGGGTTTTAGTGGGAGTACATGCAACCATGAGCCTTACACAATGTACTTAATGCATTTAACATGTTACAAAAAAAAGTAGTTTTAAGTCATCAGTTAAGTAACAAATTTGACCCTCATTTATTCTGTTCTCTACATGATTTGGATATACAGAAAAGGTACTAATACTGTAGAAATTAATATACTTATATATCTAAATAACATAAATCATTGTACTTATTAAATTAGTTATAATGTTATCATCTAATCATCTTATTTAATCATACAAAAATATACACAATTATATTTAACAATTATTATAAACACATAATATATTAATTTAATATAAATAGTTTGTCAACAAATAAATATACTTAATCATTATTAATACATTTAAAAATATTTACACAATTATTATATACATATTTACAAAAAAAAAACAAAATTTAATTCTATTTAGAAAAACATTTTAAATGTAACATTTTTGTGAAACCTACTTGATAGCCTACAGCCACATGCGTAAAACTATATCGATTAGGATTAATAACTAATGAATTAATTGCTTCAAGTGGATATTTATTAAACTGAGGAGTATTGAAAGGTGCTCTTGTACATGTTAGTGGTTCAGAAGCTTTTATTAACGCTGGGTATCTCATCTGAAAATTAAAAGATGTATTTAATCATAAATTAAAATTGTTTTATTATAACTTACATGTGGATGATCAACAAATATGAGCCCATTTTTCTTAACAATTTCATTATAATTAAATTCAGTTCTACTGACTTCTGATTCGCTAGTATTTTTCATAGTAACTGGTATTGTATCTCCTATATACTGTAAATTAAAACAAAAATAATGAAATTGTAATAGTTTGACCCGGCTGAATCAAGATTAAAAATTTGTAGTGGGGTATTTGTATGTGTGTTAGTAAAATGTAGCATTGACAGATTTAAAACATTTTGATATTTTTATAATAATACCAATCTATAGTAATTCAAAAATCGTTGGATTGAGTTTGAAATAAAAAGTACCAGTCATTTAGTTTTTTCATTTTGTTGAGTATATTTTCAACTGTTTGCATTCAAAAATTGTTTGGATGCAATTTTTTTACAATAAAAATAAAATAAATATCTATTTATTACTGGCGAGAAAATATCAACAGGTTTCAGCGTTTTATTGCTAAACATAACAATGTTTTAATTTTGCCCTGTGTGTGTTGTTCTGTGCAATTTATAATAAATTTTGTGAAATGAATCAGTTTTTGTGCTACTTTTATGCAATAAAAGGGTTTTCTGCGTGATATATGTATAACGAATTTACTAAATTAGTTTATTTGCAAATTTTCTGCAATAAAAAGGGTTTCTGCCCAATTTCTGATGAATTTTATGAAATAAAATTTTTTTTGGGCTAATTTCATACAAGAAAAAGACTTCCTGCTTAATATATAATGATTTGTTTTATGAGATAAATCAGTTTTATATTTTTTGCGCAATTTATAAATTTTATTATAAGACAAACTAGTTTTTTGTGCCATTTACATGCAATTTTTTCTGTGCAGTTATTATTGTACTGTATTAGTCTTTATTTCTTAAAAATATTAAATACAAGAAAAAGGCGATGTTCAGCAAATTGCTACTCTTCCACATAACCTGTACAATTTAATATTAACCTTCTGCAGTATGGCAATAGAAGATGAAGAATCTGGTTGATACATTTTTTTTATTTCCATGTTAATCATTTTTGCAAATACTGGATTTATACATAAATTTGTAGTACAGAAAATACTTGTCAGCCTGACGTTTATTGACATTTATTATTATTATTATTTGTCAGGTTAAATGTGACACGCAGAATACCAAATTTTTTGATATGGTTAAATTAATTTTATGCTAAATAAATACTTACAAGTCTTTTTAAATTATACTCTGAAGTAAATGGAAAATAATGTTTAACTCTGCATCCCATAATTTCACCCATTCCAGTTCCTTGTATGACAATATTACTCCATTCTGTGGCACTAACCACTGCTGCAGGACTACTTGAATACAATAATGGGACGGAATGTTGTGAAGTAAAAAATCGTATTGGAGTACTAGTAATTGGATTATCTGTACATAATTTAAATATTAATTTCTTATTACTTAAAAAGATAATGCATTACTTACTTGAATTTACAAATTCATCATGGGATTCAATTGTATTAATATAATTGTTTAGCCAAATTAAATTGTTAATTTGTGATCGTCGAGTTACACATGCAGGTATATGTACATTCTCTAAATTCCACAACTTTATATGACTATCTATAGATGATGTTAATAACCATTTGTTACCACCATTTAAGTGGTACAGTGCTAGACCTATAAAAAAATTATAATTAATGTTTAAAAAAAAAATAATAACTATTTTAATTTACCACTTATAGAATAACTGTGAGCTTGAAAAGTTAAATATGGATATAAAATAAGTAAACCTTCCTCAGTATTACGTAAAATGCCAGAAACAGATTTTATATCAAATAACGCCACTAAACCATTTGAATATCCAACAGCAATGTATTGGTGTCCACTAGCCTAAATAAACAAATCTAATTAAGTATATTATAAAATAAAGTGTTTAGAGTATTAACAAATATAATTATAATAATAAATACCTTAGTCCAAGATATTCTCAACGCTTGATATTGCACACCTGTTAAATTAAAATCACTTGATTGTAATTTTAATTGAAATGTTGGATTTGGTTTGTAAAATTTATACCTAAATTAACAAAAATACAATTATTATTCATTTAAATACAGAAAAACTAATAAATCATACTTAAGCTGATTCGAATGGGGTATTGAATATCCGTACACATTGGAATCTGTACTGGTAACTGCCAACAGTCCCAGCCATTTTCCTTTATGTTCATAACAACCTGATGGACACCATTCCATAGACCAAATTGCTCCTAAATTATGAGCTAAACAAAATTCTAATTTTGCTATAGAAGGTGGTGATTCGTTAACCTTTAATTTTCCGTAATTCCAAAACTGAATAATGCCTTTGTATATATAACTTTTACATTGATAATGTAATTTATCAGGATCTTGCAATGGGGCAACTGCAAGAATTTGATCACAATCTCGTAAATTGTATGGTGTAGGTGCCCACGACATCACATTTACTGGTCCTCCACAAAATGTTGTAATACTACCTGAAATGCATTAATTTGTATTTTTTGCAAGAATGTTGTTATCATTAGACATAAAAAAATTAAGTACAATGAGTTATTTGTGCAACCAGGCTTGTTGGGTAAACTGAGATTTACTTGAATGCATAAAACCCCATTTTGAAGCAATTCTGCTGATTTATTTATTTGTTTTTTTGTACATTATAGAGGCTCAAAGCCAAAACAAAGCTATGAAAGTATAAACACTATTTTTTTAATATATCATTTTAGTAATGGTCCACATTAACATACTACGGTCAGTCAAGCCATTGTTGGGACATGTGCCATTGCGCAATTTGGGATTAGTTAAACCAATGTTTGACAAATTGACTTTTATTATAGTGACAATAGAACAAATTTTCAAGAAAAAAATAATCTCTTAAGAAAAACTCCGATATTTTAAACTGGCAAATGCAACCTTGCATAACCTACATTGCGCAACTTTTGTATTATTTTTTGTTTTTCGACTAGAGTTAATGTTTTGTGTGGCCGTTTGAAATAAACTAAAAATTCAGGGATTTCCCCTTTTCTTTTTTGTTGGTCCGGATTAAATCGGTCCGGATTACAAGGTACATAAAGTAAAATTTACATTTTTTAATTTTGTCCGAACTACAAGGACATCCGGATTAAAGCGGTTCGGATTAGCGGAGCTTTACTCTATTGTAAAATTTTGAAAATATTTTCAAATTTACAAATTAAAATTCACGTAAACTAACACAGTTGGCATAGATTTTTTTAAAATATTTTGTAAGAGTGCAATTTTTTTTTTAAATTTACTAAAACTGAGATAGTTAGCTTAGTCTTTAAAATTGAATTTTTCTAATTACTTAGATAAAGATTGTTGATAAAAAACTACATTCATACATATTTTTTATGTTTCGTAAAACTTATTAAATTAAAATTAAATATATTTTTTAAATTTACTATAACTGACATAATTGGTTTAGTTTTTAAGTTAAGTATTTGAAACTTTCTAATTAACTAGAACGTTATGATGACAAAAAATTACATTTATTAAATTTTTTTTAAATTATTAAATAACTTTTTTAAAGTTACTAAAAGTGACATAGTTGGCAAAAAATTACAGTTATATTATATACAAAAATATTTTTGATCTTTTGTGAAAATGTTTTGAAATTGCAAATTAAATATTTTTTTAAAACTGACTTAGTTGGCTAAGTTATTAAGTTAAAATTTTCAAACTTTATAATTATTTAAAACATCATATTGATAAAAATTATATTAATATGTATATTTTTTTAATATTTCCTGAAATTTTTAAAATATTTAGAAATTTGCAATTAAAATTTTTATTTTGAATATAATAAACTTGAGATAATTAATTGGATTAGTATTTAAATTGAGTTTTTAAATTTTTCTAATTGACTACAAAAATAAGTAATTACTTATAAATTCTTTTGAAGTTTTGAAAATATTTTAAAATTGTTTTTCAAAGTTTCTAATTAAATAGAGTGGCAAAAAAATTCATTTATAAAATTTTAAAAATAGTTTGAAGTTTGCAAATTAAATATTTGTTTTAAATTTACAAAAATAAATAGAAAATAGTTGATTAGCTTAATTTTTAAAAAAAGTTTTTCTAACTTACTAATTAACTAGAACTGGGCGTTCTAGTTAATTGTTAATTATTAGTTAATGTTTATTTTAAAATTTTAAAAATATGTAGTATGAAATTAGTAAATTAATTGCCTTTTTTTTTTAATTTACTAAAACTAATGTTGGCTTAGTTTTTAAAACTTTTTAATTAACTTGAATGTCATGTTGGCAAAATATTATATTTATTAAAATTTTTTATATTTTGTGAAATTAATTTGATAATTAAATATATAAGCTAAGAGCTCCTAATAAATTTCCTATTAAAACTGACTGGATCTGTTCATATCTAGTCAGTTTTGATTTTTGTTTAAAACGATTCAAGACTAATAATAGCAACAAATCAAAAATATTTTAAAAATAATGTTGTTTTATATTGCAAAAAAATAATCCAATTTGACAGAACAAACAAAGATAAACTTTTGTAATCATCTCAAAACAACATTGCGGTGGTTACAAATTTTTCCTTAGGATGGCTATATGTTAAATTAAATGAAAATAATATCTTACCATTAGAATTTTGTACAGATTCAAATAGTTTGAACATTTTAAAATCCAAATTGTTAGAATCGATAGTTTTGCTAGAAGATATAGCATTTGCTAATGGAACAGATAATTTCAATTTTGGCAAATGACCCATAATTTCAGTTGGATTCAAAGGAGTAAAATCACATTTTATAAATATTTTACTAACATCCGCCATTTTCTCGTAATTATTCTTGCAGCTGAAAGATAAAATAATATATAAATAAGTATGTACTTTATTATAATTCAATAAATTTACTTACTATTCCAAAGTAGTGATGTAGGCATCATAATTTAAAAACTCTGATATCTCTTTTACTGATTGGTCAATGCCAACAATTTTTACCAAACAATATGCTTTCCCTAAAAACAAAATTAAGTATGTCAAATATAATTAATATTAAAACCTTACAAAGATCAAGTTTTTAAAGATTAAATCAATTTTTACATATTAGATTTTTGAAAAATTGTATGTTGGTTTAATATCAACATACAATGTTTAGAAAACAACAAATAATGAATTGGCTATATTCCTTTTTATATTTTGATTTGGAAAAGAGTAATATTGAAAATTCTTTAATAATTTATGTTGTTTAAATATAGCAAATTATATGTGAACAGTATATAATAGTAATTTTTGTACTTACATGCTTCATTAACAATAACTGGTTGTCTACGCCTTTTCGTTACTAAATTTTCAGAATCTAAAGCAATTTGTCCTTCATATTTTTCTACATCTTCTTTTTCTTCATCATCGCCCTCACCCTCACCTTCATCTTCTAGGTCATCTTCATCATCATCATCATCATCATCGTCCTGTTCACTTGTTACAGTACCATCGTAATCATTATCATCAAATCTTATAGATTTTTTATGTTGTTTTTTAATGTGATTTTTAACTTTATCTTTAGTTTTAAAAACGTAACTACATAACTTACAGATGTATGTCTTAAAAAAATTATAATAATAATATTATGTATAAAACCGGTGGTTGGAGGAAAAACAACACTTTGAAATGTAGTTGGTGATCAAAATAATATAAAAATCTAAAAAGATCCAAGATTTAATTCTCAAGAACTATATAAACTATTACAGTAAACCAACAATACTGTGACCAGTCACTCTTGAGACAAAACAATCTTAAAATGCGTCAGTCTAGCATGAACTGCGAGAACAACATCTATTTATGTACATGCAAAGCCGGCGCTACCCGGGAATAAATATATTTATATTGTATAATAGTTTGTGTCTCCGAGTGTATTGTTTCCATTTCTCTCAATGTTTGGAAACTCCTATTGATAATTAATTTGCTAACTGAGTGCTGATAATAAAATAATACTATAAATTCTGTTAGTTGGACTTTCAGTATTAAACCATGCGACATCTTCTTTAGGAAGCATTTAAAGAAACATGTTTCCCCATAGGAGAAAGGCAATAGCTAATCAAGGAGAATGAAGGGGTCCTGGTGGCTGAGTCACCCTACAGATGCGTCTCTAGGGCTTGGCAACACTCCACTTTAGCCTGGATTTCTTCTTAAACGGGAGGTCGAGACTAACTCACCTCGATCAATCGGCTGCGTTGTCCAGTCAGATGGCCGACAGGGTGAGTCCTTGGAAGTGATGGGGTATGCAGCGGGCCGCACATTTATTGGTTTGGTGTGCGTTACTTGCTCGTATACAACCCACCTTCGGGGCTATATTTCTCTGGTAACCCTGGCGATCTATTGTAGACGTCCCCAAATTTGCGGGCCCCATGGCGGGTGGGGAGCCAGAGAAATGAATTTTAGTCTCTCAACTATGGAGAACCAAAATTTCAAAACCAATCTATCAGGTGAATCTTCGGATACCATGAAAACTATAGACTTGGTGGGTGCATCTACGGATACCCCATCGACGTCCAAAACTGTTCCGTCTTTGAACCACACCCCACAGACCGGTGTCAAAAAACACAGGATCTGCGGGGCTGAGGCAAAAAGACGAAGAAAGGCGCGTTTGGCTGCTGAAAAACAAACAAACCCCCTTTCCGGCGAGGCAGACACTTCAAGTGCTAGGCGAGCAACTACTAACCCAAAACAGAGTGCGTCAAAGCCGAACCGAAAGCCCCTTCAAAACTGGCAAGGTCCAAAGCCTTTGAGCAAAGAGACACTTCCTCCAAAACAGAGAGCACCAAAAAAGAGGATACGCTCCTCGACGTCTGAATCCTCACCTGGACAACCTAGGAAGAGGGTGAGATACGAAAGGGAAACCCAACATCCCTCCTACTTGAAAGAAGGGGGGCCATAGCTACAAAGAAGTTGCCTCATCGCACCATCGCGTGGAGGTTACCAGCCTGACTCATCCCCTGGGTAAAACCACTAGTGAGCAGGGTAATTTGATTAAGGATGCTCTTTTCCGGGAGCTGGATAATACCTTATCCACCCCAGGCAAAACACCTCCCACCTTTAGTGGGCTGACACACACAGGAGAGATCCTTAGGATCACCTCTGATAATGACGCCTCACTTGGGTGGCTTCAAAAAGTGATTTCCGGTCTACAACCTTTGTGGCCAGAATCACAACTAGGCGTTGTGCCACTGAGCCGGCTTCCTAGGCTGACAAAGGCTACTCTGTGGCTTTCGGGAAAACCGGATGTCGTAGAGCTGGTCATGAGTCGCCTGGAAAAGCAGAATCAGTGGCTTAATGTAAACGATTGGTGCATCTTCCACACCGCCGAGTCCAAGGAACCGGAGGGCCGACTCCTTGTTCTAAGAATAGGTGAGGAAGATGTACGCACACTAAATGGTAAGGGAAATCTGCTAAGCTATATGTTTAGCAAACCCACCATCAAAATAACAAAAAATGTGCCGCCGCAGGAGGAAGCAATGGAAACAGAGGCGATTGATTCACCCTGTCAAAACCAGGATGGAGATACACCACTGTCCCGAAAGCCGACCGATGACGCGGCATATTAATGTTATACAATGCAACCTGCATCACTGTCGAGCGGCCGTAGCGACACTATGCCGCGAACTAGAGCCCAACTAACGGTAAGCTACGGACGTGTATATACAACTCCCATCATATTGTCTGGGAAAGTGAAGACACAAATTGCAAGGGTAAGCAACTTCACAATTTTATTATCAGTACTAACCTAGAAATACTAAATCGAGGCGTTGAACCAACGTTCGTTACGTCCCGCAGCCAGACTGTGATAGATATCACACTGGCAACTCTTAGCATTTCAAGCAAAATCCCTGACTGGCACGTATCTACGTCGGTCTCAATGTCAGATCACAGATGGATAAAATTTAATGTAGAGCATAAACAAAAAACAATAATCAGGCCCTACCGAAACCCGAGGCTGACCGATAAGGCTGCTTTTCGAAACAACCTATCGCGGAGCTTAAGTACTTGTGCAGATTTAATTAAACCTATTAGTGTAGAAGAAATAGAAAACTATGTAAGTAAGTTGGAAACTTCTTTAACTCGAGCGTACAAGGACTCTTGCTCACTTAGGCTGGCTACCGAATCCGACAACACCATACCTTGGTGGTGTGAGGAACTCGACCGGCTTAAGGAGGCTGCACGGAGATCCTTCAACAGAGCAAAAAACTCAAAAAACCAAACAGATGGATGTTATACAAAAATTCCCAGAAAGATTATAAAAGACGCATACGTCAACGTCAACGGGAAACTTGGAGATCTTTTTGTGAGGATGTTGAAAACACCTCAACTGCTGTAAGGTTGAAAAAAATCTTATCCAAAGACTCCCAACAGCAACTGGGTTGCCTGAAACAAATTGACGGCTCATACACAGCCAATCTATCGGAAGCAACGGAGATACTTCTAGAAACTCACTTCCCAGGTTGTACCGCCCCGGAACAAATCTGGTCCGACGCTACAATTCCAGCTCCATCAGAAGAGGACTGGGTAGCTGCTCGCCAGCTTGTTGAAGAGGCGCGTATAGCATGGGCAATTATCAACTTCTCTCCGTATAAAGCGCCAGGATTAGATGGAGTTTTTCCTGCTCTTCTACAATGGGGCAAAGATATCATACTAACTCACCTGGCAAGAATCTATAGTGCATGCATTGCTTTTCGATACATATCTATAGCATAGAGGGAAGTAAAAGTTGTATTTATAACAAAACCAGGGCGTAACGATTACTCTTGCAAAATCCTATCGCCCAACTAGCCTCACGTCTTTTCTCCTGAAGACATTAAACGATTGTGCGAAAGATCAATTCGGGAAACGGCTCTTATTACTAAGCCAATACACCCAAACCAACATGCATACACTCAAAGAAGATCTACCGAATCGGCCCTACATCTCGTAACGGACCGAATCAAAAGATCATTAAGAGACAAAATGTCTACTTTGGGCGTATTTATAGATATTGGAGGCGCTTTCGATAAAACCACCTTCAATAAAATAGAAACTGCTCTTGCAACACATGGTGTAAACCCCACAATTAGTGGATGGATAAAACACATGTTGGAAAAAAGAGCCATTACAGTTAATGTATCAGAGAGGTGTATTATCTCCACTACTATGGAATATAGTAGTCGACAGTCTTATACGCCTACTCAATGATCATGGTTTCTACACAATTGATTATGCAGATGACATAACAATCCTACTAAGCGGTAAATTCGAAAGCATACTCTGTAACTTGATGCAAGAGGCTTTAAGAATAATCGAAAATTGGTGCAAAGACCAGGCTCTTACGGTCAACCCTTTGAAAACCGAACTGGTTCTCTTCACAAAAAAAAAGAAAATTGGAAATCTAAACTTACCAAAACTCCTAAATACCCCACTACCGCTATCAACCGAGGTAAAATATCTTGGGGTGGTCTTTGACAATAAGCTCACATGGAGACCACATCTAAATATGAGATGCAAAAAGTTCATATGTCTTTTTGGCAATGCAGACGAGCTGTGGGAAAAACATGGGGACTGTCTCCAAAGATAGTGCTGTGGCTGTACACAGCCGTCATAAGACCTATGATCACATATGGGGCACTAATATGGTGGCCAAAAGCTAGACAAAAACTAAATCAGCTGCAACGAATGGCATGCCTAAGGTCCGTTTGCACCAACAACGCTTAAATCTTAAACTGCCCTTAAAACGTTAAGGGTGGCTTATTTCGTTGCACCACATATTTAAAGGAGTTTAAGGTTTTAAGGGACCCTTAACTTAAGCGGTCAATATTGTCGCCTTAGTAAAAACTTAACCTAAAAATATAATTCAACGTCAAGATTTATTTTTTTGCATTGGTATTCTGGTTATTTTTACGTTACTAAGCAACAATATTAATTAAAACGTACAAATTTAATATAATCTACACTGACATACGCTATTAAAGGTTAGGTTTTATGTTATTTAAGCATTTTTATTATAGAAATAGACACAAATACCAACAGTTTTCGTAAAATAACTAGAAATGTGCAATGTTGCCATGTGTTATCTATTTTAAACTTCAGTTTGCTAAACTACGCTTAAAACGTGTTGGTGCAATGCAATAAAAATTAAAACTACCCTTAAAATTAACTAGAGTTTAATTAAGCGTAGATTTAAGCCAACATGGTGCAAACGGGCCTAAGTATAACAGGTGGCATGCGGACAACACCAACTGCAGCTATGGAGGCAATGTTGTGTCTGCCGCCCCTCGACATTTACGTCGAGGAGATGGCGACAATGACATCTTTGCGTCTGAATGCAGCTGGACTTTGGCACACTGCAGGGAGGGCTGGCAAACACTGTACTCTCCTGGAAGAGGCTGTTAAGAAAACACTTCTGTTAGGAGCGCAAACAGATAACATGTCACCCTTCTTTGTGTTTCAAAGACCTTACAACGTGCGCACACATAAACAAGAGAAGCAGAACGTGGTCAATGATTTGATTAAAATCTACACGGATGGCTCAAAAAGTAATAAAGGTTCTGGAGCGGAAATCTTCTCGCAAGACCTGGACCTCAAAATATCATTACCACAGGAGCTCATACGACTATCTTCCAAGCAGAAGTAGTTGGGATAACCTGTGGGGTTATGGAAATTGTGAACCGCAAAATATCTGGCAAGAATGTCCAAATTCTAACGGATAGTAGACGGCCCTAATTGCTATAAACAAGCCTAGAATCACATCGAAGCTAATTTATGAATGTCATTGTGCCCTCACTTTAGCAGCCTGTGGAAATAGCATTGAGCTGCTCTGGGTAAAAGGACACTCCAACAAAGTAGGTAACATTGAGGCGGGCGAGCTGGCGCGTAAAGGGTCAACCCTCATAGCGTGTGGTCCTGAACCCTGGACCGTTTTAACACTCAAAAGCTTAAATAATCTACTAAAAATTAACACACACAATGCACTGAGACGGCGTTGGGATGATACACCAGGCTGCAGACAGGCAAACAAAGCAATGACTGCTCCAAACGCCAAGACAGCCGATTACTGCTTGCGACTGTCCAGGAAGAATTTGCAAATTATGACAGGAAGCTTGACAGGACACTGCCAACTAAAGAAACACATGCACATGATTGGTATTGTAGACAATCCAACGTGTAGAGGATGTGAAATGGACGACGAGACAATCGAGCACGTGCTATGACACATGCCCGGCCCTCTCATACGATAGAGAATCCATGTTGAGGAGCTGCTGGCTTGACATGGCCAGCATAAGGGAGACCCCTCCAAGCGTTGTACTTGCATACATGGTGGTTGAATGCCAGGACAATGGAGTGAGGTCACCACTGGAGGAGGTACAAAGGGCCTAATGAGGCCTACGTGCAGTAGACTTTGGTTTACCCTCCAACTTTCAATCCAGAATCCAGAAGATACAAGTTTATAGATTTTTTTGTTCCATTTGATGAGTGAATACACTGTATACAGGGTTGAGCAAATGTTTGGAAACACCCACTACATTTTTAAATAATTTAAAAAATTACCTTATAAAATGTTTTTGTCCATATTTTAATCTATACAGTGACGTACTTTGACTTTCAATGCGCGCCATGTTTCAAGTGATATAACATCATCAGTTTTTTAAATGGAACACTCTGAACTTTCATATAAGTGATGGTATAGCATTTATTTTTAGAAAAATAAATGTTAACAACTACAATACAATTTTATAGGTCTGGACATGCAATTTTTAAAATATTCATTAAAATAATACAACCACTGATGGTTTATCTACAACCCCAATATTTTGTAAGATATTAAATTGAATGCTTTTAAAGTTTATATTTTGTATATTTTGAATTCACCATTGACTAATTTCTCCAAATATTGCAATACCCTAGACATTAGTGCTGTTTAAAAACTCACCTCTGGTGTTACAAATGTGCAGTTCTTTATATGAAGAGATGCTGCTTCAACACTTTCAAACACTTCTTTACATTGCTTAAATCTACATTTTGCTACTGCAGTATCTTTTAATTCTTTTGATAGACAAGTTTTAAAATTGAATTTAAAAAACTCATTTTTGACATATAGATTTTCAAGTTTCTAAAAACATAAGAAAGATTATGAAATACATATTTTGATTACAAGCAGATATAATATAATGCATATATTTCACAATTTGTAAATTTATTTTTAGAAAAGATTTGGTTTATTATTGCTTTAATTGGTTATATAAAATATGTATACTTACAAAATTACCTTCCTCTTCTTTGCTACAACTTTGTATAAGTTCGGTTGCTCTAAAATAAATAAAATAGTTTAGAAATAAATTATATATAATGATATGTAATAAAATACTTCTTTGCAGCATTTCTCTTTTTAGATAAATTAGTTCCGTCATTCTCCATCAGATTGTTTGGAATATCCTCAATAAATGATTCATTTTGTTTTTTGTTCCTATGTGCTCGCTCATGTTCTGCATATGTAAATACAATAATTTGTTTTGAACAATCTGGGCATTCTATTTTGAATCTATCGATTTCTTCAGCTGAAGTATTTCCACAATATAGTCTATGTGCCAAGAATCCATAGAGAGACTTTTTATATTCATTACAAATGTCACAGCAGAAACTTTTACGTAATTTATAAATTCCGTTGAAAATTTTCATAACTGACGATACATCATGCAAATCCTAGAATAGTAATTATACAATATATCATCGTTGTTCTGACAAGTCCAAAATATCAATATTTTATTAGGAAAGTAAACAGCTTCCCCTTTAATACATTTAATTTTTGTATAGGTCTGTATAGTTACCATATTTCTTTTGGCTTGAAAACTTTTAAACGTGCTGGAGGGATTGACAATAAAAATTCCAATATACTATTTTATTATAATTATATTTTTAAATAATTTGAAAAAAACAATTAATTGCCAGAGCCAGCCCTATAATGGAGCCCAATTGCAAAATATTTTTTGAAGCCCCAAATCAAACATAAGCAGTGTTTGAGATAGTTACACACTTTCTCAAAAAGTTTACAATAGATTTGTCAAACTGAACATTTACTGACACATTTGTTGTTATTTTCAAAATTCAATCACAAAATTAAAAAAATTATAAATGAATTGGTGTTATAGTTAATAAGAAAGTTTAAAAAAAGTAGCTTAAAATTTAAATTTTTATCAAATAATTTTTTCTCAAAAATTTTATAAAGATAAGTTTTTGTCATCATGCCGTTCTAGTTATATAGAAAAACTAAAAAACTAAGCCAACTATGATAGATTTAGTAAAATAAAAAAAATATATATATTTAATTTGCAAATTTCAAACTAGGAATTTTCAAAACTTCAAAAAATAATTATTATGTAATTTTTTGCCTTTTAGTTTTAAAAAATTCAAATTTCACAAAATATTAAAAACTGTAATGATGACTTATTTTGGCAAACATTAAGTAATCATAAAACTGCGCAACTGTCGCTTAATAGTTAAGAAAGTATTGCTAGTTGAACAATTTTGCAAATTTTCTAATTTTTTTAATTTAAAGTAATATCTTGCATTCACAGCACCGCTTGTGGCCCTGTTAATTGCAAATAACCGCTGTCAAAAAGTATTAAAATTGTTTATGCAGTTTTAGTTCTTAACTTATTAGCACCAATACAATACAATACTGAACTGTCAAAATTAATAAAGCTATTAACTTTATAATTAATTATCAAAATGATTGCCTCCAAGTTACTAAAACTGTCAAACAAGTTAAAGTAATAATTTACAGAAATATAGATCTGTCAAATAGTATTCTAAACTGTCAACAAAATTACAACTTTTATTAAAGTTATTCTGACTCGCAAATAGTTTACAGTAATGAGTAAAAATGTCATATTATGTTGGCCAAATATGTAATACACTGTTAATAAGTTGATAAATTATCAAAAACATTACTACACTTGTCAAAAACTTTCAGCAATGTGATAAGTTGGCATACATCTATAAAATTGTTTTTTAAACTTTCAAAAATATTACTATATCTGTCGAAAAATTTCTAAAAACTTCAACGAGAGTACTAAAACTGTTTAAACAATTTACAGCAATGTAATAAGATTTGTCAAATTGTATTTTAAATTGTCAAAAATTACTTTATCTGTCAAACAATTTATGGTAATACTTTATGTTGACAGAAATATAGCCTGTCAAATATTAAATATTACTTCATCTGTTAAAAGTTTCTAAAACTGTCACACAGTTTTTAGCAATGTAATAAGTTGACATAAATTTGCCAGATCTGTCAAATAAGACTTTAAACTATTAGATCTGTTACCACAACTGTGAGTAAAGTTACTGAAAACTTCAAAAAGTTACTAAAACTGTCAAACAATTTACAGCAATTTAATAAAATGCAGATATGTCAAATTGTATTCCAATTTGTCTAAAAAATGCTACACCATATTTTAAACTTACAAAAATTTACAACAATGTGTAAATATAGCCAGATCTGACAAACTGTCCAACATAATATAGAAATATATGTTAAATTGTATTTTAAAGTGTTAATAGTGTTACTAAATCTGTCAAAAAACTATTCAAAATATTACTAAAATGATCAAATCGTCTGATAAATGTGTAAAATTATATTCAAAACTGTTGGTTGCCAAATTTTCAGTTAGAAAAACCTAATATATTTCGAAAATGATAAACTATTAAAATAGAGATTTCCGACCTTAATTAATATAACGTGCGTATGTATGTTGACAGTAAATAAAAAGAAATAAATCCACAAAACTGTCTTCAGAATACTATCATTTGATGGTTTGTTTACCTTAACAAACTATTAGTTAATGCATTATTATTTAGAGTAATAATGACTGATGATGATCAATAAAAAACAAATTTTTATTATACATATATGCAAATTATATACTAAAAAGTTATATTTACCATAGGTTTTTCTCCAACTTTCCATGCCAAATTATTATGCTTTTTTAATTTGTGATGGTTCCAGTCAGTACTCTTCAACTCTTGTTTACATAATGCACAAATAACCATTCGAATTTTCTTTCCATCTTTGAAAACAGTTTTACTTCTAGAAATAGAAATATAGAATTAACTAAGAAAATAGTAGAAGTATTAAATAAACTTACTTGCAAATACCTTCACTATCAGCATCAGCAAGACTTAATGCAGTATTTGCTATATCATGAATGACGTGGCTGATAACTAAATTCAATATTCTAGCCGGATTATTTTCATCATTTACATCAAAAATAGAATGTATTCTTCGTTTTTTCGTTTTAAATTCTTCATTTGTTATTGTACTATTATTATCGCAATCACCTTCTTCTGTACTTGTAGTATTATTTACAGGAGCTGCCAAACTTTTTGGACGACGTCCTCGTTTCTTTGGAATTATTATATTTTCATCATTTAAATTATCTTTCGTTGAATCTTCATTTGTTATTGTAGTATTGTTATCACCAACACTTTCTTCTGTATTTGTAGTATCTATTGAAGCTACCAAACTTTTTGGACGACGTCCTCGTTTCTTTGGAACAATTACGTTTTCATCTTTTGCAGAATCATTATTTGCTGTTGTAGTATTATTATCACAAGTACTTTCTTCTGTATTTATAGCATCTACTTGAGCTACTGGTATCACCAAACTTTTCGGTCGTCCCCTTTGCTTCGGAAGAACCATATTATTTGTATCTTTATTAGTACCACTGATTTCATTAACAAGATCATTTTTTCTTGAAGGACGTCCTCGTTTTTTCGGAGTTATTATGCTTTCATTTTCTAAAGCTAATTGAGATTCTATATTTTCTGGAGGAAAACTATCTGCTTGATTTTTAGGTAATGTAATTTTTTCTGTATCGATTTCGTCTGTAGTATATTTTACTTCCTTTCTAGGACGGCCAACTCTTCTTTTTGGAGTTGGACATTCATCAGAAGCATCTGATAATTTTCTTTTCTTTGTTGCGTAAGCTGAGTCAGCAACCTCATAATCAGAATCTTGTTTATTATCCTCATAATAATCGTTATAATCAGAATTATAATATTTTGGATTTCTGCTGCGGCGACGTTTAGATAGAGTATCTTCAGGTGAAACAATTTCTACAACTGGCTTATCTTCAGTTTCTTCTTTAATTTTTCTTTTACGCCCTCTTCGTTTTTTGATAGGGGTTTCAATTTCATTTTCAATGCTAATACTTTTATTTAGTAGATCTTTATTTTTGCCTGTAATGTTTGCTAATTCTGTTTCTGTATGATCTGTTATTTTTTTAACCATATCAATTTTCTGGTCATTTAAACTATCTGCAATTTTTATTTCATTAGTTATTATGTTTTCAATTGTATTTTCTGTATTATTAATAACTTTAGTGATATTTACTTGTGGTTCTGATGTTTCAATACATTCCGCACTGACATTAGTTTTACCTGATAGTATACTTGTTTCAATTGAATCTAATAATTTTTCATCACAAGGTTCTGCAATGTTATTCAAATTTTGTAACCTTTCATCTAATTCTCGATTGAACTGAATATCATTGTTAGTATGCTTTTCTTTATTAACTAATTTATCACAATTTTTATCATCTATATTTTCAATATTTGATGAAGCATCAAATGAATTCTTAATTTCTATTTCCATGTTAATAGAAGTAGAACTTTCTGCTTCATTGACAATTTTATCATTAGATTCAATTGTTGGTAGATTAGGTTCACTTGTAATTGAGAGATTATTTTCTATTTCCGTCGCACCAGCTTTAATATTATTAGCAGTAAAATTTTCTGCTTCTTTGTTAACTTCTTTGGTAGATTCAATTGGGTCTAGATCATCTTTATCATTTTTTTCATTTGTAATCTGAATATTTGATGAAATATTCTTATTTTCTACTTGAATACTAACAGGTATATTGGTTAGAAAATGTTCTGCTTTTTTGTTAAATTTCTCAGAAGATTTAATTGGAGGTAGATTACCACCTATAATATTATTAGTAGAAATTATTTCTGCTTCTTTGTCAATTGCCTCAGTAGATTCAATTGGGGGTTGCTTATGTTCACTAATTTTATCATTTATATTTTGAATATTTGCTATTTCAATATTATCTGCTATATTATTAGTAGTAGTTGAACTTTCTGCTCCTTTGTCAATTGCCTGAGAGTACTCAGTTAGGGGTAGATCATGTTTACAACTTTTATCATTAAAATTCTGAATATTTTCGATTTCCATACTACTTGCTATATTAATAGTAGAACTTTCCGATTCTTTATTAATTCTTTCAGTAGTTTTAATTAGTGGTCGTTCAGTTAGCATCTGATTTATCGACTTAGTTTCTATTTCTATAGTATCAGTTTTTTCTTCAGCCTTGTTGCTTATATTTTGTTCTGTAACAGATCTAGTTTTCTTTCCTTTATATATTAGATTTGGGACAATAGATTTTCTGGTAAACTTTTTCCCCTTTATTACTGGTGTTTGTATATTTTGAACTGCCTCTTTTGATAATGTCTTATTTTCAATTGAATCACTTTTAGGTATATCGATATGAGGTGATTTAACACATTTTTCTTCAATCTTGTTGTTTTCTGCAGATGAGCTATTTCCTTCAGTAACTTTCAAACTTTTTGTAACAATTATAGAATTAACAGATTTAATGTCTTTACGTAATAAATTTGGCACAAAAGATTTTCTTGCAAACCTTCTTCCTCGTATTGGAGTTTTAGTTTGCAATTCCTTTTTTGGTGTCTCATTTTCAATTTTAGTAAACTCCATATGTGGAGATTCCACAGGATTTTCTTCTAAATGTTTTGAATTAGAAGATGTTGCAAGTTGTTTAACTGGTATATTTTGTGGATCAGCTATTGCAAAACATTTATTAACCACACCATCACCTCTCGAGCTTTTATTATCTTCAACTATTAAATCATATATTTCTTTCCTCTTGACTTCTGTGAGTATATCAACTGATGAGGTACTAACTACATTATGATTTATCTTTGGAATTAATTTTGAATCTATATTATCATCCAATCTTCCCATGTCACTATTAATATTTTTTAAATTTGAAAGAAATGGACTATTAAATTTTTTATGAGGAATTTTATTTCCAGTATCTGATATCTGCAATTTTTGATTGGATTTAATATCTGTTGCTTTATTATCATCCAAAACCTTAATAGAATTATTTGGTTCAGCATTCTTAACTTGTTTAGGATCCAAGTGTTCTGCTGGGTTTGAATCAGTTTCTTCAGGTTTTGATTTGTTATTTTGTATTAAGAGGTTTGCTGGTTTTGAATCAGTTTTAATTACATTAGTTTCTTCAGATTTTGACTTATTAATTTGTTCTAAGTCATCTGATGGTTTTGAATCAGTTTTAATTACAATAGTTTCTTCAGATTTTGACTTATTATTTTGTTCTAAGTCATCTAATAGTTTTGAATCAGTTTTAATTACATTAGTTTCTTCAGATTTTGACTTATTAATTTGTTCTAAGTCATCTGATGGTTTTGAATCAGTTTTAATTACATTAGTTTCTTCAGATTTTGACTTATTAATTTGTTCTAAGTGGTCTGCTGGTTTTGAATTAGTTTTAATTACATTAGTTTCTTCAGATTTTGACTTATTATTTTGTTCTAAGTCATCTAATGGTTTTGAATTAGTTTTAATTACATTAGTTTCTTCAGATTTTGACTTATTAATTTGTTTTAAGTGATCTGCTGGTTTTGAATCAGTTTTAATTACGTTGGTTTCTCCAGAATTTGACTTATTATTTTCTTCTAAGTCATCTAATAGTTTTGAATTAGTTTTAATTACATTAATTTCTTCAAATTTTGACTTACTAATTTGATTTAAGTGGTCTGCTAGTTTTGAATCAGTTTTAACTACAGTAGCTTCTTCAGATTTTGACTTATTAATTTGTTCTAAGTGATCTGCTGGTTTTGAATCAATTTTAATTACATTAGTTCCTTCAGGTTTTGACTTATTAAGTTTTAAAAGATCTGCTGGTTGTGAATTAGTTTTACCCTTGTTTTTAGAACCAACTATTGAATCAGACTTTGTAAATGCATTATCAGTTTGATTACTTGTTGCAAGAATGTTGGCTTTGAAACTTGATTTATCTGGTATTAAATCTGACTTTGCATTGTTTGCTTCTTCAGGTTGTCCACTTGATGCAGGAATGTTGAATACTTTCTCTACTATTGAACCTTTATGTGGTTCATTTGTTTGTATACTTGTTGCAGAATCGTTAGCTTTGAAAGTAGATTTTTCCTCTATTGAATCAGACTTTGGTACATCAGTTAGTTTTTTTGTTGCTGTGAATAAAGATTCATCCACTATTGAATCAGAGTTTGTATTATTTGCTTCATCAATTTGCATACTTGTTACAGGACAGTTAAAATTAGTATTAGATTCATTTAATTCTTTAGTATTAGACACAATAGACTCTTTTAATTCATCATTTAACATTATATTATCAGCAGCTTTAGATGTAATTTCATCATAAATTTGTTTTTGTAGGTTTTCTAACTGTGTAGTCTTACATGTGTTAGAATACGCAGCCCTTAACTTTGCCCTTGAATTTATTTTTAATGAATTTAAAGAAACACCACCAAATGATTTCCGAATTCCACGTACATTTTTTACAACAACTTTTGCTCTGCTTTTTGGTTCGGGTTGATCTAATTTAAGTTCCTTCATTTCAAATTCTGATAGACTCTTGCCATCAATTTCTGACTTATTTGTTACTTCTAATTCCTCTACTGGTTCTGATTTTGGTGTAATTAAAACGTTTTCTAAAACATTATATTGCTCCGGTGATTTTTTCTGTTTAATTGCACTGGGAATGATTTTATCACAATAAGATGAATCAAATTTTGATATGTCTGTCTTTACTTCTAAAGGATCAGATTTGGTTGCAAATTCAGTTTCCTTGAAATTTACATTATCATTACTAGATATTTTATCTATATTAGTTATTTTTGATTTTGGAATAATTGCTTTAGATTTATCTATACAATCAATTTTCGTAAAATCACAAGAATCAGATTCTATGCTTTTATTAATATCACAATTAGCTGCACCTACTGAATCATCAATATTCTTATAAAAATCGCTTGTCATATTTTCATTTACTTTATCATTATTACAAATAGATTCATCCAATTTTATTATATCAGTTTTTGTTTTATCAATTTCAACCTTTTTCATTAGATTTAATTTACTATGTGAATCAGTTTTTGTAACATATTGTTTGTTTTTGCCACTTTTTATGGAATCATTGACATTGGCTGACGCTGCTTTTGAAGCCATTTCAACATTCTGCAAAACGCTACATTTATCCGGTGACTTAATTTTAGTTTCCAATTTAATCTTATTGGCAAGTTGTTCAGATGTGGTAGAGTTTGGTATGTTAGCAACTTCTTGTTTTATTACGTTAGCTGTGAGACTATTTGATTTCTTTAATATTGAATTAAAATCACCAACACGTTCAAAATTTAATTTTTTGTTTTTATTAGTAGGTTTTGAATCAGATTTTAACAATTTGATAACTTCCGGTTTTGAAATTATCTCTTTGCTAATTACTTTCTTAAAAACCGGTGTTGAATGATTAGCAATTGGTAAGCTATTTCCTTCATTAATATTCTTTTTAACATCTTCCTTAGATATAACATTTGATGTAAATTTTCCACTATCAGTTTTACTAATATGTATAGTTCTTTTGATAATTGTACTTGTAGCATTAGGAGTACTCAATGCACTTGGTGTTATTTGATTTTTAGTAGATTCTCCAATACTACTTAATGTAATAGGAGAATTTAAATCTGGACCTATTTTTTTTGTTAACAGTTCTCTTAATTTGTTTTTAACATTGGCACATATTTCATTATCAACTGTTGGTATTCGCAAATCACTTTGTTTGTTCCCAATTGGTGTTAATTTGATTTCTCTTATTTTTAATACTTTAACTTGTTTAGTGGATGTAGAAGATGATCCTGCTTTATTATCTACTTCTTTCAGTTTAGTCTCAGGTGTTTTGGACGGTGTACTTTTTTTCATTTGTTCTGCTATGGCATTTCTAATTGTATTTGATAAACCCATTTTTGCAAGTTTATCTGGTGTTATTACAAGTAGTTTCTTCTTAACTGGTGTCGATGTTTTCTTTGTAGGATCGGCCATCTGTCAAAAAAATGTAATTACAATTTGTTTTACTGCATAATTTAAAAAAAATAATTAGTATAGAGATAAGATCAAACCACTATTAGCTTATAACACAGATATTAATAGCTAATGTTTCGTAAGCTTTAAAATAGTTTTGAAAATTTTCATTGATAAATTGTTTTACAAACAAAATCAACTTTAAAAACATTTTCTATAAGCCGATTGTAATATTTACTGTATAATGTATACATATACACTACCGAGCATAAAACTAGGGTCACTCCGTAATTTATTTTTTTTTTATTTTTTTTTGTTTTTTACGTATTTTTTCGGTTGTAACAGTTGACTGATTGCTTGAATAAAAAAAAAGTTTTTGTTGTTCAAAGTTTATTGAAAGTAATGAAAACGAACAATTTCAATTTGATGTGCTAAATAATAAAAATGATCAAGTTTACTTTCATATGCTTTTGTTGAAACAAACAAGCATAATTTTTGTTTCTGTGATAATATCTGTCTATTGCAAATTGTTTGTGTATTGTTGTCATTGTTAGTGTTTTGCAATGAGCATAAATCCTGTTGTTGCGGCACGAATTGTGGCGGCTTTAGAAGACGGCCGCGGTCAGCGCAAAACTGCGAGAAACATTAATGTAAGTCTCTCGAGTGTACAACGAGTATGGCGGCGGTGCGAAGAGACTGATCCGCTCACTCGAAGACATGGTTCAAAGCAAAGCAACACTACAACAGCTAAATATGACTGCTTTTTCGTTTCTAGTGCTTTTAGAAACCGAACGGTCACGACAGTTTCCCTTCGAAATCATCTGCAAGAAGTGAGAAATGTAAACATAAGTGAGTTGAAAGTTAGAAGGCAACTTCATGGTGCTGGATTATCTTCTCAAACTAGAGCTACTGGACCGCCACTTTCCCGTGAACACCAAATTGCGAGGTTGAAAGCACGAGAATACTTGGTTTGAGCAATAGCGGATTGGAGTCGCGTATTTTTTCTGATGAATCGCGATTCTTCTGTCTTACGGGCTCAGATAGACGTGTTAAAGTGTGGCAACGACAAGGCGAGAGATATGCTCAAGCATGTATTGTCGAGCGACTTCCGTTTGGAGTATCAGTTATGGCAGTCTTTATCGAGAATGTGACGTCGCAACATTTATGCATGATAAACGAACACTGCTCGGATAGTTACTCAGTATCTTGATGAGAGTCAAATCACGCGATTTGTTTTTCCTGCATGCAGTCCAGATTTAAATCCAATTGAGCATGTTTGGGACAAGATGGAAAAACGTTTACGGAGACATGTGCCGGCCCCCAGAAATTCTAGAGAACTTCGCGCTGGTGCAGGAATGGGATAATCTTCCGCAGAATGTGATTCAAAATCTGATCCAGAGCATACCTCGTCATTTGCAAGCTGTTATCACAAAACCATATGAAAGTAAACTTGTTCATTTTTATTACTTAGCATATCAAATTGAAATTGTTCATTTTCATTACTTTCAATAAACTTTGAACAACAAAAACTTTTTTTTTTTATTCAAGCATCAGTTAGTAAACAAATTATAATTATAACCAAAAAAACACGCAAAAAACTAAAAAATTTCTAAAATAATTCAAATTACAAAGTAACCCTAATTTTATGCTCGGCAGTGTATTATAGAAAAGCTTCAAAAGTTCGGCCATCATCAGTAGGTACTTCTATGCAAAATATTATTTTAAGTTATATCACATCATACACATAATACTAGGATTAAAAGATATGTCCAATATCTCCCCAATCTCTTTCTTCCGATATGACGTTACAAGGTTGTCTTTGCCGCAAACGCTTTCAGTGTTTGTTGCATGTGTTTTTTATAAGTTGTTTATCAATTTTAAAATAGTTTAGTGCGATTTAACTGTATAATAACAAACAAAAATTCGATAATTATTATTTATTAAAGTATAAACTCTGGACTATTCATATAAGGGAAAAACAAATGTAGATGCAATTCCATCCACAAGGAGTTTATAAATGAATGGGATTATGTAATCACTTTAAATGTGCCGCTTTTTTTAAATTGTCCACTATACTATTTGTTTTGACAGATCAACTTTGATAGCTGTCAAGCAAACATATGAAAACATGTAACATAGTGGACAATTTAAAAAAAACGGCATATTTAAAGTGATTACATAATCCCATTCATTTATAAACTCTCTATATAATTGTAGCCTCTACAGTTTGCACAAATACAGGGAGTTTATAAATGAATGGGATTATGTAATCACTATAAATGTGCCGCTTTTTTTAAATTGTTCACTAAACTATTTGTTTTGACAGATCAACTTTGACAGCTGTCAAGCAAACATATGAAAACATATGTAGTATAGTGAACGATTTAAAAAAGGCGGCATATTTAAAGTGATTACATAATCCCATTCATTTATAAACTCCCTGTACAAATACATCCAGCCGCAACCGATTATAGAAAAGAAACTAGTGAATAATATTAATAAAACAAAATAAAAGAGGTTAATGAAGTAGAGTAGGCCTCACAGCAAAATATTTTAGTTATATCCGAGGTTATATCCTATTTCCTATACTAGATAACTAAACAAAATCCTGTTATACGGTTAAATATTGCAAAATTCTATTAATAAAAAGCCAAAAATAACAAAATGCGGTCATAAAATATTTTCAGAATGAACTGAAATCCGGCCAAAAACGGTTAAAATGTACTTTTTTTTTAATTTATAAAATGTTAAAAATAATAAAACTCGGTTTTGAAACTTCATTGTCAGAAAACACCAACGTCAGGTTATAAAATAGAAAAACTTCATAAAATCGCAAAACTGGCAAAATTAGACTATAAAATATAAAAATATTGTCAGATTTCAAAATCCGATCATTGCAAAGTGCAAAATTCTTCATTCAACATTCGGTCATAAAATAATCAAATATTGTTATAAAGCATAAACACTTTGGTAATTTCTGACAATATTTCCATAATCTATTTAAAAAATTCTTTTCATGGAATGTCAAAAACCCGGTCATAGTACATGAACATATTGTCAGAAAACACTAAAATTTAGTTATTAACTCTTAAATTCTATTTATAAAAGTTAAAAAATAGCAAAATCCGGCCATAAAAATAAAAATAAATTAAATTATTTTCAGATAGAATTAAAATCCGGTCAAAAACGTTTCAACCGTTTATAAAATTTTGTTAATAAAAAGTCAAAAAAAGTAATATATATATATATATCAAAATATTGTTGAAAAACACCAAAACTCGGCTATAAACTGTTAAAAAATGTACAAAAATTACAGAATCCCAAAAACTTTGTTCACCATAAACTGTAAAACGTGTAAAATTCTATTTATATTCTATAAATAGAATTTTACACGTCAAAAATAACAAAACCTAGTAAACGTATAAAAATATTGTCAGAAAATTCACAATAAACTGTTAAAAATGAAACATTCTACTTATGAAAAGTCAAAAATGGCAAAAAATCTATCATAAAATATTAAAAAACTAAAATCCGTCCAAAAAATAGTTATAAATGCTAAATTTTGTTCTTAAAATGTCAAAAATACCAAAATCGGGCCATAAACTGTTGGAAAGTGTATACATTTTCATAAACAATAGCAAACTCCAGCTATGAAAAAATATTGTTAGAAAGAACAAAAAAAATCCGGCCCAGGTTGTAAATAAACGTCACAGAGGCCTTTCCGCATCGCAGGCCCTTAGTTACAGACAAGAAAAATATACTTAAAAGACTGCTGGATGCGAATTGAGTACCGACTGTGACACAAAAAGTTATAGTAATCTCATTGATTAGTCACAATATTTCAAACCAGCTGCCCCAAAAAGCAGAACTATGATTGGTTGAGATGTTGTGTACCCCGAGCTGTCACAGTATATAAAAAATAAAATCATTGAAATCCGGCAGTCTTTTGTAGTAGTGTCTTTGGGTTACAGATAGCTACGCCATTGTGCCAAGATAACAAAAATGTACGGCTGACGAACTTATTTTGAAACCAATTTGAATGATTGAAAAACTATTTTAAATAGTTTTTTGAGTACTATGAAGGCAGGTATATAAAGGGTTTTCCAATAAGAAGTTTCATTTTGAAAAGCAGGCTATTTGGGCAGCTGTCAATTTTGAAGCTATTATATTTTGACATTTGACAAGTAAAAACTAAGCCATTGTTAAAATGGAACAATACACGCTTCAACAACGCATTGAAATTATTAAAATTCACTACAAAAATGGTGAAAATTTCACAGTTTGCAAAACCAAAGCAATTTTTGATCGTCGTAAATCACCTTCTCGGCCGGCAATAGTAAACTTGGTGGAAAAATTTGAGCTGTTAGGACAAGTTTGTAATATGAAGAATCGAAACCGTGTGCATCGCTCAAGTACACATGAGAATATTGCTAATGTAGCCCGTAGTGTTGAAAAAAACCCAGTGTTTTGTGTACAGCAGTTAATATTCTTCCTGGTTCAGAAGACGGCCGTGGATTGCGTTTGCGATGTAAATTAACTGATGTCTTAACAACTTTTACATCTAATTATTGATGTCACAAACATTAATATAACGTTAAAATAAAAATAACTTTCACATAAAAAGCATTTATTGTATTGCAAGTCTGATTACAAGTTTGTTACAAGTGTAGCTAGTACAAGTGTAGAAACGGAACTGCTCGTAAATTGTACAAATACAAAAAAGGTAAATTCATGTCTGATAGTGTTGGGACACAACAGATGGCTAATTACAAGGGCTAATTCATAATTCCAGGAATTTAAGCTTAAGCCTCTTTGAAGAGGATTTAGTAAAAACCAAACACGTGCACCCACTTAACAGCAGGTACTTACAAATGTTATAAAATTCAATTAACATAAATCTTTGTTTTATGACATGTAAGAAATAATAGCATTGTATCGCAAACACCCAGGTTTGTCGATTCCTCGTCGATCTTTGGAATTAGACAATCCACAAACGACATTACACCGTATTTTGCATAAAGACTTAAGTCTTAAGGCTTTTAATGTTTAGTTAACACAACTCAGCCGGTCGATCACCATAAACGTCGTATCTTCGCTGATTAGGTCCTTCAAATGCATCAAAATAATCCAGAATTTCATCGAAAAATCGTCTTCAGTGATGAGGCCCATTTTCACCTCGGAGGCTACGTTAATAAGCAGAATTGTCGCGTTTGGGGCTCAGAAAATGCAAGAATGATTGTTGAAAAGTCTTTGCATCCTCAACGTGTCACTGTATGGTGCTGTTTAACTGTCAGTTATTTAATAGCAATTTTTGTAATTATATATCTAATATAGAAAATTTGTAATTTTGTACTATACAGAGTGATCCAGATTAAATTTATTTCCAAAAATGCACCCTCAAAAAAAGGACTACAATTTTACATAAAATACGTGCTCTTATGTTTGTGTTTTTGTGTGTCAAACTTTGACATTTCTCTGAAGAACTGATTAATTAAATTTGTAGTGCGTTTTAAATGTTGTTAAGCATTTTTATTCAAAATTATCCCAAATATTTAGACTTTGGCTGAGTATGAAAATATTGTGCAAAAAAAAAATCCAAATAGTTTTTGCAGCAAACAACAAATAATGATTTTTTTCCCTCCTACAGTGACTTATTATACCTACAAATCAACTTTCACCGCTTGCATTGGAATGTCGTACAAGATAGCCATTATCAATATCAATTCTCTCTCATCGGTCCAATTTTGTCTGCCTACACGAAAATGATTTTCAATCAATCTTAAACGACATGTCATTATAGAGTAAACATATAATTCCAATTAGATACATGATGAAAGATAAAGATTACAAGTGCAAGAGCAAAGAACACGGATAAATGAATCTAGGTACAATTCAAACTAAAAACACATTATAATGCACTACCAAAGTACCTAAAAAATGTAAATGATGGAAAAATGGAAAAACGAATGATTGCAAGATTTAGATGTGGAAATGAAGAGAAAGTGCAAGTTTTAGAAGGAAAAAGAAAATGAAAATGAAGAAAAACACATGCTAAAGTGCAATGAGATGAGAGAAGAACAAATGGGAAGAAATGAGGTAGTCAAAGAAGATGAAAGAGGATTGAAATGGATGATGGCGGTAACAAAAAGAAAAAAAAAATTAAAACAAAATTAACAAATAATTAATTAAAAACAGGGTTAAAGATTATATATTATATTAGTAGTAAATTAAGTTATATGGTAAATGTTATGTTATATGTTAAGTTGTAGAATTTTTCAAGGCCGAAAGGCGAGAAATAAACGATTATTATTATTATTACATAGATGTCCGCCCACTACACTCTTCCGAAAAGATGGATCGGTCGCGGACAAAACTGCTTTCGCGCTTAGTGTCTGCGCTCTCCAGACATGACTCATTTGGAATTTTTTGTATAAGGTACAACAAAAGAAAAAGTTTAAAGAGCCCGCCAACAATAAAGCTGCCCTCGAGGAAAAGATTGTTCAAGCAGCCCTAAAATTCACACCAACAGAGTGCCATGCACATGTAACTGCACAGTCTGTCGTCCGTAGGTGTGACGTTTACAATGGAAATGGTAAGTCATTTCAAGCAGTTTTTATAAATTTTCAAAACTTATACGATTTGTAATAAATGTAATAAAACAAAACGCATTTTTCTTTTCCCTCTAGAAAGTGGTGCATTTTTGGAAATAATTTTATAAGCCCGACGTGGGTCGTAAGCCATATCAAGTCCTACTTTTTATAAAACGTTTAGGCACTTTATTAAGTGTGGCCATACTCTAAAATCATAAATAAAAACAAAACGTTTCACAATCTAGCCATTTTATAAAGAAACTACCCGCCACTTTCTCAAATGCAACACCTTGATCTGCTGAAAAAATATTTCAAGTAATTTCAAGTTGAGGAAAGAGCTACCATAAAGAAAAAAACCAACAAACAATATTACTTTTGTAAGCAGTATAATGTAATAGAAATAAATGGTATAAAGAAATTAATTAAAAACAAGACTATTTGAAAATGATCCTTTAATATTTGTCGTTCCCATACACACTACACTTTAACAAGCCATTAAAATAAAATATAATATTTCAAAAGATGTGCGGAAAAGAAAAACCAACGTCAAAATGGTAAGTCGCAAAGCCAATATTAACTAAAATAAGTTAATATTATAGACTTTCAGTCAACTCCAGATGGTGACTTTAAATGGTTAATGAATTACCAAGACCAGCAAAACAGCAGGTAAAGTAACATTCAAATTATTAAACATCTTTCTAGAATTTGGCGCATCAAAATGGCCAGCTTGTAAAATTATCAATGGTCGCCTTCAATACCCACAAAGACAGTGCGCCGAGAGGTTCAATCAAGACGTAGAAAATATGTTGAAATTTTGGTACAATATTGTACAGTGGCATAAGAACTCTTCGCATCATAGAGTAATTTAGCATTCATCTTATAAAGCGTTATTTGGAATAAATTTTGCAGTGGGATTGTACTCCAAAAACTTGCTACAAAAAAGAGTAGAATGCATTTTTACAGAAGAACAACTTGAATGTGTAGTTAAAGATAACACAGATAAAGCTAGTACGTTAGCCGATGACGTAGTAAATCTAAAATCACAGAAATATGAACCGTTAAATATGCTAGACATTGGCAGCAATAATATACAATAAATAATGGACGATAATTTGCAAATAAGTAAAGAAGTCACTATGGAATTTTTCTTGTAGTTCAGTTCTAGAACCAAAAAACAAAAATATCAATGTTAAAAATGTTCTAGTGTTATACAAAGTAAATATTCACCAAAGAAAATGACAATAAAGAACATGTAACAATTGCTGTTCCAAAAATTGATAGTAAACCTCTAGACTCAAAAAATCTTTTAGGTGTAATCTTAGATGTACAAAAAAACGGAGTTTATCAAGTAAGTACTTTAGTTGGTCGCCCAAATCGTTGATTTTCTAGAAATAAAATTCAATTTTAACATGCTCCTATAACAAATACTACATCTGTAACTTCAAACCATATTTCCTTAAAAAAATCAGTTTCTAAAAAAATATTGTATTGCGGCCAGAAACATAAAAATGCATGTGTAAACCTAGTAAAATTATGTGTTCTTCCAAAAATGATCTATGTTTTAAATCAGAAAAAAAATGTAGCAGCCGTTGTCATGATGTATAGTACCACTGCATTTGACAATTTGACAATGTGGCAAGTTGCTTATCCTTGTTTTATAAAATGACTATTACATAGTAGCCAAAATACAAACAACGTAAAAATTATTTTATGTGGGAATGTGGCAAGTAGGTTGTACGACTTTTATAAAAAGACTAGTATTCTTAGACAGATTATAAAACCGCTTAGTTTTTATCTTTAGTTTGACCGCACTTTATAAAATGCCTTGACGTTCTTATTAGTTATCATAGCAACAAACAATAACTTATTAGTGTTACTGTGAACATCTATAGTTTTCTCTGAATCCTGACTTGCAAAGTGAAAGAAATGTGTAAATAAAACTCCGTAGCAAAACACTTTGCTGAAACAAGCAATATATACACAATAAAAGATAGATGTAAGAAGACTAAATAGATGAAGCAAAATAATAAAAAAAATGACAATTTTTGACCATTAAAAACCTCTTGATAATGCCTGTTCAGTAATCGCGCTCTATTTGTTTGTGATTGTAGCACTCTACAGTTTTTGGACGTCAGTGTGTGCGCGCCTGAAATGCCTGTGAAACACTGAGAACGGCAACGAGTGGAACCACAACAGAACAAATGTAACGTCTGAAGCGACAGCACATCCGAACAAAATGCATTATTGTAAATAATTTTAAGGTACATGTTATGCACATTATCCTATCCTAACTTTCCTGTCATTAAAATCAAATAAAGTAGTATCTAACTTCTCACAAGGTAGAAAAATTCAATCAACATATTATTTTCTGCCGCATGAAAAATAAATTCATTTTGTGTCACATCATTCTCGCACAATAAAACGCATATATATTATATTATTTATGCAGAATAAATCAATAATTAATCGATAACTTTAACGATAATGTACTCACGATAAGACAAGCAATCAATTCTCGTTAAAATGGCCGAATTAGCAAGGCTAACCAAATTGCGAGCTACCAAGAAGACAAAATTAACACGTCTCGAAAACTTTATCGCTGAAAACAAGGATAACAAGAACAAGCTTAGTGAATTTAAGGAACGAATTAAAAGAGGATACATTCAATAAAATTCAAGACGACATCAAACAGCTGGACGAATCAGCAAAAACAACAAATGAACAAGTTAGTTTTAAAAGAAAATGCTGAAAGAAAACTGTGGCCAGCGCAAATGACTGCATAGATGAGATGACAACTGCCATTGAGAATGTAATAACGCCGCTACCATCTACAAGTAATACCAACGTGCATACAAATCAATTAGAGATGCAATTACCAATAATTCAATTACCAAAATTTAACGGAATTTACGATGATTGGATTTCATTTTATGACAATTTTAAAGGTATGGTGCATGACAAACCCAACATTGAGAACATCCACAAGTTGCATTATCTACGATCAAGTCTCCAAGGAAGCGCATTTGATTTAATTGCATCATTGCAAGCAACACCAAGCAATTACCAAATAGCATGGCAACTATTACGAGAGAAATACGACAACAAATGTCATATCATCCAAGGTCATATCAAGAAATTATTCGAATTAGAACCAATGAATAAAGACTCTGCATGTTAGTTACGATCATTGATTGATACTATTCACAAACATTTGGCATTATTGAAGGCAATATCAATTGATACCACAACATGGGATCTAATGATCATACATTTAATCTGCACAAAACTAGACTTCAACACAAAACGTGAATGGAAAACTATTACTTCAAAACAACCAACATAACCAACATGTCATCTACACACCTTGACAGAACTTATTAAACATCTGCAACAACGATGTGCTTTCCTTGAAGCAACCAGTAGACTCAAAGATGATCTACCAAAACCAAAATCGTATTAAGTTCCAAACAAACATACTGCACGGCAATCATACTATACTCATAAATACCCACCATGTATATTATGCAAACAACAGCATACAATTTACAAGTGTGAATAATTTTTGAACAATAATATTCAACAAAGTATTGATATTATCAACAAAGCAAGGCTATGTACCAATTGTCTTCGAAGTGAACACATGTAGATCAATGCATGTCAAGTATATGCCGTAAATGTAATAGGAGTCACAACACATTATTGCACATAGATGAGCAACCACAAGTTTCAACAACATTACATTCAGTCAAGGATACCGTACACGACATTTTATTACCAACAGCCATGGTTATGGTAAGAGACTCAAGAGAACACCTACTACAGGTACGCGCCTTGCTTGACTCTAGCAATCCAACTTCAAAGAGGCTACTAACAAGCTTGGTCTAAACTGGCAAAATGTGGATATGCCATTGGCAGGAATCAGTAGAACAACATCTCGCACATCCAAATTGGTTCAAGCATCCATCATGTCAAAATACAATCAATTCTCAGCCAAATTGAAAATCATCGTTCTTAAAAAAATCACCGCACAGTTACCAATATTTTCATTTTCAAATGAAAACTTCAAAATTCCACGTAACCTTGACTTAGCCAATCCAACTTTCAACATCAGCTCCAAAATTGACATGCTGATAGACGCTGAAATATTTTATGACATGTTATGTGTAGGTCAAATTCGCACTTTAAGGCATGGACCCACATTTTACAAAACTTTGCTGGGATGGGTTGTTTCTGGACGATTACCATACCAGCAAAGGCCATCAAAAACCTAGCAAATGTAACCTTTCAATAAGATCATTGAAGAGTACCATCGAAAAATTTTGGAAGCTAAAAGAAATCCCAAAGGCCGAGCTACATACAATTGAAGAAAAACTATGCAAAGAACACTATTTAGCAAACACCATGCGAAACGAGGATGGAAGACTTGTTGTACGACTACCAATTAAACTAGATGCACCGACGCTAGGTCAATCCATTAATCAAGCTACCAAACGCTTTCATTCAATTGAAAGAAAGCTCAATCAGGACGTAAAGATAAAATCCGAATATACTTTTTCATGACTGAATATGAAACTAACATTAATCAAATCAGATCCAAACAAAACACAATATCTACCCCATCATTGTGTAACAAAGCAATCCTGTACTACAACCAAAGTCAGAGTAGTCTTTGATGCCTCTGCAACCACAAACACTGGAGCATCATTGAATGACAGTTTGATGACTAGACTCACTATACAAGACGACCTCGATTCCATTGTATTACGTTTTCGATCACATGCATACCTCATTACTGCAGACTTTGAAAAAATGTATAGACAAATCCTAATCAATCCACTAGATCGGGATTTAAAGCAAATAATCTGAAAATGTTGACAAACATCCTAAAACATGTGACATCATAAAAAGAAATTTTTACGTGGACGACGTTCTGGCAGTAATGACATCCAAGAATTGAGCATGATAAAAGAGGAATTGACAAAGATTCTAGCATCTGCTGGATTTCCATTACAAAAATGAAAATCAAACATACTCAATATGAACGAGTAAACAGAACATCTACCAACTCTATGGAAAACTCTTGGGTAATATTAGAACCCAGATAAGGATCACTTACAGTATTCAGTTCAAGTTCAACCACGATTCAAGATCACCAAGCAAAATAACCTCAGTACAATTTCACAAATATACGACCCATTAGGACTCATTGGACCGATCGCAATCAAGGTAAAAATAATTATGCAAAAATTATGGCAACTTGAACTGAATTGGGACGCATCAGTACCCATGAAACTATCCACAGCGTGGACAGATATTCATACTAGTTTACAGCAAGTTAACTCCATTCAGATACCTACATATTTAGGCAATAATAAGCACGTGCAGTTGCATGGTTTTTGTGATGCTTCTTAGCAAGCATATGGCGCATGCGTGTATTGGAAATGCAAACGAACTGACGAAGTGATTGTCACAAATCTAGTATCAGCAAAATCCAGAAAAGCTCCATTAAAAACTCTTACTATACTACGTCTAGAACTTTGTGGTGCCTTACTGTTATCACAATTGATGAAGAAGATCACAGAAGCATTAGATCAAACTATACCCAAAGTTTACTATTGGAGTGATTCAACCATTTGTCTGTCATGGATAAACACGCCACCAAACCAGCTCAAAACATTTGTATCAAATCGTGTTTCAGAAATACAAAATTTGACATATGCCGAGAATTGGCGACGTGTTTCTACTCATGAAAATCCAGCAGATGTAATTTCCCAAAGTCTACATGCTAATAAACTTAAGGCTAATAAACTCTGGTGAAACGGACCGACATTTCTCTCCACATCAAAATGCAATTGGCCGAATAACATTATAAATATCAAGCCAATCGACATACCAGACCTTAAATTGCCAAAACAAACACTTACTGTAACCGTAGAAAAGGTTTTCGACGTATTCACGAAATATTCATCATTTACAAAACTACGAGTTATTGCTTACTGCCAAAGATTTCTTCACAACTGCAAATCTCCTGACAACAAGAGGAATGGACCCTTGAGATCTTCTCAAAGGATGTCAACGACCTTGTAAAGAAACGAGAAGTCAAAAACAGTAGCAAATTGATTACTCTACATCCATATCTTGATGAACAAGAAATCATCCGCGTAGGAGGAAAAATCTCACGAGCAAATACAACCTATGATCACAAACACCCCATGGTGTTAGATTCCAAGCACCCTTTGACACATTTAATCATCACTCAAGAACATGTCCGTTTACTCCATGCTGGACCTTTACTTCTATTATCGTCAACCCGATTGAGATACTGGCCATTAGCTGGCAAAAACCTTGTCAAGAAAACCTGTAGCTCCTGTATACGATGTTTTTGCTCTAACCCTAAGCCACCGACAATACTCCGGTGTGGACTACGCGGGGCCGTTTAACATTTGGAAAGACACAAGAAGAAGACAAAAACAAATATTAAAATCTTACCTATGCATATTTGTTTGTTTTGCAACCAAGCACATTAAATTGACAACCGATCTAAGTACATCCGCACTTTTAAACGCCCTCAAAAGATTCACAGCCAGACGAGGCAAATGCGCAAAGATATACTCCGACAACGGCACTAATTTTGTCAGTGCCAATAATGAATTGCAAAATTTAATCAAGTCAAACGAGCACAAACAGACTATATTTCAATACTGTACAAACGAATCCATTAGAATAGAATAGAATAGAATATATCTTTATTACGTATGCTAGCCATAGGCCAGTTGTAACATGTCATGGAATTACATTAATTAGTTAATAATAACAGGTTAGTGCACAACATAAATATAATAAATAATCGATAATAGGTCTATTCCAACCCATAACGCGAACAGCACACAAACCGCACAAACCATGCACACAGACAAACTACTGCGTATAGAAGATTGCCTAAAGATGGCAAATATTTATTTGTGTGCATAGTCCGAACGGCCTGCAAACTGCCCAAACCGTAAGCCGGAACAGACCCACATGTGATCAAAAATACAAGACATTTAAAATATAGCAAACTACATATTAAAATTGCATCTAATTAAAATAAATAGTTTGACAATAGCATGTTTTGATAAGCGACAATAGAGATTTGCAATTAGAGACAGGTTAAGACAGGTATTCTTCAATTCTGTAGATACATCGATCCAGTAGGTAGGTTTTCAGACACTTTCTGAACAGGTTGATATTTTTAATATTTTTTATTTGTATAGGCAGTCTATCATACATATAGCTTCCTGCACAGTTAGGAGATTTTTTATATTTACTTATTCTATAGTGAGGAATATTGATATTATTTGCCAAACGTGTTTGGTGTTGATGAATATCATTATTGATAACAAAACTTTGCTTATTGTTGTATACATAGGACAATAATTTATACAGATAGATGGCAGGAACTGTTAGTATTTCATGACTTTTGAGTAGTATTTCTACAAGACTCTAAGTAGTTAAGATTATAAATTATTCTAATTATACGTTTTTATAAGACAAATACCCTATTAATATCTGCTGCTTGCCCCCACAATATAATGCTGTAAGTTAAGATTGGATATACAAGAGCGTAGTAGGAAGTTTTCAGCGCTTTTTGATCTAGACCTTTTTTTAGGTTAGTAAATCCAAAGAAGATTTCATCTACTTGTGCTGACCAGCTCAATGTTTGATCTATAATAGTGCCTAGGAATTCAGTGGACTTAGCAAATGTTAGAATATGTCCATTCAATGTTAAGTCAGGCATTATTTCTTTATCGATGCAACATGAAAAGTGTATGCAGACAGTCTTTTTCACATTTATTATTAGACAATTTCTTTGGCAGCAATTTGAGAATTCCTTTAGTACCATTTTTGTTCTATGTTCAAGGTCTGAGTATTTTTTCCCGACACAATGATGAACGTGTCATCAGCGTACATAACAACATCTTGTACCGATATACTTTGTGGTAGGTCATTTATAAAAATTAAGTTTTGTTCAGAACTACTTTTTTTGATGGTAACAAATATTTTACGTTTTGTCATGTAGGATTTGATCCATGTTTGTATGTTGCCTCTGATACCTAGTTTTCCTAGTTTGTTAATTGAGATGTCAACACTCACACAGTCAAGGGCGCTTGTTAGATCAAAGAACAGCCCAATAACCTTCTCCTGCCGATCTAGCTTATTGTAGATGGTTTGGATAAGACTTATTGACGCAGTTTCTGTAGATCGTCCCTGTCTTAAACCATGCTGACATTTTGATAACACATTGAGTAGAGTTTTATACCACCACGTGCTCCCAATTTTGGCGGATTATGAGAAGCAGCAGTCAAGTCAACCAAAAACCTTCTTAGAAAATTAATCAACTGTGAAGCACTTACGTATGAGCAATTCTATACCATCCACCCTTCTACAAATAGAGGGCTGTTTAAAATCTCGACTTTTAACTCCCTTAACCACTGATCCTTCAGATCTTCTTCCTTTAACCCCTGGACATTTTCTAATTAGAAAAAAGAAATTTACAATCCATTCCTCAACCCGATTTGCATAACATGTCTGTTAACAGAACCACAAAGTATCAACGCTGCCAACTAGTTCAACACTTCTGAAAACAATGAGTACCTGAATCAACTTCAGCAAAGATACAAGTGGAATCGCAAAGCTGCCAGCTGTCCCGTAATAGGAGATATGGTAATCCTAAAAGAAGACAATGTCCCTCCTCAGCAATGGCATTTCGGACGAATCACTCAACTTCATCATGGTGATGATGATATGTGTCGCGTTGTGATAAAGCAAACAAATGCTGGATCTTTTGTGCGTGCTATATCTAAGATTGCCGTATTGCCAAGTTTCGAAAAAGAGTCCTAGACTCTTCCAACTGGGGCGGCATGTTCAGTGATCGCGCTCTATTTGTTTGTGATTGTGACGCTCTACAGTGAAACACTGGAACTACAACGAGTGGAACCACAACAGTGCAAATGTAACGCCTGATGCGGCAGCACACCCGAACAAAATAAATTATTGTAAATCATTTAAAGTAACATTGTAATCAGTTCAAATTATAATAGTTAATATGTTATCTCAATAAAATAACAACCAAATACTCGACGACACAGTTCAACAATGCCCGATATACCATTTCTCATATAGATAACCTTTTTCTTGTAGAGTTTTTACTAAAATTTCGAGACCTAAAAATTACAAGTTTCAAAGATCGCAAAAACATGTGCAACTTCCTGCATCAAAATGATTCCTGCACGAAGAAATTTAGACCTCGTGGATGAAATTTCGTTAAGATTTGACAAAGTTAGAAAGGTTTAAAGGTTTAAAGAAAACATAATTTTTCGATTTTGCTAAACTAACTGTTTTTTTTTGGAATAATGTTTGAAGCTTCATATACCAAAATTACATCCCTCAACATTGAATATACGAATATGGGTTTTAAAGTACATGTACTAAAGAATAATTTGAACCATCGTAAACCATCTTATCTTTTTCCAGATGTTCAAAAATTGAGATACAAAATAAGCTAAAAAAAGAAGTTTTATTATAAAATTTCTACCTTTATATTTGTCATTTTGAACAGGCAATATTCTGGGAATCTCATTTTTTTCATCCACATTTTGATCCCCCAAAATTTGAACAAAATCCAAAAGACTGACTTTTTCAAATTAGTCGACAAGTAATAGAATTACCCATATATATTTAATATAAAGAATACATTTTTTGAAAAAAAAAAAAAAAGAAATACCGAAGAACTAAAAACAGATATAGTAAAAAAGGTAGAGACTAACAATAATGTACTCCAGCAAAACATGGACATTATTAGAAAAACATAAAACAAGAACAAATACAACAGAAATGAGATTCTTAAGAAAAATTAAAACCTACAGATATAACACATAAATAAAAAAAAATAATAGAGGCACAACTGACATGTCTGCCAAATAAAGGATAATAGAATAACAAAAAGAGTATTTAAAACGCGAGGTACGGGAAAAAATACCGAGAAAAACCTGGAGTAACAATGTAAAAGAAGAAGCGGAGAGAAAGGAATCAAACAAATAACACGGGATAAGAAAAAATTAAGAACTGTCTAGTATGCCAATAGAAACAGTGGCTTTAAGACATGGGCTTGAATTATCTCAGCGGATTACTTCATTACTAATCGTAAAAATATTAGAAAAATATACAATATTTGAACCCTTGAATACTACCTCGAGTTCCAGGTATATAATACAATCTTAATTGGTTGCTAATGAAATAATCCGTTAAGATAATTTAAGTCCATGTCGTAAAGACACTATATCTATGGGCATATTGTATCAAACAAAATAGTATTAAAACAAAAGCCATACACCGAAAGATAGCATGGTTTATGATAAAATAACTAAAAAAATTAAAATTTAAGAGGTGAGCAATTTACAAAGATATGCTTGGTGCACTTGATAACCAATGCCCTTGTATGCGAACGTGAAAAATTGAGCTTCGCGCTTTGAAAAAGGTATACGTCGAATTTGGTTAAAACAAATATGTACCCGAGACATTGAAGATTTCATAAGAATGCGTCTATCAGATAGTCCATGGCAACCTGGGCATAAAAAATATTGTAGCAAAATCCCCAAAAACCTGAATGTTGACCAGAAGCGAGCAAGTGTGAAATCGCCGCGCTCGGCTGATTTTTTAACTGCATTGATTATTTTTAAAGCATAAAAATACCGGTATCAAGTTTTCTCATAAATTTGATAACGCCGCGGAACCCCACAGAGCTTTCTGCAATGAATACTAGAATGTTCACTTTGGCCTTTTCGGGAGCCTCCATAAAGACTAGGGCATATACTGAGGCTTTCCTCTCTACAGCCGGCGTTGGAAATGTCACATCAATACAACCAACCAAATTTAATAAATACTACGGCCTTGGGTGAGTGGCTAGTCGCTAACATGCTTGGCTTCCACGCTGGGGGTCCCGAGATCGAAACCCACCCAACGTAATGTTCATTTTTTTTAATTCTCTTATTTATAATACAATATACATATTCAAGTTTTCACCTTATGCAATAATTGTGGCGTGATTTAAGATAACTGAAATCAATCTTCCATTCACAGGTCAAGTGTTGAAAACATGGAAAATGAAATAACGTTGTTTTTACAGCAACCACACTATAGTAGCATATATTCCATTTAAAAACAAAACAATGACCAATAACAAAAAAAATCGAATAAAATTATACGTTATATTTCGCAATGTTATTAATTGCGTTCATGAGTTTTATGTTTTTCTGCATTACAATTAATTTTAAAATAAAAAATGATTTTATAAAAACCAGAACAAAAGTACGCGACAAGATAAAAAAATTCATTGAACATAATTTGATTGTAATTAAATTATAGTTACAGCGCTAGCACAAATAAAACGTGTAATATTGATACGTTTTATTATTATATTTTATTACTGGTAATGCAAATTTGTTGTCAATGTATAAAACCAACTGTATTTCAAACAGCTGAGTAAATATATAAAATATTGTGAAATAAAATGAAATTGTTTCTCATGAATGCATCAGACATAAAAATCATCCAATTAATAATAAGGCCTTAATTAAAAATTCTATATATTTTACGTATGATGTTTTACCTAAACTAATTGAGCAGTTATAACGATAGTTAATTGAAATATTCAAAATAATGGTTTTGGTTTTATATAATTTCTTTTTTAAATAATATAATTGCTTTAAAAAGTAACTTACTTTAAAATTAATTTGATATGAAAAAATACGCTAAAACCTAGTATCGAACTTGAGACCTTTAGTTACAGTTCAGGCATCTTTACCACTACTCCACGAACACCAAACACACTTATATAAACACTGATGATAATATTGGAAGTTTAATTAGTTTTGAATTAAAAAAATTATAGCAACTAATAAATATTTATACATATTTAATTGATTTATTGACTTTTGTACAAAACTGATTAGTGTAAAATATGTACCTACTCTATTTTAAAGCATGCAATATGTCCGCCGCCATGAACAATTATATTATTATTATAATTTATTAATTTAACACTAGAATGATTATGAATTATATAAGAAACAACTAATGATTATTTAATAATAATAAATTTATTAAATACAAATAAAAATGCGTTAAAAAAATATGATATATGAAGACTTGAACCACCGTCGCATACTTATGAAAAGTCTAACCTAAATTTGATATAAATGTAACGTGGAGCATGCAAAATTTATGAAATTTGCCATTTCAAGTAGTATAAATAATTTTACTTTAAATGTTAACATATACAATACCTTATTATGTTTTATTAGAACTGTTTGAAGATTTTCTATGAATAAATAGTTTCACTCAACAACACAACCACTAACTTTACTTTATTATGACAGTGCACTGAAGTTGTAAACAAGTTTAAATCAGTCACGCCAACTATTAATATAAAATTACAATTATGCATTAAATTTTTTTTAAATTTTTTTCACATATTAAGTACATAACATTTATAATTAAATTACATAAAATATATTATAAATTATTATCGAACATAACAACTACTAATATAAAGTATTTAACTATTTACGACATATTTTATGGTGCAGTACGTTTCTTGTCTATGCATATATTGTACGTATTACACATACTACACATTTAAAATGTTATTGCAGTATCTAGAAGCACACAAATAATTATGTAAGGATATTCTAAAAATCTTTTTTCCGCCCATTTATATTTGTTGCAATCTTCATTGCATCTACCTACCTGATGTTGAACTAAGGTTAGGTTGTTTATTTACTAATAAATTTAACAAGAATATTATGAGTACTCCTAATTCATCAGGGGTTTTGGGTAACTCAGAGGATGATGAGTTAACTTTACCACGAGCAAGTATAAATAAAATGATAAAGGAGCTTGTACCATCAGTCAGGATAGCGAATGAAGCTCGGGAACTTGTTCTTAACTGTTGCACAGAATTCATTCATTTATTAAGTTCCGAAGCAAATGAAATTTGTAATGCGCTTAATAAGAAAACAATAAATGCAGAACATATATTCATGGGTATGATTTTAATTTTAAATATGTATAATATTTTAATTAACATTGTTTTAATTTTAGCTTTGGATAAATTAGGTTTTGGCGATTATCAAGCAGAAGCTGAAGCTGTTTTAAAGGATTGTAAAGCTGTAGCTGCAAAGCGTAGAAGACAGAGCACTCGGTTGGAAAACTTGGGTATACCTGAAGAAGAATTGCTGAGACAACAACAGGAATTATTTGCTAAAGCTCGACAGGAACAGGCATATGCAGAACAACAACAGTGGGAACAGTTGCAAGCCGCCGCACAGCAAGCACAAGCTGCTGCACAACCCAGTGATGATCAAGATGATTACTCCTAAGATACAAATTTAAATTATAAATTATTTGTTACTTGACTATACTTTTATATAAATCAGTAAATATACCTATTAATTAATTGAGGATTGGACTATATTTTAAATTATATTTTATTTGGCTCTATTTTTAAGAATACAGACATTTTTGAAAATACTATTTCAACACTACTCGCTTTATTTTGGATCAATTACATATAAAAAATTTAGAATACTGCAATTTATCAAATCATAATGATCATAATAGTTATTAAATTTTGTTGAATTTTAAAATTACCATTTTTTTAATTCAAATTTGTTTCTATTAATTCTACAATTGCAAATATGATTTTTAAAGTGTAAAATGTATCATGCACTTGAAACTTAATTTTTTTTAAATATTGTTTTGATTATATGGAATCCAATATCTAGCTGCAATGAGTGGTTACACAAATAATTAATTTTAATTCAAAATTGCATTAGTTTACTTTCATAATAAACTTAAATTCGTAAATTTACTATTTACATATTTTATTTTATTCCTTCTTTTTATTACTCTCTAATTTGTGGTTAATTCTTTAGTTTAGCGGTAGGGTCGCCTGTGTGCATAACATAAATATGGCGCCTTTCATAGTATATAACAAAAAACTAATTTGTTATGAAAATTAACTATTACGCCAATATTAATCAATTATTGAAATATTGATTGCGTGAAATTCTTTCAAAATCATTTCGAACACTACCAGTGGCGTAGCTATCTGTAAGCAAGGGTTTGCAATAAAAATAGTCTAATCTATTTCAAAACCTGAAATAGGGGCGAATTTTGTTTTATTTTTGATATTCCGTGCAGGGGCTGAGCTAACTGTAAGCAAGGGTCTGCAATGCAGTTTTAAAACCTGTGTGTGAGCTCTTTTCAATATATTGCGAGTTTCCAAGTCTTAGTTCCGCCACTACGTCATCAATAGGTATTAGGGCTGAAAACCAAATTTTAATTTACTGTTTTATTGCAGACAGTTGGGTCAGTTAAATCATCAATTCCTACTATTTGACAGCTAAATAATCATTTGATAATTGAGTTTAAGTGTGACAAATGTTTTTAATCACAGTTGTCGACAATGTTTTGATAGTTATATTTATTGAAATTTTGTCAGTTGCGTCAAATTTTGACAGTTCAATTGTTTGACAGGTAAGTTATCCTTTAACAGCTGTGTTATCCTATGCCTACTGTGTCATTATGTGACACTTGCGCCTTTGTTTGGCAGTTGGGTATATGTTTGAATGTTGCTTGTCATAATTATTTTAATGAAATTATATTTTGACCAGTGGTTTGTCATATGTTATTTTTAGATAGTGTCATCATTTGAAAGTTGCATTTTGATTTAGTTTGTTATGGTTTGACAATTACTATTAGGGTGATTAAGACTGACAGCCAAATTTTAAGATAGATTATTAGTTGTTTCAGTTAAGTTATCATCTGTCACTGTTTGACAATTAATTAATCATTTGACACTTGAATTCAACTTTAACAACTGTTTATGGCAGTTGCGTTTTGAGTTTATTTTGATTAGTTTTAGATTAGAACATTTTAGTAACATGCATTACTGTAAACTTTTTAACATTGGTAACTTATACTAACTTAAATATTTTAGCAGTTTTTTGTTATTTTAGTAACTTTTTGACAGTATAGAATTTGACATTTTTACTATTTTTTAACAGTTATATAGTAACACAATATAACAATCTTGTTAAGAAGCAAAACAATCAATTTTTGACATTTAAGACTTCTACATTACTTCAGAGACAATTTTTTGATAGATTTTGACATATTTTAGAACATAATTTAATAGTTATAATATTTTGCTTTAAAATGTTGATAGTTTTATAACATATTTTGTCAGTTCTGGCACATGATTGTTAACTTTTTTACATAAAACATTTTGAAATAATTCAAGAATGTACAATTTTAATTTTTTTTGAGAGTTTAATTATTTTTTATGTTTTTAGTGACATATACAATTAAAAATATTACTGTTTGAGAGTTTTAGTGACTTTTGGTCAAATGTAGTTACTTTTTTGACAACTTAAAATGCAATTCAATTTGTCTGTTACGTTTGAGTTAACTTAAAATAATATTTTTACACATTATTTGTTTTAGTAATTTTATAACTTTTATTAGTAGTTAAAAAAACTGTACTAACAAGTAAATTTCAAAAAATGCTCCACAATTTTTCATTATTCATTGAATATTGTTAACATTGCTTGTAGAGTATAATTAGTAAATATTAAAAAAATTCTAAAATTCTCGTTTTCCAAAAATGAACATTTTATAATTGTCAACAATGTTTTACAATTTTATTGTCAAAAACATTCTACACTTGTCAAAAATGTCTCAGAATTGTCACAAAATGTTCTACAATTGCCAAAAATGTTCCCTAGTTTTCAAAAATCTTTCATAAACAAGTAAATTTTAGTGAAAGTCTTAAATGTTCCGATTTTCAAAAAATGTTTCTCAGTTTTTTAAAAAATGTTTTACAATAACAAAAATGTTTTTCAGTTGTCAAAAAATGTTTTACAATTATAAAAACTGTTTTGGTGTTTTTTTTTTAAATGTTGCAATAATCCACAATTGTCAATAATGTTCTACAATTGTAAATAATGTTCCACACTTCTCAAAGTTAAACCACAAGCAAGCAAAGATGTTTTTCACATTGTAAAAAACGTTTCTTAATTATCCACAAGCCAGTAAATGTAACAAGTAACATTAAAAAATGTTCCACATTTATATAAATGTTTTGCAGATGTCAAAATTGTAAAATTTTTATTGACAATTGTTATAAATGTTACAATACTGTCAAAAATATTCTTCTAATCTGCTAATAAAACGTTCTAAAACTGTCAAAAACATTTGAAAACTGTCAAAAATGTTTCACAAAAGTAAGAACTGATTGGCAAATGTCAAAAACATTCCTAAAGTGAGTTTGTTGTTGAAAATGTTCCACAATTGTAAAATTATGTTCACAGCTGTCAAACATATTCTACAAACAAATAAATATGGTTACTAAATGTCAAAGAAGTTTGAAAGTTGTTAAAAAAGACAAAAATTGTTTAAAACCTTTTATAATTGAAGCGTCGGCTCAAAGAACGTTGTAACTCGCATATTTTACAAATCAAGTTTTTTGTGGAATAATGTTGTAAGGCACATAATACAACTATCGAAGATGAAAAAATTATTAAATTTAAAATTTTTTACCAATAAAGTAAAGTATCTAGTTTGTCATTTTGCCGTTTTCCGTGGAAGAACGTTGTAAGTGGTAACGCACGAGATTTTGGCCCGGTGAGTTGTTCGATCATGTCGACATTAAATATTCATTGCAAAATACACTAAATTATAGTAAAAGACGCATATCAAATGTTTCTCAGTGGCAATACAATAAAGTAAAGCTAGATAGGTGCAAGGGAGAAGAATATATAAGTAAAAATATGAAGATTATTCCAGAAATGGCTTTTCCAAAAAGAGTAAGTGAAAAAACGTTGTAATTGTACTAGTTTACTAGGAAAAGCCATAACGTTCTAAAACCATGGCAACACTTTTCTATAGTAAAAAATATTGCTAAGTACAAGGCAAGCATTTCAACATTTTTCAGTATTGAAAATTTATCATTAGCATTACCTCTTGAAAAACGTTGTAAGTTACAAAGCAGATACAACGTTATTTCAAGTTTTTTCAATATGAATGCATATAGCATGAAATAATGTTACAACTGACACCTTTTACAACGTTTTTCCTAATTTAAACGGCCAATAATTGAGTTTATCGATTTTAGTGCTTCCAAAATAGTTGAAGAAATGTAAGTTACAACGTTATTTGAGCCGACGTTTCAATTATCAAAAATGTACTTCAAGTCTGTTATATTGTTCAAAAGTTGCCAAAAATGTTTTTTCAAGTCTGTTAATATTTTCAAAAATCTTCAAATTCAAAAAAAATTGCAAAAAATGTTACAAAATCAACAAAAACGTTTCGAAAATGTGAAATATGTTTTTGACTGTTGATATATGTTCTAAACATGTCAAAATTGTCAAAAAAGTTTAAATAGTTTAAAAATGTTAAAAAATTGTCAAAAATGTTCTTCAAATCTGTTGATACTTTTTTAAAATTGTTAAAAATTAACTGAAACGTTATTATTATTGTCAAGTTTTTTTTTTATAAAAGTTTCAAAAACATTCTAAAAATGTAAAAAAATAATTCTAAATTATCAAAAATGTTTTTTTAAGCTCAAAAATGTTCTAAAACTATCATAAATATTACAAAAAGTGTTCAAAAGTGTAAAAACTGTTACAAAATTGTCAAAAATGTTTATCAAGTTTGTTGATTTGTTTTAAAATTATTAAAAATGTTTTAAAATTGTTAAAAATGTTAGTAAATTGTCAAAAATGCAAAAAAAATGATTAAAAAATCTATTTGACAGTTTTATTATTTTGTTGACAGTTACTAAGATTTATTGACAGATGCAATAACTTTTGTATGACAGTTTAAAATAGTTAATAATACTTTATTCACGGTATATACAAAACCATTTACATCTACATCATTATATACATAAATAACGATGAATTACAAACAATATTACAATTACACAAAAATATATAAAACAATATTGAAAAATAAAAGCATGGAAAAAAGTATGCATAAATAAAAACAAAATATAAAATTATTCATCAACACATTTTAATTGACACTTAAAACTACATTTTGAAACACAAAATAAATCAATATTATTAGAGAAACTATTTGCAATTCTACACATTCTACCAATTGGATTATTAAATCCATAATTGGTAGAATGTATAGATTCTCTAAATAATGGAGACTGTCTGGTTCGGCGATTATTGTTGGCGACTTGAAATGGAAGAGTTACTAGTAGCTCTTGGCAATCAATCTCAGACATCATTAGTCCACGTAAAAATGATAAATCGGCTCTTTTGCGCCGAATTTTCAGCGGCGGAAGATTATATTGCAATGCAATGAGGTTAAAATCGTAATTTTCGGATAAAATGCCTAATTTGTACGATAATAAACGAAAAAATTTGTTTTGAATACGTTCTATATTGCATATATGAACGCTGTAGAATGGACACCAAACTGACGGAGCGTACTCTAAATGAGAACGTACTAAAGCGCAATAAAGTAATTTGAGTGTGTAGGAGATAGGTCAGTAGACATTCTGTAAACAAATCCTAACATTTTCATAGCACGGTTGCACATATAGTTTATATGCTCAATAAAAGTTAGTTTTGAATCAAAAATTACGCCCAAATCTTTTATTTGTGTAACATGTTCCAAAACATTATTATCGATAGTATAGTCAAACGATACTTTACTTAAAGTTCTGTTGAAGCTTATCGAAAAACATTTATTTGCGTTAAACAACAAGTTATTAATAAGACACCATGATTGAACAGAATCTAAATCATTTTGCAAACTAATGCAGTCCTCGATAGATGATATTCTTTTATAAATTTTAAGATCGTCAGCAAATAAAAGATAAGACGAAGAATTAATAGAATAAACAAGATCATTAATAAAGAGTAAAAACAGAATTGGTCCACAATGAGATCCTTGAGGAACCCCAGAAGGAACAACAATTAGTTGTGATAAAAAGTTATTAATTTTCACACACTGTGTACGATTTTCCAAAAAGCTCAACAACCACGCAACAACAGATTCATGAAAACCCAAAGCCCGAAGCTTAGCAATCAAAATACTATGATTAACGCGATCAAAAGCCTTTGAAAAATCTGTGTAAATAGAATCTACTTGAACTCTTGATTGAAAGGCATTCAAATGATCATTTTCGTAACAAAGAAGATTTGTAAGAGTAAAACGACTCTCGCGAAACCCATGTTGCTGTTCCACTAAAATGCTTTTGCACATCCATTGTATTTGACCAGTTACAATTTGATCAAACAACTTAGGAATAGCAGACTGGATGCATATACCTCTATAATTCGTAATATCCTCCTTAGCTCCAGATTTATGTAAAGGCATAATGTAGCTTTGTTTCCAAACTGAAGGAAACTTGGCTTCATTAAGAGAAGCCTCAAAAAGTAAGTGCAATGGCGTAGAAATTGAATAAATACATTGTTTTAACAGCATAGATGGAACACCGTCCGGTCCAGTGCTAAAGTTACATTTAAGGTTCTCAATAAATAAATTTAAAAGATCAATACATTTTTGCTAACAAAACTGTAACTTTTTTACAGTTTTTGTTACTTTTTTGACATATTTGATGTGTTTGTCAACTTATGACGTTTATATACTTTAAACATGTAAATTAATTGACCATTTCAAAAATAAAAGACAGTCTAAAATACATTTTGACAAATTTTGTACAAATCTGCAAACTTATAATACGTTTCTGCATTCAATTAAAATATTACTGAACAGATTTGATACATTTCTGCCAAATTATAACATTGTAACAAGTAATGCCGTTGAAACCGGATCCAGATCCGGTATCCGGCGGAGCTTGAAAAAATAATCTTTTGCTGCAATAAATATTGATTATTTTTTTATATTTTTGTTGAACCGGCCGGATCCGGTTGGATCCGGTCATGAATTTGGTTCCGGTCCGGTTCCGGTACTTTTGTAGTTGATAGTTTTGGTATTCGGTTCCGACCAAAAACTGTAACTGTTTAACAGTTTTAGTAAGTTTTTGACAGATATATGTAACATCTTGCAGATTGTATGCGTTTTATCACATTGTTGTAAACTGTTTGATAATTTTTGTAAATTTTGAATTTTAAATAGGTTTTTGACAAATTTAGTAACATTAGTGTTATTAGCTTAAAATACAATTTAATATATTTTATTGTTGTAAACTGTTTAGAATACAATTGATCAGATCTGATAAGTTGCTTCCAACTTATGGTATGTTTACACATTGCTGTAAACTGTTTTGCAAATTTAGTATCTTTTTGAATTTTTAGTAATACAAAAAAAATTTAGCATACTTTTGACAAATTGGAATACAAATTGACATATCTGACAGATTGTAAACATTGCTGAAAATTATTTGATAGTTTTAGTAACTTTTGACAAATATAGTATTTACTTTAATAAAAAACAAAGGTTTAAAATCAATTATTAAATACTTAATACAGACAATTGATTCGGTTTTTACAAATCCTCATCAGTGCATCTTGGTGGTACGGCATCGCTTAATGGTGAAAGATGAATTCAAATAATTAATTTATGTGCTCTTAAATACAAGTTAGATAATAACTGGTGATGCAAAGTATATTTGATTGTCTACCTCTTTGCATTGCAATTTGGTTGCCAGTTGTTATATTAAAGTTTTATCAATGATATTTGGTTTTTTTTTGGTTGAAGCAACATGATATATTTACAACTACTTTGCACTACCAATTATAAATTATTATTGTAATGAGTCTATTCTGTACATATTTTAACATCAATGTTAGCTAACATCGCTGAAGCAAATCACTGTTTAGCCTATGAAGCACCGAGTTTTTTAAATATTACCTAGCAACGTTCAAAATGTTAATTAACATCACTGTAAAAAAAGTTCAGAATACTGCTATGATGTGTTTAACAAATAGTATTTTTTTGAAATTTTTTTTATTTTTTAATAGATTTTTTTACACTACTGTAAATTGTTTGACTGTTTTAGTATCTTTTTTACAGATGTAGTAATATTTTTGCCAATTTAGTCATTTTTTACCAGTTCTACCTACATTTTTTAACAGTACAGAAAATTTTTTTTGGCAGATGTAGTACATTTGGCCAACTAATAACACATTACTATAAATTATTTCACAATTATTTATTTTTTTATTGACAGAATACTGTTTGATAGATTTGCTATATTTCTGTCGACATAAACTGTTATTGTAAGTTGTTTGACAGTTTTAGACTTATTTGATACAAGTTTTCCAACCTATAAGGTTTTTACACATGCCTGCAATTGAAATTGCAAAATTATATAATTTTTTTGCTGAGGGGGCTTTTTTCAATGTTTTGTGGTGGGGCCCAAAACTCTAGTTCCGCCACTGATTCCGTAAATAGAATTTTGCACATTTTGACAGTTTATGAGTCTAATGCTGGTTCTTATTATCAATTTTTTTCATATTTTATAGCTAGGTTTTGCTATTTTTGTGATTTCATAAAAAAATATTACACTTTTTAAAAGTTATGGTCGGATTTTAGTTTCTTCTATCAATATTTTTGATATTTAAAGTTGGTTTTTGCTAAGTTTATAGACGGAATTTAGTGCGTTCTGACAATTGTTTAAAATTTCAAGGATTTTACTACTATTGACTTTTCATAAATAGGGTTTTGCATTTTTAACAGTTTATGACCAAATTTTGGTGTTTTCTGACAATACTTTATGGCCAGAGTTTACTATTTTTGACATTCAAACTTTTCAACAGTTTATCACCAAATTTCTATCAATATTTTAATATTTTATGTATTTTGCTAGTTATAAGATTTTATGAAAATGTGTACATTTTTTAACAGTTTATGGGAACCAGATTTTGTTATTTTTTGAAATTTTATAAATCAAATTTTGCACTGTTAAACCGCCTTTGGCAGGTTTTAACTTTTTCTAAAAATACTTTATTTATTTTTTTTATGTTTTATTGCTAGATTTAGATTTTTTATTAAAAGAAAATTGCATTTTTTAATAATTAAGACATTTTTTTATTATTTATGACAATATTATCATGTTGATGAATAGAATTTTGCACCTTTAAACAGTTTACAGTTGGATTTTTGTGCTTTCTGACAATAAGATATTTTTAATTTTTTATTAATAAAGTTTTGCCTTTTTTTAATAGTTTATATTATTTATATATTTTGATAGCCCGACTTTGGGCAGATTTTAATGCTTAATTGCACACAATTTTTTCAAACCAAATTTTGCTATTTTTGACATTTTATTAAAAAGCGCTGCTAAATGTGTATATTTTGTAAGAGTTTATGTTGAAAAATGGGCTTACTTTTGCAGATTTTTGAGTTTCCACCCCAGCCCAGCAAAACCGGTCGGAAAATGTGGTGAAGGATCTGCACTTTTAACACAGCTGGTCGCCAACTTGCTTCGACTGTTCTAAGCAAAAAAAACGTGTCTCCTTGTAAACTGTGTTTTTTGACTTTGATTCAAAATGAGACTTTCTTAACTCTGTCGTAACCAAAGACAAATCTTGAATGTTTGAGTACGACCCAGAATTGAAAAGGCAGAACAGCGCGTGACACAGAAAATCTTCTCCTCCTCACTTAAAGAAAGCGCAAAGAAGCAAGTTTTGCATCAAAACGTTGCTCCTTATCTTTTTTGACTTCCGAGAAATAGAAACTGTCAACTTAACCTTTTACCTCAAGGTGCTAAAAGATTGAAACGCCAGATCGCTCAAGCTCCACTATGACAATGCCCCCAGTCAAACGGCCGTCATCGTTACCAATTTCCTGGCTCAAAACAAAACCGCGGTGGTCCGTCAGCTCCCTTCCAGTCCCGATTTGGCTCCGTGCTACTTTTTTGTTGTTTTTTCGACTAAAGAGAGATCTGAAACAAAAACATTAAAAGTCCGTGGAAAACATCCAAAAGCATGTTACAAGGTTATTAAAAGACATTCCTGTCAAAAAGTTTCGGGGTGTTGTCCAGGCGTAGCAGACTTGTCTAAATCTGTTTTCCATAGACATACATATATATATATATATATATATATATATATATATATATATATATAGAGACATAGCATTACTTTCATAATAAACCCTGTATACCCTGTATACCCTATAAACTCAAATACACAAAACAAATTTATATTTTCTAACTAATTTACAACAAAAATAACAAATACGCCCAGCCTACTGAAAACAAAAAAATGGTTTTATGGCTTTTGCGGCTTATAGACAGGGTATAGACTTAAAATGGCGCCATGTTTGGATTCCAAGAAAAATTTATGATTGATTTTACTAAAAATTTTTTTTTTTAAATTGCGATTTTTAAACAAAAAATGCTGTCAAAGTTAAAAAACGACAAAAAAATTAAAAAAACAAATCGTAGAATTTTTTTAAAGGTTTCATACTTTTTTTGCCTAAATAGAATTTCAAAGTTTATGTTCAAATTTAGTTTTATTCCAACAACATTTTAATACGATTATGTTTTGCTATTTTATGAATAACATATTACAATGTCGGATTTTGGAGCTTTTTAACAATATTTTGATATTCATAGCCAGATTTTTACTTGTTGCTTTCTGATAATATTTTAATGTTTCAGATGAGTTTTGATATTTTTGACATTTTATAAATAAAGTTTTGCATTTTTTTTTTAAATTTTGAACAAATTTTGATTTTTTAATAGATTTATATTTTATGATTCAAAACGTTATCCTTGGTGCTCTGATACGGTAATATTAGTCAGGATGTTTTAACATAATTTTAAATAATTGAGAATCTGGGCGCGCAAAATGTAGTGTAAATGACGTGGAAAGCTTTTTTCTTGCAAAACCATTCTACGATTTTGTATACTATTTCCATTTTTATATATTTTTTTATTAAACAAAACAAAACAAACAAAAATCGCAAAATATTGCACCACAAATAAATTTATAGCATATAATCTAAAGAATTGCGCATAGACAATTTATGCAAAATCATACAAAAAACCCTTAAAAAAAAAACTTGTAAGGAAATCATTTGCTGCACAAATTAAAAATTTATTGTGTAAAATATATCAAAAATATTCATAGCAACAAAAATAATTTAAAAAGCTATTAAAAAATTGTTTAAAATAGATTAAAACACAACGCTGCTAGCTTATATGACATGGGATGGTTGGATTTGAACGGAATTGTACAGGAAGTTTATAAATGAATGGGATTAAGTAATCACTTTAAGTATGCCGCTTTTTTAAAATTGTTCACTATACTATTTGTTTTGACAGATCAACTTTGACAGCTGTCAAGCAAACATATGAAAACATATGTAGTATAGTGGACAATTTTAAAAAGGCGGCATATTTAAAGTGATTACATAATCCCATTCATTTATAAACTCCCTGTAGTATTGATGCTGGTTGGTTTTCTAAATATATTGAAATCAATTTTATTATTGTTGTGAATTAAAGTTAAGTTTAAGAAATTTATTTGATTATATTTTTCTGTTTCTAATGTTATACATACAAATTAGCATCCGTTTTAGCTGAAGATGAAAAATAAGCAAAAATACATTTTAAATTGAAAAGGGAGTTTATAAATGAATGGGATTATGTATTCACTTTAAATATGCCGCCTTTTTAAAATTGTCTACTATACTACATATGTGTTATATGTTTGTTTGACAGCTGTCAAAGTTGATCTGTCAAAACAAATAGTATAGTGAACAATTTCAAAAAAGCGGCACATTTAAAGTGATTACATAATCCCATTCATTTATAAACTCCCTGTATTTGTAGGGCTATATAAAAGTTTTGGTATAGCAAACAACATCAAACATTTTGAGGCAGTAGACTAATCTGTCTCGGCAATAAAATGCAAGCCAAACCAACGTTTTAAATTAGTTAGTTTAAAATTTTAACATATTAGCTTAAAAAGACGTTTAAGGGACCGATTCTTCAAAGTAGTATCTTTTTAATTTCCGTTTAAGCTAAGATTAGAGTTTAAGCTTAGTTCAAATCATTTTGTGTATTTTAATTAAAAATCAGTTTGACTTTGTTAATGTAATCTGTCATAATGCATTATTTGTAATTATGTATCATGGTCTGAGGCAAGACAAAGCGAGACATTTAAATTTAAAATAAATAATAATAATAAAATTGTGATAATAAGATTTGTTGCTTAAAAATGTCACGTTTTTAATAAACAATATTTTCAAAACCGTAGAAATAATGTAGTATAACTATGTTTATTTTGTCATTTTGTTAAGAAAAGTTTAGAGAATAAAATGTCATAAATAAAATGAAGTTAATAATAAAAACATTTTAAATTTTTTTACTACCAACCTAAAATACATTTATTATTTTGATCTGTGGTCACAATAGGTCTGTTCCAATCTACGATTTGAACAGTTTGCAAACCGTTCAAACTATGCACACAAACAAATTACTATATGCGCGTTCGTTTCGCCAATATCACTGAAATTTTGATCACTTGGTGATGATAAATTAAACGAATTCGGTGACATAAATTTAAAAATATGGCGAGTAATGAATAAAACAATTTGAGATAAGGTGAAATTGGTCGTTCTTTGTTATGTATCATGTTAAACAATAATTAAGTAATATTTTAAGTCATCGCCAAGTGATCAAAATTTCAGTGATATTGGCGAAACGAACGCGCCTTATGTATAAAAGACCTATATGCCTATAGATGACAAATATTTGCTTGTGTGTACAGTTTGAACAATTTGCAAACTGTTAAAATCGTAGAATGTAAAATAAATTTAATTAAACATAAGATTAAGCTATGATGGAAATACCAACCTTTAGAAATGCTAAAGACAAAAAGTTAACTGCGGTATTTGATTAGCATATGGCTAAATCATTATTTCACATAACGTCATACCTTAAAATCTAAGTGTGCGGACACAACGACAATCCTAACTCCGATAATTGAACAGCGCTACGAAAATAGATCACTAAAATTTGTTCTAAGCTCAAACACTCGCTCAAGCCTCGTATTTATATTGAACTGGAACTTTTTTAGCGACTAAACATCAATTTAAAAATGTATATTGTAATTAAAGTAAATTAATGACATCCATTAAGTTTAAATATAACTTAAATCGTCTGTCAACGGCATACTATAAGCAGTAACCTACGTCAAAGCTAGGTAAGGCGTAGTATGTCGTGGTATGAAACGATGACGTTTTAACATACGTCATTGATTTCCCCTCCGTTACTAAATCCTCGCAAAAATGCAGTGGTATGTCTGTCAACACTTACCACCTTACTATAGTAAGCAATAGTATCTCGCAAAAAATCGCTAAATGTTTTTAGTTAAAGCAGGCAATAAATATTGAGTCTAACTCGTACCAAAATGCTTTAGTCAAAATGCTTTAGTTAAAAGCGGCGTTCTAAAGCTTACTTTTGTCACATGATACACTATATACTATTTGAGTGCGACCGTGACTATTTTGAACAAATTTTTATAGTAAATTTTAAGTAAAATAAATATAAATATTATTTTTTTTTAAATAATTATTTAATCAATAATAAACACTCTTATTTTAAATTTAGCTAAAAACGGTTTACTTTAGAGCATAACTTTATTAGACTTTATTTGTACGCTGATTAAACAGATTAAAAAGTTGTAAGAATTAGTCAAGTATATGTAGAAAATTGGCCAGTTGAGCCCCAAAACTGTATGAAAAATATAAAATTTTAAATATAAATTGTAAAATCTGAAGAAAAAAAACTTTTATACAGGGTGTCCGGAAAATACGTGTACAACGTTTGACGACAGACTCCTGACGTCAAAATAGGTCGATCTAAGCCGACTTAGTTATATCCAAAATTGTCTCGTTTAGCCGGTAGAGGGCGTCAAAAATTTGTAAATATTAAAAAGAAATTACCTGTAACAATAATTTTTTAAGTGACCTTGTTGCTATGGCGTTTAATAATTTGACAATTATTGACAAATTGTCACCAGTCTATGAAATTTACTCAAGTATACGATCAACATTCTTGAATTACAAGTTCATTTTACCATTAAAAATGGAAAATTATACAAACTCTCAGAAAGTTGACATGCTCCTGGTATACGGGTTTTGTCAAGGAAATGGGCGTCAGAGTGTTAGGGTTTACATAGAGAGGTTTCCTAACCGTCGAATACCAAACCACCAAACATTTGCCAATATTGAGCGTCATCTTCGGGAAACGGGCAGTTTTGAGAAAAAGTTTGAAGGCAGGGGTCGTATGCGAACAACTCGAACTGTGGAAACAGAAGAGATGATTCTGGAAAGAGTTGAAGAAGAACCAAGTACCAGTACCCGTCTCTTAGAACGTGAGTTAAATGTTCCTAAAACGATTGTCAATGAGGTTTTAAGAGAACAGTTGTTACATCCTTACCACATACAAAAAGTCCAGGAACTTTTACCGACTGATCCCCCCATGCGGCTTACATTTTGTCAATTTATTAGAAACAAAAGAATCCTTGTTCCAAATTTTTGTAGAAAAATTATGTTTACTGACGAGGCATGCTTTACAAGATCTGGGGTAACCAATCTGCACAACGAACATATTTATTCCGATGAAAATCCACATGCCATTAAAGTTGCACATCATCAGCATCAATTTAAAATTAATATTTGGGCAGGTATTATTGATCACTACCTTATTGGTCCCATTGTTATTCCAGACAGGTTAGATGGAAACATTTATTTAAATTTTTTGCAAGACACATTACCAATTCTTCTGGAGAATTTGCCCCTTTTACTTCGGAGGGAAATGTGGTATATGCATGATGGTGCCTCGCCCCATTTTTCCAATGCCGTTCGGCAATACTTACATCATCAATATCCCAACCGATGGATTGGAAGAGGCAATGATGCACCAGTAAAATGGCCACCACGTTCTCCTGAGTTAAATATGTGTGACTTCTTTTTGTGGGGCGCTATTAAAACAGAAGTTTACAAGACTCCGGTAAACACACGCGATGATTTATTGCAGCGGATTTTAAATGCAGGCAACCATTTTAATAATCCCGAGACATTAGATAGGGTCCAATATCATTTTTTAAAGAGTGTTAATAAGTGTATTCAGCAAGATGGCGGTCATTTTACACATTTGCTTAAGTAATGTTTGTTTTACTTAGTTTCTTACAATAGATACTTTCAACTTTGTTATACTTTTGTTTTTTTTGACGCCCTCTACCGGCTAAACGAGACAATTTTGGATATAACTAAGTCGGCTTAGATCGACCTATTTTGACGTCAGGAGTCTGTCGTCAAACGTTGTACACGTATTTTCCGGACACCCTGTATAATATAAAACACAAAAAATAGTCAGTCAATCATTTAATAAAACAGCATTTGTCGTAATATAATATGTCAATCAACGATAGTATGTTAATGTGTACTACTACTAAGATAAATATTCAAAAACTATGTTTTTTAGATTTAAAATAGTAGTTAAGTTACAAAATATCTTTCATGACAATATTTTTTCATGTCTTATTTGGCTAAAATACTCTTTCTTTTTTATTATGTACAATAGTTTTTCTCCTCTCTTAATACTTTATTATTCATAATTTCTTTTGGTAGTTTCTTCTCGATGCAATAATATTTTCTTTTATTTGTTAAGTCTTTAGTTTACCACGGTATATTGATTTATTGGTATTTTGAATTTGATAGTTTGAAAGATTTATTACAACCGACTCCTTGTTCTAAGAATAGGTCAAAAAGATGTACGGACACTAAATAGTAAGAAAAATCTGCTAAGCTATATGTTCAGCAAACCCACAGTACATCAGCAGACGGAAGCAATGGAAACGGAAGTAATTGATCCATTTGGACAAAACCGGGATGGAGATACACCACTGTTCTCAAAGTCAACCGATGACGCAACACATTAAATTTATCTAATGCAACCTGCAGCACTGGCAAGTCGCCGTAGCAACACTATGCCGCAAACTAGAAGCGATGCAGAACACAATAAGCTTAATCCAAGAACCATGAATTGTATAAACCAGGGTCTGCGGACTGGGCAAACTTACTGAGAATGTATTTTTAAACCTAACCAACGGTAAGCTAAAAACGTATACTTACATACTCAAGCACGTAGCAGCGTTTCTTGTGACGCAGCTTTCCAACAGTGACTTTACAACCGTTATAACAGCAGACAAGCTGAAGCCAGGCATCATTGTAGCGTCACAATATCATGCGCAAGACATACCACCTCTAACAACATAGCTGAACGATTTTGTGCACTATTGTACGCAAAGAAATGTTGAGTTCATAATTAGATATGACGCCAACTCCCATCATATTGTCTGTGGAAGCAAAATATCACTCTAGCCAAGGTAACCAGAGTTTTATAAGTAGAAGAGAGAATAAGATGTTTTGAGCTGTATCTTACATTTAATTTCTAACACATCTTCTTCTCCCTGTTTTCAATTATTATGATGACTCCCCGCAGTTTAACAAATTTTGAATTTTGTTGCAAAGTCTGTTGAAACTTCTTCTTTAGAAGTTTTGAGGTCTTTGGCAGCTTACAAAAATTTTATAATGTTTCTGACAGCTCACTAACTTATGACATCTCACAATTATAGACAGTTCAGAAACAATTAATAATAATTTACAAACATTTGATAAGTTTTTTGACAGGCCAAAACATTTTATAACTTTTACAACAGCTCAAGAACATTTTAAGACGTTTAAGACGTTTATGATATATCACGAACATTTTATGACAGTTTGAAAACATTTTATGGCAGCTTAAAAACAATGAATGACTATTCACAAACATTTTATGACGTTTGTGATATCACGTAAACATGTAATAACGTTTATGACAGCTCACAAACATTTTATGACAATCAAGATACCTTTTATAATATATCAGGAATATTTTATAACGTTTATGACAGCTAAGAAACATTTTATTTTATTTATAATATTCACAAACATTTTATAAAATTTGTGACAGTTCATAAACATTTTATAACGTTGTTACAGTTAAGGAACATTTAATGACACTTATGACAGCTCAAAAACAATTAATGACATATTAAACATTCTATAAAGTAATAACAGTTCAAAAACATATTATATAACGTTTATGACATCTCATAAATATTTTATGATTGTACAAAAACAATTTATGACGTTTATGACAGTTTAGGAACATTTAATATCAATGACAAATAAACAAACAAACATACCTATCTGCCCAAGTGTTAGTTATCAAAAACTTGAAAGTTTCTTTTCTCTGCAAACGTTCAAAATCTGTATGTGAGAAAAGACGTGATAGTGATACTAATCTCTTGATGAAGAACTCTTGAATGGGTGGGTGGGACACTCCAATTTATAATTATCTTAGAATAGTTTAAATTAGAGCACCTACTCACTTGTCAAAGTATTTGTTATCAAAGGAATGGAAGTTTCTCCTCTTTGCAAGCGTTAGAAGTTTTGATATTCAAAGAGAAGGTGGTGATACTAACTCTTGGCAACAAACATTTGACTAGGTGAGTAGGTCACTCCAAAACCAGAGATGGTTTAAACTGGGATTTTCTACCACCTGCCCCCAAGCATTGGTTATTAAGAAAAAAGAAGTTTTTTTCATTAAATGTTTCAACTCAAAAGAGGTGATAGTGGCATCTAATCTCGTAGTGACGAAAAGGGGTAAATGAGTTAATCCAAATCATGAGCACGGAAAGTTTGAACCGAGGTTCTTGCCTACCCGCCCAAATGTGAGTTTTGTTTTAAATGTATTGGTACAGCTAGAGGCAAGGCAAACACAACTGTCTAAATTCAACTTAAAATTTTAAATTGTCTAACACTGTGGCAGGTTCTCAGGCAAATAAAACAAGTAATAATGTATTAGACGTGACACATTTACAATTCACCGTTAATTCAAATTAAAAAAACCCTAGATTATATACAAGATTTTTTGAAAAAAAACTACATTCAAAAAATAGAAACTGCTTTCGCAACACATAGTGTAAACCCTACAGTTAGTGGATGGGTAAAACATATTCAACGGTCAGGAATGTCGTTGCTAAAGGTTGTTCCCAAAAAGGTGTATTATCTCCACTACTATTGAATATAATGAAAATTTTTGAAAACAAGTTTACATACGGAACACATTTAAACGTGACATGCTACAAAGTTCATATGTCTTTTTGACTATGTGAGAAAAACTTGCAAATTATGACAGAGATTTTGACAATATACTGCTAACTAAAAAAACACATGCACATGATTGGTATTAAAGTCAGTCTAACGTGTAGAAGATGTAAAATAGATGACAAAACAATCGAGCAAGTGCTGGAAAGCTGCTGGCTTGACATAACTAGTTAAGGAAGACCGTTGTATTTGCTTATATCAACCACATTGAGTAGTTGAATGCCAGGATAATAGAGTGAGACCACCACTGGAAGAGCTACTGTGTTTTTTTCTACTTTAATAGCTATTATTTTATCCATTAATTTGAAAAGAAAAACTGCGTGGCAAAAACCAATGTCAAATTAATATAAATGGGTAATCTCAATCGATTTATTATGGATTTATTATGGCTTGTGTCAAATTAATCTAGACTGGAGTCCGGAAACTAAAAAGGATCCTAGATATATTAACTAGGTTTATGTTAGACGGTTCTAGTAGAATGCAAAGCGTGGGAGGAAAATTAAAAAAAACTAAAAAATATACTGGAAAGCAAAGTGGATAAAATAACAATCATTAAAAAATGCATAAAAAATGAAAATAAATGGAGGGCGCTATGAAACTTTATAACAACAGTACAAAAAGCCATAGAAAAAAAACGAGAGAAGCAAAATGAAAAAAAAAACAAAGAAAAAGATTATAAAAAAAAAATAAGAAAGGACAGGCCAATTATGCATACCAAGAAATAGAAGAAAACAGAAAAAAACATTTACAGAGACTACGGTACCAAACAATATTGCAGAGACAAGATGAAAAAGAAAAGAAATGTACGCTATCTCAAGGTTGACGGATAGCGCAACAATTGCGTCAGAATATACCTGGCAATGAGAAGACACAAAGAAGTAATCTCAGATGGAGATACAAAAATATCACTGGAATACAACTGATGGAACTGTATAAACTATTCATAAAGAAGAGAGAATACGATAAAGAAAAGTGAACAAAAACCTAAAAAAACTAAGAAAGTATCTGAAAACAAACCAAATAATTAGAATAAATAACACACGGATTGGCGAAAGAAAATAATACAAAGCTAGATGTCAGTGCAGATAATATTGATACAAAAATGCAAAAGAGACGGACAAAAGTGGGGGCTATACGAAAAGAGGTGCAAGGTGCCGCAGACTCTGTGTAAAAATCCGCAAAGCAATAACCGGCTTACCTCAAACTACTGCCAAACTTAGAATAGTTTGACAAAGACATTATAACAACAGGATTTACGCAGAGATAAAAACTGGAAAGCTATGCAAAAGTCAATCTTAAGGGCCACTTGTTGAAGCCAACACTCTTCATCTCATCCATTTTATAATCACATTTAAAAAAACGTTACAATAATTGTGTTCTCCGGCCGTGTAATTTTACTACATTTTTTTAATTAAATTTGTTAAAGAAGATTGTTAGACTTTTAATTTTGATTTACATATTTATTATAAAAAAAAAAGAAATTGGAGCTCTTTTTTATTTTTATAAAACCTACCCATCCCGAGTAACAGCTGGCAAAAAATGTGTGCGCATAAATCGTTTGCTGGAATATAACATAGTACAGATTAAAAGATCATAATGAAAAAACATAAAATCGACACCTGCGGAATTTTTAAAACAATTAACACCAAAATACGGAGATTTTATACTAATATACAGTTGGAAAGCTAAACAAGAAAGAGCACACGCAGGAGTTGAAATTCTAATTAACAATAAATATACACAGAATACCAAAGGTATCTACAAAAAAATACTAAAAATATTTTTAAGAATGAATAACACTACAACACACCTGATAAGCACGTATGTCCTAGACATATCCAAGCTCATAGTAGAAACTAAAAATGTAAGCAACTACAAGAGGTCATAGACAACATAAAAATTAAATACAAAATTATTGTACTCAAGAGATCTTAACGCATGCATCGGAAACGACCTCTAACTAAGTACATAGCAAAATTATAATGAAGCAACAACCAACAAAAACGGCCAAACTTTAATGGACATTTTCACCAGAAATGAAATGACATAAATACTCTTTTAACAAGACTCAAGGCCAGCCATCGATGATAAGACTTCATAATTACAAACAGAGCAATAACACCATCATAAATACACAATATCAGAGCACCAATAACTGCTAATTTAGGAACTGGCCACAACCTTGTTTTATGCATGATTCTGCTAGAAAATCCTCAACAAATTAGAAATCCTCCAAAGTTGATTGAAAAGTACAATATTGAATCGTTAACAACAGAGAGCACCAAACATCTCTATGAAAGCAGAATGGGATGTAGGAGACAACTGACAAAACATCAAGAAACGCATCAACGCAGCAACAAAGTAAGCCGAAGGAAAATGGAAAGTTAATAAGAGCGCAACAAGCTACGCTAAACCATGGTTCTGTCAAGAGATAAAAAAAACTTGAAATTGAAACAAAAATGCTCTAATAAAAAACAGAGTAAATACAAGAATAAAATTTATCAACGACCACAACCTGTATAGCGCACAAAAGAAAGTATTAAAAATTCTGAGAAAAAATAAAAACAAGTAAACAAGTTACGACACTTAACTTGAATAAATAGGGTACATACACAAACGCTACAATCAACAAAGAAAAGGTAGAAAGAAAAAACAAGAAAAAATTAATAGGGGCTGGTTGTACACTAAACTACAAACTTTTAAAATGTGTAGGCAAACTGTTGCAACTATTGACAAAATTATTGACAAAACAAAACAAAAACACATAATAAAGGACATAATAGTATCACTACTTCCATATATAAAAAAAAGACAAAAAACAGCAATAAAACTATTTACGAGCAATATCAAAGAAAAACTGGAAACGCAATTAACAAATACTGAGGGACAATGGTTTCAGAAGAGATCAATCAATAAGCAATGCAGTATTTATAACCAAATAAATAAAAGAAAAGGCTACAATCTTTAAGGCTGCGTATATCTGCTTCATTGATCTGACGAAGGTATTTGATACCTAGGAGACATTCTAAACATATTAACAGAAAATAACAAAGATCCATAGCCTAGACAACAACAACAAAACAAAGATGAAAGCAGGAGATTAATTAACTAAAAACATCCCTACTCCAGTAGATATTAAACAAAGTTCCTTCTTATTTAACCTCCTGATAAATAAGATAATAAGCAAAGTAACTTCTCTTAATCTCGAATATAGAATAAGCAACAAAAGAATTGGAATCGCCGAATCAAAAAACAATATACAAAGACAGCTCCTCCAATTTTTTGTCGTAAGTCATGAACTCAATATGAACATCTCCAAGAACAAAACCAAAAGCATGCAATTCAGATATCTGGTGGTGGATATATTAAGCCCCCACGAACCAACTAAAGATCTAAAATGTCAAATTACCAAAGCATCCGCACTATCAGGATGGCTACAAGACATAGCATGGTCCAACCCGTATATGAGCACAGATAACAAAATTAGAATCTATAAAACCTGCATTAGACCAATCATGACATACGGCACAGAAATGCACAAAAACACAAACAAGCCAAAAACATGCTAAAGAGTGGACAATATGAAAACACTGAAAACAATAGTGGGGCAAAATGGGGTAGGAATGAGAAACACAGATACCAGAATGCAATGCAATTTACAGGATAAAGTAAGATAAATACTGCAGCGCAAGAGACAATGGTACAATCATGAGACGTATAGGCAAGAATAGACTTTCAAGAATCGTCCTGGAAGACACCGCACATGGCACAATACCACCCGGATGACCACCAAAAATATGATCTACCTCTTAGGAAAACATGCGTAGGCATCTTCAGAATTAATAGATCGACAGTAAAACAAAAAGACTGCAGTAAACTAACTTAAACTTGTCTCATTAAATGTGTGCATGAGTTCAACAGAGTAAACAATACTTTTGAGTTTATTAAGTTGCCTATAGCATTCATTTAGCATCCAGCAATGTAGCCAAGGCCCGACGGCGCAAAGAAAGAGCATACAGTTAATAGTAGAAAGTAAAGTATAAAATACACGCTTTTTCAAAATAAATATTATGCTACGCAACTGTTGGCATCCAACATTTGTTGATGGCGGCTCGGACCATCTCCAAACCAACCACCAACCACCGTAATCTCAATACACAATTTTTTTGTAAATTAGACGCTATTGTGAAACCTTTCAGCGTATAATCGCCTTCCAGCGGCAGAACTTTGGCGTACTTTCCCATAAATAATTTTTACTTTTTCTTTATTAAGATAGATTGAGATAGACACTGATAAAATAGCTTGGCAGATGAAAACAATTATAGATCAATGTTACTATATCTGTGCGGCACAAACTAGCACAAAAGTCTATTTAACTTTATTTTCTACCACTAGTTTTTCTATCCTCTCACCTCCAATACGAGATTTCTATTATTCTACCGTCAATTTGATAATTAAATAATGTAGACTGAAAGCCAAAGTCTGATGTTTGCAGTTTAATGTAGTCTTCAGAGTTTTAATTAATAAATGTTTTGATGATTATTTATAATATAAGATTAGCCTACGTACTCATTTAGCCAGAGTTAAGAAACCGTCTATCTCGAATCCGGATTAGGAAATAGTATTTTTCAATTGACAAATGATTGAAAAATTGACTAAAAAATGTTCCGTCTTGGTCTGGTTAGTAAGTGTACCGTTATGACAGGATATGATGCATTTAATGAATGTTTTATTTTTATTTTTTGTTTAACAATTCCGTCCTTTCTGTTAATTAATTTTGTTCAGGCGACAATATTGGATTATTGATAAAAATTGTCATATTCTTACCTGAATTTAGTATTTAGCTTTAGTCATAGGAAACGTAAGTAATTAAATATGAAGACATTCATTTGAAATATTTATAATTAATTTACAAAATACATTATGAAACTATAAAATATATATACAATAAATGTTTCTTTGGTATAGAAATAATTTACAAATAACATTAATAAAAACACATTACATTTAATATAATAGGAAATTAAAAAAAAACAGGTTATTCTCAACATTGCACACAAACAAACATAATTTACAGTTCCTATACATATACAAGTAAATACTAGGATTAGAGGCATATCCTAATCTTTGGACGAACAATTACAATACACACTGATAAATAAAGATATACAAGTAGTGGTAGATTTTCAACATATAGGTACTAACATAATAAAAAGCTAATGATATGAAGAAGGATATTATTCTTGGCTTGCCAATAGCTTCTTTGGTTCACTTCAAGAGAGTTACATTATTTTTATCACATCCGAAACTCAACTAGATTCACTCCTAAAACAAAGAAACAAACAATTAATAAAATATTAAAATATTGCAGTGTTTATTTATAATCATATGTGCAAAAATATGTTTTTTTTCCACTACCTGCTATTTTGAATAATACAAACAGTTATCTATTTTATTAGTTGTTGTGGGTTATTTATAGATAAACAAATGTTATTAATGTAATAAATTAAAGAGTGATTTTATCAATAAAATATAATAGTGTAAAGTTGTCAGGTATTGGAAAAAATATCAAATACACCATTCGTCAATGTCAGCTAATATCAACTACGTTTAAAAAAAAAGTTTGGTCAAACAATACTTACATTATTATTTAATAATGCGTTTTCTTTAAATGTAGAAATAATTTTCATAGTCAGCATATGATGGACTCCCAGATAATTTATTTGATATCTGTGGAGTGCTACCATTGATTTGCTTATGTTTAGTCTCTGATGTACTTGTATGATTATTATTGATTTTATTAGTCTTGTCCTCTTGCTTTTTGGCGATTAGTGACGTCTGTGACTTACTCAATTGCGTAAATTGTGTTGAATTTTGTAGTCGAGCTTGGGGAACCGGCGGTAGTCCAGGCATCCAATAAAATTTTCTCCTTGAAAGTGGTAAATAATCTGGATTTCTTCTGATTAAAAAATGAGATTTCAAATTTGGTAACCAAGTGGCTTGTACTTGAAGTGGCCTATCATCTGGATGAAGTTTCCGCTGTTGCTCTTTGTCCGTACAGACTTCATATAACGAAAACTGTTCAACGCGTTCTTTGCTATTTGAACATAGCAGTAATAAGGTTAATAATTCATCAACCGTTGTTCTTGCGCTTATTAATAAACTCTTATATTGTGAATTACTATTTAATGCAGAATCGTACACCTTTACTAGACCACCTCTTCTAGTTTGTAGAGAAAATCTGAAACAATATTTATATTAATACAAAATCTACAACCGATTTTAATATGATTACTTACTTAGAATCACCTTTGGGATGACAACTTTGTAATACAGCAGGCCTTGCTTCTTCATCTAAAGGTAGATGAGTTCGAACACCGGCTTTTCTAACTGTCACTTCCATGCTCAGGTAGAAAAGCTTCGGATCTCGGTGTTTCATTTTGTATTTACTGAGTAACGTAGAGACGACTTCTTTACAAGTTGTTTGAAATGTGATGCTTAACGTTTTATATTCTATGTCTGGTCTTAAACATTTGGCATATACTTTGATGGTAGTCTGAAAAAAACAAAAAAAAAACGTCAGTATATTTAAAGTAGCAATTAATAAATTTAATTTCATCATATAATTGTACAAATAATGGACTATACATGTTAATTAAGATTATTTGTAAATAATTATCTAGGTTCAAGTTTATGTGACATTTATCGACATTTTAATCAGGATGACCGGTATTTTGCTGTTTGGAATTTAGGGGACCATAAATACGACACCCATTTAACGCTTGGTTGTGGAAAACATGCAAATTTTAATCTGTCCGTGTGAAAGGTTTTATGCAGTTTGACTGAGAAAAGTAGGTATTGTGCAGTTGAACGGTTTTATTGCTTTGTTTACGCAAAAAATGTGTAAGGAAAGTTGTGCTTAAAATTAATTAAATTTTTTATTATAAAATTTAAAGATAACTTTTTCGTTATATAATTTATTTATTAACACATACAGTCGACACAATTTATAGCAACAATAATGTTTGTTATTGTTATAAAATTCTAGTACCTAATAAATAAGTTATATGTATATGTCGGCGACTGAAAGCAAATTATGGATTTTCATTAAAAATCTAGCCAGTTTATGAATTGAAATATGTAAAAAAATCGATTTATTACACCATTTGTCTCGGTTTTTCACGAGGTGCCTGACTGTATATTTTTTATATGGTAAAATGATTATTTATTAGCTGGGTTAGATTGAGCAACCTTTTATAAAAAGTGGCATTTCACAACACAACTACCATGTATACAACTTTTTGTTGTTATAGTACGAGAATGGTGCGAAAATAAAAAGTTTAGATAAAATGTACCAAGATTATTTTGAGAATGAATATAGTAATCAGTTTCTAAATTGTAGCACAATTATAAAACAGTAATTAGTTAGTTATAAGACTCTAAACATATATTAAAATCTAAAAACCCATTTTATAGTTTATTTATTCATAGTTTTAGTAGTTTTTATACTTTATACGCATGGTATTCATAATAACTTTAAAATACTTTGATATTAATGAAAGCAAAAAATTGCTTATGGCAGAACTAGACAGAATTTTTAGTTTATTAGTGACGCTAGTGACGAGAATGTCAATTGAATTGATTTTTAGACATTCACAATAAAACAATTTATTTGCTAGCACAAACGAGCTAATACGTCCATTATTTGCAAATGTCATTTTCTTTATGCTGATAGTATCATCTGGAAAAAGATCCTGAAGTGGTGATGATAAATATAGTTAGAATAGATGAAAAAAAACTAGTTCCAGCACAGAACCAATGAACAGCTAATATGAGGTCGGGAAATTTACGGGTAAAGTAAGATAATAAACAACTAAAATATTATAAATAAATTATGAATTTCAATTCAAACTCAATCCAATAACCACAGTGGCCAAGAGTCAAGCACAGACAACTGTTTCAGTTTTACACAAACCTCGTCAGTGTGCCTTGTACAACTACGGCATCGCATGGCAGGAAAGAACAAATTTGAATAATTAATGTTCTCATTTAGTATTTGCACTAGATGAAGTCACGTTTGTTTGATTATTTAACTAAATTATTGTTGAAATAGGACATATTGTAAAAGAATCGGGTAAGAATGTGCAAAATCTTAATAAACAGAGCTAGAATTGCTCTAGTAGCATCAACAGCATCAAAATTACATTAAATTAAATTATACTACAATTTCATGAGCAGCTGCTGTGTTAGATAAAATGTTATTTCAATAATATTATTATCCACTATCAATGATGATGGTCTGCAAAAGATCATTTCTTTGAAGAAGTTTTGCAAAACATTTTTGCACAACTGAGGATCTATATGGTAAATAACAACTCAAATATTGTCTTTGAGGAGTGAAACTAAAACGATGAGGGCCAATTTATGTCCGAGTTCCGCAAAATATATGGATTTGCAATTAATAGTATGATTTATGCAGGAAGACAACTAATAGATAAAGTTCACAGAGAATCAAGCGCGCATGTGGTTCAAAACTTAATTTTACCGATAATATATCTGACAATATATATTTTTTACAAACATTCCTCTTGTTAAAAATCTATTGTCAGTTAGTTTAACTATAGTTACAACAGCCTTGTAAAACTAAAATGGTGAAACTTTCAGTTTTTGGATTCAACAATAATATACGTCAAACTCGTCGGTTTGCAGGTTTTGTAATTAACTTGATATGTCTGCTTTAAATAGGTTTATTCTTTACACAAGTAAGTACTCAAATCATCAAACTGGAAAAACTCGTAAGCAACGTAGATAGAAAAAATATATACATTTTTATTAAACAAAAAATCTTTGTCGAAAGTACAAAAAAAATATTTGTAAAGAAAATAGTAAAGTTATTTATAAGAATTGTTCCAAAAGAGAGTCCAAAAGTACGTTGGACCCTTTATGTAAATTATAGTAGGGTAAGGCTTATTTTTTTTGTAATTTAGCGCCGTGCGGAATTATGTGTAAATACCAAAAAAAAATAACATTGTTACATTTTGGTGCTGATAGATTAAGTCTACATGGTGCCTCAAGCAAAAAAAGAAGTAAAATTGACCAAAATTGACGTCAAACTTTTGAAATATGCTCTTTTTGTTATACAATATTGTTTTCTACTGGATTTTATGTTTCTAAATCAATTGTCATCAACTAGAAGATGAATTTTTTAAGTAATGAAAAATTAATAATTTTCTGAACGCGTAATCTTAGAGATTTTAATTAACAAAAAATTTTGTGCAGAAAATCATCCCATCCATTTGATTTTTCCAATATATTATTTTTTTTTCTCGTTTTAAACCATATTACAAATTTCTATGGCCTTCTAGTTAGTGACATGCAATTTGAAAACATAAAATCTAGTGGAAAGCCACATCGTATAAAAAAAAACTCATTTCAGAAGTTCTTTTGTCGTTTGAACCGATTTTACCTCTTGTTTAGTAGTTATTGAGCTTGCGGCACCATTTAGACTTAATCAATCAATACTAAACTTTGAGAATGTTTTTTTGTATTCAAACATAATTCTACCCGGCACTCATAAAAATTTCACAAACAAATTTTAAGCCCCATAAACTTTAATAAAAAAATAATAATTAACACATATAATTTCATTAGTGATGCAATAATAATTAAGTGGTCCGGTTAGTTTGTAATATTCCTGAACTAGTACTGTGTTCGTAAAAATTATAATAATAAATTCTTTTATTGAATTTAAACCAAAATAAATTATTAAAAAAAAAAATGTTTTTTATTTTCTATTCTGTATAAATTACTAATTTGCTTTCTTTTCTGTTCATAAAATGTTTGAGAAATTACTCCCGAAGGGTTCAGTTTACTTTCTAAATAAAGAGCTCTAGCTAAATTGCTATTAAAAATTAGCTTATTACTTTGTAATTTATTATCATTTAGTTAGAGGTCTATCTTTACAATATTAATATATAGGCGAGAATAAGAATTTCTATTGTAAATTATATTAAAATGAACGATGCCTTCTATTATACATATACGTTTACGCTTTGATAGCAAAAAGTTTGAATAAATTATTAACTAGCAAATAAATAATATAGGTATAATTTCTTTTCTATTTTATTTGAACAATACATATTATTTATAGAACGTAGGCAAAAAGAGCATTTTTTAGATTTTTTTTAACAGCCAAAGTTGTCGTATTTTGATGTAAATTAGTTGGAAAATATAAATTTGTTTTGTGTATTTGGGTTTTAGGGGTCTAAAACTCGATAAAACTGCAAAAATAAGCTTATTTTTCAACATAAACTCTTACAAATACACATTTAGCAGCGACCAGAAGAACTATTCACCAAATATTATTAAAAAAATTAGTTTTGCATACAATTCTACATAAAAAATAGTCAGTGTCGTGTTTATCTGGCGTAGAAAAACACATCTAAAAAAAAAATTGTACATTTTTTCTTTACCTAACAAATATATTTTTTTATTTTTTTTTATTTTTTTAAAAGATTATTTAACTTATATTTTTTTAAGCTTATTTCAGAAGTATAACAAAAACATTTTTTGTCTCTTGAACCAATTTTGAGCAATTTTTCTCTTTGTTTGATAGTTTTTGCGCTTGCGGCATAAATTTAGACTCGATCTACCGGCGCCAAAATTTGAGAATATTATTATTTTTGGCATTCAAACATGAATCCGCCCGGCGCTTTTCAACATTTGATAAAAAGTTTTAAACCACACCCTAGTGTTTATAATATTTTTTGTAAATATAAAAAAAATATTAATTTTTTGCATAACAATTTTGTAAAAATTTCTTTCTAGATAGACTTTTCATGGCCGATGAGTACTACACTAACTATTTTCCATGTAAAATTGTCCCCAGAATTCAAATTTTTTATAATATTTGGTGTATTGTTCTTCTGAGCGCGGCTAAACGTGTGTTTGTACAAGTTTATGTTGAAGAATATGCCTACTTTTGCAGATTTTTCGAGTTTTATATTCTTAAAACCCAAATACACAGAACAAATTTATATTTTCTAACTAATTGACATAAAAATATGTCAACTTCAACAATTAAAAAAAATCTAAAAATGCTCCTTTTTGCCCAGCCCACTGAGAACAAAAACATGGTTTTATGGCTTTTGCGGCTTATAGACAGGGTATAGGCTTGAAATGGCGCTTTGGATGAATTTGGATTTTACGGAAAATTTCTGATTGATTTCACTAGTAAAATTTCTGATTGATTTCACTAGCAATTTTTTTTTTAGTTAAAAATTCGGTTTTTAAATAAATATGCCATTAAGTTAAAAACGACAAACAAACTAAATAAAATCGTAGATTTTTTTTAAGGGTTTCATACCCTCATGAACCGATCAAAAGACTACTAATAAGTTATAGAAACGAAGCATGTATTATGTTATGTGTGCATAAAATAACATACTTTTCTTGATCAGTACCAGTTGCATAATGAACAAATTACAGAAAGGAGTAGAAAACAGTATATTGAACAACTACACGCAATGATACATATTTCCCAAGAATATAAACTTTGTTGCACGAGCCTTTGGCAAAAACTGCAATTTATACGGGTGCAAAATAAACCTTACTTTTTATGGCCCCGTGCGCAATGTTAACTTTTCGAACAAACATGTAGTGTAGTAGAAAATAGTATATTTTACAACCAAGACGTAATGACGTAATTTAGCACAAGTATAAAAGTTGTTGCATGATCCTTTTGCAAATTCTAACATTTATGAAGGCAAAATGAACATTACTTGCAAGTTACTATACTTTTCTACGACTGCAATAAATAAAAATTAACAATTTATGGAAACTGTGTGCAACCTTGTTATTTATGATTAATATTCTTATAATGCATACAAAAAGATTAAACTATTATGACATTTGCCCGGTAATCGCAATATGCGTGCAGAATAAATCGTGTGAAATTGCATACTTTTCCATAGCAATAACAGTTGCACAATTTACACATTGTATGTAGTAAACAGTAGTAGTCAATCAAATATTTAGATAAAATATCGTACTTTTAGAAAATTAAACATTGATTCTGGATGTAAATAACTATAATATTAATTATTTATATATTCCATGAAAGCAAAACTATTGTAGAAATACCAAATAATTGATAATTTATATTTATTATGTTTATGATTACAAATTTTACCTATAATTATTACAATTTATGCAAACTTAACCTGAGAAGTGTGGTAAGCATAATGAAAATGACAAGTACACGGCAAAGTTGTCAAATGCCCATTAAAAGAGTATTAATTACAAAATAAATAATCACTAAACCAATAGACGACATTGACACTCATAATGCAATCAATGCTTTCCAATCCCCACGTATCTTCTTTAAACACATACAACATATTATTAATTACTTTATGTTTATTAGTTATTATTTAACATTAAAACCGAAAAAAAAAACAAAAAATATTCAAATAATGCAGTTACATTTATTTTGATAATAATAATAATCCTGAAATAAACTCACATGAATATTACGAGCTGGAACAATTTCGTTAATTACTAAATTCCTTTTACTATGTATTCTATACATCGTATTAAAAGTCACTATATCATTAAGAAACAATATTTTTATTTGACCGAATACACTTCAATGCAATTAAAATGATTTGTATGCTCAAACACTCATAATTGCTTGTTTTATGTTAATTTTAAAAGATAATATCTTGTTAAACACAGTAAAAAAACACTTCACCATGTCATTATATTTAATTTTGGCAAAAAACTCTCGTTTAGCCCTTTAGAAACACGAGTAAATATATGAAGCGGTCGCTTCTATAAGAAGTCACCGAAAACTACTTCAGTGATATGAATAGTGTTTTCTTTTAACCCAATCGACACAGAAAAGCGTCGCGACGTATCCGGTCCCAAAGAAAAAATAGAAGTGCAAGAAAAAAAAAATAGATATAACCGGCAATTGAGAATGGATCTATGGAAGCTTTTTTATATTATATCATATTACATTTAATTCGATACTATCATTATTTATATGAATTATTTATATATTACAATAGCCGAAAAGTATCAAGTTGTTTTATATTTATAAATACACGTCCATAAATTAAATTGAATAATAATAATAAATTATGTAAATCTTTATGGTGTGTCTTATGATAAAAACTGTACAATTTATATATTGTTGTAGTCAGTTACACAATATATTACAATAATAAATTATTCAATTACACGTACAGACAAAGTTTAAAACAAAACGTACTTAATGTATCTGACCACGCGATGATATTCAAATAGCAAGGGTTATTTTTTAATTTATCATAATTATTAAAATATCAGTACAATAATTTTGATTTGATTTGCGGGTGGTAAAGATTATAAAAGCTTTTAGTACGTGCCTGACAATGGTGGGAGTAGACAGGAAAAGCTGGTTTTGTGCAATGTTTAAATTGTAATCTTAAACCATGGTTCGAGCAAGCATTTAAGTATATGGTGCATAAGGGTCTGTAAAACGAGGGTGAATTATCCGGTCCGGAAATAGACATTTGAGCACGTCGCACGTGCGTTTACAACCTGATGGTCGCATTTACATGCACATGTGATCTGAGGTAGTTCTTGTTAAAAAGGGTCAACATATTTTACAAGCTGCTGCTGTGTTAATAAGTAATGCTAATATTGTAATTACTATATACAAGCCAATCAAAAGTGTTTAAAAAAATATAAATGTGCTGTGCGATACAATTAAGTGTTACAGAAAGCAAATTTTAAAATTATTAATATAACTATTAAACATGGTTTAGTCCACGTGAAAAAATTAAATATGTATCCAAGTCTATCTTACAGAAGCAAAAACATTGAAATAAAATTAGACTAAATAAATCTCTGGTATGATAAAAACAACAATAAATAAACAAATCCAATCATGTTAGATCCTAGAAAGATAGAAAACAAGCACATTGTCATGCAAGTACCCACAAGTAAAGTATTTTTTTGCCTGTGAATATTTCCATCTAGTGCGTGCAAATTATCAACAGGCTATGGTCCCAGAACTCTTTGAATAGAAAATCCTAAAATGCTTATTACATGTCGAGAAGTCAGTCAATATAATCTGCACAACAACAAATCTGTCTTCATGTTTGGATCGATTGGAAATATCAACAACCTCAACGCTAGTGAGATAAGCTATTTACAAGATTCATATCATAATTATGTTCATACTTCATAGACCCAATAAGAAGTTTTGTCGAAAAATGCGCAAAAGATTATTTGAAGTCACGATAAAGCTAAACTTTTTCCAAACTCGTAGAAGAAGAAGACTGGCTCGACAAGACCGATTCAACCCAGAACGATTTTATTTCGAACAAAAAAGTCAATCCTGATAACACTGAACAACCAGATTGGAAGAACATCAGAAAAACCACAAATCGATCTTTCATCACCATTGGATTATCAACCTTCAACATCGACTGGTATCAGGACTGTGCAACCGCATTACATATGGCTTTTCGGAAGAAATGACTGTCCAACGTTGTTAAAATCAAGAAGTAGTCAACTACCATAATCGGAGATGCAAGCAAGCCTACCAGAACTGGCTTTTAACTGTTTTCTGTGACACACATGTTTGATAATAATATTGTTTATTGGTGTTAATATGCAATAATTGCATTTACACAAGTCATAAAACAAATGTTAAAATAAGTACCTAAAATTAATCATTAATACAAACTAATAAAAACATAATTAATTTTAAAGTACTAGACATAAATTTACATATTAAAAAAAAACTATAATTTAAAAATTCATTGATACAAATTAATAAAAACATAATTAATTTTAAAGTAGTATACATAACAATTTACATATTAGAAACTATAATTAAAAAATTCATCAATAGAATAAAATGCATTAGTTAGCAACAATGACTTGACAAAACAACTAAAGTCCTTAAGTGAAAGCATTCTAATTTCAGTAGGTAATTTGTTAAAAAACCGGATAGCATAGTAATTCTTACAATCTCTTGATTTGTTTAAGCGTTTAAACTCTAACAGTATGTTTGACGACTGCCGTGTTGGGTATGAATGGAGTGAATCGTGTGCTGTATATTGCTCCTGATTTGTTTTAATATAAATTAAACATTCTTTTATAAACTCGCATGGCGTTGTTAATATTCCCAATGTAGTGAATTCGGTTCTGCAAGGATCTCTATATTTGAGGCCGCTAATTATCCTTATGCAACGGCGTTGCATTTTAAATACCTGTTTTGCCGATGAGGCATGACCCCAGTTAAAAATACAATATTTAATCACAGAGTGTATGTGAGCAAAGTATACAGATAACAATATTTTAGTAGACGTCATCGTAGCAAGCCTTCGTAACAGATAAATATATTTTGATATTTTGTTACAAATAAATGTTGAATGACACTCCCAACTGAGTTTTTGATCAATTTGGACTCTTAAGAATTTCACAGTTTTATTAGTAATAACATGATCTTTTTTTAAAGAATACTTGACATTTTCTGTCTTACTCAGGTTTATGCTAAGACAGTTTGCCACAAACCATTCACTAGCTCTTGACTGACTGTCTTGAACTAGGTCTTCTAGAGTGCAAATGTCACTACTCGATCTAATTATGGTTGTATCATAAAAGATATGTACAGTCTGCTAATGCGCAAGTGTAAATTTTCAAGACTCTTGATAAAAAAAGTAGTTGTCATGACCAAGAAAAGTTGTTTGAAATAATGTTTCGTCAAGTCGAGTCTAAAAGATCTGCTGTCGACTTCGATTAAAACTTGACATAAATGACTCGCACATCAAAATAACAAGTATGCCAAAAATATTCTTAACAAGAATGGCATTGAGTACATAGATAATTGCAGAGACTATGTATGTGAAGGATGTGTATATGGCATGCAACATCAAAACTCTCATCCTAACATTCAAAAACTGTATTAGATTTGATTCATGTCAATCTTTTCAAGATAAATGTCACGTTTCTTCTTAGAGCCAAGTATTTCTTACTTTTCAAAGATTTTTTCACACTTTCGTCTCTCTATCTCTTAAAGACCAAAAACAAAATCATAGCAATATTGAACATCTTCCTGAAAACGTTGAAGAATTAATTTGATAAAAAGATAAAGTGCTTAATGTCAGACAATGGCACCAAAATCTCAAATGTCAGAACACAAGATCAACTGAAGAAACTGAAAGTTTTTCACATCAAATCCAATGCATATTCTCCTCAACAAAATAGAGAAATGTAAACAGTTGTAGAGTTAGCACGTACCATGCGCAAAATAAAAAATAAAAATTATGGGCTTAAGCTGTGTATTATTTAGTGTTCGCATTGAATCAAACAAGAATCCAGCAGAACATTGGTTTGCAAAAAAAATAAATTGAACAAACAGCGAAGCTTTGAGTGTGATTGTTATGTACGACAAACAAAGCAAGATGAACAGAAAGTCAGAGAAAGGTATTTTTGATGGCTACGACGTGGATTGAGAAGTTCAAACTTGAGAAGAGTAACACGCAGATAAACCAAAATCTGAACGTCAACCGAGAGAAAACCTAGATAAACCTGAAGCTTGCAATACACTAGATGAAAATGAAAATTCAAGTGAAGCATCTGTGCAATCAGGAGACAAAATCTGCGTAATCGTCAAACCATAAATATTCCTGCCCGTTTCTCAGACTTTGTAATAAATGATCTTCAAAGAGAAAATCAAGCTTTTCAAGCAATAATAGGATAAGCTTTCAAGAAGATTTGCACAGAAAAAAGGTATCGACTAAAACGACACTTTTAGTCCTGTGGCACGTCACGCATCAATTGCCTGATAATTAGCATTGTAGTGTCAAAATGTTAGAAAGTAACAACTTTGGAAGTCAGGACTGGTTTCTTGTACATAGATCTTAGAGAAGAAATCTATATATACCAGCCTGGAGGTTTCATAATGAGTTCTAGAGAAAATCAATAGTAGCATTGAAATAATTTTCGAAAAGAAATTTAAAAACTCCTTGAATTACCTTGAAATGAAAATCGGCATTAAACCAAAAGGAGGTTTCGTCAGCCAACCTAAGTACACAAAAAAAACGTATTAATTTCGATAGCTACTGCCTTACATCAACTTCTATTTAGAAAGAAATGGCAACCAACAAAAAAACCAATTAAACAATGAGCCGTTAGACAAATCTATTCCCCATCGTAAAGCAATTGGTAGTCACTCCATTTTTTGTTCAGACATCAGTTTTGCAGTAAACTACTAGAGTCGTTTCTGCAGTAAACCAATAAAAAAATCATTGAAAAAAGTATTAAACAAGTTGTGGAGATTATAAACGTCATGTCTATACCAACTCGGACTATGGAAAAGACAAATTTTGAGGACATTCTACCGGTAGAGTACTGATTATTCGAAGTGAACCCATTGTCAAATATACTCAATCGCAACGGATGGATTAGGCGTATCAGTGATGAGCTTCCTAGATGTCAAAAAACCGACTACTTTGTAGGTAAACAACCAATCTGCAATTCTGATGTTGTTAAAAACACATGATGGCAAAAAAAATATTGAAATCTAGAGGAAGTTCATTCAACAGAATATTAATAATATCGTCAACCTGAGACAAGTAAAGAGTGATGACCAACTTGCTGGTATTTTGATAATATCGTTAATTTGTCAAGTTTTTGTAGAGAACACGAGAATTAAAGAAGAGTGTTGATATAATTATGTTTTGCGGTTAGAATATTTTGTTTGTGATCATATATTTTTTAAAATTTTTTGTGATTTCAGATAAATTTTTTATGCTAAATAAAATGTACATTTTCATCAACTATACAAACTTGATAATAAAAATCATTAAAGAACAAACAAAACAAATTGAACCTGTATCGAACTCCTATATAAGACTAAAGGCAAATTGGTAGAACAATACCATATAATAGATTATTGAACCTATGTAAAATTCAATATCTTCCCAAAATTATATAAGAAAGTTGTCATCAATTCAATATCAAAGATATAATATATTATTTTGTACCATATATCCTAATGTTCAATCACGTGTGTTTCTCTGCACTATTTAGCATAAGTGATTTATATGTTATATAATACATATGCATTTATTTTCTTCATGTCGTACAATCTTTTATGAAAACTAGTTTGTCGTAAATAATGCTTATTATTTATTAAATAATTATAGTTTTCTTACTATTAAAACTCTAACATTACTATCTAATATATTGTCCGAATAAAAAAAATCATAATCGACAAAATGTCTGCTAGATTAATATTTAGAGAGAAAATTCGAGAAATAAAATCAAATTCTTCTTATAAGGATATTATTAAATTACAATTTGAAATTATATTTAAATATTTTATTACATTTAACAGCTATATAGTGGTTTATTGAGCGTGAAATGATGCACTTATTAATTATATGTACAATTAAACTACATATTTTCTTATCTTCGGGTCAAGTACAGACGAACAACAAGAAAAATATTGATTACTTAATGCAACGGAAGCAAACTGTTTGGTTTAACTCATTAGGTCAGCAATTTAAAGCGTAATTACACAGCACTTTGCTAATATCAACAAAAAAATAAGCAAGATATTGAGTTAATGCTGTTATATTTAGATTTCTAGGTATATGTTTTTTTTATATATTTGCTGTGGACAACAATTTATGAAATAACGCTTCGTCACAATTTAATGTTATTTATTATATTACGCACGGTAAAATTCTTTGATTATTTTTAGTAAAATTGATAATACACCACTTTAAACCACACCGCCAAACTAATTAATACTGAAATGGATGGCAATCGTAAAAAATATGAAAAAATACACGTTCATCCAATTAAACCTAAAAATATTACCTAAAAACTGTAAACATAAGTCACAGAAATAACCCATATTTATATAAACATCGGGATTAAATGTAATTAAATGGCTTCTATAAATATTTCTATTTTTGTAATAAGGGAGAACGGAAATAGAAGCCCCTTTGATGTTCTTATTGTACTATGTTTCATAATTCTAGAGGATGTGAAATTAACAAAGTTTTTTGTTATTAACTGGACGTCACGCTCGATTTATTCTTTGGATTTAAAATCTGAAACCATTACAAAAAAACAGGATGCTAATAAGACGCCAAATGGCACATGCCGTATGTTAGTTGACCCTTCACATGTGCCATATGTTTGCGGTACATTACCTTTCGTTAGGGTGCACCATAAATAGATGCACTTTAAGAGTTTTTTAAGGTAGGTTATACATGTTTAACCTACATATATATCAACATAATAAAAATATTTAATTTTTTAAGACTACCTACATACCTAATATAATACCACCCGTTTAATGTTGTTTTATCTAACACGTGTTCAATAGTGCAGCTGTAAGTACCTTAAAAAAGATTAATCCAACAGGATGTCTATGGAAAGGGGTAGAAGTTTCTGATATTGAGATGTGTAGACATTGAACACACTTACATAAAAAATCGGATGTGCGTGGGGCATTTTTTTTGTTGTAATTTGTAAGAGGATGTAAAAAACTTTGGCTATATAAGCAAACATTATAAACAATTTTAAATATAAATATAGTATGAGTAAAAATATAGAATCAAGTATTTATATTTAATTCCTTTATAAACATGTATACAGAACTCGAATTAAGTGGATGAAGTGCTAGCTAGAAATGAACAATAATTCAAGTGATTGTTGAATATATTCTAACCTTGATAATTATTCAAAGAATTTGTTTATTTTTTTTTAATATTTAAATTACTTTTACTATTAATATAACCAAGTGTGAATTGGAAATTACTACTTGGTTTTTCCAATGAGACATCAAATTTCCCTGAAAAACTTTTAAAATGTATAATTCAGTTAGTGAATGCAATTTTATGTAAATATGAATGCAAACAGATGAAATAAATGCAACACAATTATATAATTTTGTCTACAAATTGTGTTATTTATAGAGATGTCAAGTTCACAAACTGTTAGATATCTTAAAATTTGTACAACCATGTCTAACGGATCACAACTGATGTATTTTAAAAATGTCCTAATGGTCTCGTAGGCACAACCCTCTCAAATACTAAAACAATACTGAATATTCCTTATTTAACTTTGAGTATTGACATATTATTATTTTATTTCAAATAACTATATATATATATATATATATATATATATATATATATATAGGGATATTTAAACGTACATACCAAAACAAAGCATGTGGGGGCTGTTTTAGTATACCCGATATATTTTAAAATAAAACGGATGAAAGGTGCGAAGATTGCAGCTGTTTCCTCACAGATTTTTTGTGTAATTATTCAGATTCATTTCATACAAGCAACCAAATCAGTTTTAAAGATTTCTTCTGATCGAAATCCATGGTCGGTAATTTATACAGGCGGCAGGATGTTGGCACGTGGGCAAACGATGCTACTTTCCGGTTGATAATTGCGATCCGCGGACGAACGTCGATGAATGTCACCGATAAATTATAAAAATTGACTTAGAAAGGAAATCGTAAAGAAATGCCGAAGTAATTAATCCACAAATTCAATCGAGAGAAAACCAAGACAGTTGTGAATGTCTTGCGCGCTTTGTTTCTACATCAATTGCGCCGTAATCAACGGATGTGAATTAGTTTGAGTTAAAAGCAATGCCTCCCGACATCCTTATGAGGCCTGTTGGAAATGAATTAATAAATTTAGCCAAGAATTTATATAGTAAAAATGTCCTAGTTTAGATTTCACTGCAGTTATATTCTCTTCCTCAATATTCTTGCATAAAGGACTAAATTTATAAAGAAAAATAGTTCTCATTGTAGTCCTTACCCACGCTTTCCCCTTTTGAAATTGCACTACGTTACACTTACAGTACTAAAGTTACTAGATTAACGTTAATTAGAAAGTTAATTACCGCACTGGAATACTCCCAGATCTGATTGTATGTAATTTACTTTGAAAAATAATATGAGTGGTATTTTTTCAATACCGAGAAAATTATTATTTTTTTAATGCTACAAGAATATAGAATATGTTTATTGATAATCTAAGTAATTATTATCTGTTTGTGTGGTAATGAGATGCTTCCCGCTTTAGATTAATTAAATAAATAATTGAAACAATTGCCTTTAAGTGAAAGAATTATGTGAAATGTGATGCTGAAGAGCGGAAGTTACTTTAATCTTATAAATTATGTCATATATTTTAATAAAATATTATATTTTACTTTAAATAAATGTTTCAGTTTTATGACAACACCAGATGATCAAGATCAAGACAAGTGAATAATTTCTTCATAAGTATGCAAATGCGTACTTCCGGATGATGGCATAAAATATAACTCAACGTTAATATGTGAAGTAGATAATAATAATTGCTTAGTAATCGGTAATCTGCAACTTGATTCCTTGATTCATAAAGTTAATGTTTTAATTTATAAAGATTGATTAGAGTAAGAATTGTTATAATATATACATGAAACACTTTATATAAATTGAATATGTAAATTATCGTTACTTGAACTGAATATGAGCATAATTTGTGCATTTGAAGTATACATATTATATTATAAAAATGTAATAAATAAAATTATTATACATTTAACTATACATGTAGTTTGTCGATTTAAGTAAGCTTGCAATTGCACATCCAACAAAGACTTATTTATAAATTAGTTAAGCATGGAAATGATTGGGTTTAAAACGTTGATTTGTTTAATGTTATTTGTTTTCTTCTTGAGCAATCAGATGTCACATGAATTATGGAATTTATTAGACTAATAAATAGAACGTTTTCTTTAAAATTGTAAAAAATATAGTCCAAACTTATATTATAGGCATATAGCTAATAACTTAAGTGTTCTATTAATTTTTATAAATCATATGTTTGTAGTATAAAATACAAAAATACAAAATTTCAAGTTAATAGAACAAAGTAAAACTACTGAAAAACAAATGGATTGCATTAAAGAATTGCAAATCATTTTAATTTGGTAATTTTTTAAATTAAATTGTATATTTGATTTGAACACAAACCAAAAAAATTAAAATATTATTTAGTTAGGCTAAGAATTGAACATTTTGAAGACATTTTTTTCATAAAATACTAAAGTGATAATAATTAGCTAAAATAAATGTTTGGTGTTTATGGCAAATATTCTGAGCTTTAACTTGCAATGCAAAGAACAACCACACAAACTATATTTCTATACAGCTTTTCACTATTCAATTACGTAAAAGAATCAGACTCATAATCTTGATCACATGTGTTGTTATATATTCACAGAGAATTTAAACGTCTAATATAAAAAATTAAACTTTTAAGTTTGAAACACAACTGTCAAAAAAAAAAGATTTTGCCGTTAACCTGTTTAGTTGTATATCCCATTAGAAAATGTATATTCTTGATTATTATTGGTTTACTACAATCAGAATTTCCTGGTGATGATTTTATATACGCCAATTCAAGACGTCAAAAAAAACAGAATAATATAAGTCCAACTAAAAACTTTTGGAGACATGTCCCTCCCTCCATCCTCTTTTTCTTCTATGCATTAAACCACCCTATAATACATTAATAAAACTAATAATATTTAACGATAAGATTTTACTAAGGTGTGTTAAATACATGATCTAATAAAGTAAGTGATTGACATGTTACTCCCTGTATATTATGACATTGGCGCGCTTACCTAGAAAATTGTAAATTAGAACGGATACAGACAAAGAAATCAGCGGCCATAATAGTGGGAAATCAGTAATGCGTAAGCAAAATAGTTTCTATCAATTGAATAGGATTTGTGTTTGAAATAACTGTAACGCTTCGCGTACCACAATGCAATGCAGAAGTACAATACAAGGTGAAAAAGTATATTAATTAAAAATATTAACTAAATTGCATGTTTTATGAATCTATTTCCTATTATAATAAATTTGTTAAAATGTTATTATTAAAAATTTGAATTCATATTTTAATTTATATTCTGCACCTACTTGAGCTGGTTAAGTACTTAAACATTTTCCGCTCTAGGTATTTCCTTGTGGTGTTGGTTAACAACGACTTGATTTGCATAGACTATTTTTTATTCGGTTCAAGTGATAACAATTTTCTTCATGTCTACTTAATAATTTGTCTTTTTGCATGATAAGAGTGAGATTGAGTTTTTAGAATAAAAATAATGTAATATTGAATATTCTCCTAACTAATTTTATTCATTTATAAAATTATATACACGATGCGATAAAAAAATGAGCAAACTCACAAATAACCAATCCTAAACAGAATCCAAATATTGATAAAAACTTAATTTTAATGCCATCAATATATATCTTTTGGAAAAAATTTGTTTGCTACAGAGCAGAAACATGAACCATAACCGAGGGCAACATAGAGAGTAACTCATAGAACATAGAAAGGAAGATAATGGGCAAAATATCGGCAATTAGAGAAACAAACACATAAATAAGATCTGCGACATAAGTAAGGCAAAAGACAAAAGGTAAACCAATTAAGCAACAATAAAGAGACCTGAAAAGAAAGCAAAACAATGCGTCAGCAGAGTAAATTCAATAAATTTCAACTAAAGGAAACAAAAAACCCAAAGACTTAAAAGTGTCAACTTTGTTTCTACGTCGCTCCGCTTGCCATTCAACTAGACATCTGACGTGTTAGTCAAACTATTGGAAACAGAATGTGTATATGCTTACTTACATATTGCACAAGTAAAAAACAGAAATAATCGAGCAAGAAGTGAACTACGCGCAGAAATCAAAAGCTAAAAAATTAACAAAATTATTAAAAAAGCAGTAATTAAAAATATCGACCACATCGCGATAATTTGTAGTAAAAAAAGTAATTAACAAAAAACGTGGTTTTTGTAGGAAAAGCTTTACTAGATAATGAATTTTGTATCATTCATAATATACCCATTGGTACAAATAACAATGTAAAAAAGCCATAATTTGCAATTGTGCAAAGTAGAAGAAAGTGTTGTTTCAGCTATTCCTTATGTTTGTCTTAATATTTGAAAGACCCATTGAACCTACTTGTCAGTCTGTCTGTATCAAAATAATTTATTCTTCCTAATTCACAATAATATCGGTTAAATATATTTTAATATTTCAAATAGTATTCAATTAAATTATTATAATATTAGCTTTATTTGCATTATCAAGTTACTTCTCATAATCAGTTATTTTACGTATATGGTTAGGCTGGATGTATTATATTAACGATAATTTTTATTTGCTTTTCCTTACTTAAGCTTAGATAAGAAGTGTGAAACTCAGATAACCACAGCAGCAACTCAACGTCGGATATATTCTGAAAACTAACATCATTTATTTAAAATCTATTTTATTTCCAATATCGTCAATTGTTTTAATTAATTAGTTTAATCAACGAACCGCAATTTCAATTAAAATAACAAAGCGCCTTTATAAATTTGAATATAGGGCAACTCGTGGCAATCATTATTATAGCCTGCGGGGTTCGAATTAAAATGAAAAGTCAACCACAAAAATGTAATTGCACTGATGAGTTTCCTGTGTGGAGCACCGGATGTCCATTCCGCATTGTTTTTTACTCTCAGTATTATTACATAATACTATTTCATACAAACATGTACAACTGTGTGTGAATATTGTCAAATATTATAAAATCAATACAATTGGAAAGAATGTTGACATAAAGTGAAGTAAGAGGATTCTTATGTGAAGGATATGTGAACAATGCTTGATATATACCTACTTCTCACATTTGAATTTTACACGACCCGAATTATCATAATTAATGTAATTCCCGTAGCGTTTAATTAAATACAAGTACAAATGCAAATTGCATTATAATTTAATTTTAATATCCTTGCTTATACAATTTCTTAATTTATAAGATTCCGATGTTACATGTTGGAGTGTTAAATTTAATGTGTGTAACTACAATACTTATATAACGTAAATATATAACTGCTATGTTATGTCAAAAATATTGTGAACATGTTTACACCTCATCTTTAACAATAACTGATTTATAAAAAAAATATTTAAGAAAAATCTATTCTTTGTATATTTATTTATTATATGTTTTTATAAAATATGTAATAAATTAATATAAAATTTTTACTTGATGATTCGAAGCAAATTATTTACTTTTTAATTTAAATTAAAGTAAAGATTTATTAAAATCTTAAGGGTATTATGCCCATAGATATAATGAGCTTGAATTATCTCAACAGCTTACTTTATTACTAATCGTCTTGGGGAGACAATTATGTTTGTATTATATACCATAAATAACTTATAACTCCTCGATGTTCAAAGGTAAAAACATTATATAAATATACAATATTTTCACCCTTGAATACTACCTCGAGTTCCAGGTATATAATATAATCATAATTGGTTGCTAATGAAATAATCCGTTAAGATAATTAAAGGCCATGTCGTAAAGACACTATATCTATGGGCATACATAAAATTAATTAAAATGCTATTTTATTATAATATACTCAGTTTCAAATAAAATGTACCCAATGAACAATAAAAACTTAAGTTTAGGACTTTTCATCTAAAATTAACACCTTAAAATGCGTCCAGAAAATATTTAAAAAAATCTCTAATATTTCAAATTTTGATAAGAGTAAAATTACCGGCATAAAATGAACTACATTACAGTTGCTATAATATAGTCTGCATGGACTAAGGAAGGTAAACAGCAACATCTGAAAGGCGTCGTGAAGATTAACTCACTTAGACGGATGGCACAAAACCGTTTTCAAACAAAGTCCATAGCTGCAGACTAGACAAAAGGTCTTGATTGCCACGATGTCAACAATTAACAGAAAAATTCATTTATATCAACCAAATCTTTCATTAACTGCAGCTCACAAAGCTATCAAGGCAGAAGTCACCAATATAATAAAATAGTCTTTAGTGATAAATCCAGGTATTGTTTGTGAGTAAATGATGGTAGTAGAAGGGTTCGCTAGTATCGAGAAAAACAATAAAATTCGTTGAACAAGCTACACAGCATTAACACCTTTTTTAGGGTGCAAAATGTATTGACAAAAAATCACACATCTATAATGTATTTTAAGCAGTATTGGTACCTTTCATGCAGATAATACCAAATGGTATCTTCCAGCAGGATAATGCAAGGCAACACAATTTTAGTATTAGCAGAAGGTACTTAGAGCAAGTACAGCTCCAAATATTGCCTTGGCCTGCACAATCACCAAAACTTATCACGGATCCAACACATCTAGAACATAGTGGGTCGACGGATTATTACATTGCCCAGGCTCAAGTTGTTTCATTGTGTCAAATGTCTGAGCAGTATTTAACGCTTTTATAAATTAGTGTAGCTTAAAAACACAAATTTATATTCGAAAAACGTGTTTTAGCATATTTTAAGGAAATATCTAGTAATTATAAATCAGCTAGTTTATGGTAATTTTATTCAATGCTGAAGAGCACATTAAACATTAACAACAATATTAAATCAATACAAGTTAATTGCGTTTTTAAAAAAGCAAATCAAAAGATCATAACCCAAAAAATCTAAAATGCTAACTTCTGAAAATATTAACAAGTTTATAAATAAAGCACCAGACGATATTTATCTTGCAGCACAGGTTTTTAAAATAGCAAAAAACAATTATAATTTTTAAAATTTAAAGTTTTTATTGGCATTATGGGAGCTTGTCGAGCACAAAAACTGCATTTAATAAAAATCGATAATCTGAAAAAATGTCTCTACAAATAGCAACATTATAAAACTTCCTAAAATAAAATTTCATACCGGACACTGTCGCATGTCATCCGCTACCGTATTAGTTGATGCAGGAAAAAAAAATCTTCTGTCATAATTGGGCCTACAATATCAACTGCCTCACCAAAACCGTCTACATCCAGTACCTCTACGGAACCTTTTACAACTTGTACTTCGACTTCAACTAATTGAAGAATCAAAAAAACTTAATTTAACAATAATGATACTAAGTATCAAATACATAATTCAAAAAACGTTACATTTATAATCAATAATTAAAAATAATTTAAATAAACATTGCCAATTTAATAACAAGTTCATTTTTATCTTTTTTGGATGTTTAAAAATCAAATAACAAATAAATGTTGCTCATGAGTAATGATTCATTACTCATGCAGTATGCACCCATAAGTGATAGTTCGTTACTTATGATGATAGGTCTTAACCACTTGATTTTAATGGCATAATACTAAAATGATTGAACAATAATAAATTTATTTAAAATTATTTGAAACTAATCAAATGCTTTCTAAATAGTTCAATGATCAGCTAAACATATGATACAATACACGGCCGTTAGCTGAATTTATGACCTCGCTAGTTCACGTGATGTACTAGCTCGACCATAAACGTGTTGCTACCGGCCTAATAGCGTAAATAAATATTATAGAAATAAGTATCACTTTATATAAATAACTTATTTCAAATTTTACTGTTAATTAAAAATTTTCAATGCGACTGTAATTTCCGGCCGGTAGAAACATTTAATACTGCATATTTAATGTCAGTCATAAATATGTTTAATTTCTAAAACTGATTCAAACAGCAAACAAAACACTTTAATTACATTCTGTAGTAAAATAAAAGTGATTCTGATTGCATACATGACGTCCGTGCCATACTCCTTTTCTAATTTAAGAATCCAATAAAACTATTGTGAACAATTTTAGAATCGTTGGAACTGAATCGGGAACATGTTGATTAGATACGGATTTGATATTAACCGACCATAAAGCATATATGTTACAGTAAATCTACTAAACTGAAGAAATATCATAATTGCTGAATCGACACTACTTTCTGATACAGAACCGATAGCAATATTTTCATTTAAATAATTTAATTCAGATCATCCCATATTTTCCGGAGGTCCCAATTATTACTAATTGAAAGACTAGACATATCCAGGGAATTGTCAACAATAAAACAAGGTTGTAAATGTCCACATCCGTACATATATAAAGTCGCCAAAGTATACGTTTAACAATGCAGTGTACATAGATATATACACACATACACGGTATGGGTCTTTGCCCTTCCGTCGACTACCCATATGAAATACATGTGATAAATAAACATGTTACTATCAATATTTTTTTAAATATATTTACATTATAAAATCATAAGGATGATATTAAAATTACAATTTACTTTATATTCCACCGCAATTAACTAAGCTTAAAGTATTAAATTATTAAAATGAATGAAGCTATGTATTATGCATCTTAACTAGCAAATAATAAATAAAGCCTCGGTTATATATTTACTCGGCATATGGTATTGCAATTTTTAAGGATCCTTATAAATTTAATTAATTAAAGAGACTAGTGTTCATACAATTCATTATAAAAATCTGTAAAATAATTAAAATTGTGGATCATGAGAAAGACATTCTCTTCAACATTATATAAAAAAGTATTTCTTATTGTTATTTTAGAATCTGTGTAAAGTCAAGCGTATAATCTATTTCCTGCACTTCATTTCTTTATAAGTACCCCGAATAGCCCCAAAATATCATAACAGACAAGTGATAGAATCGACTTTTAAAATACAATAACAATTAGATCCTCTTCACACAAGGACCTGTGAAGTCGACTTCCACATGCCCCTATTGTTGTATCACCGGAAACCCCTAGTAGGGCTTCTAAATGGTTACAATTGAATGTCCCTTTAATGCAACTTTAACAAATTTTACAAAATCCCACAGATTTGTATTAAATACCCGAACTAATTCTAACATGCTAACAAAATGCTACGAGAATATTTTAAATATAACTTACATCACTTTTCTTTGCCCCCTGTAACAATAATAAAAAAAATATAAATAAAAACAAAAAATAATAAATAAAAAGCATAATATTACTAACCCCAATGTACACATAACATAATTGATCATTATAATTATTTAATTTACTTAATTAAACATAAATTATGTAAATATAAAATTAACTTACAACTGTATATAAAATATATTTTTTAATCTCCGGATGCGATTTCTCAATTAAATTTATAGCATTCTTAAATCTTATAGGCCTAATTAAACGATTTTGCAAATTACATATATTCCTTTACGGTTATATTTTGTTAGTTTTCTTATTGTTTGAACTGACTTGGAATTTTAATTATTGTCGTCCGTCGTGTAAAAAATGGTTCTTCAGTTAAAACGTGTTATTATGTTGCAGCAATTAAATATCATTCATAGTTAAAATAAAAGTGCTTTAAATTATTTGTAACAGTTTAATAAGCTAACAATATTTATAATGTATTTAAAAAACGAAAACTATTTTGTGTGATTATTAAAATTCAATTTACTGTAATTATGGGTTCCGGAAATAATACAGTTGGTCTCCAAATATTTGCTCATGAATTTCAATCCTCAAATTTACCTCGGAATAATGTTGATTATTAGTTCGTTAGGTTTGTATTATTATTATTGAATCACACTTTTATTCTTAAACATTAGATATTTAACACTTTTACTTACTACTTGATAATTAATAATTACAAAGTGATAGTGGCATTAAACCAAAATATTTAACCCACATTTAATGAAAGTAAAACAAAATTTACGACATGTTCGTGACATCTATAAACACCTCTTTAATTACAAACAATAGTTTATTATTAATTGCAATTTTGTAATTTTGATTTCATGTAAAAACGCAACGTTTAGTTACAGTTTGTAATTTCATAAAACAATGTCGGTAGGAAAAGAGAAACTGAAATTAAGAAAAAAAGGGATGTGCTAACCAGATGCTACTCGACACCATGAGAATATCCGATGGGAAACCGAGCTACAAAGAGAACTTTTTACCTAACTTCTACGTACATTGCCGTCCTTTATTGTGCTAGGGTGTCAGGTCTTATAGGTGGAAGCGAGAAAGAAACTTGAGGGCACTATTCCACGAAGGCGACAAGATGCAGTGATTATTCCATGTTACAATGCATAAAGAATCTAAACTCCCCCGCGATTTTCTTATGTACAGTGTTAAGGTGCAAATAGGTTAATTGGGGGTTATGTAACATCGAGTTACTCAGTATATTGTAGTACGCACCATCCAACACCTAAACAGGTGAAACTATTTAATTGTAAAAAAGATTCACATGATATCAAATTTCTTAATGTACTGACATCTTCCCTACACCTACAAGTTTTATGGGAACATTTCATGTATGATTGTTAACAGAATTTAATGTTCCTAACTTATATTTATAAAAGTTAAAAGTAACCGAATCAGTTTAGACACAACATTTAATTTGTCTCCCAATTCAGATACACGTATAATTACCTCGAACCGAATAATTATGTCGGGGCTTAATTAAAAGCATCTCTATAGATATCTGTCCGAGTAAATCGACCAATATTAAGAAGCATCAATTAGAATTAACGAAGCGATATGTTCACATAAGAGGATCGCGATTAAGCGGAGTTGATTGTTCAAATAACCACATAACTTGAAATATTTTAAATAACTTAAATTAATTGGCTGGGAATAATAAAAATGACAATGCGGAAAATTGTATTAATTGACTAGGTGAAAGCTATGAAACCTTTCAAATTTAAATATTCATCCACAATGATACATGAAATGTTTTGTAATAGTGGATATTGCATTGTGAGAGAAGCAGGTTTAATATAAACATCATGTTTATGTTATATAAATATTCCAATTACGAGATTGCATGTTATTAAAATAATATTTTATAATATTAATCCATTTCTATATAATAACGATACATTCCTATTTATAAATATAATTTTCTAAAGAGAATAAAATAAATGTATATGTACTAGTATGTTAATTTATAAATTAGTAAAAAATCTGTACACGTATTATCATTACGAATGCCATTTAATTAGCTACCATAACAATATTCTTTAAAAACTAATTAATCATTAAATATATGAGTAACTTCTTGAAAAACATAGATTTTTTACAATATTAGACATTTTATTAAAGAGCAAATTTTTAAATGTTGTGATAATCTTGTCTCAATTAACATTTAACGTGTCGCAACAATGCATTACACATTCCTTTTTGTATTATTCTTATAAGAGGAATTCTTGTGTAAAACCGAATAGCTGAGATGCGACCTTACAAGGCTAGTTTCCACGGAAACTGAGTCTACATTCCCACGCGGTACGCACTTTTTCTTAATCGTAATTCGTCTTTTATTACACTCACTCGTTTAGGTAAATAGGAAGAAGAAAAAATATTTAACCAAAACCACATTAACAGATAATAAATGTGTTCTATATGAAAGAACACAAGAATAAAATATATTAGTTCACACTGATATAATAATGTATTAATATAAAATTAATTGAAAATTCCGTTACTATGGTCATTCAGAGTAAACAATAAAAAACAACTATTAACTAACTAACAAGACATATATTATATTGCAAATATGAAGAGAATTCGAAAGAAATCGAAACCGGTTACGAATTAATCTGTATCAAACCTATTGCAGCATACTGAATAATTTTTATGCGAGCATCGACGATTTATCAATTAATAAATCTAGGCTTAGATGTAAGTGTCTGTTAAGGATGTATTATTAAACAATTTAAGAAAAGTCTAACTAATAAATAAATATATAATAAAACTGACCGAACCAGGCAAAAAGAAGACTGCTGCAACAAGATACTCGATGATGGAAACCATATAGGAAGGGTATAGTTTTAATAATAATAAATTATTATCTGGAACTTATTATTGATTATATATATATATATTTCTCAACTTAACAATTAAATATCTATTAATTTTAAGTAAAGAATAACTACAAATTACTAACTATGGAGTAACATTAAAGTTATTTTATAAATATTTTATGCATTCTCAATAGAAACAAAAAGTTAATTCTACCAAGCTATTATATATTTTTACAATAACAGAAATGCATAGTATCCAAAACAGTAATATTTCAAAAAAGCACGTGTGCGGTAAGTGATGGTATTATACAAAAAACTATAAGTAGAAATAAATTTGATTGTGTAGAGCACAAAGGTGGTACCTGTAAACAAGGGCTCCCCTGTCGTTCATTTCAAAACCTGTTGGGTTAAAAAAATCTACAAAATTGTACGTTTTTTTCTAAAACCGCCTCTAAGCAGACCTTTCCAACCAAGACCTGGATGCAATTTCTAGGAGTAGATGACCTCCCCAGTACAACAAACTATAATCGGATATAATTCTATTAATCGTAACTTGACGCTGCGCAATCCGGATGATATTCCCGGTTTTAATTTCAAAATAAATCTGTTCATTTCTAACAGTTTTGGTTTATTTATTAATAATTTTAGTACTTAATATAAAGTTTTAGGCTGCTATTTTTTGTACACAATGCATTATACTGTAAACTTTTAGACATGTCGGTAAACATTATGACAGTTTTTAATCATATTTTGACAGTTCTGGCACATAATTGCCAACTTTTTTTACAAAACGTTTTGAAATAACTCAAACATTCTTGAATTTTTTGAGAGCTTTAGTTATTTTTAATGCTTTTAGTGAAGTATGTTATAAAATACAATCAAATACTATACTGTTTGAGAGTTTTAGTTACTTTGACAATTTATAATGCAATACTGGTCTGATACAAGTAGAGGATTGTATGCGTTTTATCACATTGCTGTAAACTGTTTGAATAGTTTTTTGACAGATTTATTAATACTTAAAATACAATTTAATATATTAAATTGCTATAAACTGTTTGACAATTTTTGTAACGTTTTGACAGTTTTAGTAACAGTTTAGAATTATAATATAATTTGTCACATCTAGCAAGTTGCTTCCAACTTATAGCATATTTACACAATCCTGTAAATTGTTTGGCAATTTTAGTAACATTTTAAATTTTTTAGTAACTTTTTGACAGATGTACTAACATATTGTACAGTAAAAAACAATTTGACAAATTTGGTAGATTTATGCTTACTTATCGCAATGCTGAAAACTATTTGACTCTTTTTGTAACTATTTGATCCAACTAGTAATATTTTTTACAATTTAGTAACACTTTTTGTTTTTGATTTTAATTTCTCAACTTTATTTGGTATTTAGATTAATCAATACGGTAAGTGTTTAAATTGACTGAAGGATTTATAAATCCATCATTTTACAAACTATTCTAAGATAAATAATAAAGATTGGAAACAAAATCACAGAAAGCAGATAGTCGTAGTTCTACTAGGAGCATGCATAAAAATCTAGATGATTTAGGCAAAGATTACCTTTCAAATGCATTGTTTTTAGAATGTTTTAATGCTTTTTCGGACAAATTTCACTGCAACTTACTACATGTACCGCACATATTAATTATCGATAGAGTTAAAAGCCTAGAAGAAAAAACATTATAGTGATCCTCAAAAAAATCCACAAAGAACCTTCAACAAAGAGCATTAAACGTTATAGTTTTTCATTTTTAAAATCAACGTCAATCTGAAGATGAAACAAATGTCACAAAGTTAATGGGCAATGGATACAATTAAAAAAATGCTGCGTGTTGGCTCTAATATATAAAAATAAAAATCAGCTAATTAAACATTGCAGAGGAAAGGAACTTGGAAAAGTTTGTGGGAGTGTGAAAAACTGAAATCCATTAAAAATTTGAGTCTATGAGCAATAAAAAAAGTGAGTCTCCAATAATATTTAATAACTGCACATTCAATATTAATTCCCAAATAAATGTTAATTTTAAATTTGAATGTAGTTAAAATGAATAATGTTATTTTTTTTCACGTACGTTTCACGTGACTGACCAAGTGCTTTTGGTTAAATATAACAAAACCATAATTTTTGGTTTCCATAGAAATATACAGTGATTTAGAAAAAAATATTTACCGTTAGTGACAAAAATATCGGCAAGTATCGGTAGAATAAAACGCAATTATGCAAAAAATAGTTTACGAAAATGATTCTGTAAATACTTGAGATCTTCTTAGCAGACGGTAAAGGATTTTCCCGCCCTAGTGCCGCAAAGCGACACATTTCGTTTTCAGAGCAAAAAATAATATAACTACAGTTTTAACTCCAATACTTGCTAGACTTAAATAGAAACAGATTCGGTAATTATGGATTACGTACCGCCAAACGTATGAAAATAAAATTAGATAAATCAATTGAATTATCTCTTAAAAGCAGTTGTTTAAATGCCACACCTAGTTTCTTATTAAAAAAAACTGCTGATGCAAAAGAAGCAATCCCAATAACTTGTTAAAGATTCAGTAGTAGTTTTTAATAGATATTATAATTTAATCATCTTTGATAGTGTAGAAAATGTTATGCATATCAGTAAATTAAGTCGCATTATTTTTTGCTCATTGTTTATTAAAATCTTATATATAAATTTTAATTTCATAAATTATTAATCGATTAAAATAGACACATATTTATCTGGCAACATTCGAGTAAAAATGTCAAAAAATATGTATGTTATTTAGAATGCTTGCGTATTGCTTAGGGCTTTTAACATTCATATCTGATTACAAATCATTTATTTCTGTACAAATAATGACCTCAAACTTTTAAGTACACATATTTGAATTAGTTATTATTACTAATTGCAATATTCACTATTTATGAAATACCGATTTTATTATTTTATTTTACGACAAGAATGCTCTCATATTTTGTATATGTATTTCATAATTGCATATTATTTCTTCATAATGTCAACAGAGTTATTATCTGCATAACATTCCTAATTCGCTTTTAATAATTCAATTTTCCAAACCGTTAAAAAACTTCTGGTTCCCATGCTCCCGAGAAAAATTGTTACATTTCTCTTTAGCTCTTTATCATTCGAATTTCTAGTTTAATTATAAAACTTGGTAACTGCTCGTAACGCTTTTTTTATTATACAATTGAAATCGCCATTTATTGCGACAAATCGCACTTTGTACAACTGCATTGTTTTCCCACATTACCCATGCAACCTTGTTGTCTTTTAATGGTTGGTTCCTTAGTCATTTTATACACGAATAAATAAATATTTTATATTTCCATTCTTGTTTTAAATGTTAATTACATACTCTTATTAATTACTATTCAATGTAATTTATTAATAAAGCAGAAATTGGTGTTACTTCCCGATTAAAGATTTCTTAGAAAGTCTTATGCAATTTGAAATTATATTAGTGCTGCTTCCAATCAATTTTAGGAGGAAATTACTATTTACGTTCTATATTATAATAAAAAATGTAACTTTACTGTCCTTAATGGCCGGTATAAATATATTATGTTCAGAATATCACCTCATCTACTCGCTGTTACAATGTAAACTTTTATGAAACATAATATTAAACATTCGTTTATACATGACAATAGATCGCGGCATTGAGGTTTAATCTTGTACATTGTTAACGTATTATAAAGTTTAACAACAATAAACTCTTCCAACTTACTTGAAAATTATTTTCACTAAGAGAAGAATAACTAGATGATCTGCTCCCTAATGGTTCAGGACTCAAACTTCCATAAGAAGTTGTCGAACTAAGGGAAACTGTGTCTGCTCGACTCCTAAATGGAGAAAGCTGAACATGTTTCATCATCTGAAAATAATAAAATAAATTATTAACCTATTTTTAATAACAATTCAATCTAACAAACCCACATTACATTATCAACATAATTATTTTTGTACATATATTATTTTAATCATTAAGTATAATCATGAATCGAATTTCAAAACTAGATTAAATCTAAATTTTTAATTTCCTCTTATATGTTTGCAATAAATATAATAAAAACTAATTTCACATAATCGGTGACATAAATAACAGATCCAAATTTTTGGACATTATGTAATTAGATATGATTATTAAATTTCCCTCACATCCTACTTAATTGCAACTTCTATTGACGCAATTTAGTAGAAATAATTATGGTGAAATAATCATCATTAAAAATTAAGACTAGTTTAGAGGATTTAAGGAACGGTATGGATCTCTATAATTTTCAGCAATTAATAGAAAGTGTTATTATGAAAATTAATTTCATAAACAAATAATACTTAGGAAATAATTACATGTTATGTATGTGAATATTAAATAATTAAAAAATATCATTAATCAATTTAATAAAGTATTAAAATATAATTAGAATATTAGGAAATCTTTGTGTTTATATAGTAGACAATAAAATCTGTTATGAAATTATTTCTAGTTTTTCTCACAATTTGGTGAAGTCAAATTTAAATATAATAATTAACTCTGAATGGAGATACTATTACAAATAAAATGTCTCTCAATGCTAGTTATGTAATTATAATGATTTGAGAAAATGTATACAATTGTTGCATTTAAGTAGCTACTTTAATAACAAACATTACATTTTTTTAAATATTATTGTGGCTTTTATTTAAGAATTTCATTAAAATATGAAACAGATATTTCGTTTAATCTGTAAGATATGAAGCCTTCCGAAAGTGATATTATTCAATCAAGAAAACCCTCAATGGAATTTTCTCTCAGTAATATGAACTCATGCGGCTGACAAAAAAATTGTTGCGGTTGACTCTTATGAGAAATTTATATCTAGGCCGTCGATTTAATATTTCATAAAGCGGATATCTTGCATATAATATTAGTAACAAATTAATTAAGAAATATATGTACTAGAACACCATTAATTGGAAACTAATAATATTTACAGTATTTGAATATAAATATATGTACATAATAATGAATTAGAAAGATATGCAGACTTAATATCACTTTCAGCGTTCTTGTGCAAATATTATTCACATCATAGTGTGCAATAATGTTAATCTTGACGCCATTAAACTTTATTAGTAAAATAGTACATTAAATGAAGAAATAAATATAATACCATACAACCTGTTAGATAGTATTAAATAAATACACAATAAATTGAATAATACTATTATAATATAGGAATCTTCAATAGAAAATGTACAAATAAGTAAGCAAATTATGCAATTCTGTGTATTTTAGAAGGTTTTACCCACGATATTATCCAACGCGAAGGATTTTTTCCTAATACGTCTTTCCTAGTATTGTCTATTTTTATGCGAAAGTTGAATATATTAACATTTTTCAATGCAAATATAATTTATATAGAATTAGCAATAATAAATTAATCGTAGATATTAATTTCTATTAATAAAACATGATAAACATTTATGTCGATTACATTGTTGACAAGTTTACATTGTTAACAAGTTGATTAGAGTAGCCTATATTCTATACCATTCTTTATATTTTTTGTTAGTTTGAATTAAGACGTGATATTTAAGACTATTCCAACCGCCTCCTTAATTTGTAGTGTTATAACAAGAACGGCAACTTTGGCGTCATTCCCATCGGTACATTCAAAAAGAATCAAACTATATTTTGTTAAAGTATTTTAGTCAAATTAAATTTGCAAATGACATTAAAATGCCTTTAAAACTACCTAAAATACTTTGATAAAATATAGCTTGATCTTTTCTGAATGTACTGATGCAAAAATAAATCAATTATCAAATTATGTGTAAAAATAAGAATTAAAGTTTCTGTTTTCGTTACAATACAGGAAACCAAAGTAGCGGCCAGGATGCTCTTAAAGATTACTTGATATATCATTACATTTAAAAATCCATTCACTTGCCTATCCCAATAAGACACATAGTTGCGGATTATAATTTTCAAGTTTTAGTCCTATATTTCTGAATAGTCAGTGAATAACTGTTACAATTCTTAGAAGGCTTATACTACGTATAAAAATTTGTTTGTGGGTCTAAAAATATCTATAGAAATTGCAAAGATATATAACAATTCGCCAATGTTCTAAAGTATCTATGCCATTAGCCAGTTTTGAAATAAATAAGTAGCAAATTTTTTAATAAAATTTAGATGAGATAGTAGTTGCACCTCCCTAAACTTGTGAACAATATTCAATGCAACGCCGCATGAAGGTTTTATATTGTTTATAAAAATCCGCTCAAATTTTTTTTTAATCTTAGTTTTCTATGTATCTTAAGAAAGAGACAATAAAGTAACAAAGAATAAAAATGAAATTTAAAACTTCTTCTACTACTACTACTATAATATGTAAACAAAGATAATAGAAAATTTGCCTTTAATTGAGTTCCATATCATACTATGACAAAAGTCACAATGCATTTGCCAAAATGATAAAGAAACAAGTTTCAAAATGTATATAAGTAAATCATTAACATAACTGCTGTTATGCAAAAGTTTATTAAACAAATCATAATAGCAAAAGAAAATCAACAAAGACAACGAGAGAGGACAACGTAAAACGGACAGTCTTGTGGACTCAATGAAATGTCACTTTGTGCCACGTCTGCAGCAGACGAGAAAAACAAGAAATTTTAGCCTGTAAGAATCCGGCACTAACGCAAACAGAACAATGTGACAGAGAGTCTAAATGTAAGATTGCCAGTTATCAGAAAACAAAACAACTCAGTTAGGTTAAGTCATTACTGCCCATGCTGCATGTAGTGTCACATTGTTGCGCTCGCTTTACATTTCTTGACATAATCTTACTGCTGTAAGTTCTCATTAAACCATTTATTATTTTCTATTAATTTTACTGTTTTTAAATTTTGCTTTCTATTGTCTTCTCAGACTTCAATCCACGCTTTATCTGTGGGTAGTAGTCATATCTTGTTACAAAAATGACCAAAGCTTCCAGGGTTTATAATAACTCGGCCAAATGATAATTGATTTAACCTTTTATTTTCTTCTTTTGATGAACTGTAGTATCTCTTCCACTCATTCTCTCTTCTTGTAACCTGCCATTTAATTTCCCATAATTGTAAAGTTTGTTTACTAATTATTTCTTGTTAGTTATAATTTTTTATTTTTCACAGGATTTTTTCTTGTGACATTAGCGTAATTTGCACTGTTCTAAAAGTACTATCTCGCTGTCAGATGATATAGTCCTATATCCTTAACACACAAATTGTGTTGCGTATTCGCCAGCATTTTTTGTATTTTTAATATAATCCAAATACTAACCGCAACCGTAGTTTTCTTTCCGAATATTTTGACTGATTCTGTATAATAACGACCTGCAGCTGCTAGCCGAAAGAAACTAGATGAACACTGCTTAAAAAAGATCAACGTAAAAAATATGGAAGAAACCCATGTTCAGCAGTGAACATTTAAGGGCTGAAGAAAAAAGTTTAGTATTCTCAGCATTCGGTGTTGCTCTATCACCAAGTTTAACATTTCAGTAAAGATCTTGGTCTAGACAAAGTTCCTTATTATTTCCTTCATTGATAAGTTGTTGTCAGCCAATTCCAGATTAAACAAATACTCCATTATCTTCTCCGCCGCAGTGATTGTTTTTTATTTACAGTTTCTTTGCTCTTAATCAATGTTATGAGTGTATTTTGCGTTTTTTATAATTTCCTCCATTTTCTTCTTATAAAAGAGAAGTAAGTTTCTACTCTTGTCGTCTTCCAATCTTTTTAGTTTACTGTATTGAAGTATTTCCCCTTTCGACCTTAAACTAGGATTTCTCCTTAAATTTGTACCGGAAGTGTTTCTATTGTTAAGTCCGCCACTAGAGTTTTGACTTTTATTAACTCTTTTCTTCTTATAGTATTGTCCTCTTCTATGTTAACCTGACCTAACTCAATCAAATCGAAACCTAACTGAGTGCTACAACTACACCTGTAAGCAAATATATGTCCATACTGGGTTTGTCGTACTCACTTATTTTAGCTATTATTTAAATCAATTAAATTAATATACATTTCGTTATTAAGACCACTAATGCTACAAAATGTATACAGCAACTTGATCATTTTAAATAAACTTTGAAATTATTTCTTTTTTGTAAAAACCATGTGAATACGATTATGCAAAAAATAATATGCAATACTCGAATCGTTAATTGCTTCTTGACAAATAAGCACTTACCAACCTTGGCAATATACTATAATGTTTATATTTTAAAAATACTTTATTTGCCTTGTCTATTACTTGCAATAGAAAGAAGAAATTTTGAAGTAATCTCATTTTATTCATCACTTTAATTTTACAATATTAATTATCAAGAAAGAAATTATAATTTTAATCAATTTATAGCATAACACAAGAATAAATATTTAATACTTGGATAAAAACTAAAAAAACAAAATAAATATTTCTGTGAAACAAATAGAAATAAATTCCAAACTGGTTATTGACCAGAATAATAATACGTTGTGATTTATTTTCAATTTAGTTTGACGGAAATATTTAGAAAAAGACATATTAGTGATGGTGAACTTAATAGGAGGAAACCGTTTATAGTTGAATGCTTGCCTTAATGCTGTTATTTTATTATATGCTCATCATGAAAATATATATTTTATTTGTCACACGAATTATAAATGTAAATGGGCGTGAGAGAACAAACGTAGAAACACATAGTGAGAACATCAGGTGTTAAAATTTATTTCACAAGTATAAAAGAACATAGAGAATTCCTAGTTAGTTTCGCATTCAAAGCAAATTTTATTTCCACAATAATTCGATTGTTTCAAGAAAATCTCTCCTGAATACTTTATGAGCGAGCATCGTGTCATTCCTAATTCAGACATATCAATAAAAAATATTTCTAATTTTTCCATATAGCATGACTAAGCTATTTTTATTATCTAGCCAAATGATCATATAGTTCAGTTTACGGTTACAGATATTGAGTCTAGTCTCAAATTAATTCAATTGACCTTTACACATATATCTTCATTGCTTGATATAGTAACTGTCATACACAAACAACAAGTTATTCATGTGCAAATAAAAATCGTGACATGATAAAGATGCAACGCGGATCTACACTCATAATTATAAATAGCAAGAATTCCAGGTAAGACTAATAAATTTTGTTATGCACATGCAAGTTTTTAGCACGAAACTTGAAATATTTTAGTATTTTTGATTTGTCTAACAAATTAATATAGTGAACTCAATAGGAAAGCTATATATCTTCCCACGGATAATTTATTTTTACGAAAGTAATTTCAATCAAATACAAATACAATCGTTACATTTTAATCCTTTTTCCCATTAATTAAATTTCTATGAGTTATGCAAACTGTTAAAAAACATACAATTTAATTTCCAGTCATGAATTGAAAGTGCCAAGATGTAGTAAAAGTTTAATTAAATGGGCCGAAGTTGTTAAGATGTTAAAGTGTATCGGATAACACAATGTAATTTGACAAATGAAAGTTGGTAAATATAATTATATGGAAGTTGCATAGGATACATGTACTTGTAAATTAGTGTCGGTGATAATTACAAATATTTTAAAATTTGATAAGCGAAATCCGCACAATTTTTTTTCAGTTTTAATTAACACAATTTTAAATTGATATAAATATATACAAGACTCGCCACTAATAAAATAATTTGTAATAATTGGGTGTTATAATAATAATAATAATACATTTAACACCCAATTAAAACAAATTATGTTTTTTTTAAATGTAAATAGTTTTATTAATTAGATTAGTTACAATCAAATATTGTTATTAAAGCAACATTGATTATAACTTTTAAAAATCAGTCCAAACAATGATAACACATTTTGCTATATATACTTATTAGGAAGTAAGCTTTATTGGAAAACAGAATTTAGTAATCACCCCTATGCCACTGTCTTCCTGTTTGCGTGTTCGATCCTTGATTTAATTTAATGCGGAACCACTATAATATTGAACAAAATTGGTAATTTGTAAAGTGGCTGCACCTATCAATTTCCTTTATCATAAAACCTAATGAAAATGATTTTTGATTGAAGTTTTGATAGATGTGCATGTTGCAGGGGATATGACTATAAAGGGGCTTTCAAATGGGAGCGGTTCAATCTTTTGTGTGTACATGTGTAATGTTAAAATGCATTTATACGCAAGAAAATTAAAGAGGTGCGCCCTTAGGTCATTTACCTTTGCCGCCCTTCATAATACGTGTTTGCATATCAATTACACATTTTATCAAACTAGTAAATTTAAATTCGTTTTTATCAATTTTAAAAAGGCAGTTCAAGTTTCTAGTCACCAGAAAAAACTTTGAAAACGTTCCATGATAGAAAATTGTTAAACAATGTCAATTAACGCTTTTTCAAGATTTAACTTTCCATCATCTTATTTAAAATAGTCAGTAGTTTAAATCTTATCTTGCAAATATTATTCAGAGATTGTGGTTTGCAGACACCAGCCGTAGGCAAGTGTAGATAATCATCCGAATGAATAAGTCTAAGGAACTATCCAGTAATTATAAATTAATTCGTTTATGAACATTTTATTCTATGATAAAAAGCATATTGCTTTTTAAAAAAAGAAAAGTAAAATATCACAATCCAAAAAAATTAAAAAAGCTAACTTCTAAAAAAATTAACAAATTTATAAATAAAGCACCAAACGACATTTATCTTGCGACAAAGGTAAGAAATTTAAATAAGTTTTAAAACAGCAACAAAACAATTATAATTTTTTTTAAAGGTTACATTAATTATTGGCATTTTAGGAGCAGTCGAGCACAATAACTGCATTTAATAAAAATGAATGACATAGAAAAACACGAATCACATATTAGTTAATGCGGGAGAAGACATTACAACATTAAAAAAATCTCTGTAACAGAAGGGTATATTCATCCGCCCATAGATAATAAAATTGCTACTGTAAAAAAATATCTTCTGCCATAATTAGACCTACAACTGCCTTACTGAAACCTACTACATCCAGTACCTCTACGAAACCTTTTACAACTTGTACTTCTACTTCGACTAATTCAAGAATCATCAAAAAAAACTAAATTTAACAATAATGATACTACGTATCATATAAATAATTCAAATAATATTACATTTACAATAAATAATTACAAATAACTTAAATAAACATTGCCAATTTAATTTCAAAATATGTTTTATTTTTTGTGTATTTTTTGTATGTTTTAAGAAAAAAAATGTTTTTGTCATACGTCATGTGTAATGATAGACCTATACTTTTTATGGCATAATATTGAAATTATTGAAGAGTCCTAGATAAAGTTTTATTATGATCGCAGAACTTAAAAAAATAATTAATTTCCACCTCGAAACGCGTCTATGGATGTTTTTAGTTTAGAATATTTTTTCATAAATTTAATTTTTTAATAATTAAATTAATTTCCAGGTTAGAAAAACACAATTTTGTGTAGGTGATTTAGAAATTAAAATAATAAAATTTATCAATACTGGAAAATAGAAATTTCTTTGTATTTAACCTTTTTTATTAAACTATTTATTATCTACTAACATGCTGGTGATTGCATTCTTTATTATGCCATTGCTCTTAGGAAAATAAGTTTCTAGAATTACTACTAATATTAATAATCATTGTAATGTTGAAAAAATAACACAATCCAATTTCACACACAATTGTAAATATTGCAGACGCTACGTAAGCTGAAGATGAGCTGCTGGATAAACTCAATACGCATATAATATAATTAAAAAAATATAATAAGTCAAATTATTTATTTCATTCTATGAAATTTTGAAAGTTGGCACCAACATTATTGTGACTGTGCTCTTACATCCATAAAATGGGACAATGCGATTTTAATGTAGCAATTATCATTTATATAGCAACAATACCGTCGATCTCTATACTCATACATGCATGTAAACAAAATAAATTGCATTAATTTTCATAAAGACCAATTTGTTGAATATATGAAAGAATAATAACAATTTTAGAATTTCCTGAGCTGGAAATGTAAATAAATTATATAACTGTTATTGTCATAAAAAAAATATTGATGAGTAAAAAATTAACATAGATTTGTAAAAGATATTACAATGTATCAGATAACGCATGTATGTACTGACGACAAATAACATCCACTTTTGCTTAAATCATAGTTGTATGTAGTAATACAAGTGGGCGACTTGACTAGTTCCGTTCCACACCCATCCAGCAATCAGCATCTTTCTCGCACAGTTTAGTAGATAATTTGTACCCTGCAGAGCATAAACCACGTTATCTCGCATAATCTCAATACCAATTTGTTTTCTCGGTGCTGCTTAGACAGATAATCAAGCGATAAATTATCTATTTATTAAGTTATTATTCTATTAACAATTAATAGATATGCCATATCAATCAATAATTGAAATAACATAATTTGTTTTGTAATATTTTATAACTTAATTGGATTTATAAGCATTATATGTACATAAATAAAATTTCTGAGACAAACAAATCTCTACATCCAGATGATGCATATACATAGTGGATATACGCCGTAAACAGAGAAAAAGTTTGTTGTCCTTATCGTATATCTAATTGTATAGCGGACATTTAAAAGGCAACGGCGAAATACATGAAAAAGGAGCGGCTTAAGGGTGTGGGATGTTCTGAGAAATACATATTGCACAAGTGCATGGAGATAATTGGACAAAACCGCCCCATGGGACCTTCGTAGACGACAAGTGTTAGTTATAAAAGTATGTAATCTGATCACTCTGAAGAATGAATGCATATAAGCAATTAAAATTCACGGGTCACGATTTCCATTTGTTAAAAATGTAAATTAAAATTTAATAATTGTCTATGAAAGAATCAAGAGACCCGGGCAGGATAAGTGGAAATTAACACTTAATAGCGGAAGCTGTTAAATATTTCAGAATATATTTATGAATTTACGTGTTCTAAAGGTTTAAGCCTCGGTTTAAGCTATCTATGTATTCGTATTGAATTATTTATACAATTGTCGATGCATTTTCAAATAAATCAAACTGAGCTGTTGGATAAAATTTAATAGTTTAAGATTAAAATTTATTACTCACATATTTGATTAACAATTTAAAAAAATAACAATATTTTGTATTTACTAATTTAAATATTTCTATCTCCAAGCAAAAGAACCGAAAATTAATTTCAAAGTAATATTTAACAAAAAAAAAGTAGCCATGGCGAATGTTTCAAATGATAAAACCTCGAAGATATCAAAACTTGACTACATCATCACCCTACTTGTATCCTCTGCTTGACGATATTGTTTAATTGGTTAAATTTTATTATATTAAGGTTACATGCTTTCATGTCACGTCTTTTAATCAAAACATTGTTGTCGGGTAATTTCATTTAGAATAGTTCAAGTTTAAGCCACATTCACAAAGACAATACCAAAATCTTGTTTTCTACATTTAGATTCCTTGCCAAAACCCCAGTTTTTTTGTTCGGGATAAACATATTTTATTTTTTGTAAGCTCCATAAAAGCAAAAACATAATCGTAATCGGTTGCAAAACCAAAAGATGTCTTGAGATTTTAGTCAAATTTGCTGGTTAGTAGCACAATAAGTATACAGATTATAAAAATCTTTACAATAAAATGGTTTTTGTAGTGCAAATGCGGAAAAAGCATTTTCAAATTATTTTCAAACCAAAAATATTACCCGAAATAATTTTTCCAGCTTAAAACGCGATAGTAAATAATAATGTTGATAAAAAATATCCAATTATAAATCACAAGTTATATTACAGTGAAGTCAATTTCTATGTAAAAGCAATTTTTGATAAATTACATGTAAAGTTTTCTGCGCCGCATATTTGATAAAACGTATATGTTTCGCAATCTTTTTACTATTAATTTTATGTCAGAAATAAGGTTTCTGCATAATGTATAAAGACATTCTTCAATAAATAAATTTTCTGAGCAAATTTGGACAAATTTCACGTAATAAGTCAATATTTTTTACAATTTTTAATTAATTACTTACAATAAATAAATTCAAAATTTGAAAAAGTTGAAAGTCCATCACTTTTCCGACCTCTAGTTCAGTACCCATTTGATGTTTTTTTATGTAATATTACGTATGATGTTACACCTATTTTATATGTATGGATAATTTATTTAAAAAATGGCTGCAAAACATTTTCATTAATAAGTGAATACAAATATTTATTTATTTACGTATTTAAATTTATTTTATTATAGATATTTTGATAGATCAATCATAAATTCAGTCATTAGTTGATTAGAAGAAACGAACCTTAGTAATAGTTTGTAATATTAATTTATTTTTATTGTTTTTATTCAATTCATTTTAAAAGTACTACTGCGCGCATTTTTTAATGAATGTATGCAATAAATGAGATTTCTGAGGTATTTTTAAGAAATTCCAATCAATAAATTGGTTCATACAGCTTTTTATAAAGAATGCAAATAAGATTCCGAAAAAAAAGAGTAAAAAAAGTGTTTTTCAAATTTTTTGATAAATTTTACACTTTGTTATACAATATATAAGTTTCAGTATAAATTTCATACCGTAAATTGATTTCCTATGAAATTTTTAATAAATCTGCAATAAATGTTTTTTTGCAACAAATAAGATTGCGAATTTTAATTTAGAAATTTTCATATCAAAAGTATTTAGATATTATCTAAGTAAGCATTCTAAATTAATGGTTGATGTATAATAATAAATATATAATTAGTAATCATTAATCAATAGCCGGAAGTATATTTTGGCATAAATAAATATTGAGTAGTGACTGGAAAGATATAAGTTAATGACTTATAATATTCCATAGTGAAAATTCCTTATCAGATCGTACAATGACCGCTTTCCACAATAATTGCAAACAATAGGTTTTCAGCACGTGTATATATTTTTTTACAATAACTGTCTAATGCATGACATTTTAATATCAGAATCAAAAGGCTACATAGATTCTCACAATAATCCTAATCGACAAACATCCGTCCATAAAAAGCAATTTCGTAACATCTTCGTGCTTACAAACGCGAGCTTTGTACACCAAAAATAATTTTACGCAATAATTTTTCTATCAATTGTGCTCCAACGACCGTTTCATGAAAGAATTCCATTGATATTTACTTTTTCATCTCTTCCTGTTTTTTTTACTATCAACTTACTGTTATAATAACACCATCTAAGTGCTGTAAATCAATGAAGCAATGCGTAGGTAGATTGTATTTAGATGCACACTAGTAGTTAACTGAATGCAGTCATAATTGATCAGATTTTTATAATGCCATATTTTAGCATAGAAAATATGCAAAGAATAATATATATATATAAGCAACGTTTTAGTATAGCTCAAGTTTTCCTGAAAAAAGAGGCACGGACAAAAATTAATTAAAATTTACAGCAAGATAAACAATTTCAAAATTGATACATTTCTATAAATTTATGATTAATTAAATTATAAATTAAATTAGTTTGTTTTAAAGTCATTTTGAAAAATTAGCATACTGTTTTCAAAAGCAAAAACGTTCTTAGAAAACATTTACATTAAAGAATCAGAAGAATTTATTAAGAAAAGTAATTCTTAAAACTAAGATTACGTCATTTTATTGAGTATTTAAATGGATGATGAATAATCCGGTATTCATTTTTAAAAATTTATTTATTATTTTTAATAACAAATTGGCTATTTGCCAATAATTATTAATTCAAATATTTATGTCAAGCTTCAATAAAAATATCAAATCAATTAGTTTGACAAATTACTTATTTTGTTTATCTCTTCATGAACAATTCCCTTGTTTGTCAATTATAATTCCTCATTACTGATAAACAGAGATTATATATATAATAAGTAACCATTCAATTTATCACTATTGCAACAATCACAAGTCTGTAAACGCTTCTTGAGAAATATTGAAAAATGTTTTATTCATAAAAATAGTATTTTATTAATGAATGGTGGATTATTAAGCCATATTCGTCGCCTTTTATTAGCATTCTTATTTTTATAGGCTAATAAATGCAAATTAATGTGTTGTTATCTACTTGGAAAAAATTACTTAATTCACCTTAAATTGTTTCTCCACATTTCATTGTAAAAGTAAGTATAATGAAACTTATCAATACATAAGTACATTTCAAGGAATAAACATAAAATAAATTAATTGTAATCTCGAGATATAGATTTGGACTATAAAACACCTTGATATTAATATATAAAAAAATAAATAATTTGAAATTTTCAAGCCTGTAAGCATTGGTACAAATGTTATGTTAATTGCTATATAAACACAAGTTTATAAAATATTTATTACAATCCTAAATAAGCTAATAATACCTTGATGATGTATATAATCCTATATAACGTCCACACACGATTCACTAATGCAAACAAATTTTAAATTCCAATTAAAACATAACGACGCACTGAACACGTTTTGTAACGCAGCGCGATTCACGTACACACAGCACGATTATTTAATGCAAACTGAACGATTCGAGTTCATTTTCTGTGGGCTTGGGACTGCTGTGCAGCGAGCGAGTGGTGACGTATGGGTAGGGCAACGTGAGCGCTGGGTTCTTCATCGTGCTTCAGGCCGTCGACTTCAAAGCTTTTTTGCTTCGGATGCAGTCGATGACAAGCGAGTGTCAAAATCTTGTGAAGTAAATAAACACTGGGCATTCCCATAATTAATTTCTTAAAGGCAATGTACTTGCAGTGGCATGCATATTCTCTCACAAAATATGGTTAGAAATTTAAATTTTAAATCTTGAAGGTCTTCTTATAAAAACAGACTTTTATTATGTTTGTTTCATGTTTATTTCATGCTGTATGCAGGTTGATTGATTTTACAGCGCCAATTGAAAACGATAAAACAAAAGCGAAACACATGATCCGTAAACACAGGAATGTATGTATAATGAGTATAAAATTTTCTTTACGATTACGTAAAACATTTAAATAAAATTGATGCTATTTATTAGTTCTTATGTAATACATTTAGCAGTAAATCAACTACAGATGTCAAGAATTTAATTAAACATCAAAATATATTTTCAAAAACTCATGTTGCATGGAATACAAACAAAAATATTTCATTGAAATTAATATGTGCAACATGTTTATAATAACAGTATAGTAACAATAATATTAATATTATTAACCTATCCGTCTGTAGTGGTTCATATCGAACCATTAAACATTTAACAATATTTATTAGTTGACATTCAATAAAATGATTGCATTTGTTTCCTTAGTAGTAGTTATTCATATTTATATGTTGGCGTCAAAAACTAAATTACTGAAATACGTAAGTTCTTGCAATGACAAACAGTGAAATCCGACATTTCACGGTTTGGTTAGTGAAATAAAAGAATTATTTTTTGTATGTTAGCCGATTTTTAAAAGGTTGGATACTGTTAGTTAAGTAAATTAATTGTTGTTTGAGTTCCGGCGTTTGTCTACGAATAGCATTACCAGAACACCTAAAATCGAGAAATGAAGCTGAACAATTTTATATATTTTACTGTTTCCTTAGTCATTACAGTAAACGACGGCCTCCAACAATGCAAATAACTATGTTTGAGGTTTATTAAATATTTTGCGTTATAATGAGTAAATTTTGCGTACTAGAAACATTGTAATTTGTCTGCAAATATCTTAAAACTTTGTATCTACAGAATTGTGTTATTACCAAGATTTTGTACTACATATGTACTATGTGTTTCATATTGTAGCCAAAGTTATTTTTTACAGATGGTGTTAATAGCTAACAATATATGAGCATGTTTGTTGAAAATCCGTAAGCATTTATATTTACAATTTCTGCTACGTTTTTACTATTAGGATAACATGTAAAACAACTTATTTATGCACAAAAATTTCAAATGAACAGCATTTATATTTAAAATGCAAATAAAAAATAATAATTTTGTTGCAGTTTATAATTTTTTAGTTTTATGTTATCACACAATCAGTGATAATAATTTTGCAAATGAATTAACATCAATAAATTAATTGCTTTCAAACTGACTTCAATTAAATTAAAAAAAAAATAACAAACATTTGTTTTGGACTTTCAGTAAATATTTGTTAAAATTCTTAACAAGCCTTGTACTACGAGTAAATAATTCCGTAGACCTCAATATGTCTTGTACTTTGTTTAAACAATATTCATAAAAATATCTACAGAAAATGCAAAGATCTGCAGAACAACTTTGAGAAACATTAGCATTTATGGTTTTGGGGTCAGAACCATCAATTCTAACTATATTTCTTTAAGACTTGCAGATTTGTAATTTTAATTTATACAATAGAACTTGTTAATAAGATTAGTATGCCATATCTTTATAAATGAAATATCTAGAGTTACTGCAAGATTTTCTCAATGTTTGTCTAAAGCATAGTTTTATTTGTTACTAACATGTGTCTAAAAATTTGATGTTGAACGTTTTGATCAAAATCCATAATGAGTATTTGAGATTTTGTTTTATAAAGTTGATAATTTAGAAATAAATATACTTTTCAAAAAGTTTGGACAGATGCAACTGATGTTAATATAAGAATTTTTTTTAGGTATAATATAATACTTGCATTTTTAATTTTTTTAGCATTTTTTTTTTGTATGAGTATAATATACCTGATAAATTTCTAGTAGTTAATTTAAAAAAATATCTTTTAACAATTTGTTACCTAGTCAATTAGATTTATAATTTGATCACTAACTGGCATTGTAGGTACAACTAGAAAGATTTAAGGCCGCTAGCAACATTTTGCTTAAAGTTGGACAGTAGTCAAGTTTTACTTATATTTAAGCTTCAAAATATAATTTGTTGCATTACTGTATTTTAAGGTGCACTCACGTAAGATACAGACATATGTGGCAACGTTTGCTTTATCTGTCATTAGTTTTTGACAGCAGATAGAACAGACAACGTCTCATCAACTATTATAAAAATTAATAAATAATAACATTATAGCAGGCACAATTAAGATTAGTTAAATTGTTGTATTACAAAAAAAAATAAGTTGAAAATAAGAGTGCAAAAGATTTTTTTTTTTTATATTTTAATAACTTATGAAAATATTTGTAATTTTTGACTTTTTATAAATAGTGTGTTACGCATTTTTCAACAGTTTGTGGTGAATTTTGGTACTTTCTGACAATCTTTTTATACTGTATGACTAGATTTTGAATCTTACTGACAATATTTTGTTATTTTATATACATAATGTTTTATATACATACGTAATTATTATCCGCTGAGATAATTTAAGCCAATGTCGTAAAGATATTATATTTATGATGTAACAGAATCATAATAATATTTAATATTATTTTGATATTTTAAATGCCAAAAATTGCAATTGTAAACATTTTATAAATAAAATGTTGCAGTTTATGACCAGGTTTAGCTATTTTTATAAATAAAATTATAAATTTTTTAACAGTTACTGACTAAATTTTGGTGTTTTCTGACAACTTTTTGCATTTTTTAACATTTCATTTTTTTTTTGCATTTTTCAACAGTTTATGACTGAATTTTAGTGCTTTCTGACAATATTTTGATGTTATTAAGCCAGTTTTTAGTTTTTTCAACAATATGATGATATTTTATGGCTAGATTTTGCTATTTTTGACATTTTATTAAAAGAAATTTGCATATTTTAGCAGTCCGGCTTGTTTTTTGACATTTTGCATTTTTTGACAACTGCATAAAAAGAATTTTGAATTTTTCAACAGTTTATGGCTAGATTTTGGTGCTTTCTGACAATATTTTGATGTTGCAAAACCAGATTTTAGTTTTTTAACAATATGTTGATATTTTATAGCCAGATTTTGCTATTTTTGACATTTTATTGAAAGAATGTTGCACTTTTTAACAGCCTTTTGTAAGAATTTTGTTTATTTTAACAATATTATTGTTATTTTATAGCTATGTTTTGAAATTTTTAAAATTTTATTTCAGTTAGTATACTTTTTTAACAGTTTATTGCCGGATTTTGTTATATTTCACATTTATGAACAAAACTTACTTTTTAACCGTGTTTAGCCAGATTTTGAATCTTTTTTTGACTAAATAAAATCTTTAACAGTTGATTGTAATTATTTTATTATTAATATTATTATTATTATAATGTATTTTTAACAATTTATGCTCAAACTTTGGTTTTGTGATTAAAATTTTATAACTGGTTTTTTTAATTTTTGACTTTTTTAGCAGTTATCATTAGTTTATTACAGGATTTTGTTACTTTTTAACAATATTTTAATGTTCCAACAGCAAATTGTTTTGCTTTTATGAGTATTTATATTTAATAAAATTCGGCCAGGTTTTAGTGCTTTTTAACAATATTTTGATGTTTCAAAGTCGGATTTTATATAAAAAAATTGTTTTTGCATTACTTTCTGAGGAAATCTATAAAACTTACATTAATAAATTCCAGAGAATGCTATTGCATTTGTGATTCTAAATAAACAAAAAAAAATCTTTTGTAATTTATTTATAATAATGATGCAACTTTTTATAAATATATGTCTTGAAATTTATGATTAATTATTTCAAAGATTTTAATCATAAAAAACATTTAAAAATACATTTATTTGTTACACTTGAAATAGTGTGTAATACACTTTAAACCCAATTTATAAAAATTATAAAGTATATTTAATAATTTAGGTTACATTTTTTTTAAATGCTTAAACCAAACTTAAGGTTCGGCTTACACTAAGTTTCACTTAAATATTTTTACGTTTTACTTATACAAATATAAGCTTTACTTAGAAAAAATAAAGTATCACTTTAAGCAAAAAGGTGCAAGCGGCACTTAGAATAGAAAAGTTAGATGCAAATTAGTTTTTCTTAATAATTGATAATTTCTAAAAAAGTATTGAAGATTTTAAACTACCTTAAATTTAATTTTTTGTTTTATAAATTGTTATTTACAAAAAGTTGAGAAATATTATTAATTTTGTTTATGTCAATAATATTTTTTTAGATTGTATTAGATTGTTACAATGTCTGTTAGCTTTTTTATAATCCTAATTAATTTGATCGGAATGAATTAATAATTTTGTTAAATAGTTTTTGCTTTTTATTAATTGTCTGTACTGCCTGAATTTTGTATTAATAACATAAAAAAACAAAGTTTTTTATGATTTTTTTAACAGTTTTTGCTGCAATATGTGGATCCTCCAAATTTAAAATTTTGATTAAACATCAAAATCAAAATTATTAAAAAAATAATTACTTTTTTTGCGGTTTGGGTTTAGCAGTAATAGAAACTGATGTCAATAAAGTAATTGGTGAAAAATGAGAACTTTTTAAAGCATCCTCAACAGTAGTCTCTGAAATAGTTGAAAAATACAGATCTTAAAACTTTGGGGTTGTCTTGTTTGGACAACAGTGTATGCTTAATACAAAAATAGCTTTATCTGAAAGGTTTAGTTAGTTGTTAGTCTAAAATATACTTGTTGTTTGTAGATGTAGGCACAAACACCCTGTTATTTAACAAATAAATGTTCAAGATTAAAATCAAAATCTATAAAATTTAAACAATTGGATCATTATTGTTTACTTTAGCTTTAGTCAGAAAAAAGATATAGAGTTTTCTACCTGTATTTCTGTATGTTTAAGGTGCTGATAAATTATTTTTTTTCAACTACAAATATTAAAGAAATTAACTTTAAAGCTATAATTTAAGGGAACGTTGATTAAATTGGTTTCTGAAACAGACTATGCCTTGTGCCTATAATTTAATAAAAGTAATGTTTAACCTTGTGGGCGGTTTTGCTCTATAGATTAGAGTTACTTCCTCTCTACAATCTACGGTAGACTGAATTTCTTACTCATTAGACTCAGTTCTTAAAAGATTTGTACTTTTCAAATGATAAATAAATTAAATTATTTTTATTAACTGTTAGTATTATATTTATACAAATTAGCGGAGGTTGTTTTTATTAAATAATTTTAAAATAAATATTTAACCATATATTTTGAAAGTTCATTGCTTTTTTTATCAGTGATGTGTCAACAAGTATTTAATATAATTTTTTTATTTAGTATTTAGTTTTTATTTTATTTTATAACTTGCATTTTGATTTACTAATTACACACCACTAATAAAAGAAGCAATGCACTTAGAATAGTATAGAAAGTGTTATTTATTTTAGTTTGTAAAAATATTAACATATTGACATCTATTCATAAACACTTAGATTAGACAAATTTAATTTTTTATGTACTTTAAATGGTTTAAATAACTCTTCCAGTATAAGTAAACTCGGATTCTTTTAAATCCTGGTTTTAACTTTTGAAGTAGCTTCCACTGCAAATAAAGTAAACCTAAGAACACATACATACATACAATTTGACAACTCACACTAGGCTTTTAACGCGACTACCTAACCTAACTTAATCTTTAAACTTGTATAAGAATTTAACTACATACTACGTACATTTTGAAAAATATATTATAATTAAGCAACAAAGACCTAATCTAGTTAAGATAATTTTTTTGAATTTTAATATTTTTGTTTGAAGATGATTTTGAAATAGAAATTATGGTCTATAGATTTCCACGCTGTATATTATATAATAGAAAACATATTTTTTTTAGGCAACTGTTGCCTATTAATATACTTTCCTCTGATACAAAACAGCTGTATTACAATTAACGGTAATTTATTTTCTTTCTTTATTTTTCATTTTATTAGTCAAAGCATTAGTTTTTTTAATTTTCTACTATGCAATTGTTCATAAAATTTATTAATTATTAATTTAAAAGTAATCCGTTGACTTTGTTTACAACAAAACTCTACTAATCTAAATTAAAATAAATTAAAAGTTCTTAAGGTTCTGCAACGTTAGCAAATGACATTCCAAGTCATACTTTATAAATCTTAAATAACATGTAAGCAGTGTATATATAAGAAGTACAGAAGGAGATCAAATATAAATGTCGACAAGCTAAGGAAGAGTGGCTAAAAGAGAAATGTACTGAGATAGAAAAACTGCAGAAACTGCACAACTCTCATAACATGCATAAGAAAATAAAAGAGTTTACTGGAATTGGTCGAAAACAAAGATCGTACATTCTTACAAATGAGGAAAAAATCATTGTGCTGGATATTGAAGATCAACTGACACTATAGGAAGATTACGTCAAATCCCTTTTCAATGATCAAAGAAAAGAGATAACTACCAACAGTATGAATAACACTGGATCACCTATTTTAAACGAAGGAGTACAAACAGCAATAAAATCAACCAAAGATGGAAAAGCTCCTGGCCCTGACAATCTGCCTGCAGATGTACTTAAGATGATTGAAAAGCAACATTTAGATGCTATAACCTCCCTATTTGATAAGATCTATGAAACAGAAATAATACCACAAGAATGGCTTCATTCAACGTTTGTCACAATTCCTAAGAAGCATAATGCCAAAAAATGCAAAGAACACCGTACGATTAGCCTAATGAGCCACACTCTAAAGATCTTTCTCAAAGTCATCCACCGTAGGATTTACAAGAAACTGGAAAAAGGAATAGAAGATACCCAGTTTGGCTTTAGAAAAGGAGTTGGAACAAGAGAAGCCTTGTTTGCCTACAACGTCTTGATGCAGCGGTGTCTAGATGTCAACCAAAAGGTATACGCCTGTTTTATAGATTATAATAAAGCATTTGATAAAGTGAGACACAAACAACTAATAAAAGCACTTGAACAAAAAAACCTCGACACAAGGGATATACAAATAATAGTAAAACTGTACCTAAACCAAAGTGCTTCCGTTCGCGTCTAATCCAAACTAACAAAATCCGTTGAGATCAAGAGAGGAGTTAAACAAGGGTGTGTTCTTTCTTTATTTTTTTTTAACATCTATTCAGAGATCAAGAGAGGAGTCAGACAAGGGTGTGTTCTCTCTCCACTCCTCTTTAACATCTATTCAAAAGAAATCTACACCGAAGCCCTCGAAAAAGAGGACGGCGGAATACGTGTTAACGGCACCCCACTGAACAACTTGCGTTACGCTGACGATACAGTACTTCTTTCCGCAAACATACAAGTCCTTCAAAATATGCTGAATAACGTCGTCACAGTTAGTGGAGAATATTGGCTGACACTCAATGTTAAAAAGACCAAATACATGATTGCCTTGTGGAAGGCAAAAGGTTGGAAAGAGTCGAGAGGTATAACTATCTAGGTACAAACGTCGACAGCGCCGTGGAGTACTGCGCAGAAATAAGGATTTGCATTGAGAAAGCCCGTGCATCCTTTGTAAAGATTAAAAAACTTTGTAGTCGCGACTTAAGCCTGGAACTCAGAACTCGGATACTCAAATGTTACGTATTCCTAGTCCTTTTATATAGTGTGGAAGCTTGGACCCTCAACGTATTGTGAGATTCTGAGAGGATAATTATAATATAATTATAACATAATCTAAATAAATATTTGCTGGGAGATGGTGGAGTTCAGCATTATTGCAAAAGCAATTTGCTGTTCTTACACTCAACCTTAAAAAAAGTAACTAAAAATAATAACAATATATCATATAAAAAGAAATTAACACAAATTAAAATGAATGGTAAAAAATAATTAGTCTAACATAAATAAGAATTTTACCTAACTCAAATCTAAAACCTCGGATATTTTTTTGCTTAATTGACGGCTGTAAGTTATTGTACACATGCGCAATTTGATAACTAAAACTACCTTTATATTTTTCTTTCTTATGTTTAGGAATATCTAGGTCACAATTTTGGCGAGTGTTAATTCTGTGGACATCCCTTCGAAGCATTACTTTATTAAATAAGTATTTTGGAGTTTGAGTTTTAAGTATTTTATGATATGCAACAGCACTATGCATCTGTCTTCGTTTACACATGTTTAACCAGCCTGTGGGTTTTAATAGATGCGATACTCTTTGAAACTGTCGAACACCATGAATAAACTTCAAGCACGCATTTTGAATTTTTTGGATTCTGTTTTTTTCTGTAACATTAATGTTAGCTCCATATACTATATCACAATAGATTGCAAAACTTAAAACAGTTGCATCAGAAAGCATTGTTTTCACTTGCTTACTTAAAAATGACCTATATGGGTACAGTTGTTTTAACTTCATAAATGATAAGCTACAGATTTTAGAGATATGTTCAGAAAACTTCAGTTTAGAATCCATAATTACCCCAAGATTTCTAACGGAAGAACTTAACTCTATTGGCTGATTATCGATGCAGATGTTTATTCTATTAGATATACTCAATACTTGCTTATTAGTTCCAAATAAAATACCAATAGATTTTGTTGCATTAAGCGTTAGGGAATGGTCCGATGAATCTAGAAAAAGTGAATATAAATCACTATTAATCATCTGACAAGCATTATCTACTCTGTCAGTAAAAAATGACATATACATTTGAGTATCGTCTGCAAATCTATGTACTTTAGTGTGTTTAAGTTCTTTTAACATTGGTGCAGTATAAATAATGAACAACAAAGGACCTAAAATTGAACCTTGCGGCACCCCTTTATTAATTTTCACAATAGACGAAGAAATACCATCGATTTCAACTTGCTGACAACGTTCTTTCAAGTATGCTTTAATTAGATCTACAAATGCATAGCCAAATCAAAAGTACTTTAAAATACTTAAAAGCATAAGGTGATCTATATTATCAAATGCTTTAGTGTAGTCTAATAATATTGCTAATTGTTACCTTGTTTTCATCACATGCTTTAAGTATATCATCTGTCACATCTAAAAGAGCTGAAGCACAACTGTACCCTGTTCGGAATCCAGACTGCTTATCAAGCAATATGTTTAAAAGTTTAATATGTTCTTGCATTTGATTTGCGATTACTTTTTCCATTATTTTTGATAACACTGGTAATATGCTTATTGGACGCAGATCTTTAAAACTTTGAGGTTTTGCAATTTTAGGTATAGGTTTAACAATTGCTTCTTTCCACACAGTAGGGTAAACACTGTGTGATATACAAAAATTAATAATGTGAACTAAATACGGTAATATGTGCGGACAACATAGTTGCACCATTTTTATTGTTAGTTGATCTGCAACACAAGCATTACTTTTAATTGCAATAATTATTGAATTTATTGAATAAGTGTCAACAAGTTTTAATTTGCATAGACTATCATTTGAGAAACAATTAGTATCATAAAATGAACGGCGATTTAATACGCTTTGGCAGGTTGCATTAAAATTATTTTGATTGTTTGAATAATACTTGTTAAGTTTGTCTGGCTTATTTAATGACACTGGTATATTAATGCTTAGTTGAGTATTGTGAATGTCAAGAATTTGTAGTTTTTTCCAAATAACATTTGGATTTGTATTACTCAGCTGGTAGTTCAAATATGCTTTTTTTTTCATTGCGTATTGCTTGGGTAACATAATTTTTAAAAGTTTTGTACTCTTCAAAATGACATGCCATTTTAGTTTTTTTGTACTTTGTTTGGGATTTGTTTCGAATATCAATCATATCCAATATTGTATCGGTTATCCAGGGGGTATATTTCTTTTTAAATCTGGCTTGCTTTAATGGCGCATGATAATTAAACAAAGACAGAATGCACGCATTTAACCAATAAACTTTTTTGTCTATGGTATTCATTTGAAAAAGTTTTTGAAAGTCCATCAGCTTTAAATCTGTGTCAAAACTAACTTCATCAAAGTATTTAAACGACCTATATTGTTTTAATGGCGGAGAGATGATCAGTTTTTCTTGTGCGTAAATACAATATACTAATTCGTGATCAGAAACATTTAAGCTTAATGTACCTGAATCTGAAATATTGCACGAGTTTGTGGTTATAATGACATCCAACAAAGTTGAGGTTTGGTTAATTCGCGTTGCATCTACAATCCATTGCTTTAAATTATAACTACCAATAAGGTTGTTAAATAAAATTGTTGATATATCAGTTTTATTTAAAAGATTTATATTTATGTCGCCTACAATAAACAAAACATCACAATCTAAGATCATAGCATTTACAGAATCTTCTAACTCACTTAAAAAATAGTTTACATTAACATCGTGTGGTCTATAAACAACCCCAAACACATGTTTTTTATTATTAATTATTGTTTCAAACCAAAGTTGTTCAATTGTATCAGGTGAATTTATGATTTTATAAGTTAAATGATTGGCTACAAAAAATAATATCTGTTTAGGGCGGCAGTTTCCAAAATCAAAGTAGTAATGATGATAGCCAACCTCCGGAATAGAAACGGCACATGAAGAAGAAGAAGAAGTGTATATTAAATACTAAATAATGCTAAAGTCAAGCTTTATTAATTCTTCATCTAACATTTGTGCAAAAGAGCATTATTCAGCCAAACAGTTTATGCAAAACTACCGAATAATGTAGCCAATGGCACTTTAAAAAGTACAATTTTTAAACAAATGAGTTAATTAAATAAAAACTGCAACAAAATAAAAATTATTAGTTAAAGTTTAGCATTTCTAAAAAGTAACATTTTGCAAAAATATTTATAACAACTAGTAACTACATTCCTAGCTAGTATTTTTTTTTTGGTTTTTTGGCTATAAAAAAAATACTTTTCACATTTCACAATATTTTAAATATTTGTTGTAAAATGTTATTAATTTTTGCATTGAAATACTTAACAGATCGGAAAATTGTGGGTAAGTACAAAAGAGGTTTTTTTATGATATCTACTTAGCTATAAAAACAAATATTATATTGAACATTTTCTCATGTCAAGTTTTTATGACATTTTACAGTGTGATCTCTAAGTTTAGTTTCAATCGTTTAACATTTGTCATTTTATATCAGTTTAAAGAAACAAAAGTAAGTGATTTTGCAACTTAAACACAGAAACGTCATCAATTTTTATCAAAATTAAGCAACTTCTCAAAAATATCTATGAAAAAATGTGAATGAGAGTGTATGAAAAAATAACTAGTTCTATAGTCAAGTCAAATATCGGTGCAAGCAGTTTATTATCAAGTTGTAACAAAATAAGAATTTATGCAATGGGTTCTTACTACCACCTAAGAAGGCAAAAACGCATTTTTAAGGTAAAAGGTACTGAAATAGTAAATTAAGTTAAAAAAACTTTTGCAAATTTATTGCCAAAAAAAAACCAAAAAGGAAATATGAAGTATGAAAACTTGAACTGTGCTGCTTGCATATTTTGCAAAATTGTTAGAAAATTTTAAGCCATTGATCTTATGGTTTGTATACTTTATGTTACAAAACATTATTAATAAAAAATAATTTTGTTATCAGTAAATATCACAAACTACGTTGAAACGCAATCCGATAGTCTTAAAATAAACATGTTCTTAACAAACCCATCCGACTCAAAATATTTAATTACTAAAATAATGCAATCACGCATTGTTTTAACAAATACTTATTAGTACAAATGATTTTTGGTTGCTTTTCTTAGAATTTCTGTCGTGTATTGCTGTCACGAATTAATAGATGTAACAGTAAATAATTTAAAATATTCTGTAAGTACACTTTTTGTTAAAATATCTAACACAAAGCAAAAGTATTATGTTTGTTTCATATTTCTGAAAGCTTTTATAAAGTTTCTAAAAAATATATGAATATTTGTCTACTAAATATGTATTATATTAATTCAAGATTTTTTAGAACAGGGTGTTAGGTGTTGAAATTAACATTAAAAAATTAGAAAAAATTCATAGAAAAAGTTCAGTATTTAAATTTGCTTGTTTTTCAATAATATATTGAACATAGCTTTGCTACTACTGAATACAGGAAGTGACCTGCTTCAACTAAAACGGCACGGCGGCGGTTGAAAATCTAGTAACGTTGAGAAGGGATATATTGATAAACTAAGTAACAATAAAAATCAAATACAGACCAACATTTTACAATCTGTACAAAATAAAAAAAAAAGTTACAACAAAATTCAATTACGACTTATCTTAATCTGGAATAACATTAGTTAATAACAGAACCAATATGACATTGTTTACTTTAATTCAAAAGACTGTAAAACCACATAGTTTAGAATAATTGTTAAAAAGTAATAATTTACCAATATTTAAACTATAAGTAGTTTAATAATCCATAGTTTTGTCATTTTTAATTTAAAATAAAGTATTTGTTTACATTTTTTAGGAAGTTGTATAAGCTTGCTAACATTACCAAACTTGACTTAAAAATATGTTACTTTTGTCTATTAATATCAATTTACCTGCTTAGCAACAAGGCAGGTAATTTAATCTTTATGATATAAGTGATAATTAAAAACACTTCTAACTACGTTGGGTTGGTAAAATAACGCAATTTAATTGCTTAACGAGTAAAATTTTGTCACTAGTAAACAAAGTATCACAGGAAACTTAAAACGTTACTCAAATGTGACTTTTGACGTTTGATTTTGAATAAATTAAATACATGCTTATAAATATACGATACATGGCTTTATTTACGACTTTGATAGTTGTAACAGTTTGACTACAAACACGTTGTTATCAACTTAATATTGTAATTACTATTAAATTAAATATATGTATTCTAAATAGTTAAACGTTTAGCATACAGAAATACAATACAAAACGTGATTATTAGCTGCTATTATGGCTTTACTTGTTTACGTGTCTTGCCGTAATTGGCTTACCGTAAAATACTATAACAATATGAGACCGGTAGTTGTGTGTAATATTGTATTTTTTATACTAACTAATAACAATCCAGAAAGTGGCTTAGTTGGGTGAAGTGCTTTACTTGAAACGCGGCGCGGCGCAAATTTGTTGCAAGTTTAAACCCAAGTTTTAACAAAAAAACTTTTTAAGAAATTGGGAATTCTTAATTAATCTAATACATAATTAGTGTTCATGTAACCACAATTACATTTATTTTAACTGTCAGATTGACAAATATTTTACTCCGTGAAAATTACTAGTAAATAGAGAGTGTATAATCAAATAAAATTAGAAAAGGCAAGATCTGGTTTAAGAAAATATAGAAGAACAATAGTATGCTGCAACTCCTGCAAGATTTTTGATTTTTTTTAAGTGACTAAATTAATATGTAGAATTTGGATAAGTGGAAGAGCAGCAATAATGCTGAACTTTGTCTTTTTCATTTATTGTAATTATGTAATTAAATGATGAAATAAAGACATACCAATACTAATACTAATAATACTAATAATTTAATGAGAGGTGACCGCACCAGGTACTTAGCCTTGTCCGTATCTATAGTGTTTTCATTTCCTCAATTATCAGGTTTGGTAATATATATTTACAGGTACATATTCAAACACAGCATAGTGGTACACAAGCGTTAGACTTTAAATATTGGTCTTTAAAACAAAAACAATAACTATTTTGAAAACATTTGTTTAGTTTAAAATAATTTAATTGATAATCAAATATCAGTAGTTACATTGGAGAAACCGTTAAGTTTGCTGTTATCATTTGTAAAAGTGACAAAAACAACATTCTACAAATTTTTAACTAGCAAGCGTTGCCAAAAAAGCATTTTAAACTACTCATACTTACCAGCTTCTATGCAAAACGGTAAGTATACGCTGCCAATATAAACTACAAAAATATACAAAAATATACAAAAAACACATGCACAATTTTGTAAATCTATTGCTATGTGCTTGTGAGTTCACTTTTTACCGTTTTTTTTTGTAACATTTTGTATATTGAAAGCGTTTCCACTGATAACTATTTTTTAAAGTTTATTGTCATTTGGTACGGTTTAGGTCTAATAAAAGCATTCTTATTATTTTTGATAGCAAATACATTCTGTCACTGTTACCAGAAATGCTGCTCTTAGTAAATTATTGTTTGTTGTTTTGTGTCACGTAGATTATCAATTTACAAAGTTTCAAACAACTTTCCACACTCTTAGCTAGTGGCAGGTGCCAGTCAGTAGGAACCATTAAAGTGACGGGAGTTCTTTGAAATGCCAAAATGCTTGTTTACATCATCGTAGTGTCGCTTACAGTTGTCATTTCTACACTTATTATAATGATGATAAAAAAGCAAATTAAAATAAATATTTATATTTAATCAACCGAGTACTTAATAGTTGTGCTTTCGATTTGAGCAGTCATACTGAAGATTATGTTGCAATGAGTTTTTTAGTATGTATAATGTGCTATTAAATACCTGTAATCAAAAGCAGATTTAATATACACGCAACAATGTTGTTAGTAAAATTTTGTTAACAGTATCTTTAAGATAATTTTATTTTATTGATTTATGGATTTGATAATGTAAGTAATAGTGGTTTACTATTTTATTTTAATTAATTTGTAAATCATTCAAAGCATTTATGTTTATTTTATACATCACATTAATCAATGTTATAGACCATTAATTTCTGATTATCAATATAAAAGAGGACTTTATTTTACATTTTTTTATAAAGCACTATTATGTTAAATTAGTCTTTTTATACAATATTGTCTTCAGTTAGATATAATATTTATACAATATTGCTAGGCGGCAGTAAGTAGTTTGAAATAATTGTGTTGCTTCTATTCCACTACATCTATGGTTCAATTATTATAAGAGTTTTTGAGAATATACAGGTGTAACAAACTATTTATGAATGAAATAGTTTTTAACTTAATAACTATTTCATTCATAAATAGTTGTTTGCACAATAATTTAAGAAAAATATAATATAGAGTATAACGTGCACCTGTTCATTCATAATTATAATACAACCACGCATTAATTATCCTATTAATCAATGAACGATTATGTTTATATTTTTCTGTCTGTAAATACGTAAGTTCAAGTGTAGGTTTGGAACTTTCTGTTGATTTACATAGACCTATACCATCTGGACACCTACACACTACGTTATATTTTATTTTTCTTATATACCCAACCATATGGGATTTACTACACCTGAATGAAGCTTTCATAATGCTAAAACAAATTGGGGCGAAACCTTCGGAAGTATTAAAGTTTGGGCGTATGAATCCCACGATTTGTTGAGAAATGCAAAAAAATCAACATATGGCGTGTAAACACTTGTTTGTTATGTTTTTTTTATTGCATTAAAATAATCTGTTATGAGATAATATGTGTCGCGACCCATTAGTTTAAGTTTATTTAGAACAGCTTACTATTTTTTTTTCTATTCTAAGCAATTTCTTTATCTAGATTGGATGGGAGCCATGCGTTTATAAATCAAATAAACAAGATTAAAATGAGTATGCGGTTTGCAAAGTTAAGCATTTTTTTAAATATGTACAGTATAAATAAATAATAAGTGCGTTGTCTGCATTTTCTCATAAAAGTAGGCAAGTCATTGTGAGGATTTTTAAATGCGGGATGTAATTAGCAATAGTACATAAATTACATTTGTATATTAGTGCGCAGTATATTAAATTGTGCATTTAATTTAAGCACAATAACTAATTTCATACACTAGAGTCTAAAGTCGTTGCAGAATATAATAAAAAAAATATTATAATTTATTGTATTAATTTAATAATTATAACAATAAATATAATTAACATGTGATAAGAGCTAATATCAAATACATATATACAGTCAGTCATAAAAGTCTACATACACCCCTCAAAAACTCTCAAAAATTCCATAAATTTTATATTTGAAAAACATTTGTTTACTAAAATATTTTATAGTATATTTAACAACCTTAATACAAGTAATCTTCAAGAAAATTTTGATTATTTAAAAACAAAAAAATACAAAAGAAATTGCGCAACTGTCAAACACGGTGAAGGCTCAGTAATGGTTTGGGGATCTATGGCAGCTTCTGGCGTTGGAAATCTAGTTTTTATTGAAGGAATAATGGACCACAATTTATATTTAAAGATTTTGCAAGATAATTTGCAGATCTCCGTTGATTGTTAAGGATTATAAAACCAATTGGACTTTCAACAGAATAACGATCCAAAACATACTGCACGTGTTTATAAGGAATATTTGCTCTATAGAACGCCAAAACAGCTTTATTCTGCGCCCCAGTCGCCTAATCTCAACCTTATTGAACATATTTGAAATGAGCTAGAAAGAAAAATTTAAAAAGTTAATATAACAAATTGCAAAACTTTAAAAAATGCGTTTAGACAGGATTGGTGTGAAATAACTTCTGTTACAACAAAAAAATTAATTCAGCCTATGCCGAAGCGGTTGCAAGCAGGTCCAACAAAATATTAATATTGTGCAAATTTAGCGCTTTTTACTTTTTTTCTACATTAATTTAAATAAATTTCTAGTGTATGTAGATTTTTGTGAGCTGTTAAATTTCATTATTATTATTTTTTGTTATTTTTCTGTTTTCAAATAACCAAAATTTTATTGAAAATTACATGTACTGAGGTTGTAGAATGTACTATAAAATATTTTAATAAACAAGTATTTTTTTATATAGAATTTATCGAATTTTTGAGTGGTGTATGTAGACTTTTGTGACTGACTGTAGCTTTCAGATACTAGTATCAACACTTACTTTTAATTTATGTATATTAGTAACTCATAATATGATTACATGTTTAATGATAGTGAAAATATTTTTTTAAACAAATTTTACAATTATATTGATTGAGTCTAATGTCAATGTACTAATAATAACATGTTTGTTTGTAAAAATGTTTTGAAAATAGACATGTTTGACAGATATAAAATTAAATTTAAGAATCCGTCATTGTAATTCTCATATGAAAATCATCACACTTCTTTGCCAGACCATGTTTAAAAACTACATTAATTTACAGCACAAACTTAATATTGCAAAAAAATAAATGTTTATACAATAACTTATTATGAATTATGTTAACATAACACCTAAAAAAAAACAAGAACAAATAATAATGTTAATATAGAGAAAGAAGCACACAACAAAAAGTTTGAATATAGAGAAGTACATTCTGTACTCAATCTATTATTGAAACAATTTTTTAAATATTTTTTTTTAATACGACTACACTAAAATTAAGCCTATATAATATTTAACTCAAACAAAAAATAAAATGCTAAATCAAATATGGAAAATAGGCAAAATAAATTTTAGAACTGAAAAGCAACAAAAAACTTTAGGTGATAGAAAACACTAAAAATAAGTCTTAAGTATAGAAACTTTAAAATACAAAGTTATAGAAAAATACTCATAGTTAAAAAACTAAGCAAAAAATACCAGACTTTATACAGTAAGAAGAGTAAAATAGATATTTTTTTTTCTATTAACATTTGTCAAATAAGTATAAGCAGTTTAAAACTGTGTTAATGTTAAAATGCAATCCATAAACGTATATATGTATATATATATATATATATATATTTTTATTTAAATTTATTTTCGGATTATCCCGCGTTTTCTTTTTGAGTTGGACTCGACGTTTCGGCTGAATCTCATCAGCCATCATCATGAGATATTTATTATTAATATTTATTAATATACATCAATATGACATTGATATATAAACTAATTTTGTTGTCAAAGCTAACTTTCAAGAAACTTTATTGTGTGTAAAGTTTCTTTGTTTGACTTCTGGTAGTTGGTCTATTAATTGATCCTTCTACAGTCAAAACTTGTAAAGGAACTGGTTGTGATTTGGATGCTGTAATTAAATTAGTTGTTGTTGGTAAAGAAGCTGTTAGTGGTTTTTTTAAATTTAATTTAGTTGTTGCCAATGCTGTTTTCCAAGTAGATGGTAAACGTAAAGCATCATCTCTCTTATTGAGATTGTCTGGTCTTTTTTCAATTTCGATGGCTTCTCTAGTTATTCTAGTATGAAAATGATTAATTTTTGCTAAAATTTTAGTTCCTTCAAAGTTAATTTTGTGATGACTTGAATTTACATGTTCCGTTAAAGATGAAGTAGATTCATTTTTTTGAACTGCTCGAATATGTTCTTCTTTTCTTGTGCTAATTTTGCGGTTAGTTTGTCCAATATAAGATCTCGTACAATCTGCACATGGAATTTCGTACACGCCTTGACTTTCTAAAGGGATAATATCTTTTGGGCTTTTTAAAACTTGACTTATTTTTAAATTTGTATTGAAAACTGTTTTTATGTCGTATCTTTTTAATCCGAAAATAAATTTAAATAAAAATAATTATATCCGCGAAAATTTAAAAAATAACATATATATATATATATATATATATATATATATATATATATATATAAAGTATTTTAACTAATCAGCTACGCAAGTTAACTAGATTTTTTGTAAAACTAAACGTTTTTTTTTTCTAATTCTATAGCTTTTAGCAGTTATTTAGTCATTGTGAGCGTGAATGTTGGCAATTCTGTTATATAAAATTAGAAAACACTAGCATTCTTAACTTATAAAGTTCAAGGACAAGTTCAAATAATTCAGTTGTGAGTTTGACAATTCAATGCAACATAGAAAACAATGTAAAAACTTTACTGATATAAAAAAAGATACATTTTTAATCATTGATCATAATGTTTTTGTAGTAAAAAGTAAAAAAAAAAGAACTAATTTTATATATATAATAAAGCCAAACAGAAGTGTTAGGATAACAAAACTGCAAAGAAATGTAACAATATCCAAATATTGAAATCACAATTTGAAATCGCATAAACGTAAAACGTAATAACAAATCTAATCAATCTAATCATAAGATAAGATTAAATCAAACAATTACTATGTTTTTATATCACCATTCATTTCGTCACACTGTGACTGCAGTTTCGGCTGAACCTCAGCCTTCTTCAGACAATACATGAATACATGAATAAAGACATAACATAATCTAATAATGTCTTTTTAATATTTTTGTCATTTTAATTTGTTTTTTCTTATATATAAATATATACTGTTTCTTTATTAATGTATTTTTTATTTTTTAAATAGTAAGGTCTCTTACTATTTAAAAAATTGATAAAAAAATGTACAAACCAAAGAAAAAAAAAAAGAAAAGAAAAACAAAGTAGGTGTCAACACAATTATTGTTAAAAAAACTGCTATAAAGTAAACACGTGTTGCAAAAACTAGCAACATTCAATGCAAAAAAATGCAAAGCTGAGAAAATAAGAGTAAACTAAAAACGTTTACTAAAAATTGAAAAATCTTTTAAAAAAATTTAATTAGGGATTTTTGATCTGGGGTTTCAAAATATTGAAGTTAACGTAAAAAAGTAATAAAAACAATAAAGAATGATCTGCTACTTTTAATACAAAATAAACTCTAAACGGCAGAAATCCTAAGAGAATTGAAAATTATATAATAAAATAAATAAAACATTATAATAAAAATAAAAAAAGAGATTTAAAAAGCTAGCTGAAAAACTCTTTGTTAGAATGTAGCAAAGTGCAAACTTTACAAACAATTGCCACGCAGGTTGTTTAATAAAAAGTTAAAACGTACATGCTGTTAAAATAACAATTTGGACTTTGAAAAAACAAAAAACGACAGACAATATATGATAAAACTCTACGTCTAAAATGCGCTTAGTAAAAGTGCATTAAGGCAGCTGATCGTAGATTACTTAAAGAAAAAGAAATATAAGACAACCTAACAGCTATTATAGGTTCTTATCTGAAAAAGAAAAGAATTATATTACAAGCAGAGAACATAGCAAAAAGCGTCAAAGTAAGCAGTATTCCCACAGCATCAGTGCTAAATTGTAGAAAAGCTGATAAACATTGTTAACATTGAATTTTTGCGTGTACGGTAGTTACTTTGAGTGAGGCAGTTGGATACTTAAGACTCTAGTTTAACACCAAAGTAACGTTTGCCAAACATACCAGGAAGACAATCAAAAACATTCAAATGATGAACGTAAAAATTAATACTTAACAACCAAAAGTGGCTTGACAGATTCTATAAAGATTATTTTAAAGCATAAAGCATAAATAATATTTACATAACTACAAAAAACAAGCACTTACTGCCAGGAAGTTGATGACGTAAACTATACCTTGTTTATGTGTCTTAATTAGAATTAGATATGCGTACACAATGGTGTGTAAAATTATAAAAAAAAAATAAAGAGCAAAATAATCGACGTTGAAACTGACAACCTTTACATGCATTCAATTTTACCTTCTGTAAATAAAAAAAAATACAACATTTTCTAAAAACCGTCAATATTAGTCGTCATTAAGTCTAGCAGAAAGAGAATAAAACTTAATTAAAAACTTTCTTACAGTTTTAATCTGAACATTTACAGAAAATAGATTCTGCTAATTTATTTCATTTATAGTATGTGAGTTTTTTTAGTCTTTACGTGTCATGATTACATTTTGGGCAATGCATGTTTTATATAACAACACCTGCAACAAAAACTTTGAATTTGTATTTTATTTTGTAACCAACTGCAAAAAGCTAATTGTTGAAACAAATTGCTTGTCAAAAAAGCTTATACGCGTTAAATATAATAAAAATAACTTGGTTGGTCTTTAAAAACGTGCCATACTTGGTCAATGTTTAGTAAGAAATATATTTTGATTTTATTAAAGACAGCTTTCTCCATCCAAACTGTTCTTGTTGTTGCAGGACTTTTTATGGTTTTAATAGATTTTTTAAGACTATTTTACAAAGTGCGTAGATATTAATAAAAGTTTGTGTGTTTAGTACAAAACGTTGTGAAAATATTTTGTGATATATACGTCATGTTGCGCATGAGTTACTATAAACTATTATATACAAAAAATGCATATCATGTCTATTTTGTTGTTCATGAATTTGACCATTTTATACAAACAACACAAAGTTTTCATAAATTGTCAATTTTTTGCACTGCTATAGATTGCAGCACTTGCACAATATACTATTCTGGCTGCAACGGTAGTACACATTTTTTTTGATTCTATATATAATTCATATAAATACTTATAATATTGAATTAATAATAATAACTTAATAAAACCTATTATTTATTTTTATTAAAAAGTCAAGTTTTTTATTTTTTGAGATTTGTCAAGAAGCACTTACGGTTTGAGCATTGCATACTATTTTTCGTATAGTTTTAACAAATAAAATATATTTTAAAGTTTGTACAAAACAATTAAGTTGCTGCATAAATTTTGTAGCACCCGACAACTTAGTAACAAAACGCAAAATAAATTCTTCAAGTTAATAAAAATTAGCAAATATAAATTTAATTGAAGTAGATTGTTGTAAATAATAGCTAAGATGGGTGAGTGCAACACAATATGGATATTGAGGATGTCATTAATGTTTATTGAGGATGTCAACAATTAACTTCAACAAAATATGTGTGTACAATCTAAATGCAAATTTAGTAAATTGTTGATTGTTTCTCTTCTCTGTACCAAAGTTTCTTATATTGAAATAAAAAAATTTGGCTTCAAACGTTATCCAATTTCTCAAAAACATGTTTTTTTTTTGTATAAATCTAAGACGTCTTTCATCATATGAAAAACTGTATTCAAATACATTTGGAACAATTCTAATCTTTCTATTATAATTATTTATGACTTTAACATTTATGTTAAAGTTGTAGATTTAAAAACTTTCTGTTAGTAAAAATAACTAACCAAATTTAACCAATTTATTTAACAGAAGTTTCAATCTTAATGGTAAATACAGTACTACTAGTTTAACAGGTTGTTAAGGTGCTAACAGTCTATTAATAATATAATATATATTATAATAATTTTATTTCAGAATTTAATATTTACCCAAAGTAAGTCTTCAGTCATATTAAATTAACAAAGGTTGTATTAAAAAAATAAGTAAATTAAAAAATATATTTTTTGGACAAATATGCTTTTACGTTACTCACCGATTCTAGATAGAAATTTATTAAACTATTATATCTGCAGTTGCAGTAATTGTGTACAAGAAAGTATAACAACTTAATGCTATTAGAAAGACACTTTTGATTTTAAAATAAAAATTGTAGAAAAAACTAACGTAATGAATAAATAAGAAATAGATGTTTAAAAATTAATAATTTCTATTGGCTAAATAATCTAAAAAAAAAATATTTATATTTGACATTTTATTATTTTATTTATTTGCCAGTACTTATTCAGTAAAATATTACAGGTCTCAAAAATTACTGAACTTTGGCCCATTGGAATTCGTTTTGCTATATTATTTTCTTGATTTGTAAATAGCACTTACTGAATTTGTTACTTACAGGAGTTTTATATATAAACATTTAATCAAATTAATTCTACTAAACTATTAAATTACATATAATTGATGGTTGTGACCTCTACTAAGTGATAATTCATAACTTATTTTATCTGTAAAAGGCTTTAGTAAAGCCGAAACTAGTAATAATTCGTAAGAATAAATTTGTGATAAAAAACATAGTAAAATGTTTTATTATTTTATTAAATTACATGTGCGGTAAGTAATTTTATAGAAAGAAGTATATTTTCAAAAACGTGGACAATGGTAATTAATTATAACTGTGCAGAAAAGACTTTTAGTATTTTTTTAGAAAAGTTTATAAATTATTTAAATCAATTTTTAACTCGAGAAAACTAACAACTACACTACACACAGCTCTCTAATAAATATCCTGTTTTAAATTTTCCAACAAGAGCAAATTTATAAAATATGCATTTTAAATGCAAAACTGTTATCTAATGACTACTACATCCAAAACTCAAATATTAAACTATTCCAACTTCTATTTTACTTCAAGGATATGAAAGCAATAAACTTGTGTAACGCATTCAAAACATTTTATAGAACTATAGCACCAAAGCTTATAAAAAGTAACTTTAGGGATAGTTCTTCGAAAGTCAACAAACATATTAAAATTAAAATAATTGATTTTTTAGCCCCGTTACATAAATAAATATAATTCAAATGTTTTATAAACAAAATAACTCAAATGCCGATAGAGACAATACTCACTGAGCTATTAAAGAGGCGGTTATTTGAGTATTATAAATAGTTCAAGTATTTTTTTATTACAACTGCTTTTTGAAATTGGGTTTTTGCAACGTGTAGAGAATGAAACTTTTAGTGTCATAAAATATATAAAAATCCAAAATCTTTAAATCTTGAAATTAAATTGTAAATTTTTTGTCAAAATATTTGCTTAAACTTTAAATTACTTTATTACACTCCAACGTAGTAGATTTTTTATTGAGGTATAAGTTATTTTTCTAAAATAACAATTAATATAGTTTTGTATGATAAAATGTGTAATTTGTCAAGTAAAAAAATATTTTATTTTACTAATTTTTAACTAAATTTGTTGAATTATATTAACTTAAACATTTGACCAATTTTTAAAAACAAGGTTTTCTAAGTGCTCTTAATCAACTTTGATACAATTTTTAATTTTGAATGCAAAATAGTGCATGACCCGGAAAAGCAAACCTTCATCTACTCCTGTATTTAATTTTTTTTTTAATTGTAGATTTTTCATAAAATTTCTAGATGTATGAGCTGTTTCTTAATTTAGTTGGAATAACATAGCACTATTTCGTAATCTTTGTCTAATTAATTCAGGGATAAGAAACTTTGTAGAAGAGTTTTCATTTAAAAAAGTAAGGATGATACCAAATGGTTGTATGGCTCACTAAACAACAAAAAAACAAAAATTTTAACTTTGCTTTTTTATCTTGATTGCTAAAGTGCTGTGCTACTTGGTGTTTGTAAACATATTTTTTTAAAAATCATTATAAAGGATTTTGTAAAGCTCGTGATTGTTCATTAACAGAGCTGTTAGGACAAAGCATTCACTTGTTCAATATTTGCAGGCTTCTTCTATCAACCCAGTTCTAATGTAGATTTCTACGGAAAACACACAATGTTGCACTGAATAATCCACACTATTGCACAAATGTTTAGTTTTGTATAATAGTTGTTGTTCATTTGTTTTGAGACGTTTGCTCAATCAAATGTAATTCTAAATTCTACTTAACTTAACTTTCTAAAGGAAAACATAATCACATATTTTGTTTACATTTAAATCGCATATCAAAATGGATGGTCTAATATTGAGAATCCTGTATAACTAACAAAAGAACGTTACTAGTCTTCTTAGACTGATACGCCAAAAATCTAAACTAACCTGTATAACTAACAAATCTGTCGTGGCAAACAAATGTAGTATCAAATAAAAAATAATAAAACAATTTACTATGTTTTTTATCACAAATTTAATCTTACGATTACATTACTAGTTTTGGTTCTACTAGAGATAAAATAAGTATAATATATATATAACTTATTTCACTGAAACTTTATTTTGATTCTATGTTTCATATTTGATATTTGTAGTTTAACACGGTTTAAATGTATAAATATATATTCGTAATGGCAGAAAGAGAACCTTTTCATAACAAGAAACATTTACTCTAAATTGCAGCTATGCTGCTTTTATATTTAAAGAACTAATCAAATAGGAACATTATTTACCGGACCGGACCCCATATAAAACATATAATTTGATAAACATCCAGAATATATTGTACATAACAACAAAATAACTGCTTTTTTAAAACTTGTTACAATTTAGAGGCCGTATCTACTTTTCCATGTATGGCGTACTTAATCTATATTAAAAACATTTAAAATTATATAAAATCATTAAATTTTATAATAAAATGTTAATAAACAGACTTCTTTACTCCAACAAGGTCAAATATTTATACAACTTTAATTCTATTATAATACCTAGAACTACGGACAAAATTGTTTTGATTTCTTCAAAACCGTCACTACGCAATATGGCATGGGTCAACGTCGAAGGACCAAGCGGCATAAACTATTGATGTACTTTATTAAAAGTCATGTCATTAAAATTGTTATTATTAAATTTATTTAAAAATATAATTTAAAAAGTTTAATACAAATATAATCTAAAATGAATAAGTGATTGACATGTTTATGTATTCATTTTCATTTAGTAAACAACATAAAAACAATGTTTCACTACTATTCGCGCTCATTAGTATAAATATATACTTAACTAATTTCATATGTCTAGTACTATTTACATAATGAAAGTGTATATAATGATAATTAAAATCATAACTTTATAGTCGTCTGCTTGTATTACACATACGTAATCAAATCGTAAAAGATTCCATTATGGTAAGCATTAGCATAATGATTTAGTTTTGAATATACCGAATAACACATTCACCTCGAACACTAGCAGTTGCTTAAAATTAATTAATCGAGTTAAATTGAACACTGTTGATTACTGCTATAAGCACTATCCTCAATTAAAAGAATAGAGATAAAATATCATTTAATACAATAATAAAGATGATAATTAATGGTTGCAGTAAAAAGTTCGGAAACTGTTTGATTTCTTTAAAAATATGATCCAATTAATGCTCCATCATTTATAATTAAATCATTAAAATAGTAACGTGTATTTTTTTATCAAATTAAGTGATAATTAATTAGTTTGTATGTTTTGTTGAGGTAAAACCTTTATGGCAAAACCCGCAAAATATATTCAATTAAAGTTACGTCAATAAATTATTATTATTTTAAATGTGAACATCAAACAAAATTTATAAATTTAAAAAATTTAAAATAACAATAACTTATTTTATTTTTTATGAATTGGCTTATTCAATCAATACTTATAAAACATATTCAATTAAATTAATTGACAGACGTATTGACATTTAGCAAAAGGTGCGCCGCTTCCAATGTGCGAATATGAAACCACAAACAGGAAATTCGACCCTTATGCCGGAAGACTACTTTGTGGCATACACACAATTTTTTGGTAAATTTTGAATGCATCTGTTTCCATATTGCATTTACAAAAGATGTTATAACTTCCTCAGTTTACAGAAGCCCAGATACTGAAATAGAATTCAATTAACAACAGTTGTGGCATGATTCGAAAGCGGTTTTGTGTTTATTAAAAGATAATTAAAATAATTTTTATTTTTACATATTTTGGTTTAAATATAGTAAGATAGATTAGATTATAAGATTACAAACTATAAAATAAATATTATTCATTAAATATTGTAAAGCAAACCATATCTAAATATAACGTTATATTAAGGAGTAAGCCATAAAAACTGTAGCACAAATTACATCCACAAATAAACTTGCCAGAAAGGGTTGCAGGCTTTATTGTTTAACAGTCGAGTAAGACCGCACACATTTCTTCCAAAAATAACCATCGTTTGTAATAAAGGGGTTTGATTCGCAAGAAAAAATTGTTTGTATGAAACAGATGCTTTAAATATGGGGATTGTTATTTTAAACGTGGATGTTTAATAGTAAAAGAATCATAATCTGATATCTGCCAAAACACTATTCAATAACTTTACTTATTTAATTAATTATATGACGCTTTTTACTTTATTTACATGTATTGTATATTGTATATTGTATATATCTTATTAAAATTAAAAAAAAAAAAAATAAGCTAAATTGTGTGAATAACGTTATTAAATTTTAATTGAATTATATTATTGGTATATGATATAACTGTCCTAAGTTATAATAAAAATATTGAATTAAAACATCATTGTTTTATTTTGTACGATTTATATTTTTTACAATAAATATAATCAAATGACGCAGTTTGAACAAAGCGATTGGTTTTATATGCAGACTATTTATTAGTTGTAATTACTATTTAAGTAAATGATAAATGTTTCAAATGATCTATGATAGATGAATTTTTGTTTTAATTATTTATGTTTTAATATTTTATTTTTTATTTTATTTTAATGTTATAGCCAGTGGTTTGTGTAAAAAAATAGTATTTTATTTCTTTGGTGCAATCTTCTGAAAAGTTTTGTCCGATCTATCTTGACAAGGTTAAATGACAGCTTCAAGTAATAATCTTTCATAAAGATGCGTAAACTAGTTATTAATTTAAATTATTTTTCTAAAATTTTGAGTTAATTTTGAGCTATATTTCAGTTCAAGGTTGAAGATAATGAAAAAAGTGTAGTCCCGTAAGTTTTGGTGAGTTATATAAAAATATTGTCCATGTGTTCCTGGGTCTCAATAAAAATAAGGAAGCTATTTTAAGTAGCAATAATTGCAATTGTTCAAAACTTGTGAAGTATTGGCCTCATAGATATCAAGACTGTTATTTTTATAGCGTTTGTGGTCAAAGTTACTTTGATTACAATGTAAGTACAGCATTTTAATACAAACGGAACAGTTGTAAGAGCTGAGTTAACATTTAAGATGACGAGTATTTCCAGATATTTAAAAAAAAACTATGGTTTTTAATCTAAAACTTTATAATCTTAGATGTTACTGATTTAGGTCTTACAACGCAAATCAAGCTTGCTAATTATTTATGCAATTAATTATTAATTAAATAAAATATATTTGACAATTGAAACAATTTTATATGCACTCAATTCTTATTTATTTAGAAACCTGAGAAAACGCAGAATTTTAAAACCAATGTGAAGACACTAACAAACCCCAGTTCCCACCAACAAAACTAGAGTGACAAAAAATGTGTTTGCTCATTTATTATTAAATTTATAATTTTTGGTAATTAATAAGCAAGCAAATGCATTATCAGTCAACCTAGTTGGTGTAGTTTGTTGATGTTTTCACATCGGTAATTTTAAAACATCCTTTTTTACGTTGCAAGTTTTGAAAAACAATGTCGAATACACTTAAATAAAATGAGTTTGAAAGAGAAAATTTGCTGATCCATGCCAAGACACTGTGTGCTAAAACTGTGAATATAGCTGCTTACAAGGGTTGCTATTTATGTACTGAAAATAAACAATAATTGGGGTGTAAAAACTTTTTAGTTTTTTTTTTAAATATTTTTTTTTTAAATCTAAATATTTTTGAATTTAATTAAACTAACTGGCATAGCAGTGTTTCCGCTTTAAAGTAGGTTTTTCCAAAACATGGTTTTTGAATGCATTAACAGCGTTGTTCACGTAGTTTATTCTTTATTTAAAAGAACAAATCTGTTCTAAACAAAACTGTATGAATGCTCAAATAGCCAGTTGTTTGAACCAATGTGTAAGCTTGCATTGTCATGATGGAGAATGGTCCTACGTAGGCGGTTCGTTTTCTTTAATTCACTGACAACTTCTAGCAAAGAAATGGCTGCGTGCCATTCAGAATTGATTTTTTATCATTGTTTTAAAAGTACGCTTGTTACATGATTATTTAACCACACATACAGGCCGCCATTTGCTTTAAAGTGCTGCAAACATAAACAATTTTTGCTCGATTTAGCTTATTTTAAAAGACCCATACAGTCAACTGCTGTTTAGTTTTGAGTTCATAACAATTAATCTAAAATTTATTAATGTGTAAATGTTATACAATTCTTTAACTAATTCTTTGCACAATTGTGCGGAACCCAATGCAAACAAATCTTTTTGGCGGTTAAATGCAATTTCTTATATATACTTGTCATAATAATGCCTAGAGATGCCTCAATCTCACAATAAGCCATATGAGAATCTTGTATTATCAGTTCGTACACAACATTAATGTTTTCTAGCTTATCAACCGGTTTTAAACAATCTTTTTTAAATTTGTCTGCCAGGGAAGTACGGCCACGTTTAATTTTACTAAATCATCCGTATAGTGTGGCTTTGGATGATGCTTTATCACTAAAAATTGCAGTAAATTGATCAGCACACTGTTGTTGAAATAATCCACGTCAAAAATTACGTCTGTATGGCAAAACGTTTTGATTACGTATACTGTTTTTTAAAGTTTTCGATAGTGCAATCGGATTGCACCTAGAAACAACGGTGTTGTCTATTCTCAATACATAAATAGACAGTATATAATAAACTGCACAGGAAAAACCTTAGTTAAGAAAAAAACTTGACAAAAAATACAAGCATGGTTGATTGGTTAGACATTGTAGAGAAAAATATGGGTTTAGAATCTGGTTACATACAAAAAAGTTGGAGATTGCAGTGAATAATTAAAATATGATCAACTTAAAATTCAAATTACAAACAGATATGATCAACTAAAAATTCAAATTACAAACTAAATTAAATGCTGAAACTGAACTAGAAAAAAGAAGGTTGCAGGTTTTTCAACAAACGTAGCAGTAAATAACAAAAAAATTACTAATGTGTTTTGTACACCACAAACAAACAACCAGGCAACAACAAGCAAAATTCAAATTAATGAAATAATGCAATTGAAATAGAACTCAAAAGTCTACACAAAAATTAAACTTAGAAATAAATAAAAAGACCAAGCAACTGCAAAACCATTAAAACAAGCTGAGTTTTTAAGCTGAAGTGTGATAAAGATGAAAATGTTTTACAATATAAAGCCAAAATGAATACAAAATTTTAACAGTTTAAGTTTAAGAGTTTCTCAAATGTAAAATTTATGCACCGGTGGCAAAGATGACAATCAAAAGAACATTTATAGCAATAGCAATATAAATGAAAAATACACCAAATGGATGTAAAAAAAGCATTTATGTATAGAGACACCCAAAAGAAAGTTTACTTGAAACTACACAAAAAGTAGAAATTAATGAAAAAACGTATTCAAATTGCTAAAATCTATTTATGTACTAAAAAAAGTGTTGTGACAAAAAAAATTGATAAAACAATAAAAAGTAAGGGTACAGCAAAACAACTCACAATGATATTGTTTGTACTGCTTTATGTAATTTTGATTTAACTCACAAAGGTTTTTAAATATTGAAATTAATTGATTTGTACGTGCCTAAGAGTTAAGAATGATTATAAGTTTCTAAGATGGTTATTTGAAATAATAGTAATTAAAAAAAAAAACAAAAAAATTATTAAAAAAAAAAACAAATGCAACAAAACGTATTATAAGATTATGTAATATAGTCATTACTCATTAGCAATGTCAAAAAAATTAATAAATAATAGTCCAAAATATTTTTGAAAATACATTAATAGATTACAATAAACAATAATATTCTAGGTTGTATACATTTATATACTGCCAATAATGGTTGCAATATAGTTCAGTTTATTTACATTTTTAAAGTGTTTTGAAAACTCTTATACACAAAACAAAATGTTTGTTAATATTAAAAAGTGCAAACATAATCAATTTAGTAAAAGCCATATACGTTTGCTATTTAATTATAAAATGTTCAATTCTACTTTAAACCATATTTTTCAAATCCAAGATATGAGAAACATATTTGACAGTGGTTTGCATTTATAGATTTATAAAAAGATACGGCAATAATAATTTTTTGTTTTTTTATGCGACCACATTTGGAATACGAGGCATCAGTATGGACAACGCTATATCAAGTGCATATTAATAAATTGCAAAAATATAAGATAAGATATGCTACTTTTAAAATAAAAATATTGTACAAGAAACAATTAGTTTATCAAAACAAATATGTGATATAATCACAATAACTTATTATTTTACCCAAGTTACTAGAAAAACTTCACTTAAATATACCAGCCAAAAATTCAAAAAAATATGTTTTAAGTATATAGTTTCAACGCACAAATTTGAAACCAACCATCTAATCACTCGAATGACAGCAAACTTTTTCACAAACTTAAACAAAAAAATGATGGGATAAGTCGTTTCTCCGCAATTAATTAGTAAAAACTGGAGTTTATATTTAGATTTTTATTAATTTTTTATTTGTTAAATATAACTGCAAATCTTTAACCCAAAAAATTAAAGCATAGAATAATGTATGTAGTTCAACATGATCGTTTGGATATTGAGTTGGTTGGCGCATAAAAACTAATTTTAATTTAAAAACAACGCTGTATGTCAATACTTTTCTAGAGAAAAAGATTCACCGATATTCTCGTAGATGTGTTAAGAGTTTAGTATGTAATGTTTACTAATAATATTTTTCTATAACAATACTACTAGCGGTACCTCATCAGGACGCGGCGACTAAACTCGGCAATTATCTAGCTTTAACAATGATATTGATGTATTTAATTGCGACATTAATTATATAAAAAAAGTTTTAATCCAAGTTATTTTTTTAGTTGATTTATGAAATTTTTAATCTAATAAACTTTCTAAATAATATTATGTATGTATGTGTGTATGTATATACATTCTTTAGTAGTATACCAATAAATTGTAATTATAGTATGCCAATAGATATACTGTCTTTACGACATAGGCTTATATTATCTCAACTACCTGAAACTCAACGTAGTATTCAAAGGGAAAAATATTGTATGATTATATAATATTTTTACAATGGAATACCGAGGTGTTTTAAGCCATTTAAGGTATATAATACAAACATAATTGCCGCTTCAAGGCAATTGATAATAAAATAAACTGCTCAGAAAATTTAAGCCCATGTTGTAAAGTTTTTCTATATCTAGCGGTATACTATACTTGAAACCCGAGGTAATACTTAAGGGTAAAAATATTATATAAATATACAATATTTTCTAGGTGTTATAAGCTATTTATGGTATATAATACAAACATAATTGTCTCCCCAAGGCAATCAGTAATAAAGTAATCCGCTGAGATAATTCCAGCCCATGTCGTAAAGACACTATATGTATGGGCATACTATACTACTTATATATTATATATTTGTATCATTTTTATTTTTAATTAATTTTGTAGTTGGCAGTATTAATAAAAAAATAGACTATAATTAGTTGATTTATAAGCTAAAAAAAATATCAATTTGCATATTAAACTAATTAGAAATGTGGCTATTTAAACATACAATATGTATACGTAATTAGTTACTTGGCAATATGTATGCCTTAAAAACACAAACAAATCCTTTACTTAATCTATAAATAATTACATTCTAAATCTCTAATCTCGTTTAATCTGTTTTGTAAATATAACTAAAACCTACAGCACTTATTAGATTTGTCATTTTAATATAAAAAAAGATATATACATTACGGAACAGCTTACATACGAAAACAACAGCATATTCTATGAAGCAAGAAAACTAAAAAAGCAAGGTTACAAATGGGTCTGGTATAAAGAAGGAAGGATACTCGTAAGAAAAACAGAAGAAGACAAGCCAATAGTGATACATGGAATTGAACATGTCAAGGAACTGATAAACAAAGAAGAACATTAAAAAAAAAAAAAATTATATATATATACAACAATAACTAAAATGGACAAACTAAAAATATACCTACACAACGCAAGAAGCATAAGAAATAAATTTGATGAAATACTAACAATACCAAAAGTATACAAAGCAGATATCATAGTATTAAATGAAACATGGATATATACAAACGAAGAAAAATACTTTCAAATTCCAAATTACACAGCAATATTTAATAATAGAGCAATGAAAGGTGGAGGTATTGCAATATATATAAAAAACGGAATAGCAACAACAGTACAAGAAAGTCGAACAGAAAAAAATACGGAAATATTAACAATAAAACTTAATAAAACCAATATACATTTAACAGCAATATATAAACCGCAGACAGCAAAATACGATGACTTTTTAACAGTTATAGACAAAATAACAAAAACCAGTACTAAAAATATAATACTAGGCGACATGAACATAAATTTAAGAGACAATAACAATATAACTAACAACTACAGAAATATAATTGTAGAAAATGGTCACTATATTTTAAATAAAATAAACGAAGAAGGAGTAACAAGAAATAACGCAGATAAACCTGGAACAATTATAGATCACGTTATTACAAACATAAAAGATAACAACAGCAAAATAAAAGTAAAAAAACTAACATTATCAGATCATAATGCGATAATTACGGAATGGAACATAATGTGTAAAGAAACAAAATATGAAAAAGTTCAAAAAAATAAAATAAACTACGATAAAATTAAGAAAGAATTTGAAATCATAGATAATAAAACAGTAACTGATTTTGACACTCTAACAACAATATTACAAAACACAATAAAAAGAAATACAAAAGTAACGGAAATAAAAAGAAAAGAAAACAATGAGTGGATAAATATGGAAATAATAACAATGATAAAAGATAGAAACAAAACACAAGAGAGATACATCAAAAATCCAAACAATGATGTCATTAGAAAAATATTAAAAGAAAAGAAAAAGGAAGTAGAGGATAAAATTAAGGAAAGAAAAGAAAATTACTACAAAAACAAAATAAAAAATGCAAATGGAAATCAAGCTAAACAATGGTCGGAAATAAATAGTATGCTAAACAAAACAAAGAAAAAAACAAAACAAGAAATAACAGAAATTATAACACACGGACAAAAAAAAACAAATAAAATTGACATAGCGAACGAACTGAACAACTACTTTGCAACAGTAGGAAAAAACTTGGCAAACAAAATTAAGAAGAATGATAGCAGGGAAACAATAACAACCGTAAGAATAGAAGAAGAAGCTATGTTTGACGAAACAACAGAAGAAGAGATAGAAAATATAATCATACAACTAAAAACAAGAAGCGCCCCAGGAGAAGATCAAATAACTCATGATGTAATAAAAGCTATAAAAAAAGAAATAGCACCAATACTGAAAAAATTAATAAATAAAATGATACAAATAGGTGAATATCCACAAATACTTAAAAAACAAATTATCAAACCAATACACAAAAAAGGAGAAAAATCAAAATCAGAAAATTATAGACCGCTATCGCTTATATCAGTGTTAAGCAAAATAACAGAAAAAGCAATATATAACAGATTAATGACACACATAAACAAACATAACGTAATAAACAAAAGACAATATGCATTTCAAAAAAACTCAAACACAATGGGTATAACAATTGACATAATACAACACATAGTACAAAAACTGGATGAAAAACAATATGTGATACCAATATTTATAGACATGAGAAAAGCTTTTGACACCATCGACAAAGACAAATTGATCAAGAAAATGGAAACTCTTGGAATAAGAAACACAAACTTAAAACTACTAAAAACATATATTAAAAACAGAACACAAAGAACAAGAATAAACGACATACTTAGCACATCAACAACAGCAGAATATGGGCTACCACAAGGTGGAGTACTAGCACCAATATTGTATATATTATACATAAATGATATATATGAGACAAACCTGACTGGAGAAATATATACATATGCTGACGACACATGTATTATATATCACGGAAAAAACAAAGAAGCAATAGAAAGAAACATAAATGAAGACGTTAAGAAATTAACTAAATGGTACGACGAAAACATACAAACAATAAATGAAGAAAAAACGACGTATATGGTAATAAGACAAAAAAATACAAAAGATATTGACATAAAAATTGAAATAAATAACATTCCAATTACCAGAACAAAACAGACAAAATACTTGGGAATAATAATAACAGAAAAACTAACATGGGATACACAAATAAAGAAAGTATTAAAAGAAAGTGCAGCAACAATAGGAGCTGTCTATAGAGCCAGAAAATGCATAACAAAAGAAACTGCAATAAGTATATACAACTCACTATATTTATCAAAAATTAACTATTTAATAAATATATGGGGTGAGACAACAAAAACAAATATACAAAAAATACAAAGACAACAAAACAAAATACTTAAAATAATACATAAACTCCCAAAGCTAACACCAACAGAAGAAGTATACAAAATAATCAACAAAACAAACATTAACGAAAAAATAAAAATAGAAAAATGCAAACTAATATATAAAATTAAAAATAAAGAAATTAAAACAAATCTACAAATAATATTAAACAAAGAAATTCACGGACATAACACGAGAAGAAGAAGTAATATACATGTACACACAACAAGGACAGAAAAAGCGAAAAAAACAATACTAAGCAATGGACTAATCACATACAATGAACTACCTGAAAATATCAAAAAAACGAAAACTTATAAAGAATTTAAAACAAAAATAAAAGAACACTACATAAAAACAAGACCAAAACAAACAAATAAATAAACAAACATGATAATACACAAAAGAAGATAAAAGGAAAAAGAAAATGAAAATGGTGCCCCGAATACGAAGCTTTGCAGCCTACCATAATGGAAACGGTGCAAAGCAGCAAGTGGGGAGAAAAAAAGGAGAAAGAAAATAAATATGTTGTAAATATGCAAATGTAAATATATTATAATAAATTAAAAAAAAAAAAAAAAAAAAAAAAAAAAAAAAAATCTGTTTTTTCTTATGTATAATAATATCCTGTTTTTTCTTAATTTATTTTTATAATATGGATAAAAGCTAAAAGGTGGCACAATAAATAGTGATATACAACTTAGTAGTCTTTTCATTTGATTTTTACATGTTAAAGGTATTCGTTTCTCTACAACAATAAAAAAAAATGAGTGCGTTTATTTTTGCCGCCTCAAAAGTTCTGAGGAAAATTACATGAGTCTAATAAGTCTTTTTCTTAAAGTGTGTTTGTTTTTAACACATATCAATGAACTAGTAACAAAAAAATGTAATCAAATGCTGAGAGAGGTTTTGCTGTGGTTATATAAAATTCTAGATTTGTATCTATAGTCGACTACATCGCAGGCATTAGATACGTAACAGGAGCATTTAGAAAAAGTTTTGCACTGAGACTGCAAGCCTAGCTTATAAAGGATAGTTCATCTAACTTTTAGAATTTTAATTGGCTATAAATAATAAAACTAATAAATATTTTTTTAAAGTTATAAGTTTATTAAAAAGATAATAATTTTTATAAAAATAAAACACAACATCATTCAAACAATTTCCACGTTAACCCAATTTTTTAGTACATTTTTGATTGATTGAGCTCCAATCGCATAAATGGCAATTTTGTGTTTTAAAGCATCAATCGTCTCTGTATAGTTAGCGTAACACTTATTCTTAAAGTCTTTCCACACAAAAAATCCAACGGGGTCAAATCACAGCTCCTAGGCGGCCAATTGAAATCAGCATTTTAGCTGATTATTTGATTTCCAAAAACAGTGCGCAAAAGATCGATAATTAATGTCCTGTTGAAACCAAATGTCATCCATTTCATGCTCTACAATTTTTAAAAACAAAAATTTGTTTAGCATGGCACTGTAACGTTTGTTATTGTTGGTAAGAAAAATGGCCGTTACTTGTTGTGAATGCATAAGCTGTTCAATAGTCACGTGTGGATTTTCTAATTCTCAAATGCAACAATTTTGCTTATTGACGTAGCCTCCGAGATAAAAATGAGCTTTATTGAAAAACACAAATTAAAAAAAAAATGCTCGTTTTCAACCAAACGATCTTTAAAGCCCATCGGGCAAACTAAAAACGCATCGGATAGTCATGAGGTTTCATTTCTTAGACTAAACCAAGGTCTTTATGCAAAATTCTTCTCAAAGAGTGCGAGAAATGTTCAGGTTTTGAGAACAATTATGAGTTAATGTTGATGCATGTTCACGCACATTCTGAGTAACAGCACTAATTGTTTTGGCTAAACGCATTAGACTACAACTTAAACGTGTTGTTTTATCTACTAACGGTTTAGTTTTGCGTTTTTGCTTCAAAAATTGGTCCACAAACTGCGTTAAAAGCACTTCTTTTTTATCAAATTTGTTTTGTCAATTTCTTACCGTTGGAGTAGAAGACTCGCCACTTTGGAAGTAAGTTTTCATTTCTGTCAACTCATAAATGTCATTATATCTTTAAAAAACAAATTTAATTTAAATTTAAATTCCACGTAGGCCCATCTTTACAAGTATTTTGGCTCAATTGGATTATCTTTGTTATAGGGTAATTGGGCAGCAAACGCAAATCTTATAAAATTAGCAACATAATTGGAACAGTTTTAATTTTAAAAATGCGTCTTTTGTGACCGTGTAAAAATTGCTAGTATATTAAAAAAAAAGTTAGCTTAATATACATGTAAACAGACCACCACTCTCTGATGATGAAATTTAAAGACATTTTAACCATACCTTTCTCATTGTAATCAAATATTTTTTTTTAATAAAAATACAATTTTTGTGCTATCTGTGGTATTAAATTATTAATTTATTTTTGGTTTTGGCTTTGGAGTTCTTTGCAACTTTAGTAGCACGGCTAAAATTAAGTTTGTTTTTGGGCTGTGTATCAAAATTTTTCTTTGTCAGTGTGTTATTAGGTTTATTTATTTATTAGTTTTAAACTACAACATCAAAGTTTTTATAAATTAGAGCTTTTGCTAACGGTGATTACTTTTAGTATTTATTTATTTATTGAATGCAATATCTGAGATATTTACAACTTTATTGTGATAACAATTTAAATTATTATTTTATTACATGTTAATCTATTTAAAAATCTAAGAAAAAGTTAATGAATTTAAAATGCCAATTACTACATTGAAAATTACACAAGTAAATAAAAGGATTTTGTAGATACATTATTAATAATAAGTTTAAACTGTAATATATAATTTTTTGTAATATAAGTAGTTAAACGCAGAAAAATTATATTTGCTTTGCGTACCAGGATTTTTTGTTTTTTATAAAAGAATGTCGTTTAAAAGTATGTTCTATTTTTTGTTTTTAAACTAAAACAAAAATGCTTGTACTCAATTCAGACAAAACAAACAGTCTATAAAAAGAAAAAAAAAACATTTAACAAATTTATTAGTCGTCGTTTTGATCAAACTACTTAAGATTGTAAAAAGTTAGTAAACATTGTGATAACTTAGTACAATCTGAAAAAGAAAGACTTGACAAAAACAAAATTAATTAATTTTTTTAGCTTTCCATAACAACAAATGTCTTTATAAAACAAATACTTGCAATAAATTCAAAATTTTTAGTTTTTAAATCCAAGTGAGAAATACACTAGTTGTTGTTTCTAGATCCTCTCTTATCTGTTTTATGTAATCCAATCTTGGTCTGCCTCTGCATGTATTTTTTTCTGCCATGCCTTCTATAACCCGCTGCATAATTTTTCCGAATCTCAGAATATGTCCTACCATTCCGTCCTTCCTTTGTTTTTATACTTTTTATATGTTTTTTTTATTTTGTTTTAATACTTTTTGATTTGTTATTTTATTTTTACAGCAATTTTTTTTTTTTTTGTTTATCTTGCTTTCTTGTTGTCCAAGTTTTGCAACCATACAGTGTTACACTTCATACGTATGTTTTTACTATTTTTTTCTTGATTTTTAAGTCAATATTGGTTATAAAGATTTTTTCTTTTACTACAAATGCTTTTTTGCCTTGAATCATTCTACATTTAATTTCAAGCTTGCTTTTATTGTCATTTGTAACTTTACTACTTAAGTAACAGAAGTCTGTCACCTCTTCTAATTTATCTTCTCCCATTTTAACATTAATTTTTTGCTTTTGCACATGTTTATCACACCTCATGACTTTGTTTTTTTAAATTTATTTTCAAGTTATAATCAGTTGATAAAGTTTGTTGCTAGTACCTTATAACAATAAAAAAATTAACTTTTTAACAAAGAAAAAATAAAACTATTAAAAAAAATGTTAAACGGGCGCCCAAAATTTACTAAGATGGCAAATAAACAAGGCTCTATAGTAAGAAAAAGAAAAGCAATAATAAAAATAATTCAAAAGTTCTACACGGAACTTAATTAATCTTTCAAAAACGTAAACTCTCTCAAAAAATAACACACTCACAATTACTAACTCAATGTAAAATCTAAACAAAATAGGGAAATACTAAAGTTATTATTTTGTACAAAAAAGAGAATAACAATAATATCAAAAACTATTGAGCACCAAATTTTTTAACAAAATAACTAAAAGTCAAATTACACAGAATATAACGTAATTTACACATCTACATGTAGCATTTGGAAACTATAAAAAAGCTTTTGACACAATACAACTACAGACCATACTCAAAGGAATAAAAAACGCCAAAATTGACTTTAGATACACCGCCATTCTAAAAAACGTCTATAAAAATGTCACACTGCAGATACAAATAGAGAAAGACATAATTACTGAAAAAATCTCATTAAAGAAAAGTTTGACAAGGCGCCTTTTTATATTCAAAACTATTTACGCCAGCTTTAGAAAAAGTGTTTAAAAGACTTAATTGGAAAAAAAGCTTTAACATATATAGAAAACACCTAAACTATCACCGCTTTGCAGGTAGCATAGTTTACAAACTGCCTAAATTTTGTTATCATTACTGAAACTCAGCAAGTGTGGTTTTACTTGTTAAAATTTAAATGTATTTTTATGTTGTTGTGACATATTAAGTATTTTTTAAACATCACATTTTAAAACTTAAAATATTTTTTTTAATATTACTGCCTGAAATATTTTTTTTTTATTTTCTACAAAGCACACCAACAAGTACGTTAAATCGTCTTATGTGTCTATGTGAAAAACGTGTTAGTGGTTTTTTTACAAACTTAACTTACAAAATGGTTATTTTTTTTGCAAGCTACATATTGACTACTACTACTACTTGTATATTTAATAATAACACTATATAAATATATTTGAGGCAACTTTTATATACTGCTCTTAATTTCATGTAAACACAAATCTAGAACAATATTTTTGTTATGTTGTCTTTGTGATTTTCTCTATATTACCAAAGTTTATTACACATTTTAGTAAATAATAAAAAATATTATAGAAGTAAGAAAGATAAAATATAGAAGTTTGGTAAATTAAAAAAAAAAAAAAAAAATAGCAAGTGAAATGATCGTCAGTTAGTCGGATGAGTCTGAATTGTCAGTGATATTGGAAATTAGTAGGATATGTTCAAGGATGGATTTAGATGGAAATTTATATTTAGCAATTTTTTCTTGATTTCTTGGAATAGCAAGTTTAGATATTATTTTCACGTTAGCAGACCTGTTGCAGATTTTTTTTGTCAGTTCTGAGTGATGTTCGAAAAGTGGTTTAATTTGCGTTAGTTCATAAAGAGACGCATTATTGATGTTGTGTAAAGAGTTATTAGGATGACGTATTTTAGTGATACTTCTAATAGCTGATTGTTCAGCGACATGCAGATTACTTAGAGTCTCTTTACAGCATTGTGCAAAAATAATTGATGCATAATCTAATAGAGGTCTGCAGATAGATTTATAAATATGTGTAGCTGTTTTTATATTGATACCTTTTTCTCTATAGGTAAGACAGCGGAAATGTTTTGCTCGAGTTGTGCATTTGAATTTTATAGAACGGGAGTGGGGTTTAAAGGATAGTTTATTATCAAGAAGCACGCCTAGATATTTGCATGTTGGAGAGCCGTTTTTTACATTTATTTCTTGAATGTTGTTTCTATCTTTGAGGTTCATCTAAATCAAAAACTGTAATTATGTCTGTGAACTGTGATTAAATATATCAAATTATATTGTAATGCTATACATAATTCATTTATGTGCAAATATTAATCATCTTTATATCTCATATAATAAACATAATATTGAACGTTTTATTAAAGTAATAAAATTAATAAAATTGATGGTTGTGACTTGTACTACGTCATCACTCCTGTTTCTGAAATATATTACTAGTTTTGGTTTGACTAGAGCCTTCTACAGATGTAAGAACTCAGTTAACTTATTACATCTGTAGAAAGCTCTAGTCGAGTCAAAACTATTAATAATATATTTCTAAAAATAAAATTGTGATAAAAAACATAATTTATAATAAAAAATAAAATATTCAAAATATGCAGATATTTATAAAAATTTCCAATGCCAAGTAATAGTATTATAATTATTTGGATTTTTTAAATAAACTATATGTAGAGTTTGCAATAATATTATTTTTTTATTATACAATATATGCCGGCGAAAATCTGCACACCTGTTATTTTTTTTTATACTGGCGTAACTACTTAAACACATTTATAACCAAAGATGCTATTAGTCTAACAACTAATTTTATAGTTATTTTATTTATAGAAACTTAAGGCGATAGACTACAGATTATATTGTTTTAATTTTTATAATTTGTCAATAAGTTATTTTTAAGTAAATGCTTTTATTAATTATAACAACCTTTTAAACTTAACGTTCGTGATCAATTTGCTTTCTCAAGTGTCATATTCCTATGAATTATTCTTGTTTTAAATAGTTCCTAAGGATTAGCAGCAGAGAAAACTGATAAATTAATATAACTATTAAAAATCTTTAGTTGTGTCTTAATAACAACTAATAAAATGAAAATGAGTAAAAACTTTTTGTTAGAAATAAATACAGCACAGAAGCGTTAGTATCAAATGTTGAATTACTGAATGCAAAATATGATCATAAACAATAAAATTGAAAATATTTACTAAAATATCTGATAGCTGTATATATTATTTGTGTTAGATAAAAATATCAGTGTATTTTAGCTGGAAACGATTTCCCGTATTAATGTTTTCAAACAAAGAGCATCCTGTATAATCTGAAATCCAGTTCTGAAGAATCTTAATTTGCCTATTACTTAATCCAGGAAACGATCCACCTATAAAAATGCAGTCAGAAAGTTTTATGCGTATATGTCGACTAAAGAAACAGTGAATCAAACTGTCTCTGCTTGTGTAGAGGTATATAAATATATATAAAGTGCACAAAAACAGCATCCTGACGGACAAAAGGCTTTGGCCCGTGCCGGTCTTTAAAAATCATCCGGTGCGCTCGTGTGTGCATACCGCATACATCCGTTCATTTTTTATTATTTTCTATAACTAATTTATTTTTTGTTTGTAGAAGCGCATTAGGGCCCCAAACGGAAATATTTCCGATTTGATACAATATATAGTGTAAAGTCCCCGTTACGGTGGCTGCCCTTTTCCGGTATGGTATCACCCCTAGCATTTATCTGATCCGAGTGAAACTCGTGGGAGATATTCCCACTTCCTATTCACAATGTGGTTTCAATTCGAAAATATATAATTTATTTTCTCAGCACCTGTTGCAATTTATTTATTATATTAGCAATTTTACTAAATTTATAATGTAAAAAATAGCGTCCTTTAATGAAGCTTATAATTTGTATTAGTATTACGATACGCATTTAGTAACTATTATTACAGGTCAAGAACATAATATAGTTAAACAAAGCTCAGGAAGCCAAGGTTTGTTAATTTTCGAAACCTGTAGCACTAACTAATGAAGTATCGCATACTATAATTTTTTAAACTATCATGCTTTATTTAAATAATAGAAACACAAAAAAAATAATTAATTTAAATTTGAATCTAATATTAATTATTTATAATTAATGTGAGTAAAGTTTTGAATTTTTATCTGACATACATACAGTATAGATATTTCTTAATGATTTAACACGCTTATTTTTCAATTTATTTCATTTTATTAATTATTGTAACTTTTTAGTAGTGTTTAATTTAATTTATAATTTCCTGTATACAATTATCATTGCAGCCATAGATATTAGTTGTTTCTTTTCTGTTGTAAAAAATATCTGCAACATAAAAAACATATTATCGTGCAAATAATATTATAATGGAACTTTGCATATTTTATCTTTATTTACAATATCTATAGTACTATATTTGCAAATATTTGATAATTTATGTTTAAAAACATATTATTATTATTTTTATTATTAATATGAACTGTTTGCAAATGCTTTTCTAACCGTGGTGCTTACGACTATTTTTTGCTTTCCCACATTAAGGTAACAATAACATGACAAATTTTTATACTATTTATTTATATTTGGCTCCACAGAGCATCAATTTCTTATCCAAAATTACATTCTAAAAGCTTGTATTTTTATCTATATAATTTCGCAAAGCAGGTGACCAAGCATTGAAAACCAGAATTCTGGTTTCAAACGAATAGATTTAACTTTCAAAAATTAGTGTTCCGTATCTAAAATACTTTATTCCTCTCTATTCTAAGCGCTAGAAAGCTATCTAAGAGTTTGGGTACGCAAAATAAAACTTATTCTTAAGTAAGTACTAATAATAACTAATAACATCAACCTGGCGGCAGGTATAAAACTCAATAATATATAATGGCTTGTTTTAGATCTAATAACTCTGCGGGTAGAAGCCAATTAAAAAAAAAAACATTAAAAAAATACTAACGCGTATAGAGTTTAATTTTATTAGATTCTTAATTCTAATGAGTACAAAGCTTAGTCTACCGTAGATTGTATAGCAAGTGGCACTTATCCAAGAAGCCAACAAGGTCAAACATAGCTTATGATACAATTAAATTAACAAACCAAGACGATGGTTTAAATTATTTTTTTAATTTGTGGTGTAAAAACATTTTAAATTTTGTTTATCATCATCTTAAACCTAGAAACCCTAATTTTTTTTGCTAAAATTAAGGTAAATAATAGTTTGTAATAAATAGATAGAATAGGTATGTATTTGCTGACCAACAAAGTGATTGTGCCTACATCCACAAACAACAAACATGATGTAAACTGGTAATTTACAAAATTCAGAGTGTTTGTTATAATAGCATATTTCTTAAACTGTATCTGCCCGAAAGACCATTTTTGTAATAGAAATATACCGTTTTTCAAATAAAACATTTTCAAACTTTTTTGATGACATTTCTAAAAGTTTTAACAAGTTTTCTCAAAATAATCATAAAAATCTGAAATTATTTTGTTGCTTCTAATAATCTTCCTCAACTAAGTAAGCAACTCGCTTATTTTTCTTGTGATAAATTTCCTGGTGAATAAAGTCTATAAAATCTGTATCTTTTTGTTGAAGCTTCTTAAGAAATTCCGATCATTTAGTTATTACTTCTGTTGCTAATTTGTTTTTTTTTACTACAGTAAAACAGTAAAACCCTAATATTTTAATTAAAAATTAAAATTTATGGTAAATTACAAATTTATATCTAAACCTTTTTCAATTTGTTTTCTAATCTAAAGGTTACAATTTTACATAATCTTTTCTATAACCATGTTGTTGATATAGACAGTTTTTACATCTGTACAACTTTTGCATATACATGTATGAAATTTATAATTTTTGTATTGAATATTTTTTCAAGTATGAAAAAAAGCATCTAAAACTACACTATCTTAAACTGATTAATGACTTAAGTATTTTACCACATGCAATGCTGCAGATTTTTGCAATTTCTATAAATATTTTAATAAAAAAATAAAAAAAATATTTACAAACTTAACTTGCTAGAAATTCTAAGAAATATTTGCTGATAGTTTAAAGACGTAAGACCAACACAAAGTGTGGTTTTACTGGTTGACATTTTTATGTTGCTGTGACATATTATAAGTAACTTTTAAATATCACATTTTTAATAATATATGTTTTGGTTCATAACAAAAAGTACACTGTTTTAGATTTATGGCATATCAGTTTAAAAAGTCTATTAACGCTAGAGAATTGCCGAGTTAGTCGCCCCGTCCTGTTGTGGTACCACTAGTAGTATTGTTATGGAAAAATATTAAATCCTATCACATCTACCAGAATATCAGTAAACTTTTCTCTCTAGAAAAATATTAACACGTACAGCGCCGTTTTTAAATTAAAATTAGTTCTTATAGGACAAAACGCCAACCAACTCAATATCCAAACGATAAGATTTTAGTCATTACTTTTTTTATATGTTGAACTACATACAATATTCTATGTCTTCATGCTTTTAGATAAAGATTTGAAATTATATTTAAAGAGTAAAAAAATAATTTTATTCAATTATATTCAGGCGTTTTCTTGCTGAGTTGGATGCTGTGAACCCTTATAATAGCGCAATAATTCTCCCCCCTTAATGGAAAAAGGTACACTGTAGCAATTTAGAAAATCCTAGGTATAGAAAAGTGAGGACAAAGCAACTATTATGTTTGAAGTCTTTCAAATACTAAAATCAACACAAATATTCATTCATCAGCATCAAAATTGATTTATCAATAATTTGTAATTTTTTTTAACAAATATAGACAAGTTTAATTTTATTAATCATGTATTATTTTAAATAATGTAAGTAAACAATGTTAAAACAAAAATTAATAACATTTGTTGTTTTCTCTTTTGGTGTTTGCGAGCAAAGCAAAGTCGCTCTACTCTAGTCAATTGTGGGGCATTTGCTAATCTTCTTGTGCGTAATTTGTATTTTTGTTATCTTCTTACAGTTCTTTTTATTAAACCTCGTACCTTTTGTAACTTGTTTCGGATATTAACTAAAAGTCTTTAAGACTTTAGAGAAAATACTGGAGTTTCTTTAGTTTTTACGACTTGTATAGTCAAGTGGTCATTCTGAGAAGTTGTGCACTTTTGTCTGCTTGAGCCAACTTTTTTGATGTAATCTTTTGTTTTGCAAAACCTTTTTAAAACACCAAAAACATGAGCTGCAAAATACAATAATTGCTTATTTTGAAATATTTAATTTGATTTGATTAAATAAAAACAATTATTTAATTTATTTAATCATAAACCATTCTACTTTTTGATATATAGTTTTTGTTTTATTATTATTTCATTTAATTTAACATTTTTCTCTATTTTTATCTCTCTTTCTTATGTTATTCTATTCCTTTCCGTTTTTTCTTTTACAATGTCACTAAAGGTTTTTCTCGGTTTTCTTTAGTGTTTTTTCTATTTATTCTTGTTTTATATTTTCTGATAACTGATTTGCTGTAGTATATTTACAGCTTTCTTTTCAAGAGCAACAGCCACGGGATTTGACGTACAAAACCGTTCTGAATAGTTCTGAAAGAAACATTATTTAATAACATTTGGTGCGTTCACTATCGTGTTGCCTTGTCGTCAAATGTGGTGCGTAAAGAGAATGGGAAAGAAACTCAAAAAAAGTTGGGGCTTTGCGCTCGTTGTAAAAGGTACGTGAGGCATCAATCACAAAATTGTTCGGAACCGTTTAAAACAGTGAAAGAAAAGCATCTATTATTGTTGGTTTTATTACCTTTTTTACTATATCTGTTTTTACGTTCTATGGTATTTTTTTTTTCCAAAAAATGTATTCTTTATTATGCTAAATATTTTTCTTGTTTTTTTCAACCTTTCGTTTATTTCTTTATCTATTTTTTTAAATTATTGTTCTTAAGTATTTAAAACTTTTTACCTGTTGAGTTTTTTTTTCGTTTAGTGTTATTCTAAGGATTTTGTTGTCTATGTTAATCTTTATGTTTATTCCTATTAATTCCTTATGTTAATATTGTGTTGTCTTTTTTTGTTTCCGCCACTATTGCCATATCATCTGCGAATAGGATTTCCGTTCTAACAATGTTTATGTTATTTTTAAAACATAGTTTTTAATAATGCTATTGCTTTTTTCTATTCTTTGTTTTTGAAGTATTTTCCATATATATTTTTTTCTTAACCGGTCAAATGCCTTCTCTAAGTCAATGAAGCAAATATAGATATCCTTTTTCTTATTTAATTTTTTGCTCATTTGCTTTAATACAAAAATGAAGTTTTAGGAACTTTTTCTGAATCCGCATTGTGTGTCTTCTATTGTATCTTCAATTTTGTTTCTGATTGATCTACGACCAAAATTTACGATTTTGCGGTTAACATAAAACTCTAAATTGTGCCTCAAATTTTGTTGTATTGTTTTTTTTTTTGACAAATAAAGAAAGTATAGACCGGCCAAACTACAAAAAAACTGCGTATTTGTTAAACTGGTTTTAACAAAGTTTTAGAAGATGTACATAGCCAAAATGTTTTGTTTGCTACAACTTGTACGCTCCACACTTTTTGCTAGTGAAAAACTTGTATAAATCTAGTGCATAGATTTTTGTTCTGTAGGTGAGTACACTACTACTCAAGTCTTATCTTAGTTACATTAAAAAAATTAGAAACTTATTGCTCCAAAACCTTGACAAAATTTTGCTCATTTTTAAACCATCCTATTTTTTATCAGTAATTGAAACTTTTACACGACAATAGTAGTAACTTAAAAACAGATCAGCTAACATAATAGGCAACTTAAACTTAATATGCTCAGTTGCTCTTATTTTTGCACGTTTTAGCATCTTTCATTTGTGCTAACATTTCAGACATGTTCTGGGATTACTATAGTATGGATTAAATTTTCAACTTTGTTTTATTGCAAATGAATGGACAAGAAATCTACTTCAACTGCTTGCACTAAAATTTAGTTTTAAAATAAGATAAGGCAATTTTTTTGTATACTGTTTTTTTAATGCCAAACTACATGTCAATCGTACCAAAATTGTTACCCAAAATATCACAATCGTGGAAACAATAAAATTTTCTATTAGTGCTTGCTAAATAAAGTTGAAATCTTTGTCTGATAACTCTGATTTAGTATAAAAAACTACAACAACTTATTTGGTTTTATTCTATAAGCGATAGAAACTGCACAAAACTACAAAACAAATAAATCGTAAATGTTATTATACATACACTGATTTTTTAGAAGATACATGGTAAAGAATGATATTTTTTATTATTTGTTTATTTTTATTGTAAATATTGTAAATATGTGTAAATTATTTTTTAGTAATTAGATATAAACTATTTTTATTTTATTTTATAAGTTTTGTATGTGACAATCTGTAAGATCTGATAGAATAATAATTATTATTAATATCATTTAGCAGGTCTTATTTAAAAATAAAAAAAAGGATGTATTTATTTTATCTATTCATAATAATAAAATAAAATTAATGTAATTAATTAAGTATTATTTTTTGATTTTTACTTTCAGTCCAATAAAGTTTTAATAATGGACATTATGTGTATATATGTTATATTAATATTTATTATCAAATTTGAAATAATTATTAATAAATTAATAATAGAATTACTAATTAATGATAAACTATCTCATCGTATCTTTTAAAAATATCAACATCATTGAATTAGTTATATTTAAATATTTTTTTATTATATTTTAATCAGTTGATTAAAAATTAATCATATTATTACTCATCACATACATTGAGAAGAGACAAGAAAAATAATCATTATTTTCAAACAATATAATCGTGCGTGACTCTTTCACTATTTATGTTGGTGTCATTTGTTGTTGTTTTTATTTTGTTCCGTTTACATTGTGCTCTTTCGAAATATGCTTAGTCTCGCCATATTTCGAAAATTGTCCTACGACGTCACGGTTTGCAGATCATCCTTCAAGAACTTCGTTTCGCCTGACGAGTCTTCTCCAACCATATCTCACAATCAGCTCAAGGTTGTGTCTATTTTAAGATCAATCAATCTTTGTATAAGAAAATGGCATAACTTATTCACATTACAATATTTTAGTTTGCAAAAAAATTAAAAAAATGCTGTTGTTAAAATTGATGTATAGCAATTGTTTGGTTCTTAACATATTTATGTTTATTAAATTTTTCTAATATTATTATGTAATATTGCATTATATATTTTACTATTAGAGTTTAAAATATCATATTTTATTTAAAAAAGAAGTATGTTTTAAAAGACCCAGTAACCGTGATTCTAAATTATGTCATTTATAAAACTAATGTGTAGTTTCATATATTACATATATAATACTTTATAAAGATAAAATAACACAATGCATACTTGCAAATAAAAAAATGTGTGAAATAATAAAACAATTTACTATGTTTTTTATGACAAATTTGTTATTACAAATACATTACTAGTTTCGGCTCTACTAGAGCTTTCTACAGATGTTGTAAGTAGAGCAGAAACTATTAAGAATAAATTTGTTATAAAAAATATATATAGTAAATTGTTTTATTATTTTATAAACATGAATTATCACGTAGTAGAGGTTACAACCATCAATTATATTAGAAAAATATGTAGCATCATTTGGTATTAAAATGACAAAAACTAATTTAAAATAAACAATTCTGTTTTTTATTTAAATTTTTAATCCTGCCATTAAAAAATGTTTAGATTTAATAATTATTTACCAAGTACGTTATAATAATTATAATACCTGAGCGCAACATATTCCAGCCTCTCGAGAGCCTATGGCCCAAAAAATTGAAGTCGCCAATATTTTATATTTCACAAAAAAGTGTAATATTATTATAATATTTTTAGTTAAAATGTATGTAATAAGTAACTCGTAAATATCACATTTTTTAAATTAAAAAAAAAAAAATAGTTTTGTATTTTTTTTTGTTTATAATTGTGACATTTATATAAACAATTGTTGAAGCTTTTATCAAACATCTTTAAGCGTTTATAATATAGGCCCATATAATGCTTAGATTGTTTAAGACCACTTTGCATATTCCGTACCAATGGTAGCAAATAATAAAGCGGTTGGTAATGGCATACATATATATATATATATATATATATATACACTGAATCGTGTCAAAATAAATTTAAGCAGTATGGCATACTCACAACATACGCAACTTATGTTTATGAATGTGTAAAATTTGTTTTTAAAATCAAAAACATCTTTAGCAAAAATTTGTCAGATCATATCTGTAATACTAGGCATAAAGCTAATTATGCATTTCCTATCTACCAAACTTCATCATACAGCAATGGACCATATTATAGATGCCTATATTACTATAACAAAATGCCTGAACCCATAAAAAAAGCTAATAATATATATATATAAACTAAAAACTAAAAATGCGACTTAGAGCTATATAATCTACAATTTTAAATCTTTATTAATTGCATGATCATTTAAATTTTAATGTATATTGTTTTGCAACTTTAATTTTTAATTTTAATGTGTTATTTGAATTTGATAAAATATCTATTGTTTTGTACTTATTCATCATTTAAATTTTAATGTGTATTCGTTTTGCAACTTTTATTGATTTTTTCTATATTTTTAAATTTTATTGTGTTACTTGAACTTGAAAAAAATTAAAATTAATAAATTATAGTAAATATTGACGTTTTAATAATGATAAATTTTATTTAATTAGAACTTTTGTTAAATTATTTAAAACGCGCTTCTTTTAGCAGGGTGTAGAAAAAGACTATTGATTTTAAAGCTTTAATTCTGGTCAAGCATAATAAACTTTTTTCAATAATCAAGAAATATGTTATTTGCAAAAAAAGGTTTAAAATTTAAAAATAAATCTATTAGTTTTTTTCAAAAAAATATTGACTTATTAACTTTATGGTAAAACATTGCACTAACTTTTTTTGTTATTGTTATTCCAATTTCAAGTTTTGAATTTAATTTAACTTCCAAGTAAAATGTTTATTTTAATTAAATCTTATCTACTTTATGAACAGGATAAGACTGTATTATTATCCATTCTATTTTATTTTCACAGTGACTGCTACCAATTGCGTAAAAGGGGTAGTTGTCTTACGGCTAAGCACATTTAAAGAATCACAAATAAAGATTGATAGATGTACAATTGTCGTTAACTTAATCACACAAAAATGGTATTTAAATTGCCCTAACGTGTTGTATTGACAAGCGATAAGATAAGCTTTGTAACAATAATAAGTTAGAAAAAATATTTTTTTTATGTATACTAGTAAGTATCCTTTTTTTTAACTTTTTGATTAGGTTTGACCTGTTTTTTAGATCATTGTCAGTATATTTGATCCCATCAATGACCTGAATAAGCCATGTTGAGTGCTGTTGTTCTAACTGCAAAACATGCTAAAACTAATTTCATAGTTGGATTTTTTACATGAGCATTTACAACTTTTTTAAGTAAAGTATTCTAAATAGTAATATTTAAACTTGGAAAGCAAATAATATAAAAAAAAACTAAATTGTGAATAAACAGTAGAAACAGGATTGTCTTAACAATGAACCTTGTGGGATACCTCGACTTGCTTTTATTGTTTCAGATTTAGTGTTTATAAATTGTACATAGTGAGTCCAATTCTTAGAAGCACTTTGTCATCTATAATACTCCAATTTAATAATTAATATGTTATGATCCACAGTATCAAACGCCTTTGATAAGTTGCAAAACACATCTGCACAAAATGTATCTTTATTTACTTAATACCCGCCCAAATGTTAGTAATTAAAAGATCCATTGTTTCACTTATCTCTTGTGCTCTTACAGATAATTAATTAAAAAAATAAATTTCAGCTGCCATTTATATATTAGAGCGTTCTTTAATAATGAACCACTAGATCACGAACGCTTGGGTGGGTAGGCGGGATCAAAGTTTAAATTCTGGACGGGCAGCTTCTCTTACTATGACCCACCCATCTGTCCAGTGTTAACCATTAAAGGATCCCATGTTTCTCTTACCTCTTGTGTTTTTATAATTAAATTATAAAAAAAAAATGTCAGCCGTCACTTATATATCAAAGAATTCTTTAATAATGAATCATTTTATCACAAACGCTTGGGTGGGTGGGCAGGAACAAATCAAATTATTATTCTAAGATAAACATAGATTTTGATACTTATTGCTTACGTTCTAATAATCCACATGTTGCAGCAAAAAATCTCACAAAAATTATTTAAAAAGTCATCGACAAATTTGTTCCGTTCTCTGTTATTAAACTAAAACAAAAGTATTGCATAGTTTTTTTTTTTTTTAGTTTTTTTATTTTTTTAGTCCAATAGTATAGTTCTTTTTGTCCCACATTATTGTACCTGAGAATTCTCAGCTTTTCTGAGTATGTTTTGCATCCCTTTGTGTATTGTTTTCTGTATTTTTGTTTTGTTTCCATGCCTCTCTTTATCTTTTTTGTCCATTTTTTTTACTTCATTTGAGTTTTTTGTTTTACAAAATTCATATTGTTCTTTATTTAGAATATTATATTTATTTAACAGCATGTAAATAATTCCTGTTTTAAGGTTGCTAGAAAAAATACTACCAATAAATGAGTCGTTAATAACATACACCAATTGTTCTAACATATGCTTAGAAAGTAATTTAAAAATACTGTGCTTTTCTATTGGTGCATTCTCATCAAATGTCATATTTTTATTAAGATTACTATCCAGTTTTGCATCACAATACGTTTTATGCATAAGAATTTCAGAGGTATTATCGCATAACTTTAACCTCGTGATAATTTCTGGTTAAGCCGTTATGTAACTTCAGCATGCTTATATTTTTTAGTAGTTTCTTTTAGCAATTGATTGAATTTATAGATATTAAAGTGAGTAAGCTTTTTAAAAGCACTAAAAATCTGTTTAAATGGCTTTTTGTTTTGTTTTATGTCCAAATTATACTTACAAATTTGGTGCATGGGTAGATTTCTCTATTCTAATTAACTTTGTTGCTCTGTTTGTTTTAGTTGGTTTATATTAAACTTAATATATCAAAAGCAATTTAGACTCAGTCCAAGCATATGATATATAAGAACGTTTTCATAATTATTAAAAAAAAAAACAAATAGCAATAATTCCATATCTATTGTAGTGTTATTTGATTGGTTAAAAATTAAATATAAATTATATTAATTTAATTTCATGTTAATAGTTATTGAATTTGAATTATAACTTAACACTAATATATTTAAGAAACGGTAATTGCAGTCAAATCATTTGTTTACAACTGTTAATTACTAGTGTAAGCTTAACAATATTTTGCAGTTATTGTGCAACCCTAAGGCCTCAACTGCCGGTGCACAAAGCATGACTTCAACGGCTGTTACGTATAAGACATTAATGCCAAATACGGTGTTAACATACAATCTCAAAGCCTGCATGAATAACAATTTTTTACTGCCTAGTAAAACCCCAACTCTAGCAGCACTCCTGGCAGTCTACTACTGTCAACTGTCTCAATAACCTCAATGCTAATGTACTTTGCTTTATACACTTTCAAGACCTTTCTCGGCCTACGTGTGAGTAACCTAAAGTAACTTTTTCCCATCCATGTTTGAATTACTCTAACTAACAAAATTTTTAGACACTAACTATTGTAAACAATGTTAACAAAAACAACTATTGGCACATGTATGAAGGAATTTGAAAACTTTATTATTAGATACATTTTATATACTGTTTTACAAAGTTTATTTATAACAGAACAGCTATGTTTGACACATTTTTTTTATTAAAGTAATTTTGTTAGTAATTTTTTTTAATTTTTTAATTTCATTTTTAAATACTTTTATAATATCATCTTTTCTCAAAACTTTATATTATTATTATTATTAAACATACCTATTTCAAATGTATTTAAGTAATTAATAAATGTCAGGTTAGATATAAATACGCTGACAATTTACTTCTTTTTATTATAATAAGTATAAAAAAACATACTTGATTCAATGTTATAATATTAGTAATCTTTAACCTTTATTACTAAACTGTAAATTTGGTTTTCAAATTGTTAATTCAGCTTCTTAATTGTAAATAAAAAAGCTAATAAAAAAAATTATTGCGTATTTTATAAATTAAAATTTGGTTACCAATGTATTTGTCTACTGTTAATCCGGCTTCAAAGTTATAAATCCAACCTTTAAATCTGTAAATTTGATTTTTAAAAGTGTAAACTTGGTTTTCAAATATTAAATACGGCGTTTAAACGTGTAATTTGGTCTTTAAAGTCTTAAATGTATATGCCAAACTGTTAAACCGTCATACACATTATAAATTTAACTGCCAAACTGTTAATTCAATCTGTAAATTATAAGTCTATCTCTTAAATCTGTAAATCCGGCTTTTAAAAGTGCAAATAAAACTTCAAAATGAAAACCTAGGAACCAACGTGTCTAACCTACTGCTAAACTGTTGTCTAGTCTAGTCTCTAAACCCCATATATTCTCCAACTATGTATAAAAAAACATCAGTTATAATTTTTAAAGTATTTTATTTTAACTTATTTGCACACACGCTCGCTTATACTTTAATCAACAACAGTGATTGAAACTTCTATGATGTGCGTAGATTTTAAAAAAAAGGGTGATAATTAATACTTTGCAAAAACGTAACATTTGACTAACAAAGTATTATATAATATACCATGTTTGACAGCAAAACTGTCATAATTAAAAAAAATATATATGTCAGCAAAAATCCGGCTAATATGTAATAAAATACTAAAATCCGGCCATAAAAAGTAAAAAATATGAAAACCTTGTCAAAAAATTACAACATTTTGCTCAAAACAACCAAAATCCTGTTAGTAAATAACAAAAGTATTAAAATTTTGTTTTAAAGTAATAAACCCGTTTAATAAATGTTAATGTAAAAATCCGGCTATATTAAAAAGTCAGTGAAAATACCAGAATAAAGCCATAAACAGTCAAAAATATTAAATTTCTGTCAAAATATATTAAAATTTATATATAAAACAATAAAAGTTAAAAAAAATTCGGCAGTAAATAACAAAAATATTGGCATTTTAATTTAAGTACTCAAATCTGTCAATAAATATCAACAATGCAAATGTCTGGCGATAATATGTCAAACAATACTAAAATCCGGTCATTAAATGTTAAAAATAACAAAACCCAGCCATAAAAAGCGTTAAATATTAAATTTTTATCAAAAATATTAAAATTTAATTTTAAAATTAAAAAAAAAAAATAGCCAGTAAAGTAACAAAATTTGTTCATTAAATGTCAACAATGCAAAAATCCGGCCATAAAATAATAAACAATACTAAAATTCAGGCACAAAATGTTAAAATTATTAAAATCCAGCTAACAATTTTAAAAGATATGTAAAAAATTCAATTTTTTTTTATAAAATGTTAAAAGTAACAAAAATAATTTATAAAAAACTAAAATCCAACATCTAATAATGAATTATCAAAAATCATAACTTAAAAATCACTTAAAAATAATAAAATATGGCCACAAAATTCAAAAATTTTATAGAAAAGTACTAAAATTTGGCTATAAAATCTTAAAAATATTAAAATAAGGTTTAAACTGAAATGGCTACCTACTTAAAAGTTGATCATTAAAAGAATAGAAATTACTTCTTTCTACAAACGTTAGAAATCTATATATTTAAAAAAGAGGTAGTGATACTAATTTTTAATGATCATTGTGTGAGTGGGTTTTAATTTATAATTACCATCAAGTAGTTTAAACTGCAATGCTCACTCACTCACCTAAATTAAAGGATTAGAAGTTTTTTTTGCAAGCGTTTAGAAGTTTCTATATTGAAAGAAGAAGTGGTGGTACCAACTCTTAATAACAAATACTAAAGCGACACTCTAGTTTAAACTATTTAATAGTAAACAAACATTGGTGTGTTTCACCAACCTATTTAAGTGTTGGTTATTAGGAGATTGGTATCACTATTGTTTTGTCTTAAATAAAGACTTCTAACGCTTGCTGAAACGAGTAACATCTAATCTTTTGATAACAAAACGTGGTTGAATAGGCACTCTAGTTTAAACTACTCAATCATAATCATGAATTGAAGTGGCCCGTCTACACATTCAAGTATTGGTCATAAAGAGTTAAAAAAAAGTTGCTTCTAATCTCTTGATGACAAATACTTGACCGAGAGATTGAGGTTTTAAACTCCTTATTTGTAATTATGTTTTAGAATGTTTTGCTTACCCATCAAGTATCAGACATCAAGTGAATAGATAACTTGCTTGCATTTTTTTTGATTATACTTGAGCGGGTGGGCCAGAATCCCAGTTAAAACCATCCGTCCGTTCTTTTATATATATATATATATATATATATATATATATATATATCTTCTCTATAATGGTAACAACAATTGCAATGATGACAAATATCTTATAGTATACGCGCGTTGCCTCCTCACCGGTAATATTTGGTTTGCTTCCCGGTAGTTTGTGAACGCAAAGTTGGATCGCAATTTGGACGGCGGCTCAAAGAAAACGCCTAATTTGGTCCTTCTGACTATCCGGTAAAACAATAATATTTCAAAAACGGTGCGTTGAAATGACAAACAGTTTTATGCAAAACATGACCTCAAAACCTTAAAAAAAAACCTTTTGATAAAATTTGGAATTTGTTGGACCGTGGAAAACCATAATAATAAAAAAAATAAACTTTAATATTCTGAAACATTATTTATTTGACATAGATTCAACAAAAACATTGTATACTCTTTTTAATAACAAAAATTTAGTGACATTTAGACATTTGATTATGTCTTTTGCTGTGCGTCTAAACATGGTGTTTAATAAATTTATATGTTTAAAAAGTACTCGTTTACTTACAGCAAATATCATCACGTTTTATTAATAATGTTTCATCATGTTTTATTATTTCAGTTTATTTTTAATACTTAGTTTTTTTAGTGCCAAGTTCAAAATTGACTTATTAATAATAATTTTATTCACTTTCTATTTTGGTATGATATATCTATCTATTTAGCTATCTATTTTTTTTTGGTTTTGTTTATATTGTTCAAATATGAGTAGTAGTACAAAACTAAAATGAAGCAAGTCGTTAAATATTTTTTATCTATCTTTTTTTTAAATCAAGAATGGTTTTCTCATGGGGTATTTAACAAATAAAAAATTAAAAATGCTATAAACGTTTTAATATTCTATATAGATATCAAAAATATTGTCAAAAAATCTCTCAACTGTATTACAAAAAAAATTTTGTTAGATATTTGATATTTTTGGTAGTTTATATATTAAAGTTAAGTTGGTTAAATAAAATATAATAATTTTATCAAAATTAACCAACATTTTATGTTTCAAATTAAATAAAAAATGACGTTAAGTAAAAACATTCAAACAAAACTAAAAAATAAAATAATATATGTTTTGTGCAAAAAATAAATTGTAGAAATGTGCAACAATAAGTGTGTTGGTATAAATACTATTAATGTGAATAAGCCAATTGACCTAAACAAAGTTAGTGATGGCAAAAAGTAGCAAAAAAGTGTAAGCAATATGTACTTATTAAGGATCATAGCAGATCAAAATGATACAAATGGTACCATAATACAAAGTTTATCTCAAATTAATAAACAAAACTCTGCCACAAATAATAATTCTGTTAGCAAGACGCAAACAACTAATCAACAATTTTATGCTGTTGTTACAAATGCTCAGACAACAACTAAACTAAACGTGATAATTAACTTGGAATAGCAGATGTTTCATTCATGCACTATAGAAAGAAATTTGAAGTTACAATAAGTACATTTGCTGATATTGATGATTGCTTAAAAAATGCCAAAAAATAGTTTAATTAATTAAAAGCCGTATTCATAACGCAAATGCTACACAAAATTATTATTAAATATGTATTCCAGGACGCAAACAAAAAAGAATGCGTATGTAAAAAAGTAGAAAATAAAGAAAAGTTTGATGTATTTAAATTAATAATTCTTTAGATGTAACAATAAATTTAAAATTTTGGATTACTGGCGTAATAACACAATCATTTACTAATAAAGCTAATGCTTTATTCTTTTTTATAAATAATAAATACCATGTAGCTAGATTTTCTAAACACTGAGCAAGTTCAAAATCTGTATTAAAATGCTGTAAGTTTGTAGGGAATGATTTAGCCGAGTATTATTGTACCACATTCGTGACGGAGTATGCATCTATACAAGAAACAATGTTGAGTACAGATTTGGGAAATTAGTTAATTATTAATTTAAATAGTATGTACAAAAATAATTGTAAGCTAATTTTAATTATACCACTTTTAGAAAAAGTATTTGAAATAATAATTAAAGTTAGGCAAATGAGTTATATAAAAAAAAAAACATTGTACAATTGACGCAGCGGCAGTACATCATCGTTTATTAAAGTTGAGCACGGTAGAGGGTAGAGTTTTTGTGTGGCTCCGTGCTATTTTTTATTTAAATAAATGACTTCACTGATTGTCTTAGCTCAATAAAGTGCTGTGTCAAAAGATGCCAATAAAAAGTTTTTTGAAAACCAATTGATTCTTAACAACATCTGAATGCTCATTTAGACTCAATATGTCACAAGTTTCACAGCTTTATTTGTCTTGCGCAAGCTAATTGAATGTGTTAATATCAATTAGATTGTATACAAAATAAAATATTTATATAACAAAATAAAGCAATGAGGACAATGTGTAAATTAAAAGCATAGTGCTGGTGTATACAATTTTGTATTTCCACAAAAATAAATACAAAAAAAATCATTAAATACAAGTTTATATAATAAGCTACCACAAAAGATATCATTTTTTTTTTGTTTCTGATATTATGAATTTTTTTTAAATTTTTTTTTAAGGACGTTGTGAGGTGGACTTTGAGAATAACTAACGCATAGCAATTCTTTTCGGTTTTCTTCTCTGCGTAAGTCCTGCTGTTAATTTGTCCTAGTCATTGAGTCTAATGTGGTACTAGTTTGAGATGGGCTGGTTTTCACGCAGTCTGCTGCGGCACACATGCCGTCTCCATCTCTCCCTAAACCCATTTTTTTTCTGCTCTACTTCTTACACTAACATTCTCTTCTCTTTTCTCCCATTCTTGTGTTATTCAGTCTCAATATTTGCATTGTTTTTAGGTATCTTCTTAGTTTTACTATGTCTTCATTAACTTTTTTCTAGTCGTATCCTCTTCCCTGTTTGTCTTCTTTGTTGATAGCCATGCTGCCTCAGTTTTTTGTGGAAGCAGATCTAACCCTTTATTTGTAATTCATCTCTTTGTCATTTTTATTGCCAACTCTAACCTTTCATTTAGTACTTTCATGTCTATATTCCTACCTACTAAAACAACGTCATTCGCAAATGCCGTTATTGTCACTCTTTCCGGCAACCGCATCCTGAGTAGCTAATTATAACTAAATTCCATAATTTAAGACCTAGTGCAGAACCTTGTGGTACTAGTCTAGTCAGCCTAAATTTTCAATTTTTGGTCAGTAGATTTCTCTCCTAAAAGTAGCTATATATTATCTTGGTAGTTTTATTTGTTAGTTTTCTTTTTTTGCCGTTTTTATAATTGCTTCCCATAGTATGCTGTTGAACGCATTTTGTATATTTAACGCTATTATGATAACGGCTTTTACCTTTTCAATGGCTTCTAGAGTTGTTTTTCTCTTTGTAAATCCATATTGTTCCTGTTCTCATCCTTCTTTTTCTTCTATTTCTTGTTCAATTCTCCTCACAATAACTTTTTTCATAATTTTTGCTAATGTGTTGATCAGGCATATCGACTGGACACTACTTTTTCAAAAATAATGCTGTTGCAGCTGGTACGGTTAATGGATGACGCTACCGAGCTATGATTAATGTTTTTTTATGGCCGGAATTGGAAGATATTGATGTGGACGATGTTTATTTTCAGCAAGACAATCGCAATTTTGCAAGAAAGTCTCCTGACCGTGTTATTTCTCAAAGAGGTAATCACAATTATCCACCGAGATCTTGTGATTTAACACCTTTAGACTTTTTGCTTTAAGGTCACGTAAAAGATAAGGTCTATGCCAATGCTTCACAACCGATTCAAGACCTTAAAGATGGAATTTGTGAAGTTATTGAGAGCTATGTATGCAAATGTGCAAATTGGTTATGGAAAATTTTATGAAAAGAATGTGGTACTGCAATCGTAACAATACCCGTATTTTTTAAATATCAAAATTAAACCTTTTATTGGAAAACCCTATACATTTATAAATGTATACTCAAAACCAAACGCAATATTAATATTTATACTATCAATTCTAACTACTATAGTTTAAACACAAGGCATTTTGAAACGTTAATGGCACTAAAACACTACAAAAAATACAAACATACACCTTCTTGTGCTGGCAAAAAAATATATATTAAGTTAATTAAAAAATATAATAAATAATTTTAATAAGTTTAAATGCAAAAACTGTTTACAGGCAAAGCTTACTATACATCAAACAAATATCTTTGTGATATATTTTAATTTGATAATTTGAGTAATTCTCTATGCACATTGCTAGAAATAAGCATAAGCATTCTTGGACCCTTTTGTTTTTCATTGTTCTCATTATGCATATTAGACCAAATCAAATATTGTAATCATATACATATGTATGCTGATGATACACAGCTATATTACTCGATTTTACCTGATACAATTGCCAATAGTGAGAAATGTATTAATATTGATTTACGTAAAATTTTAGATTGTTCCAATATGTTAGATCTATCTATAAACCCCTCTAAATCTTTTTATCTTAGGTTGCGACAATATAAGAATCAGCTTAATATACATTTGAATAATGTAAACATTCCTTACAAAAAACAAGCTAGTAACTTGGGTGTTATAATAGATAAAACTTTTTGGTTTAATCAATTAATAAATAAATTTATTCGGAGCTTACCTTAGTTTAAAAAAATCTTTATCCTCATCAATCATTTTTGACAATTTCAACAAAAATTACTTTATGAAAATCTTTAGTGTTGTGTCATTTTACTTATTGTTCTACTTTATATCACCCTGCCATAGATAAAAACACAAATGTTTGTATACAAAGAGTGCAAAATTCATGCCTATGTTTTATATATGATATACAAAATTTTATAAGAATTTTGCACAAATTTATTGGTTCTGGTTGGAACAACATAGTAAGCAAAAAGATTATTCAAGCTACATGTTTATATTACAAGATTTTAACAACATTATCTTTATAACAAAATTACGTTTAGAAATGACGTCCATAATATTAACACAAGATTTATGACAAGAATTTTACCTAAACACAAATCCTCTATGTATAAGCCGTCTTTTTGCTTTCAAATTTATAAAACCATTAACTCTGTAACAACATCATTAATTGGTTTAATTTTGCCATGTATAAATCTTTAATCAAATTTATATACATATTTATCTAACCGTTCAAAATTTGTTTAAAATTTATTATTTTCAGAATGTTATATATTTTTTTATTATTTATGTTCACTTTTTGTTTATATTTGCTTTTAGATTTTAAGTTGTCCAGTGTTTATATTTGATTATTATTGTACACTTAAGGTTTGGATGGTAGAACAGCAGGGTTAATACCCAATGCTGAATCCCAACTTAAGATTCCTTTTATTTTTATATTGTTATCTTGTTGGTACATATTTATAATTAAAAAAAATAAATTTTATTATTATTATTATTATTATTATTATCATTATTATAACAATATAAACTCTCACTTTAAACAAATAAATTTTTATATATATTATTATTATTTTATCTAGAAAGTTGTTTGATTTGCAACGTCTTTTGATGTAATAATAAACGTTTATATTGTTAGCACACAAGATTTTTTAAAATGACAGTTCATATTGTTAGCTAGGAATATATATATATATATATATATATATATATATTGATACCTGTTAAGCTGTCACTTCCGTTATGTACATAAGGCGGCCTGACATCCGGGTGTACCAATTTTTTTATTAAATTTAGGTGTGCTATATATACATGAGGGGAACTTATAGATTACAAATCTCAAAAGAGGGGAAACAATATCTAAAAAATAAAATTATATATATATACGTTAAGTTGAAGATACAAACTCACTTCCGATATATATGCTTTAAATGCTAAGTGAAGAGGTCGTACTTACTTCCAACAGTGTTGCATTGTTTTTGGAAGTCATGTCGTACGCTACATTTATAAATTGTCTAATTTATATATCAAGTAGATAAAAGTATCTTAGAAGTTATAATATTGTCGATTTTGTTTCCGCTTAATCGGGACTTTATGGCCTAATTAAACGGATAGCTCAAATAAATTTTACAAAATATTCAATATTAATTAGGTTATGTGGATGTATTAATATACTTTTATATGCTGTATAGTTGTTTATTATATTGTACAGACCGGTTTCGGCTGTTAGGCCATCTTCGGTGTAATATCATTCATAACATCATATATATGTAACTCACAATTTTACATCGAAGATGGCCTAACAGCCGAAACCGGTCTGTACAATATAATAAACAACTATACAGCATATAAAAGTATATTAATTCACCCACATAACCTATATAATAAAATATATGCACAATATCAACTTAATTAATGTTTTATTTTTTTTTATCAATAACAAATTAAAATATCATAGTACTGAGAAGCATGCTGCAAGAGTAACAAGGAAATTTATTTTGACGATCTGTTAAATAATAATATAAAAATATTAAGATGTAAAACGCAATTCTAATGGAAAATAAAATACATAGCAAAAAAATTATTAAAGTTGTCTCGACATCAGATTCTTTACGTCGCAGCCAGCATGCTGACTTTTCCGGGTAAGTAATTTTATTGGGCGCATGCATTAATAATTTGGTAACACCTAATTAAAACAAGCAGGCTTTACCAATAATATTATTATTATATTAACGTAGTATTAGAAGACCAATTAATTAAAACAATACTTTAAACAGAAAAAGATATATTTATTTATAATTGAGTTGATCTCATTGTATTTATTATAATTATAAGAAATTGGATTATTTTTTAGGCTGTTTTTTATGTATATTTATATAAACCGGTGTCGGCTTTTAGGCCATCGTCGGAGTAAATTTATATATTTTTTTATGGATGTTATAATATATGATGATGCAAGAGGCTGTGATAACAGATTCTATGTCGCATGAACTGGCCCCGACTGTTGAATTGTCTGATTCTGTCAATCACGGAATTAATCAATTACACATCTAGTTTGGATGCAGAGAAGTACGTCCTTAAGGACTCGTCTTGTTTTAACAAGGCCTTTGACATTAATTTTGGTTTGCTGCTTGGAGAACTCATCTTGTGTTAATGTAGTATATAAATCTTTTTTTTCTACTTATAAATCTAACAAGCTTTGTTCAAATACTTCACTTCCAAACGAGGTTATTAGAACCAAATTAAGTTCCTTGTTCATGAATCCAAAATTTGTTTGTCTTTCTCTTGAGCAAATGATTCGTGCCTTTTGGAAGATAGAGAAACTTCTTCCAGTTTCTTTTTTATTACCAGAAGAATTTCCGTGTAAAGATTACTTTAAAAAAAATTGTTTTTAGAGATAAAAATGGTTGCTACATTACTCGGTTACTTTTCAAAACAAATGACCGTTCTATTTTATGTTACAATAGAAAACATGCTTTGAAACGTTTTTATAAATTGGAAGCTCGTTTTAAAAGAGATAAACTAAAAAAAAAATATATTTCAAAAACCTACAAAACTACATTGATCAAGGTCATTTGGTGCTTACAAAACAACCAGTTTTGTATATTTTGACGCATCACAGAGTCAAAAAAGAAAAATCGTCTGGTGGGAGTAATTGATACTCTTTCCTCTGGTAGAAGACTTCAGACAGACATTGATCAAATATTGACACTTTTCAGATTTCATCAAGTGGCTCTAGCTTGTGATATTTGTCAGATTTGTGAGGAAGGTTTAAATAAAGAAGATCGTATTTTTCAACATATCTTTTGGCGTTTTTAATCTAGCAATTCTATCAATCAATTCAAACATACTACAGTATTTTTTGGGACTACATCTAGTCCTTAAAAGGCTCAAAGGTCCATTATTCAGTTAGTTGAAAATGAAGGAAATCTTTTTCCTTTAGCAGCGGAAGCTTTGAAGAATAGAACTCATGTTGATGTCATTTTATGGGGAGCTACTAATAAGGATAAAGCTTTGAAATTAAAAGTTCAATTGATAGATCTTCCGCGTTGTGGAAAGTTTGAATTGGCAAAATAAGCCAGTTAACTTTGTTCTATTATAGAATCTGAGAATCAGGTAGTTCTTAAATCTGAAAATGTGTGATTTGATAATTTTTTTAGGCATTTCTTGGGATTCTTCCCGAGATGCATTCCATTATATAATAAAATCAGATAACAAAATGTCTTTAAAGTAAGGTATTTTGTCTTTTGCATGGATCCATACTCCTCTTTATCTGTTGAAAATTGAATCCGAAAGCAATTTAGAGACAAGCTCCAGGAGAAGTTCAAAATCCAGCAGATTCAGCTAGTCGAAGTCTGTTTGTTTCTGAACTTATTAAATGTTTGCTTTGGTAGAAAGGTCTACATTTTATTTGGGAACCAATGGTGAGTTGGCCTTTGAAAAAATCAAATTTGACAATACAGGGTTTACCTGAACTGAAGAAAAATCAAGATTATTTCTCAGTTTGTTTAACAAAATATCTTTTATATTGAAATTGCAACAAATTGATGCATTTATGTTGCAATTAATTGAAATTTCTTAAAAAAAGATTCTTTGTTTGATTAATATTTCATCATGAATATGAAAATACAATAAAAGTAATAGAGAAATTAACTCAAAAACATTGTTAAATAAGGAAAATGATCAGTTGATTAAAGATGTAAAAATGTCAAAATATTATAGAAGTTTGACTTTGTTCCTTAATTTTGAGGGTTTTGTCATGGTGGAAGGTCGAATCAACCGATCTCAATTAACACATTTAATTCGACAACTTAATTATGTAAGTAGACCATTTACATATCTTTTCAGCTTTTTTTTTTGTGGTCCGAAATTGATCCAATATTTTTCTTAGTTATTGGATTCCGGGAGCACACAGTTCAATTTGTCAGCGTATTTTTCAATGTTTAACTTGTTATCATTTAAAAACAAAGCATATTTTGCCAATCATGGCAGAATTGTTAGCATATCAAATAGAACCGGCAAGAACTTTTAGTCATTTTGGTACCAATTATGCAAGTTCTTCTTCTATTAGAACATCACTTCTTAGATGTAATAAGTTAGTGAAATGTTATTTAGTGTTGTTTGTTGCATGATGACTAAATCGATACATCTAGAATGTGTGACAAGTCTTTCATCCGAGGCCTGTTTGAGAGCTTTGGATAAATTTTTAAGCCAAAGAGGTTTACATTTAAAAATCTTTTTAGAATAAGGTAGTAATTTTCGTGAAGCAGCAAAGGAACTTAAGAAATTGTTCAATATTATGTCTGTTGATAATAGAGTTTTGGCTGATTATATTGCAGTTCAAAAAATTGAATGAGTATTTCAACCTTCTTATGCTCCTAATTTTAAAGGAATTTAGAAAGCTGGTGTAAAATCATTCAAATATCATTATCAAAGAGTAATTGGACAACAGCTTTTATTTTATGAAGAATTAAACACCATAATTATTAAGATTAAAGCTCTCTTGAATTTGCGGCCTTTGAGTGAACTCTCAAATAATCCTCAAGATAGATTTGATTACTTGACTCTTAAACATTTTATAGTGGGAGGTCTTATTTTGTCAAGATTACAAGAAAATTTATTAGATGTTAATATAAATCTGGTCAAACGATGGAAATTGTCTAATCATTTATTGCAATCTTTTTAGGAACGTTGGAGTTGTGAAAATATTCATACTCAGATTTTGCGTTCTAATGTTAAAACAATTCATTCTTCACTTAAAAAAGATGATTTGGTGTTTTGGTTTGGTACCTTCAGAATGGCCAAAGGGACAGATTATTGATTTATAAAGTGGTAGGATGTGTAGTGGTAAAAATCAAATCTACTACTTGCGAACTCATTGGACCAGTTAACAAAAACTACATGTAACCTTTGCCAGATGGTATACAATAATTTCAAAATTGTTTATTTTAGTGGGGGGTATGTTTGGTCATCAAATGGTAAGCAGGCCAAACTTTGTATTTTGTTTAAAAAAAAATCTGTAACCATAATAATTTGATTGTTTTTAATATATATTTTTAACATTACACTTTTGCCCTACAACAGCACAAAAAAAAATTAGGTATAGAATTTATATTAAAACTCACTTGTCAGATTTCACACAGTTACTAAAAATAGAAATTAAACTACATGAAAAATTTAGAAAATAGATTATAAAATTCATATGTAATTGAAAAAAAAAATTCAATAAAACTTTTAAGGTTGTTTTTTGTTTACAAAATAAAAACCAAAAACAGGCATTTAAAATAAATTAAATTAATTAAAAATTACAATTTAAAACAGCATACGTTATGAGTATAAATCAAATTTCTTTTTTAGAGCTAAAAAAATAATATGAAAACATAAAACGATAAGAAACTATAAAATTACAAAAAAGAATGATTGAATAAATTATAAACAAATTTAACTATTTATTTTATATAGATTTTTGTTGAGACATTTAGCGGTGCTTAAGCGTTGACGTCAAAATTTAAATTTATTTTAAATTAAATTATTAATCAATATTTGTTATTAATTTGTTTACTTATTTGTGACATTTAAATCAAATTTCATTTTTTACTTGATTATTTATTAAATTTATAAAATTAAATTATCATACAAAATAAATAAATTTCGCGCCGTAGTACGCAATAAGTAACATGAAAACGCTATTAGAATAATTTCAAAAAGTAAACAACATGTAGAAATGCGATGTTGCCTAAAATGGAAGTGACAAGATGCCGTCTGATTAACGGAAGTGATTTCGTACTACGCTTTGTTATATATAAAAATTGACTCCAGTGCCAACGGTGAACGCATGAACTAAAAGATTGTACTGTAGATATTGGATGATCCAAATCACTTCCAGACAAATTTTCGGATTTGGGTATAATTATCCTATCTTATTTCAAATCTGCAAAAAAACATGCATGTCGTTCTGACTTCCATTTTTGGAAGTCAGAACGTATATATGAAGCGACAACGAATGTTGAGTCTCTATTTTGGAAGCGACTAAGTACGGTATATGGATATATATATATATATATATATATATATATTGCTTACATTCTAGCAATATGCATAGAGAATAGCCCCGAATGTATGTATATTGTTAATGTATTTGCCTGAATAGTTTTTAACTTGTATGTATTTTGTTATTTCTATTGAAATGTGCTATTATATAAAAATATTATTTTGTACTGTAATTATGACGTGTGCATTCGTTGTATATGGCTTACGTACCAATGAAATATTCAATTCTATTCTATAACTGTCATTATTAATATTATTATATTTTAAACTTTATTATAGTAACAATTAAAGGATTTGCAAGCAACACTCAAACAGTGTTAATATTAATTGAGTGTATCTTTAATGAATAAAAATTAAGATACAAAAATTTAAAAAACCTAAACGAAGAAAAACGATTTAATTGTAATGTATGTACTTATTTTACCCTGTTCTTGTTTTGTACTTACGTTTATGCAAACTTTTTATCAATATCTTGCCTTCATTAGCTATAATAGCTCTTATTCTCTATGTAAATAAAAACTAAATAAAAAAAAAACAAATATACACCACTTACACGTTCAATCTAAATGGCGGATTTAATTGAACGAATATAATTAAATAATTAAAATATCTTCTCAGCGTCATCACGCTATTTAGAAAAAAAGCTCGTTTCTGGTATAAAACTTCATTAATTTTATTAAAACTGTCACAGAATTCAGCTAATGTGACTATTGTGTGAGTCGTTATATTCTCATAAAGTTCATAAATCGCTTTGATCGTATTCTTTTTTGTACATATGACCATTTTTTATAAAAATATACCGTCCTGAAATTGTATTAAATTTGGTATTTTAACTGTTGTGTAATGGTTACTAAAAAGTCAACTCATCTTACCTGGACAATGAAAGGTTGATTATATTTAATTAAGTACAGCATGGATTTCGTGATTGCTGCTTTTCAAACTGAGTTGCGTGCATTAATTAATTATGTAACTACTTCCGAAATTATGCTTAATTATTAGTTTGGGTTTAAAAATTGCGAGATTACAAAAATAAGTGGTTATCGTATACATATGGCATGAATTAATTGCATGTTTTTTATATCAAAAATGAAAATTCGATTTTATAACATTTTACGGTTGATATTGGTATAATTACAATTTTATGTAGTAATAATAAAAATCAATAATAAAAACAAACTAGATTATCTTTCAAATTTTAATTAATTCTATTTGAATACAATAACTACTTCATTACATACTTCAAGGTGTTATTAAAAATCGATTATTTATAAATACTTAATTCAAATATTCTAAAATTAAATTTTTGATTTATGAACTGTATTACGTCTACATATTACATTATTTTATAACCGTAGTTGTCTGAAAACTATCAGGTAAAGTTCAATATAAATACTTGGATGCAATAAACAATGCAAGAGTATTAATAAAATTGAAGTTATATTTTTTAATAAACATGACATTGACAAATGTGACGCCTGTTTTCTCGATGACTAGTTTAGCAAGTAAAAAGTGTTTATCTTGTTTGATTTGTATATTAAAAAGATGCAAAATTGTTAAATTATACTCAAACTACAATTGAGTATAATTTAATAAATTTTCACTCTTGATAATAAAATGAAAAGTTGATTTATCAACAAGAGAAGTACATAGTCGAAATTCTGGTTGCAAAACTATGTTTTGCGTGAAAACTATATAAAATCTAGATAATTATAATAAATAAATAATTCAGTTTATTAATTTCTCATTTTAAATTGTATGTCGTATTTGTCTTGTTTGTCATACAACTTTATCACAAAGGGCTTTGAGGTGTGAAGATGACTATCGCTAACTGTTTAAACTGGTTTATTAACTACATGCAATAATTGTTTATATAGATGGGTTAATTAATTAATGAAATTTACTTTAGCACTTTTTATTTAGTTTATCAGTGTTTTTAAAGTTTATTTACATATTTGTAATGCTGTTTTTCTTTTGTAGTAAATATATTAAAATTTAAAACTATTCTTAGTTTTAAGTAAATTTTAATAAAATTAATTAATTCTTTTAGAATCTACTTTTTATAACGTCGTCAACGTTTTACCGTTGATTGACAAATATACTAAGATACGCAGCTTGTGATAATAATATGTTCATGGCATGTAGATGGGGTATACACGTCAAAATTTTAATCAAATTATTAATGAAACTGTAATAGCAATTATTTTGCAATTATTATAAATATTTTACTTATGCATATCTCTATTATTCACTATACAATGATATTATTACAATTGTAAACAGAATTTACGTAATATAAACGTTTATAAATTTTTGTGTTAGTGCCATCTATAATATCGTCGAAGAACGGTATTTTATCTCAGATTAGAAAATTTATCAATCAACGGTTAGATATACAAAGTCTAACCCAGTAGATATTATTTCAAGAAAGACTTCACTTGCACTATATTTGGGCAATGACTTATAGTGAAAAGGACCGCAATTATTAAAACTAATGTAATGGCATTATCACTATATTCCTCACCAAAAGCTGCTCAACAAAAGACAAAAAAACTTTTTGATCTAGCGGTATTCATCATTCCAAAAGTTAATATGTTACTGTATTGTATATAACCTTCAATTATATTATTGACAATGTAGCATTTAAACAAGTAAATCAGATAAAAGATGTAGGTGTAATTTTTGACAAAAACTGACATTCATTGTTTATAATATATACACGATATGAATAATTGTGCTACTAAAATGTTAAGATTTGTTTATAGAATGTCATCTGATTTCTCTCTTAACACACTTAAAATACTTTATTGTGCTTTAGTGTTTCATCATTATGGTCTATCTTACAAAATGCATATTCATAATTTTAAACAAATTCAAAATAAATATTGACTGATGTTTTATAAATTAGAAATCTTTATTGCAATCTTGGCGGAAAAAATCAGATGTTTTTTTGCGCGTAGGTTTTCTCAAATGATAAATTTCACTATTTAGAAAACCTACACATTCTACTAATTATGGGTTTAACTATTCACTTAGTAGAATGTGAAGATATGTTAATAACGCGTCATTTAAAAATAATTTTAATTTTTTGTTTGTTCTAATAATAACTGTAGAACTCAAATAAACTTTGTATGTTATGTTTTTCCTTAATGTAGTTTTTTAAAAAAATTTTGTGTGTGATTATTTTTAATACTAGTATTATTGTATACATATGTACTTGCTTGTCATAATTTTTTTATATACATACTTGTGTAGCAGTTGTATATAGTGTTTCAAATTCATCAATAAAATCAAATACATAAGTAAAGTATTGCACAGAAAGTTTAGGAACAAATGACTACAACTGCCAAAATAAAGCAATAGTACTATTAATTTGATTAGTGGAATAAGCAAAATTAGATAATAAAGTTTATGACCTCTAACAAGTAAAAACATTCAATAACACAAACACACTATTGAATCTAAATCCATTTTTTTATGATAATGAATTAACATAAAAAAGTGGAAGACTTTAAAATTTGTTATTGCATCACATAAAAAAGCATCCAATTCTCTTATTTAAATGTCATACGTTTACTAAACTAATTTTTTGCAAAAAACATATAAAGAAACTTTTATGCAGATGCTCAGGCAATATTAGCATCTGTACAAAATCAATATTAGATTATTTCAGCCCAAAATGCAACAAAAATCATTATCAGTAAATGTGTAGTGTGCTTAAAGAATAAACTGAAAGTTGTGCAATTTATCTATATAAGGAAACTACTGTATTGTTGTGCTAAACCAAGAGCCGATTTCTAAATAACAAAAAAATAAGAAAATATATAGTTAGTTACCGACTTAAACACCAACTGTTTCTTCAGTGCTTTCCGTAGGTATATGGCACAAAAAAAACTAAGTAAAGGAATTGTATTTAGACATGCCACTAGCTTTAAGAGTGCCGATAACAAGTTGAAAAACTTATTCTCCGTAGAAAATAAAAAAAACTGATAACAAATATTTCAAATGCGTTGGCATTGTATTCCCCACTACATTGCTTTTAGTCCAGTCAAATATGCTCAAATATTGATATCATTTCAAAAAAAAATCCAAAAGTTTTGAAACGTCGTACACTGATTTCTAGGTACCTAATAAAGAATATACTAAAAGTCCTGACAAACATAACACGAGCTTTAGCGGTAATGACCAAACAGAGCACTGTTTTTCGGTTTATTGTTAATATCTCAAGAAGTGTAGGTTGAAGGTAAAAGTTGATTATATACATAATGAAAGCTGATAAAATTGCAATAAAAATGATAATACTCATTTATTTGTATTCCCAGCAGTTACAGAGGTATAGAGCGCTAAAGAATAAAAAAAAAGTTTTTTTTGTATTGTCACAAGCCAAAGAGCCGGTCTTTTTGTTTGGTCTTCTGTCCATTTTGACAATTCTTCCTCTCTACCCTTCTTTGTTTATAGAGAAAGGTGGTAATCAACACCAAACATGTTTCTAAAGATAGCTATCAACAAACAAAGTAATGAGGATTTAAACAAGTACTTATAACATAAGCTTGTTCCTTACCCTTTATCTTTATTTGAGAAAACTAGAACGCAAAAAACAAAAAAAATCCGCCTTATACGATACTTTTCCTGTACTACAAGAAGAAGCCAATCTTTTCGATTTTGACATCGTTTTGGATAGAGAATTACTGTTACACAAGGTGGTGTACCTCAAAAAATCCTCAATCTTAACAATTTGCTAATGCTATGTCGCCTATGTCTTTAAGCATTATGCCGGCAAAAGCTGTACCGTTGTGTTTGATGGTTATTCAGGGGGACCGTCCAGTACGTAGACATCTAAACAAAACTAAAGTACAAGCTAAAGAGGTCAGTTGACATAAACTTTAAACACAAACCACAAATCACAGTCAAACAAGATAATTTTCTTTCTAATAAACACAATAAACTCAGACTCATTTCATTTATCTTAACTGCTCTTTACGACTATAGAATTAAAACAGAACAAGCATCTAGTAATTCTAGTAAATTGATTATCCGCACAAGAGTCATAAAGTCCTTTACTAGTGACAAAGTAGCAATAGTTGGCAAAGATGTTGATCCTATTGATTTCTTCATAGCTTTAATCCCATCTGAAAATCAGATATTATTTGTTAAACCAAGCCACAGCAGAGTAGAAAGGAAAAAGGTATATTCGAGTCAACAATTGCAAACTATGAGAATTAAAACAGCATACTTCTTGTGCATGCATTTAACGACTGTGATACGACTTCTTCTGCAAATGAAAAAAGAAAACTTGTCTGTTTTTATTGGTTCAAGAAGCAAGCTACGCTGCAAAGTATTACTGATGTAATAAAGCTGAAGTTGGAAACAAAATATTCCTGGCTTTGTACAATGCACCTCACAAGCAAAGTTCCTTTAACATGCATTGTTACAATGCATTTACCAAGTCGGTTTTGAATGCTAAACCAAATTTCTCTGCGCTGTCGCCCATAGATGGAAGAATATGTGGAAACAAATGTGGTTGCTAAAAAGCAGGAATAATGTGCACACGCATTTGCTACAACTGTTATGAAACATGCTTGAATGGCATTACTTCTATCTTAAAAAAAAACTTTGATGACCCTGATGATTTGGATTTCTTCCTATCTCTGGAAAAAACACAACAGTTGGTAAAAAAGCTTGTAAATAAGAATCAAAATGCTAAGTTTACTGGACCTATAACTAGAAATCGAGTGAGATTACACTTTTTTATTTTTTAAGTGCAGCTTAGCAGTAGTAATCAGTAATGTTCATACGTTGTTTAACAGCTTGCTTACTTCTTGTTATATAAATATAAAGTTTATATTTGTGGCTAAGTAATTGTGTGTTTTCTCACACAATCACTTAGCCACCTGTTCTTACTGTGTTTTAAGCAGCAAGTATTACAGCTTAAGTAGATGCTTTAGCATCTTAAATAAAGTAAATATTGTGCATTGCTAACTTAAAAATAAAACGCAATAATTAGCGTTCTATAACTCTGTAACCGCTAGGAATACTAGAAAAATGTATATGATTATTTTTATTGTGAATTTTATCAGCTTTTATTATATATAGTTAACTTTTACCTTCAACCTACAATTCTCAAGATATTAACAAAAAAACCGGTGATTGCCGATAGAGCTGGTGTCATATTTGTCAGGACTTTTTATATTATGAAATAAATCCATTTTGCAATGCCATTATAAAAAGTCCGGTGCGTAGATTATGCGTGTTTCTTGAGTACAGAAACAAAATTGTGAAACATTTATATTATATTATTATTAGTATATTTATTATGCAGATTGTGTTATTGCATAATATTTTAGTTGTAAATGTTGACAACATCATAGAGTTTTGTAAAAATTATACAATAAAACTGTTCCCATCTGTTATTTGTAGATAACATTAAAGCTTTTTATAAAATTAATACACAATTGTTTGGCTATGCAGAGTAATTTATTTGCAGTAAATATTAAACAGGATGATAGAAGTATTGCTCAACTCCAAATTATTATTTAATTTATATAGTGATTTTGTAAGTAAATGCTAGAAATTCTTAAGAGATGCTGATTGTGGCATACTTGGGTTCTTCTATTCAATTTTATAGTAAAATCAAATTTTTGCAAAAAAGATGGACTATCAACAAATTGTAAGTTTTGGGATTTACAGACCGAGAATAACAAATGTGTTACGTGAAGTAGAGACACTAAGGATGAGATTAAATTACATAAAAGATTATTACATACAGAAGTTGTTTGATATGATAATATAATATGATATGATAATATCTTAAGAAAAATGATTATATTTTATTAAAAGTAATACTGTACTTGTATAAACAATTACAAAAATAAAAAAATAGTTAACGGACATACATAACTCCCCGCTGGCGCCGTGGCAGAAAATAGACGTTTATAATATCTTAGTAGTACTTCAATTAACGTGTAACTCTTGATATTTTGTTAACAATGTGTGACATTTTTGAACCAATTTTTGTTTCTAATAACAATAGTAAACAATACAATTAAAAAAAGCATATTTGATGTTATTATATCATGAATTTCTACACGTAGACTGGGCATCACTATACAAATGTCAGAATGTAGACATAGCTACTCGTACGTTTTATAGCATTTTTTACAAACATGTTTAAAAAAATTATAACAAAATATCAACCATGGTTTACATGGTAAAATAATAAAACTTAAAATGAAAGAAACTGCTAAAAAAAACAAAACAAGATCAGCATGCATTAGAAGACCAATTAAGAATTTAAATGAAAATTATATAATTTTTTATTTTAAATCAGAAAAAGCATTAACTAAAAATCCAAAAAAAATTTTTGCAAATTTTGCAAGTGCATTTCAAAGTACTTACATTCAAACAGAAGATAAACATGACAATAAATGTGTTGAAGAAAACGTAAATTATATGGGCAACGTTCAAGTATTAGAAGATAATGTAGAACATTCTTATAAAAGATCTTGCTCTACATATATCAACTTCATTGACCTTTGTTTTCAATTTAATATTAAAATGTAGACTTTATCCATCTGGCTAAAAAAAAGTTAGAGTAGTGTCAGTTTTTAAAAAGAAAAACAGATCTAAAATAGACAATTACAGGCCAATTTCTATATAAAGTATTTCTTCAAAAGTTAAAAATATATGCTTTAACGTAGAAACTAGTAACTCAATACCAACATAAATTTATGCGTAAAAGATCTACGCTTACCAATTTGCTAAGCATGACATAACACTTGTCCTCAAATATAGAATATAAACTGCAAACAGATGTTATTGATTTAACAAAAGCATTTGATAAAAACTTTCACAAAATACTAATTAATCGGTTATGCAAACATAATATTTCAGCAAATGTTGTATTGATGATAATTTTATATTTGTCAATGCGTGAGCAAAACGTAGAATATCAATCAATAAAATACTATGCGTCAAGTGATGTACCTTAAGGATCAACTCTCGGGCCTCTGTTATTTAACTTATTTATTGATCCAATCTCTTTAAATGTGACTTTTTACTGAATGCAGATAATGTAAAATTATATAGCAGTGTTACCAGTATTAATGATTGTTTGAAATTGCAAAATAATTTAAACTTAATGTACAATTGGTGTTGCAATAATGGTATATTATAATAATAATTTATAATTTTACTATAGTTTATTCTTATCTTAACTAAACGTAATTTGTTTTTCTCTATTTAAGTCAAAATTTATGATTTGTTTCTGTTATTGGACTGTTTTGTCTGCTGAGAAATAAATATATATTATAACCTAAAAAAACAAAAGTGCAAAAACTATATTTGAAATATGTTGACGGGGACAAAAAGTAATGCAAATCCAGGATAAAACTTTTTCAATGTGGCAGCTCCAAACTATTTTATTTTTCATTGGCGTTGGGTGGCACAGAAGTATTGCTTCTTTGTGACTTAACAGACGTAGCAGCCGTTACCCAGGCATATAAAATGCTAACTTGCCTAGATCACATTATCCAACAAATTACGGCCAGATGAGCTGTCTATAACTTGTTAAAAGCTTGGCAACTACTTTTAAGCTTATTAAAAGTAAACCTGGCGCAAAATAACTGCAATATAGCGTTGTTGTAGAAAAGTACAAAAAATGCTACACTACACTTTATGCATAAAGGAAAAACTAAACATCAGTTATATCCAGAACTCAAATGATTTGTTTGAAACTGCATGTTAGAAATGACACAGTGATAATTCTTCCAAGCACACAAGCCCTGATATTATGAGCAAAAACTTACTTACTGAAGATAGAGCTTGCTATCAGAATTGCGGATTGAAACTTATCTACCGCGTCCGACTCAACTTCTATTCTTCTCATGGCTACCTGGCGTTTTGGCAATGATGACAAAAGGCGCAAAAGATGCAGAAACAATAACAAAACTATCCCGCATGTATTAAATAATTGCCAGATGCATTTAAACGTCTAGTCCTTGAATAAACACGTGTCAACAAAACAGTAGAAGGAATAAACTCAAACCTAACTCCTGACGTTGTCCTGTTGAATGATAACAACAAGATCGCAGTAAATGTAGACGATGCAATACCATTTGAAAATAAAAGAAAGTCGGGTAAGAAAATTGAATAAATATAAAAAAATGGCAACCCAACTGAAAGGCTACAAGGTGGTGGTAATGGCTATTTAGGTAGAAACCTTAAGATCTTAAGAAACCCAGAGACCTTTGGAATTGGCAAGCGGTATGCTGGCCTGGTGCAAAAGTTGATAATTAGCGATGTAATTTGGTGGAACCGTGATATTTACATCAAGCACTTGACGCCACCGCCAAGATAGCTAAACTGTTTCTTAAATGTATTAGTGAAGTGTTGCGTACAATATTCCTTTATGTACTGTAAAGAAAACTACATTCTGGGTGCTTTGAGAACTACTTGACCATGAAAAAATATGCAGATGACCAATATTAGAAGAAATTTTTTTGTGAAAATTAAAGTTAGGTGGTAGATCAGTATAATACTAAACCTCGCCCTTTTATTTATATTATACTATAAATAAAGTTAATTATTATTATTATTGTTATTATTATTTGATTTAAAGTTTTATTACCTGATAAGAAATATACGGGCGTACGTAATATCTTTATTTAGCACTTTAACTATATAACTGTCATATAAGTTTTAAAATGTATGTAACTGTTTGTAATTATACAATTTTAGCCATGCCTCATATACACGCATATGTTTTATATACTTTTATGAAATTATTTTCTGAATAAAGTTTTTAAATTTTTATAATTATAAACATTTTACGCTAATGTTCAGGCAATTGTTTTAAGATCTTTAGATAAAATGATGTATTGAATCACTCGGAGTAATGCAAGCAGTTAAAAAAATTGAATTCATTAATATATGTTATTGTGATGCTTATAAACAAAAATGAACGCGTGAAGTTTCCTTACTAAATTGCATGGTGTCTTAGCATATAATAAAAGATTTATTACAATTTTTTTTTTGATTAGAAATTATTAAAATTTATAAAAAAAGACATTATTGCTTCCTACTTCATCAACAGAACAATTGATTTTATTATCTACTTTACGACCGGCACGAGCATTTTTAAAGCGTGTTTTAGAACAATAGTTTTGATGGCGAAGGAGATGAAGAGCAAAGTTTTATTAGCTAAACTTTTAATGTGAGCTTATTTGATATTTTTACGCAAATGTCATTGGTTATGGTTTCATAAGGTCAGAGTTTATAATAGAAAAATACAATTAAAAAAGTGCACTTCTTTTAACTTAACTGATGTTCTTTGAAGTCCTTATCACTGTTATGATATTTTATAAAAAATAATAACAACTAATTAAATTAAGCTAGAATTTTTGCACCATACAGAAAACTTCAAAAAATTGTCGACTAATGTGTAGATTACTATTAAAAGCAATTATTACAACTATTTATTATTAATACAATCTGGCAAAAGTATTTTTATAAAAATTAATTTATGTACCACAAAGATGTCATTATTATATTCTGAAAAAATATTACAATAAATTATAATAACGACCAAAACTTGACAATATTAGAATTTTGCGAATTTGTTTACATCATTATTTACCGTCGCTGTAGAATCTAATTCTCTGAGAACATCACATAATGCATAATCTTCGCTCTAATGATTTTAATTGTTTTTTTATTTCCTATTGTCCCGTGGTTATTGTGACTGAAGGAGACCGTATTATGTATTGAACGATAAAAATCTCAACCTTAAATTACTCATAAATATCTCCTCGTAATTTGCAATTAGAAAGGTCATGAGTATGCTACCAGATTCGTATGACAAACCACGCGTTCCAAGAATTAAATAATAATGTCTCATATTATAAGTTCAAGTTACATATACGCGACTTAATTTATTACGGAATAGCATTTCTTTTTAATAATAAAAAAAATTATAATGGTTCGATAATACTAACTATAATTTCATTCAATATCATTTCACATTAATTTATAAACTGGTAATATTACATACGACCTCGCATGGGCACTTTCTTTTCAATTAAAACGGATCAAAGTAATTCAACTTCAACTTTCAATCACTGAGAAAATTTCCAATTACTAAGAGGAAACAAAAACAAACAAGGTGCTTTAATTACAACATAATTAGTTGTGAAAATCAACAAGAAAATGCTATCATTATGTTAATGTTATGTTAACACTTGTGGGAAATGTATTTTTAGTTTTACAATTGTTGAATAAGAATTATTTGTATAAATCAATGTAAGCTGATTTAATTACATTTGAGATTATTTAAGTGACTTGCAATTAATCAAGTTCACTTCTAATATTATACTTGTATCTTGGAGTGAAATGAACTATAATAAAATAAACAATAAACGAATTAAACCGATAGTCGCCATTCTATTACCAATTAATTAAAAACAAGCAAATTGAGATTTTAAAAGTTTTAAAAATATTTAAATACAGAATTATATTACTTACACTTAGTACGATGTAATTACTATTTCACCTATTTAACAAACTATATCGTTCTAATCATCTTTATATCGACATACAATCATCGTACATAATTTTCTGATGTAGATGCTGTCTAGATAGTTAGATAGAAATATTGCTTATTATTAAATTATCCATTATTATATACGTAGGTAGCTACTGCACAGCTGCAAGTTGAAACTGAATGCTAATATTATGAAAATAATTAAGTATTATAATAATATTGAATTTATATATCTACTATCATGATCATATTACATAAAATAATGTAGCGATAAATTTTCTAAATTTGGAATGCTTAATACATTTGATACGATTTACCACGCGAGTTGTAAATGCAAATGATTGTTTGGGGACCGGTAGAACGTACAGTTTACTTCCTTTGCCCTGGGCAAGGTGACAGACATTCAATAGCCGCGTACAAGAGATCTGACCGCGATCGCATTCCTGGGCCTGTTTTTCGTTCACTCTTACATACAACTCGATCTGTTCTGCTGCTGCTGCTACTGCTTAGCTAGCTACCGATAGAGCCGCAGGAGAAGCGTCCAACTTTACTGCTTACTTAATAACAAATTATGTTGACTTAATGAAATGAAAGGAAAACTAATTTCTAATTCAGTGAAATAATTTCAATGCGATACAAATTTGAAATGTGTTTATGTTATAGGAGGCAATTCATTAATTTAAATAAAATGCCCAAGCGATATTATTTAATCGTTACAAAACTAAAATTAAATATACTATTAATGTGATAAGTTCTTTTATATGCAGTTTGAGTGAGAAATAATGAGGTTTTTAAAATACAGTCAGATTCTGCTTAATCGGACCGGCTGGTCCGATTTGGTTCATATGAGCGGCTGCTTATATAAACCAAAATCTTCAGAAACAGAAACAGAACTATAGAAATGTAAATTAAATTAAATTGAGTAAAAAAAATTATTTAGAAATACATTGTGTTTAACAACTCAAGATGCCAAAGAATGATTTAACACTCTCAAGTAAAGCTGCCAGCGTCGACTTGCGTCACTAAAGCATTTTTTAAATTTTATCTGAGATTTTTGTCAACTTTTTATAATCGAACCAGTCGCTTAATCGACCAAGGCAGAATCGATTGTATATCCTATATTTTTAAGATGTTTAGACTAAATTACGATACAAGTTTATTTGCAAATCATATCATAAATTGTAATCATACCTATCCCAAAATTAATAAAATTTCATTTTTCCCGGAGACAAATAATCAATAATTAAAAACACAACACAACACAAATAAAAAACAACGTTTTAAACATTTAAATTGTTTAAAATAAAATCGCTCAAACAATTATTTTTGTAGTAAACTAGTTTATATTTTACATCTTATCATACATTTACAACTTCGAGCTAAACTATAGCAACTGTTATTTTAGAAAAATATCAAACAATAAAAAGTCCACTAAATTTGCGGTACAATGAAGTTTTATTTCAAATTTTAACAAACAGTTTTTGATTTCTTATATATTTTATGTCACTAGAAATTTGAATCTCTCACGTTAAAAAACAATTTCAAAAAAGTGTTAAATTGAGCAAGTTATGCTCAAAATAGCTCGCTTTTAATTAAAATAATATATGTTTAATAATTGAGAATGTTGTTTTTGTTTTCTGAATAAAGTTATAGAATTAATTTATTGTGTATTTTGTATTTTGAATTTATTTTAATTGTTTATAATTACGTTAATACCAGAATCATTTGATGCAGCGCCTAAAGATTTTTTTTAATATTTACAAATAGTGTACATTTGATTTCTCGCTCGCTTAGTATAATGAAGTAATGAGAAGAATATTTATTAATTTGAACAAACTTAAGATAATAATACTGTCACTTAAACTGATTACTTCCGGTCTGTCACTGTTAGATAATGATTTATTTGTTGTATATTTTTAAATTATAAACTCAAGTATATTGCTTTAACCAAATGCGTTATATATAATAATAACAAATTATTGCGCAAACATCATTTACCTGTGCGAGATCATAATTGATTATATCACCCACAATTTTCAAATTAAGCAGTTAGTAAATTTATTAATTGCATTGCCAATGTGTGAGTTGCATACATTTTTTATTTTATAAATTTATATCTTAAATCTAATCAGTTATTTTGTTATCTAACTTTATTGTTAATTGTTATTCTGTATACAGATTACTTATTGTATATTTTTTCAAAATACTTTTTGTTTTTTTAATCTTTAATAGTTTCTTCCACCTAACACAATCAAAAACATTAACCATTTCTACACAACTTACAATTATATATATATTTTTTAATTTTTTTTCTGTATGTCAAGTTATACAAACTTAATGCGAGTTTACTTCCAATTGTTATTTTTGTATTAACATGAGTGATTTGCAACTTAAACCCAAAAACGTCATAAATTTTTTATCAAAAGAAGACAGTAGAGCAAAGAATATCCATAAGAAAATGGTGGCAATTATTTTTTATTTTGAAGTCTAATGAGACAAGAAATCTATTCCTAATAACCCAAAATGTGGCTGACTTCTGGAAGCACAAACAGACAAAATTGTCAAGTTGGAAATTTGGTGTTGATTGACCGTCGAGTAAAATTTTCAGTTTTTGCTAAAAAAACAAAAATATCAAAAACAAGTGTTTTTAAAATTTTACATGAAAATTTAAGAATGAGCAAAGTCTGGATTTCCAAGCTGCTTAGTCTCGAACAAAAATTATGTAGACGACACACGACGTATAACTGAGGAGTTGTGCTTATTGCTTGGTTTAAATTAAAACCATTGATGATAATTTTTTTATTTATTTTTTTATTACCGTAGCATATTTTATATAATTTAAAAGTATTTTTTAGTTTAATAATAATGATGTATCATTTGTGTCTGTTCAAAAATAATTTATCAAAACAAAGTTGTTGAATGATTTCTCGAACAACATAAAATTGACTCTATTTTATAATTATTGAATAATTTTAAGTTTTTTTTTATATTAGCAAGAAGAAAAAACGTTATAAATACGCTCCAAAAATCTATTAAAATTGTTTTTTTTTTTTAAATTTGACAGATAGTGTTGCATAATTATGTTAATCTAATAATTTAGCAATATTCATTTAGTGTTACGTACATTACAATTCCTAACAAGATGGTTTATGACGTTGAAGAAGCTTTCTAATTATTTTTTAAAAATTATCTTTTTAAGTTTCTTTCAGTATGTGATAAACATTTTTTTATAGTGTGTTGTTAAAAGTTAAAGCTTAACAAGACATAATAGACCCGTCAACGCATATACATAGCTCCCTTTCATAAAAGTACCTACGTGTGTTGTGCATTACAAGTGAACAAGTACACAGAAGTTAATGATACAAATACGTAACCTAACTTATTTTTAAACTATTTTTGCAAAAATCCTAATAATAATTACCTCAATATCTTTTGATATTGATTGTTTTTGTTTGTACATTTTGTGTACTAGTTGTTTTGTGTTTATAAACTAATACAATACTTTTTACTATTATATGCACAAAGTTTATACAGTTTCTTTATAAATGTCTGGGATTATGTAATCACTTACTAATATTTACTTTGTTTTGACAACTTCAACTGTCAAGCAAGGTTATAAGGGTGTATACAGATAATTTTTTTTTTAAATTATGAACTCCTACTTTAGGAATGGGCGGTTTGATAATGGAAAACGGCTCTATTCTATTCCGGATTGTGTTCGAAAGTTTCGACAGCAGTAAACAATGTAAACATAAGAAATAAATATGTTTATTATAGAATCTTAAAATAAGCAATTTTATTTACGCACACCAAACTTGAATTCACTATTTCACCAAAGTAGCACAAACGTACATTAGATGGTTACATAACCCCAAATTTTTATAATGACCCTGTACTACAAAGTCTACAATGTTTAAGAATCAAGTTACAAGGGACACTGCCAAAGTTTGCGGAAAATCTAAAGCAAAACACAAATTACGTTATGTAAATCGCTTTATTGCTTCTCAAAATATTTTCCTTTAAAATCTATACACTTTTGCATTTGCAACCGATAAAACCAATATTCAAAGCAATTTTGCCACTCTGAGCAAGGTACCTTCAAAACAAATGATTTAAATGCTTCAACGGCCTCTTCAGGCAATAAAAATCGCTCGCCACGCATTTTATTTTTGATATGTTAAAATAGGAAAAGTCATTGAGCAATAAATCAGGCAAATATGGGCAATGAGTTATTAATTGGATGTTGTTACTGGTCAAAAACTCTACAGTTTGTCGTGCTGTGCGAGCGCTTGCATTGTCATAATAAACAGTGATTTGCCGGTTTATGTCATTCCTTCTGATTTCAGCAAAAACTTCCTACAAACAAATTAAAGTATACCAATCACCATTAACAGTCCTTTGATTCTCTAATGCAACAGTTGCAACATGACCCGTTTTTCCAAAGAAACAAGCAATCATTTTTTTTAAACGCTTCGTGAACGCACCACTTTTGTAAGTTTAGGTTCATTTTGAAACACCCATACAGTCGATTGCTGTTTAGTTTTAGGTTCATATGAATATATTTAAGATTCGTCACCTTTTACGATGTTATATACCAAATTTGAACAACCCTCTTCAATTTTTTTTAGCATTTCTTTGATTTAATGACTGCAAAGCTTCCTGACATGCAAATGATCGTGCAAAATCGTATGTATTTGTTTTGCTGCGGATGCCTCTATCTCACTATAGGTCACATGCCGATCTGACAAAATCATTTTACGCATAGTATCATAATTTTTTGAGGTGCACGAACGACCTTTGCAAAGATCGCCATCAAACGTTAGTCTTTCACGCTTAAATTCTGCGCACCATTTGTAAACCATAGTTTTGAATGATCCTTCATCCCCATATAACAAACTAAGTTTTTCCACACATTGCTGCGGCGTTAAACCGTATTGAAAATCATAAAAAAATATCACTTGGAAGTCACGATTCGAAATTTCCATTTTCACACAATTATTACTTTTGTTAAATTTTGTTGAAACAAAACCGAGCAGTTTAAAATTGAACTGTCAACTGAATTATAGGTGAAAAATGTCAAACTTTACAAATATGACAATTGCAGAACGCTGGCAATACAAACAGTACTTAATTCCGCAAACTTTAGCAGTGCCCTCGTATAATACTAATTCAATTTATAAAAATTGGTTTAAAATTAAATTAATTAATTAAATATTCATATCCAATATACCCAGTGCTTTTTCAAATTAATTTATCATTAATCAATCTGATTGCTCAAAACAATTGACAAACTGAGTGATAATTTGGATGCAAGATAATTTAGATGCCAAAAACTGCTAACAATTCAATTAGATATGACAAACGATTAATAGAACATTACGGATATTATTAAATGGGACACCTCAGATGCCAACAAAAAACTGTGACTCTATCGACAAAGACCGATGCAAAGCCGCGTAAAAATATCCTCTTCTCTACGCTATGTACGCCAAAGCGTAGAGAAGAAGTTACAAACTTCACAACGAAATTATTTTTTTAGTGCAATGCAGCTTATTGTCTTAAATAGCAAATCAATCCGTCTGCCACCTAAACAACATCAATTGTTTTAAAAAATAACAATATGGCTAGTGCAAATTAAGCCAGTTGCTAACTAATTTCTGTATAGTAAACAAGATCTACAATGTGGATAGAAATTTAGAAGCTTAGATTACAAAATTGTAATAAAAATTGAAATGCACCAAACCTCAATGCAAAAATAACATAGTTTTCAATCCGCTCTCTTTCTACTCAAAGACTTAAGCAAGTTTAGTTCCGGAACACATATCAATCTCAAATTTAATAAATAGAGATGCCAACTAAGAGCACGGTCAAATGTGACACCAAAAACACTTTTCTGTACAGGAATAAGTTTTTCTACAAAAACAGATAAGTAATTCTGGTAGTAATTTTTTTTTATTGTAGACATTAAATGAAGACGATTGATTGATAATAAATTAATCTAATAATCGGTAATACTTCAATTATCTGATAACAACCCGCTAACAGGTATAGATGCGGTCCTGACGGGGGTTCTTAAATTATTTAACGTAACAAATTTTGACCATAAATTTGTCTTAGCTCTACTGCATATTGATCTTGGTTTAAATTGAACTGTAGTAACTTTTTGATTTAACCTTAATATGCCAGCAACCTGTTCTATGTTCCATTATTCATGTTGGAAATGGTCTTCTAAATAAAGAAGAAAAAGTTTTTTTTTATATTCTTTCACACTTTTCAACCATTTAACAATTTTGCACAGCCACAAACTTTATTAATTCTTTCGTCTTTGCACAAACGAGATTGTTTGTTTAAAGGTTTAGAATCTACCATAATCAACTTTGTCATTTTTTTTTGCGCAATATTCTTCCACAAACTGATGCAGATGTCAGAGTCAATTAAGTGATATAGGTTTTATAATTGTAAATTAAAAAAAATTGCAATCACAAAGATTATTATTGAGCTCCAACCGTAGCATAGTGCAAACTTTTCATCTATCATCATATAAATATTTCTTTACTCTAAAGTTAATTGAGCCAATTGATTAAAACTAGGCAAAGTTTAACTTCTTGTTATGTTATAAATTAGAGCCAAAGTATTGTGTTACAAACATTCTTACATTTCCTTTCTTTCAAGTCACCGCGCAGAGCAAACACGCAGATGAGTTTTACTAGATGTTTTGTAAATAATATTATTATTATTTATTAATTTTTAAGGATGTTTTGTTTGTGCTTATGGGTCGCTTTTTACAACCAGCAAAAAAACAAGCAAAAATATTTTTTTGCACTTTTCTTTCAGTCAGAAGGAATAAGTGTCAAATGCACTACAATATGTTTGCTTAACGGCTATGCAGTATCAACAAAGCAACCTGCGCTTTTTTAAGAGAGATAGAACTTGCTATTATTTGTTTATCAATAAGTTAATTGTTAAAACGTCATACCAAAAAATTTAAATAATTAATTTTTTACTGGTTTGGATGTTATAGAAAGCTTTATGGTTTGTAACTTTGACAATTTTAGAACTTAAATAATTGGTCAGTCAACTACCTAAAGCTTACATGAAAAGTTGAACAATTTTACAACAGTAAACTTCATACTAAACATCAACGTTTCTATGGCTAGTAAATCTAATAAAAAATTGGCTTCTATCATAAAACTCAGCAACTTAAGTTAACATCTATAAACATTAAAATATTGTTTAAAAGAAAAGATTTTTACTTTAAAAGGTTTGCAAATTATTCGAGCCAACTGTCTTGTTAACTTGTTTAAAGAAATTCATGAGTAAAAGATGTGAACCACTTGTCTAAAACTATTGTGCTGCTCTATACATATTACCAAAAAACACGTGTCATTACTACAAAACCACAAAAAATTGGCTATCTAAACTTATTTTGCATCGAATACAGGAAATTATATATTGCTAAATTAAATTCATTAATCATTTTGAAGCTATTTAAGTGTAAAAGTAAGAAAAAAAAAATCAAAAAAGTAGATGAGAAAATAATAGATGGAAGGCAATAGTGCGTTAAAAAAATTTCAACAATTTTTATTTATTTATTTTTTAACTTACATTTAAATGTTGTCAGTAGACAAAATGATTATTAATAATTATGTCTCGCTTAACATACCTGTAATATGAAAAAAAAAAAACGTTAAAAAAAAACTTTTTTAGAGAACAATAAATTAGTAAATATAAACAAGAAAAAGAGCTTCAAATTTCAAATTTCAATTTTCATCAATATTTAAAAAAAAAGTTTGTAGCAGCACACTAATAGAAGACAAGATAAAAGTAAATGTAAAGATACAAAACATACACAAAAAGAAAAATGTTTGAAATTCTTGTTAAATTAACTAATATTATAATAAATAGAAAGTTAAAATAGGAACCAATCATAATAACAACTTACAATAATAGAAAAGTAAAAAATAATAACAAACAAAATTAACCAATTTGTATTAAAGTAGTGAAAAAAAACTGTACTAAATAGATTGAAAATCAAAACGGAGACTAAATTAATTGAAAAATAAACCAGAGAAAGTATGAATAAGTAAAAAAAATATAGTAGACGCAAACATAAATAGCATAAAGAAAATAAAAACAATTCTAAACAACTTATGTAATTAAAATATATTGAAAGGGGTAAAGAAGAACAAAATAAAATTTAAAAACTAAATATGTAAGGATTGTTTTAAAAAAAAAGTTTGTCAAAAAATAAAGATGATATAATGAAGGCAATATTTTATGCAACTAATATAAGGATCTATCTAAAATCAATAATGAAAAAAAAAAAGAAAATTGCTGGTAAAAAGAATACTTATGTTTAAGGCAAAATAAAAATTTTGGTGATTAAAAAGTTTCTTCTATTTTCTGCAACATGCAGAAAGAGTAAAAGTAGAGCAAAGTAAGATTTTGTCTTACAAGTAAAGAAACGGCTAAAAATACTGTATAAAAAATGTACAAAAATATGTTTTAATGTAATATTAAGTATTTATTAACATTAAATAATGCAAAAATGCAAGTATCGCAGATAAAAAACTAAACATTGACTTGTAAATTTGTAAATTTTGCATATAAATATTTTTTTCAAATTCTATTTTACTTAAACAAGTTTTAAGTAAGCAATAAAAAAATTGTAGCCATTGATTGTATTTGTTCTTTTTATTAGTATTACCTAAATATAAAAAAAATTAAAAATGTGATTTATAAAGATATTTAATTGAAAAAATAAGAATTGCTTTAATTTGAAAAAAATATAAAAATTTAAGAATTAATTGTAAAATAATTTGTATGGCAAATTTACAACTTTAATTCTAAAAAAAAAATAACAAATCAGTAAATTTTTAATCAAGTTTTTTTTTTAATAATTTAATGATACTATTATTAAATTTTTACCACAAATTTGTAATAAAAATTTAGTTATTGGTTTATTTAATTTTTAGCATGCGCTAGTATCTTAAAATTAGAAAACTGTTTCATTGTCAGTCATTCCAGTTTTATAAACCTGCACATAATTATTAATGTAATTTTCAGAAGGTAATAGTTTTTATCGTGTAAGGCATCAATACGACGCACGAATATTATATGAAAGGATAAAAAGCCTTGTTGTGCTTTAAAAAAAAAACTGAGTTTATTACATTTTGTTAGAAACACATGAAATAAACTAATTATTTTTATGAAACTTTTACATTTCATAATAAAATATAGCATTTGTAAAATTCTTCACATTTTAAAGTAGAAGTTGGTTTAAAACCAAATATGGACTTGTTGCGGTTTGAAAAAAAGCTCCTGATATACTAGATATTAACATAGTAATATAAAGAATAATGTCAAATACAGGTTTATTATATTATACAAGCAACCAAGATAATTTTTTTGAATAAAACTTATGAAATGTAATCAAATATTATACAATAACTTATAAAGATATTACATTAATGACTTCTTAGTTAAAGCTACAATGACCTTGTAGGTATTTGCAAAATATGTAATTAGACATAAGATTAAATGCTGAAAAAGTACGTAGTAAGCCTTTAAACTAGCTTTTCAAAATCTCAAAATGAAAACTTTAATTAATTAATAATTTTATAATAATAAGACATTATTCGTAGAATATTTGATATATCTAATATGAATATTAAATAAATCTATAAAAAATATAATGTATTTTTATTATATTTTAAAGTATAATAATGCATGTTATAGTAATTTATTAAAAAAATTACAAACAAAACTTTAGCAATACTATGAAATAAAAGACAATGCTGAACAATTATAAAAAGTTATTAAATAAACGTTTTTAATGTTTCAACAAACAATAATGATTTCGTTTAAACGTTTTATAAATGTGACCTATTTCATTCGCTACTTGAATTGACCTTCTGCATTTACCTAAGGGCATTGCCAATTTTCAATTTTCATTTAAGAATGCTAATGATCTGCAACATTACCTAATGGGACTGGCCCAAATTAATGTTATTCTTCTAAGAAACAATTTGTAATACGCGAAGCGCGTGTGTTGACTCATTATAAACATGTGTAACCTTCGTATCGTAGCTTCTCGTTACTAGCGAATGGCTTCAAATTAAACTACTGAGAACATTTTAAGTATGCAAAGCAAACAAAATTATTACTTCTGTTTCTATGTCAATGATAATGAATCATTTTATATATTTTCAAAAACTAAATTTTTGAAATTGATCAATCAGTTTTTAATTAAGTTAATACATTGCGGTTATGCATTTGATATATTTTAAATATATTCATCAACTTTATTAATATGTTTAGATTAATTTTAGAAAAATCCCACGATGTTGCAAAAATCAAAATATGTAATATCAGAAGAATAAACACGTTTATTACATGTATTATTTTTAATTATATAATTATTTAAAAATCTTGTTAACGTGGATTTGAATCAGATAATGAGCGGAAATGGCTTAAAGTCGTCGTTTTTTTAACTGAGATCGATTTAGTAAGATGATTCGAAGAATGTATCGGACAAGCCCCAATACATTAATGCTTGCATGGAATAATAAAACGACTGGATTGTATGTAAATTTGACCGAAGAATAATTTTTAATATGCATCTAAGAAACCGATATATGTTGTTTTACACAACTATGTACACGATGTAATGTACAAGTGTATGTAGAAAATCCATTTAGTAATTTATTATTAAACAATAGTGAGATGATAACTTTAAAATCAAACGATTCCGTAACTGTACTACAAGGGCATTGCAAGAAATTTACAGCTAATGACTCGTCAGTACTAGAATATCGACAAGGTGAAACATAGATTTATGCAATATTGTAGTAATATCTACAGTCTAAATATCTCTTGAAGTCTATAACTGGCATGGCAAAAGACAAACCGTTTAAGTATTTGCGTCGCCGCAGGCTGTGAAGTAGCAGGAAAGATTAACACATACTACGACGCACAGTACACAAATGAGGTTTAACCTGCATCCACATTATATAATAATTTGAGCAATCTTAATCGAAACTGAGAAATATCCGGATTGCATTATGCCTTAATAGCCCCGCTTGACGTAGTAATTAGAGGTATCCTATATACCAACGACAGACCAAAACTTAATGGGAATTCCACAGAATCAAACAATTATTAATTGCATAAATATAATCAGAATAAAGCAAATCAGTGCATATTTAACGAGAGTTATAAAAAGGCTTATGTAATATATTATGTTGCTGTACACCAGTTAAATGTTAAATTCTTTTATATAAAATTATTATGTATTCATTGAATTGAAATTAATATAATATTGTTAAAAGCATACTTAAAATCGATCTTCATCATATGTGATTCAAAATTGTAGAAGTGTGATTAAATTTAACAAAAATAACACAATTAGTTTAATAAACTTTTATTTTCACAATAATGTCAATATATACATAAAATAAAATAAATAAACTAATATATTTCAAAGTTAAAAATTGCCGAATCCAGCTACAGAAAATTATCTAACGTAAAAACTTTATAAGACTTTTTTGAAGCTAAATAACTAATAAAAACGGAATAACAGAGTTTTGATAGAATAATAACTGTAATTAGATTTAAACAATAGATCTCCCAAAAGTCAACAAATAATTATTTGTTAAATTATTAGACAATTTTGCAAATAACCAATAACAACTTTGAGTTTGCAAAAAAATTCATAGAATTTGATTATAGTGGCAATATATATAGTGTATGGTGTGTTATTGAAAATTTATTTATAATTAGGGTTTTCCAATAAGAGGTTTCATTTTAATATTAAAAAAAAAAACCGGTATTTTTTAAGAGAAATTAATAAATGTTTATTTCATTGTAAAGAGGAAGGTATGCCATTAACATTTGAAAACAATATCAGTCAAATGGCCGCCACGGTTACGGTTACAGTACCACATTCTTTTCATGAAATTTGCCATGACCAATTCGTACATTTGCGGCTGTATGTCCTCGATAACTTCACGAATTCTATCTTTAAAATCTTGAATCAATTGTGGAGCATTGGCATAGACCTTATCTTTCACGTGCCCCCAAAACAAAAAGTTTAAAGGTGTTAAGTCACAAGATCTCGGTGGCTAATTGTGATCACTTCTTCGAGAAATAACACAACCAGGAAACTTTTCTTGCAAAATTGCGATTGTTTTGTTGCTTGTGTGGCACGTAGCGCCGTCACCGTAACAGTTGCATTAGCCTCATTTAAAAAAAAAGTAGGGTCCAATCACACCGCCAGCCCAAAAACCGCACCAAAGAGTGACACGTTGAAGATGCAAAAACTTTTCAACAATCATTCTTGGATTTTCTGAGCCCCAAATGCAACAATTCTGCTTATTAACGTAGCCTAAAAGGTGAAAATAAGCCTCACCACTGAAGATAATTTTTTAATTAAATCATTTTGATGCATTTGAAGGACATTATCAGCAACGATACGACGTTTATGGTGATCGACCGGCTTGAATTCTTGTGTTACTGAACTTTAAAAGCCTTAAGACTTAAGTCTTTATGCAAAATACGGTTTAAGGTCGTTTGTGGAATCTCTAATTCCAAAGATCGACGAGGAGTTAACAAACCTGGGTTTTCTTCAACACTACGGGCTACATCAGCAATATTCTCATGTGTTCTTGAGCGATGCACACGGTTTTGATTCTTCACATCACAAACTTGTCTCAACTGCTCAAATTTTTCCACCAAGTGTATTACTGCCGGCCGAGAAGGTGCTTTACAACGACTAAAAAATGCTTTAGTTTTGCAAACTGTTACTGAAAAATTTTCACCATTTTTGTAATAAATTTTAATAAATTTAATGCGTTGTTGAAGCGTGTATTGTTACATTTTTAATAATGGCGTAGTTTTTACTTGTCAAATGTCAAAAGATAATAGCTTCAAAACTGACAGCTGTCCATATAACCTGCTATTCAAAATAAAACTTCTTATTGGAAAAGGAAAAGTAAAGAAAACGTGAAAAGTTAGAAAACTTCAAAGTGTAATAGTGGATGTATATATCAATTATAAACAAGTTTATTTAATCAAAGTACCACAATACTGTTTACATGATATAAGTTCTTATTTAATATCATTAAATGAAGTGATATATCTTAAAAACGTTTTAGCTAGTCAGCGCGTACAGAATCCGTTATTCAAAATATATAAATAAATAGTGTGGCATTTGGTTATTTGTCAATATTGAATGCAAGACAAAATTCTTTAGATCTACAGGTTTTATAAAAAAAACAGTTAGACACTGGATGTGGTTGGCAACACTATGAAGGTGGTTGGCAACACTAAAGAGTGAGTGAGAAATTGTAATGTATAACCATAACTTTTATGTAAATTGTAAAAGTGAAATAAATGAATAAGTATATTCAATAGTGATGTTATTACCATCCAGCGTTACATGGTGTAAAGGTAAAAAAAGATAAACAGTAAAGTAAAGTAAAGAAATCAAACTATTGAAAGATTAAGTGAATAATCTAACAAGATTATTAGTGACCATGCAAGTGCAATACTATCCAAGGCAGAATATTTCAAGAACCCATAACACAGTACCACAACCAGATAAATTTAATTACAACAAAGAAAATTGGCCAAACTGGAGGAAAAATTATGAACGGTACAGAGTGACAGTAGAGCTAAATAAATGTGATAAATAAGGACCGGATTATATGCAAATGCATATTTGCATATGCATTTGCATATTTCTACCATATTTAAGCTTTGTTGCATATTTCATCCATAATCGGTTTTTATGCATACCAATTTTTAGAAAAAATTATTGAAAAATTCGTTTTTACATAAAAATATTCCAGAAATTAAACATTAGTTATTTTTACTGACAACTATTTAATTACAAACATTTTAAATAGAAAACAAATAAAAAGGTTTTTTAATTTACTAGGTTATATTTAAATATCTTTGAGATTAAAAAAGATAAAATAATAAATGTGGCCCTTTAAAAAACTAAAATTGATTATTATTGCAAGTATACTAAAAATTAAAACATACATTTGTGTACCTGCCTTTTGGTATTCAAAAAACCATTCAAAATGAAATTGTTTAGCTGTACGTTATTTGTCTAACACTCTAAAAAACAGAATATGTTATATATTTTGTTTTTTTGATAAAAGGATTTAACTATATTTGTTTATATTTACGTTGCATATAATTGCACATTTTGGCATATTTTTGGTATTTTCATGCATATTTTGGGCTTTTTTATTGCATATTTGCATGCATATTTCTACATATGAACGATCAAAGTTTAATAAGAGTGTCCAGACAGAGGGTGAAAGCGTAGAAAAGTACATAGATGTATTAAAAAAACTTGCAAAGTCATGCAAGTATGGGAATATGAAAGAAGAGCTCATCCGAGATCAATTGGTAATTGGGATTAGAGACGCACGGCTCTCAGAGGTGCTGCAATTGGACAGGACATTGAATCTCAGGAAAGCAATAAAAAAAAACAATTGGAGGAAATAAAGAAACAAAACATAAAACTAAGAAGAAAAAAAGAAAACATAGATATGGTAAACAAAAGACCTGAAAATGGAATCAAAACAGCAATACAAAAGAAAAACAATTCCAGAAAAAAAGATATAAAAACGACATGACGGAAAAAAAATAACTGCGGGAGATGCGGTAAAACAACATGGCACCCATATAAGGAATGTCCTGCAAAAAAAATAAATGCAGGAACTGCGGAATTAGAAGACAATATATGAGACTCTAGCAGTAGCAAAGAGTTGTTAGAAATAAAACAAATTAAAAGCGTGCAAGTACAAAGTTGGGCCTTGGTACGTACAATTACCAATCTTAAGTAGAGCAATAAAGTTCAAAATAAACACCGGAGTTGACGTAACAGTGATATCCAATAAAGATTACAAGGAAATTGAAAACGAACTAAAACTGAAGAAAACAAACAATTCAGCGAGGACCGGGAGGTCAGAAACTTAAGATAAAAGGAAAAATACTTGTACCGGTGGAACAAAGAAGAAAAAAAAATCTTAAAAATGTATAAAGCAAAAAGCAAGAAAAATTTGTAGGGACGCTCAGAAATGGTAAATCTCGGATTAATAGACAAAAAGAAAGATAGAAACATTTAAGTTAAAAAAATTAAAAAAAAAGCAGAGATTCAACAAATACATAAAAAACATACAAAAAACACATCTTTAAAGAATACCCAGAAGTTTTTCATGGTCTAAGAAAAATAGAAAAAGTAGAAAACTAAATTAAAATACAAAAAGGGGCAAAACCTTTTGCGATCAGTAATCCCCTTTGCCTTAATGGAAAAAGTGGAAGTAATAAAAAAATAACTAAATTAACAAAATTCTGCGCCACACTAGAGGTTACAAAGAAGAAAAAATGACAAAAAGATAAAATTAGAACCTGTACAAACTTTACAGAAATAAACAAATACATAAACAAAAAAGACTACAACTACCGTCAGTGGATGAAACACTGTTGCATTTTCAGGAAACAAAAATGTTCTCCAAGCTGGACGTAAAAGACAAATTCTATCAATTAGAAGTAAGCCCGGAGTCAAAGAAGTACACATGCTTTATCCCACCCTTCAAAAAATTTGTTTATAGAAAACTTACCCAAGGATTAACTTCTTCACCAAAAGTTTACCACTAACTACTATTACTAACTACATCAGAGATAGTTCGAGACTTGAGAGAAGTAAAAGTACACATCAATGATGTAATGTATTTAAGAAAAATAAAACGGAACATAAACAAAATTTAAGGGCGCTGCTAGAAGAACTTAAAAATAAAGGAATAACATTTAATAAACAGAAATAGAAATTTAAACTAAAAGAAATCAAATTTCTAAAACACGTAATAGGGGAAAATGGAATACCAGCAGATAACAATAAAATAAAGACTATGACAAAACTTGCTAAGCTAAAGAATATGAAAGAACTCCAGAGACTCCTAGGCTTAATAAACTATTTATCCAGGTTTATCGATAAGGTATCTGAAAAGACAAAAATATTAAGGCAGCTACTGAGAAAAAATGAAATATTCACAACCCCAAAATACATGCTTTACAAAATTAAAAGCATTTTTAGCAGAAGCACCAATATTAACACCATACAAAATAGAAAAAAAAATCAGAGTGTCAGTATACGCAAATAGGTACAAAATAGGAGGAATTTTAGAACAAAAGCAGAAGAACGGACAATGGAAACCAGTATGTTATGCTTCAAAGTCACTAAGTGACACAGAAATGATATACGCGCAAATTGAAAAGGAATTCCTTGCGCTTGGGAAAAAAATGGAGCAATACATAGTAGGTAAAAAGTCGTACTAAGAACAGACTATACGCTATTACTGGCGATACTAAAAACAAAAAGATTTCATAAACTAGTTCACAGAATAACGCAATTTAGCATGAGATTAATGAATTTTGAATACGAGATGGAGTATGTAAGTGGATCAAAATTTTACATTCCAGATACACTATCAAGAAAGGAGGTGAAGAGTAAAATTTACGTAGATTATCTAGAATATGATTCAGACCCAAAAATAAAAGAGATGCAGAAGATAAACAAAGTTTTACGGATAATCAAAAGACTGATAACAAAGGGATGGCTGGAAAAGAAAAAGTGCCAAGAAGAAATAGGCGTATACTACAGGAACAGGCAGGAGATTGGAATAATCGACAATATGATCACATACAACGGAAGGTAAATTATTCCCAACGACTGAAGGAAAATATACTTGAAGAAAATACACGAGAACTATTTGGGCCTAAAAAAATGCAATTTAACAAATTAATTGAAGTGCAGATAATAAAGAACATCCTAAAAAAGAATGACAATCTATATTTAGGATTGTTGATATACAGAAACACCCCATTGAAAAACCTTCTCAAGCTGGAACCAGGCCAGACTATTTTCATTACAAAAAGTTTATTTACCGGCCGATTTTACCGAAAAATAGTCAACTCGCTCATTGTAAGTAGAATTATGACCTAAAAATAAAACTACAACATTTTTTTTAAATAACAGTAAAGCAATTATTTGCAATTTGCCGTAATGTCAAATAACTTCACTTCTACGCTACTATATCAAAATTAATGCATTGAATAATTTTTTCAAAGTTGGTGTATAAAGTTTTGATGTTTTCTGAGAAATCGTGTGTGTTCGCTTAAAATCGACACAGTGATAAAAAAGTTATAGTAAAATAAACTTGTGGCATTTTTTGCAAACACACAATTTGCGAAAATGGTTGTATATACGAAACAGAAGCGACAACTTAATATTCTGGAACTGCCAATCTTTTGTGATTGGATTTGTCTATATGTTGTAAGAATTTCAAGATGATTTCATATGTACTTTGCAAGATAATGATATGGGTTAGACGTATGACTTTTTTGTATTAACTAGAAGGCAGTAATGAAAAAATTAAGTTTATCTGTACGCGTATTTTTCGGAGAATACCACCCTAAATTAAGTTTAAAATTAATAACATTTTAAACCATACAAACGTATTTGAATAATTTTACAATTTAAAGACTCAAAATTAAAGAAAAAAACGCCAAATGTTAAAGGTTGACATTTATAAGAAAACAATTTAAAAACTACAAACAAAAATTAAAGAAAGGTAGTTAGTTAGATGCAGCAAGTTAATACTCCTGTCTATTTTACACTTAACAATATAGTATTTTATAAAACAAAAACTTGAGGTAAGTTTTTAAGCAACTAGTTACTCTTTTTTCAAATTTTGGCATCATTTCACAAATTAAAAAAACAATCCCTTACTTTTTGCTCTACCACACATCCATTGAAACTTTTCAATCATTGTACACGTTTCTCCACATTTAGTAAATTTTTGTTTTTGTCTAGTACTAGTAATAATAAAATAAAATTGCCAAACCTTGTATGTAATACTTTAATTTTCAAAATAATCTAGTCATATTGAGGTCATTTTCAGTATTAACAGAAACGATCACTTTTTCTATTACTAAACTGTATTGCGTTATGTTAAAAAAATTGTCTATGTTTATATTTTATAAAAAAAAGCAGCTGTTTTAAGGCTTTTATTATTAATTTATTATTGACTCATATCAAACGTTTTTCCATTTTCAGTGATTAAAAATCGTAAATGATTCTTAATCGTTTTTCGAATGAAAGTGTTGTATAGATTTGAAATTACTAACGTGTTTGATTGAATAAAAAACGTGATAAAGATTAGTAATTGTTTATATCAGTACAATAGCTTACATTACAAATTCTTTGATAAAGTTTATTAAACACCAATTTACAACAATTTGATCAAGTAGTACAAATTTACAAATATTTAGATATAAAAGGAGGATGTTATTTTAAATAATAGCCAACAGGTTTTAAATTTATTATATTTATATTTATTAAAAATATTACTATTTGCAAATGTAGTAGATAGAATATTAACTTTCATATTTTTGATTTAGTTATTTTTATTTTGTATTCATTAAATATAAAATAAATATTTTGATTTGATTTTGATTTAAATTATATAGAATTATTCAGAGTTCAAATTGCATTGCGCTGTTCTACTTTTTTTAATTACAATTATTATTAATTTTCAACAGAAATGATTAAACTTAATCTAATGGATGTATTAATTATAAGTTCAATTAAAGAAATGTTTATATTGCTTTGCGCGTCTTAATTTATTTCCGGATCTAATAAAATACCAACAGCGAAAGGCTAGATAACACATACATTTATGATACCCTCTAAAGCATGATTTTAATTTAAAAATGTGTCAGCCATCAAAAATGTTTAACAAACAGATAATTTTGTTTGTTAATTATAAATACACTAAAATATCTTAACCATTTATTTTAATTTATTTTATTTTTACAACACACAACCAGTTTTGTTAAATAGTTAACATGTTCAAGTGTATTGTACAAATAAAATAGATTGAAATAATATATGAAACATTTATGATACAAAATAATAAACAATATTATGAAATAAAAGTTATATAAATTTAAATTATGCATATTTACAAATTTGAGAACATAGAACTATGTATAACTGGAAATGTTATATTTTATAAATTGTTGGTTTTATTGTTATAGTTTTTTTAATGTTTAATAGCTATTTGTCAAAATACAATTACTAATTACATAAATATAATTTGAAGATAACGTGAACATAATTATTGAAAAGGTCGTTTGTAGGTTCTGCCCATTCGGTACTAAAGACAGACATCAGACAAGGTCCAACTTCAACACATGTCGCAAAAATCCCAATTTGTTTAAGTGGGCTGTCCGAAAAAGATTAATAATGAATGTCATTTAGTTTTCTAAATTGATTTATAATCCTTCAAGCCACAATGTCATGTTTAACATAATAGAATAGATTTATTGTTGTTTCCGGGTTCTTGAATTCATAATGAGGTAAAACAGAAAATTGAAATAGGTTTATACTGGAATTTCCGAGGGCTATTTTTTAATATTCTATGTATACACATAGAATTTTGTGTTCCAAATTTAATTTATATAATAAATCAGTCTAAAGTCTACATTTATTATTGGCTTATAATATATTCTACATAAAAGTATTGTGTTTGTTTTTAAAGCAAGGTAAAAAGTATTTTAATTCTAATTCTAATTTAAAATAATTTAAAACGTGTAAAGCAAAATTTTAAAACTTATATAAACAATTTTAATTGAAGATTTTGACACAACTGCAAACAAAGCTTTAATGGAAGTTTAATTGTTTAAAAAAAATCATTAAATTAAGAAGAAGATTTAACTATTGAGTTTAATACAGTCTAATTAATATCTGAGATCTGGGTAGTCCTACGACAAATAATGCCAATATCAAAGTTAAATTTTTATCAAAAAAAGTTTATACCCTTTTTGTTTTCTGCATTATGACGCTCTCTACTAATTTATTGTAAATTTTTAAACTAAAATTTTTTAAACTATAATAATAATAATAAGAGTGTAAATGATGCAAGAAAAAAAGTTTGTTAGTTGATAAATCATATTATAAATTAAATCTCATTGCAAGTTTGAATCAAACTTCACAGAAAGTAATACTTTTACTAAGAAAATATCAGGTTGTATAAATATTGAGTATTACAAATTATAAAGTAAAAAAACTAAACATTATATTATCTTACATAATATAATTTTAAATATATTTTTATTGTAATTATAAAATGTTTTCTTCTATCTGAAATATTTTTATAAATAGATGAGCTTCAACACCTACTGAAGTAATAGGTGCAAGTTTAAATATGCTTAGTGACACCTTATACTCTACTAAATATCTATTTAGTTTTGTTAAATCAATATTTCAAAAATTACTAACGTGCGCAGTTAATTCAAATGTAATTCAAATTGTTCCTTTCATACAAACATCAAAATCAAAACATAATGTATGAAACAGACATAATAAATAATTAAATAACATAATAACAGAAAAGTACAAAAAGCCAAAAAAAGCACTAAAATTAAAAACCTTCTTATCATTTCTTTTCCTACCTGGCGGTAGATAAATCTTTCTTTTTCTTCATAATGTTACATTTAAAATTCTTTACGGTCAGTTAATTATAATAATAATAATAATATCTTTATTTCACTTTAGCCACACTACATGGATATGAAACGTCATACAATAGAATATAAAAATTTAAAACTATATAGAAATACACATTAAAATTTAAAACTATATAAAAATACACATTAAAAATTTAAAACTAAAATCTAAATAGACAAGAAAAAACATAGTAAAAACAACATATCAATCATAAACATATTTATTTATCACATAAAAAATCATCAATAGAATAGTAACATTTGTCACTGAAAAATGAATGCAATTCTTTTTTAAACCGATTAAAGTTATTAATATTTTTTTAAATTTATAGGCAAATTATTATATAAAGCAATGCCGGTGTACTCAGTAGATTTCTTGTAATGTGTGGAATGAGGTACTGCAGATCTAAGATAATCACAATGTCTTGTAAAGGGGTTTTCAATAAGAAGTTTCATATTTTGAATAGCAGGCTATTTGGGCAGCTGTCAATTTTGAAACTATTATCTTTTGACATTTGACAAGTAAAAACTACGCCATTATTAAAAATGAAACAATACACGCTTCAACAACGCATTGAAATTATTAAAATTCACTACAAAAATGGTGAAAACTTTTCTGTCACAGTTTGCAAAACTAGAGCACCTTTTGGTCGTTGTAAAGCACCTTCCGGAGTTTGATCGAAAAATCATCATTCTATTTTTACCTTGGAGGCTACGTTAATAAGCAGAATAGTAGCATTTGGGGCTCAGAAAATTCAAGAATGATTGTTAAAAAGTCTTTGCATCCTCAACGTGTTACTGTTTGGTGCGGTTTTTGGACTGGCATTGTGATTGGACCTTACTTTTTCAAAAATGAAGCTGGTGCAACTTTTACGGTGAATGGATTGCGCTACCGAGCTATTATTAATTATTTTTTATGGCCGGAATTGGAAGATATTGATGTGGACGACGTTTATTTTCAGCAAGACGGCGCTACGTGCCACACAAACAACAAAACAATTGCAATTTTGCAAGAAAAGTTTCCTGACCTGGTTATTTCTCAAAGAGGTGATCCTAATTGGTCGATGGATCTTGTGATTTAACACTTTTAGATTTTTTCTTTGGGGCCACGTGAAAGATAAGCTCTATGCCAATGCTTTACAATCAATTCAAGACCTTAAAGATTGAATTCGTGAAGATATCGAGGACATACAGCCGCAAATGTGCAAATTGGTCATGGACAATTTTATGAAAATAATGTGGTACTGCAAGCGTAACCGTGGCGGCCATTTGACTAATATTGTTTTTAAATGTTAATGGCATACCTTCCTCTTTACAATGAAATAAACATTTATCGATTTCTTTTAAAAATACTTGTTTTTTTTTTTAATATCAAATAAAAACCTCTTATTGGAAAACCCTTTATTATATGAATGATTTGCGCTATTAGTTTTATAAGTATTGATGTTTTTTTCACATGTGTTACGGCTTTAAAAATATAAATAGAAAGCATTGTTCAAATTTTATGTGTCTTAAAAATATCTCTGCATGTATTGGAAATTTTAATGTTAAAAATTAATTGTATTATCTTCGTTTGTTGAATAAATATTCTATTATTATTAGTCGCTCTACCCCATACAACAATATTAAAAGCTATATGCGAATTCGCCAAGGCATAATAAATAGTTAATAAAATATTAGAATTTAATGACTATTGTAAAATTGCAAAGAACGCTTTATTCAATTTATGACAAACATAGTCAATGTGATCGTTTCATGATAATTTTTCATTAATAATGACACCTAATAATTTTGTTGACAAAGATAATAAATAATGCTTGCTATCAAATACAATTTTAAAGTTATTAGACAGTTGTCTTTGTTGATAAAAATGCATAATAATAGTTTTATCAGCATTAATAATTAATTTATTATTATGACTTCATTGATGAAACTTATATAAAACTTTGTCAATTTTACGTGCAAATTCAACTTTATTTAAAGCTGATATTGCAATTGTAGTGTTATCAACAAACATAACTACAGTTGCATCTTGAATAGCCATAGGCAAGTCGTTTATAAATAGCAAGAACAAAAGAAGCCCTATTACGGAACCTTGAAGCACACCCGTATTTTCTAATAATTGGATATCTTTTATTTTAACCGATATTTTGCGGTCTTTTAAGTAAGATTCAATCTATTTAGAGGCTATTCCTCTAATCCTCATAGCATGTAGTTTATTGATTATAAACTTTGGGCAAACGCCTTTGACAAATCAAAAAAAGAGCTACCACATATTTTAAAAGTAGCAGTTTTAACGGAGTAATTAATTCTAAAGCCATGTTGGTTGGTTGTTATTATATTAATCTTGTTAAAAAATTTTAACATTTTATTATATACTAGCTCTTCCAGTAGTTTAGAAAATGAACTGAAGATTGAAATGGGTCTATAATTTTCAATATTTAAAGGTTCATTTTTTTTGAAAGTTGGAGTTATTGAAGCAGTTTTTAAGATAGATAAAAAACACCTAGTGATAAAAATAAATTAAAGATTTTAATAAGTATTTTAGCTATGGTTGGTATAATAGACTTTAGGGTTATTGAAGATATGCCATCAATACTACATGACGTTTTGTTACTGTTTTAAATAACTCATGCAAGTCAATTGGTTTTAAAAAGAAAAAAAATGCATTAAAAAAAGGTAGTGTTACATTCCAATCAGTAGTAAACAACATTTTTTTCAACTTTCAATACATTTATTTGTGATTTTTCTGTAAGTAATTATTTTTTTTTTTTAGGTATTGAAACTATGCTATAAACTGAAAATATTTGCATTAGATGATCTGCTATGCTACCATCAATATTTATAGTATTATATGTTTCACACGGTAAATTTGTTATAGCATAGTTAATAGCTGTTTCTGACTTTATACCGTTTATATTTGTAAAGATGCGAGTAGGTTCCTTTAGTCTTATCATTAATTCATATAAATCAAATATATCTAATAAAATATTTTGCTGTTTTGTATTAACTTAAAAATTAACATTAAGATCACCACATATATACAATAGTCACATTTTATATAAACTTTGTTCAACGCCTCACATAATAAATCTACAAATGTTTTAAAATTGCCTTCTGGCGGTCTATAAATGGACAGTACACATATATTTTTACTATTTTTTAAAAAGAGTATTTTGTTTATGTTTATTTCACTATTGAAAGCATATAGCTGAACTTTTTTTACTATTGTAGTAAAATATTTAGATACAAAAATAGCTGATCCTCCATGTATATGATTCAATCTTATGAAACTAGTTGCCAAATAAAAGTCCAAAATTACTATATCACAAAAATTGATTTGGGTAAGCCAATGTTTAGTAACACATAAAATATTTATATGTTCATTTGCGCACAAACACTCCACTCTATTTATTTTATTTACTAAACTTTGGACATTGACGTGGCCAATTACTTCTGACAGAATTTTAAAATCTGCACGTGCAAGTCAACTACCGGAGTTGTTGTATAATGCTCCGGTAGCAGTGGTACTACTGATGGGGATGTACCAATAGATAAAGTTACCAGGTTGGCGTCTGACAATAAACCGGAATATCAAACTTATTTTTTGGCAAAAGGGGATAAAAGTTGCAACAAAAGAATTGTATATTGTAAGTTTTTTTAAATAAATCTCTAGTATGCAAGACAACAAACAAAAAAAAAACTCTTAACCACTTTTAATCGTCCGCAACTCCCGGTTTAAGTAGTTAAAAACCTCGTATATTTCGACACCAATGTAATATTTCAAACGTCAAAAATTTAAGCACACGGCTGCTTGTTGTTTTAATTGCGGTAGAGAACACTCCACAAAACTACGTAACTGTTCTAAATTTAGAAAAAAATTGCAATTAAAGAAGTAACGACAAAAAACAAACTTTCTGATTTTAAAGCACACAAATTGGTAAAAATTACAAAAGTTGTAGCCAGATCCTATGCTAAAGTTACATCTTTATTAGAATATTAAGTAAATATTAAAAACTTATTTGGAATGCGACAACAAAAACTAAGTGGTTCTTAGTCAAAAACGGTCAACAAACCTGGCCTTGCTCTCGTTAAATCCTACGGGCATCAACAACTAATTAGACATTCGGCCTCATTAATCAAAATCAAAAACAAAACATCCCCAAATGGCAAATACGCCAAAACAGTTAGATCAGATTTGGATAAACAAAAGCGAGATGACCCTTCTTCTAGCAACGGCAACGGCAACGACGGTTTCAGTTTGGCATTAAAACTATCTGTTGTCAACAGTGGCAGCAACAGAAGCAGAATAAGAAAAAAACCTGGCAGAAAAAAGCACTAGACTTGTTATACATTTTTATTATTAAGTGTTGTTGTTTATAGAAATAACCCTTAAAACTAGACTCCAGGCAATTGTAATCCGGCTTACCGTTCCAATAAAAACTATAATTTTCAATCTGAATCTTCCAAATTTTGACTGGAATATGGAAGTTATACATTTATTTTGCAATTTCCACAGCTATATCTCCTGGTAGGTAATTTTAACGCCTACAATCCGCTTTAGAGTTTCTTAAAGAACAAAACACGCAGGGTTGTTTTTAATCATAGCAACGCTGTCCTCTTTAACACAAGTTTCCCACACACTTTGGAGGTAGGAGTACAATTTTTTTGTCCTTCACGTCTTGCTACACGTTTATTGTAGCATATATTATAAATTTTTTATAACAACAATTATGTTCCTATTGCAATTAAAACAGTTGAAGAGGTCAGCTAGTAGATGGTGTTTTGACTTTGCAGAAAATGTAGCAAACATTTTTTTTTACAAAATAATTATTATTTTACAATAAATTAATATTTTCTATCAATAAAGTAATAACATAAAAAAAAAATTTGTTAATTTAAAGAAATTAAAAATAAAATAGATTTGAAACAGCATTACTTCGTTTTTTTTAAACCCAAGAAATTGACAATCTAAAAGATATGTTGATCGTTTAGACATTACCAGTAAATGCAGTCATATTTAAAATAGTCTGAAAAATCTAATGTATCAATGACTAAAAATAAGCTATAACAGCCAGCCGCTTTTAACAGCACAAAAAAACAAATAAAAGTGCTGCTAAAGCATTTTGACACAAGTTACACTTGATTTTGTTACCTATCCCAAATAAAAAAAATGTTTTAGAATTTTTTAAAATTTATTGTAATCTGTTATTACTGTCAAACTTTAAGGTATGACGTCATGTAAAATCGTGATTAAAGCCAATCAAATACCGCAAATCGTTGTTTCGGCCTTCATTTTAAGGTCAAAACAGATGGTTTGGTAAATTGATTATTTAGATAATACCAATAGGTAGATTTATATGTACAATTCTATTCTAAAGACATTAAAAAAATAATTTATTTGAATTTTTTTGAGAAAAATAGATTTAAAACAACTTTGCTTTAGTTCAAACCACCTATTTATAATTATACTCTAAAGTGCTCCCACCTATCCATCCAGCCGCCCACGTGGCTGTGATCAAGTGATAACATATTATTTTCTCCTCTTTTGACATAAAAACTTCCAACGCTTTCAAAGAGATGTAACTTCCAATCTTCACTAAGAGAACTTTTAACAATTGGAAAAAAAAGAATCTTTGAATTTTTTGATGGCAAATACTTAATTAGTATCACTATTGCTTCTTACCACATAACAACTTTTAAGTCTTGTAGAAAAGAGAAAGAAAAAAAATGTATATTTTGTCTAGAAGACACGCATGACATACGCTAGTAGAGTGCAAAGCGTGGAAGAAAGATGAGAAAACGCTAGAAAAGGTATTAGAAAACAAAGTATACAAATCTACAATCATTAAAATATGCCTAAGTGACAAAAACAAATAGAGAGCACTAAGAAACTATGCTTTGAGATTTAAGTAAACCAAAATAGAAGAAAACACACAAATTAAAAGCCACAGAAGACAAAAAAAGGAGGGAGCAAGAAGCTAAATGGAAGCAAATAAATGGAAAAAAGTAAAGAAGAAAGAAACAAAAAAGATCAAAACAACTATGCCTGCCAAGCAATGGAAGATAGACAAGAAAAGAACATATACTGAAACCCTAGTATCAACAGAAATTGCAAAAATAAGAAGGAAAAGGAGAAAACTGCTTAAAGAAAATTAGTTGACGGAATTGACTAAACAATTTCCAAACGGAAGATACGCCATTTTGACGTTGACAAAAAATGCAACTTTCGAAATGGTTATAGTATATCTGGCAACCAGGGGACACAAAAAACTAATCTCAAATAGAGATAAAAAAATCTCACTAAAAGTTAAACTGGCAAATGTAGGACTACCAAAAAGGATGCACTTAATAGAACTGCACAAAATATTTATGAAAGAAAGAGAATACAACGAGGAAAAAGTTAATAAAGATATAGAAAAACTAAGAAAATACCTAAGGACAATGCAAATATATATGCCAAATAACACAAGAATAGGAGAAAAGAATAAAATATGAATGATTTGCGCTATTAGTTTTATAAGTATTGATGTTTTTTTCACATGTGTTACGGCTTTAAAAATATAAATAGAAAGCATTGTTCAAATTTTATGTGTCTTAAAAATATCTCTGCATGTATTGGAAATTTTAATGTTAAAAATTAATTGTATTATCTTCGTTTGTTGAATAAATATTCTATTATTATTAGTCGCTCTACCCCATACAACAATATTAAAAGCTATATGCGAATTCGCCAAGGCATAATAAATAGTTAATAAAATATTAGAATTTAATGACTATTGTAAAATTGCAAAGAACGCTTTATTCAATTTATGACAAACATAGTCAATGTGATCGTTTCATGATAATTTTTCATTAATAATGACACCTAATAATTTTGTTGACAAAGATAATAAATAATGCTTGCTATCAAATACAATTTTAAAGTTATTAGACAGTTGTCTTTGTTGATAAAAATGCATAATAATAGTTTTATCAGCATTAATAATTAATTTATTATTATGACTTCATTGATGAAACTTATATAAAACTTTGTCAATTTTACGTGCAAATTCAACTTTATTTAAAGCTGATATTGCAATTGTAGTGTTATCAACAAACATAACTACAGTTGCATCTTGAATAGCCATAGGCAAGTCGTTTATAAATAGCAAGAACAAAAGAAGCCCTATTACGGAACCTTGAAGCACACCCGTATTTTCTAATAATTGGATATCTTTTATTTTAACCGATATTTTGCGGTCTTTTAAGTAAGATTCAATCTATTTAGAGGCTATTCCTCTAATCCTCATAGCATGTAGTTTATTGATTATAAACTTTGGGCAAACGCCTTTGACAAATCAAAAAAAGAGCTACCACATATTTTAAAAGTAGCAGTTTTAACGGAGTAATTAATTCTAAAGCCATGTTGGTTGGTTGTTATTATATTAATCTTGTTAAAAAATTTTAACATTTTATTATATACTAGCTCTTCCAGTAGTTTAGAAAATGAACTGAAGATTGAAATGGGTCTATAATTTTCAATATTTAAAGGTTCATTTTTTTTGAAAGTTGGAGTTATTGAAGCAGTTTTTAAGATAGATAAAAAACACCTAGTGATAAAAATAAATTAAAGATTTTAATAAGTATTTTAGCTATGGTTGGTATAATAGACTTTAGGGTTATTGAAGATATGCCATCAATACTACATGACGTTTTGTTACTGTTTTAAATAACTCATGCAAGTCAATTGGTTTTAAAAAGAAAAAAAATGCATTAAAAAAAGGTAGTGTTACATTCCAATCAGTAGTAAACAACATTTTTTTCAACTTTCAATACATTTATTTGTGATTTTTCTGTAAGTAATTATTTTTTTTTTTTAGGTATTGAAACTATGCTATAAACTGAAAATATTTGCATTAGATGATCTGCTATGCTACCATCAATATTTATAGTATTATATGTTTCACACGGTAAATTTGTTATAGCATAGTTAATAGCTGTTTCTGACTTTATACCGTTTATATTTGTAAAGATGCGAGTAGGTTCCTTTAGTCTTATCATTAATTCATATAAATCAAATATATCTAATAAAATATTTTGCTGTTTTGTATTAACTTAAAAATTAACATTAAGATCACCACATATATACAATAGTCACATTTTATATAAACTTTGTTCAACGCCTCACATAATAAATCTACAAATGTTTTAAAATTGCCTTCTGGCGGTCTATAAATGGACAGTACACATATATTTTTACTATTTTTTAAAAAGAGTATTTTGTTTATGTTTATTTCACTATTGAAAGCATATAGCTGAACTTTTTTTACTATTGTAGTAAAATATTTAGATACAAAAATAGCTGATCCTCCATGTATATGATTCAATCTTATGAAACTAGTTGCCAAATAAAAGTCCAAAATTACTATATCACAAAAATTGATTTGGGTAAGCCAATGTTTAGTAACACATAAAATATTTATATGTTCATTTGCGCACAAACACTCCACTCTATTTATTTTATTTACTAAACTTTGGACATTGACGTGGCCAATTACTTCTGACAGAATTTTAAAATCTGCACGTGCAAGTCAACTACCGGAGTTGTTGTATAATGCTCCGGTAGCAGTGGTACTACTGATGGGGATGTACCAATAGATAAAGTTACCAGGTTGGCGTCTGACAATAAACCGGAATATCAAACTTATTTTTTGGCAAAAGGGGATAAAAGTTGCAACAAAAGAATTGTATATTGTAAGTTTTTTTAAATAAATCTCTAGTATGCAAGACAACAAACAAAAAAAAAACTCTTAACCACTTTTAATCGTCCGCAACTCCCGGTTTAAGTAGTTAAAAACCTCGTATATTTCGACACCAATGTAATATTTCAAACGTCAAAAATTTAAGCACACGGCTGCTTGTTGTTTTAATTGCGGTAGAGAACACTCCACAAAACTACGTAACTGTTCTAAATTTAGAAAAAAATTGCAATTAAAGAAGTAACGACAAAAAACAAACTTTCTGATTTTAAAGCACACAAATTGGTAAAAATTACAAAAGTTGTAGCCAGATCCTATGCTAAAGTTACATCTTTATTAGAATATTAAGTAAATATTAAAAACTTATTTGGAATGCGACAACAAAAACTAAGTGGTTCTTAGTCAAAAACGGTCAACAAACCTGGCCTTGCTCTCGTTAAATCCTACGGGCATCAACAACTAATTAGACATTCGGCCTCATTAATCAAAATCAAAAACAAAACATCCCCAAATGGCAAATACGCCAAAACAGTTAGATCAGATTTGGATAAACAAAAGCGAGATGACCCTTCTTCTAGCAACGGCAACGGCAACGACGGTTTCAGTTTGGCATTAAAACTATCTGTTGTCAACAGTGGCAGCAACAGAAGCAGAATAAGAAAAAAACCTGGCAGAAAAAAGCACTAGACTTGTTATACATTTTTATTATTAAGTGTTGTTGTTTATAGAAATAACCCTTAAAACTAGACTCCAGGCAATTGTAATCCGGCTTACCGTTCCAATAAAAACTATAATTTTCAATCTGAATCTTCCAAATTTTGACTGGAATATGGAAGTTATACATTTATTTTGCAATTTCCACAGCTATATCTCCTGGTAGGTAATTTTAACGCCTACAATCCGCTTTAGAGTTTCTTAAAGAACAAAACACGCAGGGTTGTTTTTAATCATAGCAACGCTGTCCTCTTTAACACAAGTTTCCCACACACTTTGGAGGTAGGAGTACAATTTTTTTGTCCTTCACGTCTTGCTACACGTTTATTGTAGCATATATTATAAATTTTTTATAACAACAATTATGTTCCTATTGCAATTAAAACAGTTGAAGAGGTCAGCTAGTAGATGGTGTTTTGACTTTGCAGAAAATGTAGCAAACATTTTTTTTTACAAAATAATTATTATTTTACAATAAATTAATATTTTCTATCAATAAAGTAATAACATAAAAAAAAAATTTGTTAATTTAAAGAAATTAAAAATAAAATAGATTTGAAACAGCATTACTTCGTTTTTTTTAAACCCAAGAAATTGACAATCTAAAAGATATGTTGATCGTTTAGACATTACCAGTAAATGCAGTCATATTTAAAATAGTCTGAAAAATCTAATGTATCAATGACTAAAAATAAGCTATAACAGCCAGCCGCTTTTAACAGCACAAAAAAACAAATAAAAGTGCTGCTAAAGCATTTTGACACAAGTTACACTTGATTTTGTTACCTATCCCAAATAAAAAAAATGTTTTAGAATTTTTTAAAATTTATTGTAATCTGTTATTACTGTCAAACTTTAAGGTATGACGTCATGTAAAATCGTGATTAAAGCCAATCAAATACCGCAAATCGTTGTTTCGGCCTTCATTTTAAGGTCAAAACAGATGGTTTGGTAAATTGATTATTTAGATAATACCAATAGGTAGATTTATATGTACAATTCTATTCTAAAGACATTAAAAAAATAATTTATTTGAATTTTTTTGAGAAAAATAGATTTAAAACAACTTTGCTTTAGTTCAAACCACCTATTTATAATTATACTCTAAAGTGCTCCCACCTATCCATCCAGCCGCCCACGTGGCTGTGATCAAGTGATAACATATTATTTTCTCCTCTTTTGACATAAAAACTTCCAACGCTTTCAAAGAGATGTAACTTCCAATCTTCACTAAGAGAACTTTTAACAATTGGAAAAAAAAGAATCTTTGAATTTTTTGATGGCAAATACTTAATTAGTATCACTATTGCTTCTTACCACATAACAACTTTTAAGTCTTGTAGAAAAGAGAAAGAAAAAAAATGTATATTTTGTCTAGAAGACACGCATGACATACGCTAGTAGAGTGCAAAGCGTGGAAGAAAGATGAGAAAACGCTAGAAAAGGTATTAGAAAACAAAGTATACAAATCTACAATCATTAAAATATGCCTAAGTGACAAAAACAAATAGAGAGCACTAAGAAACTATGCTTTGAGATTTAAGTAAACCAAAATAGAAGAAAACACACAAATTAAAAGCCACAGAAGACAAAAAAAGGAGGGAGCAAGAAGCTAAATGGAAGCAAATAAATGGAAAAAAGTAAAGAAGAAAGAAACAAAAAAGATCAAAACAACTATGCCTGCCAAGCAATGGAAGATAGACAAGAAAAGAACATATACTGAAACCCTAGTATCAACAGAAATTGCAAAAATAAGAAGGAAAAGGAGAAAACTGCTTAAAGAAAATTAGTTGACGGAATTGACTAAACAATTTCCAAACGGAAGATACGCCATTTTGACGTTGACAAAAAATGCAACTTTCGAAATGGTTATAGTATATCTGGCAACCAGGGGACACAAAAAACTAATCTCAAATAGAGATAAAAAAATCTCACTAAAAGTTAAACTGGCAAATGTAGGACTACCAAAAAGGATGCACTTAATAGAACTGCACAAAATATTTATGAAAGAAAGAGAATACAACGAGGAAAAAGTTAATAAAGATATAGAAAAACTAAGAAAATACCTAAGGACAATGCAAATATATATGCCAAATAACACAAGAATAGGAGAAAAGAGTGGAGAATGCCAGTGTAGGAAGAAGGGTAAAAAAATAAGGTATAAGGAGAGATAGTCCGGGGACAGCATGTGTTGCCGCAGCAGACTGCGTAAATTTTGCAAAGCCAAAACTAGCCCACCTCAAACTAGTACCACATTAGAGACAATGACTAGGACAAATTAACAGCAGGACTTACGCAGAGAAGAAAACCAAAAGGTATTACTATGCGTTAGTTATTCTCAAGTACCACTTGTAGAGGCCAACACCTCACTACGTCCTTAAAAAAAAAACGCTTGTAGAAAGGTGTAACTTCTAATCTCTTGATGAAAAACATTTAAATATGTTTGCAAAAACTTTAATTTAAACTTGTCCGTAATGAAAACGACTTAAAAAACAAACTAAACTCAGCTTATAAAAGAAATAATTTTACAGTTGAACTAATAAAAAGCAATCACCCAAAACCCACCTTCAACAGTTTCCGTATTAGTGCTGATTAGTCATTACTCAGTACCCTAGAAGATCCTAACTCATGGGAAAATGGTATACAAGTCAGCAGATATCATTTTTTACAGAACACCAGGAAAACCCACGAAAATACCTAAATCAACAAGATACACGAATTATACCAGCCAAAGCTACTTTAACCAGTCAAGTAAGATTACTTCATATCAATACACAAAGTGTTAATAACAAACTATTTCAGTTAGAAGCATACCTATATAATAAAACAATTAATATTCAGTCTAGCCTTTACAGGTTTATATGTATAAATGATTGGCTATGTCGCGATGAAATAGGTTATTGTAAGTTAGCGGGTTATGACTTTGTAGCTGCGTATTGTCGCAATAAAGGCGAGCATGGGGGTGCTATGATTCTGGCATATGAAGATGTTTCATATATTTCCATACCCGAAATTGAGAGCTTATCTGTACCATACCATGTTAAACTGTGTGAAATTGTTTGTTCAGACTTAATCATCGCAGCAGTATATCGTCCACCAAGTGGGGATTTTCAAATATTTTTAAATAAACTAACTGAAGCGCTGCAGATTCTTAATCATAAAAATAAAACCATTATTTTAACTGGCAATTTTACAACTTACAACGCTGATACAATCGATTGGATTGAATACTAAATTAAAAGATGCTACAAGAAATGAAAAATACTTTAGATAATATTTTTACAAATAATATCAGCATTAATAATTATCATGTCAATGCTGTAAACTTAGGCTTTTCTGACCATCTAGGAATTAATATGCAAATTGAATACGATTTAAAATTAAAAACAAATACCCGAGTAAATTATCGTCCAATCACTGACAATGGGCTCTATGTTCTTTATAATATAATAGAAGCAACTAACTGGGATTTCATTCAAAACAATACACTTAATATAAATGGTAAATTTGACAAGTTCACAAATATGATAATGTCTGCAATCGAACATTCATTTCCAGAAAAAAAGTAAAATCATGAACTGCAATTTTAAAATTAATTGGTTTACACCTGAATTATATCAACTAAGAGAGGAGTTACATGCATTTATTGCACACAACAAATCACAAATGTCTCCTGAAATATCAACACATATAAAACAACTAAGAATACATTACAATTACAAAATTAAACTTGCAAAAAAAACGGCAAATGAAAAATATATTAAAAATTCAAATTCTCCACAAAAATCGATTTGGAACATTATCAAATCTTAAACGAATAAATCAACTGTTCAAAACAGCTATTTACAATTCACTGCCGATGACTTTAATAATTTTTTTTAACTAATTCCATTAATGTTGCTAATAACTTACTACCATCTACAACATCGTACAAATCATATATATTCACGATACCAAATGCTACTAAATTTTATTTTAATGAAGCAACTTATATTGAAATACGTAACATTATAGCAAATTTAAAAAACACAACAAGTAAAGACTGTTATAACATTAACACAAAAATAATTAAAACGTTGTTAAATGTCATTATAGTACCGTTAACTAATTTAATCAATTTGTGTATTAAAACGAATGAATTTCCAAACTGCTTAAAAATTGCTAAAGTTGTACCAGCTTTTAAAAAAGGAGATTTACTTTTACAAAATTTCAGACCAATATATATTTCCAATAATTGGCAAAATATTTGAAAAATGTATTACGTTGCAAGTTACAAACTATTTAGAATCTAATAATTTACTCTATAATAAACAATTTGGTTTTAGAAACAACAAATCAACAACACATGCTATACAAAATTTAACAAACTTAATAAGAAGGGGTTTTGAAAATAATAGTTACACATATGCGCTTTTTTGTGATTTAAGCAAGGCGTTTGACTGTGTATCACACTCAATCCTTTTAGACAAACTAAAATTGCTTAATTTCAGCATGGAAACTAACATGTTGTTATCATCCTATTTAACAAACAGGTACCAATATGTGAATGTAAACGCAACGCAATCAAAGTTACGGAATGTGTCTATCGGTGTTCCACAAGGTTCCGTCTTAGGGTCCATTCTTTTTTTAATTTATGTGAATGACCTTCCTCATTGCGATATGCATTCACATTTTACCCTATTTGCTGATGACACAACAGTTGTAAATCAAAATAAAAACATAGCAAATCTTAAAACTGATATGCTTGATACACAGTCAAATGCTAAGGAATGGTTTCTAGCAAATAAGCTGTTTTTAAATGAAAATAAAACTGAGCACTTAGTATTTTCAATGCGCATAATACCTAAAGATTTATATCCTACTGAATGTGTAACATTTCTTGAGATCTAAATTGATACAAAATTAATATGGGACAAACACACTTCTTATGTTTCTAATAAAATATCTAAACAAATATACTTATTGCAAAAATAGGGAGAAATTTCTTCTCTTAAATTTCAAATGAGTGCATATTTTGCTAATATTCACTCAATATTATCCTATGGTATTTTAAATTGGGGTCACGCGGCAACAGTTTGTAATATATTTCAAATACAGCAAAGAGCCATCAGAGTTATTGGTGAATTTAATTACAGAAAATTCTCACTGTTCCTTGTATATATATTTATGAATGTCTTACTTATATAAAACACAACATAACTTCATACAATACACAATCAACATCTCATGACTATCTAACTCGTCATGCACATAATTTAAGAACAGATTATTTAAGGTTAAATAGATCTCGAGATGGCCCTAACTATTTTGCAATCAAATTTTTTAACGTACTGCTAAAGCAAATTCAAGACATTAAGAACATTTTAATAACCAATGCCTTTTATACATATAACGAATTTTTTGAATACAGATTTTGTTAATGTATAAAATTATATTGTACTTATGTATTGACTTGTGTAAATATCCTGTATATACTTAACATTAATAAACATTATTATTATTATTAATATTAATGATGCTTAGAAGTGCTCTGCCCATCTTCAAATGTCGTCATTACGAGATTGGATGTCATCATCACTTTCTCTAACATAGATACTTTTAACGCTTGCATAAAAGATGACGCATTGCCTTAGTTTTTGTCATTAAGAGATTAGATATCATTATTACCTCTTCTACCATAGACGCTTTTAACGCTTAGAGAGAAAAGAAACTGCCAATTTCTTACTAACACTTGGGCGAGTGGGCGGGAACTTGCCCTTTTACCCCAAAATTTTAGTTTGCGCTTCCGTGACTTAGAAACGCAAGGTCGATCCGCAATTTGGTTGAGATGGTATACGCAAGTTTTGCAACAAAATTGTCGAACCTCAAAAAACAAAGATATTTTTGAAAAACCAAAATACGTTTTATCGCAAAAAAAACATAAAAGTTTTTTTTTTTAAGTAAATAAGCTCTCAATAATAAATAAAAACAAAAGTAAACTTAGGAATTTCAAATATTTATTTATTCATAATAAGATTCCAGCAAAACATCTTATACATTTTTTTACTTATAAAAATCAGCAAGAGAAGATGAGTTTTAACAACAGAAGTAATAATAGAATAATTAAAATTTTCCTAAGCTTATAGTAAAATAACCTGGTTGTTGCTGTTTTGTTCATTTGTAAGCAAACGCATGATGTTGACAAACAAACTCAAGATGATACAAACTAAGCTTTGTTTTGCCAATGTAATCGTATCATATGCTATGTTAACTCTATGAGAATTTACGAGTAAAACAGGAATAGATTTCAAGTGCTATGTTCATAATTTGTGCATTTGGAGATAATTTGCTTCCTGGTACAGATATTTCATGTCTAGTCTAAAAGCCGAGAATATTTTCCCAGCATTAATTGATAAGTTTAAATACTTACAATTAGATCAAAAAATAGATTGCATACTAATAATAATAATTTTAAAAACCTGTAAATGCTTATATTGACGCCAACGAAGAGTAACTAATATTGCATTCAAATGACCATTTTGCATATCATTTCTATGCACGGCTAGCGCAATACAAATTTATGGAAATATATTTCTACATACTTATGTGTACTTATAGTTAATCACATTATTTATTGTAAACTACGTAAAATATTAATTTCTTTTAATAGAAATATTTGTAAACATTATAAATTGTCGAATATTTATAATAAAATGTTCAAACATGATTTTTTATTTTTATAATTCTATTACAAACCTATAAAACTGTTTTGTATTTTTAAAAGTTAAAATAAAAATAATTGATAAATCTTTCTTTATTATTCTATTTAACATTTAAAAAATAGTATAATAATTAAATTTATGATGGCATCAACAGCCTTTGTGTACTAGTCAGTATTAATATAATAATTATTGCTTACCTTGCAGTAACACTAGTATGTAATCCGGTATTTAGACACGTCACAAACACGAAGTAAAGTTTATTTTAAGTAACCAAATAACTATACTCGTATATAATTAATGTAATGTAATTTAATAAATAATTTTGTAGATTTTGCAGTTGATATTAGTTTTAATTAATTATAAAAGATGCTGTTCGATAGCAGAACTTAAACTGAAGCTACTGCGATTTATGTTTGTTATTGTTTCCTCTGATAGCGTCTGGAGAAAATAACCGATTGTCAAACAATTCTCATGATTAGTATAAATTGTGGAAAATAATAAATAACAAGAGGCAGTTATTCTATTTATAAATATAAAAGTTGGTCAGGATACATGTATTTATAATTTTTGCACTTTCATATTGCATCTCATTGTTGATTTATTTAAATTTGATTATTAATTTTTTTCTAAATAATTAATAATGTTTGCTAAATTATAAATAAAACCTTTTTAAAAGCAAGCATCAGCTTGATTTTATCTGTATTATGTTCACAGCACGTACGATTTGAAAAATGAGTGCCATGACAGACACCGCCATAAAGCTCACTGTTATGTGTTAAAAGTAATAATTTAAAAATGAGATATGTGGACAGATCTAAATGCTATATGTCTAAACTTATGAGCATCACATAAATTAAAAAAAACTCTTGTTTTTAAAATAATTTGCTAATAGTTTTTATACTGAAGTGGCCCATCTGGGTAATATTATGTTACTTTAAAAAAGTATGTTAAATATCTAACGTCAACATTTTTTGCGTTTTTGTTGACACAATGTGCGCACATGCTCAACATTTTTAATATAAGCAACGAAGAAATGTAGTAATAATTTGCCCATCAATATTTTTAAAATAGCAAACTCATTTAAACCAGTTATAATGTTAATAATAACACCAAAGCTAGTTGCTTGTCTAGATATATGTTAATATTTAATAGTACAGGTTTGCCTTTATTTGTAGCTTATTATGTTATTAATTACAAAACAAAGCACAAACTTTACTAATCTAATTTTTATTATTATTTGATTTCAATAATAAAACGTTTGTTTAAAAACTCTTACATATAAATATAGACTATTATAATTTATTGCTTTAATCGGGAAGATTTAACAAAATAAATGCAAAACATAGCTCGTCTTTGAAAATTTTGTCCAGAGTTCGTAAAATGGTACAATTTACATTACGGCGACCGTTTTGTATTTTATTTATAAATATATTATAATCTTTTCTTATTTTTTGTGTTAAAATATTAAAACATGCATATTAACAGCATAAAAAATGAGTTATTTTTAAATAGCCAACACCAATTAAATGCTTTTTAACAAATTATTAGTCATTACTAAACATCTAATTGTCATTGTCTACTTTCAATATATGTACATCATTATACATACTGGTTTTTGTCATTAATCACCAATTTAGAAATTTCAACAGTTTTTAAACTTAAATACTTCTAACTATTTGTGAAAAGTAATTAAGTTTCTATTTACACAATAAGCAACTACGCGTTTTTTTATTATTATATATTCAATTTTTTTTAACTTTTTAAATGCATTTGAAAAATCTTTGTCCACAATTACAACTCGGAATTTGTCTGCTGCGTTAGAGATTTCAATTGTAATATGACGTGTTTTGACAACAAATGCTTAAATTTTACAAACACCCTAGAAAGCTTCAATTTAAAAAACATAATAAACAAGCCAACCAGAGTTACAGCAACATTACAAACGTTGTTAGATCTTATTATTTTAAACAATGATGTTAATGTCGCTGCTTCTGGTTCCATAGACGTCAGTGATATTGCAGATCAACTTTTTGCAATATTCCTATTAAAAAGTCTAAACCAATTAATAACATTTGCACTTTTAGAAGTTTTGAACAAAATTACAATCAGTTTTATAAAGACCTAAAAATATTACCAATTTTTTAACAATAATATTATTGATCTTCTAAGCTGCTATGTACCTCACAAAACCGCTCTATTTACTCGTAAACACTTACCTTGGCTAACAGATAACATAAAATTAATGATAAAACTTGTAGAAAACGCACTTAAAAAAGTAAATTAGAACAGCATTGAGAGTACTACAAAACCCTTAGACATTTTCAATGTACTTTCTGAATCAAATCAAAAAGAAATCTGACAAACTCTTAAAAAATACAATATATACAACAAACCTAAATCCGCAAAAATTCTAGAACATCTGAAAGATGTTAACAAAATAAATGAATATTTTGTTGGATAACTAAAACTTCTAAAGCCAACGCCTAATTAATCAAAGAGCAAATTAGAACTTGTTGAAGTTAGTAAAACTAAAGTTACTAAACATAGACATTATTAATATGTGCAGTTCATATATAAATCCACACATATTGTAAATTTTTCTATACATAACTCTGTATTTCCTAAAAGATAGAAAGAAGCCAAAGTTGTTCTATTGTGTTAAACCCAATCAGCTACAAACGTCTAAGATCAAACAATATGTTACCAGTACTTTTAAAAGTTGTAAAAAAGGTTATTAAAAGACAGATACGAGAACATCTTAACAATTCAAATAGTATTCCATTAACTAAGTCTGGTTTTAGGCCTGTTTATAGCTGTGCTACAGCAATGGCGCATATTACAGACAACATTTTACAATTATTAATTAAAAAAAAAAAAACAAATTACTATTCTAGCATTAATAGACTATTCTAAGGCTTTTGATTTTATTGACCATAAATTACTGTTTGCTATTTTAAACTCTGTTGGTTTTGGGTTCAATACATTAAAGTTTTTAAAATCTTACTTATGTCATAAAACACAAAAACCATTGAACCATTGAAAACCAAATATCCATGCAATAAGCATAACTAAAAAAGTACTTCAAGGGTCCATATTTGGTCCACTATTGTATAAAATCTACACTTTTTCATTCCCAAATATACATATTTTCTGATTAAAGTACACCGAAGCAATTTATAATTGCCGTGCAAGACGATCTAGATCATCTAATAGCAACATCATTAGATCATTCTTTTAAAATTAACGCTTTTAAGTTATGTTTAATGATATTTAAGACAAAGAAATTTAAAAAAAAAACATAACAAAACAACATATTGCTCAGCATAAATAACATTTTGCTACCAATAGTAAATTCAACAAAAAACAACCTTGGGCTAAGAATTGATTTTGATTTTTGATTTAAACAACATTTAAACAAAATTATCCAAAGGTTATTTGCAATTCTTAAACTACTTTATTCTAATTTAAAGGCAATGTTTTGTCAATCTTTGGTACTCTCAAATTTTTGTGATACAGTGTAAGGCCTCTGTATTACCAAACAAAACATGAATAGATTGCAGCTGATTCAACATTGCTGCATTAGATTTATATTTAGCATACGTCGTTCAAACAGTGTGAACCATAAATTAACGGATTGAAAGTCTAAAAATTTTTAAATATTTAAACAGTTATGTATCATAAAATTATAATTATAGATATTCCAACATATTTATTTTTAAAATTAATAGATTTTTAGACAATTTTTATAATATATACCTACGAAACGCTAATGTGATATCAATACCAAATCACAACTTACACATTTTTAAAAGATCATTTCATTATAATATTGCATCTGTTTATATTTTTTTACTCGCTAATTTTAAACATTATAGCATTTTTAATTTTAAATATAATTTAAAAAATTGTTGAAACAACAACTTAGATATTGATTATTTTATTTTTTTTATATATACATATGTATATACATATTTACTTTTAGTATTTTAATATTTTAATATTTATTTTTATGTATTTATGTGTAAAGGTTAATAAGAAAAACAAAAGGATAGTTATTTTAACGGTTCAATCTGATCATGTATCTTATTGTCGATACTATTATATTTTTTTCTGTATCTTTTTCGACAATAATTTTTTTATTATTATAGAAAGCCTTGTGCGTGCCACTTTCTTGCTAAGAAACTACTTATATACGGAGTAAATATTAACATTACAATAGTCTATCAGTTACAGCATTAGTTATACTTTTGTATTGCAAAATACTAAGGAAGTATGAGCCTTCGATTTACTTATAATACAGATGATGTATGTAAATCAGTTAAAGGTAGCGTGTACCGATTTTTGTAATTCTTCATAGAATTAAAAAAAGAAAAGTTCTACTGAATAGAATTCGAAATAAACGTAAAACAACTAAAATTGAAACTCAAATAACAAAAATAAGCAAAAGGTTGAATATCATGTAACCAAAAACGTTAAACTATTTTTTATGTCTTGTTATCATGTCCTTTCAAGAAGCCCGAGCGTCTTTAAAAAATAAAAAAATAAACTTTAAAACCTTATATAAAATATTATTTCTATAATCAACTGAAAAAGGTCTTAAAACAGTGATTTATAGATAAATAAAAATCATTTGTTTTCAATGTAATAAATCAGGCTTTTCTAATAACCCATTGCTATTGCAAAAAGAAGCAAAGCTCTTAGCAAGGTTTTGGATAGTTCAGGACAAGATTCCACAACTGGGTATCGGGAAACACTTTTTTTGTGCTAAAGAAGTGGATAGATAGAAAAAACTTAATTTAATCAGTGTAGAACAAACATGTTACCAAACTTTGAGAAAAAATCGTGTTTTGTGAGCAATTTTTTAGATTATTCAGGCTATATAAGCAATTTTTAAATTATTTTATGCATTTTCACTGTTATTGTTAAATAAATGTGCTTAAAAAATGAATTTTTAAACATTTTTATGTTTGTAAATGCAAATTTTACCTTTAGTAAGCAATGCCAGCACCGTACAGTAGGCTCTCCTCTTTCTTAAAATACTGTTGGCGGGCCATTTAGTTTTGCCTGCAACGCTGTATGGCCTTTCGAGCCTCCGGAGTCAGGCAATAATGACAGTTTTTGCCCCGCAGTTAATATGTTTTGGCGTCAGTTTTCAGACGCACTCGTTGAAGCTCTCGTTTGAGTTCTGCGTGTTGCTCCCGAAGCACCTAGAGCTTCATAATAAACCAAATCATGGTTTAAACTTTTTCTGTCAGCGCTGGTTTGTGTGTGAAGGATTCCAAGTTTTCCGCAGCCTTTGCCGCCTGCCACTTGCACCAACTGACGCGTTATGCCTGCCAATTGTCGTATTGCAGGTTATTGTCTAAAAAAGATTTATGCAGAAATGTAGCCCACACTGCTTTTTTTATATCTTTAACCAATTCAGTATGTGGTCGGATCGTCAAACCGTAATAAATTGTCAACTGTTTTATCAAGTTGTCGGTCAGTTTTTCTGTTTTATTGCCACCAATACTTTTGTTCTGTTTTTTAGTTGCGCAAAATCGTAAACTAATTCGCTTCTGTAAAGAAACAAACATAAAATTTCTCACAGATTCTTCAATTGTAAGAACAATGAAGCACTAACTCACTAGAAACAAATGTTTACCTGAACATGTCAGACGCATTCATTTTTCTGCACAGTCAAATCGTCGTAGGTATATTTTTTAGATTGTATCCTTGACAAAAGGACAATTTGACGACAACTTCGACAACTTTTTTAAAATAAGTCCCAATGAGCAACGATATTCCGTACAGCAATAAAAATCCGCGTTTCTACCAAGATCCGTTGCCTGACACAAACAGATAAATTAGTGTGTTTTTGTGTTTCTCGTTTTTCTTCTTTTGCAGCTTTGCTTCCAACACACTTAAAAACAGCTTTCGTAGTAAGTTGAATTGCCAATGGCAGATCCATCAGCACGCAGAACAAGTTAACTCCTCGCTGTCTAACTCTGAGAAGACGCATGACAAACATGAGACAACGATTGACTTTGTACGCCTTGTCAATTAGAGCACAAGAATGCACAAACTTTAAAGGGCATTTACATCCAATCTCAAGCTTAAATCCAAGGCTTTGATCTGCAGCCTGTAAGAAAGTGACGTCCCCATCACAAGTTTTGAACTTCAACTTTGTCGAGAGAAAGTTAAAAACCAACAAGAAGTTCAGCAACACGTAGCAACTGTTGAAGTCCGTCGAACTGTCAAATGTTCAAAGCTGTCGCTCAACTCTTTGGCCAAAATGCTCACTCTCGCGGTATCGTTTTTTATAGTATGCTGGTTGGAAGAGAACCGCTTTTTTTTCTTAGTATTACCCGATCACACTTTTTTGCTTTTATCTTTTAATGTCAGCGTTTTAGAAAGTGAGGTTATACCCAAGCAGCACAAAACTCACGTAAGAACTGATTCCAACCGTAAAAACACAAGTCTCAGATTGCCAACCACATAGAATTATTCTCGTCCCACAGATCCAACTCTTACAGATTGTTAACAAAAATGCGCCATTACTGCTCTCTATTAGTCCAAACAAGACCCAAAACTCATTGGTAAGTTTATTATACCTGCGGCGCATTGTTAAACCCGACCTGTCATTACTTCGTCTTTAATTTTTGTAAGCGTAGGTTGTTTAGAAAATAGCTTAAAATTCCAATAATAGGCTCACATTAAAAATGCCGTAACAAAGTCAAAACTATATTAACGTAAAAAACGTTGTTTTTACGACTTCTTAAAAAATTTTGGAAATGCATGCATTTTAAGTATTTATAAGAAATGTATTTTTTAAATTAAAGATGACGAAATAAAAAAGTACCAGACATTAGTTTTTGTAGACTTTTTTTCTTCAATGATGCTACGCTGAGAACAAAAATGTTGAAAATTACCTAAAAAAATTAGTTTTTGGTAGTTTTTCTGACTATTAAAAAGCTTTCAAATATCGAGATTATGACTTAATAAACCAAAAATTTAAAAAACATGTTTTTTTGGTACCTATTATCACATTTTTAATTTTCAGTCAACTTGAAAATACTGTAGTTACACAATAACTATGAGTGAGAATGTACATTTTGTTTTGTTTCTTTTATGCACTATAACTTAATTACAAATTACTTAATGCGTTAATTATGCTTACCCACTTCTCAATGTATATTAATGCTTTTTAAATGCAGATATTACAGAATGAAAAGACAAAGCTAAAAGATAAAAGATAAAATAATATCTAAAATTTAACTTATTATTCTCGTGACAAATAAAAAATGTGTTAGAAAATGTAAACAGATATAATTGAGATCACATTTTGATAAGCTCCAAAACTTGATTTAATTCACAACACATTAAAATTTAATAAGTTATACATTATTAAAGTCACAAACTGTTCATTATATTGATAAACTCATTCATAATATAAAAAGCATTTGTCTAAAGTCTTTTTTTTTAAATAGTCTGATTAGTTATTTTAATCTGGTTAGGTAGAAAGTTATTAGCATAGCTTTATACCGTTATATAATGCAAATTTTTCAAAAAAATGAATGTTGTGTTGGGGCATACAGATTTGTGCATGATCTGGTCTTATAACTATGATGTTGACTTGCTATAGCTAGATCATGTAAAATTTTCTGCATGTGGTAAAAAAATTTCAGTATATAAATTGTTATCAGAATTAAAATATTGTATTTTACAAACCTTGCATGACTCTCACTAGTTAAAGTTAAACATCAATCTTAAAATTCAATTATCGGCATTTGTTGAGCGTCCCCAAATAATAATATTGTATGACAAATGAGTATAAACATTGGTATAATAAATAGACGCAAGGATAATATGTTCAGATTATTCTTAAGTGAACACATTAGGTAATAAGACTTATTCAGTTTATTGTTCACCATGTCAAAGTGAGAATTCAAAAGTAAGTGTTGATCGATTGAGATGCCTAAAAAGATAGTTATCTCAAAAATGGGAATAATATCACTATCTACAAATATAACAATAACATTTTTTAAACTGTTATGTTGACAAATAATTTATTCCGCAAAAATTGCAAGTTAAAAGAATGAGTATAAGAAATAAAATAAGAAAAAAGAAGATATTGATTAACATAGAACATAGAAACACTACTATGCTACAGGTTCTGCAAGAAAATAAGTGAATAAATTGTAATGTAAAATTAAGATTAAGTGGAAGAGCAGCAATTGTGCTGAACTTCATTTTCACATATTGTTATTGTATATAATGTATATAAAATAAAGACTCACTAATACTAATACTAATCTACAGCAATATTTATTTTTTTTACTTTTTATATATGTATTTGAAAATTTTATAATAACTGGTTTCTTAAAATTTATAATAAGTTTATTTCTTCCACACCAACTTTTAAATTGGTTTATAGCCAAATTAACTTTTTCTATAGTCTCTTGTGGTTATATTAATGGGGAGAACGTTAACAAAATTTGTGTAGAGGCAAATGGAGCAAATTCTGTTGAGTGAGTAATTTTGTCTAAAGCCATGTTGTACATTTGATATTAAATTGTTGTTATTTAAAAAAAAATACAATTTCGAGTATATAGCTTTTTTATAAATCTTTAATATGCAGCTCAATAATAAAATAAACTTATAGTTATTTGGATCTTGACAACCACCTTTTTTAAAAACCGGTGAAAATGCTTAAACTTGCCCATGTAGAGCAAGTTTAAGCATTTTTGAAAACGTTACCAATTCAAATGATTTATTTATTAATTTGCAAATTATGGGTGTTAGTTTATTTGTACATAATTTTATTAAAGTTGTTGGAGTTTTATAAAAGCCTAGAGCTTTACCATTTTTAAGACTCTGAATTAGTTTATTAATTTTAAATAGTATAAACGTTTCTGAAAATATTGATTTAGTAAAACTAGGACAAAGTGTGCAGTTGTAGTTACTTAATACTGCCGTAGAAATTACATCTATGCAGTCTATAAAGTCGTTTTTAAAAGTTTTTCAGTTTCTTTTAGACTATCTAAAACTTTTTTTTTACATTTAAAGTCATTTTTTGTTTTTATTGTGAATGGTTTTCATTACCACTTTTGTAATAATTCACACTTTCCCAGAGCATGTTTGGTTTATTTTGCAACATATTTATTTCATTGTGATAATATTTTTTTTTGTTTAGTTATTTTTTTAGTTATTGCACTTTTTTTTAATTTCATAAAGTTTTAACTTTGTCATTGTTTATTGTTCTTCTGAAGACACTTCATTGTTTTAATTCATCATAGTGTAACTGCAAATTATAATTTTTTTGTTTTAAAATGTCGTGTATTTGTGCAATTAGTTTTACGTTTAAGAGAAGATACTTTAAAACACCAGTAAAACTGTTCCCAAAAATACAGAAAAATGTCGTACATGCTATTGTTATTTAATAGGTTTACATCACAATGTTTATTTATAAAAAAACTTAAACTCATTTATATTATTGCAGTTAAAAATGCAATGTTTTTTAACAATTTTAGTTAAGATATTGTAAATAAATGTTTGATAAAAAATTCTACACTTATACTTTGCGCTTAATGATCTGCTATATCAGCATTATACTTTTTTTTATAAGTATTTGATAATGAAGAGTTAGTTATATAATCAATTAAAGTTGTGCAAACTGTGTCTCTATGAGCATATTTAAATATCCTCGTAGGGTCTTTAATTAGAGATGTGAGATTGTAAAATATTGTATAATTGTTTTCATTTTTTTGTAAATGGTGTTAGTTTGTCGATATTTAAATCACCACACATAAATTTGTTTGAATTTGTTAAAATCACTATTTAACAACTTATCAAATATTTCACAAAATATATTGATATTATTGTTTGGTGGTCTATAAATAGTAATTACATATATTATTGTATTTATAAAGATGCCACAATACTCTAAAATTCCTTCATTTACATATTTTGTAGATAATTTTGAAATAATAAACATTTTGAAAATAATTTTTTTTAAATGTACTGTTAAAAAAATAGGTTAATTATTAAATTATATGTGAAAATACTATTTATATGTAATCTGGGTGCATTTTATATTTTTCTAAAATTTTTCATATAGATGAGCAATTAGAACATGTTTTATGAGCCATAACTTTAGTGCTGATTTTTGTCTACTTATCCAAACAGTCAATTTACTTTTACGTATTGACTGTAGAATTCATGTGAACATGATTTTATCCCGTAAACGATGATCTAGCTTTGAATAATTTATACAATACGTATAAATAAAAAATATAGTGCTGAGATTAATACATTATTAATAATATATTTTGCATATGCTCAGAAATATTACATGTATTTATCTGTAAAACGTTTTATATCAGTTTTTGTTACTATACCTCCATTTTGTTTATTAAAGTAATTTTGCTGTAAATTAGATTATGTTTATAACGTTTGTACAAATAATTTAAAAAAAAAACTTCTTTTTGTTAAATCATCTTATAAATATGTATATAAACGTATAAGCGTTTTATAAGGCAGCACGTAGTAAGCCAAAATCTGAACGCTTAAAAAGTATTTATTTTTGCAGTTTCCGATATAGGTCTTTTAGTAACAATGATTTGCATATTTTGCTATCTTTCCATATATCCAGTATTTCTATGTACTGCACAAAAATATGTGTTTTTGTCAGAAATGTTTCTAAAAATTTTCTTTAATTACTATTTCAGTTTTGTTTCTTTTATTTAAATAACCAACTTGTATTTTATTTTTTTAATTAGCAACACCACAACTAAACTTTAGATAGTTCTTACAATAAGGCAGCAGATAAAGAAGATTCGAGTGCTAAACAATTTTTTGGAGCTCCAAATACATATTTAAAGAGTGATAAGTCAAAAATAACATATCAATAATCACTGTCTAATAATTTCACTGTTCTACCTATGTTGTTTGATACTTAATTGTTAAAATTTTTTAATTATTTATTATTACTTACTTAAATCTTCTAGATTTTGTATTTTTCATAACGTTTCTGCTATAATTAGTGCAACTAAATTTTTATATAATAATTAATTCTATTTTATTTGCAAATTATTTATATATTTTGGTTTTTTTTTTTAAACTGTTTACATGTTCTTCTACTCCTTCCAAAATTAAGGGTTTTTCTTTGCCATTTTTGTTTACAATATTATGTAAAGAAACAGCAATACATGAAGAAACGTTTCAAGTTAAGGTCGACTGCTAAAAGTTACTACAGAAAACTTTCTTTTTCAAACACCATTAGTTTATTTTACAACACTGTTATGTGATTCATTATATAATTGTTCTGCCACTGTATAGGATTTAATAATGGAGTCATAAGCTATGATTAAAGGTCGGGATCATCTTTGTCTAAAAATTATTTTCAAACTGCACATTTTGAAAACGCCCGGACCATCAAGCCACTAAATTGATAATTTAAAAACAAATAACTTTGCGTATGCATTATTATCTTAGAAAAACTAGAAAGTTTGATAAATTTTGAAAGTAGTCTTGCTATTGCATTTGCCATTTTAACTATTATGCAAACCTTCTCACACTTAGGAAATTCAAAATTTCACAAAATATAAAAAAATGACTTTTATTTAATTAGAAAATTTAAAAAACTTAACTGAAAAATTAAGCTAACTATCTCAGTTTTAAAATTTAAAAAAAAAAATTAAAAATGTGAATTTAATTTTTTACTAACATGACGTTCAAGTTAATTAACAAGTTTAAAAAACTTTACTTAAAAACTAAACCAACTGTGTTAGATTTAGTAAATTAATATAAGAAAAATTTACAAACTAAAAAACCTTTTCAAAATTTTTACATAATAACAAAAAAATACTGTTATGACTTACTTTAGCAAACATTATAACCTAACTAGTTTTCAATTTGCATAACTATAGCCTAGTTGGGTAAGTTATTGCAATAATTGTTAGACCAGTTTCAAATTACTTTTGCAATTTACGCAGTATTAACTTTTGTATTAAGATTTATTTTAGCAAACATTATGATGTAATCCTGAATATTGCTAGTTAAGTAAGTAGCTTTGCAAAACTATTATTTTTACTTGCAAATATATTTAAAGAATCAGCTTTATAGCTAAATTATTGCGAGTTAAATAATTATGCAATAATTTTATTTTTTGATTAAATTGCAAATTATTTTTAAAGTTAAAAAAATATTTTTTTTTTATTATACTAAGTTTTACACAATGAATACAAAAATCTGCACTTTTGTGAGTCTTCTTGTAAACCGGAGCCCGGATGCTTTGCACCCACCTTGTGACCGACTAAACTCAAAGTTTGGTTTACGCTAAGTTTCATTTAAAGGATTTTATGTTTTAAGCAGTTAAACAAGATGGTACAACTTGCCTTAAGTTTTTACGTGACTTAAATTATTTAAACAAAATAATAATAATAATAATAATAATGTGTATTTAACGGAAAACTTTTCCAACATACATTTGGCTTTATACATAGTATTTACATATATATATATATATATATATATATATAAATATATATATATACTTATACATGATAGTATGAAAGTGAAGATTGTTGTGTACATCTTAATCTCAGGATTATTGTAACAAAACATATTTGCTTATTAATATACACTAAAATAGTTTTGTAAACCTTTTGCTAATTGCCAATGTAAAAATTGATTTGTAAAGTAAAGTATTTGTCGAGATATTTCATAATTTACAATGCTACTGTTCTACATAAAGTGAAGATTATTATGTGTAATGTTAGTTGCATACTGTTGGAAGTCCAGTTTAAAATTGTGTGAATTTTGTGGCCACTGACGTAGCGGTAAAACTAGTTAAGTACAGTGTGTACACTTAATATTAGATGGCGTTATATTCAACAATAAATATTTGATAGTACAACTGGTAGTAGCGTTACTAAGAGTACATCCCCTTTAAGAATTTTTTAAAAGCAAGCTGGTTGAAAAGTATGTGTGGTCAAGGTTAGAAGATTTACTATATGAATAGCGGAAATAATTTTCATTTAATATTGACATTTCAGAGATTTTTATTTTGAAATATATTTGTATTTAATATTCGATTTTTTTTTTAATTTTACATTTAAGTCGCAGTTATATTAAGTTTTATATAAAAATAAATTACTATTTTATAAAAGAATAGAAAAGGTTTGGCAACTTTGTTTCATATTTACATTAAAATAGATATAATTACTAAATATTATAAATTTCCAAGTTAATGTAAATTTACTTGCAATAACCTAAAATACATTGCAAGTAAATTTATTAGTTAGCATTATGATAGTTTTTTTTTTCTGTATGTTGCAAATTTAGTAACTGTACAATTATTTTATAACACTCTTGAATGTTGTAAGGTACAGAATTGCGTCGCCCTTTCTTAATAAATTAAGGGTACAAGTTTTACTCAAATCTAAGATCAAATGAGAGCAAATATCGTAATTTGTACAATTGTTTTATAGTGGTCTTAGACTAATTTGTCTCTGCAGCTGCACCCTAAACATTGTACCCAATCGTCGTTAAACTCAATAAATTAAAGATACAATACACAAATGTACAGGGAGTTTATAAATGAATGGGATTATGTAATCACTTTAAATGTGCCGCTTTTTTTAAATTGTTCACTAAACTATTTGTTTTGACAGATCAACTTTGACAGCTGTCAAGCAAACATATGTAGTATAGTGGACGATTTTAAAAAGGCGGCATATTTAAAGTGATTACATAATCCCATTCATTTATAAACTCCCAGTATATAAAATGCATTTCTCATGTTTATGTAAAAATGATTTGATTTGACGGTTTTGAGACACGTTATCCATGTTTAAATGTTACTGAAACTGACCATAAAATTTTATTATTAATTATTTCGCTAACTGAGAGTAATTATATTAAACCAAGTGAAGTCATATAAATTCAAACAAATCATTTCTAAACTATAAATATTATAATAATGTTCAAGAGCATATATTTTGTGTTATTTGTTTGAAATCACATTTAAATTTTGCTTGCTTGGCCTTGCCACACAAAAAGGGCCTCTCAATTGGGTATTCAACTTAAAGTAAACATTTTTTTGTAGGCATTTATCTTTTTATAGCTTTCCGTTCTCACATTCCTTATTAAGCAAATATTTTAAATGTTATATTTAAGAAGAAATATGTAGAATGAATAGTAAATATTTAAGTATGCCGATTTCAATAGATATAATTAAAATTGCAAGTTGACGGCGTTTATGATGTTAATGCAAAAATATATAAATATAGTTTAAACAATGTTTATGAAAATTATTTTATAGTGCCCCAAAACATTGTACCCTTCCATCCCACTTATTTAATAAATTAAGGGTACAAAATTGCACAAATGTAATATAGGTATCAAATGAAAGCTATTTGCTTGGTAGGTTATACAATTATTTTATGTTATCCCAGAACATTGTACCCTATTGTCCCCCTGTTAAACAATTAAAGGTACAATATTGCATAAATGTAATATGGGTATCAAATGAAAGCAAATATAGTAGGTTATACAATTATTTTATGTTACACCAGAACATTGTACCCTATGGTTCCCCTTTAAACAATTAAAGGTACAATATCGCAGAAATGTAATATGACTATCAAATGAAAGCAAATATGGTAACTTAAATAATTATTTTATAGTACCCTAAAACATTGTACTCTATTGTCCCCAGCTAAACAAATATAGGTACAATGTTGCACAAATGTAATATGCGTATTAAATGAAAGCAAATATGGTAGTTATACAATTATTTTATGTTATCCCAGATCATTATAACCTATCGTCCCCCTGTTAAACAATTAAAGGTACAATATTGCATAAATGTATTATGGCGGATATCAAATGAAAGAAAATATGGTAACATATATAGTTATTTTATAGTACCCTAGAACATTATACCCTATTGTTCCCCAGCTAAACAAATAAAAGTACAATATTAAACAAATGTAATATGGGTATCAAATGAAAGCAAATGTGGTAACTTAAATAATTATTTTAAAGTACCCTAAAACATTGTACCCTATTGTCCCTAGCTAAACAAATGAAAGCAAATATGATAACAAACAATTATTTTATAACAACTCAAAACATTGTACCTTATTGTCTCCCTGCTAAACAAATAAAGGTTCAAGTATTGCCCAATAGTAATATGGGTATCAAATGAAAGCAACTACGTTAACTTACAATTACAATTGTTTACCCTAAAACTTAGAAAACTTAAAGATCTGCAACATTACGTCAATGTTGTAAAGTATTTAAGTCATTTGTCAATTTTGAATCAAAAATAATTTAAATAACTTGTTTTTAATCAAATTTAGAAGAGATAGTCTAAGTCTCAAATCTTTCTCCTAATATTCCAATACAGAATTGTACAAAACCATAAAAAAACTATTTACGTCTATTTAGAAATCCTAGTATTTTAAATATATGGCCAATCCAAAAAAAAAGTAATTAGAAAGAAGATTTGATATACATTTGTTGTTTCATTTAATACGTTACGTCTGATACCTCGAAATTTAATTCTAAAACATTAAAAAGTTAAAATTGGCTTAGTTGAGAGTACTACAGTCAGATATTCTTTCAAAGTCTTTATTAATTATTAAATATTGGTACAGATTCTAACCTAGTACATAACTCTAATACGCTCTGACAAGTTTGTCAATATTGTCTTCGAAAAGTATGAACTATAATTAATATGAATAAAAAATAAAGTCGACAAAAAAGAGACATTAAACAATCAATTCTAGAAATAATACTTTTGTTGTCAAAAAATCAATTGACAAAATTTACAGATTTATGATCAAGATATGACCTTGTTATTAAAATTCGGATGCCAAACCTTATCAAATAAGTTGGAAATTTCTAGAACTATTGCAAGATAGAAATATCTGCTTTTTCCTTTTAATTAGTAACTAATTTGTTTTGTTTAAAAGAAGGTCTTACAAATTTTGAATAACCTTGCAATAAAATTATTGTTTTATATATTCCTGTCAACTGATTTTTATCATATTGTATAACATTATCATAATCTGCAAACAATTAATTATTTTTTGTTAAATGCTTTACGCTTAATATTAACTGTCTTTTGTTTTGGTTTAATAATAAAAAACAGAATTTATTTTTTTATGTGAAGTTTTGGATTATAAGAAATGTGTAAAATGTAAAATTAGTAAAAAAAAATGTTTATTTTGAAATAACTTTAGATGAAGCGCGGCTTAAGTTCAGTAATAATAACAACAGTAATAAGCAAATGTTTCTAAAACAGCCTCAACAGTAGTTGTAATATCTGAAATAATATGAGAAAAATTGGTAAGTAAGGTTATGAGAACTAGGCAAACAACCATGTTTTTTGGGCGGATACTGTTGTAAAAGATGAGTGACTTAATCATTCAGTATTATGTATATTAAAACCTCCTAACAAACTATATAATTGATAAAATATTAAACTTTTTTAAGATTGCATTAAAAAAGCTTGTCAAAACTTGCGAACAAATTATCCAAAAAGGTTTATAGTTGCTTTATTTTGATAATAGTATAAGAATTTACTTTTTATTAGGTATATCATATCATATTACATTTGAGCAATAATTGTAGTCTAATTTATTTAGCTGAGAAGACAATAGGGTACAAAGTTCAATGAAAATATAATATAATTTTACAACTTATTATATTTGCTTTTATTTGATAACAATATTAAATAAGCAATAATTAATAATTGTACCCTTAATTCATTTACTTAGGAGGACAATTGGGTACAATTTCAGAAATACTTTAAATTAATGGTAGAATTTAACATATTTGCTCTTAATTGATACCTATATTACATTTATACAATAATTGTACCCCAATTCATTTACCTGGAGGAACTATAAGGTACAATAATGAAACTATAATATAATTTTACAACTTACAATATTTGCTTATATTTGATACCCATATTAAATCTGAGCAATAATTCTACCTTTAATTCATTTAGCTGGGAGACAATAGTGTACAAAGTTTAAGAGTACTATAAAATAGTTGTGCAAGTTAGCATATTTGTTCTTATTTGATACCCATATTACATTTAAGCAATAATTGTACCTTTAACTCAATTAGCTAGGGGACAATAGAGTTCTATAAATAAATTGTACAATTTAACATATTTTCTCTTATTTAATACTTATCTTGCATGATTTTTGTTCTTCTTATTTAATACTCATATTTTATTTAAACAATAGAAAGACAATTGAGTACAATGTTCAAAGTTTAAAAATGCTATTAAATAATGCACAAGTTAGATATTTGCTCAAAATTAAAATTTTGTTATTTTTATTGTGAAATAAATACTCCAAACTTTGCTTTGTAATTATTATTCTGTTATTGACACTTACAATAAAAACCATATTTCCTAAAAAAACAAAATTAAAAAAAAATCAAATTATTTTTTGTACCTACCTAATTATACAAACAACATGGATGATCATGAGAGCTATTAGTTATGATTTAATTGTAAAGATTAATTAACAGACAAATCTGTTTCAATATTAACATGATTTTATCTGATTAAATAGAAAAAAATCTAATTTATTTTTCTGACAAACATTTTAATTATTTTTACAAGAAAAGAAGTTATTAATTATTATTTTTTTAATAATAATTTGTATTATAAATTTTACTATTTTTAAATTATTTTAGAATGGCATATGTGCTATTGTATTTAATAGTTATTGTGTTCCCGGGTCAAGAAAGGTCATGGTCCACAAATTTACCGACCGCTTTAAAGAGAGATATATTTATTTGAATCGATAGCTTGTTGAGAGAAAATTTTATTAAAATGTATGCAACTCTCTACGCATGTTCCGTTATAATAAGCCTCTCAATGATAAGAAAGATTAATATATGCAACTCTGTTAACAATATTTAGTATTACGCCCTCTTATATTGTAAGTAAAAATTACCATATACGCCTAAGTTCTTACTTTTGGCCACGGAGATGTGGCGACAATTTCTATACGTTCATAAACTGTAGTATCATAAAGTAAGGATATCCTTACTTTCTAAATAAAGCTGTCTTTATTAAACTGAAATAGTATTCAAAGCCTCATTTTCATACAAGCATATATATATATATATATGTAACGAAAGTATACTTTCTTTGATTTAAGTTGGCCGTGCTTCTGACTTTTAATTGACAGAAGTCACGACGTAATTATAATAAAAAGATATATTGTAATTAATTTAAGTAGTGCATAGAGAAGCGGTAATAGAAAACTTTAATTGTCGTTTCTTTGTTCACAGGTAAGATTGTAAATAATTGTTAAATAATAAATAAAACTCAAACTTTGTTCACAGAGAAACATATTTTGGTTTATTTTATGCCGTATAATTTATTGTCTTATAAAACGACAATTTTTGTTTATAATGACAAGAAAATTGCAGTTTGCATTCCAATATGTGGTATCGCCGAGGGACAAGAAAACAAGTATTGTTGCCATAACTTCAATTACAACAGAGGAAAAGAAGGAATATGTGTTGCCACAGGAAATGGGATTTATAAGCGAACATGAAGAACTGATGAACACAGACGTTTATAAAAGAGTTAAAAAAAGTCTTACTCAAAGAGGTCAAAACAGAACAGTGTGGATCACACTAACAAAGGAAATGGAACAGAAATATTTTGATGAAGATGGTAATATAATGTTTAATAACTTATATTTAGAACAAATAATAAAAACAGACGTAGTAGAATCAACTCAGAAGAAAGAAAGTCAACTTAATTTAAAACACATAACAGAAAAGTTTATGATTGAAAAATTTACATGTAAAAATTCAAATGCAAAACAATGGCTAGAAACATTTGAAAAAGAATGTAAAAGGTTTGAAATCAATGAAGATAATATAAAGATTGAGATATTAAGGCTAGTCTTGGATAAGTCATGTTCAGATTGGCACTCAGCAACTCTCACAATATTGACAATGGAAGCTCGATGGTCTGAATGGAAAGAGAGATTTCTGGAGTCATTTGCAGACAATGGATGGAGTACAGGAATGTACGCTATATATTATAGGTATAAAGAAGGTTCATTGATTGAATATGCTATAAGAAAAGAGAAGCTACTACTAGATATGGACAATGATATTAGTTCAAAGACTCTAGTGTTGCTTATAGCAGCAGGATTACCTGAGTTGGTTAGAAATAAGATAGATAAAGAAAATTGTAAAAAGTCAACTGAATTATTGCATGACATCAGAAAATGTGAAAATTTAGTAAATAAAAATAGTTTTACGAAAAAGAAAGATGATAAATATGATAACAAGAAAAGATTTGAAGGAAAACAGCCATGTAAAAATTGTGAAAACTTAAATAAAGGTGTTAGATATCATCCTGAAAACTCATGTTGGTTCAAGAATAAAGAAAGAAAAGAAGGTGGAGTAATAGAGAGTAACTCAGTCATAGAAGTAAATCTAAATACAGAATCAAAAAACGAATAATCACACCATTGATTAAACTAAAAATATTATTAGAAGATAAGTTAGAGGTAAACGGAACATATGATTCAGGTTCCCAAGTCTCCCTAATAAATCCAAAATTAGTTAGAATAAAGAGGAAGGCAAAAGATGTAAATAAAATATTTTTAAAAACAGTCAATGGTGTGACACAAACAAAAGGTTTAATAACTATGAAAGTAAAAATCTTTGACATAGAGGAATACATTGATGTATTCATTACAGAGAGAGACAATGTTGAAGATTTCCTCGTAGGATTAGATATGATAAAGAAATTCAGATTAATTCAAAATGAGAATCTACAAATATTACAAAAAAAATTGGATAATAAAATTGAACAATATTCAGTTAATTTTAATGAACACATAGAGAAAGATGACTTTCAGATAAGACTAGAACATCTAGATAATACAAAAAAAAATAAAATAGAAAAAATTATTGAAAAATATAAAAGTGTATTTGCAAAAGACAAATACGATATTGGCACGGTAAAAGATTATGAGGCAAGAATCGAATTAATAGTAGACAAATATTGTAGTAAAAGACCATACAGGTGTACAATAGAAGATAAAAAAGAAATAGAAACACAAGTGGCAATGCTATTAGAAAAGAATTTGATTGAAGAATCCTACAGTCCATTTGCCGCACCTGTAACACTGGCGTATAAAAGAGACGAAGGAAGGAAAAATCGCCTGTGTATTGATTTTAGAGATCTAAACAAGAATATTGTACCACAAGCTCAACCATTTCCACTTATAGATGACCTAATAATTAAAACTAGAAACTGCAAATATTTTACAACACTGGATATAAACTCTGCCTTTTGGTCAATTCCACTCCGAATCGAGGACAAAAAAAAGACTGGTTTCGTAACGCAAGAAGGACAATATCAATGGACGTGTTTACCATTTGGTCTAAAAACGGCACCAGCAATATTCCAAAGGATTTTGAGTAGCATATTAAGAAAAAATAAATTGAGAGAATTTACAGAAAATTATATTGACGATATATTAATTTATTCACAAACTTTTGAAGAACATATCAGACATATAGAACAGGTATTAGCAGCAATTATAAGAGAAGGATTTAGATTAAAATTCAAAAAATGCTCATTTGCAGCAAACTCTGTAAAATACCTGGGCCATATCATAGAAAATAACACAGTAAGACCAATAAAAGACAATCTAATTTCAATTCAAAATTTTCCAACTCCCAAAACTCAAAAAAATATTAGACAATTTTTAGGAAAGATTAATTTTTACCATGAATACATACCAAATAGCTCAATAACGTTGGATCCATTACATAAATTATTAAGAAAAGAAACAAAATTTATATGGTCAGAAGAATGTGAGAAGGCTTTTACAGAAATGAAGAAATTATTATGTTCTCAACCGGTATTAGAAATATTTGATAAGGATTTGCCAATAAAAATTTACACAGATGCATCGCTAGAAGGAATTGGGGCAATACTAAAGCAATTACAAATAGATGGACGAGAAAAACCTGTAGCATATTTCTCAAAAAAATTGAATGAGGTACAAAAAAGAAAGAAAGCAATATATCTGGAGTGCTTGGCAATCAAAGAAGCAGTAAAATATTGGCAACATTGGTTGATTGGAAGATGGTTTGAGGTATACTCAGATCACAAACCGCTTGAAAATTTGAACATAAAAGCAAGAACAGACGAAGAATTAGGTGAGTTAACCTATTATTTGTCACAATATAACTTCCAAATAAAATATGTACCTGGTAAAGATAACGCTGAAGCGGACTGCTTAAGCCGAAATCCAGTACTAGAACCGTCTGAAAACACTGAAGAGGTTCTAACAATAGTAAACCTGACACAAACAGATGAAATAAGAACGGATCAAGAAAAAAACGAAATAATTCGAAAGATGAAATCAAAACTAATAAGAAATAACGGAATATTTTATAAGAAAGTTAGAAATAAGGAGAAAATAATCTTATCAGAAGAATTTAGCATCAAATTAATAAAAGACATACATAGGGAATGGTGCCATACAGGCATTAGACAAACTATATACAGAATATGTCCCTACTATACATCAAAGAATTTAATAGAAAACATTAAGAAAATATGTAAAGATTGTGACATATGCATAAAAAATAAAACAAGAGGCCAAAGCAAATTTGGATTAATGTCTCACTTAGGACCAGCCACTGAACCATATGAAATAATGTCTATAGATACCATTGGAGGATTTGGAGGACAAAGATCAACAAAAAAATACCTTCACTTACTCGTCGACCACTACACGAGATACGCATTTGTTTCAACCTCAAAGACACAAAACGCCACAGATTTTATAAAGTTAGCTCAAAACGTGTTAGAAACGGAAAAAATTGGAATGATACTAACGGATCAATATCCGGGAATAAACTCAAAAGAATTTAAAGAATTCCTAGAAAAAAAGAACGTTAAACTGACATTTACAGCAGTTAATGCACCATTTTCAAATGGCTTAAACGAGAGACTAAACCAGACTCTAGTCAATAAAATAAGATGTAAAATAAATGAAAAAGAAAACAAAAGAGCTTGGACAACGGTTGCTAGAGAATGTGTAGATAGATATAATAAGATAGAACACTCAGTCACTGGTTTTGCACCAGAGTATTTATTAAATGGCACGGACACAAGTGTCATACCAGAAGAATTAAAAAGGAAAAAAAACAAAGATGATTGGTCTAATGATAAAAAATTAGCGTTAGAGAGATCAATAAAATCACATAATTACAATAAAAAACTTTATGATAAAAATAGAAAACATCATGAGTACAGTGCAGGAGACATGGTATATATCGAAAATGGCAACAGACTAAATAGAAAAAAGCTAGACCATCTTAGAATAGGACCATTCGAAATAATAGAAAAAATATCAAACACTCTATACAAAGTCAAGACTAACAAGAAAAAGTCAGAAACAAGTTTATTCCATATATCAAAACTAATACCAACAGAAGAAGATGATATAGATGATTTATAGAGAAAATATGTCCAAGAAATCTTACCATGAGAGGGGGGGGGGGGGAGATGTAACGAAAGTATACTTTCTTTGATTTAAGTTGGCCGTGCTTCTGACTTTTAATTGACAGAAGTCACGACGTAATTATAATAAAAAGATATATTGTAATTAATTTAAGTAGTGCATAGAGAAGCGGTAATAGAAAACTTTAATTGTCGTTTCTTTGTTCACAGGTAAGATTGTAAATAATTGTTAAATAATAAATAAAACTCAAACTTTGTTCACAGAGAAACATATTTTGGTTTATTTTATGCCGTATAATTTATTGTCTTATATATATGTTAACCCGGCAAGTCGGGCTCGTAAAATATATATTTATATTATGTCATATTCTAATGTATTTTGTCAAACTAACCTCCTAGGGACAAACAAACCCTTGTCTATTACTTCAAATAAAAAAGTTATAGCTACAATGGTATAAATCCGGCAAGTCGGGCTCTTTGCTACTTATTGTAACTCAAAGTGGGTATAATATTTTTAAAATATATTTATAATTTATTGTTATTTTCATAGCTTGTAAACGTTGCTAATATTTTATTTTATAAAAAAATTTATAAATAACCTATGTTTATTTGAATATTCGTGTATAAACTCGGCAGCGTGGGCTCTTATTAGAATTTATCGTATAAGTCCAAGTTAAGAAATTGTTTTATAGAAATATTTAGAATCTATTATCATTTAAGTTGTTTCTAAATATTTCTTATACATTTGTGATAAAACAGTTATAAATGTTTATTTGAATGTTCGTTTATAAAATCGACAACTTGGGCTCTTACCGTAAAAGTTATAAGAAATTGTTTTACAGAAATGTTTATAATCTATAATAGTTTAAATTGTTTCTAAAAGTTTACTTACACAGTTACGATGAAAAAAATATAAATTAAGTAAGTTTTGTTGAATGTTTATGCATAACATCGACAAATTATATTTTGATTTTTTTAAATATTACTTATTATATTCTATTATAGACTTCTTTGCATATTTATTTGTCAAATAATTTAATGATGTAGACTACAACAAAATAGTTGCATATATTTGAAACTACTATGTTATTGATTAACAAGTATAAACAATATTCAAAGTATTACATCTTTAATATTTATTATTATCAATGAATTTATGATGAATTATTTTAAAAGCAGTAAAACTATTTTAAGGTCAGTCTATTCATGCATGTTTTTTTAATTTACGACTTCTTTATTGTCCTGATATTTATTCAGAATTTCCTTACATCTGGATAGTTGCAAAAGATAACAAGCGGCAATAGTAACAAGTTATTTACAAAAATTTTAATATTTATTTAAAGTTATATAAATTAGTAATAGTGCAAAAGGAAAATATTTTTTTTCCACTTGCATTTGCGACAAACAAATAGGTTGAAAATTTTAAAAATAATTTTTATACATATTGTTAATTGTAGAATCACCATCTTTGTAATTTTGAAAACTGAGACTTAAGTTTTTAATCTTAAGTCATGTGATTCATTACATGGCTATCATCTTATGATTTTATGTTTGTTTGTTGTGAAATTAAGAGCATTCAAAGTAATGTCAAAGTTTTAATCAAATTATCAATATTTAAGTGAATAATTTGAATCATATTTTTGTTCAAATACAATAAATTCTACTAACTTGACAAATAGTTATTAAATTATGAGCAGACAAAACTTAATTTAAGGATTAATAAATTTTATAAAAATTTAGAAAATTTGTAAAATTAGGAGTATTAAAAGTAGGACAAAATAACAACATTTATTGGTTTAGCTAAAAGTTGCTGTTTAAAGTATGCAAATTACAATAATGTGGTGAAGTTATAAGCATTCAAAGTAACAGGGTAAAAATTTTAATATGCAGTATCTTGGATTTACTTAAAATTTGGCTAACAACGATTTTATTACTATAGACTTAGCTGACATTTTCAACAAAAATGTTTGATACAGAAGTTTCAAAGCAAGCGGTCAAAAGTAAAGTTGAATTATAAGCTTTCAAAGTAGCAGGTCCAATATGTGTGGTCATATTCAATATCTTAAATTTAACTAAAATTTAGAAATCATAAGTTTTATGCGTTGCGGATTGCAATAAAAATGACAAAATGATGGTAGCAAAGTGCTGAAAAGGGAAAGATCACTCCTTTGTTACGTAGAAGAAAGAAGAATATAATCTATTTAATTTGCCGATGATATGATCGTGTTTGCAGAGAGCACAAAAGCACCAACTAAAGTACTGAGTATAAACAAAAACAAAACAAAGGTTATGAGAAAGAAAAAAACGTACGTTAAAAGAAATAAATTGGAGCAAGTGAGAAAGTACTGCTACTAAAATAACAAAGAATTAGAAAAACAAAGATAAATAATAGTTAGCATAGGAATAATAAAAAAGCTTTTAGAAAGAAAAGAAAGATTTTGAGTAGCAAGTTAGGTAAAATTTGCAAATAACAATTGTGAAATGTTAAGCATAAAGTGTGAAGCTTGGACATTACGTGGTCAGACAAGATCCGGAATAAAAGAGTATTAAAAATGTCAGGGGAGGAAAGAGCGCTAGTAAGAGAGAAAAGACGGATAGTACATGCAATGAGAAGAGATTGTTTATTAAAGAACTTGATCAAAAGAATGGTAAGTGCAAATCCGAAAAGAAAAAGATAAAGAAAAAGATGCAAGATAACTGATGTTTTAAGGAATAGGGAAAGGTACAGTGAACAAAGCAAAAGACAAAGAACCAAGAAAACTGAAGAAGATGCACTTAGGACCTGCAAAAAGCAGAACACTAATAATGATAAAGTCAAAATGTCAAAATGCATGTTAAAAAGTATGGATTTAACTAAAGTTTAGCAAACAGCGTAATATCAAATAAATGAAAAATAAAAATTCCAATTTCAAAATATTTAAAGAATACTGGTTTTAAATTATGCAGTATATAAAAGTAATAATAAGCATTCAAAGAATCAGTTTGATGTTTTGATACACATGGCCGTGCTTTTACTGTATGCGGATTATAAAAATAATACCAAACTAATATTATTCAAAGTAATGTTATCAAAATTTATTTTAAAATTTTATAAAACTAGCTTAAATTTAGCAGTGATAGTGGATTAGAGCATAAAGTACACACAATTGCAATTGTTATAAATATGATTTATGTTCAAAAACATTCAAAACAATGATGTTTAAACAAACTCTTAGTACATAGCAAAGCATTTTAACACTTACATACTATATTTAGATATGTAAGACTAAAACTTTTACAAAGAATTTTTTAACTGGACTATCAAGACAACTATTTGGTTTTTAATTTCATAATTTTCTAAGAATCAAAAATTGCTATTGTTCTAGATTAATAATCAGTTTTTCTTTAAGAGATGTTAATTAACCTAATTAAAATAATTTCTCGTTTTTGAAATATATATTGTGGGTCAACAACATTTTGTTATGATAGTTTGAAGAATACTAAAATTAAAAACATAGATGCAATCGGTAGAAAAATAAAGATATTTAGTCGTATGTTTTATTATCCGCATAAGACTCAATTAAGCATACATTAGATGTTAACACCATGCAATAAAATAATGAACTCTCTGTAGATATTTTTATATAAGTATGCAATATCATTATTTCAACAAAATCAAAAACTAAAACAGATAGCTGCTGACTTTTGAGTATTTAATAAATAGCACAATAACCTGTTTTGATAGAAATTTAAATTAATCTATTCCATCAGAAGAAAATGCAATCAATGTAAGATACACATTATCTAAAAGTTGAACATATTTTTAATTGTGTAGCTATTGCAAAAACAACACGACATTATATTATGTAATATAATTCTATTATATTCATGTTTAAAATATTTCTATAGGCCGCAATTAGGTCTATAGCAGCAGGTAGTGTCATAAATTAAAGTGATAACTTCTCATGTCCGGCACAGAATCGTATTATAATGCAATGTTAATATTTTTACATTTATAATATATATCTAATTGAATAATAATAAATATTTAAAACAGTTTTTTGTTTTTGTTTTACTATTTAATTGCAAAGAGGCAATTAATGTATTATAATGAAGCCGCGTTGGAAGAATGAAAACAAACGTTGGTGAAAATAGTTAGTTTTGTTATATTTATGTTTAGGTATATTAAGATTTTAATTAATTTTGTTATACTATTATTATTATATTTTATTATTACATAAATAACATTTGAAAAGTTATACTTAAATATATAAATTAATACAAATTGTTTTTAAAAGATAAGGATAAATGATTGCAATAGATAATTAGCCAATGGTAAAACTTGTGGCTCAGTAATGACATGAAAAATATAGAATATGAAAGATTTTTACAAATGAAACTGCACATCTGGGCTATAAAATGTTCCAGTACAATGCATATAAAACAATTAGAATAAACATTTAAAATAAGAATATACAAAATTTCTTGCCGTCGGAACACGACTCAATATACACATTTGCTGGTAGATTTTAAATCTCGAAGTCGGTTTGTGGTGAAGGCTGATTACAAAAAAGATCATAAATAAATGTAAAGAATTTAAGGTCAAATAGTTGGAAACATTTGCTCGTAAGTGGCAATGTTTTCATTCAAATATGTAATAATCATAATATATAATATATAATTTGATTTTACCTTAAATTATTTTATTTGATACAGAAGTAAACAATGATTAAGAAAAACAATATAAATTTAAATTAATTACGTTTTTTGATTCAATTAAAATTGGCATGTTTTTTTTATATATATATATATTTATTCAACTATACAAAATAGTTATTTATGGATCAAGTGCAGTTTACAATGATTGTTTATTATTATTACTGCATGGTTGCTAAATTTCAATAGAATCCAAAAATTCTAATTATAATTGATAGAATTTTGAAAACTTTTGGTTTTTAAGATGGTCTAGCGACTACAATTTCTTGTGTATCTTGTTACTTTTTAGTAAATCCAGTTTTTTTCAGAAATTTTTGCTAAAAGATAGACTGTTTTAAGCTTTTCTTTGGTTAGCTTCTGCTTGCCAAAGAAGGCTCTACGTTGCGTATTGTAAGCCTATTTAGATTATAATTTTTTGGTATGCAGATGAGGCGGACTTTGTTGTTTGTGGCAGATTGTTTATGAAGTTTATCACTACTTTGCATTTAATTACTGACAACCGTATAGCCTATAGAACCGATTAGCTCTGCGACATGATAGATATTGGTCAGTTAAAGTATTGTCCTGATTTGATGTTTTTAGAGCTACATTTAATAATAGCTAATTTTGCTTGAAAGAGCATGTTTGTCCAAGGATAATTCCGGTTCTGATGCTATTGTAATGTTAAGATCTATCTGTATATCATATAAATTCTTTTGCTTTGCGACGGTAGTATTAAATGAAAAGATTTTTTCATGCAATAACTTTTTATAAAGTGTGATATTATTTTCAGTGTTTTTTTCTCATGTAACACGTTTGTTAGTCTAGGAACCTCAAGATTTACGGTGTGTTTGTTTATCTATATTTGATACGTTGCTTACTTCCCCTCCATCATCAGAAATAAGTGAAGTAGTGGTAGCAAAAGCAGTGTTTCCATAGCTGCTGTGAGAGTTGTTCTCGTTGTTTTCTTTATTTAATTGCGTTGACTTGTAGCTTGGGGGGGGGGGGGGGACATCCGCCAGCAATTTTAGCTCCTTTCCTATAATGTAATTGTTTTAGTTTGATTTTTGAGCATGAAGTTCACCCAATATCTAACAAGAAATAAAGAGCTTCTGTTTTCCATTCCCGTAGCAGTTTATTGAAAATGAAGTATTGTCAAATGCTCCTTAAATGTCTAAGAAAGGTCCCAAAAAAATTTCTTTGCAGTGGATAGTCATTTTGCACCTGATGGAAAGCTGATTTATAGCTAAATTGAGGATTTAACTTAAATGCCAAAAGTTTGACACAACTATTTAAAACACTTATAACTTAACACTATCGTTGTAATCCTCTAACTGTAAAACCTTTGTATGCAAAATTTTAGTAAAATCTAAAAATATTAAACATACATAAATGTCAACATTTCTACACAAAATAGTGAATTTGGTATAGAATGTATTATTTTAATAATTAATGTCAGAATGTTGGCATTACTACTGTGATAACTCATAATCTAATTCAATCATCATTAAAATTTTCAAAAGCTTAAAAAAGCATGTTTGTTGAATTTTGCAAAATTCTAAAGTATTTAACTTAATTTGTAACTTTTTGACATTGTTATTTCTATAACATATAATCTAACACTACCATTGTAATCCGCTTACTTCAAAAGCCGTTTGTCAACCAAATTTAATTAAAAATAATGAATTTTATAATTAGTGGTTGTTAAGGGTAAACTGCGCAAAATAATAAAATAAATTTAATTTTGCTTATTAATTGCTATTCCAAGAAGCAATTACTCTAAAAATTTTGTTATTTAATTTATTTATCAAAATACTAATTTAGGGTTGTTAACAATTAAATAAAAAATGTATTGGATGTATGTATACTATCTTGTAAAGTCAAATTATTTTTATTACATATCAAAATATTTTTGGTAAAGGTGCCGTGGAGCCCGACTTGCCGGATTAGTTCCCGAAAGTGAACGGCAAGGTGACACACGAGCCCGACTTGCCAAAAAGAGCCCGACTTGCCGGATTCATACCCAGAAAGAGCCCGACTTGACGGATTAATATACATATATACATAACAATTGACTAACAATACAAACTTAATAACAAATATTAATAAAATTAGAGATTTTATAAATTAATTACAACAAAATATAATATAAAAATTGACAATATAAAGTATTATAATAACAAATCAATGCTACGTAAATGTTTGCCAAACGTAATCAAACATGAACTAAAAATGTTCAAATAAGTTTTAGAACATATTAAATTATAGAACTGCATTATTCTGCAAATTGGTGAGTGCCTTCTAACCTAACTGTTATAGACTATCTGGTAGCTCAATTATATAGTATTGCAAACTTGAGTTTATTGACTAAATATATAAAATTTATTTCGCCATTAACCAATTTATATAAAAAACATAAATCAATTTCTGTTCTTTGACTGCTCAGAGTATCAATGTTAAGTAACGAAATTACATGTCTACGACAGTATTGCTCGCGACTAATACCTAAACGATAATTAGCTATTAGTAAAAACTTAATAAGGAATAATTATAAATGAGCAGGCCATCAACAATCTGCGATATGCAGATGACTCTGTATTAATCGCCGACAGCGCTAACGAACTACAAAAGATAATAGATAGAGTAGTCGACGCCTGCCAAGAACTTAATATGAGACTGAATATATTCAAAACAAAAACTATGATTATATTCAAAAACAACGAAAACGCACAATTCTACGTGAACGGAATGCCCCTACAGACAGTATCATCAATAACGTACTTAAAAACAAACCTGAACGACAAATGGGACCATAGTCAAGAGGCAAAAATAAGGATTGAAAAAGCACGATCAGCTTTCAACCAAATGAGGAAGATATTATGCAACATGAACCTCTGCCTCCAACTTCGTACACGTGTTCTAAGATGCTGCGTCTTCTCAACCCTCTTATATGGAGTAGAAGGATGGACACTGTCTGACGCGGTCAGCAAGCGATTAGAAAGTTTTGAGATGTGGTGCTATCGCCGCATGCTTAGGGTCTCATGGACATACCGAGTAACTAATGAAACTATACTTATGCGCAAGCAAAAGGACAGACAAATTCTAAAAACAATAAAGCAGAGAAAACTGTCATATTTCGGCCATATTATGCGCAACAGTGAAAAGTACAAAATCCTGCAGTTAATTATACAAGGCAAAATTGAAGGGAAAAGATCATCAGGAAGACGACGAACCTCCTGGTTGAAGAAATTGCGTCAATGGACCGGCAATACTTCAATTGAATTATTTAGAACCGCGGTAGATAGAATTAGATGGGCCAGATTGATCGCCAACGTCCACGGCACATCAAGAAGAAGAAGAAAAAGAAGAAAAAACTTAATTTAAACTTTTTCCAATTGCAGAACTTTGTTGTTATAGTAAGGTGACCATATAGAGCTACCATATTCTAATTGATTGAGAACGTACAAGTGACATGTAAAGTAATTTGGTAGTGTTAATTGAAAATTCTTTGCTAAAACGATTAATAAATCCTAAAGTTCTTATAGCTTGTGTGCATGTAGCATTAATATGAGTAGTAAATGTTAATATACTATCAAAAATGACACCAAGGTCATTTACTTCAGGTAGTATTTTTAATTTATTAGTAGCAAGATAATAGTCTCTACTAACTAATACACTTCTACCAAATGAAATTGATAAACATTTTTTTAAATTAAGAAAAAGTTGATTATGTAAACACCATTCTTCCAAAACATTTAAATCGGACTAAAAACAATTATAGTCAGCATGATTACAAACCACATTAAATAATTTTAGGTCGTCTGCAAACAAAAGAAATTTAGTACATTTACAATGTTTCCCAATATCATTAATAAACAGTAAAAACAATATGGGACTGCAATGGGACTCCTGAGGTACCCCAGACAATACACTAATAGGCTTAGATATAAAATCACATAATTTAACATTTAAAACTCTATTAGAAAGATAACTAAGCAGCCACTTTAGTACAATTTTTCAAAATCCCAGCGCTTTTAATTTATTTATTAGTGTAGAATGATGCAGTCTATCAAACGTTTTGGATAAGTTTGTGTACACAACATCAATTGAGATACTTTCTCCATGCTTTTCAATATAAATGTTTGGTATTCCATTAAGTTAATAACTGTTGATTTTCCTGTGCAAATATCATGCTGTTCGTTAACAATAACATTTTTGCATCTCTATATAAGTTGATCAGCAATGAGTTTATACCACGATAGTTCTCAATATCTTGTCTGTTGCCATCTTTAAAAATTGGTGTAACAAAACATTGTTTCCAAATGGATGAAAAAATACCTTGTTTAAGAGACAAAGAAAATAGTATTTGCACAAGTTTACATAAAGAATAGACGCACTGTTTTAAAAAAATAAGGGAATATGCCATTCGGACCTGAACTACACTGATCAGACAAATTAGATATTGCTTCAAATACTTCAGTAATTCCAACATAAAATTTGTTAAAATTAACCAATTCATCTGCTATAAAATTGAGCAAAGGAGCGGTGTGACTGGCATATACAGTCGAGAAATAATTATCAAACCAATTAACGTGATCGTATCCGTTTGTGCTAATGATTTCATTAAAAAAAACATTTGTTTGGGATAACGATCAACATTAAGAACTTTTTTTACATATGATCAAAAGTTTTTGGGATTGTTGTTTAAATTATGATCAATTTGTAATATACAGGGTGTCCGGAAAATACGTGTACAACGTTTGATGACAGACTCCTGCCGACTTAGTTATATCCAAAATTGTCTTGTTTAGCCGGTAGAGGGCGTCAAAAATTTGTAAATATTAAAAAGAAATTACCTGTAACAATAATTTTTTAAGTGACCTTGTTGCTATGGCGTTTAATAATTTGACAATTATTGACAAATTGTCACCAGTCTATGAAATTTACTTAAGTATACGATCAACATTCTTGAATTACAAGTTCATTTTACCATTAAAAATGGAAAATTATACAAACTCTCAGAAAGTTGACATGCTCCTGGTATACGGGTTTTGTCAAGGAAATGGGCGTCAGAGTGTTAGGGTTTACATGGAGAGGTTTCCTAACCGTCGAATACCAAACCACCAAACATTTGCCAATATTGAGCGTCATCTTCGGGAAACGGGCAGTTTTGAGAAAAAGTTTGAAGGCAGGGGTCGTATGCGAACAACTCGAACTGTGGAAACAGAAGAGATAATTCTGGAAAAAGTTGAAGAAGAACCAAGTACCAGTACCCGTCTCTTAGAACGTGAGTTAAATGTTCCTAAAACGATTGTCAATGAGGTTTTAAGAGAACAGTTGTTACATCCTTACCACATACAAAAAGTCCAGGAACTTTTACCGACTGATCCCCCCATGCGGCTTACATTTTGTCAATTTATTAGAAACAAAAGAATCCTTGTTCCAAATTTTTGTAGAAAAATTATGTTTACTGACGAGGCATGCTTTACAAGATCTGGGGTAACCAATCTGCACAACGAACATATTTATTCCGATGAAAATCCACATGCCATTAAAGTTGCACATCATCAGCATCAATTTAAAATTAATACTTGGGCAGGTATTATTGATCACTACCTTATTGGTCCCATTGTTATTCCAGACAGGTTAGATGGAAATATTTATTTAAATTTTTTGCAAAACACATTACCAATTCTTCTGGAGAATTTGCCACTTTTACTTCGGAGGGAAATGTGGTATATGGTGCCCCGCCCCATTTTTCCGTTGCCGTTCAGCAATACTTACATCATCAATATCCCAACCGATGGATTGGAAGAGGCAATGATGCACCAGTAAAATGGCCACCACGTTCTCCTGAGTTAAATATGTGTGACTTCTTTTTGTGGGGCGCTATTAAAACAGAAGTTTACAAGACTCCGGTAAACACACGCGATGATTTATTGCAGCGGATTTTAAATGCAGGCAACCATTTTAATAATCCTGAGACATTAGATAGGGTCCAATATCATTTTTTAAAGAGTGTTAATAAGTGTATTCAACAAGATGGCGGTCATTTTACACATTTGCTTAAGTAATGTTTTTGTTTTACTTAGTTTCTTACAATAGATACTTTCAACTTTGTTATACTTTTGTTTTTTTTGACGCTCTCTACCGGCTAAACGAGACAATTTTGGATATAACTAAGTCGGCTTAGATCGACCTATTTTGACGTCAGGAGTCTGTCGTCAAACGTTGTACACGTATTTTCCGGACACCCTGTATATGCATCATATAAGTGGTTACTTAGTAGCTTACACTGTGATCTAAATAGCCGGAATGCGTCATAGTCAGTCATTTTACCACTGGATTTATATTTGACATGAACTATTTTTTCTGATTAATCAATTTTATTAATGTGCCATTGTACCATTTCGGATAACTTGAAACTAATACATTTCGTAGGAACAAATAAATTTATAATATTAGATATTACACTACTAAAACAATCAACAGCAACATTGACATCCGAGCATAATAGTAACTCATTTCAAGGTACGTTTAAAAGTTGTTCGTTTAGTACATTATAATCAGCATTTTGAAAATCAGCTACCCAATTGACCATCTAAAGTTCCACACTGTTATCCATAATATGTGCTAAAATCGAATAGCCAATGTGGTGACAAGTATTATTTTTAAGATGTAAGATGTATGTTTGCTACTGTTTATTTACATTTCACTATCATAAATATTCTATCAATATAATTTTCATGAATCTACAAATTATGACAAATCAGAAGTTTTTATTTAATTAAATTTGTTTAATAACCATAACATTTCTTTTTTATTTAAACCTCCTTTCTACACAAAAATCATACTTTTACGGAAAACACTTATTATTTCAACATCATTATTTATTTAATAGTACATTTTTATGAAATAATTAGATAAATCAAAGTTTGGAAATTGAATTTTTTGTAGATTTTTATCAACGTATTGTTTGTTGAAAATAAAATAATAAACTACAATTAGTACTGTAATGCTTTCGTTAATAGTGTTTAATAATAATAAACAAGTAATAATAACTATATTGTATTATGCCTTCTTCAATGCATTTTAAAAATATTAAAGAAAATTGTTTACTAAGTGAAAAATAGCTTTAATAAATATATTTATTTGGCTTGTTAATTAAATGTAATCAAATTTAAAATTAGTTTTTTTTAATAAATCATTTACCATACTACTTGTTCAAAAAACAACAATTTAAATTAATAGCAAATTTTTCAAGATAAATAAGTAGTTAACTAATTCAACTAATACTAAAGCAACAGCAACTATAATAAAAATATAACGCTCTTAACACTTCTCTGTGGCTCCAACTAATGCAATTTAATACTAAATGTCCGCATTAATCAGTACTATTTAGTATTTTTGCAATTTGCAGTCATTTTGCGGTTTAAACACTTTTGAATCGTCAATAAATTGTGAAATGAATTAATAATTTATTCAAACTCAATCTAACGATCAGAGCGGCCAAAAGTCAAGCACAGGCAATTGTTTTGGTTCTACAAACCTCGTCAATGTGCCATGTATATCTGCGGCATTGCATGATAGCAAAGTTTATAAACACAGATAAATATTTCATTGTTTATAAACTCAATTAATAATTGATTATTCAAATTTGTTTTTTGTGATGCCGCAGTCATACAGTGTAAGATATTGTATGTGTGTAATTTATTAAAGAGCGTAGATCAATCGTATATAGTGTATAAAAGTTCAAACCGCCGCTGCTAAAGCAAAAAGCAAAAACAAAATTTGTGTGGCATGACAAGGTAACAAAAACAAAAGTTCTTCAAACAAAACACGGGCCTAATATTTATTGCTTATTTTGAAGAAAAGATTTTCAATTTAGACCTTGCTAAGAAACATATTTCTTTTTTTTACGCCAGTTTTTCACTTAAATTTTTTAATTATAATATATTTTCATATTTATAGTTTATAGTTTATATTTTATATTTCATTTTGTTTTTTCTTCTCACTTGTTGCGCTACAGCGTCTCCATATGTAGAACTGTAGAACTTCGTATTTGGGGCATCATTTTATGTTTTAATTCATCTTATTTGTTACTAAATGTTGTGTGTATTATCTATTTTTATTTATTTGTTGGTTTTCATCTAATAGATAGTGTTCTTTTATTTTTATTTTGAATTTTTTATAAGTCTTTGTTTTCTTAATACTTTCTGGCAGTTGATTGTAAGTGACTAGTCCATTGCCTAGTATTGTTTGTTTTGCCTTTTCTGTCCTTGTGTGTACATGTATATTGCTTCTTCTTCTAGTGTTATGTCCGTGATTTTTTTTTTGTTGGCTTTTATTTGAAAGTTGGTTATAATTTCTTTATTTTTAATTTTGTATATTAGTTTGCATTTTTTTATTTTTATTTTTTTGTTTATTATTTTGTAAATTTCTTCTGTTGGTGTTGGTTTTGGTAGTTTTTGTATTGTTTTTAGAATTTTGTTCTGTTGTCTTTGTATTTTTTGTATGTTTGTTTTTGTTGTTTCTCTCTATATATTTTTAAATAGTTAATTTTAGCTAAGTATAGTGAATAATATATATTTATTGCAGTTTCTTTTGTCATGCATTCCCTGCCTCTATACGCAGCTCCTATCGTTGCTGCACTTTCTTTTAATATTTTGTTAATACGTGTATCCCAAGTGAGTTTTTCAGTTAATATTATTAAGTATTTTGTTTGTTTTGTTCTAGTAATTGGTATGTTATTTATTTCAATTTTGATGTCAATAACTATTGTGTTTTTTTTGTCTTATTACCATATTAGTTGTTTTTTCTTCATTTCTTGTTTGTATGTTTTTGTCGTACCATTTAGTTAGTTTCTTAATGTCTTCATTTATGTTTCTCTCTATGGCTTCTTTATTTTTTCCGTAATATATAATACATGTGTCATCAGCATATATATATATTTCACCAGTCAAATTTATATTTATGTATATATATTCTGCTTCCGTTGTTTTACTAATTATGTTATTTATTCGTGTTCGTTGTGTTCTGATTTTAATATATGTTTTTAACAGTTTTAAATTTGCGATTCTTATTCTTAATAACTCCATTTTTTTAATCAATTTGTTTTTGTTGATGGTATCTAAAGCTTTTCTCATTTCTATAAATATTGGTATAACATATTGTTTCTTGTCCAATTTTCCTGCTATATGTTGTATTATATCAGTTGTTATGACCATTGTGCTTGATTTTTTTTGGAATGCATATTGTCTTTTATTTATAATATTATGTTTGTTTATGTGTGTCATTAGTCTGTTATATATTGCCTTTTCTGTAATTTTGCTGAGAACTGATATAAGTGATATTGGTCTATAGTTTTCAGATTTTGATTTTTCTCCTTTTTTGTATATTGGTTTTATAATTTGTTTTTTAAGTAATTGTGGGTATTCACCTGTTTGTATCATTTTATTTATGAGTTTTTTCAATATTGATGCTACTTCTTTTTTGATGACTTTTATCACTTCATGGGTTATTTGATCTTCTCCTGGGCGCGCTTCTTATTTTTAGTTGTTGAATTATATCTTCTATCTCTTCTTCTGATGTTTAGTTAAATGTAGCTTTTTTTAATTCTTGCGGTTATTATTGTTTCATTGTCATAATTTTTTTAAATTTTTTTCGCCAATTTCGTTCCCACTGTTGCAAAGTAGTTGTTTAGTTTGTCTGCTATTTTAATTTCATTTGTCTTTTTTTGTCCATGTTCTGTTATAATTTCAGTTATTTCTTGTTTCGTTTTCTTCTTTGTTTTATTTAGCATACTATTTATTTCTGCCCATTGTTTAGCTTGGTTTCCGATTGCATTTTTTATTTTGTTTTTGTAGAAATTTTCTTTTTTTTTCTATTATTTTGTCTTCTACTTATTTTTTCTTGTCTTTTAGTATTTTTTTAATTATTCACTGTTTGGATTTTTGATGTATCTCTCTTGTGTTTTGTTTCTTTCTTTTATCATTGTTATTATTTTCATGTTTATCCATTCATTGTTTTCTTTTCTTTTTATTTCCGTTATTTTTGTGTTTCGATTTATTGTGTTTTGTAATATTGATGTTAGTGGGTCAAAATCATATACTGTTTATCATAGTTTATTTTCTTTTTTTGTACTTTTTCATATCTAGTTTTCTTACACATTGTGTTCTATTCCGTAAGTATCGCTTTATGATCTGATAATATTAGTTTTTTTACTTTTTTTTTGTTGTTGTAATCTCTTAGGTTTGTTAAAACGTAATCTATAATTTTACCAGGTTTATTGCTGTTATTTCTCGTTACTCCTTCTTCATTTATTTTATTTAAAATACAATGACAATTTTCTACAATTAAATTTCTGTAATTATTTGTTATGTTGCTATTCTCTCTTTTTATGTTTATGTCTCCTAGTATTATATTTTTGGTTTTAGTTTTTGTTAATTTGTCTATTACTTTTAAGAAGTAATTTACATCAATAGTAGTTATCCTAGTATTAAGTTTACAGTAGAAACCAAAACAAAGTCAGAATAAAATTAACTTTTTAAACTTAACGATCTGTCACGATAACAATAATCTTTTATTTGGTATTTTCTGTACATCAACCTATACAAACTCAACCATTCCGTTTGACTCCTCAACAGTCACTTATTTGCAGCTTACCATTCAATGGTTTATAGAGCTTTCAACTTACCATTATCAACAAATTCTCGGCAATAGATTTCCAAAAAAAAAAAATTAAAAAATTATTACTAAGAAAGAGTATACAGTTAATTTATTCTAAGATAAATGTCATAGAACCCATAAAAAACTTTTCAATTACATATTTTGATAACATATTTAAGAAAATAAAGTAGCGTTTATAAGTCAAAATAAGTTATATTATACTTTTTATTCACCGCTACCTCTAAGATCGTTCAGATACAATTTTAACAAGAGTGTATGAGTTAAGTAGTCCCGCATGTAATGCAAAATATATAATGGCAAACAGAAAAAAAAATTAAAAACTAGATTTAAAGAACATTACCGCTCTTTCAGACTACGCCATTCAGATAGTACTTTTGCAAATATTTTAGAAAATAGTCACACATTTCCAGATATTGATGCAGACATAATATCAATCACAACTGTTCTAAAAGCAAAAAGTAAAATTTGTTAAAAATCTTGATATTACTAAATTAAAAAATAATCCTTCCGTAAACTTAATAATCAAACTGACTTGTATAATTTTCCTTTGTTTAAAATAATTTAATCCTTACTCGTCTTTGCGGAATGTTCTTTGTCTTAATTACCTTTAAGTAAAAAACCGCTATTCATTAATCTTTTCTCTACTTGTTTAATTTGTTTTTTCCTTTTTGAATTATTGTATGAATCTCATAATCATTTTAATATACAATTTAAATGTAATTTTTCAACTCTCTGTACATTTTATGTTTTAATATATGCTTTGTAAATTTTCTTTTATATGTATTTATATTTGTTTGTATCACCGTACGATGAAGGCCTTGTAAAGGTTGAAACTAATTACGGTTTTTTAAATATATTTGTAATATAGTGCATAATAAATGTGTTTTATTTACATTATAATAAACTATCACATAGTAACGGCCATTCAATTTTTAGATAACATAATTAATTATTTTTTTACCGATGGGTACCACCGACGTTTGTCTTTAATCTTATATTATCTCACTTTAGAATAATACAAAATATATTTAAATAGATTCAAATTTTCAAATTAAAAAAAAAAAATTATATCGTAACATTATTTATTCTATTGCCACACGATATACAACCCTATCTAATATTACGTGTAAGATAGCAGTTCCCATATCAAATTTAAATATTTTTTCTTCAAACATCATTGTTTGGATAGATAAGCGTCCTTGGTTTGATTAAAACTCCGGAAGTAACCCGTTTTGGAGGTGAGCAGTTTATTACACTCTTTACTGTATTTACAGGCGTTTTGTTTGTTTATATTTATTATCACAAATGCTATACGGGATTCGCTTTAATATGAAAGGTCGTACGCATTGTTCTATAAAATTATGGAAGTATGTATTCATTATAATAGTAATTGCGCCAATTAACATAAGGAAGTCAAACAAACTTCACTTAATTTGTATAATGCGGAAACATTCTAGATTTTTTTAACAATTAAACTTTAGGAAATAATTAAGTAATTTTAAAATATATCTTTGCATACTATTTCTGATGAAATATATGACAACATTGCAACAAAGAACAATTCATAATTTGTATGATTTAGCCAGCTTGCATTGTACCTTATATCAAAAACAATATTTCTCACACTTTTAGTAGGTTGTTTTAATTATACTTATTTTAATTAAGTTACGTACACACATTAATTATATTTTACATTGTGTGACAAATATAACTATGAAAGGCCCATTGACAGAGTATGTGATTAAGTGTTTTTCCATTTATACAATTATTGCTGTTTGGTAATTTAATTAAATATTAAATTTTTTATCTTTTTAACCTTAAAAATCAAAACTCAAATAATGGAGTATTTCGAACTTAATTTCATACTGTATATAATTGATAATAATGAAATAAATTAATAATAATTTGAATGAATTATTTTGTAATTAGTTTATTGACGATTAAAAATCGTTTAAACACAAGCTGCCAAAAGCATAAATGCTAAATGATACCGATTAATGCGCATTTAGTATTAAATTGCACTAGATAGAGCCACGGTCGTACGTTTTATTTTTATTTTTATTATACTACTTTAGTTTTGTTGTAAGTTATACACGCTACAAATTAAATGTTTGGTAATGTATCACTTTGCACAATAATAAGTTTGGTTAAAAATTGAAATGACTAAATATCATATTTAAATAAAGTATTTAATCAAATATGTTTGTCTAAAAAAAGTTCAAAAAAGCATTTCAATAGTTATTATAAACGTTTGATATAAAAAGTAAGCGTTTAACAAACTTTTTTGATAACTTTTCGAAACAATTTTGACAAGCTTTTCTTTAAGGTATTTATAAAAAAGCTGAAATTATTTTGTAAGAAAATTTTAATGTACATATTATTGAATGATTAAGTCACATATTATCTACAACAGTACTTGGCAACAAGCTATGATTTTTGCAGCTTCTCATAATCTTGCTCAACTTATTCAGCAACCCATTTATTTTCCTTGTGATGGACTTCTTGTTGAACTAAGTTTACTAAATCTGTATCTTTCAACTATTCTAAAAGTTACTGTTAAGGTTGCTTTAGAAAACTCCAATTATTCACTTATTACTTTTGTTGTTAAAACATCTCTTCGTATTGCTGCTAAACATAAAAATCTATTAATTATTATTCTAAAATAAACAAAGTAAAAATTGATTTATTTTGATACCCAAAGCAATGGGTATTAAAATAAATCTATTATTTATATTTCGAAGATTCACACAGCAGAAAATCTCACAAAATTTATTCAAAAAGTTATTGAAAAATTTGTTCCACTCTCTACTTCAAACTTTAAACTAATATATTCTTTCTGCAGAAGTAAAAAAAACACGGTTCATATATACAAAAAAAACTCAAAGCAAATGTTAGAAATAATTATATTTATAATATATATATATATACGTTGCGTTTTGAATAAACAAAATTCATTATAGGTGGTGAGTTTAACATCGCTATTTTAAGTAAAATAGAAATTTGATGTTATTGCTGTCTTGAACTTTTATGGATTAGAGCCATTATATATAAAAGTAGGCACAAAAGTTACACACTATTTTTAAACTTGTATAAGCAACATTATTTTAAATTTGTCTAATATATGCAGTTTTAGCGTATTAAAGACATACATTACAGTCAAAAAAACTCGCATAAAATAGACTATACTTCTTACCACCAAATATTTTTATAGTCAAAACCTGTTGTCCAACAATTAATATAGCAAAATTTGGTTTCAATTTATCATTTTAAGATTGCACAACTACTTACAGACTATCAGATGTAAACTGCAAATAAAACAAATTTTAAAATATATTTCTGTTACATTACAATAAAAAAAATTAAAAATAAAACAAATAATAATGTATATTAAAATACTACAAACACGTAAAGCAAAAACATAACAAAAAACTGCAGACTTGTAAATTTATTTACTACAATAAAAATCTAAAAACCACAGACAACATCTTAAAGACAACGTGAAAAATTAATAACAATTTAAAACTTCCAAAAACAAAAATAATTATACACAATTTTATTGAATAAAATCTATGTGACTTATATTATTTATAAATTACGTAAACAATATAGCCGATTCAATGTTCACAAACATTTTTTCTCTTTTATTTCTGAGCCACTAACTGTTTACTCTTGGACGTAAGGTTTTTCCAAACTTTTCCATATTGTTTTGTTTTGCGTTATCTGAATCTAATGATTCTCAGCCGCTTGTTTAACGTCGTCAAGCCATCTTTTAATGTTATTTTCTAACTCTCCTTTTAGATAGATATTAGTTTATTGGCCATTTCTATTTGTACTACCTAGCAGCAACATAGCCTGCCTATTGACAATTTAATTTGGTTTTACCATTGATAGTAAAGTGATTCCTAACATTGCCTTTTTTATTGTCTTCTAAGTAGTTCTAAATTTATTTGCGCTTTTTATTGTAATTTTCATTGTTTCTAGGTTATAAGTAGCAACCAAAAGATAACATGTAATATAAACTTTTCTTTTTAGATTAATAAGATTATTCTGGTCTGTTACAATGTGTAATAGATTGTTAAAAGTTATCTACACAAAACTTATTCTTCTGTTTATCTTATTTTTCCTTGTCAAGTTTGATATTGTGGCCTTGATAAACATATTTTTCACATCTCTATGGTTTTATTGCTAACTACTATCTCTATGTCACTGTGAGTTATTATTTTAGTTTTTGTAAGATTCTTGAACAATTTTTTTTTCAACTTCTTGACATTGCTAGAAATAAAGACAATGTCATCGGCAGCAGTAGTTTTTTATTTGAAAGACCCATGTATGCCATTAAATGTAGAATATGACACCGTTCAAACGCCCGCCTCGGCTTCTTATGGTGGCACGGATCCAAGTGGTTTAATTTTCAATGACTCTTCCTCATAGATCCGGTTAAATTTAAGCTATAACCTGTGTTATGTTTACCTTTAGGGCATCGGTCGATTGTGATTTATTTGCATAAACCTGCAACTTTAAAAAACTTCACAAAAAAAAAGTCTAGCGGAGTCAAATCGCATGACCTTGGTGGACTTTACCCTTAAAACGTTTATGCAGAATGTCAATTGTGGCGTCCGCTGTGTAGAACGTGGCGCCGCCCTGCTGGAACCACATGTTGTCTAGCTTTATATGGTTTAATTTGAATCATAAGAAATTATTTATCATCGTTCTGTAGCGCTTGCCAACGTTGTTTTAAAAAAAAGTACGGACCAATAACGCCGCTGGCCAAAAATCCACACTAAACGGTAACTTTGTGAGAATGAATTATCACCTGGTAAACCTCGTGTGGGTTGGTGTCGTTCCATATACGGCAATTTTGCTTGATAACATAGCCATTCATCCAAAAATGCGCCTCGACTCAAAAGATGATTTTTCTTCCAATTCGAAGCCCACAGCAAACAAACAGCGTTGTCTATGGTCATAAATTTTGTCCTTCTAGGTCAATTAGATGTTGTAAAGGTGTAGGCCTAAGTTCCAACAAAAAATTTGCCAAATTAAAATCTGCAAAAACCCGAGTTCTTGTGCACAGCGAAGAATTGACTGTCTCGGGTTCTGCTGTACACTTTCACGGACTGCGGCAATTGTAAAATGGGCGCAATGCGTTTGCACTAACAAACACTTATTTTGATAATAAAGTTTTATCATTTGCCATGGTGATTTGGCATAAATAATTGAATAATAAACAAAAGATTTGATAGATGTCACCAAAACAAAATGGCCGCCATGGGCCGTCAAAATTTACCCGCGCCAACTGAAAAACCTTTTAATACTAAACGTAAAGTCTGCAAATAGTTTGTTGTGTTATATTTTTTGCAAAACCAGCATGTTTTACTGGTTGGTTTGCGTCTTCTTGACATTGCTAGAAATAAAAACAATGTCATCGGCAGAAGTTTTTTCAATTGCTTAAAGTAAGGTCTGCAAATTGTCTGTTGTTCAAAAAGTACTTTTTGCAAAAAACCAGCATGTTCTACTAGTTGGTTTGCGTCTAATTTGTTAGTTGTACGGTTGGTTATTATTTTAGAAACAAATTTGTACATTGAGGATAATAGACTGACTGTATACAGTATAATTACTTTTGCATTGTACAACTGTTTTAGCCTATTATATCCCAAGTAGAGTGTTTTAGTTTTTGATCTAACTCTTCCAAATGATTTTCGGTTCCTATCGTTCTGATGTTGTAAGTCAAAAATGTGTCACGTTGGACAAAAATTTAAACTGTAGTTTATACATAAATTAAATGTTTTAAAAACTTTCATAAACTTTATATTTAATAAGAATCTTGAAACAATATGTACGCTGTAATACGCTGAAAACCGTATATTATACACATTTTTATTCTATTATATATTTCATTATGGAAAAAAATATTGAGGATATGCCAATTATCTATTTAAAAACAAAAAAGTATTATTACACATTTAAAAATTAATAAAAATTGTTGAGGTATATTTAAACAAAATAACAACTTAACATTTTTTGCAATTTACATTATAAAATTCATCATGTTATACTCAAACATAAAAACTGTTTTAAAACAACAGTAATTAACCATGTACATAATACCAGAAGTGTTAAAAAGTTTTTTATTTATACTTTAGACAAAAGATATAGTTTGTACAGGATCTCGCGGCCCTAAAATCACTTTGATTTTTCTTCTTCTTACTGGTGTTCTTCTACTATATTACTTAATAATCTGCCATAAAGTGCTGGTGATTAATATACTTCTGTAGTTCCTACATTTTTATTTGTTGCTTTTTTTGTAGATTAAGATTATAATAGTCTCTAGTTTTGTGTGTCCTGACCATTTAGGTATTTGTTAAAAATGTACGTCAACTATACTAACTTACATAAAAAACGCAACACACAAAAGTTGTTGATCAATTTTAATAAAAAAATTATAAAAAGCCTATTTTTATGAAACAGTTTTTTTTTGTTTTTTACGTCTTTTCTTAGTATTAATTATTTTGACTTTTTTGGTTATATCCTTTTGATAAGTTTTAATTAATATAATTTGGATGTTGGATATTAGTTTGGATTAAAAATAAGCTTATGCTAAAAATTTAATGCCGACGTTTTGATAACTTTGTATGAGGAAGATAACAAAGTTATCGAAACGTCGGCATTAAATTTTTAGCATAAGCTAGTTTTTATTTCAAATTAATATCCTACATCCAAATCATATTAATTAAAAAAAAAGTAATAATTATGTGTATTAAACAATCTATTGATGTGTAATAATTGTAATTTTTTCGATTAGTTTGTCCACTAAAGCCATATTATCGGTATGTGAGAGGCCGGACTTTTGTTACACATATAACTTTTTTTACGAAATACAATACAAAAGTCGGCAATAAAACATCATAAAACATAAACCATTTACGTAATGAGTTTAGACTTTTATTTGTAAACTTAATGTGCGTGCCATCTAGATTACAAATGATTTTTTTATATGTGCAATAAACTGAATTAATTTTTTTAGTGTAATTACTAACTAAAATAAGTTTTAACATTGTATTTATTATATGCATTATGTATATGATGAAAACGTTAAAGTTTTGTAAAAGGTTTAAGAAAATCAGTTTGTAAAAATAATATTTAATTTTCAAAATATTTTTATTCTTTTGCATGCTACTAAGCAGTAATTAGAAAACAATTTTTTTTTAATTTTTACAAAATTTTAACATTTTTACCACATACAAAGTGCATATAATGTATACAATAATAAAACTTATTTTAGGTAATTGCACTAGAGTATTGCACTATAGTGCGCATATAAAAAATATTTCTATTGCAGAGAGCATGCACAGAAAGTCTACAAATAAAAATCTAATTGCACCATGTAAATGGCATATATTTTAAGATGTTTTACAATTGTTGCCAATTTTTGTACTATATTAAATTACTGCATATATAAAGTTTGTGTAAGATAGTTTAAAATCAATAATACAGGGTCATTATAAAAGTTTGGAATTATTAACCATCTAATGTACGTTTGTGCCACTCTAGTGAAATAGTGAATTCAATTTTGGTGGGCGTAAATACAGTTAAAGTTAAACTGTCAAAATATATTCGTTTAAAAGGTATCTATTGTTTATTAAAAACACATTTTTTCTTTTTAATGTTCATACCATACAATGTATATTTTAAATAAGCTGGCTAATGGACAAGTTTCCAGGCCAAACAAAATATTTTTAAATAAACCCTAAAAAATTATAAAGATTTTAATATTGTTAAGTATGGTTTGTTTAGGTGACGTATTCTGTATTACGATATCTAATGCTTGCGTCTGGTTACTTTAGTGATACCAGTGCCGGCATCTTTTTGCGCCCTCCTCTCTTACTATTAAAACAAAATTTAAACAATAAACTGTTTTTTATTTATGTAATGATATAAACTACAATAAATAGAAATTTAAAAATATTTGCAGCAATTACTTTAACCGTAACTCAAAATATATAGTAACTAAAAAAACACAAATAGAACCTTATTTAAAAATTTACTTTTCTTTCTTTGGTTGAAGCAAACTCGTCAAGTCAAGTTTTGAACACCTTTAAATAATATAAATATTTTAAAAATTATATTTATAAAAAAAATATATACTTGTATATGCTTTAATTATTATCTTTACTTCAAGTAGACTGGTTTCGGTGATTAAACTACCTTTAGTATAATAACTATAAATTGTAAATATATGAATAAAAATATTATAAAACAATATTTCATTTACATAATGTGTAATTTTTTTTTACAGTCAAATTGATAAATTGTAAAATGATGTGTAGTATGTTTGATTATATAATAATGATTAATGTTTAATGTTAACGCTAGAAAATTGCCGGGTTTAGTCGACCTGTCCTGGGGTGCCACTAGTAGTATTGTTATGGAAATTTTTTAAATCCTGTCACATCTACAAGAATACCGGTAAACTTCTTTCTATAAAAAAAATATTGACACGTACAGCGCTGTTTAAAATTAAAATTGGTTCAAATAGGACAAAACGCCAACCAACTTAATATACAAACGATAAGATTTTAGTCATCATTACATACAATATTCTATGTCTTCATGTTTTTGGTTAAAGATTTGAAGTTTTATTTAACGAGTACAAAAATATTTAAAAACTAATTTTAAACGCCACTTTTTAAAAATTAATTACGGGGAAACGACTTACCGCATCTAATTTCTACAAATTTGAGGACACAAAATGGACATTTTTCTACAATGTGAGAAAATTTTATTCAATTATATTCAAGCGTTTTCTTGCCGAGTTTAATTCTGTGAACCTTTATAAAAGCGCAACTATTTTTCCCCCTTAAGTGTTTTTTATTCATTGCGTTTTTGTATTTGTGTTTGGTTTAAGAAAAGTGTATATGTGTTGGTATTTAGTGTTTATTTGTTCATTAAGGCAATTAAATTATTGTTATTTTTTATACTATCTATTTCAAATAATTAAATAAATTGAAAACTTGCATCAATGCAATTCTTATTTTTTGTAAAAAAGCTTTCTATACTTATTTTATCACTGTCTCAGTTTCAAACCTTATTTAAAAATTTATATTCCAAATACTTTGTAGTTGCTTACATAACTCATCAATTATTTTTGCAGCTATATCTATTGTATTTTTTTTTTATTGTAAAATGTTTCAACATTTTGTTTGTGTCAATTTGTGTATATAAAACAGCAACTGCTGTTGCTTTTGATAACCATCGGATATCTAAAATTTCAAACTAGTTTTAAGGTGCTTCCTAAGTATTTCCCAGCAAATAATAAATCCTAAAAAAAATGGAAAAACTTTTAGAACATTTTGAAAGAAAGTTAACATAGCTGTCGTAACACTAGCTGCGTAAAAGTGTACTAAATTAAGGCTTGTTTTGGCCTTTTGTTTTTGTTTAATCACTACAGTACTTTCCATTCATGTTACTTTTGTTATCTTATCCTTGTCTTCTAATATCGATTATACTCCATTCATTTTTGTCCAACTTTTTTCAAATTTTTTGGGCAAATAAAGTCAATAAAACGCTTTTCAACGTTAACCTGTCTGTCACTGTTACACATTTTAAAGTTTGAAACATTTGCTTATAATGTGATTACATTGGAGGTGCAGTCAAAAAAAGTAGAAACATACTTAGCTGTCTTCACTATTTTAACAATATGTTTTCTAACGGTATTTTTCATTAATTCAAATATTTTATTTTGTATAAGTGGAGAAAAGACAAAACTTGTCTTCTTTTATAAGATTTGATGTGCGACCTTAATTCTGGATTATACTTTGATATATCAATTGCGCCTAAAAACATGCCGTAATATGCTTTAGTGTTTCCCATCGTGGGGCCCACGCCCCTCAGGAGGGCAATTTGATTGTTATGGGGGGAAATTCAAAAATGGACTCGACACAAATTTAACTTTTTTGCTCCGGGTCATTTAAATGCAATGCTAGATTTTAGTGCCATAATTGAAAAAAAAAATTCTTAAATAATTGCGGCCAATAAATATTATAAATTTGTTTGACAAAACTAAAATATCAACTGGGTTTTTAGTGTCGTCAAGTTAACTTCTCTGCGGCAGACGGCTGGCTCCGCGGGGATCCCCGGACGCTTCTCAGTAAATAACGCAGTTGTACTTACTATGTTTTGTTAACAATTTCCTAGTAATTTCTTCCTAAAAATTATGTATATGTTACATAGGAAGGCATAAGAATTTTAGAAAGGCTTAGGTAGGGCATGGCACAAAAAAGATTGGGAAACACTGTTTCCTGCAGCGTCGTGCTTCAAATTCGTCTTCGTGCAATATGGGCATACTATCCACTCTTGTTATACAAAATACTACTATTTTTCTACTTCCTTCTATATATTGTCACTTTTATTCACGCCTAACTGAATGGATATGTATCATATATTCACTCTAGTGTGGATATGATATGCCGTACCAACCATAAAAACAAAAAATACAAATCACAATGTTTATTTGATTACGTCGCTAAATACAAATGGTTTTTTTATTTGTAAAATGTCAAAAATAGATTAAGAACGTCTTATTTATTAACTGTTATTATACAATAAAGCTTAAAAACATTTTTAATTAAATATTTTAACAACATAATTTAACCAAAATTATAGATAGCTCTGAATTTGATAATTATGCGAAACGTCAGATGTTCAATGTTTTATTTCAATATAAAATAATGTTAAATGATTAATTGAAGTTTTAAAATAATTTTTAGGTTTTTATCAGTCGTAGAAAAAGTAACCTGTACAACACGAGTGGAATGCCCATATCGCACTTAGACGTTTGGAGCACTCCGCCTGCAGCGTCGTGCTCCAAATTCGTCTTCGTGCGATATGAGCATAAAATATCCACTCTTGTTGTACAAAATCCCATTTTCCACGGTCTCTGTTCAGAGGAAGCTGCACCGTTCTTTAATTTTATTGTTAACGCCCCTCACTAACCTGCGCCCAAGGCACCGACGGCACCGCTCTAGTTACGGCACTGAGTGATACCAAATCTGAGATACACGATATACATTAGATTATATACAGTCTTCTACCTTCACCTATATTGATTTTTTTTATATAATTATTAAAATTAATAAAAACATTAACAAAAACAGTGTTACATTTTTCATTGTTTCTATCACAATATTTAACATTAAAAACTTATTTTTGTTTAAAATGTTTTTAACAATATAATTTCTTCAAGTTCCGTATTCTGTACTCGCAAATTAATCCTATTGGCTGTATGCGGATATGAATCTCACAACTCACCAAAAAAAAAATTTAACTAATTGTCTATTACTTTAAAAACTATCTATTAATAAAAATACTTATAACATAATAATTGACCCACTAGTTACAAAAATTCTATTATAATAAATAGTTTAATAAGTGTATAAATTATCACACTTATTAATTAATTTTATCAACAAAAATAATTAGTATATTTAATATTGATTTTTTTAAAGTCAAACTCAAATACAAACGATTATATATTATTAGTATATGTTTTAATTCATTTCATCGTGTGACCACTTTCAAGAATACAATTCACAGAAATATATTTTTTAATAAGAAACACATATAGATGTGGACCATTTGTTCTTGCGCTAATTCTCAGAACTTTCCTAAGGATTATTTACTCAATAATGTTAGCTTTAATTAATGAAATTAAACAATGAGATGTTCGCCTTATTGTTAACTTTTTTTATCGCATAAAAAGAAAGTTTGGCGCAGTTATATTGTTATTTGTGAGTAATATGTTGCAAAAAGGTTACGCATGTATTATTTACAATAAATATTCTTTGCTCATTGTTTAAAGACAGAAATAGTTATGTATGTGGGTTTGAAGGATTTGTATTTATTATTTAAATAATTTGATATTTCTGTGTACCTCATAAACGCCGCCGTAAACAAATGCATTTTCTATTTTCATTCATATTGACAATAAAGTATGCATAAAATTAATTTTTTTATTAGTTTTAATAGTAATGACTTATACAAACTTTGCCAATACTATTTTAAACAATAACAATAAAAAATATTAAAAATTATTTAAATAAAAACCGGTATTTAGTCATTATATAAGATAATACTGCAAAAAGTTATTCGAACACAAATCTTGTACAAAAATAATGCTGAATTAAAATGAAACTGCATTTCTGCATGTCTGACCTAAAAAAATTGAAACTATAATTCAATTTGTTTTAAAATAATAATTATGAGAAATATATCGTCGGTTTATTATTATTTTTAAGAAAAACTGTTATTTAATGCTAACTACTACCGTGCGTAACATTGAAAATCAGCTTTCAATATATTTTTATAATTATATTTTTATTATATTATGCAAAAAAAGTAAAATGTTAATTCCTCGTTTTTAAATTGCAAGTCAATAAACTACAATTGTCACAAAAAAACAAATAAAGAAATAAACGCATTTTTGGAATTTTTGTATACCATTTTAAAACTATTTTCAGAAAAAAAAAGACTATATTCCCATGACAGAGAAACTGAATACCTAAAGTAAAACTTGCTAATGTTACTTGAATAAAATAAGATAAAAACTAATTATAATAATTGTGCTATTTGCTTATATGCATAATGTGGCAAGTAAAGTATTTATTTGATAAGGTTTTTACAACATAAGTAAAAACTTGATTTTGTGTTAACATATAAAATATGGGTTTGGTTTGCAGAAGTACAAAGTTATCAGCCGTACACAATATGATCTAAACATTTTGAAGTTTTTGGGAACAAATAAACGTTTAATTAGCATTTTGTATTTTTTAAATTTATTTATAATTTTATTCAACTGAATAAATAACAATAACTGAATACCCTTAAGTGGAGCTAGAGATGAACCACAAATGTATTGTATTTTGAAATGAAAATGCTAATTTGCTAACGCCCACCTAGTAGAGAAAAGGTATATTAGAGCTTTATGATTTGTTTCAACAATTTTTTTTTTCTATTACATAAACAACTTTTTACAATTTTTTTATCAAAGTTACACTTTATTTTATTTTTAGAAATTAAGATTAAGTTTATTAAATGTAAATAAATACACATAAAAAAAGTTTAAGTATTTACATATATGACTAATGACAATGGTAAGAATTTAAACATCTCTACTACAAACATAAAATAAAGTCAGTCAAAATAATAAAATAAATATTAAAACTTTTTAAATAACATTCATAGTTTCTAGGAAATAATTTTTAATTAAATTTAAAATTCTGTTTAAAGTGTTTACATATTTTATATTTAAAACAATAAAGGCTAGTAGCAGATTTAATTTCTTTTGGCAAAGAATTATATTGTGCCAAACCATCGTAAAATAATGATTTCTTTGTAGCTGTTCTTTTTACCTTATTAATATAACTATTAGTACTATATCTATGGTAGCTATAAATATCTGATTATATTTTTGGTAGTAAGTTATTGCTTAGTTTATATATAAAGCACATGTTGCAGTATAACAAATACTGTTTTGCAGAAAGAAAGCATAGACATTCTAGAATTCTACTTACATTTGTGTATATATCACATTTAAAAATTATTCTTAAGGCTTTATTTTGTATAATTTGTAACTTATTTAAGTAACCTTGATCACAACAAAATAAAATAGTTGGACAATAAGAAAAATGAAGACTTATCAGTGATTTATAAACAATTAGTCTAGCGTTAATGTTCAATGTTTGACTAGCGCGACGAAAGTATTTAACCCTATTTGATGCCTTTTCAATTACTATTTTCATATGTGGTTTAAAACACAAACTGTTGTCAATAGTTACACCAAGCCATTTGGATATTTTTCCAACATTTTAGTTAACCGCAAAATTGCACTTTGCACATTATTGTCTTCTATTGCCACTAATGTATTATCAGCAAATAAATTAATAAAAACATTCTCGACCTTGACACACTCCACAATATTGTTAAGTTTATAAAAAATAGAAATTGATTGATGGGTTAAGCCTTAATGATAAGCCCAAAATAAGTAATTTTAAGTCAAAAAGCATAATTTTTTTAGTTGTAATGCAAGTTTAGTAAACTAAACCTTTTAAATCTCTGCAGAAGTGCACGAAGTGTTGTTCAAATGATTCAGATGTAATTAACATGTTGCCAACATATACAAAACTAGCAAATTCTGCCCGCTGAATTTTTCTCTATACATCAGGTGAATGAAGCAACTGGGATACTAAACACAAGAGTAATATTCAAAATTAGTAAGGTCTTGTGTCATGTTTTAATTGTTTTTATAATCTCATTTATAGGACGGGGCAACTCATGGTTTTTTTTTTAAATAACTCTATTGAGACGACGTGTATCCAAGTGTACTCTTACACTTCCATCTTGTTTTACCACGGTGACTAATATAGAAATATATGGTGTAGCAACACGTTCAATAACCGACTAAGATTCTATTTTATTACTTTCTGCGGTTTTGTGCGCAAATGGTAGAATTGATCTTCACAATAACGGTGTGTATCTATCAGTTTAATTTGATGTCAATAACAAACGGTTTGTCTCAAAATGTTTAAAAAACATTTGTAATATGAGCCTTACTAAGCGTTTGTTCAAAGTCTATTGTTTTATTTTTTATTGCACTACGATAAATGGGTACATAATTGATATTATTAACATTATTACATTTAATAGTTTTAGGAACAAAGGTATGTACTGCTTTACATTCTGGTATATATGTAATACCTTTATCAGTTTTTAACTCTAGATGACGGGTACCTAAATCTAGTGGGCGTTATGTATTTGTAACCAATCAAAGCCAATAATGATTCAAATGATAAGATTTGCTGTGTAACTTAATAATTTTTTGCTTTTTTTGCTTACTTTTGTGACTATATATTTTAAAATATTAATGCCCGGTTTCACCAACTTCTAATAAAATTTATTCGTCGAATAAATGCCTTATTCGCCCAATAAACGTTTCACCAACGTTAAATAGCGTTATTTGTCGAATAAATCTCCTAATAAACTAACCGGCCAAAATGCATCAAATAACTCGACAAATAACCTCAAAACATCTAGTGCCCGGTTTCACCAACGTCTAATAAAATTTATTCGTCGAATAAATGCCTTATTCGCCCAATAAACGTTTCACCAACGTTAAATAGCGTTATTCGTCGAATAAATCTCCTAATAAACTAACCGGCCAAAATGCATCGAATAACTCGACAAATAACCTCAAAACATCTAGGTGACATTTATATATTGTAAATAATGAATGTCATGTTCAATTTATTTGATAATGTTGATTTCAAATTTCATCACTATTGGAAATAATTACAATTTGGATTCTAAAAATCAGCGGAACAATCTCATTTAAAAGTATGTAAAATTCACAGTAGATCATTAATTTTATTGTAGATTGTAATTTTAAGAACATATTTAAGTTTTTCAGTATAATTACGCAAAAAATGTACTCATTAGCAGTTTAACAAAATAGTTGGGTTTATATTATAAATTCTTTTCTCACATGTGTGATTATAAAGAAAAACAAAAAATGTACTTAAAATTTCAATCTACAATAAAATTGATGACAATTTGTGCATTGACTTTTAAAGCTTTATCTGTAATTATATACCGGCAGTGTAATACGATCATAGCAACAAATATTTTTAATTTTGTGTTGATATATTCTTACTTCACTAATAATTCGAGGTTATGCATGCATAAGTACTGGTTTATTTGAACTTATTTGGCGAATTTTCTGTCTACTATATTACCAACTTGATAAAAATCACGGAATAGTTATTTAATCTCTGAGATACCTTGGTGAAACGTAAAATGACTTATTTGATGAATAAATTTTATTCGACAAATAGTTATTTGACAATTTATTAGGCGTTGGTGAAACCGGGCATAAACGTTTGAGTCCAAACATGTTCATTTAGCTGTCTGTGTTAATAAAGGCAAAAAAATTGATGCTAAAAATATGTATACAAACAAGTAACATTTGTGTTGGTTTATTGGCATGATTAAAATTGCATTTATTTATTAAATCTTGTTAAAAATTATTTAAGTGTAGCTCTTCGTTTTCAGAATTCTGTTCAAAAACCTTTTCAGAAGACTTGATTAGGCATGCAACTTTTAAAATTTTTGTACACTAATTTTTAAGATCATATGGCTTATTATAAACTGGGAATTGATTTGTATTTTTCTGTACTGTACTTTTGGTTCTTACGCGGTTCTTTTGTACGCAAATAATAATCAGCAAAAAATCATCTGGATGCCTGTTTTCCCAATCATCAAATATTGGTAAATATTTTACTATATCTAAATTATTATATATAACAGTATTTCTTAAATTATGAGCACAAAAATTTTGTCTATCACAAACATAATTAATATTTAAATTTGAAGAAACATAATTTCTATTACAATTTATTATATTACTGGGTAAATTTTATACCTGTTTTTTAATAATAATGTTTGATCCGTTACAGTTTTTTAAACAACTTAATTTTTTTTTAATTTCTGCAAATAATGTTAGAATATATTTTTTATTTTAATGTTTTTTCTTGGTGCGTTATAGCTCGATAGAATGCTGACAAAAAACCGAGACCTCCTATCGCTCCATTTTGCTATGCAAAAACTTCACTTATTTTCTTATTATCTATAACTGTTAATTTAAACACTTGTTTTTATTAATAATTCTTATATCAACGGAATTGGTACGGCACCGGTTGATTGTCCCGGTGGGGTGTGATTTAATACTCAAATATTAATTGCAGCTCTCTTGTTAAGCGCTAGTTGTAGTGAGTCCAATAATTAATTAAAATATTGGTGTAAATAAGAGGTAACCATCAAATTAGAAAAATATTTTATTATTTTTTAATATAATCCTCCTTAACCTCAACACAACACACTTATTACATTGCTTAATTAGTAATTCTAATGTGTCGTCAAGATGTTCTAAAACAGTAGATTTCACCTCTTTGTTCATCGTCTATCCCAAAAGTTTTTAAACTTTTAAAAACAGGAAGTAGTTGCTAGAGGCCAAGTCTGGACTGTAAATAAATGATCTATTTTTCAAAAGCCGCATTCTCTTATGTCAAGTTGAGCAGCTTTGGCAGTGTGCCTGTACGCTATGCCTAAGTATTTTTCCTCAACTTATGTCACCATGGTGTTTCTTTTTCATCCAGATGTCTTTGCAATCTAAAAAAATATAGCCATATTTTTTTTAATTGACGGCAATACTCTGGTTTTTCTTTTTTTTTTGCAAAACTATAGTTTTATTTTTCGTAACAATAGATTACAAAATTTCTTTTTCTACCTTTTACAGAGCTCCAAAAAATATTAAGCACAATTAACACGATGCTGTTGTTGAACAGCAGACAAAAGTTTTGGGGCTCATCTTGCACTTACTTTATTTATATTTAAATAGTAATGGAGTATTTGGCAAATCAGTGTATCTGACAACTTTGACTGATAATTTTCTCACTTTTAGTCAGCAATCACTTTGAACCAGACTCATAGCTTATTTTAAACTTTTTGGCCAATTCTTCTACGCTGGAATAAAATAATGAAATAATAAGATCTTTAAAGTTTTGCAAATCTGGCATAATTAAAACTTAACAATGTCCGTTTGAATTTTACTAAAAGACTAAAAGTAAAGTAGAGGGTTAAAATTGCACATGAGCGTTAATAATGCATCATACTTTATTGACAATATTTGGTTTGTAGTTTTTAGAAATGTAGTAGGCTTCATATACAGGGTGTCTCAAATTAATTAGTCATAAAATAAATGCCAGAAACCACAAGCAAATTGAGTAATATTAACCTAATAAAATAGTATATTATATTTAATAAATTCGGAGTTATAGCTCTTTAAAATTTATTTTTATTTTTTTTAATTATCAACTTTAGTTTTTAATATTTTGTAACAATTTTTTGTTTACATTAATTCATTTCTTATTTACACAAACTGTTAAAGTTTGAATAAAAAAAGTCTTCAGTAAGATTTTTTTTTAAATTTTTTAGACCTTCTGGAACTTTTTAATTTTTAAGGAAATCTATTTTTTGATTATTTCTCTTTGTGGAAAATTTAATTTGAAAACTTTTCTGTCTTTTAATAAATTTTGATCAGATACACGGTTTTTGAGAAAATCAAGTAAAGCCAGAAGTCATTATTTCTAAAAATAATAAAAAATGTAAAAATATCATTAGCCGCAAATGTCAATTTTTTAATTTATAAACTAACATTTGTTCTTCTTTCATCCCAATACATTCTTTTAACATATGTTCTATTGTTTTATTGGCTTTTCCACACATTCTGCACTTTTTGCTTTTCTCTTTTTACCAAAACTTGTAAACTTTTTCTTTTTTTCTACATCTATATTTTGCTAGTATATTTTTTCTGTTTTTTTGTATTTTGAATTACTAAGGTATTTTGAGATATTATTTTCCATAATAATTGCATATTTCTTATTGTATAGGGTTTTTCATTAAGAAGTTTTATTTTGATATTTAAAAACAAGTATTTTTTTAAGAAAAAAATGTTTATTTTATTGTAAAAAGAAAGGTATGCCATTAACATTTGAAAACGATATCAGTCAAATGGCCGCCACGGTTACGGTTGCAGTACCACATTTTTTTCATAAAATTTTCCATGACCAATTCGCAGATTTGCGGCTGTATGTCCTCGATAACTTCACAAATTCCATCTATAAGGTCTTGCATCGATTGTGGAGCATTGGCATAGACCTTATCTTTCACGAGGAACCAAAGAAAAATGTCCATAGGTGTTAAATCACAAGATCTCGGTAGCCAATTGTCACTACCTCTTTGAGAAATAACACGGTCAGGAAACTTTTCTTGCAAAATTAGAATTGTTTTGTTGCTTGTGTGGCACGTAGCGCCTTCTTGCTGAAAATAAACGTCGTCCACATCAATATCTTCCAATTCCAGCCATAAAAAAACATTAACCATAGCTCGGTAGCGCCATCCATTCACCGTAACAGTTGCACCAGCCTCATTTTCAAAAAAGTAAGGTCCAATCACACCGCCAACTCATAAACCGCACCAAACAGTGACACGTTGAGGATGCAAAGACTTTTCAACAATCATTCTTGGATTTTCTGAGCGCCAAATGCGACAATTGTGCTTATTAAATTAGTCTCCAAGATGAAAATGGGCTTCATCACGGAAGATAATTTTTCAATAAAATTTTGGTTTATTTGAAGAACCCAATCAGCAAAGGTACAACGTTTATGGTGATTGACCGGCTTGAGTTCTTGTGTTAACTGAACTTTAAAAGCTTTAAGACTTAAGTTTTTATGCAAAATAAGATCGACAAGAAATCGACAAACCTGGGTTTTTTTCAACACTACAGGCTACATCAGCAATATTTTCATGAATTCTTAAGCAATGCACACGGTTTCGATTCTTCTTATCACAAACTTGTCCCAACAGCTCAAATTTTTCTACCAGGTTTACTATTGCCGGCCGAGAAGGTGCTTTACGACGACCAACAAGTGCTTTAGTTTAGCAAACTGTGCCTAAAAATTTTCACCATTTTTGTAGTGAATTTTAATAATTTCATTGCGTTGTTGAAGCGTGTATTGTTCCATTTTTAATAATGGCGTAGTTTTTACTTGTCAAATGTCAAAAGATATTAGTTTCAAAATTGACAGCTGCCCAAATAGCTATTCAAAATAAAACTTCTTATTAAAAAACTCTTTATTTTGATTTATTCACTCTTGTTCTTCTCTCTTGCATTTCTATATCTCTATCACGCATCGTTATTTCTTTTACACAACTCTTCCACTATTTTTTATTCTATTTACTTTCTTACAGTCATATCCCTTTCCATTATAATATTTCTTTCTCTCTTTTCCTATTCTTTCATACCTTTCGTTAATTTTTTTTTCTCAAACATTCTTGCAGAATTTTGACTTTATTTCTTTCTCCCAATCTTTTTTCATATTTTACTGTTCTTTTTCCTGCTTTTACTTTAATTTTATCTCTTTTTACTTCCTCTAATACAATGTATGCTGGAATTTCCTTATTTAATCCTAGTACCCATCTGCAGTATTTTGCCTGTTTAGCATTTAATTTTATCTGTTCTTTCTACCTCAAATTTCGGACCCATAAAGCATCATACTTCTAATTATACCATCAAACAGTGTCCTTTTTATTTTCATGCATTCAAATTTTCTTTTACCTATTCCCCACACCTGTCCTACCACCTTGTTTGCTTTTTTTTGTTAAATCTTGTATGTGCCCATTCTTGCTGTTATTTGCACTAAATACATATCCTAAATATTTGAATAATTTTATTTTGTCATTATTTTATCCCTCCTATTTCCAAACTTCTTTTGTATAGCTTCTTGCCCCTTATCTAAATATAATCATTTTTGTTTTATCAACATTCACTCTTAACCCTTTTTTTCTAAAGTATTTTTCCAAACATCTAATCATTTTTTTAATTTTTTTTTGCTTCTTTTGCCACAATCACCATGTCATCTGCGTATGCTAGCTACTTTACTTTCACTCTACCCACTACGGTTCCATCTGCTGGTGCAAGACTTAGCTTATCTTTTACGTATGCAATATATGCAGCAAACAAATTAAGACTGATTGAGCATCCATCTCACACCTTTTGTTGTCCAAAAATTTTTACTCATTCTACCGTTTGCACATACTCTGCTTACCGTTTCTGCATATACATTTTCCATTCTTCTTAACAGGTGCTCGCTAATACCTTTTTTTTTATCAGACACGACCACTTTTTTTTTCCATTCACACTAACAAAGACGGCCACCTTAAAGTCCAACAACAACGCATATGTTTTTTCTTTTTTTAAATTTAATTCTTTTTCAACTATATGATTTAGTACATATACGTTGTCTATAGTACCTCTCTCTTTTCAAAACCCTGCATGGGCATCTGGCAATATTCTTTTCATCTCTAATTCCTCATTCAGTCTTTCCCCTAGCGTCATGGCGTATATCTTGTATGCCGTATTAAGTAATGTTATTCCACTATAGTTTTCAACTAGCTCCTTTTTTCCTTTTTTGTATACTGGGCATACAAAACCTATTTTCCATTTGCTAGGAATTCTTTCTCCTTTCCATATTCCATTTATTACCTTTCTCAGTCTTTCAATCAATTGTTTCATACATCCATGCTTCATTTGCATAATTTCTTCTGGCTGCAAGATCGGTTTTTGGGATGTTTTGTTTTGATCTTTTTTTTCCTGTTGGTTCCATCAAGTAGTGTTAAAAAATTATTTTGCCATTCTTCCATAGTAATTAATATTTTCTTCATTAATCTTGTAGAAATTCTTTATATTTAACATATTTATTAATAAATAATAAAATATTGTACTATAAAATTATTTTATTTATGGCAAACATGTTTTACAAATTTATTTTAATCATATAAATGACATTTAAAAGCAAATAAATTTTTTGAAGTTTGCCATAAATAAAATAATTTCATAGTAGAATATTTTATTATTTATAAATAAATATGTTATCCATAGTAATTGTTTAGTTTAGTCTTGTTTTATGCCGTTTTCTGTCTTTGTTTATGTACTTCCATGCTTCTTTATCTGATTGTATTGCTTATATTTCTATTTTTTTTTTCTGTCTGTGTGTTATCTCGTTTTCTTTGCATTTGATTTTATATGTTTTTAACGCGTTTTGGTAATCTTGTTTGGTTGCTTTGTTATTATTCCATTTACGTAGCATTTTTCTTGCCTCTTTTTTTTGCATGCATTCCTTATCTCACCATCGGCTTCTAAATATTTTTTCTTTTGTGTATACATACATCTTTTTTACTGTTGATTCTTTTAATTTTTTTTTATTCCTCCCTTTTGCTAAAATTTATTTTTCAACCATATTACTTTTGTTAATGTTTTGTTTTTGTTTTTTGTTTTATTTATTGTATCACTTTTTACACATACTGTGTGTCCATTTCCTGCCACGCTTCTACATTTACTACTACGTAGTCAATTAACGATTGGTCATTTGTTCCTATCTATCGCTTCACCGGAGAAACAATGAAGCAAATTTTGACTTATTATTGTCAAAGTACCATTCATTTTCCCAGCGGAACAAATTTTTACAAAACTAGTTACAAGCAGACAATCTGGAAAACACTAGAACAGTTGAAGCTAGACGTTTTTCTGAAATGCAGAATGCAAAAAATATTATCAGAAGACTTGCATATAGCTCAAAAATCCTTTTATCTAAAAATAAAATAAGGGATTTACAAAGATTATTAAAATTAAACATTATAGCAAAATACTATGAACCGTTTTTCAATGGCTTATTTTAAAAATCCTTTTTTGTTCGTTTTGTATTTAGCTCATAATAATAAATATTTGAGTTTAAAGTTAATTTCTCAAATTTATTTTATACTTATTGGTTACTTATTCGTTGAAGTTTGCAAATATAAATTTATCAAATTATATTATTTAATTGTGACTAAAATATACAGATAGTGTGACACTTTTTAGCAAAACATTGACGCAACTGAAAACGAGTTGACAATTATGGGCCAAAAATCTTAGATATTTTGTAAAATTAATAAATAGCTTGCACTATCTAAAATTAGAGTAAATTAGCCGTATCAAAATCCCCATTTATTATTTCAATGCTAAAATTTTAAGTTTTGATTTTAATGATTAATGTATACAAATTTTTAAATTGCGATTTCTAAAGAACTATCTCATTGTCACTTACGTCATTCTTTCTTCGGAGAAGCGATATGTATATTCTCCTTGTTCATCTTCTGCCTTATTTCTATTTAATACGTCTCACCCTATTTTTTCTATCATGTCTAACATTATTTTTCTTTCTTAATTTTTTTGACTGTATTTTGATTTTTTTTTTCTGATATGGTGTTCAATTTGTTTATTTTCTCTCTCCTTTTGATCCAATTCTTGCTTTGAAGTCTCCTCCTATTATCAGTTTTTTCTCGTTTGCTTCTTAAATTGTTTCTTCTAATGCCTTCTTATAATTTTTAATTCTTCTGCTATACAGTGTAAGTATCTTAATTTTTTCTGTCTCAGCAAAAAGTTTGGTTTTATTAACCCGTTGTTATTTGCTTTTTCACAATTTTTTTGCGTTATTTTTCTACGTATTTCCTTAGCCCTAACTCTTTTTTTTACAGCTGGTTGACAAGTCCGTCTATACTTGTTTGGTATAGTTTTTATTTATTTCCTCCTTTCTTCATCCACCCACGTTTCTACCATTTCAATTACGTCAAATAATCTAATGTAGTCCCAAATTATCTTTTTCGTTATCTTTTTTATTGCTTAGTCCTGCTACGTTCCAGCTAGAATAGTATTGCCATTGTTGTTTTTGCTTCCTTACATCTTATTTTTATTGGTTTTTTGAACCACTTTCTTTCAACTTTTTTTAGAATGTTCTTTTTCTCATTTCAAACCCACAATTCGCTGTCAATACACGCTTTTTAGTATCTGACCATTGTTTTTTTCCTTTACTTCTTTCTTCGTTAGCCCATTTTTGTATTTTCATTTGTATTACGCTTTCATCTTTTGTTAAGTCATCATCTATGTATATGTTACTTTTCCTTGATCTAAAAATACTATACTTTTCCAATAACTTCTTTTTTACATCCTTTATCATTTTTTTGGCTACTATAGATAAAAAATGTAATTTATAGACTTGGTTCACTTCAGTTCTACGTTTCTCAAATTTGTATAAGTTACATACATTAAAAATGCTAAACGCGTTGTGAACACGGTTACAAACTGATTTTGTCGACATAATTGTAATTGTAATTTCATTTTTCATAAGTAACATTTGTAATGTATACATACATACATTTTACATAAAGTGACGCCTAAATGTAAAAAAACTCGTATGTGTTAAACGGCAAAATACGAGTATTTTGACTTAGTTTCTGTGCATGTAAGCAATATATAGTTTAACAAGAAAGTTAAAAATATAAAAAAAGGCATTTAACAAAATAGGTTGTACTTCTAAGTTGCAACAAATCTAGTTTGCATAAACTGATAACTAAAGAAGTACGGTCGAAATAAACTTATAGTTAAAATGATTTAAATTTTCTTTATCTGGGTTAACACAAAAATTTGTAGTGTACCATTATAAACATTATTGCAACAATAAGAGGTAAAATTGTCGGTCTAAGGAGGTTCTGTGTAATTCAAAAATTGTGCCAGCAAGAATAATATTCATGCTTTTTACTATTTTGTTTATTTGTCTGTTAATAATATTTATGAATAAATAATTCAGTTTGTAACTTAAAGATGTGTGCTGTTAAAAACCCACCTTGTTTTTAACAGCACACAGCGCGTTGCGGCTTAGTTAGCACGACCATACACCGAAAAAGTATCTGATTTTGGTGTTTGGTCGCACTAGGGCTATTTTTTTGCTCACTGAGCGTTTTCGATGTTTGGGTGCAACATATACATACTATTATACTTCTCAAAAAGTAAAATACTTCAACACCGTTTGATTTTAAGACGTAAACTTATAAAAATATTTAAGCAATCATTGAATATGTGTTGTAGTTGCAACTTATATTTAAGAAATAATTAATTTGAAAACCTGTTTTATTGATTGGTAGTCCGGTTATAGCAAGTTTTATTCCTTTTTTTTTCATTCACATTTTAATTTAATTAATAAAAATACTCACACGTTTGTTGTAAATAATTGTTTAAATGTAAATATTATGGTAATATTGTAGTTTATATATATATATATATTTATTATGTAAATTAACTAATTAAAACATTAAAATAAATTACAAATGCATTATTCTATTTAACACTATCATAGTTTTCAAATTTATAAATTATTAATAAACAACATTTTTTAGTTATTAAAGACTATAGTGATAAGAAAAAAGTTAGAATTAAATTATAAAAAATCACAAACTTGTTTTTTTCGCCTACCGAAAGCATCTTTTTCGGACAAAAAGGCGATTTTCGGCCCCCATATGCCCATTAGCTTTTTCGGCTATTCGCGGTATTTGATTGGCTGTAAATTACAATTTCATATGTAGACGTCATACTTTAAAATCTGACAGTAGTGACAAATTATAATAAACATTGAGAATAATGTTTTTAATTGGGGCAGGCAAAAAAATATCGAGTGTAACTCGTGCCAAAAAGCTTTAGCAGCCCTTCGCTTTGGCAGCTTCGCTCGTTTGTGCTGCTAATAGCGGCGGGCTGCTAAAGCCTATTTTCGGCCCTTGATACACTATATACTATAGTATACCTTCAAACCACTTATGCTTATAAATATATTTAGATCAAATTATTAGAATCATTAGATCATTAGATTATAAGTAATGATAAGAATAACTAGTGTTTGATTATTAGTATTCAATCATTAATATACAGTATTATTAATTGTAATTATGTTAGCAACATTTATGTTAAACATTAATTTTATATTTTAATAAATACATTAAAAATTAAACTATGCGTGTTGTTTATTGTATATTACACTATTTTGATTGAGTTCCACGTTTCTTCTATTTCTGCTGCATCTTGTACTATTTTAAGTTTATCTATCCCAGTTTTTGTTTATTTCGTTAAGCTTCTTCAAGTTCCACATTCTTATTATTGGTGCTCTTTTTACTCTTTACAATTTTATATCTCTGCTATCTCAAATATTTGGTCACTATGTATATTTGCTCTTGGCAATCCACATGTTTTTTACTTCATTTCTAAATATTTCTTTAATCATTATAAAATATATATGCTTTCTGTATTCGTCTCCAGATGCCATCGTCTTACAGTCTCTTTTTGTGAATTGTAAAACACGTGTACAGCCTCTTTTTTGTGAAAAAATCAATTATTATTTATTTGTTTGGTTTTTAAAAGTTTTTTGTTTTGTTGTAGGCTAACTATATACCCTTCGTATAGTTATGCTTCTACATAGTCTAATCTAATCTTGTGCATGTATACGTTATTGCGCGGACTGAACCAATTTACGTCAGCTCATGATCATGCTTTGTTATTTGTTAGTGTGTTCCATATGTTAACCAAAGCATCAATTATTTTAAAACATACGAAACATGATTACCTAAAATTTGCTACAATTGGTTACAACCAAACTACCATAAACAAATGTCGGTTCCATTCTACAAATCAAACGTTAATATATAACATATCACTATTGCAATATACAAACATATAATAAAAAATATTATTTGCTGATAAATATTAATTTTGTTACATAGCAAAAGTCTATTATTATTACATTCATCAATCTTTTCTTCATTATTATTATTGTTGTTGTTTTGTGATTTCGGTCACTTACAATAGAAAATGTTTGCTGATTATAGTCAAAATAATCCAAATATTACTGTTGTTGGACAAAACATTTGCATAAACCACAATATCAACTTCAACCTCAAAAACAACATTTTTCTGTTCAATAAAAACTTATTATTTTGTCAAATACATAATACAAGTATAGTTTTGCAATGATCCTTGTTCCACTTCCATTATTTTATTAAGTTTTTTACATTTATTACAAAAATGTACTACAACCATAAATTAACAAACCTATTTTTCATAAATCCGCAAATTTATGTGCTTATTGTAGTAAGTTTTAAGTCTATCACGCCATTAAGTTTAACCAAATCCGTGCTTTTTTAAAGTATTGTCAGTTGTTAAGTTTCAAAATAATTTAATTAGTTTCCATTTTCCAAAACTAATTTGTAATTTTGCTAATAAATTCAATGTTAAGGTTAAACATCATTAATGCATCTAGCTTTTTTCACAAAAAAATGTGGGTGATTTGTCCAATTTTCAAATTTGAGTTGTAGTTTGTCAAAAGAAAGAAAGAACTTTTTAACAACTCAATTTTGAAAAATGTTTCCGTTAATTGTCTTATGATAGTCTCCGTCATTAAAAATATTTCTAGTTGGCTTATTTTATATAAGAATATTGATGTTACAATTGACATTAGCCGCATGACATAAAATAAAACGTGTAAAGTTTACATTTACAATTCCGTACAAATTCTTGTATAAAAATGGTCGTTGTAAAATTTCGACCACCAATAAAAGTACCTAAACCTCGAAAGACTTCTAGAAAAGCGCGGATAAAGATAAGCACGTATTACCCAAACAAAGATTTTAAAAATTCTATGAAATTAACAGAGTTACCAAGTGAGACATTAAATAAAATATTTTCGTATTTCTCAATCAAAGAACTTTTTTATAATATACGTCCTGTGTGTAGACGATTTAGGGAAATAGCAATGTCACCTGTTCACTGGAAAGAAATTAATGTTGAAAATGAAATAACCACAAACACTTTAAAGTTTTGGATTAAATCAGCAAAACTATTGAAACATTTTGGAGCAAGACATAGAAATGATGGTAATACAATTGCTGAAGAAGTAAGTGAAAGTTGTTAAAAAAACTAAATAATATGAGCAAATGTTATTTTTTTACTATTTACTTGGTATTGCATAATTTAATTATTTAAACTAATTGTTTATAGAAGTCTACTTTTTAATTAGACTCTTGCAACTAGCGCAACTTTAAATTGCATTTTAAATTTGGTAAAGTTTATATTTTCTATAAGTAATATGGTTCAATTAATGCCTTATTTGATTCAAATACAAACAATTTTTTAACACAATTTGCTTAGTCTAGCATTAATGTTTGCTCACATTAGTGATAATAAACAGTTTGGGGCATTTTACTAGTAATGACAACACATTTATTATTTGTCTTCAAGAATAATAAACGTTACTTAATTTGGCTCTATTAAACATCCAAGTGAATTATAAGGTCTGTTCCAACATACGATTTGGACAGTTTGCAAACCGTTCAAACTATGCACACAAACAAATTACTGTGTATAAAAGATTGCCTAAGGTTGGCAAATATTTGTTTGTGTGTACAGTTTGAACGGTTTGCAAACCGTCCAAATCGTATGTTGGAACAGACCTATTTAAAACATTATTAGGTATTATAGAGCATTGTATAATACTACACTACAAACACTAAAGCACTAAAAAAGTAACTAAACAAAAATTAAAAAAATGTGACACCGTATTTATGATTTGGATGTTTTCATAATTTTTTAAAAGTTTCATTAAAATAGACCCAACTTATTTGTTGCATTAATATTAAATATTAAAATAGTTATGTTTAGTTATTTACAGATACTTATCATTTTAGATCCTAAACACTTTTTGAAATATTTAGTAAATTTTTGCTGTTGATTTTAATAGTTTGTGATAGTTTTATCATTGTTATTTATTTATTTATTTTTATTTTTTATATGTCTTTTTACAGAAATTGTTTGACAAATCAGAATAACTCAAAAACTGATCCGCAAATACCTTATAGTGTAAAAAAAGAAAAAGAAGAAGTTTATTTTTTGAGTTAAAAAAACGTTTTGCTGTAGAAGTTATGTCTATCTATAAAATACAATTGTCAATGTTGAAATAAAATTGCAAAATGCAAAATATTCAAAAAAAATTAAATACATTTTAAACCAAAAAAATATACAAAGTGATTCAATTTAAAAAAACTTATTTTAGTAAGTGATTTATCTATTTAAATGCTAACATTTTTTTTTATTTATGCAAATATTTAGTCTCTTATGTTTTCAGTCTTCGTCTCTTATGCTTTCAGTTGTCGTTTCATTGTTTTCTCAGTGTTTTTCCGGTAGGGATTTTTATCTTTTCCTATTTTTTTTATTATTACTATCTTTTCTGTATCTATCGGTTTAAGTGTTTATTCTATTCATGTTTTAAGAATGGGTGCAGTTGTAGCTGGTCTCTATTTTGCTGTTTTATTAAATATTTTCATTTCTCTGTCTAGTAGTGTTTTGTCGGAAATTCTGCGCAAAACTATTATTTCACTTATTTCTAGAAACTTTTTTGTTTTTGTTTAAATTTAATTATGTTGTAATTAAAATTTGTCTGTTATAGAGAAGAGGTTATATCTTTAAATTACAGATAATATTACCGGTAACATTTGGGTAATACTACACATAGCTCACTGTACACAACAATGCAGTATTAGTTGAACTGGCAATTTAAGCAGCAAGAATTATACCAACTGTTATTAAAGTGAGCAAATGATTTAAATTGTGAACGTTTTCGTGCAATACTTTATTACAATTTTTGACGTGGATTATTAAAGTAATTATTTCAGCTGTGTATTTAAAGCCACAATATATTAATGATTTAGTAAATTCAAACGTAACCGTACTTCCTTAGCGGACAAGTTTAAAGAATAGTTGAGTTGATCTTGTGCATATATTTTATTAAATAGGTTTTATATTTATAACATCACATAATAATATATGTCAATATTACACCGATGATGGCCTAACAGCCAAAACCGGTCTGCACATTAAACAACTCACAGCATATAAAAGTATTTTAATACACCTACATAACCTATTTAAGTTTAAAGAAGGTTGTTCAAAATTTGTCGCCAGAAAACATTGATACTATGTTCAAACTAATAATGCAAAGTTGTCATGTAACCTGTTGTAAGATTGAGGCATCTCTGGGAATTAGTATGACAAGCATACATAAGAAATTGCATATACAATTAATTGTCAAAATTATTTATTTGAATTTGATTACGCACAATTTAAAAATTGATAAAAAAAGACTAGTGTGAATTGTGTAAGGAATTGATTACAAAATACAACAGCGGAGCATTAAACGCAGTGTATAACATCTACACAAGTGACAAATCTTAGATTTATTGTTATAAACCTAAAACTAAACAGCAGTCTTCCAAAATAATTTCAACAAAAATTGCTTCTTTCTTCAAGATAAACGGTCATATGGCAACCGTACTGTTAGAACAACAATGAACAGTTAACTTTGAATGGCTAAAGGTCATTCTCCACCATGACAATACAAGTTTACACACATCGGCTGTTTGAGCAATTAAAACATCAATACAGCGCTCTGTTTAGCATCCAATTATTTCTATTTTTTTCTTCAAGTAAAGAATAAACTACGTAAAAATCTTTTTTGTGGCCCCACAAGACGCTGATTAGCATTAAAAAATCATGTTTTGAAAATACCTACTTTGGAGTGGAAAAAACTGCTATTTTGAAAAACAATAAAAAAGTTTATACACCCCATCATTGTTTTAGTTATTCATTCTTAAATATATAGCAACCCTCGCATAATTACTAAATATTAGTAAACATAAAAATAAATAATAGTGGAGTTGTCTGGGTTTTTTTTATTTCCTCCTCATGTAAAAAAAATAAAGTTGCGCCCAGACTACTAAAAGATTTTTCTGACCATAAAAATATTATAGTGTTGGTTTTGTTGGTTATAACCTTTGTAGTCAATTTTAGGACTGTGCTGAGGAGATTTATTCCTTTGCCGCCTTTTTTAAACATAAGAATCGTAGTACTATTTTGCCATTTCTTTGATATTTTATGATAGACAAGCATTTTAACAAATTAGGTAGTAAATTTGTTTATTACTTTTCTTTATGCTTTGATTAATTTCCATATGTTTCAGATAAACCTTCTGTTTTTTTTTACACTTGTCTTTCACATCTTTGTGTTCTATTTGGTTTGTTTCTTTTACATTCCGAATGCACAAATCTTTGTTGGAATTTTTTTGTTACCTAATGTTAATGTTGTCTTTTGTCTGTAATGGATTTTCATATATGTATCTTTATTTTGATTCTATTTTTTTAAGTGTTTTTATCAATTTGTCCCATAGTGATTTTGCGTGGTTCGGAAGTCACGTATTAAGCTGTTGGTCCCATCAAACCACTTTAAACAAGTCGTAGACTTACTGTGGCGATGTAAAATAGCCGTAAAAAGCGTAAAAGCATTATTTGTCTTTGTATATCTATTTTTATTAAGTCCAACGTGTTTATATCATTTTGTGTTAAGTGCATGTATCTGTAAGTTAATATGTAGTCTATTGTAGATCTGTGTTTTCAAACGTGAATTTGTGTTGGTTTTTGTGACCAAAGCAAGTGTTGTTAATTTTTAGTTAAATTCCTGGTACTATTTTATTATCAATTTAGGCGTTAAAATTTCCAAGGACTATAAACTGTAAATCTTGTGGTAGTGATTTGATTATATTCTGAAATTGATAGTAAACATGTTTTTTTCATTATTTGGTTTATTCTCCTTTAGTGCGTATATTGTTTCTATATTAAAAAACTTTAACCACCAACTATGCAACCAGACACACATAATAGTTACATCAACCACCAACCATACAACCTTGACTAACACCTCCTATTACTCATTTTATTCATAACATCATATATATGTAACTCACAATTTGTAAGTCTTTCTATTTTTATATTTATATTTATATAATAAATAATTTCTTTTTGTAGTACACCAAAGATGGCCTAACAGCCGAAACCGGTCTGTATATAATAAACAACTATATAGCATATAAAAGTATATTAATACACCCACATAACCTATATAATAAAATATATGCACAAGATCAACTCAACTACTAAGTTTTGTATCTAGCTAAGTAAGCTATTCTATTTTATTTTGTATTTTTGTTATATGTATGTATTGCTATTGTTTGATTTATCATATCCACATGTAATTGGCTTAAATGATTAAATATGTATTATTATTAATTAGCCACCAAAACAACAAAAATCTAAAACTAATCAAACTGAGGTTGTTATTGAATCAAAACCTGTAAGAATCTAATAATCTAAAAATATGGGATTTAAATAGATTAGTACATCAAAAAAGTAGTACCTGCTAAGACTTTTACTAATACAAATTGCAACAGAAAAATGCATTGCAAAAATAGAAGAACTGTCTTTGAAATCTCTGGAAAATAAGTAATTTTTCTTTACAAAATGCTTTAATGTGTGGTTTACTTAAATATAATAAAACTAAATGTCATCGTACAAGAAACAAAACTAGAGATAAACCTATTTTATTATTATATTTACATATTGGCAATAATAATGTGTTTAAACAGATTTTTTACAAACCTTTTCCACGCAAAGATTTGCAAAGAAAGCATACACCAGCAAACAAGACATCAGAGGAAAATGTAGATTTTACGCGATTACATAAACAGATTTTTTACATATCAATCACACTACACGAGAAGTCATAATTCTAATAGAAAGTATCTAGACTCAATCTTAAATTTAAAAATAATGCAGACCTTTACAATAAAAAAATTGTTAGTTAACACATCAATAATAATGAATTAAAAAAAATCTACAAACAAGTTTTTTATATTTTAATCTCCACTTTCACGTTCCATTAAAAGATACATGTGTAAAATGTAACTTGTTCAAAGCAAAACTAAATGAATAGGAAAAGCAAATCTAGAATATGCATCTAACACTACTTGTAAAATGCTGAAAAAGCAAGAACAAACTTCACAAATAATAAGTCTTTGTCAATTTTAAATAAGAAAAAAGTTTATGGGTTTACATAAAAAGCACTTCCATTTCCTACATTAACCTGTTCAATTGTTTATTACTAAAGAAAGATTTTCTTTTCAAAGTAATTAATTTGGGACCAAACCAAAAAGGCAATTCCCGACATATCATGAATGTTGATTTACTACGAGTCTTCGCTACCAATCAATGACAATAAAATAATATGTAAGATTTTTTTTCAGTTTATTCTTCTAGTTTACCCATATTATTTCAAAAACATTGTTGGATAAAAATGTTAAACACATTAGTCCTATTAAAAAAAAAAACTAACGTGTCTAATTCTAAGTAACGTTGAAAGTCACAAAAATAAGAAAAAATTGCAAAAAAAACAATGCTTCTAAAAATTTAAGTTGGACAAACTTAAATAAATAAATAAATAAGACCTATTTAAAACCAAATTTTGTAACAATGTTTTGACTTTTTATTTGACAGTTTTTAGCAACGTTAAAATTTTAATATTTTGTATTTCTAAACACAGTTTTTTTAGTTAAACCATTATAGTTTTTAAAGGCTTATTCAAAATGCGTGATGATGTGTATTGTACTAACTCTTATCTGTTATCTTCATATTTATTTTGAATTGCTATAGGCACTCCTTTTTTTGGCTTGTTCGTGTTTTTCTACTCCACTATATTTTACTTATAGTCGTTATATTGTTTCTGACCTTCTTTGTTGTCGTTTAACTCATTTATTGTTGTTTGCTGTTAAATGATTTGTTGTTACAGGTTAAAAAACGTAATATAGTTTTATTCTTCCATTTCTTAATTTTCTCGCTTGTCTTGTAACTTTGAAATCAGTCCGGTTCCGAGGCATAATTTTGGTTTTATAAGCATTCTTTAGATTTTACCTCAGGTAAGCAGAGTGTTGGCCTGGTCTGAGTTCTCAGGCCTCCTCGACCCTCATCTTTTATTTGAGTTTCGGAACGGCGACGTGATCACTGAGTTACTCAGTTCACCCAGCGACCACAAAGGCAAAGTTGTTAACAAAATAGCTTGTATAAATAAAAAAATACGTTATTTTAATATTAAATTAGAAAAACTAAAAAAAGTTGTTTGTTTTTCTGGTTTGTAATGCTCTATTATAAAACTTATGTATAATTTAGACTCTATATAATTTTTTTTTAAATCATAAATTGTGTTGCAGTATAATTTAACCGATTTATGTAATTCAAAAACAATTTTAAATAACTTGTTGAGTATTATAAAGGCAGGTACACACATGTATGTTGTTAAGTATAGTTGCTATAACTACCAACTTTTTTTTTTAAATAACAACATACGTTTTTTATTATTTTTTGGATTTTTCATGATATGCTTAATACCATATAAAATAATAATATACTTTTGATAATTTTAAAAAACATAATTTTTGTTTTTTATTTAAAATGATCGTAATTGAATAATTGGCAATGAAAATAAATAATTTTATTTTTTTAAGTATTATTATGCATAATATAGTAACTAAAAAAATAAACTTTAAATTCGTCAATTTTTATGTCACTATGTTATAAATAATATTATAAAAACACTAAAAAAAAAATAAACATTAGCAGCCTTATGCATAGTTGTTTGGTTAGTATGCCACTAAAACGTTACTTACTAATAGCTACTTACACCATACTAAATGTGTCATATGCATAGTTGATTTTTAGTATAATTTAGTTAGTAGCTACTAACTATAAAATTATGTTTTGGCAACACAGCATTATGGTGACATGAAGTTTGTTTCGAGTCCCATTTTTGCGCGGTAAAAACAAATAAAGAAAATAGTTGTAAATTACTTTTGCATATAGTATTTTAAACTGTATAATTAAATTTTTTTTATACTTTTATATGCTTTATTTTTTATTATATTTATATAAACCGGTTTCGCCGTCAGTTACTATAAATATAATTATAAATATATTAAATTAAAACTAATATTAAAAAATTATATAAATAATAATAATTTACGTGTATATATATATAAAAAAAAAAATTAAAAATAAAGCATATAAAAGTATAAAATTTTTTTAATTATACAAAATAAAGAAAAGGTTTTGAACAAAAATAAAGATTCAATAATGATTGTAGAACTTGTAAATAAAAACCTAATTAACAAAATTGATTGAAAAAAGTTATCCAAATGTAAAAATATATTTTTGTTTTGTTTTAAAATATAATTTATTGTTATCTAAATTAAAAGAACTTGAAAAAATAAGACCACACACAATTAATAACTTTTAAGCTATAATAATTTTAAAGTTTTATTAAAATTAACAAATAACCATTATGTATAGTCAGAGTAAGAGTCAAAAAGCACAGCATCAGATGATCAGAAATTTTAGATGTGCTGCCTTCTTACAGAAAAACACTAAACTAATTTAATTATTAAAATGAATAATATTAATTTTTTTTATTAATTATGCTTGAACCAACCACTACATTTTGGTGCTAATATTTAAATATTACCATCTATTGCAATAAATACAGCAATATGTCATAAAATGATGATAAATATCTTAATATTTGCAACTGATAGTTGTAGGTTATATTTGCAATGTATATCACGAACAAAACAAGACAATTTGGCTACTAACGTTTTAGTCGACAACTAAGCTTAGTAGTGTTTTAAATATCACTATGCATACAGTCAACAGTAATATCCAGCTAGTAGCATCTTAGTAGCTACTAAATATGACTATGCATAAGAGTGTAGTTATTTTATATGTCAACTTTTCAATTACTATCATTAAATTATGTTTTTTAAATTTATCAGAAAATTATGTTATAAAAGTATATTATTATTGGTTGCCATAGCAACTATACCAAAAATAAAAGCGTACATGTGTGCCTTTATAATACTCAAAAAACTACTTAAAATAGTTTTTAAATGATACAAATTGTTTAAAAAATAACGGTGTTCAGCCGTACGTTTTTTGTCTAACACCCTGTATAAGCAATAAAATTTTAATACGAAACATTTTCATAATATTCAAAAATAAATTTTGCAACCTTTATCTCTAAACAACTTGTATACTTAAAACATGATTATTACTAACTTATTAATTATAATTTATATTTTATATAACTTTGAAATTTTATTAGATTACTATTTTTTTGTTATTGTTCATACAATTAAAATAAATTCAGTAAATTATTGGATTATATTAGAAGTTGTAATAAAGTAAATTAAATGCATTAATTTACTAAATTTATTTTAATCGTAAAAACAATATCAACAAAATAAATATTAATTATATGCGTAACTGAGTATTTGTTTAACAACTATATTTATTTTAGGTATCAAAATGCTGTCGTCAACTTGAGTCCATTCGATTGCAAAATTGCTGGGGATCTAGAAGAAACTTTTTACTCCATAGTACTCCTTTATGTCACTTAGTCACTAGATGTCCTAAACTGAATACATTTAATTTTAGTCAAAGCAGGTAAAGTTATGTTTACATATATTTAAATTACATAAAATACAACTAAACCATAACGTGTACATTTTGACAACGTTGTTTTTCAAATTATCATAATAGTAAAAAAATATGTTTAAAAATATTTTCTAATAATTATTTTTGAGTATTCAAAAGTTAATACTAAAACAAATATTGTTAAATGAGAGTAAAAACAAACATTATTTAACGTTATTTTTGTTCGATATTAAAGCATCGGTTACAACGGCGAGGAAGTGTTTTCATATCATAATGCCGAATAACAACGCCAAAACTGTTAAAATTAAAGTTAATTTATTCTATTTTTTTTTTCATTTTGTATCATTTATTTTTAATAATAATTAAAATACAAAAGTTGTATAATTATAAAAACAAACAACACACTTAAAATTTATAACAACTTATTTAACTATTTATTTTTCATTGAGACTAATCTTAATGATTCGTCGTTTAATATTTATGTCAATGCTAAATTGCGTTTTATGGTGACATGATAGGATTATGAACGGAAAATGTAAAAAATAAATTACGAACATAGATAACAACAAATTTAGTATTAATTAATTGATTTTGCAACAATCAATTACAGATTTAAATACATTTAATATACAAAAATAGATCATTTAAGTTAAAGTTTTTATATCGTGGGCATACTGCCAAAAGTGACCAAGTCAATAATCATAGTTTCTAGATAATTGAAGTTGAAAATTCTCGTTTTTTCATACTATTTTTTTTTTCAGAATATAGGAAAAATACTGCAACATTTTTTATCAAGATATTAAATATGTTTTTACTGATTTACAATAACTCTTCAAAACGTGTTTATCTGTTCTGGTTTCAAAAAAAAAATGACTTGGTCATTTTTACATGTACTAATTTAGAAATTTTTCTGTCTTGGTCAAATTATCGGGAATATTTATTCAATAAAAAATACAAAGAAATTAATATTACTTATTTCATTTCTTTACAATGTAATCCTAAATACAATGTAATGCTAAATACAAAAAGAAATTATTGGAAAAAATAAAAATAATGGAAATGCGGTACCGTATACGATCATTAATCCGAATCAGAATCAGACCATAGTGATGGCTCTGGAGCTACATCTTTCTTTTTACCACATGTTGTTATAGACTGATACCAGCCATGAAATTCAGAAGGAATTGCACCCGTTTTGCATAACTTCAAAAGATCTTGCTTTTTCTGGTGAGAAATAGGAATTTCTGTCAAATACAAATGCGGTATTTTTGTTGCCATGATATTGCTGGATGTTCTATTACGCCCACCTGCATTGATCACAAGGAACTCTGGATCACTATAATTATACTTAAACAGCACGTGCTGGGGTTTATCTCTTTCATATCGCATAGTTTTAATTTTTAACTAATTAACACGATTTTCATTTTCGTCTATAGTTCGATTTTTAAAAGTCTTAGCAGCTAGTGCTTTTAAGTCAAGGAAGTCGTTGTATCTTAACTCATGTACGTTGTATGGCGCACTTCTTTTATTTCGAACTCGATTGGAGCGTGCTAATCGAAAAATGTTTAACCAGTCATGCATAGTATATACTGGAACATTTTTTTTCGCATTTTCAATTGCACTATGCATGGAATCTACTTCCATGTAGAAATGGCCACTCTCTAAAAAATTGTGCTGTATAATATTTAAATTGCTGTTTTGTACTATGAACATTAATAGCGCTGCAATAAACTGGTTTCTATTTTGCCCACTACATGTATCCGAGAACAAACTTATTTCACTGATAATTGGTGGCAAATTTTGTATCCATTGAATCAGACATGTGCCTATTTCTGAACTGCCTCTCTGACCATTTATTTCGGTCCACGTGTAGCAATGAGCATTTTGCGAAGCTGCTTCATAAATTGTTAGATTGTACGCACATAGCTTTCTGCTATAATACATTAGCGAGACATCTGAAGATGGTATTTGCAAAACACTTTGTAAATCAAATGTTACGCTTACAAAACTAGCATCATTCAGTGCACGCTCCTTATCTGCTTTTTTTGCTGCATTTGCTTCGTCTCTTCTTTGAATATGAGACTGATAGTTTTCTTCTAAATCAGCTGATTTTGTCTTCATATAGTTCGTACATATCAAGCACTGATCCTTTTTAGGCTTAAAGAAGGACAAGTTAAAATTATTACCAAATTCGCGGCGGTAAGTTATTTGTGATGCATATTCCTTATTAGCCTTCTTACAATCTTCTGCATATAAGGCGTACATTTTTGCGATAGATAAATTAGGATCTAAATACTCTCGATTCGTTGATGCTCTACAATAATGAGAGGCCATTGTAGGAAAACTTTTTATGTGATCATTGATTGATTCTATGATTTCTGGTTTGGTTTTATTCACAGGCACACGTGTACCACGTTTGTCACTTCTATCAAATATTCCATTTGCATTTGCCCCAGAAAAGGCGTTATCTACTGGTCCATGGCTTATACACAAAGTACGTAAAAAGAATAACTTACAAACTCGAACTTTTGTGCCCTCCTTCAAAAAATAATAGTACCTGCTGCTAGTTCTTTGTGCACCTGCTCCAGATCAAATTCTTCTACAGACAGGTTCTTTGCTTACAACACAAGAGAGAATAAAAAAGTCGTGATAGTCAATTATTGCTGATAGCTGATATGCTTTAGTTAAAGTACATTAATTGACCAAGTCAATATGATCACTTTTGCTTGTATAGAACCTGAACAATGTGACTTGGTCAAAACTGTTTTATGTGTGTGACGCATCTAATTGTCATGATATTAACTTGGACACTTTTTCTATATAATCGGCAACATTTTACTACTCACTTGGACATATTTGCTTAAAATCATGAAAAAGTGACTTGGTCACTTTTGGCAGTATGCCCACGATATACAAACTAAAGAACACAATTTTTGTTAGCACTCCGTCAGCAAATGCTGCCGCTTGCCGTATAATGAATATGAATACAAAAAAAGGACTACAACAAAAATTAATAGTAATTCAATAAAAAGTCTACTAAATTTGATTTGATTTGATGAGTGCAATAACGTAATACTCTTAAATATTTATTGTTATTAAACTCATATTGTTTCATATGTTTATTAATATTTAATAACAATAAATATAAAAGAGTTTCATAGAATAAATAAAGAATACATTTAATACTCTTAAAATTTAAGCAAATATTTTAACAAAAAATTTACAATTTAATTTCATTATTAATTAATTTGTTCAAAATTTTGGACTCTCGTACATTTTATTTTTAATATATATTAAGAAAATGTTAATAACAATTTCATAACTAAAAAAAGCAAACATGTTAACTATTTCAGAAGCGGTAGTCCCACTAATCATAAATATTTTTTGGCAAAAAAACTAAAACTTATATTTACTGGCGAAATAATTTTAAAAACCTCCATTAATAAATAAGAGTAGATTTTAGGAGATAAAAACTGATATAAAAATATTTTTTAAAAAACTTTGAATATTTTATACAGTACGCCAATAACTGTGTGACCGGTGGTAGTAGTTTCCGCGCATTAAGAGAGAAAAATACCTATAGCTAGAATGAAGGATATAAAATGCAAGAAAAGGAGACTATACACTCGGAGAAACAAATTGTTGTACTATCTAAATATATTCAATTCCGGGTAGCTCCGGCTTAGCATGTATACAGAGTGATTCTTAACCTATGCGCATAAATTTGAAGAATTATAGTTTACAATCAATATTATTATACAGACAGATGAGACAATTTTTACTCGTAGCAGTGTGCACAATTTTCTCAATACGCATTATTGGGAAGTTGAAAATCCACACATTACCTGGCGTACAAACTTTCAACACAGATTTTTGGTAAATGTATGGGCTGGAATTGTAAACGGCCATCTTATTGGACCGTTTTTGTTGCCAAATAGTGTAACGGGCGCTGTTTATTTAAATTTTGTAAGAGACCCTATCAGCACTACTGGAAGAAGTTCCAATTAATGTTAGACAGCGCATGTGGTATCTTTACGACGGAGCTCCACCACACTTTGCAATAGATGTGCGACAGCATTTGAATTGAATAATGTGTTCCCGAGGAAGTGGATTGATCGAGGAGGTCCAACTGCCTGGCCTCCTAGATCACCTGACCTAAATCTCCTAGACTTTTATGTTTGGGGGCATATGAAACATCTGGTATACGCTACCGAAATTCACAGTGTTGAAGAGTTGCGACATCGCATATTAGCTGCCACTGACACAACTTGGCTACCACCAAGACTTTAACGAAAAATAGAGGAAATAATTTTAAGCATTTATTATGATATTAAGTGTTCTAATAGTTTTGCATTTTTGTTATTTGTTTATTATTTTGATAATTAGTTGATTAAAAGCTTTACTACATTTTTATTATTTTAATTTTGGCATGGCACACCGATTTTTTTCAAGTAATACATTGTAATTTTCCAGAAACTTTATAATTCATTATCTCGCTTATTAATAAAACTTTTACTACATTTTTCAATAATATTGATTGTAAACTATAATTTCTCGAGTTTATGCGCATAGGTTAAGAATCACCCTGTATATATAGATACTGTACTGTATATGTTATGCAAAGGTTGCAGAAAATGTTTAGCAAGCTTTATTATAAAATTCTAAATATTCTGAAAAATATTTAAGATTTAAAAACTTTATTTTTTGATGTTTCGAAAAACTGTTAAAAACGGTTTTAGAAAAATGTTAAAAGATTTTATCAATGGTTAAAAAAAACGCAAATTTTAAATAAATTAAAAAATATTTAAGAAGATTCACCATAAAATTCTAAATATTTTGAAAAATATGGCAAAATGTTAGAACGATTTCAAATACATAACACAGTGTTCAAAATTTACTTGACAAAATGTAATAATTACATCGTCAAACGCGGTCTCCCAAACGTATTTTTGTTGACTTTGGGAAAGGCAGGAAAGTAGTCATCGGTCCCAAAACACGCATAGTTTTATGAGCTCTAATGTTAGCTTTACTAGAGTATTAAAACAAAAGTATTTACGGCGTTTTAATTTTTGAATTAATAACACTTTGTATGGCTCACTGTTCGGTGGATTAAAAATTATACTAGTTTTTCAAACAACTGTAGTAGTAATTAACAATTTTATTTTATATACAATACATACAAAGTTTTTTTAAAGAAAGTAAACATATTTAAAACTAAAGTAAAAATAAGTAATAAACCATGCAAAGGCTACCGACCAGTCTTTCTGCCCGCTTCAAACAACTGTTTAATGTTTATTTTGTAAAAAGTAAATACAAAATTTGTTATAAAATACTAGAACAGAATTAGCTAATATCATTATTGTTAATATTATCTTTGATATAAACGTGCTCTTATGTTGACAAAAGTTATTTTGTGCAACAAATACTTCAAGAAGATTGTTCTACATTCTAGGCAAACAAAACAAAATATAATAAATATTTGTTAGTAAAAAAAACAAACAAAAAATAATAAAATTATCTTTTATGTAAGTCACCTTAACATTTGTTATCTCTACCACGTTTCCTACAATATTTGTAAAAAAATTTGCGATTAAAAAAAATTGTCGTTAAAAGTTCTAGTTCTACATTTCTGAACTGTCAGTAAATATTTGTTAAAATTCCTAGGAAGCCTTGTACTACAAGTAAATATTGGTTTAGATGTATTTCATTTGAACAATGTCAATGAAAATATCTATAGAAAATGCAAAGATCTGTAACATTTCGTTAATGTTGTTAAGTATCATTAGTCAATTTTGGATCAGCAATGATTGGAATAGCTCGTTTTTGAATAACTTTTAGGTCAGATAGTGCAGTTTAAAATAGTTCTTTACATACTTGGAAACAATATTCTATATAAGAAAGTGTATAAGTTCTAATATATAAAAAAAAACTGTAAAAAAGTAAAAAAACTGTTTACATCTATTAAGAAATCTTAGTTTTTGAGATACTTTCAAAGTTATGTCAACAACATAATTGTTCCAGGGAATATTATGTGAAATTTTACCTTTAAAAGAATTAAATATGGATTCGTTGTTTAGTTTAATATTTGATACTGATGATTTTAATTTTAAAACAGTAAAAAGTTGAGTTTGTTAAAAATTTAGAGCTATATTAATTTTCTGGGTAGATATGTGTAATTATAAATTAATCTGATCTAAGCGCCTTCAAAATAAAACTACCTTGGCTGGTTGCTGAATTATAATGTCGCGTTATGTTATTTGGCAAGTTATATAAATATTGGCATTCACTGCGTGGACAAGTAGTGTAAAAACTATGAATGTGTCAAGATGCCTATTTTTTTTTTTTTATTTTAATTGTCCTCCAAAAATGCTGCTTTTAGAAAATTTCCTATACAATTTTCAAGTGTTTGCAATAAATTACGTAAGACTGTTGCAGTTGTATTTTTTCTAAAGATGCAAATAAACAAAACGTTAAAGATATAGAAAACATAATTCAATCAATAGATTGCAGCTTTTCAACAGACACACAAGGAGTTTCTACACCTAACAGTGTTTCAGACTAAAATAATCAATGATAATGTTTTTTACATTTCTGTGAAGCTCTCTGTGAATTCAAACCAGCTGTTTCTCTGTAACCATTGAAAATACACACAACTTTTATGCTCAAATAATTCATACTAAATCTTTTTAAATTTTTATTATTCACAGAGAGCAAATAAATTACCGCTTTAAAAATGTAACCAGTCAAAAAACAGATTAACTTAAAAAAAAAATAATAACTAAAATATGACTTAGGTTCTTGCGATTTAATTTTTAATAAATAAATATTGCCGGAATGGTATTTGAGGAGATTATTAAACATCATAATGTCCGTATATTTTTTATAAACCGCTCAATCACTTGAAATATTATTTATTATTATAACATATTTTAGTTTTGAGTTATCTTGGTTATTTAGATAGAATTTGTCTTGTAGTGGCTTCAGAACAACAAGGCGTCATAAGCTGATGATGAACCCTGCAATTAAACGATCATTCTCACCAAATGTTATTAAACATCCAAAGCAGATGAGAATTACCGAATAGCATCATTACCAAAATATTAATTATTATCATTGTATTTTTGTAAATAAATATTACAATAAAATAGTGTTTTTTTTATTACTTAATAAAACTTGATATAAATATAATTTCAAAATAAATCACAAACAAAAATTGTTTTCTTTTCAGTATTCATTTATTATCCAAAATTGTAAAACCTTCTTTACTAATATAATAGTACGTGTAAAATTAGCTGGTCTAGATATATATGTTTTTATATAATTATTAATTTAGTTTTTATAGTCAGAATTAATTGAACTTTTAGAACTTATTCCAGATTTATGTCGTGTAAATTCTTTCGATTGATTTCAAAAGATGAGAAGAATGGTTCGATAATGAAGAGATGCAATTACACAGGACCTATGTCTATTAAGCAAATGAAAGCACTTCTTGCAACTTTGGATGAATTTCAAGTTCATGAAGCTTGCACTATAGGAAATGTTGATTTAAACCATAGACTTCGACTAAAAGATATTGTGCGGTACATGCGGAACGATCCCAGCGCAAATCAGATGATTCATGAGGTTTGGGAAAATATCAACTTTGGCCAAGATAATCAAAATGAAAATCAACCGCAACGAGGCAATGATTTCGGCATGGATGTGGATATATAAATTTTTATTAATTTAACATTTTGAAGTATTATTAAATTTTTGTTATGTTTTCATAAAAATAAAAGATTTGCTAAGCACTATCAACATTATTTTTTTCACTCACCACAACATATATGTAGCTTAAATCAAACTTCACATATTTTATGCCATTCATAAAAGTGTTTTCATTGCATGGGAATTATTAAAGAATCATTACATTATTAATCCTTGTATTATTAATTTTGTTATTCATTAGCAAATAAAATATTTCAAAAAAAGTTTTATGTATTATTTATTAATTATTTGTATATTTTTATCAACTGTTATTTCTATATTTATATGTATTATCGGGAGTTCAGTTTTTGAGAAAATAAAAAAAATAAATATTTAAACAATATATATGTACCTTGGCATTTATTATAATTTTTATATTTACTATAATTATTTGATATTTAGTTTTTTATTCTATTTCATAAGATTATTACTATAATTATTTGGTATTTAGTTTTTTATTCTATTTCATAAGAAATAGAAGATATTTAGTTTTTTATTCTATTTCTTATGAAATAGAATAAAAAACTAAATACCAAATAATTATAGAAAATATAAAAATTATAATAAATGCCAAGGTAAATGTAAAATTTTGACAAAATTGTTGAATTAATTGATTTATACAATTTACAGTTAAATAAACTAAAATATAAATTATAGTTTTTTTTTTTTTAATATTTGTGTAATAATATGGTATAAATAGAATATAGATTGTTATGTCCTAAAGTTTATAATTAAATTATCTTTATTTATACAAACATTTTTAAAAATAATCTAATTTTTAATTTCATTTTACCAGCTAAATTTTTTTATTGTAGAATGTTTCAATATCTGCCTTTCATGCAAAATTCTATTTGGGTTAGGAGAGCGCTGTACGTTGCCAATTCCAATACCTAATATGTCTGGAAAACAAGCTAGCAAGAAAGTTAAGGTAATTTGAACACCATAAAAAACCCTGTATTGAAATATGTTTCGTTAGTTTAGTGTACAATACGCATAACAGTATTATTTATTAACTTACAAAACATAAATATTAAAGTAATGACCTATTATTCTAAATATTTGGTAAGAAAATATAGTAAACTGAACAAATCAACTTAAAAAAACTATAAAACCATTTGTTTGAGACATTTAGAAATAGCACAAAGAGGAAGACCTACAACGTTGTTAAAATCACCATCAATTCTTTCTACGAACGAACCACCAATTCCTTGAATTGCATATGCACCAGCTTTTCCTCTGAAACAATATATTAAATTAATAAATCTGACTTTTCATAATAACACTCTTATTTCATTAATACTCTCATAATGTAACAACAAAGTTACATTTTTATGTAAATCCTACAGCGTTTTAAGCCTATGTAGAAGATAACTGAACATCTAACTCGGTGTTTAAGGTTATTAAAATTTATTATAGAACACTAGATTGGATAGTTTCCAAAATGGTTAACGCGGAGTTAATTTTTTTTTAATATAATTTGTGCACTTAACCGCTGATGACTGCTGAGTTACTTTTTCAGCAAGAAACCTAAGTCTGATAAATAAAATGACAAGCGATTGCTAGTAAACGATGACCCAATCAGCAGCGGCGTTCGGTTCGCTTAATTGATAGAATAAGTCGTTCAGAATGCACCATTATTTCTTTTCATATCTGACAAGTTCAGTTTTTTAATACATGCTTCTGATTGCGTACTGTTTCTGACGGACCGCATTTTTTTACGATATGACAAAAACATATTCTTTAAATACGCTCGGTTATAGAGTTATAACAGTCCGGGGTTCGATCCCCAAATATGACAAAAATAATAACTTGTTTTTTATCCACCGGGGTAATTCGGAAATCATCTAATAAGCTGTTGGTCCCATCGACCCCCTTCAAACGAGTCGTAAGACTTCTGGGGCAATGTAAAATAGCTGTAAAACGCGCAATAAAAAAGATATACATTATAGCACTAAAACTATTTTAATAAATGCCGCCATTTTCATGATGACGCTCAAAAATATTCAAACCATAATCTTATGTTTTTAATTCGTGTAGTAAATCTTAAATAATTTAATGTTGTGCAGTACAAAGGAATTCAATAAGTTATATAGTCAAATTTGCTTAACAAATAATGTAGTACATAACTTAAAATTTCATAAAAATCGAAGAATCGATTGATAACCACCAAAAAATCTTGTTTTAAAATGTTTAATCATTTTTTTTTTTCTAATATAAAATAAGAAAAATGTGACAAAAAAAAAAACAATAAACTTTAACACTACAAACAGTACTAATTTAAAACCAAGAAAAGTTTTAAAAATTCTAACTGCCATTTTTGGGCGACTTAGTATTAACACCCTGTATACTTACTTGTATTCTCCGGTTTTTATATATCCCATAATTTCATCATCATCCAATTTTCTCATATATACTGTTGTTACTTCCACAAATTTTTTGTAGACATCTTTATATTTAATTACTACTCCAGTATATACAATGTGTGGTAATCCAGAATTAGCCAACCTAAAATTAATTAATAAAAGTTAAAATGAATAAAAAGCAAAAAAATATAAAATATAAAATATAAAAAAAACTCCTTAAAATTAAATCATCAACATGTAATTGATTTTCAAAAACACGTTATAGTTTATATGTACAAGGTGTTTCAAAAGAAATTATACATGCTGTAGTATGTTACAATATAGTTCATTTTAAACAAAACAAAAAACATTTAAATAATAATAATTCATTTACAAAATACAGAAAACACAAACACAATGTGTGTGGTAAAAACAGATGTGTGGTGAAAAAAGAAAAAAAACTCTAACATTACAACTAGAAACAAAAATTACAATCTTCCAAAAAGTACAATAGTTCCTTAACTAACATTTGTTTAATGCGATTTTTAAAAATATGAATCTTTTTCAAGTTTTTCATTTTTTTTTGAAAGTGTATTAAAGAGTATACTTCCATTATACATAAAGCTTGTAACAACTTCGGTGATGTTTAGGAACTATAAAATAGTTTCTATGCCTTGTGTCATACTAATAGTCTCTATTTGTTTTGAAAAGATTTATATATATTTTTAAATACAAACCCAAGTACTTCAAATATGTATGTACTGTATACTGTCATAATATTTAAATTTTAATGCATTTTTACAAGAATCTCGATAGTTCAGATTAAAGACAATTCTAATAGCACGTTTTTGTGTCATAAATATGCAAATTACATTATATTTGGCACAGTTTCCCCAATAAATACTACTATAACATAGAATTGAATGAAAGTTGGCAAATATGTTGTTCTTAAAGTATTTATATTACATCTAAATGACAAAACACGTAATCCAAATGTTACATAGTTTTGTCTTTGTGCTACTTTATCAATGTGACTATTCCATTTGAGACTATAATCTAAAGTAATGCCAAATAGTTTGGTTTCATTCGATAATTTGATAAATTTGCCGCATAGGTATTGTCAACTGAGTTGGTTTGTTAGTATGATCTAATACTTTTAAAAAACACACACAAAAGTTTTTCATTGTTAAGCACTAACTTATTTGCAACTGTCCACTTTTAAAAATTACTATCATAACATCAGAAAGATCTTGAACAGCACCTTTTCCTTCTACAATGAAATTATTATCATTGGCTTATGATATTGTTTGACAGTCTACGGTTATACGTTTGCACAAGTCATTTGCATATATTACATATAAAATTGACCCTAGTATAGATTTTTGAGAAACCCCAACTTTTATTGTATTGCCTTCGAAGAGTATATTATTTATTTTAACATACTGCTTTAGGTATGATTGCAACCAATTCAATGCTGCTCCTCTTATTCCATAACTATAAATTTTTTCAGACAGTATCACATGATTAACGCAGTCAAATGCCTTAGACAAATCGACAAAAGTCTACATGCAATTGACTTATTTTCTATGGCGGTAACAATAGTATGAATAAATTCTTTTAATGCGGAATTAATATCGCGTGACTTTTGAAACCCATGTTAACATTGTGATAAAACTTTGTATTTAATTTAAAAAGCTTTGCAATCTATTATTAAAGACCTTTTCATAAAATTTCGATAACGTAGGTAGTAAGCTTAATGATCTGTAGTTTTCTAATTTATTTTTATCAGCTTTTTTGCAAAGAAGTTTTATAATTGCAGTTGTTGGGGAAAAACTCCTTGTTGAAATGTTATGTTTATATATGTGCAACGGGTTCAGAGCTATTGTCTATATGCACTGTTTAATAACATATGATGATAAATCGTTTACATCTTTGCTTCTACTGTTACTTAAACTATTAGATAAAGTTTTAATTTTTCTTGCAAGAACATATAAATGCAATGCAATAAATGTTATTTTGGTTCATTGTGTTGTGTTTGTATATATGATCATAATCAATATCTGTATTAAGATGTTGAGTATGATTAAAGGGAATATTCACAAAACTTTCATTAAACATATCAGCAAGTTCTTTATCATTAATTTCATCGTCATTTTTTATTAATTATTGTAAGTTTAGCTTATATATTACTGTTTGTATGCTTTTCATTGTTTACAATATTCCACATCATTTTTTGTTTATTATATGCAGTCTGAATCAAATGATCATAATAATCATTTTTTGCTTTAATTGCTTCAGATTTATACAACATATTTAATTTTTTAGATTAGAAATTTGCTAGCAATATCATTTATAGCATTAACTTGTTGGCGAAGATTACGTACGGTTTCTGTAATCCGATCAAAAGTTAGCGTTTTTTTTCTTACCTTCATTTTAAGAAGTGGACAACATTGATTATAGTGAAATAGAAAAGTTTCCATAAATACATTTAATCCAGATTCAAGACAATTATGATTATATACATGATTGCATTTGGTAAGTGTCAGCTACACATACTGCGTTTCAGTAACTGATGTATTTGTTCTAAAAGTCACTTGTTGGGCTTAGTGATCAGCTATTGATAAATCACTACAAAAATTAGACACTACGTCTTGGTCAAAGTTGGAAAAGATATTATCAATGCATGTTTTTGTGTAATTATAATGTATTCTAGTTGGTTCGTTGATTAATGCATGTAAATTATATGACAAAATAAGACTAGCAGATTTATATAAAAATTAATCAAAATTAACTTTTTTTCTGTAATGATAGTATCTAGTGAGTTAATTAAGTTGGTTGAAAAATGTGTCTATATTTCCAAGAGATGGTCTATAAATTGTAACCATAATTGTGTTAACAAATTCAATTGCAGTGATTTCAATTGAACTTTCAATTAAAAAATGATTTAACTCTATACTTTTAAATCTATGACTCTGTTTTATATAAATAGCAGTTCCACTATGCGTAGTCATATGACAACAAAAACTTAAAGCTCAAATCCTAAATATTTAACATTTCTAGATTGCTTTGGTTTTGACAGTGCTCACTTACCAATAGTATATCAGCAGATGTTTGGCCTAAAAGAACTTCAATTACAGCTATCTTCTTGAGTAGAGACTAAGTATTTTGATAATAATAATAATAATACATTAATAGTCTTTTGATCAATACAGATATTAGACACGTCAATACAAATACATTTGATAAAACAATATAAAATTATAAAAAATATAAACAAATAAAAGTAAAACTAATTACAAATTTAAAACCAATAAATACATCAAATAGCACTTAACATAAAGTTTGACAAATTATCATTTAAGTATTCGTCTAGAGAATAATATGAATTGTTTATTAACATAGATTTAATTGCATGTTTAAACTGTTCAAATTGCAATATTTTAATTGGTGAAGGCAACTTATTATAAATCTTAACTGCCATATAGTTTGGACTATTTTCAAATAGAATTAATTTATGAGTTGGCACAGTTAAATTAAGAGATCCGTGACGTGTATTGTACTTATGATGACTGCTAACGTGCTACGCTAATGCTCTATAACTGAGCCATCTCACCGTATCATTCTATTGGTGAGTGTAGATGACGCCAAACCTCAACAAATAATGCCACATCTCATTATTAATTCAAACTTAGCATGATAAAATATTTTATTAACATACAAGTTAGAAATATATAAAAGTCTTTTCAGAGCATAGCATATTGATGTTAATTTTGAGCATATGTTATTAATTTGAGGTTCAAATGATAATTTTTCATCAATATAAATGCCTAAAAACTTACAGTTTTAAAATTGCTTAATAGATTTACTTAAATGTTTTAAAAAATAAGATTTGTTGTCATTTTTTCCCGTGTAAAATTTGATTTATTAGGATTAATTTTTAAACAATTACTATCATACCACTTATCCAAAGTACATATGACGTTGTTAGTGTGTACAAATTCATTTACATCGTTAGACTTAAATAGAATTGAAGTATCGTCAGCAAACATCACAAGCTTATCACCAGTTATATTTGGCAAATCGTTTGTATATAAAATGTAAAGCAGCCCCAAGACAGATCCTTGCAGTACCCCAGTTTCTACTTGAAGTTCTTCTGATTTGATATTGTTTATATATACTGCTTGTTATTGGTTTAGCAGATAGTGTTTAAACCAGAATAGAACAACTCCTCTAAATCCTAGATTTTCAAGCTTATTTAATAGCAATTGATGATTAACCAAATCAAAAGCTTTGCTTAAATCCAAAAACAAGCCTAATGCTTGTTGATGATTATCTAAACCTAAATAAAGTTCTTCCAAAAAATTAATAATAGCTAGAACTGTAGAAGATCCGTGTCGAAATCCATATCGACAATTTGTTAATAACTTAAATGACGGTTATTAATTTTGTTGCATGATTAACTTTAGGTTTACTGGCACTTAATAATTATGTGTCCATTCTTCAATGGTTACTGAGATACAACTGCCGTAAAATAAATTGTCATTTATTATTAGTAACAACTAAAATTAACTAGTTCAGGTATTTATTCAATTTGTTAAAAATACCATTCATGTTTACTCACGCCAAGTACGCTGATATGGTGTGTTGTTACGAACTTGCAATAAAAGGGCATATAGAGTCCGCAAAAAAAAAACAGTTGTTAACACCATAATGCTTATGTGATAGATATAAAATTTGATACTTGCTGTAATAATTTAGTTAGTAATAATGTTTTTTATATTTTTATTATTTTAAATTTACGGCTCAATTAATGATTTTTTGTTTAAGATTGATTGGTCTTTACTATTTTTTAACTATGATGTTAAAGCGTGTGTGAATTTATTTTGTTCTGCGTTATCTAATGCGTCTATTGTTTTCTCCTTAAAAAATATGGCAAGAAAATAAATTCCCAATTTGGTTTAGCAAAGAACTAATCTCGCCTACCAATAAAAAAAGTGTACATAAGCGATATAAATCTTTTAGACTATTATCAGACTACTACTAAATTTCAATCACTTTGCAGTTCCAGTAAAAGTCTAAGTGAACGTCTTTATAGTCAATGCATTTTACGTAATGTAAATGACATTCAAGCTAACCCAAAACATTTTTAGGAAATCTAGAACATTAAATGGTTTTCCTACTACCATGCATTATGACGAGCGGTCAAGTAATAATGAAAATGACTGTGTTAATTTGTTTGCTTTTTTTTTTTAATGTTAAAAAAACGTATATTCATGTTGCACCTATGTATAAATACAACAAACAAGTACTCCATAAAAAACTTTCAATAAGTATATTGGATGTTTTTAACAAGATTGAAAGTCTCACAGGTAACCTCGCCACTGAACCCAATAAAAAACTATTATTTTCATAAAACAAAAGTACAATGAACTGTTTAGAAATTTAACTTAGAAAGCTGCGCATAGTCTTATTCGAAAGAAGAAGAAAAAGTTTACAACTTGCTATATAAAAATTTTAAATGTCAGATTCGTGTTTCTAGTATAAAAACTAGTCATTTAACTAATTTTTATAAACAACAATGAGAGTCAAAAGACCACCCATACATGCCGACATTTTTTTTCACAATTTTAAGACTTTTAGAACTAAAGCAATCAAAACTCAAAAGCAAATAGTAGTAAAGACACCGGACAAATTTCATCATCTTTAGAAAAGTGTAATAAAGCAAAAACTGAACATCAGATTATTGGCTGCCGTTTCTAAAAGATTGAATTTATTTTTGCGTTGGATAGGGTTCATCGACAGCTTTGCAACAATGTATAATGAGTCTTGCATGTCATATTAACCCAAAAAAATTACATTTTTTTTTAATTTGATAAAAATAAACAAAAATGATGTCTGGCATCAATATAACTCGTAAATATGCTTTATACCAGAGGTAGCCAACCCGCGGGCCGCGCCTTAAACATTTTTCTGGTCCGCAAAATTTATCACACTTTTACAAAATATATTTATTTTATAATGGCCAAAGTAGTGAAAACCAATGTATAAAAAAATACATTATTTGTGCAGATGGATGTTCAAAAATAAACTGTAAAAATATATTGAAACTTTCAATAAAGGTAGGTCATCTTTAAGTTGAAATTTTTATCATGCAGGCTAGGCAGTTAGTCATTCTTGAAGTCCAATTATCAAGTATTGCGCCATTGTTTCTATCGGTATTTTATTTTTTCAAAAATAATCCAGTGGTGTCAAGTCGCAGCTGCAAGGTGACCAGTTCACATCGCCAAAACGGCTGATAACGCGGGGTGTCTCCTTATCTTGTTGAAACTAAAGCTCCCGTAGATCCTCTAATTCTGGCCACAAAAAATCAGTGAACATGCTTAACGTTGGCTCCATCAGTGTTTTTAAAGTTTAATGGCTCAATAATACCACCACTTCAAAATCCGCACTGGTAACTCTTAGTAGATGCATTGGTTTTTCGACTATGACATAAGGAGTTTCTCTTCCTCAAACACGGCAGTATGTTTGTTCACATAGCCGCCAAGATAGGAATGAGCCTTGTTCGAAAAGATAATTTTTCGGTTAAAATTTGAGTCAACAATCAATTTGTTTAAAGCCCAATGAGCAAAACAAAAACGGGCACCCAAAATAGCCATTTTAATTTCTTGAACGAGTTGCACTTTGCAAGCAAACATACCAAAATCTTTGTGAAAAATCCACCTAAGAGTGGTTTGCCAAATATTGTGTTGCTGACTTCTGCGCCGAGTTGGTGTTGCTGGGTTCTCGCGTACACTTCGAGCCACAGAAGCGACAATTTTAGGCAGAATGCCTCGGATGAATATGCTTGATGCGCGCATTGTCTACCAGCATTCTAGTTTCACGCACTTTTATCATAAACTTTTGTATTCCTTTGATGAATGGCGCTTTATTTCTTCCAAACGTACGCAATTTTTGCGCTGTTGCAGACAAATAAAACATATTTTCAAAATAAATTTTTAGTATTTCAAAACGTTGTTCCAAAGTAAAACTATGCATCTTCTGTCTGCGGAGGTATCTAACCACACTTTTCTCATGCAATTGTGACGCAAAAATTGACAGTCAGTGTTGGTAGAAACATGTGATTCAAAATTCAACCAAAAGATGACCAATCCTTTATTACAAGTTCTATATTTCACTTTTAAGTAAAACAGTGACCATCCCTAGATACGCACGCACAGTTGATAGCAGAGCAGACTTTCAGTTTCAGAAAAATAGTAAACAATAATATTAACTCATTATGTTTTAATTTTTTACTCCAAAATCATTATAGTAGGTCTAAATCTAATATATAGATATATAATTTTATATGCGGCCCGCGGAGTTATAATGCATTTTCAAAGTGGCTCGCAAGATCATTTGGGTTGGTCACCCCTGCTTTATACGATACATTTATTATGGTAAGATATGCAACACAATTTTTCTTTTAAAACTCAATATTTTTTTAAAACTCAACAAACTTTCTAATACTGGAAAATAATTTAAAAACACTTTAAAACAAAATGATAGAGAGGAGTGATGCGTCCGGCAGGGGAAATAAATTAGGCCTACAGGCAAAAAACACTATCCATATGCGACTATTTATTGGAAAGCACTTGACATAAAACTTGAACAGAGTCCTGTAATCAACTGAATACAACTTTTAGTATGTATCACCAATACTCCAGCCCTTGTACTGTCCCAACTAATTCAATCCAACTTTTATATTTTTTACCGCCAACAAACAAACTATAGTATTCCGGTATTAGAAAACACTTGACAAAAAAACCTAAAACCATCACAACTATTGCACGTCAAACAAAACAAAGACTTCTCTGATCGGATAAATATCCTTGTACCCGATAATAGTATGAATGCCAACATCTATATTTTTAGTTTTAATATAGAACCCTAAATTTTTTTAACCACTGTTAAAACAACAACAAAAATACACATAATCTCAAATTGCATTCTAGTTTATTACTAACTGGCATTGGATTTAGGATAGTATGCGTATGCGCTTATTCAACCCTATCTTTCATATCATTGTAGTTTAGTAGTCAATATAGTGACAGATGTTAATAGTCCAAAACTTAATATCAAAAATCATATAGGAAACATCTAGATAAATTTTATGTTTCGTTGTCTGAAGTTGATTTTGTTTAGTTCAAATTCACAAAACTAATTTACTAATTTTTTAATACTTTGCTAAATATATTTTAGTATTATATTTCAAATCAAATTATTAACTTCAAAATTTAAAAAAAAACAGAATTTAAGGTATCAAAATTATTTTTCGCCTGCCTCTACCAAAAGCATCTTTTTGGCCAGCATATGCCCTTGAGCCTCTAAACTATTCGCAGTATTTGATTGGCTGTGAATCACAATTTCATATGATGACGTCATACCTTAAAATCCGACAGTAGTGACAGATTATAATAAACATTGAAAACAAGGTTTTTAATTGAGGCAGGCGAAAAAATATTGAGTGTAAATCGTACCAAAAAGCTTTAACAGACGTTTGCTTTAGCAGCCCTCATTCGCTTTGCTCGTTCGTGCTGCTAAAAGCGGCGGGCTGCTAAAGCCTATTTTAGGCCCTTAATACACTATGTACTATATCTTAATTTATTTTATGCTACTAAAAAACATATAAATTCAACTGAGTTGATCCGTAAAAGTTATAAAAATAATTATTGAAACTACTAACAGAAACAAGTATCAAGACTTTGTAGTCAAATCCGTTAAAAAAACCTTACTAAGTTTAATCAGAATGATGAGCGACTATCAAACTTTTCTGAATAATTTCGTAAAAACAATTTTGTCAATAAAAATCGAATATGTGATAAGATCGTCAATAACATCTAATTGTATGAATTTGTATAACACGGTGACTATTTGTTATATAATAGACAGTCTAGAAATCTAATCCACCCTGTAAAGATTCTGTACTATATTTCCTTTCTACATAAATAAAATAAAAATATTTGTCTAAAGCTTAAATTATCTTGTTTATACATTTATATGTAAAAAGTTGTCTTAGATTAGATTTTAATGATGCTGTTATCTCACAATATTTTATCTATACACAACTTTAAAAATACACACGTTTTGGTTTAAAAAAATTTAAAAAATTAAAAAATTATCCTTAAAAACAACCCTCCATTAATTTTTGTCATAGCAACCATGTCACCTTAAAATGATCAACCTGACAACACCACAATTTTGCAAAACTTCTACAATCCTAAAATAAATAATTCGGAGAGTATTCCTTCCAATACAGAAGAAAAAACAAGCAAAGCCATTTGTGGATACTACAAGTTTGAAAAATAGTGCATTGAAACAAAAGTACACAACTATGCAAATAAAAAGATACTTGTAACATACTTACTACCAACTTATCTACTACTTATTAGCCTTCATTCACCTTTTATTCAATAATACCTACAGTAACATCTATTAAAATTAATATCGATATCAGCAAATATACAAATTTAGTAGCGTTTCTTAAAAGAAAATCTGAAGCATATCAATCAAAAAACAAAAATAACCATAAATTTTTTTGTTACTTTTAAACAAGTAGACTTGGTCCAAATGGTTTAAATGTACATTGATCTTTGCCCAAGTAACATCGATCATGACAAGGTTTTAATTTGGTACCTGTGTGAAGCAACTGATAGGCATTAATTCTTTTGGATCCTTGTCAAAACAAATTGCTTTGTATCTGAAACTTGATCATCCGGAAGAATATACAAGCCATTGCTTCCGTAGGTCATTTACATCTCTGTTGGCAGAAGCAGACCTTCTAACAGTAAAGCGTCATGGTGGCTAACGTTCACACGGTTGTCGAAAGCTATATGGGCAATTCCATTTCAAACGGACCAAAGCAGAGGAGAGAAATTTGCTTTAATACTTTTTGTTTTAATTTCTATAACTTATTAGTAATCTTTTGATTGGATTATGAGAGTAGAAATCCTTAAAAAAATTCTACGATTTTTTTTAGTTTTTTAACTTAATCGCATTTTTTGTTTAAAATTCGCCAATTTAATTCAAAAAAATTAATTTACTTGTGTAATCAATCATAAATTTTCCGTAAAATCCAAATCAGGTGTCATTTCAAGTCTATACTCTGTCTATAAGTCGCAAAAGCCATAAAACCATGTTTTTGTTATCAGTGGGCAAGGCAAAAAAAATCATCTTTTAAATTTTTTTAACCGCTAAAGTTGACGTATTTTGATGTAAGTTGATTAAAAAATAACTCATTTTTGTGTTTTTGGGTTTTAAGAGACTAAAACTCGATAAAACTGCAAAAGTAGGCTTATTTTTCAACATAAACTCTTACAAATACACATTTAGCAGTTTTCAGAAGAACTATACACCAAATATTATTAAAAATTTGAGATTTGCAAACAATTCTACTTAAAAAATAGTCAGTGTCGTGCTTATGTGGCGTAGAAAAACCCATCTAAAAATAAATGTATACATTATTTCTTTATTTAATTTTTATTTATTTTTAAATATTATTTGGATTATATTTTTTTAAGCTTATTTCAGAAAATTAGACATCTTTTGTCGCTTAAAACAATTTTAGGCCATTTTACACCTTATTTGATAATTTTTGCGCTTGCCGCACAAATTTAGACTCGATCTATCGGCGCCAAAATTTGAGAATAATATTATTTTTGGCATGAATTAAATCCGCCGGCGCTTATCAAAATTTAATAACAAAAAGTTTTAAACCACACCCTAGTGTGTTTATAATATTTTTTGTGAATATGAAAAAAATAATAATTTTTAAAGTTTTTTTTGCCTAAAAATTTTCTAAACATTTCTTTCTAGATGAACTTTTCGAGGGCCCATGAGTACAACAATGACTATTTTCTATTTAAAATTGTCGCCACAATTCAAATTTTTAATAATATTTGCTGTATTGTTCCTCAGAGCGCGGCTAAACGTGTATTTGTAAGAGTTTATGTTGAAGAATATACCTACTTTGCAGATTTTTCGAGTTTTAGACCTTTAAAACCCAAATTTATATTTTCTAATTAATTTACATCAAAATACACCAACTTTGGCGGTTAATTTTTTTTTTAAATACTCCTTTTTGCGCAGCCCACTGAGAACAAAAACATTGTTTTATGGCTTTTGCGTTGTTATAAACAGAGTTTAGACTTGAAATTACGCCAGATTTGGATTCGACGAAAAATTTCTGATTGATTTCATTAGATTTTTTTTTTTTGAGTTAAATATGCGATTTTTAAACAAAATACGAGATTAAGTTAAAAAACAACAAAAAAACTAAAAAAAATCGTATAATTCCCTCCTGCTCTGGTCCGTTTGAAATGGAATTCCCCATATTGAAATACGGAAATTTGGAAAAAAAAATGAAACAATGCTATCAGGCGTCGGCCAGTTTAAATAATCAAAATTAGGAACTTATAAAGATTGCAAAAATTGTACTATTAACATTTATAATAATAACTTTTTGTGTTTTATAATTTTCAATCAAATATTGTTTTTTATTTTTTATTTAAAATTGAAAAATGATGCTGTAATACAAATGGGTGAATTTAAGAAGATCTAAACTCACTCAAACCCGGCTAGTTTCTTAACCATACATACATATGTTTTTTATTTGTAAATTATATGACTTATCTTATTATGTCATTCAAAAAGATAAATAAATTTTTATTATAATTTCCACATTGTGTTACTATACGCAGCAAACAAAGTCAGTATTTCGTAGTAATAAAATGTTATATTATTTTATTAGTAATGTTATGAAATAGTTCATAGAAATATTTTGTCACTTTTAAATAGGTAATAATTTTAAATATAAATATGTGTAGGAAACTGTAACCTGGCCAATGGTCCTGTGAGACTTGGCAACACTGTCTGTTAGTAATAGATGTAAGTTGTCTGTAATTCTCCCATGCACTGCACATTAAATATGTTCTGTCGTAAATAAAAGTTTATCAATAAACCCTCATAAAACAACAGGTTATAGGCCCAGGTAGACGCCATACAAACTTCCCAGTATAGTGAAACACAAAAAACAGTAAGTTAGAAATAAAAGTGTTAAAACGCGAAGTGCGGACGATCAAGCGATTTGTAAAAACGTGCTTAACCTTAAAAAAGAACTTACATGTAATAAGTGTATAACATGGCGGGAAAAGAGTATTCGATTGATAAACTACGCGGCAGCGAGAATTATCACACATGGAGCTTTGCTATGAAAAACGTTCTCAAATTTCTAAACTTAGATGGAAGTATTACAGATCCTCCAACTGAGACAGATCCGGAAAAACTCAAGAAAGCAAAAGCCAAAATCGTGATGGCTGTGAGCGAAGAACTATTCGTTCACGTTTTAAACGAAACCACAGCGTTAGGAACCTGGAAGAAACTTAACACATTATTTGACGACCATGGTTTATCCAGAAAGATTGGATTGCTGCGTAAGCTAATAACTATAAGATTGGATGAGTGTAACTCAATGGGGGAATACGTTGCAAGTATAACGTCAACCGCAAACAAGCTGACCGGAATCGGATTCACCATCAATCATAGATGAGTGGCTCGGTGCGATCATGCTAGCCGGCCTCACGGACAAGTTCAAACCACTAATCATGGGTATAGAGAGCAGCGGCATCGCCATAACAGCTGACAACATCAAACTTAAACTTCTGGACGCTGACTACGGAAACTCAAATACAAGTGCGTTTTACGGCGCAAAAAGTATAAATAAAAAAACAAGTAAACCGAGTCAAATTACAAAGAAATTAAAATGTAATTATTGTAAAAAGAAGGGTCATGTTAGTGCAAACTGCCGAAATAAACCGGATTATAAACAAAAAACGGACATTTCTAAGCTGACGGAAACTAACCTCGCGTACTCTTTTAATGTAAACGGTGTTGTAAATAATACTCCGAGTGCGTGGATAATAGACAGTGGCGCATCAAAACATATGTCACCAGATAAAAATATAATTTCGGGAATTAAACATGATCCGATAAATGATATAAAAACCGCAAATAATGAATCAATTAAAGTAGTCGGAAGTGGTCAATCAGTACTAAACGTTAACGAAAAAGAGATAATCATTAATAACGTGTTATTCGTGCCTAAACTATCCGCGAACCTATTATCAGTTGCGAGAATGGTTGAAAACGGTAACAAAGTAAATTTCGATAAAACTGGATGCACGGTTTATGATACTCAAGATAAAGTAATGTTTCACATTAAACCACAAAACGGCATTTATAAACTCCCTAATAAAATTGGGACCTGCCAACTTGCAGATGTAGTAGATGAGGACGCCTTAACATGGCATCGGCGGTTAGGCCACCTAAACTTCGCCGATTTAAAACGGGTAAAATCCTTAGCAGACGGAATAGACTTTTGCGATGACGCCTCCGCGATTAAACAATGTGTCGTTTGCCTGCTCGGAAAACAAACTCGCGAGCCTTTTCCAAAAGGTGAAGTCATAATAAAAACGACGAAAACGCTCGAACTAATACATACTGACTTATGCGGACCAATGGAGACAAATTCATGGGGCGGCGCCCGATATTTCGCGACGTTCATTGACGATTTTTCGAGAAAGACATTTGTGTACTTTTTAAAACAGAAATCGGATCTTTTTGAAACTTTTAAGAACTTTAAATTAATGGTTGAAAATCAAACCGAAAATAAAAAAAACGCGTTATGTCGGATAACGGACTCGAATATTGTAATAAAAATTTTAAATCATACTGTAAAAAGACCGGTATTATTCATGAAACTACATGTACTTATACGCCACAGCAAAACGGTATCGCAGAACGTATGAACCGTACACTCGTGGAACGTGCCAAATGCATGTTATTCGATGCCAAATTGGATAAAGCATTTTGGGCAGAAGCAATTAATATGTCTTGTTATGTAATAAATCGATCTGTTAACAGAACTCTTGGAGGAAATATTCCTGAACATGTGTGGTCGGGAAGACGACCCGATCTTCGAGATTGTCACATCTTCGGCACACGAGTCATGGTTCACATCCCCAAGGAGAAGAGGTTGAAATTCGACCCTAAGTCCACAAAGCTCATTTTTACTGGAGTAAGCGAGACTCAGAAAGAATACCGATGTTTCAATCCCGTTGACAATTCGACCATCGTAAGCAGGAACGTAAAACTTCTTGACCCGGTTGGCGCCAAGATCAACAAATACGTATCAATTGATCTAGAAGATAACCAGTCAGTTGGGGTACAACAAAACGACGTGAAAGAGGAGATCGAAACATCAGAAAATGACGACGAGGAAGAGTTCAAAGATGCAGGCGCCGTAGAAGATGACGACACGCCATACGAAGACAGCACCGCACAGGAACCTCAACTTGAAGTTCGTCGATCTGCCCGAGCTCCTAAACCTACGCTACGTATCATGCACTCACTTGTGAAGATGATGAACCTCAGTCTGTCCATGAAGTCAAAAATTCCATCTACAGCAAACAATGGGAAAATGCAATGACGAAAGAGATTCAATCTTTTAACGACAACAAAGTTTGGTCATTATGCGAATTACCGCAGGGTAAAAAAGCAATAAAAATCAAATGGGTGTTTAAAATCAAGAGAGATGAAAAAGGCTCAATCATTCGTCATAAAGCCCGGCTTGTAGCAAAGGGATGCGCACAAAAATATGGAATAGATTACACGGAAACATTCTCACCAGTAGTAAGATACTCGTCTCTACGACTCCTGATTGCTCTAGCTGCAAAGAAGAAACTACAAATCGACCAAATGGATGCAGTCACAGCTTTTCTTCAATGAGATCTGGACGAAGAAATTTATATCCAACAACCCGAGGGTTTCAATGGCGTAAGTAGACAAGTTTGTAGACTTAGAAAAGCGATATATGGTTTGAAACAGAGCGGACGTCAATGGAATATCAAACTTGATAAAGTTCTGACCATTTTTGGACTAACAAAGTCAAAATTAGACTCATGCGTGTATTTCAATGCAGAAGCAAGCGTAATCGTCGCAATATATGTAGATGATATACTCATATTTTGGTCAGATGCTGAAATTCGAGACCAATTAAAACACGAGTTAGCAAGAAACTTCGACATGAAAGATATGGGAAGAGCCAAGACTTGCGTTGGACTTAATATAATCTACGAAAACGATGGAATCTGAATAGATCAGTCAATCTACACAAAAAACATACTGAAGAGATTTGACATGGCTGACGCAAAACCAATTTCGACCCCTAGCCTTAAAGGGCAGAAGCTATCTGTCCGAATGTTAGACAAAAACGAAGATACCACAAATATACCTTACAAAGAAGCCGTAGGAAGCCTGCTATACCTAGTGCAGGGATCACGACCCGACATTGCTTTCGCAGTAAGTGACGTAAGTAGATTTAACAATTGTTTTGGGAAAATTCACTGTGCCGCCGTTAAAAGAATATTTAGATACCTTCGAGGTACAGAGAATCACAAGATTCATTACAAATATTCTAATGAAGCAAAAATTGAAGGCTACGCCGACTCAGACTGGGCATCGGATGTTGATAATAGGCGCTCATGCACCGGCTATGTATTTAAATTTGGAACTGGTGCAATAAGCTGGGCAAGCAAGATGCAAGGTACAGTAGCGCTGCGACGCAAGAAGCATTATGGCTGAAACAATGTGTTGAACAATTTGAAACATGTAATAAAAGTATATTAATACATTGTGATAATCAAGGTGCAATCGCATTAGCCATGATTGACCAATTTAGACCTAGATCAAAGCACATTGATATTAGGTATAATTTTTTCCGAGATCATGTAAAACATAATGTAATAGAACTTAAGTTTGTTATGTCAGAAGAAAACGTAGCAGATTTTTTAACTAAAGCTGTAACTAAGGATGCCACTATGTATGCAATCGATGGTCTCGGTCTATCCTGTTAAATATTGTTAAGTGTTGTTGATTGAATGTTGATATATTTTAATATGTTTTGTATTGTCAAAAATTATAAATCAACAAGTTGGGGTGTAGGAAACTGTAACCTGGCCAATGGTCCTGTGAGACTTGGCAACACTGTCTGTTAGTAATAGATGTAAGTTGTCTGTAATTCTCCCATGCACTGCACATTAAATATGTTCTGTCGTAAATAAAAGTTTATCAATAAACCCTCATAAAACAACAATATGTTAGCGCATCTCAATTAAATATTATTTTAAGACTCTATTAAATGTACTTATAGAAAAAACATTCAAAGTAGAAAGTGCATTTAGTGTTTTTCCATCTAGACTCAACAAAAATGACATCGTTCAACTATTATACGCCAAATATAAGTAAATGCCTTGGTAAATGCTAATAAGAATAAAAAATTGTTTACGAATTTAAAATATCTCATGAAGTTTCGGAAAAATTGACTTCAGTTATATGTTGTACTAGCTTTAATCAGGCTTTAAGCCTACTGGTAGTAGACATACTACAATATTAAATTTCTATTATATTTATTTTATGTAATTATGCTTTTAAATAAATATGAATAACAAATAAGAATAAATTGAATAGTTATATTAGTCAATTAGTTATTTTTCGTATGTTACTGTCAATACAATACAAAAATTAATGATAAGGCATAATAAACCTACCCAATATTATTATGATAAAATTTATGAAATCCAGTAGTTATTGCTAAACAACGATTATGCATAATTTTCATATGTATCTAAATATCATAACATATTACGTTGAAATGAATTGAAAATAAATGTGTAAAGCGAATAAGAAAAGTCGTTTACACTCAATCGCTATATGCAACCAACCGAACTAGCAATATGATTCGTCTTGTTATTATCTGCATCAGTTATGTAAAATTATACTTACAATTTAATCATATTAACGGCTTCTTCTTCACTTTTGGCTTTACCAAATATTTTGCCATCGCAAGAGACCATAGTATCCATTCCAATTATTACATCTGGTTTCTGAGAATCGTTTTTTAACATTTCATATACATTATTTACTTTTCCCAGAGCCGTTTCTTGTACATATTCAGAAAATGAATACTTTTCTCTATCAAGATTTTCTTCAAAATTAGAAACCTTAACTTCAAATTTTAATCCCTAAAATAAATTAAAAATTAAATTATAATATAATACATGCAGCGCCATCTCTTACCGTAGATTGTAAAATAGCATGCCTCTGCTTGGAACTGGTAGCTAAAATTACTCTCATATTGTCTAATTTTGCTTTCAATGAGCCAAACATTGTTATTTTTTAACTATACGTTATTATATTAAACAAACAATTACTGAAATGATTTCAAACAATTGAAACAAAAGTATATATCATATAGGTTATGAATGTTATCACAGGAGTGACTAATATTAAAACTTGTTATTTATTATTATATTTTTGCAGCTGCAACATTTGCAATATGCAATATAATGAAAATTATAATAACAATCCATTCATAAAGCTTCCTCTATACAACGCTTTGTATTAAATATATCTTAATTATATTAAATAAATCTTTACAATTTTGTAAATACGATCTGACCTTCAAGCATGGGCGTCGAGAGGGAGTTTGAACAGGCGCACTTCTAGCGAACGTGCATTCTATAAATAGGATCGATGTTTGATAGAATGGAAACTAGCTTGTTTCCAACTCAATTTTACTATGTACTTCTATATTTGATTATTTTATTTTGTAATACTTTTTATAATAAACGAAGTATTGATTTCACTCACATTTACAAATTAGAATTAGTTTTAAAATCTGGATAGTAAACATTGTGGAGATAAATTCTGAAATAGATTGATTTATTATATGTAATATATTTATTTAAACTCAATTTATACTTGAAATTGAAATGTAACAAACTACATGTGATATACTTTATCTGTTGAAAACAGTGGCGTCGCTAGTTGATTGGTTTTTCCCGAATAGAAAATACGGGTTTATTATAATAATAAAATAACAACAGTGGCAACCATAAAAGAGTATTGTTTATATGAATAGATATGATTCTTTTATAGATTTTTACATATTGATGTTAATTTAAATTTTATTAAAGAAATATTATTAAATATGTTTCTATCGAATAAAAAAAAGTCCATGAGAAGGTTTTTAATGATTTTCGTGTTAATTAATTTGTTTGTTCTTATTGATTAGTCTGTGATATTTGTTGTATTTGTAGTTCAAAGCATCGAAAACCCTTAACGCTTGTGCTATCTAATATTAGATTAGTAATTTATTTTAGGTGTCGATTGTTATCCGTTTGCATATTGTTGTAACACACAACTTGGACTGTTTACAAACTTTGCACTCAAACAAAATACTGTACTATAGTATTTTATTTAATCCAATAATCCAATACCATAAAATACTGTACTGTAAATTTCCTTTGTTTGTGTTCACACTTTGAATGTCTGAATCGTGTTGAAATGGATCTATTAGATTCATTCATCTTTTTTCCAGAAAACCTCCCCTTTAAGTTAAAATTAAAATTAAGACTATCAAAAAAAAAATTAAAAAAAAAAAAATGAATATGTATTTTAATAATACATAAAATTAATAATTAAAATATTGCGATGCAAGATATGTAAGTGCTTATTTGACAAATTGAGAAAATCTTAGAAAAACGACCGGGTCGTATTTTTTAATTTTCGCCGTAGCTCAAGAAGCACTTAATGATTCGAGTATTGCATACTATTTTTGCACAATCGTATTCATATAGATTTAAAAAAGAATCTAAATGTTAAAAACGTCAAAATTGGCAAATATTGATTAAATTAAAACAAGATATGGAAAAATTTCATACATAATAGGGATTTCAGCAGTTTTAACTATTCACATTTTAATGATACCTTATTAAGTATACCGTGGAAAATCATTTATGAAATCAATAACATAGATGATAAATTACAATTTTTAAAAGATACCCTCTTGTCAATACTTAAGTATAAGACGTCTAAATTTACAAAACCTTACAAGCCTTGGATTACCAACACAATAAAACTTTTAATAAAAAATAGAAATGCTTCATTAAATAAATTTAAACAAACCAAACTTGATAATGACTGGGATTCTTATAAAGAACTTAGAAAAAATATCATATTAAATAATTAAAAAAATTATGTTTAAAACGTCATGACTTCTTAATTCAAAAAATAATAATGTTCTACCAGATCATCTACTTGATCCAAAATTATTAAATAACTATTTTTCTACTTCTTTACCATCCGTTACAATTTGTAATGAAACCAAACAAATTTATACTGATAATTTGTTACAGAACTTTGACAAATTATTAATATTTTACAATGTTACTAAAATTAAAATTTTAAACATTATATCAAACATAAACTCCACAGCGGTTGGTGCAGATAATATTAGAATATCTGTAATTAAACTGTGTTGTCCTTTTTTACTGCCAATTCTTGCTCACATTATCAATACTTGTCTTACCAAAAGTAAATTTCCAAACTGCTGGGAAACATTTATAATTAAGCCTATTCCTAAAATTAATTCACCAATGTAATGACCTACGCTCTATAAGCATATTGCTTTGGTTATCTAAAATTCTTGAAAAAAACATTAAAAACAACTAAAAAAACACAAAAATATAGTATTCTTCCCAACACACAATCTGGTTTTCGACCTGAATTTAGCTGTTGTACTTCTCTTGCTAAAATTACAGACAATATTATTAATGCTAGTAACAAAAAAATAATAACAATAAAAACGTTGTTAGATTTTTTTAAAGCGTTTGACATTGTCAACCACAAACTTTTATGTTCAATATTTTATTACATTGGCATCAAACTTTTAAAAGCATTTCTAATAGACAGAATTTAATTAGATAAATTAGGAGAAAACATGTCAAGACCGGCAAGTTGGGTAAAGGTGTCTTCCAAGGCTCAATTCTTGGGCCTTTATTTTTTGTAATTTATACACTAAATTTACAAAAATTTATTGAATATTGTCAAATACACTAATACGCAGATGATACGCAAATTTACTTTTTATGGTTGCCATCTGATATGGCACTTGCTTGTTTTCAAATAAATAAAGATCTTGGTTCCTTGTACGACTCCTCACAAAAACATGGATTAATTCTTAACGAAGTCAAATCTAACGTAATCGTCTTTGGTCGTAATACTAATATTGATAATATTTTAAATATTCTTGATATCAAAATAAATAATAATTCTTTGCCTATTAAAAACAAAGTAAAAAATTTAAGTCTTATTATGCTTAGGTTTAAATCTCATGTCAATAAATCTATTAAAGTAGCATTTTGTAATCTTAAAACAATATTTAATAATAGATTTGTTCTAAACAAAAAAAACAAAATAATGTTGTATGAATCATTGGTTTTATCTTAATTTAACTTTGCAAATAGTGTATATGTTCCTTGATTAGATTATGCAGACATTCAACAAATACAACGTGTGCAAAATACTTGCCTCAGATTAATTTTTAGAATAAAAAAACATGATAAAGTTTATTACAAATTGACTGAAGTTGGCTGGTTACATATGAAGAATAGAAGATTACTACATTCTGTTGTTGTGTTTATAAAGATCATTAAGAATAAAACACCTGCATATTTAACAAACAAAATAACGTATAGATCGGATGTACATAACATAAATGTAAGATACAAAGGCTTACTTACCCCTCCTAAGCACAATACTGAATTTTTTTAAAGATCATTTTCATACAATCTAATTACAACCTACATTCAAATTGTAAAAAATTAAAGTCTGTGCCAATCTGTATATTTAAAAGTAGATACAGAAATGTGTTGTTTAGTGCACACAAAAATATTAATAATTAGTAAATTAAAAAAATATATTTTGTATAATACGCTCACAAAATCACAAGTTTTAGTAGTAGTAGTAGTTACTCCGTTGAATTGCTTTAATAATTTTGTTCAAGTTATTTAGTCTTAAGTTGTTTATTATTTCTTATTTTCTTTTTATTTTATTTTGTATTTTCTTTTTAATTTTGTGTTTTTCTTTCTAATTTTCTTATTTTGTATGGTTAAATGAAAGAACAAGGGACAACACACCTGGTTTAAGCTGAGTTGTCCATCTGAATTTTGCCATACCAACAAATGTTTATATATATATATATATATTTTATTATTTAAATGATAAATAAAGACGTTTGTTATTATTATATTAACATCGGGAAGTCTTTAATGTTGAGTGTCAACAATTAATTCTGACAACATCAAAGTTACCCTATAAAACTTTCCAACAATGGTTAAATGAAAAAGTCGTTTCAATTAATTAATAATTAATTAAATTTATAGTCGAAATTTTCGATGCTTCTTTACAAAAAAAAAAAAATAAGGAAAATTAAAAAAATCTCTGCAGAGTTATATTTGTTAACGAAGGTAACATGTCAATTTACTTTTAGTTTAAAATGTATATAAGCAATTATTTTTATGTAAAAATGATAATTGGGACTTGCTAGAACCTGTCGTAAAAAATCTAATCCGACCGTAAAACATATCGAAGACAAAGTGATAATTATTAATCTACTAACCACAAAAACAAATATTTCCCAACTTTTTACAGTTTTTATTGAACCAGACAAAAAGAAAATTTATTTTTTTTATCATCAGAAAGTATGTTAAGCTTTATCAAAAACAAAATTACATCTGATAGTTTTTTTAAGCATATTGTCAAGGCAAATGCGTAAATAAATTAGTTGGTGTTACAAAGGCCCAATATTTTAAGGCTTACTTTTGTGTTACTACTTTGCAAGCTGTTTTTGAATATGTACTTAAAACATATACAGATTGTGACTAATCTACGTGTGTTCTATCGGTAACTTTGTTATTTTAAATGTTACAGAGTTGGTTAAATTCGCAAACTAATTAATCGCATTAGCTTGTATCCTTTTTTTGTTTAATCATTGTTAGTGCCGTAAGGAGTGCAAAGTCGTGCAAATGATTACCAAATTACATCATTTGAACAAATTATTGGAATGCATTTGTGTGGTTTAAGATTTCCAAAAATTAGCAAACGTGTTGTTCAACCACACGCCACTGTAAGCCAAGTTTGAAAAGATTTGCAAGTAAAAGCTTAGAAACTAGTTGTAAAAGTATTTCAGATAGACGTAAAAATTGATTTTTAAGAAAAATAGAGATCCGGTAGAACTAATACAAACCATTGCAATAAATTTGGTAAGAGCAAATAGTCAGAGTTTCTCTCGAAACGTGTGCCTTTGTAAAAGATTGTAATAAATGCTTTTATAAAAAAATAACTGGTTATCCGTTCCTAAATTGGACACCTTTAACCCACATTGAAAACTAAATGTTTTTGTAAATCTAATCAACGAATCATTTGAAACTGGAATATTCCCGGATAATCTTAAGCTGGCACAAATAACATCAATACATAAAAGAAGAGGTAATCGTTCTCCAAACAACCATAGGCCGATATACATTCTATCTCAAATTTCAAAAATAATAGAAACGTTAGTAAAAAAATCGAATAAACTCTTTCATCGAAGCAAATAACATACTTGGGCAATTCCATTTCAAACGGACCAGAGCTAGGGGGGGGTGCGTTGAGAAACTTGCTTATGTATTTTTTTTTAGTTTCTATAACTTATTAGTAGTCCTTTGATCGGTATATGAGGGTATAAAACCCATTAAAAAAAATTCTACGATTTTTTTAAGTATTTTTGACGTTTTTTGACTTAATCGCATTTTTTGTTTAAAAACCGCAATTTTAACTCAAAATAATTAATTTACTAATGAAATCAATTAAAATTTTTTCGTAGAATCTAAATCTGGCGCCATTTTAAGTTTATACCCTGTCTATAAGCCGCAAAAGCCATAAAACCATGTTTTTGTTCTCAGTGGGCTGGGCAAAAAAGAGCATTTTTAATTTTTTTTTAACCGCTAAAGTTGACGTGTTTTGATGTAAATTAATTAGAAAATATAAATTTGTTCTGTGTATTTGGGTTTTAAGCGTCTAAAACTCAAAAAAACTGCAAAAATAAGCCTATTTCTCAACATAAACTTTTACAAATGCACATTTTACAGTTTTCAGAGAAACTATACACCAAATATTATTAAAAAAAATTGTTTTGCAAAGAATTCTACATAGAAAATAGTCAGTGTCGTGCTTATCTGGCAAAGAAAAATCCATCTAGAAAAAAAAATTTGTTCAAAATTTACTTAAATTTTTTTTTTTTTTATTTTTTTTAAAGATTATTTGGATTATATTTTTTTAAGTTGATTTCAGAAGTTTAACAAAGACATTTTTTGTCGCTTGAACCAATTTTTGGCCATTTTACTCTTTGTTTGATAGTTTTTGCGCCTGCGGCACAAATTTAGACTCGATCTATCGGCGCAAAAATTTAAAAATATTATTATTTTTGGCATTCAAACATAAATCTGCCTGTCGCTTGTTAAAATTTGTTAAAAAAAAGTTTTAAACCACACCCTAGTGTGTTTATAATATTTTTTGTAAATAAAAAAAAAAAATTAATTTTTAACGCATTTTTTGCATAAAAATGTTGTAAACATTTTTTTCTAGATAGACTTTTCTATAGACGATGAGTACAACACTGACAATTTTCTATGTAAAATTGTCCCCAGAATTCAAATGTTTAACAATATTTGGTGTATTGTTCCTCTGAGCGCTGCTAAACGTGCATTTGTAAGAGTTTATGTTGAAGAATAGGCCTACTTTGCAGATTTTTTGAGTTTTAGACGCTTAAAACCCAAATACACAGAACAAATTTATAGTTTTCAATTAATTTACATCAAAATACGTCAACTATGGCGGTTAAAAAAAATTTAAAAAATGCTCCTTTTTGCACAGCCCACTAAGAACAAAAACATGGTTTTATGGCTTTTGCGGCTTATAGACAGGGTATAAACTTGAAATGGCGCCAGATTTGGATTCTACGGAACATTTCTGATTGATTTCATTAGTAAATTTATTTTTTTGAGTTAAAATTGCGGTTTTTAAACAAAAAATGTGATTAAGTTAAAAAACGTCAAAAAAACTTAAAAAAATCGTAGAATTTTTTTTTATAGGTTTCATACTCTCATATATCGGTCAAAAGACTACTAATAAGTTATAGAAACTAAAAAAAATACATAAGCAAGTTTCTCAACGCACCCCCCCCCCCCCCCCCCCTAGCTCTGGTCCGTTTGAAATGGAATTGCCCACTTACCAAATCACACAAATGACGCGATTTATGACTATTTAGCTTATATTTATGAAAAAATAAAAGTACATGTAGCAACAGTGTTTTGTGATCTGTCTAAGGCAATTGACCGTGTTGATCACAAAATACTGTTAAAAAAAAATTGAATAAGTATGGATTTAGAGGCGCATCACTATTGTGAGTGACTAATTATTTAGACAACAGACCTCAATATGTTGAACTTAATAATATTAAATCAAATTGTTTTATAAATAACGTGGATGTCCTACAAGGTTCAACAATAGGATCAATATTGTTTCTGCTTTACATCAACGATATTATCAACGTAGATACTAAAGCAAAAATCACTTTATTTGATGATATCTGTATAACTTGGACAAACAACAAACAATAAACAAAAACTTAAATAAACTTTACTCCTACTTTAACTCAAATAAGTCACAATTAAATATAAATAAAACTAAAATTATGAACTTTAAATCAAATCTAAATTATCAAATAAACGTAAACATTAATAAGGATCAATTAATCTGCGTCAATAATCAAAAATTTCTGGGCATTTTAATCGATAATAACTTAAGTTGGAATCGTCACATTGAAAGTCTTCTAAAAAAATTATTGTCGCCGTTATATGCCATCAAAGCCATATATAAAAACACTGGCAAATAACTTGCAAAAATTTCGTTCATTATTTGAAACTCGGATGCGGTACGGGATATGTTATTATGGATATGCATCCAACGAGAAATTAACATCTATATTCAAGTCGCAAAAAAGGATAGTTTGATCTTTAAGTAATATTAAAACTCGAGAAACCTGTCGACCATTATTTATTAAAGACAGAATATTTACATTTTACATTTTATTTTTTATTTTATATTTGAAGTAACTAGCCAGGTTTTTAACATTAATTTAACTAAAGTTAATAACGTACATAATCATAATACAAGAACAAAACATAACCTTTACTTACCGAAACCCAACTTATTAGACGTTCTCCTGTATACCTATGTAAAGCAATATTTAATAAGCTACCAACACAAATAAAAAACTAACCAAACATATGATTATTTAAAATAAAATTGAAAGAGTTTTTGTTAAAAGAATGTTTTTATAGCATGGATGATTACTTTCAATCAGAATTTATATAAAAATTGTGTATTATTTTATGTATTTTATCTTGTTTTATTTCTTTTATCTTTATACTGTCTTTTTATTTGTATTATTAGTATTTTAATAATTTAATGATATGTAGTGATTTATAACATATTTATGTTTAATTTTAATCTACATGTGATTTTAAATGTATATTCTTTCATGAGATGGGTTTAAACTATTATTATTATTATTATAAGTGGTGTGCAATTTTTCTATTAGTCTGGGTCTCAATGTTGCTGGTATGATGATTCTGTGTCCCTATACAAGACATTGAACATTAATTCTTAGTGGATAGTTCTGTTCCACGTCTATAAAATAGTAATATGTCCTTGTTGATTGACATATTTTATAACATCCATTGAGATCTTTTACTTGTGGAAAGTTTTTATTTTCTGACAGAACTACTAAGGCTTGGTGATCAGAGTTTTTAGTATAAACTTACACCAATTAAATACTGCAAAAACTTTTCTACTCCGTATATGCTAAAATTTCTCAATGTTTGAGTGTGTGCATTAAGTATGCTTCTATGCTTTCAGATAAACTATTACATGTTAAAACTATAAGCAAACTTGTTTCATAGTGCATCAGCACTGTGCCAGAAGTGCTAATCTTTTTGATTTCTTTAAATCATTTTTGGTGTCTAGAATTCTATTTTATTCAATTTTCTTTGTTTAACAATTCATACAAAAGTTTCAAAACTTATGCTGAATTTTGATTGAACTTGTAATAATTGATTATGGCTAAAAATAATTTTAGCTGTGTGATTGTCTAGAGTTGTTGAGCATTGCTGATAGCTTTTGCTTTAAGTAAGTCTTTATCTGTCCGAGTTTATTTTGTGACTCAAATATTTGTCATCATAAAAAAAATAAACATTAGCTTACGTGTGCTTTTAAACCTGCTTCTTGTAGTTTTGCTAAAACTTGGTCAAGATTTCTTAAATGTTTTTTCTTTGTCTTTCCAGTAACTGTCATCCTAAAAACTAACTACGCCATAAATACGCTTTAATATGTATTTTGCAAATACTTCGGACGCAATTTTCACTCTATGTATGAATATGTTTACAAGAAAACACCTTTGCTTCTGCTGTATGGTAATATCTTTTTGTATTCAATATTTTCTTTTTTAATAAATATTTTTTTGGCTTTGTCATCTAATTCCATTTGTTGGTGTGCATGAAGTAAATCTATGTATCTTTCTCAATCTTCTCCTTAAATAATTTTGCATATATAAACCATCCTAAGACAACGACAAATACTTCATCATACTTATTAATTAACACTTGCCCTCAAAATGCTTATATGATTAATAGCAGTACTTACTTTTTATTTGGTTATGCCCTAAACTCGTTACTAACTCTGAGCAGTGTATACCAAGCTTTTCCATAATATATACTAACATATCTCCATAAACCTATCTTCTTTATAGTCAACCAGCAACATATGTTTGACCTAAATGCTTATATTATATGAATACAGAACTTGAACCAGTAATCGAAAATCTTTCTAAAAAGGGCTGTGTGTGTGGTTAATCTAGTTTTGAAAGCAGTGTCGTAATATTATCTTTCTATTTAATAAACTTTACTTGAACAAAAATACAGTACCAGAATTGCTATGAATGTAATCATACTAATTGAGCATATATTGCAAAATCAATTCAAGTAGATCATGTTGTTTTAAGTTATTTGATATAATATTACTTATTTAAATGCAAAAAGCTTACTTGGTATCATTTTATTTACTAATACATAAAATTTTTCCTTTGCAACCCTAAAAAAGTATTACTTATAAAACATATTATCAAACCACATGCAATTGAAACAATTAACAAAAATATTTTATTAAAATTTTTATTGCAACGAATTGAAACTTAGCAAATTTATTTTGCAATAATTAAACCATTAATATTTTAAATAGTTTACTATCAGTTTCTTGACTCGAAAATCTTGTAGTCATAATACATTTTCTTCACTATCATTATTACATTATCAATTTAATAAACTGTAGTCATTTCAAAATAAATACAAATAAATAAAAATCTCAACACAATTTAATAAATGGATCTTTTCACAACATTTATTAAAACATTTGCCTAACTTTCTCTACATTTTTTATATATATATATATAAATTCATTTACATAATAATAATTATTAATATATGGAACGTATTATTTTATTGTAATATAGTTATTTTTAAATATATTTGTATAATAAATTAAGTTGAGACAGTCTCAACCATAGATTTTTTAATAATCTCGCCAAAGTTCTCGTCACAATCGTCCGTGGAGTTATTAGTGGCAGAATTGCTTTTATCTTCGCGATCGTTACTGGTATTACTCGCTTCTGATGACATCATATTTGGGAATGTGGTGCTCTCCTCATAAGCGGGATACGAATAACGCCCATGAAGGAGATCTGAAAATGATTCAATTTTGTTGTTGGCCCCAACTGGATTTAAGCTAGTGTATTGGTTCTCTTTTGTGTCGTTCGGGGAGAAACTGTCCTGGTGTGCGGCAAAGTGGTCGAAGGTGTTGTGTTGGAAACTTGCCTCGTGGTGGGGTTTCGCCGCAAACTCCTGGGAATAGTAAGGGTTGAAGACAGGAGAGAAATCTGTAAAACCAGATTGGTACGGCTGCGTGTATTGATTGGATGGGTTGGTATATGTAGATGCGCCAGCCTGGAAATCGGAGAATCGTGGATCGGGAAAATGGAAGCCTTGGGTGGGCAGCGGAAAGTGCTTCCTATCTTCTCGCTCTTCCTGGTAGCATTCTTCGCGAAATGTATACAAATCCAATGAATCTTCTCGGGCAGGTAAATTAGTGAAATTTTGTGACGAATGAGAAATAGGCCCTGGACCTTCACCTGGAGCACCATAATGCAAATTTGTAAAGCTTCCATCATGTACGCAGCTTTCGACTTCCACGTGAGAATTTAAATTTACATCACGTAGTAAATTACTATTATATTTTCCAACCGTTTTTGATGGGCTTTCATCAGATTTCCTATATGCGGTTAAACGTTCGCTCTCCATCCATTTTTTATCGGCGACATCCTCCTCGGCTTTTTGTTTTTTCTCAAGTTCTAAACGCATCAATGTATGTATAAAGTGAGTTCTTACTCTCACAGGGTTAAATTCGATTCTACCACTAGAATTACCACAATTATCTCGCGAACACCCACATGGAAAATTTAGTCTATCAACTTGACACTTAATTCCGGCTTGGCTGCATGAGCACGTATCTGGATCGCAATAACCTTTGCAACCGCATCCACAAAATTCTCGAGACGTCCTAATATCCCGACACTCATCCTTCTCCAAAGAATCAATTTTTCGGACACCGGCAGCTCGTAATAATGCTCTTCTCTGTCTTGTAGGGACCGGTTGAAGAAAATAATAATTGTCCAAATCCATTTCAGATTCTGAAGCATCGCTGGGCTCGTCATCGCTGTCACTATCATCACTAGATGATCCTCCGGTGCCATTAGTAACTTGTCTTTCAGATCGTAATTGCTGTAATAACTGTCTATGAATTCTTCTTTGTTCCAGTGCGTGTTCCGAAATTGAAAATTTTTTAGTGTGTGTATGTTGGGAACCCATTCCTAATGTCGAACCACCTTGAGAAGGAACACAAGTAAAACCTTGCGCTCGTGGAAAATAGTAAACAGTCACGCTGTCAAATGTAATACCTCTCCTTTTCTTGCATTTGGGTTGCAGATTATCATTATCATGTTCAAGCTTACGTTTTAGGCTACTCTTTATAGGCGTACGTTGCTTGTGGGCTTCATCTAAAATTGCCCCTATATCATTTGCAATTATCTTTGCATTTTGTGCCAAACCACTACCAATCTCATCATTTTTTGGCGATGGGAAAGGAAGCTCAAAATCTGTTGAGGTTGTCGGCTCATTAATTCTGTCTAAAAATGATGTTTCGCTATCACTTTCCCCCAATCCAGTATTTACAATAACTGTTCGATCATCACATAATTCTATACCCAAACCAGAATCGGAACCATCTGATCTATCATGCGGCTCTTCTCTCAGTTCCGGGGGTAAACTTTCGGTAGCCGAATCTTCACCATCATTCATGTCTAATGCTTGATTTGATTCTGACTCATTGTAGATTAATTTAGAATCACTAAATACGCATTCGTTTGTACTTCTAGGCTTATCAACAAAGACTTTAACAGATTTAACAACGTTCGAACATTCGTTCAATGAGTTAACTGATTGTTGTGCGCATTTTTTGTAGTCGTCTGCCTTGGTACTGCTTGATCCCATTTCGATAGATTTACAAATTGATTTCTTTGTAGATTCTTCTTTGCCCACAGACATTTTGATCTGTAATAAATAAAATCAATTAGTTGTTTTGTAATCAAATGTTAAAATTATAATTATAAAATTAGAGTAAAACCAGATTGTGTTAGGTCAATAAAGTAATCATTTTATTGTTTCCAAAATAACAATAATATTATATAACAAAAAGCTAATAATATTATTTTTTATATTAAATTAATTATAAAACATTTAATATGGTAAGATACGAAAATTACAATCTATATTTATTTTTGGTAATTAAGAATTATATATTGATGAGTAAAAGAAACTTTAAACTACGAAACAAAATGAGGCGTGTTTAATTGATAAAATCAGAAATGCAGCAATTGAATTTTTTTTAAGTTTTTCGCGATAATAAATGTAATAACAATATTATACATTTTTCAATTGTTAGAATTGTGATTTTATGTATTTATTTTAGCGAGTCTTTCTCTTTCAGTGTATTGTTATATGCAACCTTATAAACAGAAGTGTACTACACATAGACGACATAGCCAATGTTTTCTGTATGCTATTCTATTCTCCACATACATATTTATAGACATCGATAAAATCATGTGGGTGGACTCGTATAACAATGCAGTCTGTTTCCCATATACTAATAATTCGATTTAATTATTAAGCGAACGCAGCATGTGTGTAATCATCAGATGAGACTGCATGGTGTTGGCAGAGATACTAGTATACTGAAGTACACTCACCATTCACCTAACTGTTCACCTCTAAAAGTGAATTGAATGACTAATTTCGAGGCATATTTCATGTCTTCGTCATGTTTTCACTACATATTTCAAAATACAAATTTGCGAATTATGCAATAAGAATATTTGAATCAAATACGGTCATAGATTATTTGTAGAAGTTATAATTATCGAAAAGTAGGCCATGGGCGTTTTGGTCAAAATAATTTGCGAGTGTTATTTTTCGGAAAGTAATTTGCTTGTTAGAAAGTTATTCAAACCTAGATGATAAAATAATGAACTCTTTTTTAATACTTTATAACTATTAAAGTTGGATATATTAATAAAATTGAATTACTGGTTTGAATATAAATAAATTGTTTATTTCAAAAATGCGAGAATAATCGAAAATATATTTTTAGGTGTTTACACACGCCCAGTGTTTGTTCGTTCTTTATCTTCCTCTCTCGCTGTTTCTATGTTTCTACACCATTTTCGCTTTATTTATGAGAAAAGTTTTTTTTAATTAAGGGAAGCACGCGGGCAAATATTTTCCATACTTATCCATTACCATCAATAATCATTACCTATTTATTGTCCAATTTGTAAATTATACCATGTATAAGATAATTAATATTATTTAACGATAACATTATCACAAGTCATTAATGTTATCGCCAATTGCAATAGATACTAAATTATTCATTTATAGTTAGGTATTTAGTTTAATTAAATATGATTTAAATTATTTAAACTTTTTTTACATTAATTAAATTTAATTGTATTGTATTTATTTACTGACTTACAAATTACACAATAAACAATGATTTAAATTTTCACTGAAATGATTAATTATTCATCATTAATAAAACTGATACGACGAAAACATTAGAATTAATCGCAAGAAGTCTGTCTACATGTACAAGAAATAATCACCAATTAATTGAATTTCATTTTATAATACAATAAAATGATTGTTTAATTATTTTTAATTATATAACATGTATCTACTTTTTAATAATAAAAAATCAGGCATTGAAAAAAATGGAGAATTTATAAAACTTACTTTAATGTCCTAATCAATATTTGTTGAAATTTAATATTATATCCTAGAATTATACTTCTCCAATTATGTTATCTTTAAAATGTCAAGGTATAATTTTGTAGATTTAATACGTTTACCTATACAAATTTATTAATACTAATTATAATAGAATTAAAGTTAGTTGTGTGCTCCTTCAGACGCCATTAAAATAGATTATCATAGTACACATAAAAGATCTATTTGCCAATGAATTTTCTCCTATGAACAATCCAACCTGCATTCCCACGATGTTTCATACCGAGTATACAGCTACGTCATCGACCAACTGTACTATAGTATAAATTTAATATATACATACACTCATTGCCGCCAAATGGATAATTTCAAAATTATAATATTCAAATTATATTGTTCATTTAGTAGATATGTACAATCAACATCCGCAAATAAATCCAGATTAAATTATTATAACTTAAATGCAATGAGTGCTAATTGAGTAGAGATTATGGCTATTATAACCGCACTACGATCAGAATCGATCAATACTTGTGCCCTGCAATTCCCCGGATTGATATAATAAAAGTTTTTCATTATAAACAACATTCGCAAGTAGCAGTAAGGTGAAATGAGAACAGGCAACTTTTTCTAGCTTCGTGACACACTAATTCATATTTTATACAATATAATAACCTTGGGGCGTGCGGTCACAAGTCGCGTATTATAAACAAAATATAAGTATAGTTCTACTAGTATTTTCTTTTCAAAATCCTCCCAATATTTATCCGTTAAATAAATATAATAATTCGACCTCACACGTAATACAACCTTCGATGTTTGTTAACTATAATACTTGTGTGTGTGCCCTGAAACATACTATTTTATTGTTGCGTTTGTATGTAATACAATCCCAAGCTTTATTTTAGCATTCTGATTAATTTGGATACAAAGTTTGATCTATTCTAATCATTGCTTTCAAATTTAATACACACAAAGAAAATTGTTATTTAACCGTTGTTAGAGATAGTGGAGTTTAATAATAATAATCACTTGGACGGTCTCCATTAATTTAAAATTGCGTTTATTATAGTAAAGCTTATATAACTATATGAATTTCTTACTTTCGATTTTTTAAATTATATTTATTATCTAATTAATAAAAAATGATTTAAAATGCATTATTTTCAATCTGCCTTTCACAAAAATTTGAAAAAACTCTGGATTTATTAGATGTCTGGATCATATTAAAAATGGCAAGGCCTAGTCCAATTGATAGCAACTAACGTCGTACTTGAATCAACATGATTCTAAACTCGCTGCAGTCAGCAATAAAATGAATGCGCTAGTACGTCATTATTTCACACAAAGATAAGGTGTTTTTTTTTTTAATTCTCATATAAAAAAGGGCGTTCGGCAAATCTCCCACTGAACTATTTATTTTAGTAAAATATTTAATATTCATAACATTAAATATTAAAAAATGATCTGATATTATAATGTATAATTAGTAGTTAATTACATTCATACGAATAAATATTAAAACCTGTGTACTCGCGACTAGAATGCACTAGCTTGTACTTAATCTCTACAGCACGAAGTCCGTACGCAGTAAAAACTGTGTAACTGTTCCAAAAATCACTATCACTCCAAAAGTCAACCCGATACAGCACGAGTTTAGTATTTGTTGCCTTGGCCGACTTCACCATTATGTAAATATCGTAGTAGCAACTATAACAATTCAATAAGCACTTAATTGACAAAAAAAAAACTTCCTAGAACAGTTGTAAATAAATCAACCTGGTACAGGAGATTCATTCAGTTTAGTTGAGTTTAAAGCAAAATGATTCAAATATTAAACAAAATATCGGTGCAGCAAAATTAAGCACACGATGCTTATTATCAATTTTATTAATTAAACTTTTGGATTAATATTTTTTTAATCGTTACAAACTATGTAAAGCTACGTCTAGATGTGCAACAGTGCCCATCATATTATGCAGCATCGTTCGTTCCAATAATATGACAATATAAGTTGGTTGAATTGCCACGTCGTTGTGTCTTAGTCTCGCCACTCCATTACAAAAAACATTTATAAAAAATAAATGCAAAATAATGTTCGATAAAGATATCGGAAAGAGTAAAATCTACTATAGTATCAAGAGAACAATTCAAAAACTGAGCAAATTTATTTTTACTCGAGAAAATTTGGTATAACGTAAAAAGAACGTAACCTAAGCAGTAGCTTTAAATAAATTGCTTCTTGAATAATTCAAGTAGTAGGATATAAAGCGCCTAAGAATATCAACATCAAAGAAACTGCGCTTTAAATTTCAATCGTCTAAGACAAAGAAATTTAGTTTAATTCATTTTGAGAACGTGCTCACCAACATTCCATACCAGTAACTATTCTAGATCTTAGAATAACTCTTTGTAAACAATAGAAAAACGTCCACCAAAAAGAGTTCGACAAATGCGATATTATTATTGTACTATTAATCTTAACAATAACTGTTATCGAGTTTGTTGATTAAAAAAAAAACTAATTAACACAACATTTTTAATTTTAAGTACATTTGTATTTTATATTTTTATAAATAATCATAAATGTCATAAAAATGCATTGTGTGGTTTATTAAATTTTATAGTATACATTAAACAATGTTATAGCCAATCATTGTGACGATATCTTACTAATTATAATCCGACAACGCAACAAGCTCCTATTAATAGACATTGAAAAATTATGCATTTGGAATATAAAATCAAACTTATATAAACTGTAGCTTGGAGATAAGATAAGAAGAAGTTCAAACATGCCATTTTGGCCAATTCAAATACTATTATACTATAAAACCGGTTAAAATAGCAAATATAATTCTGTCAAAAGTGTTAGAGCAAATAGGAGAACTTGTTTAACTAATTTACTGTCAAATCTTTAAATTCGTGACAACACAACACACGCCAGAAATTGCAAAAATTAAAGCAATCTAAAATATTTGTACCACTAAGTGTTTCTTAAATAAAAACATGCTTACCTTAGTTTAGTAGTTACATATTTTGAGTTGGGTGCATTCGTTAAGAACGTGTTTATTTCTTAAACAGAAAAAAATACACTTTTAAAACCAAAGGTTTTCGTTTCAGTAATCGATTTCATTTTTTATTGAAAATGTTGTTCTTAACATAGAATGTTAGACCATAAAGTCGATGGTATCACATTTTTTGACAATTTTGCAAAATATTCAAGCAGCATAGTTTTCAAATATAAATATACGAGATTATCAGCTCTCCATTCCATGGATTTTGCATAGATTTTTTCATACCTCAGAACCACAGAAGTTTTTTCGGCTTGATTTACTATTTCTGGTATTTTGGGAATATCTGAATCACCTTCAGAATTAGAAATCATAATAAAGCTACAAAACGCACAAACTGAACGGGATTTAATAATGACGCAATATAGGACAAAATTTAACGTTATAGGATTTTCTCTCATTGGTGAGAAAAATCAAATTTTCGATGGAGGTTAAAAAAAGTCTTTAAAAAAAGTCTTTATAAAAAGTAGTAGCAAAAGTAAATTAAACGACCTACTATGCAAACTAAAAGGATAACCACTCATAAAATGTTTATGACAGTAAAAATTTGCAAACCAAAACACTAAAAAAAGTGTAAAATTCAAGAACAACCTTGAATATCAATAATAATCTTAGGTTCTGCATTATGTAAATTTAATTTATCACAATCATTGAAAAAAGATAATATTTATATAAAAGTACTATCAAAATTATAGATAATACATATAACCATGATAATATTACGTCATACAAAGGCTCTGTTGCCAGATATGATTATGAATGTTAAATTAAACCCTAAAAAACAATTTTAACTGTAGATTTCTTTATATCTACAACCCTAAACAATATAAAATCTAAATGTATAACATAATTTATTTATTTAATACATCTCGCTACATGAGCTATCAACAATAGAAGTTCCTATTTTTTCTTAATTATGTTGAGAAGTAAAATAATGTTCTCATAAAATATCAGACATGTTTAAATGTATACGTCATTTCAGAATGTGTATCAACACTGCGATTATTTGTATCCGTCTATATGTATAATCTTTATTGTGCTTATTGCATTAATAATACTATATGTATATTTTGCTTTTAGATAAAGATTTATATCTCTGAAATTCATTTATTATTCTTATAAAATGAAAATTCGTGTATATTAAGTTGCCTATTATGTCGGCCAAGATAAACTGGCCGCACTATAAACTATAAATGAGGTAGTAGATAATATAAAAATCACACTAATTTGAAAGTAATAAAAATAATCATTTTTTTGGTATTACCTATTTTAAATTTAAATATTTATATATTATTCCTTATCCGCTATAATAGGACACTATATCTCCTCGTTAAAAAATATTACCATTATTTATGTTAATTAAAAAAATATACATTTATTTAATTTTAAAAACGTCCCAGAAAAAAATGCATATAAATACAACATAATGTGTGTTATTAATTGTTAATTAATTTAAAAAAATATTTTATTTATATAATATTAATTGTTATATTAAACAAAAACTGTGTAAAGAATAATATATCTTTTGAGATTTTGGATTAAGCATCGCAATATTTTTGAAACTTCAATGGCCTGGTTAAATTGCAACAGAGGGCGTCACAATCGCAAATTCCATCGTATTTTTGCAAACAAAGCAAAAAAATAAATTTTGTGTGTTAATTAAACATTTTTTTTCCAGAAAAAGTAATTACGCAATCAAAACAAAACTTAATAAATATTATTAAAATGATAAAAATGATTCACAAGCCCAAATGAAATCACACCAGAAATTATTGACAAAATCCATATGTCAGTATTGCAAGACCGCAGTTGAAATAGTTCGCATCTTAAATAGATAGTATATAGTACACAAACAGTTGGATATGGAAAAGCTATTCGCTCGATAGGTGCGGCGCGTTTGTGTACAATTAAACAAAAACGCACACGAGTGGCGATGTTCAAGAAAATAAGAGTTTTTGCTTTGTTTCAAAATTGTGAAAAAACTTGGATCCATCATTATACACCAGAAACCAAGAAACAGTCCAAACAGTGAACTTTTACTGGCAAACCTGCGCCAAAGAAAGCTAAGGCGGCTTTATCAGCCAACAAAATCGATCAAAAATTTGAAAAAACGTTGGGCTAAGTGTAACAAACTAAAAGGCGTTAAAAAAATTCCTGGTTTCTTCTCACTCCGCCCACGTATCAATTATTCATCTATAAGATTGACTTTCAAAAACACGTAAATGAGTCGCCCTCATAAATTTATAATAAATGAAGTTGTTCTAAAAAACAAAAACATTTTGAAACTAAGATCTGAAATGCATACAGATTAATCATAGAAAAATATGTTCATTCTATTCATTCAGGCTTGAAACATTGACTAACAAACTTATCTCATTAATTCGCCAAAATATGCATCTATTTAAATCTACATACATATATGTACATGCACGGTTAGTTCACCCTGTCTCTCAAACTCTCGCAGTTAAATTGCAAACAAAAGTTTTTATTTCTTGAAATAGATAGATAAAAACGAATAAACCCCTTTGTGAATTTAATTAATCTACATGCTTCAGTCGTCTGCGTTTACCATCGCTGATGACCATGACTGCGTTCGACTCATCAGTTGCAGGTTCTAAGTCATCAATCAGAAATAAACAGTAAAGTCCCTTTGAGCGGTTTATTTTAGACTGTTGCCAATCGTGAAAACTTTCATTACCTACATACACATAAAGCTCTTAAATTTTAAATTTAAATACATTATAAAGCTCCTACTTAAGAACCAGGTAGATTTAATATATTTCCAATTTCTCACAATCGTTTAAAATTTCATAGCCGGATTTTGCACATTTCAACATTTTGATTCTTTCTAACAACATTTTCAATATTTTAAATCTAAATTTTGCTATTGTTGAGATTTTATTAAAAAAATACACTTTTTAAGAGTTTATGAGCAAAATAGTTTAAAATTTCAAGGTCGGATATTGCTATTTTTTTAATTTTATGAACTTAATTTTGTAGTTTTTACCCGTTTTTAGGCGGATTTTGTTTTCTTTTTAATATTGTAATAGTTTATGACATGATTTGGCCGTTTTAAACTTCTTATGAATTAAATTTTGCATTTTTAACAGTTGTGCTTTCTTACAATATTTTCATACTTTATGACGAAATTCAGATGTTTTTGTACAATCTATAAATAGAATTTTGCACCTTTTGATAGATTATGGGCGGATTTGCTATTACCAAAATAAAATTATTAGTAATTCCCAAAATGTTTTAGTTGGCATAAATAAAATTGAGTGAGTGAGTTGATAAATTTATGAACGTTATAGCTTGTATGTACACGTTTATTTGTTGAAAAATTTATTCCAAGTAGCTTTCAGAAAATTTTAATCTGTATCAAAAGCACCAAAATTAAATTTTAGTAAAATTGTATCAAATTCTTGAAGAAATAAAGCTTGATTTAATATTTCCAATAATAAACAAACCTGATTTTTCAGTATCCATAAAAAATAAGCTAATAACAGTTTCCAAAATATTTTAAACAGCTTACAAAAATGATTTTTAGGTTTTAAATCAATTTTAAAAACAAATAAAAACCAGTTTACTTATTTCAAATTTTTTATAGCTTGTAGAAGCTCAATTATTTAAAAAACGTAATATAACTGGTTCTCAAAATATTGTAATTTGTACCAAAACTAAATATAATAGATTTGTATAAAATTCTTTAACAAATTGAAATTTGCTGTATGATTATATAGTGTACCATTTCAGTATTTAGCTAAATTAACTAATATTTATTTATTTATTCAATTGCCTTTCTACCTATATTTTATTTAACTTTAAAAACATTCCAATTGAATTCCTAGATTCTTCATCAATTTTTAAAACAAATGAATAATTTATTTATTATTATTAATTGTAGAAATTAATATGTGAGTGGTAGCAAACTGAATATAAATGTGCATCAAATAAAACCAATAAAGTATTTTTTGTTTGTCAAATTAAATTAATAGTGGTTCTCAAAATGTTGTAATGCAACTGTGAATCGCTAAGAATTTTATTTCTAAAGCAACAAAGGTCGCTTTTGTGTCATGATGATAAAGATGTTCATGTGCTTTCTCGATGACACAATGAACAGCAATCAGAATTCAAAATTTATGAAATTCTATGAACAGTTTTTAAACATTTTAATAAAACTTTATTGAGTAATATTAATATAATATTCAAAGTTATTACTATATTAATAAAACATTAGTTAATTTTAGTTTGATAATTACTTATTAATATACAATAAGAAAAAATAGTTTATTAAAGAACAAGTTTTATAAGAAATTTTTATTGCATGCGTCAAAGTTTAAAAAACCAAGCCGAATGCAAGGTTTTAAAGGACAAATGCATTAAAAATAATCTTATAAAACGAGTTATTTATACTATTTTTTCTATTTTGCATTTCTAATTTATTAAAATTAAAATACAAACGTTATATTGATTATTTAAATATTTTATATTTGACGTTTATATCAATTAACTCAATTAGTTATTCTGTTACCAACCTTTAAAAATCAAATGTTTCGTATCGTAATGACTCCATTACCATACGTGTTAAATAATCAAACTTTTTTATTGAAATCATTATGAACGCAAAATATAAAAACGTAATTTACAAAATAATTTTTGGTAAACCGACCATCAACAATCCCAAAACATCTTATCGAGATAGAGATTTGTAGCATTAAATCGAAATAATCTCGAAATACCGGGCAATGCTTGCTTTATACATTTATGTATTTCAATATGCTTGGGTACAGAATTTTGAACTGAACAATTGTGTTTTTTACAGCTACAACTAAATTGTACAAAATAATTTTTTGAAATATGAGCCGGCAACAAATATCGACAAATTGACAGCAAATGTATAGCGAAAGTATCACCTATTGTACGAACATTGGATTTTTTTGAGAGAAATTAATCGAGCCTATTAAATTTAGCGAGTTTGGATTTTTAAAATACAGTTTAACTAAAAAATTATTTCATGTTCAATTGGACATTCCTATTAGAATGCAAAAATAGCCTAAATTAATTAAAATATGTATTACTATCCAAGACAATTATGAAATGTAATACATAGAGATAGCTTATTAATTTTTATATAATATTTATAAAATAACAATGATTAAACATGCTATTGATCAATGAAATAATACGTAAACGACATCATATCTTTCTGATGGACAACAACAATTAAGCATTCAGATATATTATTTATAAATATATGAAAATTAATATCTAGAAGAAGTGTATATTTGTACAAATAAATTATTAAAAAATAGGTTAAGTGGAAGACCAGCTTTGAATGTCGGATTTTCTACATATAATGTAAAATAAAATATAAAGTTTATTTATTATTATAATTATATTATAAACAATTATTTTATTGATAACTTAATATTTTGTGCTTTCGTAAGCATCAAAAGTGCGACATTACTTGGGGTTCGAACAGACAAGCCTAGACCGGAATGCAATTCTCGCGACACTTATATTCCAGACCGACTTTTGCACAGGTATGTTGACTGTTGATCTCGAACAACTATAGTATAACAACCCAGTATAAGCTAGAAACTGTGCTTGAAGCACATATTTTAAGCATAAGAGATGATCCGTAGTTGCATCTCTGTCACACGCAATCACTCCACTAGAAATTTCACTCTTCTCTTTGTTATTCAATGTTTCGTTTTAATTTAAATTTAGGATTTCCATAATGACCTAATGATCCTATATTAATATTATATGCGGATATATTATGATAAATTCAAATAAAATAATGCATTTGTACATATAAATTTTATTTTATTTTTTATTTCACGTCAATTTATGAAATCATAATTATGGTTTATAATGTGTTATATAAATATTGTTATTGGTTAGTTGTAACGGACATACAATTTTAAATTAATAATTTTATTACTCTCAAATCAGTGTAGCTTTAGTAGCGTCTAAAAACTTGTAATCAAAGTATATATAAAAGCGTGACGACATGCTCAGATTGATACAGCAATCTAATACATATAATGTTAATATAAATAAATCAGTCCGTTTCATAAATTCCTGAATTATGCAAATACATCCCCCAATTTATTCACACCCTCTAAAAATGTAACACACCTGTTAATCCCCTGACCCTCAGATGTATAAAAATGTCGGCTATATAGGTTACCTACTAAAAATAGTTTACTTTTATTTTAAATTTTTTTAATTGAATTAAAATGTATGAGCTTGTAAGCTTAATAATACATCACCATACGATGTGTATTATAAATAAGTTATTATTTTTCTCTCAATTTCCTAGCGAACGTAATGATTTTAAATAACTCCTAGCGCAGCATTGCCATAAAGGCGAGAATTGTATGCGGCGCAGCGAAAATAGAATGTGCAACTTTCAACAGTTCTAAAAACTTGTTTTTAGATTATTGTATAAACGCCGATGCATTAACGGCACAGATTTATCTTAATATCTAATATAGGTTTAAGAAAACTGCATTAATATATTTAAAAAAATAATTTGAATAGCTCACGGTCAAAACAACACTGTAATGAACATCGACTTTATATGTTTATACTTGTATAGTTACAGTTGGATAACAATTAACAAAATATTTACCATCAGTAAGTTCCTGTAGAATTCTCTCCCACAAATTCTGGCATGCCCGAAATTTAATTAAAAAGTAATCACAAAAAAAAACATTAGTTTGTTTGTTTATTTACACAAAATAATTATTAAAAAAAAAATAAATTTTGCAAAAAATATTCGCGCACATTTTCAAATTTTAATTATTCATTATACATTTCGATGCACAAAACCTCAATTTATTGAATACAGTTCATTGTACTAGGTGCCCTAGAACTACTAACTACACGGCTCTCAAACGGCAAACAGCGGCGTATTGGGTTTGTAAACTCGCAGTGAGTGTGAGAAGCCATCAGAACGAGTTTGCGCACTGGTTGCCAAGCCACATGACGTATGAAGCTACGCCAGACAAGGAATTCATTTTAGACAATTTTAGAGATGGGCACGATGCAATTTCGCCATATTCAAATAGTGAAATCTTACGTGAATATGAACATAAAAAAGCACTGTTATAAATTGGAGGGCCCTATTATCGATCCTTGCGACGAGAAAAATAAAATAAATGTCTGGAATCGCGCGCCAATTTGGAGTTTGGATCGATCCGGTCGTCTGAAGTTATTTATGTTTCAGAGAGACTAGTGTAAATCTAAGTGGTGGTACCCCTTAGCTTATATTTTTCATTTAACGAACCGTTGTCCGTTTTAAGTAAGTAAGCGATAACAGGTGGCACAATATAAATTTATTTTCAATTACTAAAACAGATGCTTATTTGCCTTGATTAAAAACACTTGAACAATAATTTAGCATTAGGTTAATAATATATTAATAATTATCATATAATTTTTGTATGTATGATTACATATTTTATTAGTGCATTATTAGCAACGTATTCAACGGCGTTAAATTAACAGTAACACTGCTATCGATATCAGCCACTATTGTATGCTGCCCGGCTACTTTGCATACATACATATATTATTGAATTTAAACGCCAATCAAAATGGATTACAAATTGAGCAAAAATATACTCGCTGATTAGATTACACCCATTATCAATGATTGTGACATTGCAATAAATTTAAAATAAATAGAATTTTTTATTCAACAATTGTAAGCGTTTGCTGCATGACACGCATCTTATATCCCAAAATCACAATCGCTGGCAGATTTTGTGACCGGACGCCAATTCATAAATTATTATATGTATATATATTTATCGATATCAAATTTTATCTTAAAAATATCGTAATAAACATTTCGATTTTATTAAGTATATTATTTTTGTTTTAAAATATATTTGTTGTATTTAGCTGTTTTCGCACAAACTGTTATTTTTGATAATGAATATCATTGCATGAGCTTTGTTGTTGTAGTAAATAATAATATAAAATTAAACATGAAAATAAAGAAAACAATGAAAATAGAAATATTTGTTTATTTTATAAAATAGCTTCAGCGCTATATATCTAAATATTTATTTCAAAAAGAATACTTGTTTCTTAATACTATTTGAAAGATAAATTTATTCTAATAGTAAAAATAAATTAAATGGCATTATCTAAAAATTTGGCATTGTATCCACAAAACGCTATTTTTTATTTAAAATTTTTTGTTTAAAAAAATCACACCTATCATCGGTTATTTTTTTTTAAATTTTAGTGTATGTGTATGTGCAGTAATTGAGTTTAATGTACTAAACAATTATGAGTACAAATATACTTAAAAATTATAAGTAGAACAGTAATCGAGTATGATCGTACTTGGGTACTAATGTAATTTGGATTAAAATTATAAATATATGTATGTGCAGTGTGAACAAGAAAAACAAAGTATGTAAGGAACCAAATATACACATATTGTAAATATTTAAAAAAAATCATAACCATCACCATATACGCAACGGAAAATTATTAGTTGTGGCAACAAGATGATGAAGTATTTAAAAAATTTCAATGTATAAGAATAAAATATGAATAAATAAATAAGTCGCGTCGTATAGTATTGATCAATGCAGTTTTGGTAAAATTGTCAATAACATTTTTGATGTTTTTCTGCTATTAACGATTTTTAATCACCTTTTTAACAAGTTTTGTTATGAATACGTTTTTTACAAATCTTTTAATACATTTTATACAATAAAAATAAGTATTCTGAGTAATTTTTAATATGCAAATGGGTTTCTTACAGGATTATTTTTTTTAAATGAATTGGTTTCTTTTATATAATTTTGTATAAATTGTCTGAAATACATAGATTTAATAATAATACTTGATGATCAAATTTTTTAAAGATTTTTTGCTATAAATATATTTTTAATTTTTAAAGACACTTTCTGCAATTTTTGTTTAACAAATAGGGTTTAAGCGACTTTTTAATATATTTTTTTTAAATTTAATGATATAGTTTTGTTAAACTATGTAATAAATGCGCAAGTTTTGATAAACAAAATTAAGTTAATAAAAATGTATTAAAGTATACAAAATCGTAGAATAGTTTCCAAACAGCAATTTTTTGCATTTTACTGATGTTTTGTAAAATAAATATGTTTTCTGAGGTTTTGCAGATTTAAGCAATATGTTGATTTTCTAGGCAATTTTTGATAAAATTTTTTTTGCATTTATTGCATGACCATTGCTAGGATTTTTGAGCACCACCAAAAAATATTGAAAAAAAATGTACGATTGAAAATGCAAAATCCTGTTTATAAAATGTCAAAAATAATAAAATCTAGCTTTGAAATATTAGCAGATCGCACCAACATCTAGTCATAAACTGTTAAAAAGTCTAAAAAAAATCAAAATCTTGTTATAAAATATCAAAATATAATTAAAAAACACTAAATATTATTCATAAAATAGCAAAATCCAACCATAAAGTTATAAAATGTTGTCAAAAAAACCTAATAAACTGTTGGAAAGTGTAAAATTCTATGTATAAAACGTCATGAATAGTAAAATTCGGCTATAAAGTTTAAATATTGTAAGAAAGCACAAATATCGCGCTAGAAACTATTTTTTATAAAATGTCAAAAATAGCAAAATCCTGTCACAAAATATCAAAATATTGTTAAAATATACCTAAACCCAACTTTTATGTTTGGTTACTGTTGAAAAATGTAAAATTTTACTCATAAAATGTCAAAAATAGCAATAATCAATGTTGAAAAGTGTAAACAAATGACGGGATATGTCGGGTTTAATGATTTTGTTTAAAATGATGCATAGTTTTATTGACTCATCTACAATTCTCATTATGGTTAATCATTTAGTAAATACAAACAAAATGCTTCTTTGTTTAGAATTCCATTTGATAGTATTAATTATTTATTTAATAGCCTTTTAAGTCGTATGTTTAGAGCGTTATTATTTAAGACACTTTAATTTATTTTAATAATTAGTATTTTTGTAGTACTTTTAGGGTGTATTGTAAACAAATAAATAAATAAAAATCCGGCCATAATTGTTAAAAAGTACAACATTGTATTCATACAAAGTCAAAAAATAACTAAATGCGGCCATAAAACTTTAAATTTAAAAAAAAAAATTTTTATTGTTATTTATTGTAATATATTTACATATTTATAGTTTATATTTCATTTTGTTTTCTCCCCACTTGCTGCTCTACACCGTCTCCATATGGATGGCTGCAGAGCTTCGTATTCGGGGCACCATTTTATGTTTCAATTCTTCTTATTTGTTATTTATGTTGTTTGTGTTATCTAATTTTTTTTGTTTTGATATACAGTGTTTTTTTATTTTTATTTTAAATTCATTATAGCTCTTTATTTTCTTAATACTTTGAGACAGTTGATTGTACGTGACTAGTCCATTGCCTAGTATTGTTTGTTTTGCCTTTTCTGTTTTTTTTTGTGTGTACATGTATATTGCTTCTTCTTCTAGTGTTATGTCCGTGAATTTCTTTGTTGGTTTTTATTTGGAGGTTGGTTTTAATTTCTTTATTTTTAATTTTGTATATTAGTTTGCATTTTTTTATTTGTATTTTTTCGTTTATCTTTGTTTCATTAATTATTTTGTATACTTCTTCTGTTGGTGTTAATTTTGGTATTTTGTGTATTATTTTTAGAATTTTGCTTTGTTGTTTTTGTATTTTTTGTATATTTGTTTTTGATGTTTTTTCCCATATGTTTATTAAATAATTAATTTTTGCTAAAAATAGTGAATGGTAGATATTTAATGCAGTTTCTTTTGTTATGCATTCCATGGCTCTATATACAGCTCCTATTGTTGCTGAGCTTTCTTTTAATATTTTGTTGTTGTGTGTATCCCAGGTGAGTTTCTCAGTTAATATTAATCCTAAGTATTTTGTCTGTTTTGTTCTAGTAATTGGTATGTTATTTATTTCAATTTTTATGTCAATATCTATTGTGTTTTTTTGTCTTATTACCATATAAGTTGTTTTTTCTTCTTTTATTGTTTGTATGTTTTCGTCGTACCATTTAGTTAGTTTCTTAATATTGCTTTCTATTGCTTTTTTATTTTTTCCGTAATATATAATACATGTGTCATCAGCATATGTATATATTTCACAAGTCAAATTTATATTATATATCATTTACGTATAATATATATAGTATTGGTGCCAGCACTCCACCTTGTGGTACCCCATTATCTGTTTCCGTTGTTTTACTAAATATGTTGTTTATTTGTGTTTGTTGTATTCTGCTTTTAATATATGTTTTTAACAGTTTTAAATTTGTGTTTCTTATTCTTAATAACTCAATTTTTTTAATCAATTTGTTTTTGTCGATGGTATCAAAAGCTTTCTTCATGTCTATAAATATTGGTATAACATATTATTCTCGTCCAACTTTCCTGCTATATGTTGTATTATATCGGTTGTTAAGCCCATTGTGCTTGATTTTTTTTGGAATGTGTATTGCCTTTTATTTATAATATTATGTTAGTTTATGTGTGTCATTAGTCTGTTATATATTTCCTTTTCTGTCATTTTGCTAAGAACTGATATAAGTGATATTGGTCTATAGTTTTCAGATTTTGATTTTTATCTTTTTTTGTATATTGGTTTTATAATTTGATTTTTAAGTATTTGTGAGTATTCACCTGTTTCTATCATTTTATTTATAAGTTTTTTCAATCTTGGTATAATAACTTTTATCACTTCATGGGTTATTTGTTCTTCTTATGGCGCGCTTCTTATTTTTAGTTGTTGGATTATATCTTCAATTTCTTCTTCTGATGTTTTGTTAAATGAAGCTTCTTCTTCAATTCTTGCGGTTGTTATTGTTTCATTATCATCATTTTTTTAATTTTTTTTAGCCAATTTCTTTCCCACTGTTGCAAAGTAGTTTAGTTCATCCGCTATTTCAGTTTGTTTGTTTGTCCGTGTTCTGTTATATATTCAGTTATTTCTTGTTTTGTTTTCTTCTTTGTTTTATTTAGCGTACTATTTATTTTTGCCCATTGTTTAGCTTGGTTTTCGTTTGCATTTTTTATTTTGTTTTTGTAGAAATTTTCTTTTCTTTCTTTTCTTTCTTTTATTTTGTTTTTTACTTGTTTTTTCTTTGTTTCAGTATTTTTTTAATTATTTTATTTTTTGGATTTCTCATGTATCTCTTGTGTTTTGTTTCTATCTTTTATCATCGTTATTATTTCCATGTTTATCCACTCATTGTTTTTTTTTCTTTTTATTTTCGTTATTTTTGTGTTTCGATTTATTGTGTTTTGTAATAGAGTTGTCAGTGTGTCAAAATTGTGTACTGTTTTATTATCTATGTTTTCAATTTCTTTCTTAATTTTTTCATAGTTTAATTTTTTTTAAGTACTTTTTTATATTTTGTTTTTTCATATATTATATTCCATTCGGTTATTACCGCATTATGGTCTGATAATGTTAGTTTTTTAATTTTAATTTTTTTGTTATAACTTTTTATGTTTGTTATAACGTGATCTATTATAGTGCCAGGTTTATCTGCGTTGTTTCTCGTCACTCCTTCGTTTATTTTATTTAATATACAATGACCATTTTCTACAATTAAGTTTTTGTAGTTATTTGTTATATTGTTTTTTTCTCTTAGATTTATGTTTATGTCGTCTTCTATTATATTTTTGGTTTTAGTTTTTGTTATTTTGTCTTTTACTTTTAAAAAAATCTTTTTTTGCGGTTTGAGGTTTATATATTGCTATTATATGTATGTTTGTTTTATTAAGTTTTATTGTTAGTATTTCAGTATTTTTTTCTGTTTTCTTGTACTGTTGTTGTTATTCCGTTTTTTATGTATATTGCAATGCCCCCACCTTTCATCACTCTGTTGTTAAATATTGCTGAGTAGTTTGGAATTTGAAAATATTTTTCTTTATTTGGATATAGCCAAGTTTCAGTTATTACAATAATATCAGGTTATACTTCTTGCGTTATGTAGGTATATTTTTATGTTGTTCATTTTGGTTATAGTTATTATTTATATATATTTTTGTTTTTTTATTTTTATTGTTCCTTGCTCAATAGTTCCTTGGCATGTTCAATACCATGGATAACTATTGGCTTGTCTTCTTCTGTTTTCCTTGCAAGTATTTTTCCTTTTTTATACTTTACACATTTGTATCCGTGCTTTCTCAATTTTCTTGCTTCATAAAATATACTGTTGTTTTTGTATGTATGCTGTTCCGTGATGTATATTTCTTCTTTTTTTTTTTAATTCACATTCTTCGGCTTTGATTGACCCTTTTTCTTTTTTCTTTTTCATTATTTTTGTTTCTTCTTCTGATTTGAATTTAACCAGTATTGGTGCATCCTTATTCTATAGGCTTCTATGTTATGTTTTCTTTTTGATGTTGTTTTGGAATCCCTGCTATCACAACATTATTTTTTATTTTATCTTGTTCATATTCGTTAATTTTTTCTTCCAGATCCTTTAATTGTTTTTTCTTTTCAATATTTTCCTTTTTTATATCTTTAAGATTTTTTTCATTTCCTCATTTTCTTTTTTTCTTTCTTAAAACTTTGCTGACATAAAGTCCACTGCTTTTTTTAGTTCTTCCAGGCTTGTTTTTATTTCTTCGTCTTCGTTATTCTTTAGTTGTTTTGGTGACATTTTTATAGATTTTTAATTATTTTTTTATGATATTTTATTAGATAATAATTTGATTTGATTTAATTAAGAATATTGATGTGGTTTGAATAATATTTTAAAATATTGTTTTAATTTTGTAAAATTCATAAGTTTGTTGTATAAAACATTAATAAATAACCCGCACTAGTCTCTATTAATTTTATCAGCCGACAGTGTAATGCCACCTGTTACAAAACGCCACAAGCTTCAATGGAATTTATGAAATAAAACGTTTAGCTATTGGGGTTATGTAGCATAAACAGTATGTTTATAAATCTTGTCTTACTTTTTGTTACAGGCCTATATACACTTAGTAACACTTTACACACTAATTTTTAGATAAAATTAAAATCTGGACGACAACGGTGCAATTTTTTATTCATTTTGACTTGCAAAAGTCCGGCAAAGTGTAAAAAAATAAACAAATTTAATTTCAAAATTTTCAAAATCTGGCTATAAAATATAATATTGTAAGAAAAAAAATCTAGTCATAAACTGTTGAAAAGTGTAAAATTCTATTTACAAAATGTCAAAAATAGCAATTTTGGCTTTAAAACACTAATATATTGTCAAAAGCACTGATCAATTCAAATTGGACCGTAAACTGTTGAGTGTTTATAAAATGTTAAAAATAACAAAATTTGGTTTTAAAACATAAAAATAAAAATTTGGCCATAAACTAGTAAAAAAGTGCAACATTTTAATAATAAATTATATTTTATTGTCAAAAGCACAAAAATCCGACCGTATACTGTTTAATACTGCAAAATTTTATTAATAAAATATCAAAAATTCTCAAAAATCCAGCCTCAAAACATCAAAATATTGTTCCAAATAATAAAAAATTTCTTTTAAACTGTTAGAAAGTACAAATTTTTATTTATAAAAAGTCTAAACTTGGTAATAAAACAAATTAAAATCTAGCGGTTGTGCAAAATTTTATTTATAAAATGTCAAAAAATAACAAAATTTATAGTACTGTAATTTTTTTTTTCAAATTTAGTTTTAAAATTTCAATAAAATTTGTGGCCAGAAAATATAAAAATATTTATAGAGATAGCAAAATTTAGTGATAAACTGATGAAAAGTGCAAAATTCTATTTATTAAAAGTCAAAAAAGCATAATAAACTTTTAAAATGTGTAATTTTTTTATGAAATCAAAAAAGTAGCAAAATGCATATAAAATATAAAAAAAAAAATGATTAAAAGAACCAAAATAAACTGTCAAAAGTTTTACGGAATACCAAAAATAAAATAAAATTTGCCCCTCTTTCAGGTTTTGAAATTGATGTCGGTAGTGTTTTCTATGATTTTAAAAGAATTTCACGCTATAAATATTGTTGTAATTGTTAATTCTTATAACAAATTAGTTTTTTTTGCATTTTTGTTAAATAAATTAAAAATTGTGAAAAGATATATTATTATATTGTTTGTTAACGCGTTATTTTTTTGTAAATTCATTGCAGGAACTTATCAAAAAGTGTTTACCAGTAATTTAGGTTCTAAAATATTGTCGTGTAATTTTAAATTATCCAAGCAACAAATATAGCAACATAGCGACATATTTATGTTTTGAACACAAGCAGCCGTACCTCCCGCCAATTAATCATGATTGAAAATCAGTATTCAACATAATAATAATATGTAATACAATTAGGATTGTGAATTAAATTATTAAATTCTATGCAGGGTAATTCCATTACTTTTCAAACATTTTGAAAAAGTCGACCTCTTTGATTTTGCTCAAATTTTCAGAGATCAAAATATGGATAAAAATAAAAAGATTTTTAAAATTTTGGACCTTAGAATATTGCCTGTTCAAAATGACACACATTTAAAACTCAGAAATCTCACAATAAAACGTCTTTTTAGCTTATTTTGTGTCTCAATTTTTGGGCTTCTGGAAAAAGATAAAAAGACTCACGATGGCACAAATTATTTCTTATTACATGTACTTTAAAATCCATACTTTTGATTCTATAAATCTTGTGTGATTACTTTAAAAAGATATTAAACACGAAGAAATCTAGACTTTGTGGATCAAATTTTGTTAAGATTTGACAAAGTTAGAATGGTTTAAGAAAGCAAAATTTTGCGATTTTGCTAAATTCATGGGTTTTTTTGGAATAATGTCTGAAGCTTAATATATCAAAATGACTGGCACAATATTAAACATAAAAATATGGATTTTAAAGTACATCCATATGTATAAAAACATCAAAGAGTATTATTATTATTATTATTATTATTATTATTATTATTATTACTATTATTATTATTATTATTATTATTATTATTATTATTATTATTATATTGTCGCAGTAGAAAATATAAATAGCATAGATTGTACAATCTTCACTTTCCACAATGCAGAATTCTTAATAATACGATTGTGAATTACAAATTCAAACAAAGAAAATGCATCTGTAGAAGAAACCACCTGTCAGGCCATCTATTTTAACTGAAGAGGTTTTTCACGTTATGCAGCATCTAATAAAAAAACTATCTACCCCAATGCCCCAATTGGAATTTCATATGGAAGATGCAAAGAAAATCCTGCATTTGCACCCGAATTAGGAATTGTTAAATTACTTCTACTTAATTATGAACGAGTTGCATATTGCAGTTGAATAAATAAAAATAGTAAATACAATTATTAGCAGTAGCCACCTTTTGCTGAAAATAAGAAATCTGCAATTTATTGTCGTGTAATTGTTGAAGAAATTCATTTAAAATTATAGTACGGTATCGTTATGCATCTATAAAAAAAATATTAAGTCCATTTAATCTTCAACTTAAAATTGCAACTCAAACACCAATTTTATTTGAGTGTAAAGTTGTTTTGTGTAAGTTATGTGAATTGACAACAATCAAGCTTAGCCGATAACAAGATTTTATTCAAATATTTTTCAGTTACAAACAGTTCTATATTTGTAATTTGTCATTTACAAACGTTTTGCCAAAAAAAACTTTATTATATTTATTCAGACACGACTGAAAAGAATACGACTATGTGGCATCTTTGTTGATAGTTCCACATCAATAATAAGTTTTCACTATAAAGACTTAAATAATTAGTATTGTACATTATAATTTAAATAATATCCATTATACAATTCTGTTCAATTTACAGCTTATGCTTAATACGTGTTTTACGCTATTTAAACTTTAAACATTACTTCACTTACCATTCACATTTTATTATATTAAATTAATCTTTAGTTTATTTTTAATAAACAAACTTGAAAATTGACGTTAATTATAAAGTATTTAACTCAATCAGGATATTATACATTTTATTATTAATTCAATATTTCTACTTTATTCATTGTATAAAGTTTTCCAATAAGGTTTTGTTTTGATATTAAAAAAGCGGGTATTTTTTAAGAGAAATCAATAAATGTTTATTTCATTGTAAAGAGACAGGTATGCCATTAACATTTGAAAACGATATCAGTCAAAAAGTCGCCACGGTTACGGTTGCAGTACCACATTCTTTTCATAAAATTTTCCATGACCAATTCGCACATTTGCGGCTGTGTGTCCTCGATAACTTCACGAATTCCATCTTTAAGGTCTTGAATCCATTGTGGAGCATTGGCATAGACCTTATCTTTTACGTGGCCTCAAAGGAAAAAGTCTAAAAATTTTAAAATACAAGATCTCTGTGGCCAATTGTGATCATCTCTTAGAGAAATAACACTGTCAGGAAAAGTTTCTTGCAAAATTGCGATTGTTTCGTTGCTTGTGTAGCACGTAGCGCCGTTTTGCTGAAAATAAACGTCGTCCACATCAATATCTTCCAATTACGACCATAAAAAATCATTAATTATAGCTCGGTAGCGCCATCCATTTACCGTAACAGTTGCACCAGCCTCACTTTTAAAAAAGAAGACTCCAATCACACCGCCAGCCCAAAAACCGCACCAAACAGTTGAGGATGCAAAAACTTTTCAACAATCATTTTTGGATTTTCTGAGCCCCAAATGCGATATTCTGAAGATGATTTTTTTATGAAATACCGGATCATTTTGATGCATTTGAAGGACACAATCAGCAAAGATACGAGGTTTATGATGATCGACCGACTTGAGTTCTTGTGTTAACTGAACTTTAAAAGTCTTAAGACTTTATGCAAAATACGGTGTAATGTCGTTTGTAGAATGTCTAATTCCAAAGATCGAAGATGAATCGACAAACCTGGGTTTTCTTCAACACTACTTGATACATCAGCATTATTCTCATGAGTTTTTGAGCGATGCACACGGTTTTGATTCTTCACATCACAAACTTGTATCAACAGCTCAAATTTTTCCACCAGGTTTACTATTGCCGGCCGAGAAGGTGCTTTACGACGACCAAAAAGTGCTTTAGTTTTGCGAACTGTGACTGAAAAATTTTCACCATTTTTGTAGTAAATTTTAATAATTTCAACGCGTTGTTAAAGCGTGTATCGTTCCATTTTTCATAATGGCGTAGTTTTTACTTGTTAAATGTCAAAAGATAATAGCATCAAATTTGACAGCTGCCCAAATAGCCTGCTATTCAAAATGAAACTTTTTATTGAAAAATCCTTTATAATTTACAATTTTTCAAAACTTATGCGTAAAAAATTTTAGTTTGAAACTCTCTAAGCGTGAAATGCTTTCGGGTAGAATTACGACAAAATATAACCAGAATGTACAAATGCGCTAAAGTTGGTTATTGAACGAGCAAAACAAAGCTTTTTTGTTATTAAATATCATAAATTTACAAAAAAAATCAGTTGTAGTAGCATGCTGTAGATTTTCTGGTTCTTATACTGCTAAAAATATTTACGATATTCTACATGACATATTTTGATTTAAATAAAAGAATACTAAAAATCATAATTTCTAAAGCTTTCAGCAACTTGCCCAAGCAGGCTAAAAATTAAATTGTCAATCCTAGCTCAAAGAATTAAACTGCAAGTTTTCTGAAAACGCATCAGGTAAAGTGAGTGGGCTTTTATATCCCGCTCGTGTTTAATAGGTCATAGGTCTAGAAAACAATAAGGTTATAGAAGTAAATAAACATTAACTAGATCCAGGAAGTCTATAGTAACCCTAACTGTTTCCAACTTTCTCAGATAGGATATTAATGTTGATTTTAGAACCGTGTTAATGTAGCAATTTGCGTTTAATGTTTTTGGAATAAACACTAGTAAAAACTTATTTCTTTTTCTATAATCAACTACTACAACAAACTATATTTTTTTTGTTTTTCTTGGCGGCGTCTAATTTTACGACCATCGTGGGCTATACAAAACTCATTTTTTTGCTAAAGATTATTGCACCATTCTAGACTCTTATAGTAAGGAGTTAAATGCAAACATAAAAAAGGCGATACAACTTGAGACTAAATGATTGAAGTTTTCGGTAAACTGATTGAATAGAAATTTTTTTTTCAGTTTTTATAATTTATTAGTAGTCTTTTGATCGGTTCATAAGGGTATAAAACCCTTAAAAAAATTCTACCATTTTTTAAATTTTTTTGTCGTTTTTTAACTTAATCGTATTTTTTGTTTAAAAATCGCGAATTTAATTAAAAAAAAAAATTTACTTGTAAAACTAATCAAAACTTTTTTGTAAAATCTAAATTTGGCGCCATTTCAAGTCTATACTCTGTCTATAAGTGTGTTTTATGCGCTCCACATACAAAGGACTAAGTTTCTCTGTGCGTTTGCGATGCTTTTTTGTTTTCTACTGTATCAAGTTAGTTTTAATTGTTAATAAAAATACGTGTCGTCGCAGAACAATTAGTGTATTTTTGTGTGTTATTAGTTAACAAAATAGTGCTTGATTGTATTAATTATAAACAAATTTTACATGTGAACACATTTAATAAAAAGAGACATCAGTATTGATTTTAAAACAACGTGTATAAAATTTATTTAATCTAGCGATCAAATAAATAAAACATTATCAATATGCCCGGAAAGAAAATTTGCGATTTGAAAGTCGTAGATATTAAATCTCATCTTAAGAAACTCGGAGAGTCACGTCAAGGAAACAAAAAAGATCTCGTCAACAAACTACAATTAGTACTTAATTCAAGTACCATATCGAATAATGACAGTGATAACGATACGGAAGAATTAGAAGAAAGTGCTTCAAATAAAAAAGACAATTGTGATTGTGATAACTGTGAATATTTACTGCAATCTATTAATGATATGAAAACTGAAGTAGAAACTCTAAAATCAATTATTATTGAGATGTGTGAACTCATAACTAACCAGGAAGATTTTACGAACACCTCTGTAATTAATAGCGGAACGACAGATATTAAAAATAATAATAAACATGAACTTGAACTTGAACCTATAGTTATTGCAAAAAGTAACGATTTAATCAACGACAATCAAAATACTTCAAAACAGAAAATACTTTTACTGTCGGATGAGAATGGTATTAACTGTGCTGAATTATTTTCAAATTACTTATCAAATAAATATATTGTTAGTACAATTTTTAAGCCACATGCATTATTTAATGATGTAATAATAGATGCGCAACAATTAGTACGGGATTACAATAACAATGATTTCCTTATAATATTTGCAGGAGCGTCTAATGCTACGCGTGATATTAAAATAGATACACAACCCATTACTGAGTTATTAAATCATAATAGAAATATAAATATTCTTGTTTTAGGATCTGTTTATTATAAAAACCGTCCCATCTTAAATAAATTTGTTCACACGTTTAACGATGTATTACATAAATTTGTTCTTAATCAAAACTCTGAAAGAATTAGATACTTTGATGTAAATTCTATAATATTTAATTACTTAAAAAATAATTTTATTGAAATGAACGCACCTAGCAAAAGGATGATAATTAAAACTATATGTGATTATATTATAAAAGTTAGGCAAACCGTATCAATTAGTCATATACTTCCAACAACTAATCTACCACCCCCAAATTCGCTTTATACGAACAGAGGTAAACGCCACAATAATATTAATAGAAATAACTTATTTCGGAAATATAGGAACCAATAGTGTAGATAGTGTAGATAGTGTAGATAGTATAGATATTAATATATATTTTCAAAATACGCGCGGTTTAAACTCTAAAATTGAATTATTTTCAACCAATGTAGCGGAAGGTGAGTTTGATCTTATTGCGGTAGCAGAAACATGGCTCACAAAAAATGTCTCAAATTCTGAACTATTTTACAATTCATATAATGTTATTCGCTGCGACCGGAATTTAGAACTGACAGGTAAAACAACTGGCGGAGGCGTTTTATTAGCAGTTATCAACACATTTAGTATTGAACAACTGGATTTGAGTATACTATCTAACGTATGTGCGTTAATAGACATTTTAGGGTGCAAATGTCTCACAAATAAACTCACAGTTTTTGTTTTTGTTGTATACATCCAAGATAAGGTGTCCATTAATGACTATAAAGAATTTTTTGAAGAATTTGAAAATGTTCTTATTCAATTTAACGATAAAAAGATTATTATTCTTGGTGATTTTAATGCTGCGAGTAGTAATACCAAATCCTTAGTTATACAAAGTTTTATGGACTTTACAGACCTTGCGCAACATAGCACAGTTCTCAATGAGTACAACAAATCATTAGATTTAGTTTTTAGCAATTTAAATGTTAAAGTAGTTAGAGATACTGCACCACTAGTGCCAGAAGATAATCATCATCCGGCTCTTTATTGTAAATGTTGCATCAATTCTCATAAATCTTCTGCCAATAACATTCCGATAAATAAACATTTAGTTAATTATAATTTTAAAGCAGCTAACTATATTTCTTTATATAATGAAATTTTAAACTATGATTGGACTAACCTCGACAATATATCAGATACAAATACCATGTGTAATGAGTTCTACAATTCATTATATTCTATTTTTAACGTTCATGTTCCACTTCAAAAACCTAATTCAAAAATGAAAATGCAGTATCCTGTATGGTTCAGTAATGAATTATTACGCAATATTAAAGAAAAAAATATATATCGCAAAAAACTTAAAAAAAATATTTTGTTAGCTGCAAACTTAGATAAATTTAAATATCTACGAGCTCTTATTAAAAGACAATCAATTCGAGATTATCATCAGTACATTCAATCTGTTGAAGAAAACGTAAGTCCTAATCCTTCTGCATTATGGAATTTTATCAACAACAAAGCTCGCAAATCACGCATACCTTCCAACATTGTATATAATGATATAACATATGACACGCCGATGAGTATTGTAAGCGCATTTGCTGAATATTTTAAAAATGTATTTAACCCTATTAATAATTCTTCAGCATCAAAAAATGTAGACTGCACTAGCAACAATCTATGCAAGATTGAATTAATTGAAGAACAGGATATCATTCAAGCACTTAAGCGAATTAAAGATAAGTGGACAACAGGTAACGACAAAATTCCTAGTTTTTTTGTGAAGGATTGTGGAAGAGCACTAATTGCTCCCCTTCTTAAAATTTTTAATCATTCTATAAAAACAGCTGTTTTTCCAGAAATATGGAAAATTAGCAAAGTGTGTCCCGTCTTTAAAAATGGCGATAAACACGACATTCAAAATTATCGACCAATTTCAATTTTAAACAACTTTGCAAAGTTATTTGAATGTGTTATATACGATAAAATATATAATGCTGTCACAGCTACTCTATTTGTCAAAATCAACATGGATTTCTTCGACAAAAATCTACAGTCACAAACTTAATGCAAATGACGCAATTTATATCACAATCTTTAGATAAGCGTGGACAAGTCGACGTGTTATACACTGATTTTAGTAAGGCTTTTGATAAAATTGACCACGGCATTATTTTATCAAAATTAGCTAACTTTGGCTTCACCAACTCTTTACAAAAATTTATGTCATCTTATTTATTGGGTCGCTTACAGTACGTATCATACAACGAACATTTATCAGATGTGTACGTTTCATCTTCAGGGGTGCCACAAGGATCAAATCTTGGTCCATTATTATTTCTTATGTTCATTAATGATTTACCATCTACATTAAATTGTGAATCTCTCTTATTTGCAGATGATACTAAAATATATAAAGAAGTTTTTGAAATAGACAATTGTTTGTATTTACAAAACCAAATTGATGCTCTAACAAACTGGTGTGAGTGCAACAGATTAGAATTAAATATTTCTAAATGTAAAATTGTCACTTATACGTTACGGAAAAATCCAATTATTTTTAATTATACCATACATAATAAATCTGTGGAACGTACTTGCTCAATTAAAGATCTTGGTGTCATATTTGATAGCAAATTGTGCTTTACTGAACATATAAAATACATTGTATCAACATCTCGAAAAATGTGTGGCTTTATAATGAGAAACTGCAAATCTTTTAAAAATGTCAATGCTTTAAAAACACTGTATTTTGCACTAGTGCGTTCTAAGATAGAATACTGCATTGTTATATGGTATCCATTTTATAATAATCATAAGTCAGAACTAGAAGCAGTGCAGCGAAAATTTCTCAAGTATATTAAATTTAAAGAAACCGGCACTTATCCAGTTAGACATTGTGACCATGGCTCATTACTTGAATCACTTGCTATTGACTCAATTGAATGTAGATCAGTAATATGTGAAATAGCATTCTTGCATAAACTATTAAACAATAAGATTAATTCTCCTTACTTGTTGAGTTTGCTAGGTTTTAGAGTTGCGCCGTTTCGTACTCGACAAGCAGATTTTTTTCAAATTTCTCAGTGTCGCACTAATGTCTATACTAACTCACCTATTAATAGAATTTGTCGTCATTTTATGATATTGTAAACGTAGATTTAGACCTATTTTACCACAGTTTACCTGCGCTTTTAGAAGCTGTTAGTATATATTTTAGAGTAGCGACAATAAGTTAAGAGATTTTTTTTAATGTGTAAAATTATGTATTTAGTTTAGTAGTAATATGTAGTATAGTTATAGGGATATGTTATTAATGTTATTTATGTTATATTGTCCTGTTATTGGATGTAATTCTGTTGGGCAATAAATATATTATTATTATTATTATTATTATAAGCCGCAAAAGCTAGAAAACCATGTTTTTGTTCTCAGTGGGCTGGGCAAAAAAAGCATTTTTCAAATTTTTGTTAACCGCCAAATTTGACGTATTTTGATGTAAATTAATTAGAAAATATAAATTTGTTCTGTGTATTTAGGTTTTAGGCGTCTAATAATAAAAAAAAAAACAGCAAAAAAATGCCTATTTTTAACATAAACAGTTTTTAGAGAAACTATACACTAAATGCTATTAAAAAAATGAGATTTGCTAACAATTTTACTTGGAGAATAATCAGTGTCGTGCTTATCTGGCGTAGAAAAGCCCATCTAAGAAAAAACATGTTTTCTTTATCTAAAAAATTATTTTTTAATTTTTAAGATTATTTGGTTTATATTTTTTTAAGCTCATTTCAAAAGTTTAACAAACACATCTTTTGTTGCTTGAACCAATTTTGGGCTGTTTTATTCTTTGTTTGATAGGTTTTGCGCTTGCGGTACAAATTTAAATTCAATCTATAGAGATTTAAGAATATTATTATTTTAAGCATTCAATCATAAATCCGCCCGGCGCTTATAAAAATTTGATAAAAAAAAGTTTTAAACCACACCTTAGTGTGAATATGAAAAAAATAATCATTTTTAACGCATGTTTTGCCTGAAAATATTGTAAACATTTCTTTCTAGATAGACTTTCCTCAAGATTCAAGTTTTTAAGATTATTTGTTGTATTGTTCCTGAGCGCGGTTAAACGTTTATATGTAAGAGTTTATGTTGAAGAATAAGCCTACTTTGTAGATTTTTTGAGTTTTAGACACTTAAAACCCAAATACACAGAACAATTTTATATTTTCTAAACAAAAAAAATGCAATTATGCTAAAAAACGACAAAAAAACTAAAAAAAAACGTAGAATTTTTTAAGGATTTTATACCCTCATTAATCGATCAAGAGATTAAAAAAAAAAAACAAAAACAAATTTCTCTGGTCTATAAAGGCTTTGCAAAAATATTAAACGTCAAACAATTTGTTTTTCAATTTTGGAAATCCATCATTAATTGCAGTTTATTACTCAACAATTCTTATAATAAAAACAGAATTGGCAATGTTACATTATTTTGTTGATGAAATGCCGATGTACCAAAAGCTAATAAATAATCAGATAACTTGTTTAAAACGCAAATAGTTTTAAAACAAAGTATGAATGCGTATCGTAAATTATAATATGTATATTATATGTTTTTTTAGAGATTTTCTTGTAGCATGAATGCATGACCGCAGAAAACAAGTAAATTACATTGTTAAGTATAAATTATACTCTTATATATTGAGTTAGTGAGTTTGATCTAGATTTTTACCGTTTTGGCGAAAAAATTATCTCTAAAAATCTACAAATTCTCAATATTCCATTTCGTGCAGGTGAATCAAGACTTTTTTATTCCATTCCATATATTAACACTAAATTGTTGCTGAAAATTATGTTTTCTAATTATACGTTGATTTTCTAAAACTCGTAATATTGATAGCTTTTGTTGTTATTACTTTTTTTTAACTTTACCGTGCCATATTACAAAAAAATGTTTGTCCATAGTTTGTTGTAATAACAATTGGTAAAATAATATTTGATGTCGAGTGTCATTCGGATGTAATATACCTGTATGTATTAGAAGTAAAAATTTACGTCATTATCAGTTTTAATATGATCTTTCAATGCATAATACTTGCTACACAAGCAATGAGATAATTAAAATTAATCATTTGCAATATTCAAGTGCTAAATATGAAATTAATTTAAATTATTATTGATCGTACTTGTTGTGCAAACCCAAAAACAGTTCTTTTCTCTAAGTCTTTCATAAACAATAGCAATCGTTTTGTAGTTAAGATTTTGTCTAAATCAGCAATGATATTTTCTTAATGCTAAAAACTTCTGTCACAAAAATTATAACAAAAAAATGATATCAACTACTTGACAGATTGTTGCTTTATTTACTGAAGTATTAAATAAATAACAAAATCAATAACCTGGCGTAATGTATCAATTCTATAGTCCATTTTTTAATTTTGTCGTCTGAAGTTAGACTCAAACAATATTAACATTTCTATTTCATCTCCCTTTTTACTCCAAAGCGTAATTTAACTTAATATTTATTAAATTTAATATTAACTAAAATTTTAATTAATCTCTTTATTCACTCCAAAACGTAATTTAACTTAATATTTATTAAATTTAATACTTACTAAAATTTTAACTACTTTAGTAACGACATTTAATGTTGCGTAAACTAGAATCAACTATTTCAGACAGTAAATACTAATTTAGTTACACAATATATAATATATATTATGTAACTAAATTAGTTTTTACAGTATATATTATTTACTATAATATTGAAAGATTTTGATGCAAGAATTATAAATTAAATGTTGCTTGAAATAACACAGCGGTGTATTAAGGTGGCTGCAGAAACAATACAACAAACATTCAGATAGAAGTAACTAATTTCAAGAAGACATCTTTGTAGTTAAGGACTTCTCATATTGTAATCGCTATAATTATTTTGCGTTACTACTGGACACAGTACACTAAGTTGAGAAGCTTTCTGAAGCGTGCAATTATTAGACGTAATTGGATATTTAAGGGTGCTTTTACAACAGATATAACATTAACATGTTAGAAACAAAAATGTTGTTATCAAATATAATTTATTGCATGTTACTTTTTTTTAGTAAAATGTTGTATTAATATATTTATCGATACATTTTTAATAACATTTTAAAATACAAATATTTCTTATAATAATATTAGCAAATAAAATTAATATATTATATTGATAAAATTTTGTTTTTGATGTTTATTACTAAGCAATCCACCAATCATGAGTTTGATGAAGATTCATTGATAATGTCTTTGTCACACAAAGCGCAAATAGTAAAAACTGTTGACATACAATTTGTATTTTAATATTTAATTTATATTTCTAACGATGTTAAAAATATGTTAGTAAAAGTAATAAAAAGTATTAAAAAAACATGATAATCAACATTCCAAAAGTGAAGTTATTTTTGTATATTAATTTTGTTATTACTCAAGTAAATACATCAGTAGCATTATTTGTATTATTTCTGTGCAATACTATTTAATACAATATTTTACCTATAACATAACTTCAATGTGTTCTTATGATTTTTTTTGCACCGTGAGTCTTCAAACTCCTTTTCTCTGTCTACTGTTGTACCGAGACTTAATAAATATATTTTTTTTAATTATATTTTATTTAATGATATTATTAACTGTTGTCACTTCTTTCACCCATCCTTTGTCTATACAGGATGTCAATAATATGCGTGTGTTCTGTGGGTAACTTTGTTATTTTAAATGTTACAGTGTTAATTAAATTAGCAAAGTTGAGCAAAATTTTTGTAATATTATGAAAAAGGTTTTTAGTTAGATCAATTTTTTTAAATTTAAATTACTTCTAGTCTATTTACTCTAGAGCAAACATTAAACAAGTACATTCTGTAGATATTTGTGTGTAGAATTCAAATAAATTAACAAAAAAGTTATGACATTTTTTATTTCTGAGATATAAATTTGCTTTTTTTAAACGACAATCTTATAGGTTTATTCAATTTTTGAATTTGAAAAGAATGTTACATCTAATATAATTAGTTTTTTAGAATCTCTTCAAAAAGTTTGCTCATTGTTGCTACTTAAATCAATCTGTAAGATTTAAAATAACAAAGTTATAGAACACTGACACCCTGTGTTTAATAATTAAAACTTTTCAAAAATTTATTTGATAAACTGCGACATGTTTATTAATAACAATTTAATTTAAAACATAATAACAAAGTTGAATGGTGATTTGTGGTAAAGTACATAGTAAATGTGTTTTATTTATTTTAAAAACAAAGTATTCAATTTTCTAAAGTTAAATACTTTAATCTTGTATGCAATTTAAGGTTATGCGTATGTTTTTTGTTACTTTAACATGTATTTACATTTAAAAAAACTAACTAAAAAAACACTTTAAATTATTAAATTCCAATGTTTGTGTAATAACAAGATTTAAAAATTGTATTTTTTGTTGGAAAATAATTAGAGAAATATTTGATGTCTGCATCCATACTGTTACAAAGTATAAGAACATTTATCAAATCAGATAAGCTTTTGTTATGTTGAATGTGCAATAGTTAATTTTTTATGTTCTTGTCAACTGTTTTCCAATACAGGGTTTTATACCAAAACCAAAAATATAGATGTTTGCATCTATACTTACTGAGTATAAATTGTCGGGCTAGAAAAACTCTTGTTTTGTTGGATGTGCATCTGTTAATTGATAAAATGGAGGCGTTGTAGATCTGGACAAGGCCTATTATCTGGTCTACCCACACTCTCATATTAAATGTAATTACGGTTAAATAGACACTAATCATATAAAGGGTGTTTTTTTAAGAGCTTGAGAACTTTAAATAATAATGCAAGACAGGAATATTGTTGGAATAGATTTTTTATTATTATAATCTGGTAGATAATTTCATGGCATTTATTTTTTAAATATGATTTCCGGCATATATCCGCCGCGGCTACAAGTTACATGGTTTATTTGATCAGTCTAATATTGGCTTCCAATGCTTCAAGAGTTGTTGATTTGTCGGCCTAAACCAATGACTTAACAAAGCCTACAAAAAGTAGTCAATAAACTTTAAGTCGCACGAACGAAAAGGCCAGTTAACAGGACCACTTTTGGAAATAAAGATGTCACCAAATTAATTTTGCAATAAATTGATGGTTAAGCGCGCTGTATGGCAAGTTGCGCCGTCTTGTTGGAACCAAATGTTGTCGATGTTTAGCTGATTAACTATTAGAAACAAACAATCAGTCCGCATGGCTCGATAGCGCTTGCCATTCACTGTAACGGCAGTTCTTTCCTCATTTCGAAAGAAATAAAGATCGATGATACCGCCAGCGTGTAATCCGCACCAAACAGTTAATTTTAATGGACGTAATGTTGTTTTGCTTATGGGTTGTCTTTGCTCCATATCCGGCAATTTTGCTTATTGACAAAGCCATTTAACCAGAAATGAGTTTAATTACTAAACACAATTCTTCGATAAAAATGCTCATCTTCGGTCAGTTTCAAATTAGCCCAATCAGCAAAAATGTTGCATGAGCTGTATTTCCAAAATCTTTACGTAAAATTTTTCACGTAGTCGAATGGCAAAGGCCAATAAGTTGAGAACGGCAACGAATCGACATTTTGGCGTCTTCTTTAACACTTCGCGCTACAGCAGCAATATTCTCTTTGGTAAGCACATTTTTTTGTCTTGCTGATGGTTTTGAATCGAGAAGAGTAAAATTAGTGAAAAAACAATCAATAACTGCACGAATTGCTTGCTCACTAGGCCGATTATATTGACTGTAAAATGGACGAAATGCTCTATAAACTTTGCAAACAGATTTATTTTTTTGAAAGTAAATCTTTACTAGTTGGAAGCGTTGTTGTAGCGGTAATCAATTCATGATAAATTGCCTAACCTTACTAAACAGAAATATCAAAACAGTTTGACATTCTCATTGAGTATAGATAGACAACTACCATTGAAACTTCTCATGCAGCTAAAAAAAACACTTTATATTAGACTAACGTCCTAAATTAATTAGAGATATTTAAATTTTACTATGCAATATATGCTCAAATACTTTACTGAAATTTGATAATAAAGCAATTGGCCTGTAGTTGTTTATTATTATAGTGTCACTTTTTTTTGCAATAGACTTATTACAACTGTCTTCCAAACACCTGGAAATGTACTGGTTTGAATAGATAAGTTAATTATGCATAGAAGTGGATGAACAAAAGTTTGTTTACAATCTCGTACTAAAAAAAATGAGATAAAATAATTCCCTGCCGTATGAGAATTTGTAAACTTATTTATGCTATCAAGTACATCAGATTCAGTAATAGATTGCACGTGCAGCAATTCAAAATTTGAAATTCATTTAGTACAAGTAATACTAGGATGAGTTGTGTCATATGTTTTTAAAAATAAAGTTGCAAAAGCGTTAACTATGTTTTGTGGAGACTTAAAGGTTTGATCACTACAGTATAGAAAAGAAGAAAGAAAACCCATTCAGTTTCAAGCATGTTTTGATATAACGCTAAAAAGTTAGCTTTACTAAAATTGTATGATTTGTTGTTATTTGTTGGAAACAAAACCGGTTTACTGCATTTAAGAATTTCTGCTAACATTGACAAAGATAGGTGGTATTAATCATTTTCAGGCATAAAAGAGGTAGTTTTTCTATACTTGTTGACATAATTTAATTTAAAGTTGCATAATATTAAATCAAGCAAATTTCTATCCAAATTAGTTACATTATTTAATTGTTGCAACCAAAGTATGTTAATAAAATGTATCAGACAAGATGTTTTACGACAACGTGATATTGTTGACACATCACGAAAGCAAAATGTGATAACATTTATAACAATCAAACAGGTTTGTTTAAAATATAATTCCAAGAGCTTAAAAAAACTCACTAATGTCTACAGAGGTATATGGGGGTATGTAAACGGCTACAGAATAAAATAGAAATGAATTGAAATTACTTTCCGAAACAATGTATAGTAACATTTTACAAAATATGTTTATAGAGAAAGCTACAGTAAAACGATGGATAGTGGAAAACGCATTTTTTATGTGAACTACAGAATAAGATTGATCAAAATGCTCAGAATTATAAATTGAGTTATTTAACGACGTTTCTGTAAGAAATATTATATCAAATTCAGAATAAGTACAATTTGTGTAAAACATATGCGTTTTAGAACAAAGTAATCAAGTATTTTGATAATAAATATGTAGAAAGTTGTTTTTGTGGCATTCTAATTTTCCAAACTTTCAGTTACAATTGTCGAAATTTCAGAAATGTGGGGAATTCTTAATCCTAATTGCCCACCCGACGTACGACGTAAAAGATTTTATTTTACTTCACTATAATACTGGGTTTGCATAGTTGCATAAGCGTATTATCACAAGAGATGTTGATGTTTTTTATATTTTTTCATATTCTTCAGTTTTTTAATGTTCTTAAACAGATTATTCATATTAATATCACTAGAAAAACTCAGTTTTAAGGACGTGATTTATTGATCCGGGTAGGATCATGTTTTCCCAATCTGATAGGTTGTAGCTCGCCATGCTTAACCTCAAATTTTTTTTAAATGTACCGTATTAATTCAAAATCGTTTTTTGTTTGCTCATTTGGTTGAGTAGATTCTAATAAGCCAAAAATAACAATATTATGTTTGCGTCTATTACATTTTATAATTTTTTGGATTAGTTTTTCACTACCTGCAGATGAAGGTTGGTAAGTTTCAGCATCTCTGGAGTTAAGTTGATTTACTTCTGCACAAAGCTTAGTTTTTTCAGATTCTACGGAATTAATACGAGAGTTTATGATTTTAAGTTGATCGGTAACATGATTTAGAACATTTAATCTAAATTTCTCAAAATTTTAGAATAATAATTTATTAAGTAATAGTTTAGTCTTAGGTATTGCAGGAGAATCAATATTATCGACAGAATCATCATGCGGTAGGCAGGTTTCACGCATCCAAGTATCAGTGCTATTATCACTGCTGGCTTCATCTATGCAATGTATAAATTATTTGGACATGTAGTTTAAAATGGTGTTTTTTGCCCACTCGCCCAAGTGTTTGTGACTCATGTTCTTGCTCACAAACACTTGGGTGGGCGGGCGGGAACAAAGTATAACTTATGCGGACATATGGTTTGAATTTGTTTTCCCCGCTTACCCGTCCGAGTGTTTGAGATCCAATTTCTTGCTTACAAACGCTTGGGTGGATAGCGGAAACATAACATAAATTATGAAGACATGTGGCTTGGATTAGTGTTCCCCGCCCACCCACCCGAGTGTTTGTGAACTAATTTTTGGCTCACCAACACTTGGGTGGGTGTGCGGAAACAAAATGTAAATTATACAGACATGAGTTTTAGATTGTTGATCCCCGCCCACCCGCCCACCCGCTCAAGTGTGTGTAGTTTAACTTTTTGCTAACAAACACTTGAGTGGGTGTGCAGAAACAAAGTATAAATTATGCGGACATGTGGTTTGGATTAGTGTTTCCCGCCCACCCGCTTGATCTACTTTTTTGCTCACAAACATTTGGGTGGGTAGGCGGATTTGAATTTTAAAATATGTTACTTTTAACATGTCATTATTAAATTTTGACAGTTCATTTATTTGACAGATTACAAAAATTTGTCAAAATTTGAGTAATTCGATTACAGTTTAGAATAATTGTCTACAGATGTGTGTTGACAGATGATTGCTGTCAAATGTCAAAATACTGACAAATTAAAATTAAAACTACTGACGCGTAGTTGATGATCTGAGTGCCTAGCCCGCCCACCCAACTCTTTGTGTTCTAACAGTTGACAGTTGGCATTTATTAAACTAATAGTTGACGTATCTTAGATATCAAAAATTGACAGTTGACATTTGTCAAATTGATAATTGACAATTTATATACAAGAATTGTTAAGAAAAAGTTGACAGTTTATTTATGTTATTTGACATTTATTAAAATGACAGTTGACAATTATAATTATAGTTTTGTTAAAAAGAAAGTTGACAGGTCATATGTCAAATATTAAAGTTTTTATAGATACCAACTGTCAAATTATGATAAAAATGTCAAATACTTAAACTTTTATTGATACTAACTGTCAAATCATAACAAAATGTCAAATAATAAGATTTTTATTGGCAACAAAAAATATTTTAGTTGTTTCTAACAGTCAAAAATATTAAATTAAGATTTTTTTTATAGTTACCAACAGTGAAATTGTAAAATAACCTCAGATTTTAAGGTTTTCTTAAATACTTAGTTTCTAATTGATACTAACTATTAAATTATGATAAAGTTATTATATTAAGTTAAATGTTATTATTTTTATTGATACCTGTCGATTATGACAAAATGTCAATTATTAAGGTTTTTCTAAATATCAAATTATGTTAAAAATGTCAAACACTAATTTTATTGATACTAACTGTCAAACTATAACAAAATGTCAAATAATTAATTTTTATTTTTATTATAGTTTTTCCCAACTATTATAAATATTAAATAATTTTTTTTTTATGGTTACCAACTGTCAAATTGTGAAATAATCTTAGATTTTAAAGTTTTTTTTAAATACTAACAATTTTTCATTGATATCAACCGTCAAATCACGACAAAGTTTTAGATATTATTTTTTTCATTAAAACCAACTGTCAAATGTTAATATTTTCATTGATATCAACTGTCAAATCTTTAGAAAATTTTAATTTTTATTGTTTTCATTGATACAAACTGTCATTTATAACAAATATCAATAATTAATGTTTTAATTGCTACCAACTGTCAAATTATAAGAAAGTGTCAAATATTAAAATTTTTATTGATACTAACTGTCAAGTCTTAACAAAGTTTTTATTGACAACAAAAAGTGTCAAATTATAACAAAATGTCAAATATTTTAATTTTTATTGATACCAACCGACAAGTCGTAGTAAAATATTAAATAATAAAGTTTTCATTGATACAAGTAATATTATAACTGTCAAAAATGTTAAATTATGATTTCTTCATAACTGTCAAATTGTAAAATAATGTCACATTTTAAGTTTTTCTTTAATACTAAAAAATGTTCATTGATGCCAACTATGAAACCATAACGTCAAATATTAATTTGTCAAGTTAAACCAAAATGTCAATTATTAAAATTTTTATCAATACCAACTGTCAAATTTTAACAAAACGTCAATTATTAATATTTCCATTAATACCAACTGTCAAATCATGACAAAATCTCAAAATATTACTTAGTTTTGAATATTCTCACAGACGTAGAAAACAATATTTTCATAATTTCAAATTATTAGTTAAAAAAGAATTTGACAGTTACATATTTTGATATCTGCGCATGATATGTGAAACTGTTTTGCACAACCTTTAACACACTTAATTGCTTTTGATCGAATTGAATTGAACTAATATTTTTTAAACAAACCCCGCAAGATTAGACCATTTTTGCACAATAAATATAAAAACACGCAGTAATATTATAAACAAACAAATAAAATAAACTATCAAAATATGATATTAAAGGATAGGTATAAGGAAAAACTTTTCACATTACACAGTCTGTTGTGATGACTTAAGACAGAAAGGAAGACCACAAAAAGGTAAAAAGTTATTGATAACAAAAAATTAATAATAAGCAAGTTAAATATAATACAATTTATTAACAAATTAAAATGTATGATTAAATAATTAATTATATAGTAAGTATTGTAAATACTGTAATATTTATATTATTTATTTCTTTTAACACATTCTATTGTTTATATATTATTTATTTTTTGTTCAAAATAAAAATAAATAAAATTGAATATTGACAACAACACATTTGACAAATTTGATTGACTTCCGCAATAATTAAACCACTTAAAACTGCAACTAATGAGGAGTTCATGCTTATGCGTTCAGTTTACGTTTATTATTTACTTTAAATATAATTGGACGTTGTCAAAACATATTGTAAAAATATTCCAGCAATTCAGAAAAACTGGTAGTGTGCAGAAAGGGAAATCGTCAGGCAGACCATCTGTATCACAAGAGGTTGTTGAAGAAGTGCGCCAACGTCTAGAAATAATCTCACAAAAATCAGTCCAACTATTACTCGTATCTTTGCAAGCTGAAATTCTTAAAAGCATTGCTTATAAGATTGATAGAAAGAGATTAAACTTGCATCTCTATAAAATTGCATAAATTATTGTTAGTAGTTTTTGGACAATTTAAATGATGACCGCTCACTCGACTTGACAATTTTTAGTGGTGAAGTTTGGTTTCATCTCTCGGGTTATATAATTAATATTAATTTCCAAAACTATAGGTGTTGGCACACGAAAAATCTTCATGTTTTAATTGAAGCGCCGTTATATCCTCAGAAAGTTGAAGTTAGCCATCTACTATATCTCGCCGAAGAATATTTGGTCCTGTATTCTTCAACGATACAATAAATGGTGAACGATATTGGCAACAACTGATTGAACTTTTTTAAACTAGTTAGATGACAAAGAATTGCAGCATAAATATTTCTAGCAAGACGGAGCAACATCTCACTCAGCAAGAGCAACAATGGACCATCTTCGGCAGTTTTATAGTAAAAGATTAATTAGTCAAAGGTTATATATAACCTTTACATTTTCTAGATCCAAGCTCGCTAGACTACTCAATTTTTAACTACCTAAAAGACAATGTATTCCAACAAAGGCAGCATACATTGAAGAATTGAGGGCAGCAATTTTAAACGCATGCCAAACCATAACGCCTAAAACGTTTTAACAATTAAAGAAAGCTTTCCACAGGTGTTTATTGGCTAATGGTGAACATTTTCAACATTTGATATAATTATGTTTTTTTGTTTTGTTATTTTTTTTTTAATTATTAAAACTGCTTAAAGAGTATGGGCTCATTTGCTTTGATTATCTTTTATTGTTTTATTTTCAAATTCAATAATTTAGTAGCACCAAACTATTATTTTGTTTGCAACTGTCAATTATATGTAAACATATGAAAAAAATATTTTTATTATTGAATCCTAAGACAGGCAGTTTTATTTACGCACATCAAACTTAAATTCACCATTTCACTAGAGTGGCACAAACGTACATTCGATGGTTATATAATCCCAAACTTTTATAATGACTCTGTATAAAGTAAAATAATGGTAGGTGACAAAGATGGAACGGAGAAATGCGGTATATTTTATATTTTATGTGATTTAAATTTTTGTAAATTCTTTAAATCTCTAACTTGTGTCAAATTTTAAGTCATATTTAAGACCATACCGACCGCTACCTTGATTTGTATTTTAACAAAAACGGAAACTTTGGCGTCATTGCTGCTTTTTTTTTAATAATTTGATAATCAGTTTATTTTTTTACCGGTACATTCAGAAAGGATCAAATTGTGATATGTCAGAGTATCAGTCAGGTTCAGCCAAAACTGCAGTGTGACAAAATGAATTGTGGTATAAAAACATATTAATTGATTTATTTAATCTCTTACTTGTATTGTAATTGTTGGGTAAATGATATTTTGGTATGTATGGTACAAAAAAGCAGTTTTTTAATTTTGCAATATATTATACACAAAACCATTTACTTTAAAGCTAAATCCAACAAATATACAAACTAGCTGCTTTCATTCAATGATAAATTTTAAAAAATACTGGCAATCCGGAAGCATTTATTAAAACTTTATTAAACAAAAATTGTTTCAATTGTATTTTCAAAAGTAATAAATACTACTACAAAATTTTATATGTTACTTAGTTGATAAGTTATTTAATAATATGCAAGCAAGTGATTTGCTGTAATTGTCCAAAAATATAAGTGAAGCCAGTCTCATGGCATATAACAATGTCATAAAAAACAAAAACAAAATGTAAAAAAAATATTGTGAGGATGTTTAAAACAGTTCTACATGCTACTGCTATGACTTTATTTTGCATATTTTTGTTTTGAAATTACTATTGGGTTATATTTGAGCCAAACTTTAAAAAATACTGTAGGTTTAAAATATATTTGTTATATAATTGACATGCATGTTGTCCAAATATTTATAAAAACGATTGCATGCATGACTGGTTTAACCTCATTCTATGTTGTTGAACATTTGTGCAGGTAGAATTCAGTGCAATTGTTGTTGGTTCAAGCATTGTAAAATTGGTAATTTTGTAAGAGTTAACGCTAATATGGCCGAATTAGTAGAATTACATGTTTTTTTTTTAATAGTTTTAGTCAATTTTTTCAACAATAATCGACATTTTAATGTATTGGAACATATGTTTCCCAGTAGTATTTTATACTGAGTTCATTTTATCACAGTAGTTTTTATTAGTCTGTTTAAATTTTCAGCAAACGATATTGTCGTCAAAAAGAGCTAAAGTATTTAGCTTTCAAAATTGAGTCAATTGAAGATCGGTATGAAGATAGTGAATCTGAATATGTCAAATCTGAACAATGTTTAAGCAGCAATTCTAATTTTGATCTTGAAAAGAAAAAGAGACTATTACATTTTCAACTGGAAGCCGATTCGATTAAGCAAAATGCTATTGATACAAATTTTGAAGATAAAAATAATGACTCAACTATTATTTCTACAGGTCCTCTTTTAAATTCAAAGCAAAAACATATTTTTGTTCAATGGAAAGACGTGGACGAGCAATTTCAACCTCGCATGAAAATACCAAATAACAAAACTTGCACAATTTTAGTTGATTTGAATAAATGGTCTTCAGAGCTGAATATATTCTTAAAATTATTTCCAAATTGCTTGTTCAAGTATATCGCTCAGTGTACAAACCAGCGCTTAAAAATTCTTGAACAAGCTACAAAAAGAAAGCAAAAGTTCACAGATTTCCATAAAATAATGATAGTTACAGATTGTTTTTTTATTATAGCTTACAATATGTTACCTGCAATCCATCACTACTGGTCATCTAATAAATCATTGGAAAATGAAACCATAAAGCCAACTATATCTAGAGATAGGTTTTAACTTCTATCTAGGAAACTTTACTTTAATGCGCCAAAAAAACCAAACGGCTATAGCAAACTTTATTACATTAAAGATGTTGTGTCTTGTCTTAAAAAGATGTATCTCCAGGCAAGATCAGAAAGTACGCACCAATCAATTGAGGAATCTATGGCAAAATTCAAAGAAAGATATTCCTTAAAATAATACATACCACTGAAACCCATCAAAAAAGGAGTCAAAATTTGAGAACGTTGCGACGCATTATCCGGCTATGTTTATGACTTCAACATATACTCGAAAAAAAAACAAATATTGTCAAAGAGGCCTTAAGTAAAAGAGTCGTAAAAAAATTGACTGACACAGTGAGTGATTCTGAAGTGTCTTTTTGCTTTGACCAATTTTTTACTTTGGTAAATTTGATAGATACACTACCATTTCCAGCAGTCGGGACATGCATTTCAATAATAATAGTACTATAAGATTCTTCTGGATGGATATCTAAAAGGTAATGGTTCTCAGCAACTTCCATAAAAATACAACTGTTTAAATTAATTGAAAAGGAAAAGGTGTATCACAAGTGAAAATATTGAGACCAGAAGCAATACAGTATTATAATTCTCACATTTGATAAAAAAATTATTGAAGTGGTGGAACAAAGTTTTTTACACAATTTTTCTTGACAACTGCTGTCAATGCTTAGATTATCTACAAGGAGCTTTGTAATAAAACTAATATGCTTTTTATCAATTTTATGGTAAACCTAGCAGAAGCGCTAATATCGACAGATTGCAAAAATGCAGCAGTAATTAAAAAAACGCTTATATGGTAGATTAAATACTTCTGCACAAAACCTAATAAATGTTGAAGATCACTTACCTATAGTGATGAAAACTAGAAGAAGATGCCGTAGTTGCGCTAAAAAGAAAAGGGAAGAAAGAACCACAACAATGTGTTCTGGTTGCGATATTCTATTATGTAATGGGTGTTTTTTATTCTACTATACATAAATTTACATTTATACTTATCAGAATAAATTGTTTTCTTTATTTTTATAATTAATAATTCATAGAACATTTGGGTATTATTCATTCTATTATACTACTGGGACATATAAATCCTCTAAATTTTTACGAGTTATAAATCCTAGACAATATTTTTGTTAAAAATGTGCCTAAAATTATTCTGATCAAATAAATTACTTTCAGTATTAACTCTCTTATCTTATTATCCATAAAAAATAAAATAATTTAAAAAAACTAAAAAGTCGAATTTTTAAGCACAAATTTTACAGGGACATGTCCTTTTAGTAACAAAAAGATTAAATGAAATAAAGCTTGCAATCCACCTATACACCAGCTAGTCCGCAGGTGCAAAAGCATCATCACAGCGTTGAGTGCCTTTCTGGATATTGAAGAAACATTTGACAATACTACTTTTAAATCTATTGCAAAAGCAATAAAAAACCAACAATTAAAAAAATCTTTTTGTCCAACTTGGGTCAACTCTATGCTCAAGAACCGGACTATAACCATAACATTATAGAAAAAGACTGTAGAAGCTAAAGTTGGTGAGTACTCATAGGAAGATTTTTTGTTTAGATTGCGCCAATGATCTCATTATCCTTGTACACAAAAAGTGTAGGGCAACTGTATCAAACTAAATAAATATCAAAGAACTAGAAGATAAAAGAAGTTCTCATGGCAAATTAGCTTAGCTTGCCAAAAAAGGAGCAAACGGGACGTTTACTGGGCCCAAACCTGCTCTAGCAAATTTTTCAAATAAATAGTTTAGAAAGCATTAAAATACCTGCAGTATGGCCAGTAGGTGTAAAGGTAAACCGTTTTTTCCATAACATTAAGTTATTACAAATAACATAAAAAAATTGATTTCTAAAATAAATCATATATTAATATGTTTGTGTTTTTTCAATTTACTAAAAGCATTTCATTGTATAAAACATGACATATTTTTTACAACATAAAAAATTTACCGTTAAATTATGCAAAAAGTTATTTATTACACAAAGAGTATCCTACATGTACATACCTGTGTATCTCAAAGATTAATTTTGCATCCAATACTTTTTTTGCTGTACATAAATGATTTGCTCACCTTTATTCCAAGAAAACACACAGTTAGACTTATTAAAAGAAATAATTGAAATCGAAAGAATATATAAAGAACTAGAGCATTGCAAATAAGCGTAATTTTGAAGGTAAAAACACTGCAAAACTTTTAATTACATTTGATAGTATGGTAACTTGACGTAATCATCTAAACTGCTTATAAACTAAATTATTAAATGTATCTATTTAATAAAAAAATTGCGACAAAGTACAACAGAGAGAACATGTATAATTAACAGCGCGAACAATGTTAAGCAACGGCCCGGTTACGACTTAGATGGGTGACCAACAAGTGATGTTGTGAGCGTTGTTTTCTTTCCAAATAGATTTGTTATTTTATATAGACATCCAAACCAACACATGTTTTCTCTGAGGCTTGGTGTACCCGACAAATTGACTTCTTACCTCAAAAGAGAACGGCGTGACTAGGTATGTATATGTATGCACTACCAAACATTATTATTTTGCTCAGTTAGTAGTTAGGCTTGGTGAACCCTGGTCAAATTTCATAAAGTTTACGTAGGAAGTTTAAATTCACATTTTCGCCATCTTGAATTTTTAGAAATTGGTTAAATAAATAATTATAAACAACTTTTAAACTAAGATGAACTAGTTTGAACCGTTATTTAAAAAGTGAGAAATACACTGAGAGACATTGAGAAATGATTACCAGACAGAATGTATAACACTATTAAAAAAATTGAATCTTAAAAACATGAGTTTAAAAACTGAAAAAATCCATCATTTTAAAATAGACGACTTCAAATCTATATATTTAATAAAATCTTAACAGAAATTAAAACAACTGTAACAAATTTAAAACAGTCATAATTCCACTTTATAATATTTATTTTAAATTTATCGTTTAGATATGTGTGTCGGTAGAACAATCGGTCCCATTATAAAGTTAATAAAACGTTTAGTGTGCTCTAAGTTTGATTGCACATGGGTGGTTATCTATTAATCATTTCACTCAATTTAAAAAAAAAACTTACCAAGTGATTAAGATAAATCAATTAATTTACTAAAAGTGACAAGAAATTAATTGCTCCTGTTGTCTATTTTTAAACATAAATAAATAAGAATAAAAGTTACTTCTAATTAATTTCGAAAAAAAAAATTGATGCGCTGGTGTGTGATTTAAAAATTATGTTATATACAGACTTATTTATTTGCAAATTTTATAATGTACAATTAGCTCTATTCTGTATGCATATTGCTAGCTAACAATATTGTTATCGAGAAAGGTTGCTAAGCAATGTTGTGTATTTATTACGTTTTTTTACTAAATTGATAAGCAACCTTGCTTGATAACAATATTGTTAGCTAGCAATATGCATACAAAATAGGGCTAAACTATCAAACAAAAAAAAACTATTTAGAGTCTATTTTAAAATTGTATAAATTAAAAAGATTTATACTTTAATATGCTTTATTTTATTTTTATTTTAAACTAGTTTTGTCTTTTAAGGCATCATCAGTATAAGTGTATAATATTATATAAAAAATATTTTTTACATTAGGTCAATCATTAATGTCAAAAATATTTTTGACATTAATGATTGAATTAATGTCAAAAATATTTTTGACATTAATGATTGACCTAATGTAAAAAATATTTTTTATATATTATTATACACTTATACTGATGATGCCTTAAAAGACGAAACTAGTTTAAAATAAAAAAAAAAATTTTTATATATTATTATACATTTATACTGATGATGCCTTAAAAGGCAAAATTAGTCTAAAATAAAAATAAAATAAAGCATATTAAAGTATAAAAAAATCTTCTCTTATATGCAAAAGTAATTTACAACTATATTTAGAGTCTGTATATGTCTAATAAGTAAAGAATAGACTACAACTAAGTTTTAATAGTTGGAAAAAACAATTTCATATAAAAGTTTCTAGATTTGATAAATAATACACCGCAAATATAATTTGATTTATTTGTACATGTAAATCAAACATATTTAATATTTTTATTAAAAATTAAGTTATTTTATGGTTGGCTGCACAAATAAAAAAATTATAAAAAGTAACTTTTTTCTCAAATCATAAAATAACTTGTTTTTGGTAAGCACTCTACATGTTAACAAACCAACCTGTATAAATAAAACTGTTTTTACTATGTTTTAATTTAACAAATAAAAAAACTTTTATTTGTTTATATTTTTTTTACTACTGCTTGACCATCTTTATTTTCTTTATTTAAAAACAAATGTTGTTTTTTTTTAATTACCTTTTTGAAATATAAAAAGCTTAAAAAAATAACTTTAATATTGCCAATCGTAATTTTTAAACAAGAAAAAACATTTGCATACAAAACGTATGTTTTTAACTCAAAAACATTTTTTTTTCTTTTATTTAAAACTTATCCATAAACACCTTGTATACAGATTTGCAGTTATTTTTACGCAATTTATGTTTTTATAAAAACATTTAAAAAACAACAATAATATAAGAAACCGTGCAAGCAGTTTTTGAATACTGCGCAATTACTTGCAAAATTTGTATTTTATGAACTATGTCTGATATAACTATTCTTTCCGGATTATTTGAAATATTATACATCTTTGTGGTTTTTATTTGCCATAATATGTTTACCTTAATTTATCATTTCATCACTTCTAAGGATCGAAACCAATTCTCAGCAATGCTGCTTTCCAGATTGAGAATATCAGATCCATTACCTTGTTGTTTGTTTCACGCATTCTAGAACAGTAAAAAATCTACGAAAACTGTTAATTATTCATACTAAACAAAACTAATAAATCAACTTTTTAATAGTACATATTAACATACGGGCACTACGATCAAATCCTTCTGCAAATTAAATTATATGTTATTATACATTATATATGTACATTACGTATATCGTAACAAAGTTGAAGTTCTGTAAAATTAAAATTTAAAATGTTTTGCAAAGAAACCAGTAGCGTGCAAAAGAACAATAATTGTTATTCTGAAAATAAAATATTATTTTGTTTTTTTGCACTCCACTGATTTATTTACAAAACAAATTTTTGGAAATGTTTACAAAACTTTATCGTTATTACTATATTCATAACGCATATAATGTATACAATGTTAAAACTAATTTTAGTTGGTAATTATAATAAATATAAAAAATCACTTTCAATCTAGATAACACGGATATAAAGCTTACAAATAAAAATCTTATTGCACTACGTAAATATTTTGTGATGCTTTACGATTGTAAAGATAGTTTTTCATAAAAAAATTTTGTTTTTTTTAATATTTAATTTTTTTTGAAATTATAGTACCGCAAAAACCACTGCATATACAGAGTTTAACTGAGATAATAAAGCGTCAGCAATACGTGTAATAATGTTAACTTATAATTTATGTTGTCCGAAACATTTTAATAGTTACTTTACAATGTTAATGCATGCAATGCATGTTTTAAATGTTGATAAAACTAAAATAATAAAACATAAAATGTTTTTAATACTTGTTTTGTATTACCAAGTCACACACAAAATGGCCGCTGAAATATAATTTGCATCACTTCATAAACGCAAGTCGGGTATCTAGTATACCAATAAGTATAATATATTAATTTTTATTTAGTGATTTGTTTCATTATAATGTTTATAAGCACAAAATAATTTCAAATTTGTTTTTTGCTTTTTTGCACACTGACAAGGTTTGTAGAACCAAAACAATTGTCTTTGCTTGACTTTGGGAGGGTGCGATCGTTAGATTAAGTTTGAATAAAGTATTAATTTATTTTATAATTTATTAACGTTTCAAAATCGTTTAAAATAAATACCAGTTGCATAAATGATGCCAATTAATAAACGCACACATTGAATAAGTTTTCACTAGATGAAATCACATTCATTTGTCTCATTATTTAATTAATTGTTTATTTAATTAAATTTTAGTATATGTAATAAAAACAGTTAACCTTAATAACATAAGTATGTATTGTTTTTGAAATATTGGTAAGTTTATACTTAATTTTATATTTTAATAGTATTTATTTTTTATTCAATGTTTTTCTTGTAATATTATTAGTAACAACCGCATTAGAATATTGATCAAATATTTTTAATCTAAGATTAGTGTCCACGTAACCATACTTACATTTTTTATGAGAGTTTGGGTAGACCAGATATTATGCTTCGTCAGTATCTACAACGCCTTTATATATTTTTGTTTGCAAATACATATTTAAAAAACACTTGCGTAAGCCCTAAATATTGTTTTTTAAACTACAAAATGCATCACCAGTAGTAGTAGTAAACAAATTTATTTCATTTACACACATACAAAGTTTTTTTTTTAAAGAAAATAAACATATATAAAAGTAAGATAGAAATGAGTATGAATATGAATATAAAAAAGACTATCGACCAAAGTCTTTCTGCCCATGAATATGATTATAGTAGTAAGAAAGATAAAATATAGAAGTTTGGTAAATTACAAAAAAAAATGCATCACAATTATTCAGCAATACTTGATTTATTCATTAAATAACAAAACGTAGCGTTTATCAAAAAAAAAAAATAACATAATTGATGTACTTCAGACAGAGATGACCTCTATAACATATACTTTGATAACCTAAGATACTATATTTTATAATAATATTACCGTGTGTTTACTAACAAATGTTTAAATTGATCATTTGCATATTAACTATGTTAATATTTATATTACATTTACATATACACTAAATTTTTTTTCTCCACTATTCAGTAATTACCTTATGATATATTTTGTTCTCAAATTAAATTTTAATCTGCACACAAATAATATGTCATGAAACAGAACTATAGTCAAGGCAATATACTTTTGATTTCTTATTTATAAAAATCTTAAAATTTATACTAAACTAATAAGATTATATGCTTTTGTATACAATTTGACATCAATTATTCTTGTCAACTGTAAGAAGCTTTTTTTTGTATCACTAAAAATATTTCTAACAGCTTGCTTTATCAGCAAACAAATGTCCCAGAATTAGATAAATGTCAACTAAAACTATATAACAAATCTCACAAATTCACTTAAATATAAAACCCTACCATTGATCTTTTGATTCTACATTCTTACTACTCAAAAAAATTACAAAACAGACTTACAAAATATAATAATGCTATATTAAATGTACATTTACCAACTAAAAATCTACGGTCATTAGTCATTTTGATAAAAGTATAAACATATGTAGCTTGAAAATAAAAATGTATTATATTATTCATTTTATTAAATTAAGATAATTCCTAAATTTATTGAAAAAACAATTAATTACAAAATTGAAGTTTCAGAAGTTTCTAACAAAAAAAAAACAGACATCCATGTTGATAACTAATTAGTAGTAAAAATTTCTTTGATTATCGCGGAACATTAAAGTAGCATCTCATAAGAACTTTAAAATTTGCTTTGTGTAATTTAACAATGGCTTTTGTTGTTGAAATAGATGCTAGTATTACCAATATATTTAAGTTTTGCAAACTGTAGATATTTAAAAAAAAAAAAAAAATATATGTGGTTAATACATCAATAATAAGTAGTAATTTAATTAAATTTTGTTTGATTATTTACTCCAGCTCAAACTACTGGTTGGTAATCATAAATTGAAATGACCCAGCCATCAACAGATCATCCGTCTTTTGACTTGAAAACTTCTAATGCTTGCAAACAAAAGAAACTTAATCTCTTAATAACAAACACTCGGGCAGGTACTTCAGTTCAAACTATTTTGCTGGTAATTATGATCTAGAGTAATTTACCCACCCGTCCAACAATTAACAATCAAAATATCGGGTAACATCCTTACATTAACGATTACAAAGAGAAAAAAAATGTAATTTCTTGTAAACAAAGTTTTGGATAAGTGGTTATTTATTTTAGTTGAAACTATTCAATGGTAATTATAATTTGGAGTGACGCACCCACCCGCAGTCATCAAGAGATTGAATATCTACCCTTTTTGACTAACACTTGCAGAGAAGAGAAACAAATACTTAAGCACTTCAGCTTAAACTACTTAAAGTAATCATAATCATAATCCGCTAAAGCGTTAGTTTTCAAAAGAATGAATATTACCTTCTTTTTCTTAGACAAAGAGAACTATTGCTTACAAAAAAAAAACATTAATTTTCTTGATAACAAACTTTTGGGCAAGTAAGTGGGCATTTTAGTTTAAACTACTTAATAGTACTTATCACATGGAAAAAAAAATTAATTATTAAAGAAATTTTGAGAAAATTGGATATAAAACATCTATACTACGTATTTTTGTTAAAAAAAATACATTCTAGAGGTTACATTGGTCATTTAGGTTCTCAATTATTTAAAATTACTTTTAAACATCCTGTATTAAGTTTTTGACTAACAACAATCATTTTGTAACAACTTTGAGAACTGAAATAAAACAAATTTCTTTGTATTTAAAATACTTCTTAAAACGTGACATGGATATCACTAGCATAACCGGCAACAAACTAGGTTTTTATAAAATGTTGCCAATTTTATGTTTATGTAAAACACCTTCTAATAAAATTTTAAATTTTTGGTTTTTATTTATTGTTTTGCAAATTTAGTGAGCTTTAACGCAATAATAATATACACAGTTTTGTGTAAATAAAATTGCAGTACAAATTCTAAATTAAAAAATTAGAACTGTTTTAAAGCTTATTGTTGGTAACTATTATTTCTAACAAAAGTTCATTTAACATTTTAGTAAATTAAATAACATATTTATTACGCCAGCTTAATTATACAATTGTTATACAAAAAAACATTATTTACTTTTAAACCTTAATTACGTTATCAAAAATAATTCACTCAAAACTTGATTTGCTTATAGATAGTTGAAACCAATTATTATATATGACTATTAGAGTGAGGGTTAAATTTTTTTGTCAAATTTTTGTGAGCGACGGACAGAATTATTTTTTTGTTGTTGTTATTTATTATAATATATTTACATATTTATAGATTATATTTCATTTTGTTTTATCACCATTTGCTGCTCTACACCGTCTCCATATGGATGGCTGCAGCTTCGTATTCAGAGCAAAATTTTATGTTTCAATTCTTCTTATTTGTTATTTATGCTGTTTGTATTATCTATTTTATTCATTACTTTGTTTTGATCTTTTTAATATATAGTGTTCTTTTATTTTTATTTTGAATTCATTATAGCTCTTTATTTTCTTAATACTTTGAGTCAGCGTACGTGAAAAGTCCATTGCCTAGTACTGTTTGTTTTGCTATTTCTGTCCTTGTTGTGTGTATATGTATATTGCTTCTTTTTCTAGTGTTGTGTCCGTGAATTTCTTTTATGTTTGTTTTTGAATTTTTTGTATGTTTGTATTTGATGTTTCTTCTCATATGTTTATTAAATAATTAATTTTTGCTAAAAATAGTGAATAGTAGATACTTAATGCAGTTTCTTTTGTTATGCATTCCCTGGCTCTATATGCAGCTCCTAGTGTTGCTGCGCTTTCTTTTAATATTTCGTTAATATGTGTATCCCAGGTGAGTTTCTTAGTTAATATTATTCCTAAGTATTTTGTCTGTATTGTTTTAGTAATTGGTATGTTATTTATTTCAATTTTTATGTCAATATCTTTTGTGTTTTTTTGTCTTAATACCATATAAGTTGTTTTTTCTTCATTTATTGTTTGTATGTTTTTGTCGTACCATTTAGTTAGAACTTTTGAAATAAGCTTTTTTTTATTATACAAAGTAGTTTTCTACTAGATTTTATGTTTTTATATTGAATGTCATCAACTAGAAGGTTATACAATGCGTAAAAAAAAAGATATGACAAGTAATGTTATAAAATGATTAAAATTAAAAAAAAAAATGCTTAATATTTTGAAAAAATCAACATAAGATGCTTTTTTGCACAAAACTTACAACAATAAGTATTAAAGGAGATGCGTTTAGAATAATAAATTTTTCACTTTTTTTTGTTATTCTGTGACATTTTATAGTACCATCTCTAAGTTTGGTTAATATTTTTCATTTTCATATTAATGTATGTAAGCAAAAATAAGTGATTTGCAACTTAAACACAGAAAAATGCATTTTTTATTAAAAGTAGCAGTAGCCCAAAAAAATCTATGAGGAAACAATGACAGTACATAGAGAAAACAACCCGTTCTATTTTCATATCAAACAGCTGAAACAGATCAACAAAATTGGTTCAAATAGATCAAAACAAAATTCAAAATTTGGTGTTTATTGACCTCACAGTAAAATTTCAGTTATTGCTAGAAAAATAGAAATAACAGGAATAAGTGGTTTAAAAATTCTACATAAAGATTTAGAAATAAGCAAAATGTTGGCACCTTGGATTGCCAAACTGCTCAGTCTGAACAAAAACGTGTAAACAATAAATTTGAGAAGATAATTTCAATACTTTTTGCAACGCTATTTTTTTAATGCCAAAAAAAAATTACAATAACGGAAAGTGTCTACAAAAACACAATTAAAAACTTTATAGCGGTTATACGTAAAAAAAAAAACTAGAGTGCATAAAGCAAAAATGGTTAGAGAAGTGTCAATGAATGCGGTTCGAGGAGTTACAACATCTACTTTACAGTCACGACATCGCTTCATATGTCGATTATCATTGTTCAAAACTTAAAAAACAATTGCTTTTATTAAATGACTTAAAAAACAATGGAAAGTAGTATTTTGCAAATTTACTATACAAAATTTAGTAAATGTTTTAAACGTTAATTACAAGAAAAAATGATATATGAAAAAAATGTTTTTGAAATACGTTTGTGTTTTTTAGTTGTTAATAATACTTTATTAAACTGTGTGAGTTTTTTAATAACTACAAAATTTTTTTTGTAAAACTAAATAAAAAGCATGTTACATATAGAAAAATGCAAAGTTTAGTATTAGAAATAAAAACAATTTTATAATAATAATAATAATAATAATAATTTATTGCCCAACAGGTAAAACCTTATTACAGAACAACATATTAAAAACTACAGTAAATACAAGTACATAAAATTACAAATAAATAATTAAAAGTTAAAAAAAACATACGTTTTAATAGAAAAATTCACAAATACACTTTAAAAAAACACTTGAATTAGCATTAAAAATATCACATTTATTTGAAACACTATTGAACGTTGAGCACATTGAAAAATACGGAGATTTCACCATTGCCGACGTCTTTGCAGGTGGATTATAAAAACAGTTTGTGGTCCAGGAATTAACACGTAGTACTAAAAAATTTAAATTATATAGCAGATCAGGAGAATCAACTGTGTTGTGTATAATTTTATGCAAAAAAGAAAGTATTGAAACCGTTCTTCTTGCTGCCAGTGGAACTACATCAAATTTCTTAAAGAACTCACCATGGTAAAATCCTTGAGGCGGATAATAGTTAAAAGATTTAAACCATAAATACTTCAAAAATTTCCGTTGAACCGTTTCTAGAGAATTAATATCGCAGCTGTTAATTGAGTTCCATATCACTGAGCCATACTCAAGAACGCTCCTGACTAGGGTGTAGTATAACACAATTATTGCTTCAATGTTGTTAAATTCTTTAGTGTTGCGCAAAATAAAGCCTACTAGTTTATGCGCTCTAGATATTACTGACGTTAAATGACCCGAAAAAGTTAGTTTAGCGTCAAATATAATGCCGAAGTCTGTAGTTTGATTAACACGCGCAATAGCCACTCCATCCGATAAATATTGGGCTGCAACTGGATTTAGTTTCTTGGTGTATGTTACAAGTGTGCATTTACTTACATTAAGAAAGAGGCGATTAGTATTACAAAAATTATTTACTAAAGTAATATTGTATTAAAGATTAACACAGTCTTCAACAGATTTAATTGCGGAAAAAAATTTGAGATTGTCAGCAAAAAGTAAATGTTTACAAGTTAAAATATTTGACAGATCGTTAAAAAAAAGTAAAAACAGTAATGGACCTAGGTTACATCCTTGAAGCACGTCTGACGTTGGACAGTATTCAAAAGAGTTACAATTATTGTAAGAAACATATTGACTACGGTTATCTAAATATGATTTAAATAATAGTAAAAGATTGTTACTAAAACCAAATTTATCCAGCTTGTGTAATATGCTTTTTTAAAATCAAAGTATATACAATTATCTTGACCTTTGTTATCCACTATCTTTGATGTAAAATCAACAAAATTGCACAAATTATTAGTTGTAGAGCGTTTTTCTATAAAGCCATGCTGGTTTGATGATAACAAGTGTTTGACTTTAGGATAAATGATAGAATACAAAATCATTTCAAAAACTTTTGTAAAATTAGAAATAATAACAATAGGTCTATAATTGATAATGTCAGCACTAGCGCCAGATTTTAAAACCGGGCAAATTTTTGCTTTTTTCCAAACATCAGGAAAACTATGATGGTTGAGAATAATATTAAAAATTTTGCACAATGGAACGCAAAAGATACCAGCACAGCTTTTAATAATGAAGCTGGGTATGCTATCATGTTCGCTCGTTATTGAATTCTTCAACTTTTTGAGTGATGTCAAAACATCAGATTTGCTTAAGTTAGACACATCTATAATAGGAAAGTTATTGCAAGTGGAATGAACCGGATTAAACAAAGTAAATGGTTGAGTATAAGTTCTCTTAAAATAATTAGCAAAAGCGTTTACAATATCAAGCTCAAGTCAAAGCTGTAACCATTTGAGTTTGATTGTTCTTTGAGCGGACAAACAACCAAAACTGTTTAGGATTAGATTTAATATTATATGCTGTTAACAAAATATAATTATTGTATTCAACTGATATTTCTTTCTTTAGTAAAGATTTAGTTTCTTTAAAGTTGTTATATAATTCAGTAGATTGAACACGCTTATAAACAGAGTGTAATGCCTTTTTTTTTTCAAAGTATTAATAATATTTTTAGTGAACCAAATAGGATATCTCTTAGAAATAGGTTTGCAAAGAGAAATATGTTTATCAAAATAACTAAAAATTAAAGAATAAAAATGAGAAAGTGCTATGTCAGGATCAGTAAAATTATTAAACTCAGAACAGTCATGGTGCATAAATCTTCATAAAAAAGAGGAAAGTTAGCTTTTCTAAAACTGTAGGTTTTGGTTAAACTAGTTTAAAAAGGAAAGTTATTAATCGGAGACGATGAAAAATTTATCAAAATATCTAAAGTAAAATGTAATTTATCTTCTTTAATAGATTAGGATCTCGAATAACTTTACAAGAACAATTAGAAAACACCAAATCTAAAAATCTATTATTGGAATTCACTGTAACATTATACTGCTCTACATTAAGCATATTATAAAAATTTGACATAATTGAAAAAATATTGCTGGAATTATTATTAATATCTTGTTTAAAACTAGGCAGATTAAAATCATCCATAATTAAATAATTATCAGCATCAACGCTAAGTTGCTCAATATCGTCTAAACTGCATGTAAGTTTTTGATTAGTGGGAGTAGATGGTATATAGATTAAAGTAATAACAAAACTTTTTAGTTTGAAAGAACAGTTACATGTTAAAATGTCAACGTCATAAAATTTTGAAGTTATATGCGATACTTCAAGCAAATTAATCTTAAAGGCATTCTTAAAAGCTAAGAGAACACCACCTCCACGTGTTTGCTTGGTGGCCTCAAAATTTCGGTCATTTCTAAAGACTGAGTATTCCGTTTGTGAAAACAATTCTGATGTTAAAATATATAATGACAGCCATGTATTGGTTAAACCGATAACATCAAATTCTATGTCAACTATGACGGCATTAAATGAGTCAATTTTATTTTTAATACTACGTTCTGGTAATAACAAGAAAAGCTGTCGGGCACTAAAAGTTTAAATCAGATTTTGGCAAATCAATTATGTTACTAACATTTATAATAGGTACATCATCATTTATAGAAGAAGCATTTACGTCACTAGTATTTAGAATAGGTACATTAACATTGATAGACAAAGGCAAAGAAGTTGCATGACTAACGTTTAAGATAGTATCATTAGCACATTCAGTCAAAATTTGCATAATGCTTTATTTTACCGATTCTGTTTAAGTAAAATCCATGTCGCGTATAGTCCTTTCTAAATAAGTTACAATTAAAGTTTAGTACCTTGATTCTATTGTCAATATTATATTTATTTATAAATAATTTAAGTTCTTCGTTAAAACAATACGTATTATAAAAAGACAATGAAGAAATATTATCAAAGCAATAGGGCAAAGTTGATATAATTAAGTTAGTGTTACGTAAGAAATCTATTATCCTGTCTAATAAAACTTTGTCCCGAGTCCACTTAATTTGAGTACCGCAAATAATTAAAAGTGAGTTATTTAATGTCAAATTCTTAACTACAGAACTCCAACTATCGAGTATGTCATGTAGTTTAGCGTTAGGTTTACAAATACATTCAACAGCAAAATTACAATTATAAGATAAAATAGAAGCCAAGTGTTTGCCATGACCGTCAGAGAGTAAAACCAACCGTTTTCTAACAACAGAAGGTTTAGCCGTCAAAGTGTTATTAGGAATTAACTTTGAATTACAATAAGCGTTTGACAAACTTGAATAAGGTGCTAAAGTGTTAGAATTTAAATTATAGGAGAAACTTTTAGTCGTTTGGAACGTCTCCAATTCAGAACTCAAAAACTCAATTTGATTACTTAAATCACTTTATTGAGTGTATAAAGTTTCATTTTGATTAAGCGTCTGTTGAAACAAATTAATAATCATTGTTTTATTATTAACTGCTTAATTATACAACCACCATTGTCAGTCTTTGACAATTAAAATTATATTGTTAAAAAATAGAAGTTGATGATGATTTTGTATCATAAAAGCACAGTTGTGTAGATGCAATTGTGTTTCTTCATCATTTTTGGGTTCCATTTGTCTCAAAAACTGCAATTATGATTTTTGACAAAACAATTAAATTAAATCTAAGTTTTATTTAAAAATTTGCTAAAAACTTACAAAGATCAATATTTTTTTCAACAGAAGGCATTGCGTTACTACTTCTTACATATTTCTATACAAAAAATGTATAATCTCTGACCAAGTGCTAGGCATACTGATAATGGGTACATACCCTAAAACATTAGTGTATGTTGTTTCATACTAGATGAAAAAGCAATTTACATAAAATACACTATTTATTAAATTTTTAGTTAGTAAATTTTGCATTTAGACTTTTATATTTGCTTTAATGTTCAATAGGAAAATACACGTCGCATCCGGTGATCTAGAAGCTTTAGGTTTTGGAGTAAGGCAATCTTATATGGATGCAAATACAAGTTAAATAATACTAATTTAACGTTTGCAGAATTCAAAAATTTGAATCCACATGCTTAAACAGTAGTGATTTTTCCACATTTTTTTTTGTTTGATTAAAGTAAAAATGTTTATTTTGAAAAATTAACAAAAATGTGTATTTAGACAGACAATTATTTGAATAAAAAGTCGTACAAACAGCATAATGCAAATCAAATCAAGTTTCTATTCTAATAATTTGCATACTGTTTTTGAAACGTAAAAAATCATTGATTGCACTCTAATAATAATGTTTTATGGTCATAGCGTTTCAAACAAAGTTTTCTATTTTGATTGGAAAACCCTGTATCAAAATGAAATACAATACAAGTATATAATTAATAAATATAATTTCTTGTAATGTTGTATTGTATAGATTAAAAAAATAATGTATGCATTTAAATAATACATATTCATACAAACTTAATTTTACTTATTTATATATCTATATTCTGAGTGTTAACAGATAAGTGCAACAAGAAGGAAAAAGTTAACTTTTGAGTATTTACTAAAACTTTTTAATTATAAGTTTTGTTTTTCTGGAAAATTAAATTGGTTTTATAAAAGTTAACCTTTGATACACAAATTAAAAAAACATATTTATGTTTTTTTTAATGTTATATTTAGACTAAGTTGCACGTAAATTTTATAATATACTACTTTTTAAACCAAAAACATATTGAGCTCAATAAGTAAAAAAAACCAAGTAAATAAAAGTTTTTGTATTTGATGTTGTATTCTAATTTATATAAGGTAATTTATTAGCAAGTAAATTGCTTAATTTTTTATAAATCATTTAGCTTGTAATGATGTACTGTACTACCTAACAAACATGTTCTGTATGTTTTGTTAAATTTTGTAATCATTAAAACAAACAGCCTAACACTAATTTTGCTTTTCAGCACGTTTATACCATTTTGCATTGACGTTGTATGTATCTTTTCTTTAATGAAAAATGATATAAACGTGCTGAAAAGCAGAATTAGAGATGAAGAACACCAAATATCAACACAAAAAAACACAAATTAACAAATCAAGTAAACAAGCCAACCAAAACTTTTTTACTTTGGTTTCCTATCTAATTCCATGTTACATTATGCGTTGAGTGTGCAAACCTTTTTGACAATACAGCTGTATTGCAATATTTAAAGATACGTCTTTAAGTGTATATAAGAACAAAAAACTTAAAAACAAAAGTTTATTTTATAATTTATATTTATTTAATAAAATAATTAAAAAAATTGCAATTTACTTACTCATCCAGTATAAATAAAAATAAAAATGTTTTTAAATTGTTTTATTTAAGTTTTTGTTAATACTATAATATTAAGGCTGGCCATATTCTTTTATTCTTCACTAATTAGGACACCCAGTATGTTTTTCGGTTTGAAATGAGGTATATTATAAAATTTACGTATAAATAAGTTTAAATATAATATTTAAATATCAAAACTTTTTTTTTGTTACACTTATCCGTAAACGCCCTGTATAACATATACAACAAACAAATGTATGCGCACTATAATCTTTGAGAGTACAATACTTTTGTAATTTATTAATTTTAATCTTTTTTATAAGATATAATTATAAATTAATACTTTTTTTTAATAATTAATACACGGATAATGATTTCTTTTTTAAATATTAACTAACATTTATAATTGTGCTCAAGTTTTTTTAAAATACTAAAAATGATTGTAAATGAAGTTGCAAATATGGTCACTAGGTAGACGTTAATTTGAGTATCAATATAGCGTGTCTGCGTTTTTTAAACTAAAAAATGTAATATCGCAAATTGAACTAGAGTTATTACAAAATTACTTATATCATATAAAACGTTCACTGCCAACGCAATACAACCTGGCCTTAATTGTTAATAATATTCAACACAATCTGAACTTTATTATAGGTGTAAAATTGTACCTAAACATACCCTTTGCAGTCTGAGCTGGTGGTACATACTGTACACGATTCAAAATGAAGCGCGCATAGAGAGGAGAAAGATCAAAGACCCGTTATTTCGTTGAAAACTTTCAGAAGTTGGTTAGAGAGAAGCAATCTAAAGTAGCGGCGAAATCGTTAGTTCGTCCAACCGTGATGCATATTATACCTTTATAATAGTTCGCTTCAAACTATAACTAAATAACAATTAATTTTGAATTTCTTCGTTTCTATTGTTTATATGAATACAGTTGCATGAAGCATATTTTTTAAATCTACTATTTTGACTATTAATAATAAATATACGATGTTATTATACAATTTTATGTTTTATACCATAATTAATTTATTTTAATTAAGTTAAATTATTTGTTATATAAATTAAACTGTTAATACATTAGACTTTTATGGCGTTTGTATTAGTTTATTATTGTTAAAAATGCTGAAATATACAAACGTAATATAAATAATTAGTGAATAGTTGTTCTAGAAAAAATACAAAATTATCTAATTTTATATATGAAATATAAAAACTAGTTTTGTCTAATCATTCATTTAAAGATAGTGAATATTTGTATACAACAAACATCTGCATAATGTACAGCATTATTAGTATAATTATTTAATAAAAGAGCGCAGCAAAGGGTTTATTCGTAACTATAACATAATAATAATTTGTCACCTTATTTTAATTTTGGTTTATACTACTGGTATAATCTATATACCAGCATAGCAACGAGACGGGTGGTTACATAAAGACGTAACCACCTGACACGTATAGCCTAAGCTAGTAGCATCAGCGTCGGGTAAATGAAAAACAAAAATTCGATTGTTGTCACTTTTACAAAACTATTTAAAATTAAATAAATGCTTTCTAAATTGTTGAATGCATAAAAAAATATATATGTTAGCTGCATTCCGGCTTTGCTAGTTTATGACTTGCCCTAACGAGTTTCACCCGTACTGTGAGAGCTTTGCTACCCTAATATCGTAAATACTTTAATATTAAATGCAATTCATTCCTTTCTTCCCATAATTATAGTTGTTTTTATTTATATTTTGTTGAATTGGATTTAAAATTCTTTGTAATTTATACTTGCGTTTTCCCGTTATTCCTTACATATATATTTTTTTATTTATAAAATTTATACCGTGTATTCTTTTTGTTTTGCGCATCAATATGCACGTCTGCTCTCTACAGATTAAATTTTCTTTGTGTATTTGGATTTTCATTTTCATTATTGTTTTTATTCTAGATAAAAAATAATTTTTATATGTTTGTAAATTTTTGTTCTACACTCTATTTGTTTATTTAATGTAATTTTTCTTTTAAATTTTTAGATTATGTTGTTTGCACTCCCGTTTCTATGTGTATCAACCAAGTAAGCAGTTTAATTACTATTAGGTTGATGCATAATTATTCGCAGTTGTTTCTATGCTTTTGTAAAACAAATACCATTCACACAAAAGACGGTTGGTTATTATTTTTGTAAAAAAAATTACCATTTGTCAGGTATTTTTCCTTTGTATAAGCATTTGGTTAGTTGTGTTTGGATTGCTACTTCTATTGACTTCTTTCTTGCTTTCAGCATTTTTGCAGGAATATTTGCTTAGACATTTTCTATTCTTTACTTGTTTCAAACTAATCATATTTTTGGTACATTTTCTGAGCCTGCATTTTAGTTCTTAGGCCTAATATTTAAATTGAAGTTGTTTGATTTTAATGTTTATAGTGTTTTGTAAAAGTTTTCAATAAATTTTTTGATAAAAACAATAATATTTTTGTCGTTTTTTATTTTGGTAATGTTAGGTCTGCTAGTCGACAATTTGGAACTTTTATGTTATCGTTTTTCTTGTGTTTAATATTTATCCAAAGTTGTTTGCTCTAATATCTTACCTGATTTCTTTTTTAATTGTGTTATTCAAATTTCTGTTGTTTCTGTTGTTGAATCAGTACTTTTTTTTATCAGAAGTGTTGTGCTAGCTAATTGATATACGTGTCATTCAAATATTTTATTTGACCCAATCTCTTTTCCAAGTCTTTTTGTTATTCTTCTTTTCTTAGCTTTATTTTTTTGCTTGTAATGCTTTGTTATAACATTTCTCCTTTCTAGCTTAGTATTTATTTAGATTTTGCTCTGGCTAGCTTGTGGTTGCTTCCAATATTAAATTGATTTAGGACTGTGAGATCTTTACCTATTAGCTTGTTTGTTAGAGAAATTATAGTCAATTTTGTTTTTAGTTGTCAAAGGTTTTTTCATGTTTATTTTTTATAGCGGCTTTTAAAGAATGCCTTTTTGCAAAATAAGTTTTTGATTTGTAAAAACTTTAGTAACATTATTCCCTTGTTATTTCTTGTACCAAAACAAAACTTTTTTATGTGTTTAGTATTGGCTTTTAGCTTCTGCATAATTTTGGTTTTTTGAAATTAGAAACAATTTTTAAATGTACATTAATTATGAACCAATTAAATAATTTATTCAAACTCAATGGAATAATCACAGCGACTGTAAACCATGCACAAACAATTACTTAATTTATTTAGTTTATAAACACTGCACACTGATAAGAATTGTAAAACTGAAACATTTGTTTGTATTTTAATTATTTTTTTAATTTTGTTTGTTATAAAAAACAATTTTTTATTTTTTTTTAAATAAAACAGTTCCAAATTCTCTGTTCTTAGCATAGAATTTAAAAATAATGCCATCATTTGATTTTAATGTTTACTTTAGGTTGTGTTATTTACTCTTTAAATAAAATAAAGTAAAAATACGTGTTTTCTATTTGTAACCCAAGAACAATCTTATTCGAAAACTTCTCAATCATGCATCGACATGTTTCTGAGGTTATGTGATGTGAATCTATTGAACAGATAAACTTAGTTTTGTATTACAATTTCCAGGTTGATACTAAACAGTAACGCAACTAAACACTATAACTTCTCAAGGTTTTCAAGAAATTTTTTTGATTCAAATCCACATCTTTCTTTTCTTGAATGATAAGAAAAATAATGTACTGTAAAAAAAATAATTATTATTTTGAAATAATTATTTTGAAATTGAAAGCGTATAGATTAATTTAATCTAAAAAAAAATTACACATTGACGTTTTTGTTTTAAATATATAACCATTCATCATAAAAGTTTTTTTTTTTTTTAAATTGCTTCTAAATAAAATGTTTGTAATAAAAATTGTCTGTTTTTAGTTTATTTAGTCAATTAGACGCTGCTACTTTCAATTTTTACTACTTTATTTAAAGTCTATGCATTTATTAAACTTTTAATTAAAACAACTTTTTTTTTCTTGATTAAATTCAAAACTACAATAATAAGTTTAATCTGCAAAACTATGATTTGAGACTAAGTACAAAATTATATTTTTTGTTTTCTTATTATTTTTATTTGTAGTTGTGTAATTGATGTGAGTAAAATTATTACAAAAAATTAAAATTACAAAACTTTTATTAGATAATTATTGGAATTGTAATTTGTATAATTTCACTCTCGCCCCAGTGGATTAAAATTAGTACATTAGATATTGAGGTTGGTATATAAAATGCCATGTCTTTTAATAAAAGTTGTTTATGTAAGCTTAAAATTAACAAGGTAATAAAAAAGTTATAGCAAAATAAGTTTGCTGTAACTTTTGCATAAACACAATTTGTGAATATAATTTAATTTTCGAAACAAAAGTGACGACTCAACATTCTGAAACTGTAAATCTTCTAGGATTGAATTGTTTTACATGCTGTGACTATTTCAAAGAGTTGTTATATGTACCTTGCAAGATATTGAAGATTGTTTTACATTATGTTAATGTTCTCGTCATTAAAGAAAGAGGTAAGTGTGGAACCAAAAAATATATCTTTGCAAGAACCTTAATAATATATACAAAACTAATTTATTTGTAAGCGTATTTTTGTGTAATATTTTAAGTAAAACAAAAAAATTAAAAATGTTATTAATTAATAACTATCAAAACTAATTGCAACAAAATCTTACAAAAACTGCATCTTAAAAACAATTTACCAAATTTAATTTTATTCACTATAAAGTATGCACAACATGTTCAACAAAATCAATATAAATAAATAATAATAGCTGCTAACGTACGAACGAGATACAACGTTATTCGTATTTATAAAGGGTGATGAAAAATGTAGAACACAGAAATTAAAAAAAAACAACTATTATAGCAGGTATCATATCATGACGTGCTGTTTTTATAACGACATACTATTTTTAAATATAAAATAACATATCTTTATTTTATAGTTATAGCAAAATTGATACAAAATTCACAAAATTATATATAAAAAAATAAACTTATATTAAAATAATGTTCTTGTAATTTGCACTTACTAAATAACTGGTCAACTAGTAAAGCTGATATTTATCCAGAAGTAGTTTTTTGATTAATTTGTCGAAATATTTTTCCCATTTAGAAAAGAATTCAAATACTTTGGTTCCATTTAGTTTAGTCCTGAAAATAAATAAAAAATACAATATTAGATATACGTTATTTAACATAAACATACTAACAATAAAAACAGATAAATAGAAGATGTGGTTTTACAGTTGCGTTGAGTTTGAACTGTTGCTAACTGCATAAAATATGCTTAACAACAATTCAATTATTTAAATCGCAAAGCTTTTTAGATGATGCCACAATAAAGTTATATGCTGGAAAAGATTACAATTAAATTGGAAAGTACATATAAAAATAATGCTAAAAGCAGTTTCATTATTTTTCTAAATTTTTTTTTTTTTTTTAAATACTTATTATACTATATACTATATTCACTATATTCAGATAATTCTCTGTAATCATTAAAAACATAAATTTTTTTTTTAAATTTAAATATACAATTTAATTAGTCAACAGTTTTAATTATATATATTACACTTAAAATATTAAAAGAATATAGGGTAATAAAGAAGTCAATAATCCACATAAAAGTATGTTACATATTTATATTTGATGTATTGTATTGATGATACCAAATACTACGATAAATTACTTATAAATAATAGATTAGTTACAATTACAAAGTAATTGTTTTATAACTATAATTACATTTTTCAAATTACTATTTATTTATTTTATGATTTTACAAGAAAAAATCTTGTTCTTTTATGTATATGAGTAAGCTTTTCTAGAAAATAACATCTATAAACTAATAAAAAAAATTAAATATTTTTTTATTCTACACCAAAATAAAAATTTTAAAATTTTGTACCGTTTAGTCAATTTTTATCTCAAAAATACAATGTAAATTTTTTTTTTAATTTTGAATCTAAAACAATACATTGTATCAATCCAAAGATAGTTAAACTTGTCCGAAATATTTACTACTAACTGTTCTTAAGTTATGAATGTTGCCAAAAACATTATTTAGTATTTTTGACCTACAGCTATATTGATAAAAATTACATTTTTGATTAATTCTGGTACCTAAAATTATTTCAACAAAAAATAGGGTTCTTTAAAAATTTATGAAAAGGGTTGTAAAAAAAATTCAAAAATTTGATTACACAGTTCTCTACTTAAAATTCTTGAGCACAAATTTTTTTTCAAAGTTTTGCGAACCGTTACTAGTTAATTTTTACAGATATAAAAAAAATATGAAAGAAAAATACACATTTGTAGTTAAAAGATAGATTTTAATTTATTTAAAACTAAGCATAAATTTTTCTGTTAACCAGTGGCAAACAAAGATGCCTCGACATATTTTTTTACGTTCTGAAGACTTTCAATAAACAAGTAATCATTTTTTACGTAAAATAAAAATTAAGGGTAGATGGTTGAGCCATATTTACCTTTTATTTAAAAACATAATTTTTAACGTTAATTAAAACATGTTAGTAAAATTTGTTGTCTTATTAAAAGTAAAATATAAAAAAAAAATATTTAGGTTTACTCTGTATTATACCTTTTTAAGACCAAAAGTACTCTAGTTACTGCAAATTTACATTTTTTTTAACATTGTGCTTAGTCTTAAATTTTAAAAATACTTTGGGGTGAGTTTTTAAAAAAATAAATAAAAAATAATGTGAAACAAATAAACCATAAAATGTAACCAAACGTGATTAAAAAAAACGTGTTAATCTTAGTCACCAATAAAAACCTTTCTAATGCTAAAAGGTCTTGTAATATGAAGATAAATTTAAATATTTTATGTACAGGAATCATATATATATATAAGTACAATTTGGGTTGTAATTAAACCACACGCAGAATACTGTTTTGTATCTTGTCCTCTTATTAGTAGCTATCATCTTGTAATACTTTACCAACGGTATTACTAAAAACTAATAAGTATGTGTTACTACAAATATTATCAAGCTCTTAACTCACACACATCAGTAGTAATAATCAAACAAAAACAAAATAATATTACAAATAACTTACTACAAATTGAATTTATAATTTTTGTCTTATTCCAGCTTCATTTTTGAGAAATAGTTTTAATTGTAACTTTTTTAAAATGTTGTATTAGTAAAAATTAAAAAAAAAAGTTAATATTAATTAAATAAAACACACAAATTATTAACAAAAAACAAGTAATAAAATAAATCTAGAACTACTGTTGATACTAGCAAATTTTGGCTGGTTGATAACAACAAACATTGTTATTTACAAACAAATTTGTTATTGAGTTTATAACAAACATATTCTATATAAACCGAATAAAAATCTATTTTGGATTAATTATACAGTTTTATATAATACAGAATTTTCAAAAAAAGGATTCATTTTGATATTTAATAAAAACGGGTATTTTTTAAAAGAACTCAATAATTGTTTATTTCATTGTAAAGAAAAAGGTATGTCATTAACATTTGAAAACGATATCAGTCAAATAGCCGCCACGGTTACGGTTGCAGTACCACATTCTTTTCATAATTTTTTTTATTACCAATTTGCACATTTGCGGCTGTATGTTCTCGAAAACTTTAAATTCTATCTTTAAGGTCTTGAATCAATTGTGGAGCGTTGGCATAGACTTTATCTTTTACGTGGCCCCAAAGAAAAAAGTCTAAAAATGTTAAATCACAAGATCTCGGTGGATAATTGTGATCACCTCTTAGAGAAATAACACGGTCAAGAAACTTTTCTTGCAAAATTACGATTGTTTCGTTGTTGGTGTGGCACGTAGCGCCGTCTTGCTGAAAATAAATGTTGTTCACAACAATATCTTCCAATTCCGGCCATAAAAAAATCATTAGTTATAGCTCGGTAGCGCCATCTATTCACCGTAACAGTTGCACCAGCCTCATTTTTCAAAAAAAATAGGGTACAATCACACCGCCAGCTCAAAAACCGCACCAAACAGTGACACGTTGAGAATGCAAAGACATTTCAACTATCATTCTTGGATTTTTGAACCCCAAATGCAACAATTCTGCTTATTAACGTAGCCTCCGAGGTGAAAATGGGCCTCATCACTGAAGATAATTTTTCGATGAAATTCCAGATCATTTTGATGTATTTGAATGACTCAATTAGCAAAGATACAACGTTTATGGTGATCGACCGGCTTGAGTTCTTGTGGTAACTGAACTTAAAAGCCTTAAGACTTAAATCTTTATGCAAAATACGGTATAATGTTGTTTGTGGAATGTCAAATTCTAAAGATCGACAAGGAATCAACAAACCTGGGTTTTCTTCAACATTACGGGCTACATCAGCAAAATTTTGACTTTATTTACAACTTGTAAGGTATTTTTCACATTATATTTGTTACGCTCCCTATAGCCTACTATTTTTGTTTTCTGCTTTATTAAGTAGAAGGTGGACAGGGCTTCTTTTGCCCTTGTGTTCTTGAGGGATGTACACGGTTTCAATTTTTTACATCACAAACTTGTCCCAACAGCTCAAATTTTTTCACCAGGTTTACTATTGCCGGCCGAGAAAGTGCTTTACAACGACCAAAAAGTGCTTTAGCAAAAAATAGTTAAATTGTACTTTTACAAAGTTTATACAACTATCACTCCCACCAGCAATCACAAATTCAATTTAAACCAACTGAGCAATTTATACTACTAATTTTTACGATTTGTATACAATAACTACCTAAAGAAAATCTTGAAAAATTATAAGAGAAAACTTTAGTGTAAGTAACTGGCAAGAATCAAAATCAAAGTCTCACTAAGAATTTTAACAATATCAATAGAGACATAATAAAAATCATTCATCTAAATATTTAAATGACATAGAAGTATTTACAAAAACTAAAAATTCCAATTTTTTATGTTTATCGGAACATTCAATAACTGATTACTAAATGTTGAAGCTGCTCAGCATAAATAATTATAAACTTTTACTATATTGTCATCAAAATTATGCTGTATTGATAAAGACTTTAAAAGTTGTGCAATTGTATTTTGCCAAAATAATTAAAAAAAAGATTTGTTACCTTTTATTATCGGGCTGCATCGGTACGTTTATTACATATCTATCCAACCAAAGTATTAAACGATATATATTAAAAATGCAATTACATAATATTATATGGAGACTTTAATGTTGACCTTTTATGCGAAACCTTAAAATTAAAAATCTTATTTGATTTGTTTGATTTATTTAAACTGAAAGTTACAACAAGTAAACCAACATGAATATTCACCAACGTCCACGGAAAAACCAGAAAAACTGCATTAGACTATATAGTAAGAAATTTACTAGAAGGCATAGTAATAGAAGGGTCTGTTTGAAACGCAAACTTATCAGATCATCAAGCGTCAGTTATGATTTTAAATCCAAACATAAAAACAATTAAAAAAAGAAAATAAGCTATTACCGCGTAGGCATACAGAGATCTTGTCATGTCAAACTGGTTTAGTTATTAATTGGATATAATTAATAGAAACTTCAAACATCAAAAAGTTGTTTGAACACTTTTTAAATATATTTGGAAGTATAATAAACAAATGCACTTTATTGATACCACCACATACGTATCGTTTATAGAAAGTAATAAATTAAAAAAAATATCTTGGTCGAAATATACCAAAAAAGAAAACATAACTCTAAAAAACAATATGAGTCAAATATTAAATAAGCCAAAAGCTATATTAAACATGTTTAGCAAGTATTTTTCTACATCAGCACAAGAGAAGATTCAAAAGGTTTTTAGTGACAGCAACATTGGCACTTGAACCCTTGGAACAACAACTCAACAATCAATGTTTTTTTAATCTAATTGAAGAAACTAGAGTCAAAACAAATAAAACTTGAATCATCGACAGAGTGTGACAACTATCTGTGCGCGCTATAAAATTAAATATTGATACTTTATTGCCAATTCTTACATATATAGTATGAGAAAGAACAGTGCAGTAATTAAACAAAACTTACATAAAGTAATGCGTAAAAACTGAAGAAAGAGAGAATAAAATAAAATAATCGGCAGAGCAGTATGAAGGGCCAGATAAATCGGAAGTCAACTTCTAGAGTGTATACACGTGTGCACATAGGGGTAAATTTGGCTCAGCAGAGCACGGTGGACTCGGGTGCGTGAGAGAGAGACGCGCGTAAAATGCAAGAAGGAGAATAAGTATTTGCGAGGTCGGGCTTTGCAAGAAGCGGCCGGGCAAGAGAACGATGCAACTTGGGCAACAACAATGCACTGACAAAGAACAACAAGATGCATTTGAGGAAAGCAATAAAATGCATAGAACACTAACGGAAAAAAAGAGAAAAAAGGGGAGAAGTGGCAAAAGAAAGACTGATAATACAATTAAGGACGTCTTAGAAATAATAAAAAGAGTAGAAGATAAACTTGAAAAACAAACAGAATTAGAAAACAAAAAAAGAGAAGAAGATACAAAAAAAGATAAGAAATTTTAGGATAATATTAATTAATTACTAGAAATAATTCAAACGGAGAACAAAGTATTGAGAAATAAAGTTGAAAAAATAGAATCTGCAAACAGAAAAAGAACAGTTATTTGCCAGTGTGAGGGCATCATGGTTGGAAAAGAAAAAACATTACTCGGAAGATTAGAATCATTGAAGTCAATCAAGATAAACAAGAAAAAATGATCAGAAAAACAATATAATAATTAGTAAATTAAAAGAAGAGATGAAACAGTGGATAACAGAATAGAAAAAAAACTAAGAGGTAGATTCAAACAAAATTAAGACCAGAAGTAGAAATAAAAGAAGTGGAGAGGTTGGGAAAATTAACATAAGATAAGAACAGGCCACTACAGGTTAAATTGAAAAATTGGGAAAACAAGAAAAAAATATTGAAGAATAAAGCAAAATTAAGATATACCAATATATTTATCAATGACTTGACAGTAAAAAAACGCCTAATTCAAAAAGATTAGAAAATAAAAACAAAAGAAGAAAAAAGTATCACAAAAGCTATTTATAAAAAACTAATTGGAAAAAAAGGAAAAATGCGGAGGGATATAAGATAGCAGTTGAACAAAAAAAAAACATGGTTTAAGGGTAACAGTTCTAAAAAAACAATAGATATAAAAATTGTGTTTTGAAACGTGGCAGGACTTAAGAAAAAAATAAGAACCGGAGATGTACTAGATTTTGCAAAATATATAAAAGAACTGGATGTAGTGAATTTTGTAGAAACATAGATTAAAAAAAAGATGCAAGGATGATTGCAAAAGTTGTCTTATTAGAGAGACAAAATTAAAAACAGCGATGGAAAGAAATGGTTAGAATGGGTAGATTATAAAAATTGGGATATACTAAACGGTTCAATTAATGAGAATGAAGAAGGAGAGTTAACGTATATTGGAATAAAAAGAGCATCAGTTATTGGTTATGTGATAACAAACTAAAGCTAAAGCATAGCGTACAAACTATAGAGGTAGGACAGAGAGTAAAATAGTATCACAATTGAATGTCAAAAATTACAAAAAAATAGAACTGAGCAAAATATAGAGAAAAAAATAAAAAAACAAACAAAATAACTTGGGACAAAGACGCAATAAAAACAGTACAGAGATAAGTTTAACAAGGACATAGAAAACATATCAATATTAAAATTAAGTAAAAGAATGAAAGGAGCAATAAAAAAAATATTAGCTTAAATTGAAACAAAACTAAAAATTGGTTTAATAAAGATTGCAGAGATAAAAAAAATGAATTGAGATCAAGCTTAAAAAGACTGAGACAAGGATAAGGTTGCATTACAAAATTTAATTAAAAAAAAAAAACTGAAATGATTTTATTTTATTTTATTTTACAAATCTGTTAAGTAAAGACTAAGGTAAAATAGAACCAAATAATATATACAAAAAAATAGAAGATTTTAGAAGAAAATATTTTAATAAAATACTAAAACAAAAAAAAAACAAAAATAGAAAAGCGAGTGGGCCAGACAGCGTACCAAATGAAGCTTGAAAATACGCGCACGTCAAAGTGACGGACAGATTTTACAGAGAATGCAATCAAATATGACAAGAAACAAAATATATGCCAGAAAGCTGGAAGTTAAAGGATATAACACTTTTATATAAAAAAGGAAAAAAATCCGTTTAACTATAAAGGCATCAAGTAAATAAATGCTTCCTATAAAATATTTGCAAAAATGGCAGAGAATGCTCCAATTAGAAGTAGACAAAAAGCAAATAATTCCCAAAGTACAGGCAGATTTTAAAAAAAGAAGAAAATTGGAAGTAAATGTTGGTAAAACTAAAAATGAATGGTCAATTGATTGAATAGGTGAAAGTGTTTAAGTATTTAGAATTAATGTTTGTCACTGATAGGTCTAATAGAAAGCATGTACAATATGTCAGTAAAAAAGCATGAATAGCATCTCAAAAATTTGTAATTGTATAAAAAAAAAATTAAAAACGGTTTTAAAAAAATAATAATTTGGAGTGCATGTATAGGAAGTGTTATGTTATATAAAGCAAAAGTCTAAGGTGTGAAAGAAGAGCAATTGATAGAAAAAGTACAACTAAAATTCTTAAAGCGAAAATTAGAAGTACAGCCTTCAACACTTGGCTATATGGTTTTGCAAAAAGCTAACTGTAAGAAGGTTAGCTGGTGGGCAGCAGCAAAATTGCCAAAATTTAAATCAAAAGTTTTTTTAAGGAGCAATAAAAATTTAGTAAAAGAAATAATAAAATTAGTAAGAATAGAAAAGAATGAAAGTGTACGTGCGACAAATTTTAGTATAAAAAGAAAGAAATTGTATAAAAGTGGTGAAATGTCTGTGAAAAAGGTAATAGAAAGTAAAAAAATAGTAAAAATAAAGTCGGAGAATTATTGAACAGCCTAGAAGAGGTAGAACAAATAGGCAAGGATAAACTGATGATAGTAGATACAATTCCAAATACAAATGTATTTAGGTGTGGTAGTGAAGAGAATGATAATAAATATTTATCAAGGTAAAGTTTTAAATTTTTATTTTATTTTTTTAAGTTTAGAGGTTTGTTTTTTTTTTTTTTATTCTAAAGAAAGATGTTGTTTATTTATTATTTGACTGTTATTACTATTGATGTATGTATGATTATGCTAATAAATGTCTTTATTATTACATATTTCCTACAATATAGTGGTCTATCAAAAAGCAAACAATATAAATAGGTCTTATTTAATAAAAACCAGTAATTAAACTTATGTTTGGTTTAAGTTCAACCGACTTTTATAAACCTTACTTTACAAAATATTTGCTATTAACAGTACCGGCAATTTATATTTGTAAACAAATAATACATGCAAGAAACCTTATTGCTATTTACACCAAACATGATAAAATCCACTCTCATAGTACCAGAAATAAAGAGGCATTTTGAGCAAATCTACATAAAAAATTTTTTTACAAAAAAATTATCTCATTATAAAGCTTTTATATTTTATAACAAATTGCCAAACAATATAAAAGAAATATTAAACCAAAAAGTCTCCAAGGCTACATTAAAAACCTATCTAGTCAAAAAATGTTTGTATAATACGTAAATTTTAGCAACATTTGTGTATTTTTTTTTAAACTTATTAATAAGCATTTCTGTGTACATTTTTTATATTTTATTTAAATTTTTGTAAACTAATTGTACATAGTACAAAATTAAAATAAAATTGTGATTAAATTATATTTTAATTTTTGACGTTTCATATCTTATTTTGGCAATTGAAATAAAAGCTTTATTAAACCCAAAATACACGCAGACGAAAAGGTACTTGAGTACTAGCGGCTAGAAATAAAAGTTAACAACAACATATTTTTAAGTTTAATGTATTATATAAATATGTTATAGTTGTGTAATAATTATAAAATAAATATTAAGTGTTAGTTTAAGTTTACCATAAAGATTGTTCAAAATAACCACTGTTGCTTGCAAACATCGTCACTTTCTTTAAGAAAGTTTTTGTTGCTCTACGTAACTATAACTGTTATTCCAAACTAGATCTTTGGCCTCAAAAATGCGTCCCTTAAGATCTTTGCCAGTTTCTGATGGTAGTTGGTTTATCAGATCTTTTATACGGCAACACAAATAATAATTTAAACAAGTTAAATCCAAATATCTTGGGGCCAAGGATCCAATACCAACTACATGTTTATTAAGCCGTTGATTCAAAAATTGTCTTAAACCTAACGCAACTACACATTGCGGACATCACGAATTTTACTAACACTAACTAAAAACCTATGTATGGTTTGACAATGTAATTTTGTGTGGGTTTTTCAAACCTCAAAAGTAGCTGTTCTTTCTGTTTATTAATAATATTTTGTAAATGTTTGTAAATTAAATTTGTAGGTGATTTTAAACAATTTTGATAGTAAATTTAAATTAGGTATAAAACTGAGATTATTTAATCAACAATAATTAAACACTTAATGCAACTAGAAAGATACAATAGTTAATAAAATAAAACAAATAAGAAAAAGCAAAATAGAAAGATAAGTTATTTTAATGCAAAATATACCAAAAGAATTAATATTTGATATTTTATTACAAGTTTTGATATTTTAAGTTATTTGTCAGGTAACAATTTAAAACTTCATACACTATTTATTAAATTATTTTAAATTAATATTACATTCAATTATAAATTAATATTATTTTTTTCTTATTAACAAAATTATAGTTTAAAAATGTACGCTAGAAACTTACTTGAAAATGTTATTAAAAATAACAAAACATGTTGTATAAAATAATATACTAATTAATAAATAATAAAAATATATGAAATAATATGAATATAATAATAAATATAAATGAGTTTCATAGAGTTAATAAAAAAAGCATTGAATATTCACAATAAATAATTTTAACAAATGTAGCTGTATTAAAACTTTTTTTTAGAACGTAGTTAGGTGTTGGCATTTAATAAGTGACCTTTAAGAATAACTTACGCATGGTAAGACCTTCCGGTTTTCTTCTTTGCGCAAATTCTGTTGTTAAAATGTCCCTGTCTAAACTAACCTACATTTGGTCCTAGATTGAGGTTGCCTGGTTTTTGGCTTGCGGTTTTTTATGCATAATCTGCGGCACAAATGCTGTCCTCTCTCTCTTTATAGCCCCTACCTTTGTCTGTCTCTTTTGTCATTTTGCTTTTTCTTATCTGCATTGACATCTACCTCTGCATTCTCTTCTTTTTCCTATCCGTGTGTTATTTACTCTAACTATATAATTTGTTCTCATATGTGCTCTTAGCTTACTAAGGTCTTTGTTCATTTTTTCTTTATCGTATCCTCACTCCTTCATGAGAATTTGTGCAGTTTTATTAGTTGTATTCCTTTTGGCAGTCCTAGATTTGTAAGTTTTACCTCCAGTGATATCCTTGTATCTCCATCTCAAATTGAAAAGATTGCGTTTTCAGTCAACCTTAAGATAGCATATCTATCATTTGGTATTTGCCTTGTTATTTCTATTATTCTGTTTTCCTTCAATAATTTTTTCTTCTTTTTCCTTATCTATCAGTTGTATCAAATGTAGTTTCTGTAATTGTTCTTCTTTTTGCTTCTGTTTTTTGGTATGCATAATTGTTCTGTCCTTTCTTATTTCTTTCTTTTTGATCTATTTCTCTGTTTTTTTGTTTTCATTCAGCTTCTCTCATCTCTTTCCTTTCTCTTCTATGGCTTTTAGTTTGTGTGTTTGTTTCCATTGTTTGTTTTTCTTTGTTTTTCTATTGTCAAACTTTTAAATTTTTGGTACACTTGTTTAAGAGTGTCTTAGCGCTCTCTACTTATTTTCATCTTTTAAGGATTTGTTAACAACTGTTGTTTTGTCCTCTTTGTTTCCTAGTATATTTTCTGTTTTTTTTTTATATATTTCTCCCACGCCTTGCATTCTACTAGAGTGTGTTCTGCGTTATTGTGTGTTTTTTCCTGACAAAATATACACCTTTCTTCTTCCTTCACTTTTTAATGTTTTGCAAGAGTTTATCAAATGCTCCGTGCCCGGTCAGTATTTGTGTTGTATAATAGCACGTCTTGGGTTTCTTCTCTACTCATTCTTTTATCTCCGGAATTAGTTCTTTTGTCTATTTTCCTTTTTCTTTTCTATTCCATTGTCTCTGCCATTTTTCCATAGTCTTTTCTCTTGCTCTCATCTTTGCTTTTTTTATACTCGTTCCTTCTTTTACAATTTTGTTTGTTTTTACTTTTTCATCCACCATCATATTCGGGGGAAGTGTTGCCGCAATTACCTCTACTGGCTCTTGTGACAGCAACGAATCCTTAGCAATCCTTAGCTTGTTCTCGTAGCTTCTCTTACTTCATTTCTGTTTTTTTTTGTTTTCATGGCTTTTCCTCATGTTTCTGCGGCATACAGCAATTTGCTTTTTGCTGCCTTTGTTATTAGTCTTTTGTTTTCTTCTCCTGGACTTCTGTTGTTGGCATAAGTCTACCAAGTTTTTTTCTTTATTTCCTTTGTTCCCATGACCGCTTCCTTAACATGTTCATTTCATCCTTTTGCTTTGAGTGTCACTCCAAGATATTTGATTTTTTTCCCTATGGTTTTCACTTGATCTCTCACCTGTATTTTACCTGTTTTTCCATTATTCCTCTTAGTCAATAGCAAGTCGCCTCTGTTTTTTTGTGTTGCTAGTTTTAAACATATAATCATATCAGTTGCCAGATTTAGTCTTCTTTTTAGTACTTCTATTTCTACGTCTCTATCTACTTCTGCTATGTCGTCTGCAAATGCTGATATTGATACACCTTCATCTTCACTCAAAGTAACTCGTAATAGACAAAGTTCCACAGTTTTGGTCCCAGTGCTGAGCCCTGCGGTACTTGGTAAGTTTGAATCTTAACCTCTTGGTCACTAGGTTTCAGTTCTATAAGTTGCTCCATATAGTTTTAAACGTTTTTCTGCTCAGCTGTTTCTTCTTTGCCGCCTCTATAATTGCTTCTCATGACACGCTATTAAACGCGTTCTATATGTCCAACGCTATCATTACACAGTGTTGTCTTTTCGTCTGCGTACTGCTGTTTGCTACTTTTGATATTGTTTTCACTTTTTCTATAGCTCTTAAAGTTGTTTTTCCTTTGGTAAATCTGTATTGTTTCTTTTCCCATTCTTTTTTTTTTCTATTTTTTTTTCTATTCTCCGTTATTGTAGCCAGTGTGTTGGTTAAGCATATTGGTCTGTATGACGTTGCTTTTCCTACTTCTTTCAATCACTACTAGAGTGGCTTTTTTCCAACATCCTAGAAAAGTTCCTTCTTTTAGGCATCTGTATTCCATTCCAATTTTTATTATACATTTTTATGCAGAACAAAATGGTTATTTAAAAAAAAAACTTTTTTGTTTGCCGCTACAAAATCCTTTTGTTTTGGCAACTCAACTACTATTTAGTTTCACATGCCATGTCCTAAAACCTGACAGATTATAATTAACATTTAAATTTCTCAGAACACTGTTTCTATTTGAAACTGGCAACAAATATTGAGTGTAATGTTACTTCTGCTGCTAAAAGCGGTGAACTGTTAAAGCCTCTATACACTATATACAATAAATCAGAATAAAAAGTTTTTTAAATTTGCAGTGCAATAAATGCTATTAAAGTTTAGACAAAAATATCATCAAATTTCAAAATTTAATAAACAATTGAAAGTTTTAGATTCTCATAAATTTATTGTCACTGGAAATTTCATATTCTCAACTTGTTGCAAAAAACCAATTTTAAAAGGAAATTAAATTGTGCTTCAAGTTTTATAACACTCAAAATATTGCGCTTTTAAATAAACAAAATACGTATGAAACTATGTTAGTGGAAACATAAAACTAAAACAATATTGTAACAAATTACTATCTGCAGTTTTTGAAGGTGTTCCATACTTTATTCAGTTTTTTTTTAAATTTCTTAACTAGATTCGACTAGTTTACCATTGGGGAAAACGTTTAATTTAGTTACAAAATACAACGTTAAATTCAAATCTAGTAGTTTTTAATAATTTTCAAACTAAACCACTAAAACTGTAATTAAAATTTAAGTCAATGTCCACTTTAATAATAGACCCTCTATTCAGCAGATTAGTAACGAGGCTAGAAGCAGTTAACAACACCTATAAATTCCGGTAGATAATAACAAAATTAATAGAATAGAATAGATTTATTCACTTAGGCCAATACAAATACAAATAAATATATAACATGGATGCAAACGTCAAATAAAAGTACATAAAACAGTTGTAATAAAATCATAACAAATTGTAAACACAATACAAATTAAAAATTGTGTTAAAATTACACTAAGAGTGCCTCACTTAAAATTTCATTAATATTATAATATGCTTTAACAAATAACATATTTTGTTTACTTTTTTCATGTTGAAACTTTTACATTAAGAACTCAATTTATTCCAAATTTTTATACCTATACAAAAATAGGTGTTATGTAAAGTATTAGTTTTATGTAATTTTTTAGATAGTAGATGATCATTTCTAGTAGAATAATTGTGGTTTTGAGATCAAGTATTAAAGCTATGTAAGTTTGTTTTAATGTAGCACAATGTTTTTAAAATATACACACATGGAAATATTAAAATTTTATCTTGTTTAAAAAAAAACTTGCAGGATTTTTGAAATAGAAGATTGAAAATTAACCTAATAGTTTTTTTTTGCAGAATAAAAACTCTATAAGTATCAGAATCAGTTTCCCATAAAAGTACATTTAACGAAAAGTGCGAATATGCTAATGAGTAATATATATTTAATACAGCATTGATATTTAAAACGTTTTTTAATTAAAGAATAGAAAAATATGCCACATACATTTTTTTGCAAACATAATCAATATGCCCAGATTTCAAAAGATCAAAATATGTATGTTCCAAGATTCTTAACTGATTTAGACAGTTTATATTCAAAATCATTTAAATTTATATTAAAAGCAGTTAGTAAAATTTGTCGTTTAGAAAAGTATATACTTTTTGTTTTATTGTGATAGATTATCAATGCATTACTTTTACACTAAGAAGTGAAATGTGTATATGTAATATGTAATGACTTGTAATGCTTTAGTTTTGAGTTGATCAATGTGTCATCTGCAAAAATAATTAACTTGCCATCTAATATAGCATCGGGCAAGTCATTGATATAAATAAGAAAAAATAGTGGCCCTAACATAGAATATTGTGGGACACCTAAGTTTATATTTTTAGAAGTAGATTGTACTAAACCATCTTTGACAAACATTTTCTGTTAGAAAGATATGATTTAATTAGATATAAAAATTTTCTTCTTGATTCAATGTTTTGTAATTTGTTAATTTCAAATTCAATATTTACGGTGTCAAAAGGGCAAGAAAGATTGAAAAGAAGAACTAAGACGTAATTGATTTGGTTAGTTAAACAACACTCAATTGTAATTTTTGACGCTGATTATTAAAAATCTATCTTTATGGCTTTGTTAGTTGTTTACTCTTGCCCAAACGGGATTGTCCCGTGACATATTAACTTGGCTAGCTATAAACGTTTTGCTACCGGTCTAGAATGGTGAATAGTTATTATAAATAAAAATTGTTTTACCATTTTTATTTGAACGTATAATATCATTGTAACTATTGTAATAATTTTAATATGTTTTTTTCTTCTTTAACTAGTTTTAATAATTTATTGTTTATTACTTTATCCTTCCAGCTAATGCTCACTATTTTTCTGTAGCACCACGCTTTTGCGCCATAGACAAAATTAGATCTAAAGCTGCAAAGGATTTTCTATTTCCAACAGTTTTGAATATGATATCAGGTTTGTTTATATTGTCGTTTGTAATTTTATTATATAAGTAACATAAATCTGGTAAGTCTTTCATTGTCTTGTCTTTTGTTATAATATTGGCTAATATCTTGTTTATCGCATCTTGGGACTTTAGTTTTATTTTTATTTATTTTTATATTATTTTACTGATTTGCCATTTAATACCTTTCCTAACTTCTCATTATCTGCTAGTATTGCTATATTATTATTTTCATCCCTTCCTTTATTATAGTTTAAAATTGCAATTGTATTTATGTTAGTTTAATAAAATTAAAAAAAAAAAAAACTAAAATTAATGTGTTCTTAAAATTAATTTAACAAGTTTCATTTATTAATATTAAAATGTGGGTCAAACAAAAAAGTTTAAGAATCAATAGACATTAGTTCACAACTTGTTGGAATGCTAATTACAAATTTACAATCACACTAATTAAAAGCACACTAACGTCATGCATGCTCTTTATGTTAATTAAAACAGCGCCAGTGAGTTTCTAGTTTTTTTCTACTTAAATATCATATAATATTTCATTCATATTTTTCCAGTCTAAAGTAGCAATATTAATTTGGAACCATTACAAAAGTGCATGCCACATGAGCAAAAAATACCGAGACTCACTACGAAATGAGTTTTATTCAGTGTGCATGTGTATGCACCACACAAAAAAACGAAAACAAAACGTCGGGAACGCTGAAATGAACTCGAAATAAAAAAAATAAATCGCGCGACGACGGCGAATCGATGATAAGCGGAGCTGCTGTCCTCTATCGGTTATAAGCCATATCCTGTGAAGATTTTACAGGACGCAAACCTATGATTTTTAAACGAACATTAAATAAATATGTAAGAATAGTTTAAACGTGATAAGTAGTTTATCGCATACGGCATACTAAAACAAATATATTGTGTTCATCAAAATGATTTATTTGAACAGGGGCTCGTTGCATAATATAAATAAAATAAAATTACTATAAGTTAAGTGATTAAATTATCTGCTATAATTTTATTCTAGATTTGCTCTGATGAGTAAAAGATTTGCTAATGGATCAATGTCATAATAATAATTCCAATTGCGTATATGTTTTTTTCAGTTTTAATTGAGCTACGTAATTTTATTAGTTACAAGTAGACTAATATTATGCCTAATAATATATATTGATTTGCAACGGGCTCAATGTATTAATTTATATTTGTTGTAAATATCTCATTTAAAGGACAATAATTATTTTTATTATTAAATGCTAGTCATACATTAAATATTATATTAGTTTTTTTAATAATACCACAGTAATAAACTATAATATATGCTAATCAATTTTTTGTATTATAACTGTTATTTTTTATGCTATATTTAACCGGTTTTGCAAATTACGTTTACACTTCCAACTCTGTCTACTTTTGGTTCTATATCAATAATTGTTGTTACAAATCTGTTTTAAAATTTAATGTTTTAAAATTTATTTTGTTTTTATCTATTCCGTTTACATTTGGTAATATGAGCATAATTTTAATCTAAAAATTGTTTTTGAAATGTAACATTTCTAAAGTTTTTTAATTTAAAAAAATTAAATTGCTATAACTTAATTGAACATTGCAGTACAGACAAAATAACTTATTGCAGTAACCGCATACATGACTAGCAAAACTACTAAAATTTTGGCTAGTGCTTTAGTTACAATTCTGACTAAGATGTGAACAAAAACGGAGTTACGTCTATTGCTCTGCAATATTTTTTGTGCTCACTTATTTAATACTATAGAAAAAAGTATTTGGAGCCAAGTCATAAAAATTTGCAAGAGATTGATTTAGTTCATAGTGTAGTTGAAAGTTATCTACAAAATATGCCGTGTTCAAAAGAAATAATCAAAAAAAATTAAAAAAACTAGCAAATAAACATGGATTACAGATAAATATAAAAAAGACAAAAATATATATTATACAAAAAAAACACAGATAGAAAAATTTACAAATTCAAGTAACAACGAATACCAAAAAAGTGAAGAAACTTAACCAGATTAACGACAAAAATAATGCAATGTGTATGCACAAGAAGATACTCAAATCAAAGCTAGTAAAAAAAAAACAACAAATATATAAAGCAAGCATTGGGCATGTACTAATCTATGCTTGCAAAACATTGACCTTAAAGCAAATAAACAAAGATCGATTAATGATTGCAAAAAAAAGATACTAAAAATAATATTAGGACCCACGCAAAAGAACGGAGGGTGGAGAATCAAAATGAACTACGAGCTGAACCAATTAATTAGTGGTAAGAATTTAGTGTAATTTATAAAAGCACAGCAAATAATATGGCTTGGGCACGTTATAAAAATATAAAAGTAGTTATGCACACAAATAACTTGGGTGCTTGCAGATGTGCAAAACAGAGAAAGGCCAGGAAAGAAGTAGAAAGACGACGTAATAGAAGACGCAAAATAAAAATCAGATGTTAAACAAAAATCACTAAAAATAAGAGGAGGATTGTAGAAAAAGTTAAAACTTAAAACGGGTTGTAGCGCCACAGAAAAAAAAAAATTAATTGAAGAAACAATTTATTAATTAGATTTAGATTCAATGTTAAATCAATAAACAATATCTGGTACATGCCATTTAAATTGTGATTTGTATATTACGGCCAATACTTAAACTACAACTAAAAAAATGTACTGTACAGTTTAATGATATATAATTTTTTTACACGCGTATTATATGTATATGCAATAATCAAAAGACTATTTATATTGACAGTTTATTGTATTATATTTAAGTTAAAAAAAATGTATAGTAGTTTTACTGATAGGATTTATTGAAGAATGTTTAGAACGATCACTAAACAACTATACAGTCAATGTTAAGAAAATACTTTTTTGGACGTAGAAAAACTAACAAGCACACAAAACAAATTATTTTGAAGTTTCTTCTTGTATTAATAGCAAACCAAGCTCAATTATCTAAAAATTAACAACTAGTCGAGTAGTACAATTAAATCTTTTTTTTGTCAAAACCTATACTTTATTATTATTACTATTATTATTATTAGTAAGCAATAATGCATACTAATCATGTTTGTTATATTTCCTAGTGCAATAAATAATTCTACATTATTATAAGTAAAATTCTTAGAAAATGATGTAAAAAGTTCTTAGTCACATTTTGTTAAAAACATATCATTTTATTGTATTTTTTTTTTAATTTTAAATATACTTTGAATAAACCGAAGATCAAGTCTGCTTTAAAAGGAACTCGGTTTGAGTCAATAGAAAAAATGAAGCAAAAATCGGCAGAGTTCTAAAATGCTTCTACAAAAGACTTCCAGCATTGCTTTGACCAATAGAAAAAAACCGAATGGAACGGTGTGTGGCAAAGAGAGGAGAGTACATTGAAAGGAAGCATTTGATTATAAAATAACTTTTTAAAAAATATTATTCTTTTTCATAAGCAGTCTTGTTATTTAATAGACAGACCTTGTATATGGTTTCTTAACATTTTATTTATACTTGTTTAAACATTGACTTCACTTCGAATAAACTTATTAAACTTCAGTACATGCTGTGCAAAAGAAAAAAAATAACAGAGTAGAATCAATGCTAATCACAAAATTACAGAAAAAAAAAGTTTTACAAGAAAAACTCAACATAATGTTACAAGATACATCAACAGACAAATTTCTATCTCAGACTTTAGACAATCTCACAAAAATACGCAAACAGTAAAACATAAAATTATATTAACATCTTCTAGCTGATACAAAAAAGTCATGCATCCAACTGCTATAGCTATTGCTAGGAGATAAGTTTTGGTTTTGATTCCACATCTTTCTTTTCTTTAATAACAAAAAAATCTTTATTATCTTGCAAAATACATATAAAAACATCTTAAATTAATTTTTACATAATGTAAAACAATTTAATCTCAGAAGATTCACAGTTTTTGAACTTAAGTCTATTCTTTTGGAAATATAACCATATTTGCAAATTGTGTTTTGGCAAAATTTGCAGCAAATTCAATTTATTTAAAAAATTTACCACCGGGCAAACACGATTATTAATAAAAAACATAAAAATTTTTAACCTAAAAAAATCCAATGCATCAATTTTATTCTAGTAGCATAAGTGTAAAATTATTTACGACAAATTGCAAATAATTCTTCTATTGTTAACTGAAAAAAAATTTATAATTTATTTTTATGTTATAATTTTGTTAATCTTAAAAAAACGAATTAATCGTTGGGCTTGTGCATAAGCGTCTTCAATTTTATTTTTTCAATGTTGCAGTATTAGTAGTACTAACTGTAATGTGCAAGTTACTTTTATTTTTTAAGTAACTTGTTTTCGTCTTTGTAAGACGCCTATGCACAAGCCCAACGATTAATTCGTTTTCAAGATTAATATTTAATTACTTGTGTCATGTATTAATCAACATTTGTTCTGATGTTATAATTTTACTTTTAATGAGTGAGTTGTCTAATTTTTACAAAAAAATTGGCTGGTAAATTTAATAAAAAATCTGTTTTTTTTTTGTAGTGTTAACAGCAACAATTGTCATCAACAATAATAACTACGGGTTAAAACTAAATTAAAAAAAAAAAAATTTATATTATGGTTGTGACCAAGACGCATAACAATAATATTCTAGACCTAACGATAGGAAACCAATAAAATAATAAAAAAAAAAAAAAAAAACAAATCATGAGAGATAAAAAATACTCTATACTACAATTGATCATGCAAAGAAAAACAGATGATAAAAAAAAGAGGGCAACGTAGAACGTTTTTAAACCTTTGTGGACCATTGCATCAAAAGTGAAAATTACTATAATGATAGCTTTGCCTGAAAACAGCACCTTAAGAAAAAAATGTAAATGCACGTAGTTAGCTTGGTTTATAGAAATGGTAAAAATTGCACGTGGATTCGATTTTGTTATGCAAAGTTTGCGTGCGTTGGTTACCTACATTTACTTGTAAATCTGACAGTTACACATCAGGCAAATGCAAGTGTTTTCAAATTAAAAATATTTGCGTCTGAAGAGTGAATACATATAAATACACTTTTTATAATTGGAGTAGCAGTTAAAAAAAAAAATCTTATACGCATAAAGACACATATTATATCTTACTTGCTAATACTTTTTAATTAAAAATAAAGTAAATTTATTTTTTTTATATAAAAAAGTCAAATTTTTTTTTCTTGGTTAAAATAAATTGAATATTGTTTAAAGATTTTGTGCGACTTTTTGTACAGCCTTATTTTTGTAAGTAAGAGGTTGCAATATCAACCAAATACATTATACTAAAGATACAACGCTTAAAAAAACTGATATAAAAAACTGTTGCCAGTAAAGTAGAATGTCATAATAATTAGTTATCTTAAACGCTATACCTAAAAGCACAATTATTACAAAGTATATCATGGAAACAAGATAGTAGTTTTTTTGTTATGTGTTAGTATTAGTATTAGTATTAGTATGTCTTTATTTTATTATTTGGTTTTTACTTTTAACTTGTTTAATCAAAACTTTTCTTTTTTATTATATTTATCTACATATTTACAATCTGTATTTTAATATTAATATTCCAAGAGTGCCGCCATCCATTTGTTGAAGATTCAAGGGGCCTGGTATTGGAAATATATGTTTGCTGTCTTCTTTTGTTTGTGATTTAGTTTTGTGTTTGTTCTGTGATTAAGTGTTGCTTTAATTTTGTTTTAAATTGTTGAATGCTATTTCATTAAGCATTTTATTGTACTCTTGGATTCCTTTAACAGCTAAGCTTTGATTTTTTGTGGTTGTTTTATTAAGTTCAATATTAAAGTCATTTTTTCTTCTAGTGTTATAAGCGTGAAATTCTTTTCTGCTTTGTAATTTAAATTCCGTTTTTATTTGTCTGAATTTGATTTTGTGAATAAATACTATATTTTGTTGTTTTATGTTTTTAATAATTAATTGTTTAGATAGTTCATGTATCTCTTTAGTAGGTGTTAGTTTTTCCAGTTGATAAATTGTTTTGATGGCTTTGTTTTGTTGTTTATGCAATTTGTCCATGTTTCTTTGTTTGGTATTTGCCCATATGGTCATTAAATAATTTATTTGTGAGCGCCTATTGCCATTGTATTTTTTTAAATTACAGTTTGAATGTGATTGTCCCATTTTAAATTATTATTTATTGTTAGTCTTGGATATTTTGTGTTTGCTATCTCTTTTATATTTATGTTATTATTTTTTAATGCAAAATTTGTATTTCTCTTCTGAAATGTTATAAGCATGTAGTTGGTTTTTTGTTCATTTATTGTGAGTAAGTTGTTGCAAGCACGTCTTTTTGTAGTATACCAAATTCACTATATGTTTTGGTACTTAGTGTGTTGTCAATTTTTGTTTGTTGATATCATATTTTTTAAAATGTTTTTATAAATTGTAATTTTTTTTTCCTTACTCTCATGTTTCTTGTTTTTCTGTTAATTTTGTTTTTGATATTGAAAGCATTCGATAGCTTTTTCCTATCTATAAAAACTACCAGACATTCTTTCTGCAGTTCAAGGTTGTTTTGTATATTCTAAATTAAATTCATAGTTGCCGATCCAGTTCCAGTATTCTTTTAGAACGCGTATTGCCTTTTATTTATTATTTTATGATTTTCATTGTGTGTCAGTAATCTGTCGTATATGAAGTTGTCTATTATTTTAGCAATTCTTGATATTAATGCGATTGGCCGGTAATTTTCGGGTAGCAGTTTACTTCCATTTTTAAATATTGGTTTAATTATAGTTTGTTTTTTTACATTATGGATATTACTTCTGTCCTTACTTTCAGGGTGCTTTTCCATTTTTGAGTTTGTTTTTGATTTGTGTAATTTCAGTGTTCGTTGTTTCTTTAAATAATGCATTTGTCTCGATTTTGGTTTTGAGTCTATTTATTGTTGGTCTTGCGGTTTTTTTTGTGCAAGCTATTTTCCTATGTTTGAAAAATAGCCGTTTATTTTATTGGCTATATCTTCCGGTTTCTCTTCTCTTCTCTTCTCTTTTCTCTCTTGTTTCTTTTTTTATTATTTGATTTATTTTGTGCCAAGTCTTTTTGGAATTTTTTTGTGCCCGTTCCAAATTACGCTAATAGTAAAGTTTCTTTCTTTCTTTGATCTTTTTTTCTACTTCCTTTTTTGTTTTATAATAGTTCTGTTTTATTACATTATTTACTTGGTTTTGTTGATATTGCTTATATAATTGTTTCGTCTTTTTATGTCTTCTATTACTTCTGTATTTATCCAGTTATGTCATTCTTTATATTGTAAAGTTGTTACTTTTGTATTAGATTCTATTAGTTTAGTGTCTGTGTTAATTTTTTAAAAGTTTTTATTTCATTTTAATTTATTTCATTTTTAAAAGCATGTTTTATTTTATCATCATTTGTTTTATATTTTGTTTTTGTTTTTATGCATATTTTTCAACTTTAATATTCCAAATGGTTATTAAGGCTTTATGATCAGAATAAAGTGTGTATTAGATTAGATTTTTTTCATTAAAAGAGGTTGGTTTGTAATTGCATGATCGAGAATCAAGATTTTATTTTTGTTTTGTTTATTCTTATGCTTTCAATCTTGTTCATTATTTTAAATCCTTGATTTGTTATAAACGTTTTGTAGTCCCTTGTTTTGTTCGTATTTTCTGCTTTGTTTACGTTTAGATCACCTATAATAATATGTGTTTTATTTGTATTAAGTACATTGTTTTCGAGTACGGTTAGCAGATCGGCATTTGTTATTTTGGGTGGTTTGTATATTGAAGTTATGTATGTTTTATATTCTATTAAATAAAATGTAATGAGTTCAATTGAGTTGATGGTTTTATTTGAGATTACTTTACATTTTAAGTTTTTTTTATATATGTGTTTATACCTCCTTTTCTCGTGTTGAACTCTGTACAGTTATAGTTTTTTAATTGATAGTACTATTTTTGTTCTTCGTAAAGCCATGTTTCTGCAATTGTTATTATAGATGGATTATTATGAAGTTGTGGTATTATTTCTAATTCTGTTAATTTATGTTTTACGCTTCTTACGTTATGTAGATATATTGTTAGTAAGTTCATTTTAGTTGAATAAGGTGTATTTTTTTGTTTTTATTTTGTTTTGTTCAATTTCATTTATTTTTACTTCCATTATTGTTATCTTGTTTTTTAAGTCTTGATTTTCTTGCTTCTTTTACAAAACTTTCTCTGCAAAATTATTATTATTATTATTAAAAGCACCGTTACCTTTTTTCCCAATATTTAAAAAAAAAAACTTAACCAACATTTTTATTTCTACATATAATTTAACAATAAAATTATTTTTTTACCAGTACATTCAGAAAAAATTAAACAATTTTTTGCCAAACTATTTTAGTCAATTCATAATTGGAAATAGCTAAAAAAATATTTTATCGTTAAAATAAATGCGTTTTTATGTGCATTAGAAAATACTTAATCCTAACAAAACTGACAAAAATATAGTTTTATTATTTCTAAATATACTGGTAAAACAGTAAATTGATTTTTTACGGATTTGTGACATCCAAGTGTTTTTTAATATGTAAAAATTTTGTTGCTCTAAAACTTTGAGGCCAATTTAAAACCATTTTCCAAATAAGATTACTTTAATGCTATAATAGCATTAAAAATAAATCTGTGAAGTAAGGAATACAAAATTGTTTTATTTTATTTTATTATTTTATAAACTTGCACGTAAACTCGAAATACTTTTATTATCAAGATTACTTTAGTTTGGATTTAAACCAAAGCGCGTGTTTGCAATAAGCATACACAATAAAACTAACTTAACCTTACCAAACTACAACCTATTGACTACCACAACCTCATTGTTAACCCTACTCAACAAGAACGACCGTGTCGCTTTACCTGCTCAAAGGCCATTTTGATTGTGTGATTATTTGAAATGTGAAATTTTATTTTGCCCTTCGTTTTAGTAAACAAAAAATACATAATGGTTTTAATAAAATTATTATAAAATTTGTTTAGACAATAATTGTTGACAAACTCCAACTACTTTGCAACATTGAGAAAAAGAATAAAAAAAGAAGAAGCTTTGTTTAGCAGAATAACAGGAACCAAAATAAAAAATTTAAAAAAATAAAATAAAATAAACGACTAAAGAGAAAAGCACACACGGAAATAAATCAGATATTAATATAAATGATAAAAAATAGCATCAATTCTTAACATCCGAGTGGGCGCGCAATTTTTTTTAACACTAGCGATAGCGCGCCGTAAATTTTACGTCATACAGTTTACAACAAATATTTACTATTTTATGATAACATAAAGTTTGGTAATTATTAATATTTAAAAGAAAGATAGTATTTGAGTTTAAAACATTTTATTTGCAAAATTATTAATTAAAATAAAAAAAAAATAAAAAAAGAGACATTTAGCCTGACCTTTAATTTTTTTTTTATATTATATTAAGATAAATAAATGAATTTATTTGTTAATTAATTTATAGTTATTATATATTATATACATATAACTGGCAAATATCAATATTTACACTACGTTTATACTACAATTACACTATTAGTCTCAACACATTCATTCACTTATGTCTCAGTGCAGACCAAATGTTGTTGCACAAAAACAAATAATCTTTATCAACATAATCTATAAGCATTGTTTGAAAAAATAGAAAAGAGTTATTTTTAAAATTACACGTGTACAGTCATTTTATTAGAAAATTAATAAGTTTGCCGTAAATTTTACGTACTCACACTTACTAAAAAAAAAACAAATATTAAAACTTATTTTCAAATAATGCAACAAAACTAGGACCAACTGTAAACCACTATTACTTATACCAGTTTTAAATAAAATAACAAAAAAAATAATGACACATAAACAAATATAAAATCATTAATAAAAGATGTAATATAATACAACACATTTGAAGAGAAAGTTGAATAAATGCAGTATGTAATACAAACATTTGATACAACTGATAGACATACTAAACAATAATAATTATGGATATAAAAAAAACTAACAATTTTAGTTTGTTTAGCAAAACGAACTATTTATTGTCCAAATTTTATATTGTTAATCTTTACTTCAGACAACAAGATCCGTAAATCTTTCTATTTTTCTAATAGATTTTTTTAAATAAATCAAATTTTAAACAGTAAAATGTTTTTCCATAACAACCTCTAATTATGAATATTTCTTGACAAAAATAAATCCAATGCTAAAGTTTTAGCAAATTCTAATAACAACAATTTTAAAATAACAGATATGTACGCAACTAGATAAGTTATTATTTAAACGCAGATGACCAAGACATGACAAAACTTATTAATCACAAAATACTTTTAGATTTTTATTGTGGTTAATAATTTTTGCTTAGCAAATTAGCAGTAAATTTAAAGTTGTTCGGGAAATATACTACCAGTAATTTTTATTGTGCAATGCAATTTATGCAATACTATTCTTTTCTTACTGGCTTTCCTACCGTTAAAAAATGTTACTAAAAAAATACTTAAAATAATTTGAACCAGAAATTATTTTAATTAATTTTGAAACCTCAGCAATGAATACTTTTCGTACCATATTTAAAAACATCAAAAATAGATGTTATAATTTTTATATTTTCTAATTTCTGCAAAAAATAAATAAATTTATATGAATTTAATCACTTAATTATTAATTAAATTTCATTTTGTAAGCTGTAAATTAAAAAAAAAGTAGTATCAAACAATACACATATTATGTAATGTATTTGTTTATATAGACTAAATAGTTTGAGAAATTCATGTTCATATAAAATGTATCACTAATAAACCCACTTGGGTTAAAATCAATATTGTAGCACTCGTTCAATTATTAAAAGATAAATTGTCATGCATGTCTAAATACATTTGCGAATGATTTATGTATTAATATCTGATATTGAAAATGAACTGTTCAAAGTTGCAATTACTCGAAGACTGTGCACATGAATAATTAAATTGTTCGAACAAGTGGCACCTCTGAATTATCGGCGGGAAAACGAAAAAAGAAACTGCAGCAGCGAGTGACGTCTAATGGTAGAACCTCGGCGCTGACGTCGGCCGGACGATGGCGTTGTCTTCATCCTTTGCGTTGAATTACATTAAATGAAAAATGCCAGCCATCGGCGGTATTTATATACTGCACGTGGTTACCGACGTTAGTTATATAATGTAAATAGTTATCTTAGTCACATTATATTGCTTAATAAGTTAGTTTTGATTATTAATGTATGGAAATCTGAACCAGTTTGATTTTATGTGATAATACTAAAATTTTAAAATACATATAAAACATTATTTTATTTTAAAATAATAAAACCTGCTTAATTTACCATATAAATACAATAATAGTATATCGAAGAACAAGTATAATAAGACACATTATTATGAATGCGTTCAAGTTTAATAGACAAAATCAAATAAAAGTTTTTAAAAGACAAATGCATTAAAAATAATTTTATAAAACGAGTTATGTATACAGTTTTTTTATTTATTAAAATCAAAATGCAAAAGTTATATTACATATATAATTCTTTGTCAAAATATAACCTTTTTCAAGTTAATATCAATTGATTTAATGTGTGTTTTTTTCTGTCACATTTTTTTTAAATGTATGTTTTTAAAAGATAAATCTAATAAAAATAATTTATACATTTTTTAAATTTTTCATTTAATGTTTATTAAAATCAAAATGCAAAGTTGTGTTACATAATGAATTCATTGTCAAAATATAACCTATTTAATATAGTTATTATAATTTTTTTATTACTAACCTTTAAAAACAAAATGTTCCGTATCGTATGTACAAGTTCAATATAATACGAGTTAAATAATGAAATCCCATGATTTTAATAAGCTCTATGACAATAAACGCTAAGTAAATGTGCCAAACTTTAAAAAACAAAGATGTTTGCATTTTTTGTTTATCAAAATCAAAATGCAGACGTTATACATATTACTTAACAAAAAAAATAGAAAATATTCTGTTGCATACTGAGTCTATTACGGTACGCGTTAAATAATAAAATCTCGTTTTTTGAAAGTTCTTCATCGCGATATTAAATAGCGTGTCATGATGAAATAATTATAAATGAAAAAAAAAAAATATTTATTCTATAAATTAAGTGTTTATTTAGGCTACATAACAAAAAATAAAACAAAACTACATACCCGATCTCATCAAATGAAAGGTCTCACAAATATTAACATAATCTTATTTACTCAATTAATTAAAAAAATATATTTAACTGGTTTTGCACAAATGCTCTTCAGATACCGTATGCTTTTTAAGGTATTTGATATTAATTCTTAAACAGGAAATCCAGGTAAATTAAGCATTACATTTATCAAACATAGTTAATCATGATAACACATTAATTTAAATTGTATAAACCAATTTATATTATTGACATAATTATTATAATATGCAGAAGGGCAATTGTATTCAGATTCTATTAGAGATCTTAACAAATGCATGATTTATACATATAGAAAATCTATATTATTATTTTTTAGAACTTAAAATATTGTTATTATAATAAACCAAAATTTTGTAATAAAAATTCGAACTTTCTCTCTCATCTACGAAGTTTCTCTCATCATGTCATCAGTATTTTATTTGGCAAATAAATATTTTTTTAAGTTTTATTAATTTTAACATAGAATAAAATTTGCAAACAATTGTTAATAAATTATTCAAGCATGTAAATCTTGAAATTCAAGTAACTAACAAGCCATATTGTGTTTTTTATTATTTGATAAATTACTATAAGTTTAATAACATAATATTGATTTAACTAATTACTACGTCAATCGATTAATTTTATAGAAAATATTTTTTTAATTTTTTTTATTACATTTGTATTATGCGTGCAAAAAATGAATATTATGCATTATGGCTTAGCCATTAAAAAGTGACATATTTCTGCAAATGTATGTTGAGAAATTGAGTGATTAGTGTAGTTTAAAGAATCTGCATTTAAATATTGACAAATGTAAATTGGTGTCAATTTTAAACAAGTATTTGAAATTAAAACTAACTGAACTTGTTTAATCATCACCATATCACCAATATGTTGTTTGATAGTAAAATGTTTTTTATTATCTGTTTTAAATATTTTTTCTGGTTAAATGGCACAGGTCCAAAATAGACTTTATTACTAGAAATTCACAAACTCTATTTGTTTTTGTAATTTAAAAACACAATACATATGTAATTCCGTCTATAATGTCTAAACATTTAACGTAGTCTAGAAGTGATAAGTCGTACACAAATTTCAGTTTTGTACATTTTTTATTTATTTTACTTGCAACCATTCTGTAAGTTTTTTTTTATAATAATCAATTTGCACTACCAAAATTCCTGTCTTAAAAAAAAAGTAATAAAAAATTGAAAAATTGTAATAGACATTTTGAAGCTATTACTGTTTTATTAAAAACCTTACCATTGGAATGTTTTTATTTTGCAACAAACAAGAATATGAGCAGAAAGTGCAGTAGAATTTTAGATAATAAATTATTGTAAAAAATTAAAGTTAGGTGGAAGACAATGTTAAAACTAAACTTTCCCTTTTTTCGTATGTATCAAATTAAAAACAAAGACAATAATATTATTATTATTAATTAAACTGACGAGATTAAGAACAGCACAAGTCCATGACAATTAAAAAGTCCAACTTTAAATTTCTTACGTTCTTAATCACAACACTGATGTTGTTACAAATTTTAATTAAACAATTTTCACAGTATTACTGATGATACCAAATATGATTTATATTTATAAAAATAAATCATTATTAATTTCAAATTTTTCAGCTTATGCAAAAAATTAGTAAGTTAAGTTAAATCTTGGTGGTAAATAAAACTTGTTAATTTAAAATTAATAAATAATAAATTTTTATATTTTAATAATGTATGCATTATAATGTACAATAGTTTAAATTTTTTTATTTGGTTGACGTTAGTAAAACCATGTTGCGAACAAAAAAAATATTTTGCGTTGAAAACAATACTGTTATTAACAACACTTTTACAGCTACTAAACACATTTTTTAAGTACAACAATATATTAAATTTTTAAATCTTTAATTAGAAATTATTAGTTGAAAACAGTATCTTACAGATGTTATTTAACTTTGGATTATGGCATATAGTCTTTTACGTTTACGTTAATATATTGAACAAAAAAGTAAGAAATTAAAAAAAATTGTAACCTCTACCTCTACCAAAACTGACAACAACACTACAATTAAGTAAAAACAGCCTATAGTTTTTAGAATAGCACATTTATAACAACATTAAAACATTATTTAGCACTTTTAAAATTAAAAATATAAATAGTAACAACACGTTCAATCAATTGGTTATACATGAAGCACATTAAGTAAACTGAGGATTTAATTAATAAATTTGTTTTGGGAACATATAGTTAGAAAAAACCCCCAGTACATCTGCAATTCGTAGAAAAGTTCAGGAACTCATACCAGAACTAATAGGAACTCAGCATTGAAATCAAACATCAAGTTCCAACAGAAATCACGTCAGCCCAAAGAACAGATACCGTAAAACACGTCAAAGGCAAGTACCACAAAGACGATTCACACGTCGCGTTGACCCTACTTACCGTCACCAACACCAGTGACGTAACCGGACTTATCATAAGCGGAATATGATTATTCAATACAAAGCTGGCAAATGCACACAAATGCAAACTAGTTAAACCGAATTAATATTAAGAATATTTTCAGTTTGAAAAACTGATGAGACCCAAACTTATAACTAATAACAAAGTTAATGACATTTGAACCAATCCTGAACATGCTGAATAGAGTAGATTTGACTATGTTTATGCCTCTAAATGTAAATAATTCTGGTAAATGTTTAAATATTTTAGACAAAAAATTCATCCTGGACCACTTTGAGGGAAAACTACATTGTTTAACCGATAGAGAATATGACGTTACTATGTACTCTTAGAAAGTTGTTAGACAAAACACATGTCAATAATTATATAAAAAAGATAGCAATATTATAATTTGAAAAAAGAAAAAGAAAATAAAACAAAACATTTTCAATAATCCCATTACTATTGAAAGGTTATAATATTCAAGTATGTGATAAGAAAAGTATAATTGAGTTAAATAAACTGACAAAACAACAAAAAATTTACATAATTAAAGTATAACATAATACTCTTCTTGGAGTACATCAAAGTGTAAACAAAACATATAATAGAATTAAAAAAAATTATATACTTGGCCTAATTTCAGAAAACTGATTTTGAAATTACTGACTACATAAGTAAATGCAAAAATTGTCAAAAAATAAACTAATTAACAATGGCACAAAAATGCCAATAGCAATTGCAAGCCTCGTATCTAAACTTTTTGAAAAAGTTTACTTAGATGTAGTTGTACTTATGACATTAACAGAAAACAGACATAAATACATACAAAATGACTAGCTAATCGAAAAACTGTTACAACTGCCCGTGAATTTGTAAAAAAAATATTGTCTGTTGACAGAGTATTCCTGAAACAATTGACTGATTAAAGTACTTTTTTTTAACAAACTTAAAAAAAAAATTAAAAAAAACAAACTGCAGCGTATCATCAACAGACACAGCCACTTCAATTCACAGAATCACTTAGATTGGGATTCACATGTCCAAACTGTAATGCTTACGTACAATACCACCTCACATACATCCACTTTAACCATATTATTTGCTCTGGAAGCGACTTTTCCATAATCTATTATCAAACCTAATAAAGTCCTTTATTCATACAACGATTATGTCATGGATTTAATGTTTAAAATGCAAATCGTTATTAGCACGAAAAAATGTATCAAACAGTAAACAAAAATCTAAAATTCAATATGATAAAAGTTGTAAACGTTTTATGTCAATGACAAAATTTTATTAAAAAACGTAACAATAAAACAAAGTTAAAAGTTTGCCTTGTGAGAAGAACCTTGCATAGTTTTTAACAAACCTTTAAATTATTCTATCAAAGTTAATCGCTAGTTAATTCGTGTAAATGCAAATCAATTAAAGCACTTTAACAAATAAATAATAGTATAAAAGTTCAAATAAATCAAAAAAAATTAGAAGTCAAAAATTTTAAAAAATTGTATTACCGTGGCGCCGTCAAAAATTATCTGCAAACAAAACACACCCATAAATTTAACACATCTTTATAAGAACTGCAAATTAAAAATTTGTACACAATCCACTTCAATAATACGAGGGCAGGTCAATAAGTCTGTGACTTTTTAAATGAAACACAGGTTTTTGGATAAAAAATTTTTTTTTTTCAACGTAGTTTCCGTTGAGATAAATAAAAGGTTTTCCAATAAGTTTTATTTTGAATAGCAGGTTATTTGAGCAGCTGTCAATTTTGAAAATATTATCTTTTCACATTTGACAAGTAAACACTACGCTATTATTAAAAATGGAACAATACACGCTTCAAAAACGCATTGAAATTATTAAAATTCACTACAAAAATGGTGAAAATTTTTCAGTCACAGTTCGCAAAACTAAAGCATTTTTTTGTTGTCGTAAACTTTCTCGGCCGGCAATAGTAAACCTGGTGGAAAAATTTGAGCTAGCAGCAAGTTTTGTGATGTGAAGAATTGAAACCGTGTGCATCGCTCAAAAATACATGAGAATATTGCTGATGTAGCTTGTAGTGTTAAAGAAAACCCAGGTTTGTCGATTCCTTGTGATATTTGGAATTAAACATTCCACAAACAACATTACACCGTATTTGCATAAAGACCTAAGTTTTAAGACTTTTAAAGTTCAGTTAACACATTCATGCCGGTCGATCACCATAAACGTCGTACCTTTGCTGATTGGGTCGTTCAAATGCATCAAAATGATCCAAAATTTCATCAAAAATCATCTTCAGTAAAGCAGAAATGTCGCATTTGGGGCTCAGAAAATCCAAGAAAGATTGTTGAAAAGTCTTTGCATTGTCAACGTGTCACTGTTTAATGCGGTTTGGTGCTGGCGGTGTGATTGAACACTATTTTTTCAAAAATGAGGCTGGTGAAACTGTTACAGTGAATAGATGGCGGTTAAATTACAAAATAAATTTGATCATATCTCATACATCAACTCAAATGTTATTTTAAATAGTGTTCGCCATCTTACACAAAGTGGACTATGGTTATCTAAATTAGGAAAATTAAAACTGTTGTCTCATTTTATCAACTCGATTGAAAATTTAAATTTAAATTTATCTTTAAACCTGTACAACCAATTATTGATGGTAATTTATTTAAAATTTTATTTAGTCAAATAACATCAACTAGCAACTATGGGGAAGGGAGTCATAATTGTATGAATGCACCGACAGAAAAAATCATAACTCCAATTACTCCAATTAATTTGCATTGTTCTAACGATTCTGATAATCATAGCATTAGTAATAGTGATAGCAATAGTTATGACAATTTTTTAGATGTAACAAACTAACGGCACTTGTTTTAAATATTCAGTCACTTCGCAATAAAGTAGACAATTTGTACTTATTATTAGAACATTTGAATTTTTCTGATATCTTACTTCTTACTGAGACTTGGTTAAAACAATATGAAGAAATTAAAATCAAAAACTACCAAAATATATCTAAATTTTCCCGTTTCAAAATTTTGCATGGTGGAGTTATAATATTGTTTAAACTATCTAACTTGTTTGTACCAATTAATGATTTTGACAACTTTATTACAGAGATACACTTCGTAATAGTTTTTTCTAAATCTCTTAATTTATATATAGTTTGTATTTATAGATCTACAAAAGGTAATCTTGATATATTTTTTAACAGTTTTATTAGTTTATTTGATCGCTTTCCTTTAGGTTCTAAGATTTAAGTAGGAGGGGATTTCAATGTAGATTACTATGTTAAATGCAGAAATACTAAACGAATGATTGAGTTATTAAATAGCTACAATTTGAAACTACATGTTGACTCTTTCTCTTGTATTACTGCAACGTCGGCTACTTTAATAGACTATTTATGTTCAAACAATAAAGAGCACTTAATCAAAACTAATGTAATGCATGCCGGACTTTCCGACCATAAAGCCATTTCTTGTAATTTAACTATATCTAAACCAATTCATGAATGTTCTAAAATGTACTGTACTAGTAAGTTTTCAAAAAGTAATATTAGTAAATTTTATAATGCTTGCAACTGCTTTAATTGGGATGATAAACAAATTAGATCAAGTACTGATAGGTTTAATCAATTTTTTGTTAATATTCAGCTAATTTTTTATGACACTATTCCTTTAAAAACAATCAAACAAAAGGCAAGTGTTTCCAAATATTGGACAACAACTAACATCAGAATTTTAGCTAAAAACATTCGATTTTTAAACTTAGCAAAGAAGTTTACTACTTTAGCATCATTTCTAATTTATTTTTATAAGTATCGCAGAATTTATAGAATTGTAATTAAGTTAGTCAAATTTGTTTTTTATAGAAATCGTATAGAAAATTTTAATAATCAAACCAAAAAGACATGGTAAATAATTAACAAACTTAATAATAGTAAACATTCAAATATAGAAGCTACTACTTATTTCTCCTGATGAATTTAACAAATATTTTACATCTGCCACAGATGAAATTATTCTATATCTAGAACCAACAACAGATCCCATTTCTTTATTAAAGCAATTTGTAACTTGTTTAAAAACAAAAAGTCAAAAGATTTTGATGGTTTTTCTATATTTCTGATAAAAGAACTACCAGAAAATGTTCTTAGTTTATTTGCTAATCTAATAAATACTTCTTTTAAAGAAGGTTTTATTCCATCCAAATTAAAAACAGCTTGTGTTTTTCCACTATATAAAAAAGGTGACAAAAATGTTTGTAGCAATTACTGACCAATTGCATTAACTTCTTGTTTTAGTAAAATAATTGAAAAAATAATTAAAGTCAGATTATCGTCATTTTTAGAAAAACACTGCGTAATTTCTGGTAATCAATTTGGATTTAATTAAAATAAAAATACCTCTGACGCAATACTTAACTTTTTTAATTACGTTTATGAGGAACATAACAATGGCAATGTTGCTGTGGCAGTGTTTTGTGATTTGACAAAAGCATTTGATTGCGTGGATCACAAAATACTGCTACAAAAACTTGAACATTATGATTGTAGAGGTTCTTGTCTTTTATGGTTTGCAGACTATCTTTCAAACAGAAGCCAGTTTGTCAAATTAAAATCTTCTTCATCCAGCAATTTAAACATTACTGGGGGTGTCCTACAAGGAACTATTTTAGCTCTTGTTTCTTCTGTATATCAACGACTTATTGAACATTAAAATATCCGGAAAATTTACTGTTTTTGCGGATGATACTAACATTTTATGGTCTAGTAAAAATATTGTTGGCTTAACGACTATTATTGAACAAGATTTATTATTCGTAAGAAATTGGTGTAAATCTAATTTACTAAGCTTTAACGCCAAAAAATCACAGTTTATTTCTTTTTTTATTAGTGCCTCGCTACCATTATATATAGGAGATAATAAAATTCTTCAATCCAATCAGATTGTCTTTCTTGGCTTAAAATTAGATTATAAGCTAAGGTGGTGCGATCAAATAGACTATGTAACTGCAAAATTATCAGCTGGTTGTTACGCTATTAAAAGAACCATTAAACAATTAGGTTACAATGTGGCTAAACAAGTGTATTTTTCTCTTATAGAAGCGTACTTACAATATGGTGCTGCATTCTGGGGTTGCTCGTCAAAAGAACAGAATAATCAAATTTTTATTTTACAAAAAAGATTATTAAGAATCTTATGTTCTATAGAAAGTAATTTAATATCTTGTAAACCACTTTTTAAAGAGCATAAAATATTAACGTTTCCTTCTTTAATTATCTTAAAAACTGTTTGTCTTATAAAGAAAAACTTTAAATGTAGTTCTTTAAGTGTTCACGTGACTAGATCAAATTACCTTAATTTTAAACTCCCCATTCCTCACACTACTCTTTGCAAGAATTCTCTTATTTACAACGAAAAAAAATGTTTAATGCTTTACTTGTAAATATAAAGTCTAAAAAAACTTACCGTAAATTTAGAACAAGTGCCAAACATTATTTACAAAACAAATTATTTTATAGTATAGATAAATTTTTAAATCCTTAATAATTTTTATATTAGCATTAAGTTTTAACTTTTGAACTATACAGTTTGTTTTATATGTATGATGTATGTTGTATTGTATTGTAATGTTTTGCAATGCGCTGTATTGTATTGTATTTTATTTTATTGTATTTCTTTATATTGTAAATAATTAGTTTAAGTTAGTTTTAAAATTTATATTGTACAACGTCATGTTTAACAATAAATACTACTACTACTACTACCGACCTGTGTTTAATCATTTTTTTATGGCCGGAATTGAAAGATATTGATGTGGACGACTAACTTTACTTGGTGTGTTTTCAACAAGTTTTAAGATTTTGTAAACTAAATTTATTCAAAACAGTCTCATATGATATGGCATTATTAAGATATGTTTTATGTTTTTCAGATAAAAATACTAGACACATTTTTTTTTAAACAGATTTAATAAAATTAGAGTATATATCGTATAGTTTCCAAATACAACAAGCATATTCTAGTCTAGACCGTACATAACCAAAATATACTACTAATATTACATTTATATATAATATTACAAAAAATAAACTTTAATAAGCAAATTGTTAATGATACTATCGTTTATATATGCTAAACATTTATTTTAACCAATGAATTGCTATTTAAATTATAATCATGTTTGGTCAATAACTTATTTCTTGTAAAAGGCATAATTTTACATTTTCTTATGTTTAAACGTAAGTTATTAGTTGCACACCAAATAAAAGTAAAGATAAGATTTAATCAATTTACAAAAAGATGTTGAAAAACACATTAAGAATAATTTAGACAGTATAATATTATAGTTAATTTCATCAAACGCTTTTGTTATATTGGTATAGACATCAACTTGAATTTAGTAATCCAGGTGCTTAGATATAAGTTGTGAGTAAATAAAAAAGTTAGTATTTGTAGATTGGTCAGGTCTAAATCCAAGTTGTTGAGTGAATAATTTTGAATTTATAAAAATATTTATATAAGAAAATAATGAAATTTAAAAAAAATTGTATAAATTTTTTTCTTAGGTTAAAATATAGAGATGATACGTGATATTTTACAAATAGATGAAAATTGCTGTTATTTTAAATATAAATTAAAAATATGCTATAACAACGTAGACAGAATCATGGGCGCCGACTGTTAAAAATGTCAATGGGGGCAGGGTTACTTGTGCTCAGATATTCGGGCTGTATGGCCACATTTTTTTATTTTTTATGCATATAATCCAATATTTCAATGGGGGCGTTGCCCCCCATAGAATATGTCAATGGGGGCACGCGCCCCGGTGCCCCCATGTACTCGACGCCCATGGACAGAATACAATTGCAATCTTTAAAAATTAACGCTGGTACAGCATCCGGTTCAAAACTTAATTTGTTTTTTAATTTAGTAAGTGCATTCTCAATACTAAGCACATCAAATGCCGATGTTTTGAATTGCTACTATTAATAGTATCTTCATAATGCAAATCAAAGTTTAAAAAAGCATATAATTTTGAAAAGTGGAAGACAAATGCATTTACTATATCAGAAGGCAATGACTGAATAATTTATTAATAAAATCCCAAAATTTTTTAGGTTCTTGCCATAGATTTTTCTCAAAAGTAAATGCAAATTTCAGATAGTCAGTAAATTTAACGTTGAAATATTGAGATGTTTATTTAATAGTTCGAAATATTTATTCTTTTTTTATGTAGCTCTAAGTATCTGAAAAAAGCATAAAATTTGTTATAAAATATTTTATAAGCCATGTTTGTATTATTGCACTATAAGGCTCGTTTCACACGTATACGGTTTCCATTCGGTTCGGTTTGTTTTCGGTTCGTTTTCGATTTGTTTTTGGTTCGTTTTTGGTTCAATTTTGGTACATTTTTGGTTTTTATTTGGTACCTAATAGAAACAGTATCGCACCAAATACTTCCTTGTAAAGTGATGTGAGGGTGCGCACAATGAATTCATCCTTCGTTTTTTTTTATATAAAGAAACTCTGTAAAGAAACAACACGGCAACAACTTGACTTCTCTCCATTATGATTATTACTGAGCCTGTGTACAAAAAAAAAACACAAAACCATATACAAACCGTAAAAAAATGTGTGAAAAAGTTTCATTCGTATTCAGTTGCAACCGAAGTTGCAAATTTGTTCTTGCCCGTGGTGCTTACTAATATATTATCATTCCAAAAAAATTGCAATAAGTTACTAACAATTTAATTAACTAATAACAACAATAAAAACAACTAAAAAATAATAAAATTAATTTTTAGTTGCATAAATAAAAAAATAAATAAAATTAAAAAAAAACTAAAAATAAATTATAAAAGAAACTATAACAATTAATCTAATTGTAAAGTTCGTCATCTTAAACAGTTATTACAAAAACGACAGTTTATCTAAAACTAAAAGCGATTGCAATAACTTTTCTAGATTGCTAAGTAGATTAAGATAAACATATGTAAAAGTTAATTCCATTTGAATTAAAAAATCCGGATTGTCATTTAAGTCATGTACAGTATACCATTTATTATTTACTTTTAATCTGTTTCCTACAACTCTATTCACAACTTCTAACTTAAGTATGTTAATTGATGTTGGTGATAACATCATTAAATTTTTAATTTTAAGCTTCAAGTTTCCAATAACATTAAATTACTTAATTTCTGCTGCTTATCAATATTTTTGATTGCGATGCAAATTTTCTTATTTTCTTTTTTAATCATTTCAGTTGAAACTTTAGTGCAACATTTTCTTTCTCTAGCGGCTCTATTAAATTATTAACAGTGTATTAAGTGTTATACGGAAAACATACAATTTGCAGTTCATAAAAAAATTGTACTCAATAATTATAATACTGTATCATTTTATTTTAGACGCATTCGGAAACGCGGCGGAACTGCTTTACTTTGTCATAAATCATTAACCTGTTTAGTAATTTGAAGTTTTGATCATCTGTTGGTTGAAATTGATATTAAATTTTCTATAATATATATTAAACTCTATAAAATATATGTTATCTCACTATATAGATCACTTTTAAAAAATTGTGATGTTTTCTTCAATAACCTTACGAATATTTTATATAAACTGCCAACAAACTCAACATTCTGCTTACTGGTAACTTAAATATAGATTATGATGTAAATTCGCAAAAATTGGAAAAACTCAAGTTAATACTAAAAATGTTTAATCTTGCGATGCATCTGTAAAACTATACTCGAATAACCAAAGAAAATTTTACAATTTTATTATTGACTATGCCTAGTAATTTTAAAAATAATTTAATTTAAATCAAGTCTGAAACGCTGAACACGTCACTAAGTAACCATGAAGCATTACTTCCATCCAACTTTTACTAATAAATTACAATATAATGTCAGTAAACATAAATCACAAAAATATGGCAAAAGTAATATTCATAATTTTTATTATCGTGTCAAAACACAAATTAAGACAACATATTTTATAGCAACCATGATCAGAAATTCAACTGTTTTATAGAATTACTAACAAGCAGAGTTAATAAATCATTTCCATACGTAGTATAAAAACTAATGATGTCTTCATTACATCTGCAAATTCAGCGCAAATGAAGGACTTCACACATTGTTTAGAAAATATAAATCTATACTAAAAGAAGTTATAAAGATTGCAATAAACATGTATTTTAAAAATAAAATTATTAACTCAAACAACAAACAAAAAAAGTATGGAACATTGTTCAAAATTTAAATGGTACAGCAAAAAAAAATTAAATTAAATTTATCGGATCAGAATATCTCAGTCCAAACAGTTATATCCAATAAAATTTCAAGTTAAAAAAATAAAAATAATGTTGGTCCTAACGTAATATTCCTCAAAATAATACTTCTTCACTGTATGTTAAAACTACTAGAGTATGTTATTAACTACTCATTCATTTTCTAGCAACTTTAAAACAGGATTTATTAAACCAATTCATAAAACAGGCAATAAAACTAATATGAACATCTATAATCCTATTTGCGTACTGTCTACATTTTCAAAAATTATTAAAACTTTATTTAAAAGTAGACTTTTGCTGTTCTTAAATAAATTTAATATCCTAAATTAAGAACAATTCAAAGCAAAAAAGACGAATAACGCGCTGTCCATGTTCATAAACCAGAAAGTCAAAAAGTAAATAAAGATAAATTTTGTGCAACTGTGTTTTGCAACTTATATTGCATTGATACAGTTGACCATAACATTTTAATTAGCAAATTGGAGTATTATGGGTTGCAAAATGCTTCCAAAAGTTTTTCTAATAGTAGCTATAATATAATGCAATCTTAATTGTTTAATCGTTACCAATATGTTCTATTTAATAGTAATATTTCTAGTAAACAAATTGTTAAACAAGGTGTTCCACAAAATTCTGTACTTGGTCCTTTGTTGTTTCTAATTTTTATCAATGACTTGCCTCAATATATTGAAGAATCCAACATTATATTATTTGCAGATGACACTACTTTTATACAAAAAGATTAAATGTTTAAAACGGCAATGAACCATTGTACAAATCTACAGAACAAAGCAACAATATGGTTTAACGCAAATAAATTATGTTTTAATTCTGCTAAAATGGCTACTATATGTTTTTTATTAAAAAAATGCCTGTTAGCTCACTACAGTTTTACAACTCTGTGAAATTTCTTGGGCTCACTCTTGATAGTTCTCTTTTGTGGTGCAATAATGAACAATATCTAGCTAATAAACTAAGCAGAAACATATATTATTTACGTCTGCTCTCAAATTGTGCTTCGTTAAATACGCTGCGTACTGCATACTTTGGTATTTGTCATTCTCTCTTAAGCTATGGCATTCTATTATGGGGTCACAGTACATCGCGTCACCGAATATTTGGATTACAACGTCGTGCTATCCGTATCATAGCTAATATTGGATATAGGAATGATACATTCAATTACTTTTAAGAGTTGAATATTTTAACTGTGCCCTGTTTGTTTGTACTTGAATGTTTAAAACATGTGAAACTTCATTTAATGAGTTATACTGGTCACAAAGACATACACAACTATAACACAAGAAATAACAAAAATCTTGTTAACAATTACTGTACACTCAAAGTTATTTGAGAATAATTTTTTTTAATACTCTTCCAATGGCTGTGAAAGATCTTCCGTTTAAAACATTTATCAACGTTGTCAAACAGTATTTGTTAAAAAAAGCTTTTTTAACGTTTGAGGATTATTTAAGTAACAATTTTACCGATTTATTATGTTAATGCAAAAAATGCTTAAGTTTTAAGAATAATGTGTTTGTACTTGTTTTTAACTGTAATATCTTTCTTTTCAGTTCATTTTAAATTGTACTGCAATTTTTATTTTTATTATGTTTTAAATCAATCGTATTTTAACGTGTAATTTTATTGACTTGTGTAACATTTTTTTGAGATAAACATTATTATTATTATTATTATTATAAGTTTTTAGGTGTAACAGTTGAAAAAAACTAAAGTGGGAAGACTATGTAAAAAATCTAACTATGAAACTAGCTTCAGCATGTTTTGCCATGAGAACAATAGCATTCAACATAGGTTATCAAATAGCAATAGAATCATACTAAGCGTTATTTGAATCTAGGATGAGATACGGAATCTGTATTTAGAGTTTTTGCAGCACAGGCAACATGAAAACTTTATTCTCCTTACGGAGAAAAACAATACAAATTTTAAATGACAAAAGAGATAGAATCCATTGCAAACCACTGTTCAGAAAGAGTTCCTTCAGATTTTCTTCAACAACATTGATTGTGCAAACTGTTTAAAGTCGTATAAAGCTTTATCATAAGCTATGAATGGTGTATAGTATTCTAGTATGCAAGATATAACTAGAAAAATTAACAATTTTGCAAACAAAATTAATATTTTTTTGCATTAAAGATGATTACAAAATCCAATAAAATATACTATCAAAACAAATCTTTGTAACGTAAAGACTAAAGATAAAATTATTAAAAAAGTAATGAAACTTGTGCCATCATAGCATCTGGAACATGAATTTCATGAAGAGTATCAAGTAATAATAACATCTTAGGTATATTATTGTTACTTAAACATATAACTAAATGTGTTGATTTATATATTTTTATTATTATTATTTTTAATACATAAAAAACATTGTGTATGTATGTACTTTAAAACAATCAGAATTTTTATAAAAATGTGAAAACTAAATTGCCAACCACAGCAACAATTAAAAGTTTGCATAAAAAATATCGTTTTTTATAAATAACTACTTTACAATGAAACAACTAATTAAAATATAATATTAATATGTTATCATAATATTAAATTATGCATTTTACACTTACAAAAATAAGAACAAAACCATACATGAGCTGTTTCTATTTAGAAGTTTGCAAGAATTGTTTCTTTTTTAGATTTAACACAATTTTGCGGTAAAAATAATGATTATTTTTAAGTTCTTTAAGCAACCAATTGGTAAATCTAGGACGCAATAAATAATAATTAGTTATTAGATTATTTGGATTTTGTAAGAATGTAAACTTAAATATAAAAAGATTTAATTAAAAACGTAAGGAATAAGTTTTTTTGAATATCTTTGTTAACATCAACAATATTGGCTTCACTTCATGCACATTTGTCATATTGACACTGTTTTATTTGATACAAAAAAACGTAATTGTTACAATTCAACAAATTGTTTGTTTAGATAAGTATAACCTAACCTAACCTAACTTTTGGTAACAAATTTTGATTATTTGTTAACGTTGTTATAATATATACCGTTCCTAATTAAACATCCAAATAACCAGTAAACACATATATTCACTAAGTAAGTAAGTAAATTTACAAACTATAAATTTTATAGTTTTAAACTTAAAAATATATATTGATTGTTGTTGTATGATATAACACAATTCCATTAATGATTATTTAAAATGCATATTAACTTTACTTTAAATATTCTACGTAATTTTTGTAATACGTTTAATGATTACAAATATTCATTTATCAAAACATTTTCATTTTACTTACAGTATTTTGAAAGGTTTTGCAATACTATTTCTCCCGGTGTTAATTATAACGCAAACATTAACAAAGAAAGTTTTCAAATCAAAGCGTGATCAGCTCTCTTGCATTAATTGGATGCAAAAGAGAGGGGCGCCGCCGCTTTGTTCTCAATAATTATCTATAAATTTATTTCCTCCGTATATATGCAAACATGCATGTAGTATAATTAATTTAATATTGTTATAATTAATTTACTAATTGAACATGTTTGTTTCTAAATTTTATATAATATAAAGTTTTGCAATTTGTTTTGTTTTAGTCTACACTCGATTATTATCCCCACCTTTCGTTAACCAACGAGTGGGGGTTCTCACCCTAAAATCTCCATTTCAAAAGGGTTTTTAGGGATAATATTATATACCGAGATCAATAATTTCCAAAGCGGAAATGGGCGAGCGCGGACGGTTGCGCACGAACACTCGCGTCAATATATTTAACAATATGCCAGGGGTTGCTTTCGCTAATATCTATAAACTTTTCCCGAAAAGCATAAATTACGATCCCGACCACTTGAGGGATCATAAGTCATAACCATTATGTCATCATCAAGTAGTTATCGGTCGTTTTCATGCGACTTTATCAATCTCACCCCTTTACAAGAAATATTTTTCCGGTAAATTTGAATAGAATTATTGCATTAATATTATTTTGTTACTCAAAACAATTATTATTACAAAACAGGAATTATTTGTAGTAATTAGGAATGTAAAGTGCCTTGCCAACCTACAGGTGTTTTCAAGTGATTACAATTTTTGTAATTTAATTGCATTTCGAACGAAGCGCGCTTTGTAGAGTGCGCTGATGAAAAGCATGCGCTCTATAATCTATTACCATGTAATTAAATGTTCAATTAATACTACATAGTCTATCACAATACAAAAAACCATTTGCATTGTTTTGTCTCTAATATTATGTACTACACTAAAAACGATGCAATTATAAATCTATTAACGTTGACGTATATAATTATCTTTAAATATATTTTTGTTATCTGTACTCTGCAATAAATGTTCGAACCAGATAAAAAAATCACAATATTTTTTTGTCACAATTAACAATGTATAAATAAATGCAGTTTGATTTTAAAGGTATTTATTTAACTTCACTTATTAATTGCGTGTGGATTAGCAGCAAGAAATGTACACTGGTGATATTCATAGACAAATCGTCTCAGACTCAAGGCAGTCTCGCAAGTATACAGATAAACTTTTGTGTTAGCATCTTCTGATTGATACAAAAAAGTCATGTATCCAACACCTTTATTTTTATTTTTTTAAGTTTTAGCACCTTACCAACATCTTTCTTCCTATTAATAACGAATAAAATTAATATAATGAAAAAAATATCTTCAAAGTACACGATGATTTTATATTTTGAAATTTTTACAGCGTATAGAACAATTTAATCTCAGAAGATTCATATTTCTAAAATGTGATGCCGTTACTTTTGTTTCGGAAATATAACCGTCTTTGCAAATATTGTTTTTGAAAAAATCGCAGCAAATTTATTTTGTTATAACTATTTTACCATCGTGTCAATTTGAAGCGGTCACACACAATTTTCATTAGAAAACATGACATATACTAACTTAAAAAAAAAATCTGTTGCATTAATTTTAATCTAGTTGTGTAAAATTATTTAACATTACGACAAATCAAAATAATTTCTCCACTGTTATTTGAAGAAATTTTTGTAATTTTATTTTACTTCTAGTTACAATAGACAAGTTGTCAATTTTTTTCCTCAAAACCGGTCGGTAAATAAATAGCCTGTTTATATTTATTTTTTGTCAATTTTGATTAACTCAACAAATTTAACACAGGGGTCGCAGCTACTCCCAGTTTTTATTATTTTATTTACAATCCATGCGCTCATCATCTATTAAAATGTTAACTTTTAATTACAACTTTTTTTTTGTGACCAAACTCAAAAATATGTTTGTATTCAACACTTTTCATAATTCATAACAAACAAATCTATCTATCAATATAAAAGTACTGATTTGCATATCAATTTTATGCAATTTAAGTCACATTCAATTTGGAATATAATCAAAATTTTTATTTTCATTATAATGAATTTTGAATTTTGATCTGCATATTGTTTATTCTAACTTTAAATGTTTTGCATTAATTTCAACACATAATTAAATAGAATTACACATTATGTGATATTTATATATTACACTCTATCAAAAAGTGTATCAATCAATTGCAAAAAATTTAGTGACCTTTCTGAATATAATCATTTATGGAATAGAGTAGCTTTTAAAATAAACATCTGTAGCATATAAAATATTTTACGATCGCAACCACGCTCGATTTGCTAATTCATTGAGTATCGGTTTCCGCCTACCATATTATTAAGAAAAGATTTTAAACCTGTACTAATACCTGTAGACACTACTAAATGATTAACAAATCATAGCACGTGTTGACTTTAATGTAAAAAATATGTATAATTTATGAACAATGTTTAATATTTTTTTAATACTCATTTCAATTAACAAGTAAACGCTAAGTTAAAAAAGTAGAAACAATAAAACCAGAACTGAACTTTTTTATAAGAAGACTTTTTTTTCGGAGCCTCTAATACAAACATGAAAAGTGATAGTCAAGCTGACAATTTACTGACATTATTATTTTCTACATAGCAAAAAAGTTTATAAACCTATTTTTTTTGCCAACAAGTCGTTCTAGTAAATTAGAAAAACTAAGCTAACTATGACACTAAATTAAAAAAAAAATTACATATTTCAACCTGTTTTTAAAACATCTAAATCTATCTTTAAATTAATAAAATTTGGTTTCAGATCAATAAAGTAACAAATGTATACAAATAAATTACGTGAAATGGTAAAATTTACCGTCCAAATCCGGCCTCGAATTAATAAAAACCGGTTTAAATGTCAAAATACACCATTTCGGCAGAATTTTTTAGTCGGATTATTTAATATTTATTTTTAACTTGTCTGAAGAATATCATAAAATAACATTTATTTTTTATACATTTTAAGATTTTGGTGTTTTATTGCAGTATTTATTATTTAAGGTTAAATTTTGTTATTTTATTTTATTAATAAAAATCAAATGTTTGTAGTTTTTTTTTTAGGTTTTTGAATTCAATGCCCAGATTTTTGTAAATGGGACGGCACTCAACTCATTGATTGTGGGCAAGTAATTTTAATTCGGGTGCCCCACCCATTGACTGTGGGCAAAAAACCTTAATGGAAGTGGCAGTGATTTAGAAATTAAATATTTAAATGTTAATGATCCAGAAATTAAAAAAATTCTCTTCTCTGGAATTGTAATTTGTCATTAAACTGACCAAAAAGGTGGATAAATCAATTTTTTTAATAACTGTAATTTTTCCCGCTATTGTTTTTCTAATAATTTTAAAAAACCAACTGATCAAAGTAATCAATCTGTAATTTTTCGGCAAATGGAAGTTTTATTTGGTAATCATAAAAAAAAATACTTGTGATATCATCTGCAGTGACGAGAGTAAGAAATATTAACTTGTCATTGGCAATCATGTTGTAAGTACATCAATATTATATTCGAAATGTCATCTATAGGCTCATTTACTCAGTTGTTATCTCAGAATACTTCAATATTTTTATCTGTAATACGAGTATTGTTTTAGCAGGGTTACTAAAAGTTTTAATTAGTTTACTGTTATGCAACTTTTTATTGTACATTAAAAAGCTCTGATTTAAGTTTGTTTAATTAATTATACTCGTTTCATGTAAACTGGCGTTATAGTGTTCCAGTACAGTACTTGCTTCAGTAGCCATTCCAGTCAAATACGGGCGCGAGTGATTACCTCCTTCTACAATACTAAACACGTGTAGACATCTAATATCTGATTATCTGATATTAAAAGATGATTTTATTATTATTATGCAAATGTTTGAATAATAAAAATGTATTCAATTCAGTACTTTATGTCTATTACTTTTTTGAACAACTCTTTCAAATTAATTGTAATATTATTTTTCCAAATTTTAGCGTTTTTTTATTGTTTAATTTTTTTTGAATTAATTAACGTACTTATGATTTGTTTTACTTGTACTTGAATAATATTTACTAAAAAGTTGCCTAGACGTTACTATCTTACAAAAACAGTTACTTCAAGTACTCAGTTTTAGTAATTTGTGCAAGCTACTGGCATTGTGTAAATTACCCTTTATGGATTTACATTTATTTTTATTTAATTGTTGTTTATTTTTAAACGTTTTAAATAATGTTTTAGATAAATTTCCTCAATAGGCGGATTGTCATTGGCGGAGATTTCAATGTGCACTTCCACAGCAATGCGCAATTAGTATGCAATTTACTGGGGTCATATGGCTTATATCCATTGGTGTTGTTCAAAACAAGGTTAGAAAATTGTCTGGACAATATCTTTAGCAATCTACCTAAGAAAATGTTAATGGTGAGTCCTGTTAAATTTGGATTCTCTGATCTTATAAAAATATTCTTAAATGTTGAGATTCTTAAGTAAATAATATATTGCAATCATATACTTATACTTCAATAACACAGTAAGGTATTAATATGTTTTATCACTTGCTAGAAAACACTTTCTGGAGTTTTATTGATGATTTAGATTTATCTGCAGAAAATAAATTTACTCAATTTAATGATGTTGTAAAAGTTCAATTTAATGCATCATTTCCTACTAAACTTGGCAAATCTCAGAACAATCATAAAGCAAAAATTTATTGGTTTAAAAATGATTTAAGAAATATGAGAGAAACGCTTCATTTGTGATTTAAACTGTGATATTTTTAATAACTTTTTTAATAGTATAGCCAAAAATCTAGTCAAAAACTTACAACACAGCGAGTTCTAATTAATTTTATGCATAAGAATGCTACTATTAACAGCGGTTACTTTTAATTTAGTAAAGTTTCTTCAAATAAAGTGAGAAAAACTATAAACTCACTAAAATGCAGTAAAACCAAAGATATATATGGTCTAACAGTAAACGTACAAAAAAGTATTAAAGATATAATCTTATATCCTCTTACTGAACTTATAAATAGGTAAATATTGGAATGTATATTTCCATCTTGTATGAAAATTGCACAAGTTATTCCTGTATATAAAAAAGAGGATATAAATGATCCGTGAAATTACAGTTATCGTTGCTTTCGATAACATCTAAGGTATTAAAAAAGATATTGCTCAACTAAATAATAGCATTTCTCAATGCAAATAATATATTAAATCCCAACCGGTTTGGATTTTGTACCACAACTGCAATTTTTGTTTGAACTGAGGATGTTCCAGCAGCGTATAAATGCAGTAAATATACTGCCGCCACGTTTATTGATCTTAGCCTTTGACTGTGTTTAACAAACAACATTAATACAAAAATTATATTATTATAATTTTCATCCAGCAGCTTGTCGCATAATTTCTTGCTCTCTCAGTAAAAGGCAACAATGTGTTGCGGTCAATAGATCTACTTCCAATCTACTTGATATAAAAAATGGTGTTCTACAAGGATCTATAAATCTATAAATCTATAAATCTATAAAAAAACTCAAGTAGTTTGGAGGAGGCTATTGGCCAATGTAACACTTGACAATGTTTCAAACTGGTTTTCATCAAATTTACTGTATCTAAATGCTAAAAAACAGTCAATATAGTTTTCTCACTAAGTAATAAAATGCCTACAATGTCCACAACATTTCTTGGAGTTTATATCGACTTCAAACTTAGGTGGGACATTCACGGAAAAGAGTTGTCTAAAAAGATAATTAAAAACATTTACTTACTACGCCATCTAGCACATGCTTTACCAAAGTTTGAATTGAGATTGGAATATTTTTTACTGTGTTCAGTTTACCTAAGTTATAGCTTGCTAATTTGAAGACATTCTTCAATATCTCAGAGATTATTCGGATTACAAAGACTGCAGTACGAGTCATAGCTAATATAGGTTACCAGGAAAACTGTAAAACATCTTTTGAATCGTTTAACATTTTAACTCTATCGTGTATGTATATTTTAGAATGCCTACTTTTTATATATGACAACATAGGTAATTATCTTACTCTCAAGAATTACCATTCCTTTGATACCAGAACAAAGGATGCCATTTATCTACTCAAAACAAAGCTTTGTAGATCACAAAATGGAGTAAATTTCTATAGAATAAAGTTTTTTAATTTTATACCAAACGATTTAAAAAATCTTTGTATACTAAATTTAAAAGCACACTATTGAGGAATTTATAGATAATTAATTTACTAATTTTATTTAATATTGTAATGTGTACTTATACATTTATTATTTTAATACTGAATTTTTCTATATCTTTTATTTTGACTTGTGTGAATCAGATGATAATAGCACGAATAAATTATTATTATTATTATTATATTATTATTGGTTTTAATACAAGTTTCAAGACAAATATTGCCCAATCACTACTTGAAATGAAAAATATTCATTTATATTTGAAAATTTATTGCTCATATTACTCATGTCAAAAGAAACCAAAGAAACAGATAATTTTGTTACAGAAAGTTTACATAACGATAAATTAAAAAAAAACTAGACAGTTTGCCTATTGTAAGTAGAATTAAAACATAAAAATAAATTCACAAAATGTCTTCAGATAACAGTACAAAAATTATTTGCGATTTGCTGTAATGTTGAACAATTTTACAACCACGCCATTAAATTCAGTAAATAAGTTGACAACTTGTCTATAGTATGCACAAGTATGACATAAAAATAAAATTACTTTTGTTAGAAATCGTGTGTGGCCGCTTAAAATCGACTCGTTGGTAAAAAAGTTACAGTAAATTAAATTTGCTGCAACTTTTGCAAAACCACGAAAATAGTTATATTTCCGAAACAAAAACAGTCACTTAACATTTTTAAACAATGAATCGTCTGGGATTGAATTTGTTTATATGCTATGAAAATTTCAAAATGATCTTATGTACTATGCGAGATAATAAAGATTTATATTTTTTACATTTTATTGATTTTCTCCGTTATTAAAAGGAAGAAATATGTGGGAATGGTACTAAAACTTATATCTTAACAAGGGCTTTAAAAAAACATATAGGTTGGCTATTTGATTTTTTTACGTCAGCCAGAAGATGTAAATAGAAATTTAATTTAATCACAGAAATTTAAGCAATTATTAGTTTAAATGATCAAAATAAGTGTAGAGGTAAATATAAAATATAAACCAAAACGTTTTAAATTTACTTATGATTTTAGTTATGGTTATGGTTGCAGTTTTTTAAGTTACTATGACTAATGTATTTATATATGTAGTATTTTATTGTTTTGAAGTTAAATGTTTTCTTGTTTTCTTAGTAACTAGTTATGTACTTAGTTAACAAGTGACAAAAAAATGTTCACTCTTTATTTTAGATTTGTTTTGGTATATTAAATCGGATTTCAAAAACCCGTCACTTTTAAGACATTATGTGTATACATGATCTTTACATTTTTTGCATTATATCTTACAAATAAATTTTTGTTCGTAAACATTCAAATATGTAAAGAGCTGACACGGTTAACAATCGTTGAGTTTTAAAAATGCTTCTGCAAGATGTTTGAAAACTTAAATTACAAGTAGGGAACGATTTTTTAGTCTAGGCAGCATTTCCTCAGTGCTCTTGAATAGAAGCGCGCACAATATACTGTAACTCTAATGTAAAAAACTCAAAACCTCATTTTTTCAAATTTTGATTGCTAATTCCTTGGAAATTACATTACTGAATAAATCTAAAAAAAAATCACATAGTTAAGATTCATGTAGAAGAAGGCATTTTCAGTAATTTGAGCTTAAACAAATTTTCATTCCGTACACTTGACTTATACATGGCCATATATATATCGTATAACAACCCAAAAATAAATTAAAAATGAAAGAAGAATACTGGAAACAATTCACAAAAATTATAGAAAGAAATATGTATGGATTACAAAAAAAAAATTGGAATATGCTAAAGAACAAGAAAACCAATACAACCATTGGATTTAAAAAACGCGTTTGACCAAGTTAAAGTAAAAGACGCAACAAGAATACTATAAGAGAAAAACACTATAGATCAACTAATATAGGACATCAATACAAACACAACAACAAACATCCAAACAGCAACGGAATTGGCCAAAAAATAAAATGCACAAACGGAATACGCCAAAGAAACTCATTGACATAATCATAGAAAACCTAATAAATAACAAGAAAAACGCAAGATATAAATTGAGCAACAAATATTTAAATATATTATCTTACGCAGACGACGCTGTGCTAATGTTTGTCAATGCAGCCAAAACATACAACATATTTTTTTTTTAAACAAAACTTTTTTTGCTAGTATTGTCAAATAAACTAATACAATGTAAATTGGTGTTACAAAACAAAATTATACAACGTATTAACATTTACAACAAACGTTATTTGAAAAAATAGAACATTAAAAAAAATTATAAAAGCTATAGAAAACAATGGTGAAGTCAATAATAAGTTTTGCGTCAAACAAAACAACGCGGAAATAAACACGCTCAAAACAGTAATAAGAAAAACACAAACAAACAGAATACTGATTAAGGCTATGATTAATGCCCGTACTAATAGTCGGAGATTCAATCTCAGATTAATTCTAGATTCTTGAATCTGAGATTCATTAATCTCGATCGTTGTATCAAATAGTCACGGCTTCGGGTAGTATCGTTGAATCCTCCTATTGAGTTTTGAGTTAGTGATATTTTTAGTAAAATACTAAATATTACTAAATTTGAATTGACGTAAGCGATCGTAACGTATCAATCAGCCATCGTGAAAAAACACTCTTGAAGAAGAATTTGATTATTTTGTTTAGTAAAATATTATATTAAAGAAGTAAGTAATAGTTGTATGGTTCTTTTAACACTTATACTAAATTTATTTTATTTATTATAAATTATAATATTTGATTAACAAGTCTTAATTTATGAAATGAATTAATAATTTATTCAAAATCAGTCAATCGAATCACAGCGGCCAAGGGTCAAGCATAGACAATTGTTTCGGTTCTACAAACCTCGTCAGTATGCCTTGTACGACCACGGCATTGCATGATAGCCATGGGGTGCGCACTGTTATTAGAAAACGCTGAACCCATGACTTTAGTGTTGGTTCAATCTGCTGCGCAGCGCTGCGATCGCTAAAATTGTCGAAATTAGCTGTCTGGCTGTGACGCTGACAAATATAACAATTGTTGATAACAAGAATCTGTCAAGTTTTTTTTTTTTTTCATTAAACTGTGCCTATGAACTGTGTTTTGTGTGATATGTAAAATCATTTGTACGATATAAATAAGACAATTTTTAGTGAGTAATTTTACTATTGTTTATTAATGTTAAAAGATCAGTATATTAATTTTTTTTACTAAAATGTGAAGTGATTGTTATTTTATAAATAATAAATAAACAAAGATTTCATTAAATCGATATTAAAATGTAAGTATATATTTTTTATTTAAGTTGTAAAGCAACTTAAACATAATATTTATTTAAATAAGTTAGTAAATTTTCTAATATATCATCAGTAATGCATTAATGAATATGTGGGCAAGTCTAATAAATTTAAATTAGACTTGCCTACTTATTCAAAAGTGGCATAGGTTTTAAATTAAAAAAATATATATTAAGTGAAGAGTTTAAATTTGCCGCCAAATGCAAATTAGTTTTGGTTCATTCCGTCGTGATGGCGCAAACGTGGAAACAAGAGAGAGGCTGAGTTGCCGTTCTATATGAATATATGTTCTATGATGATAGCGAAGACAATTTTGAATAAATATTTCTGTTCTTATGAACACAATTGATATTATAAATAATCAAACGAAAGACTAGTTTGCCATCTAGTTGCAATTTTTAATATTAAAATGTCCGCCGCTGTGTTTCGATTGACTGATTTTGAATAAATTATTAATTCATTTCATAATTTATTGGCGATTCAAAATCGTTAAAGCCGCGAAATTACTGCCAATTGCATAAATGCTAAAATGAAAATTGCAACTAGATGGCAAACCAGTCTTTCGTTTGATTATTTATAAGTCTTAATTTTCTTAAAAATCAGAAACAATACGGAAATGGAAAAAGTAATTGAAAATAAAAAACTGATAGCGCGACAGTACTAGAAAAGTTTAAAGAATGTGAAGTGTTGACCTCCGAATATAATAGTCAGCCAGATGTTGTGAGATAAGAAAGAGTACACAATTAAAGACACAAAACTTAAAGCAAAAGTATGATGCGACAGGTTATTGTAAAAATTCAACCATAAAACATTTTAAGTATCAATATGCAAATGTGAATTGAATTAATATGGAATATTGTTAAAGTACAGTATCTAAAATTTAAATAATTATTAATACTTATCATAATTTAATGTAATAAATACTGTTTTAAGATTTTACAAACATTTAACATATAACTGCGGCTGTGCATGTTGTTTTGAATATAATTTATCAGTATAAAACAAATATGTACAGTTTTCTTAAGATGCTTCTTATTTTAATTTTAATTAACTGATTATAAATAAAATCGTATTCAAAAAATTTGTCTTCAATTGCATTTATTTTTTTATTTATATTGTTATTAAATAAAAGATTCTATTTTGTAGAAATAGAAGTTATAGGATGCAATTTCGGTAAATCCAAAAATTAATTCTGAATCTTGGATCAATCCTCGACTATTAGTACGGGCATAAGTGAATGTTGGCAAAGTAAGCAGAGTTTGTGGCATTTATTGATACAATTTTTGATAATTTTCTTAATAAATAAAAATATCTTGATGTTTTGTTTAAAATATAAATTGCATTAATAGTTTTTTTTATTCCTATATGCCAAAATTTTTAACTAAGTTACTATGATATAAATGATGTGCGTTTCTTAACTTAAAATTAGGTTTATTATTTGTAGTATAGTTGTATTGTTAGTAAACAGCATAAAATAAACAGTGGCTTTACACAATAAAAAATTGTTATTATATTACATTGAAACTTTCAAAATCAAAATTAAATAATTTAAGTTTGCTCAGTAATATATCATGACAAACTGACAAACAGAATTACATGCTTTGCTTTGCAGAAGATGGCTTTTGTGTGATAGCTATCTACAAAACCTTACAATACTAAATGATTGAAATTGTGTATTGCTTGTGAAGTCAACCTTCTGCTTCCAAAACTATATTGATGTGCGTATAATACTTGTTTATTTTCCGGATTTCTAACGCTTTTTCATATATTTTTTTAAATTATTAGAAGAATTCATATAGGTCTATAATTTGACATTTTGTTTTAACCATTTCTGAACTTACTGATTGTTTTTACCATTTTGAAACAAACTGGAAAAGCTTCTGTTGCATGATTAATTAATTTGGTTAAAAGAAAAATTAACATTGGTATTATAAACACCTTTAGAATTGGAGTTTTAAAACATTGATATTATTTTTTTAGTGTACAATACTTCAAAAGCTGAAATGTTTATTATTATTGAGCCCATTTTAACAAATAGAGTAATATCAGCAAATATTGGTAATTTTTCAGTAATATTTAGCACTATATTTCCATAAAAATGTTTGCTAAAACCGCAACAAATGGGTAAATGCGGTTATTTTAATTAGATTTTTATAAATTAATTCAATCCTACATTGTTTTTTTAAATTTTTTTGTTTATTAATACATCTAGCATATGTATATTGCTTTTTTAGTTTGCGTTTTAAATCTTTTTTTTAATATAACCACTTATTGTTTAAGCCATTCATCTTTTCTCTATCTAATTTCATTTTTGATTAGATGCTTTAATTTTTAGAAAATAACATCTACATAGCATCACAAATGATGTTAATAAAAACAAGAAATTTTGTTATTGCAGATGATGATGATTTCGAAATAAATTTCGAAGTATCTCTTTTAATTGTACATATTATCTAAACATATTGTTGGATTTAGTATTTGCAGACCAAATAAGTACATAAGTGCACTAAATTATGCTGTGAAGTAATGCTCCTGTTGAATGTAAAATTTTACATTAAAATTTCCTTCCAGAATAATATCACCGCTATTGTCAAATATAATTTGCAAATCATGCCTGTAAAAACAATTCAAAATATCTTCTCTGTAAACTACACGTATTCTAATAGAATTTCATTTAGCAGCAGCTGCTTAATTATAATTATAAACGTTATTAACAATTCTTGAATAGCAGAAATGGGACAAATCTAAGAATACATTTTGTAAGATCTGTGTCAAGTGTCAACAATTTATACTGATTTATGAAATTTAAAAGTAAGTACCAAACCAAGATTTAAATTGGTACTACAATAAATAACGCTAATGTCATGTTATATATTAATACATGTTTTAGTATGTTTTACTTCAGCTCGTGAGCTTAGTAACAGATATCAATAACTATTTTTTGTTTCGGAAAACTTAATCAAAACTGGTGTCAGTTTAACAACACTTTAAAACACGTTATTTCTTCATACATTATAAAATAAACTTACGTATTTTTTAACTTTTAACTTATATCTATTAGATTTATAATTTTTGTAATTACGCTAGTTTATTAAGCTGGCGAGTTATACACTAGCCTAACAGTATTAAATGTAACATATACTTACCATATTGGCAATGGATCATTAGTAGTGTCTGCAACTGTTAATCTGTAACAAAAAAATAAATAATTAGTACTTCTACAAGTATGATTTACAGTAGGTGTCATAAATCATAAGTTTTTTTACATCCAACATTTTATTATTTAAGAAACTGTATCAAATATTATTGGCAAGCTGCTTAATATCTATGACGTATATAAAATAAAATGTTTACCGCAGCTTACCCAATTGTTAAAAACGACAAAGATTGTGTATTAACTTTATTTTATTATTTTATGACTAATAATAATTATTAATTAATAGTACAAACAAAAAGTTTCAATGTGTAAAAATAATTGTTTATAAAATATATAGAATTAAAGTAAAGATTCACAATTACTTTTAATTGCAAAATTGATAAATAAAAACAAAAATGAGTCTGAAGCTATTATTCTCCTACAGATATATTACAATTAAAGTAAAAATATACCATTTTGCTAATGGTTTCAAACTTCAAGAATTTAGTTTTTATGTTTACTTGTATTAATCTATTTCATGGTATAAAGATAATTTTTAAATGTAAAAAAATATAAATATGCTTTGACCAAAGATTACCAATTATAAACATAATTGTCTGTTTATAATGAAACCTCCTAAATAAGTTTGCTAACACATATAAAAACTGACAAAGAAAACAACCAAAGTTTTTCATTTTACGTAAAATTACAACGCATGCAAATATATCAGCTTCAAAAAGTACCCGAACACTTCAACCATCAATTTCCTGACAAATGAATGATTATAAATCACAATCAATAAAAAAATTGTGAATAAATGTTTTTTTATGCAGCAGTTACAAAACAAAAAAGCGTTTATAACCCGGATGAGCAAAAATAGTTATTTTTTTAAAATTGCTTATAAAACTAGTAAATGGGTGTTACTATACTGTTATTCTTTAATGACAGAACAAAATACACAATTGCTATTCAAGACTACAATGTTACAAAAACACGGTAAGTCGAACTGAATTTAAATATAATAAATAAATGATGACAAAATAAATATTTAATTTTTATTTAGAAAAAAAAATCAACAAACTGATTATATAGGAAATTTGAGCCAAAATATGTTCATATTTTAATGACCATTGTTAAGTTTAATATAATGGAAATAGGACACTAATAATTTTTATTTGATAAATTGCCACTTTTATAAACAAGAATAATTTTGTATAACAAATTATAAGACCTGATTAATTCTTGATGTCAAAATTGCTTCAAATTTATTCCATATGTTAAGATTACAGAATCCATTTTAAAAATGTAAATAATAGTAACAAAAGCAAATCAAACAAACAGATCTACTAAACTAAGCAATGTACTAAACACAAACATGACATATGAGAAAAGAAAGAATAATTATCTAGTAAATTAACAAATTGTATAAATTTTTCTTTTTAAATTATCAATCAAATCCTCCGTATTTTTGTATGTGTTTTGTAAAATCCAACCTCCGTTTTCTCTTGCAAGTCTTTCCTTTTTCCCTTCTTATAACTAGTTGCTTAATTAGCTTATGTCTAGGAATATGTTTTATCATTCTATCTCTTTGTCGTTGCCTTACATTTCTTATTTTTCAAATAGTTTTAATACATTTTTATATGTTAGTTTATCTGACTAGCTAATTAATTTGATTTCTGTAACCACATTTTAAACGCTTTTATCCAGATAGCGATAAGCTGCGCATGTATGCTTTTAAAAGTTTTTTTTTTCAAATTCTCAATTAAAACTAATGTTTTCAATTTTTTGCAAATATTTTTATCTTAAACCACCAAGTAAAAGCTTTTAAAGGTATATAAACTAGAAAAATTTATAAATAACTTTAAAAAAGTGTTAAAAATATCATCACTAAGTTTTAATTAAGATATATACATGTTTTATTTTTAGTTATTTGTATAAATAATTACTTAAAACTCAAGCTCTACACAAACAAAATTATACTTAATTGTAAAATTCTACTTTTCTTAAAAACTCGTTCATTTTAATTAGCAACTACTTAGTAAAAGTAAGTTTCAAAAAAATTTCAATAAAAATAAATAGTTCTCATATTATAAAGCAACGTTCTCTTAAGTGTTTTTTCAGTTTTGCAAAGAGATAATAGTCACTGGGGATAAAATGTTTGGGTGTTGTAACTCCTTAAAGACGCGTTCATTAATTATTTATTGAAAAGTTTGTAATTTATGTATTTTGCAGTTGTTGTGCAGAAACCGAGTTTTTGTAACACTATTGTTATGCGCAATAAAGAGAGAATTAAAACAAAAATGGCGGGTTACAACAAACTTAAGACAACACACAGCATCAAAAATATGGATAACATAACGACAAAAGAAGAAATCAAAGAAGCAGTGAGATATTGGCTGCCAACTCAAGAAAATTAAAAAAACGGATGCGGTCATAGTAGTAACCAGGCTAAGTAAGTAAGGACTTGGGTACCAAAAAGCAATAATTGTAACCGATGATTAATCCGTCAAACAAAACACAGATGTAAAGGGTTGCTCACCAAGCAGCGCAGGCATTATGCCTAAAATACAAAGAGGAAGTGAGTAAACTGAAAGGCAAAAATAAACCACATAATGAAGATTCTACAAGTTAATTTAAACAGATGCAAGGAGTAATATGAGCTCATGCTACAATATATGGTAGAAAAGTTTTTTTTGTGTATAGCCATTTTTATGTTCTTAATTGTATTGTTGTAGACATTCTTTGTTGTTGTAGTCCATTTAAAATAGTAAATTTAAAAAATGTACCAGAAAACTGTAGTTATCACTGTTTGAGTAAAAAACTGTGTGTTTGCTTTCTTGGGTAGTAGAAAGCCTTTATAAATCCATTGCATAGATTTTAGATTTGTAAAACAATTCCAGTTGTACACCCAGCTCTCATTCTAAATTACAAATATATGAAAAAAGTTTTTATCTTAAAATTTAGTTTACTAACGCTTATTCTTATCTTTTTATTTTTTACATTTTTATTTTTCCAGGATTTGTTTTGTGTGAGAATTCCAGTGCCTCCATCTTGGGATAGGTCAATTAAATTCATATTGCCAAATACTTTGCTCATACCAAAATTATCATATAAAATTAAAAAAAAAAAACATTTGTTTCTAATATTCTTATTTCTTTGGCAATAAAATTTTTATTATATTTTGTTAGTTTACTTTCAGAGGTTTTTCACATTTTGGGTCATCATGAATGAATAATAATTTAAACTGCTGCTTATTTCAATTTTTATATTATTATTTTTGATAAAAAAATGTATGACGTTTTTGTGTTCCATTGACAAACTATTTATTTTTGCTTCTTTAAACTAAAAAATTTGACATTTTTACAATAGCATATTGTTTTTATAGATGACTAAAAATATTAGTTGAAACTAGTCGAAAATAAATAAAAAATTTAAGCATAAACACCAAACAAGTTAAACAAATTCAAATAATATAGAATACACTAGAGGTGTTTGAAATGTGGACGTACCTACAGTTATTAAAAAAATACCCTGGAAAATCAGCATTACAAACGGCAAAGATTAAAAAAAAAGAACAAAAACAGTTAAACTCAGAAAGCTGCGAACTATAGTCATATAATGTGCAACCAAAAATACAAGATACTACAACTCAGTGTACAAAAACAAATTGAATAGTTAAAAAATATAAAGAATTAGAAAAAACTAAAAACAATTGAACAACTAATACATTCAGCATGTAAGAGGAATAAATGTGCTAACATTGTCTCAAATATCAAATAATAAAATTATACATGTGATTGCTTACATTCCAAATAAGGTAAACAGTAAAAAATTAAGAAATAATATATGGCAGAGTTTTACTATTCTTTTATGTTAAAAATAATATAATTAATATACTTTACAAAGCTCAAGCTCAACTATGACTACAAGATAAAACATAAGATTTGAATAAAATTGTAACTAAATTCATTTTTATGACATACTTTTGAAACTTGAATGGTAGATAGATTAAGCTAGTTGCCTAGTTACTTTGAAGTACTGAGATCGAATTCTACTCTGTTGAGAATTAAATGTGGATTTGTCTACCGCTGTACCCAACTTGCCAATAATGGTTTCACTTTTAGCAACAAACAAATTTAAAGACATTAATATCTTGCCTTAAGTTTGCTTAAGTTAATATAGTATAAAAATAACAATTTTATTTTAAACAAGTTGTTAAGTTATATTTGACGTACTTTGTAGTCATAATTTCAAAAATATGTTGGAACCTATAACAAACAGGATCTGATCATACTATCCAATACTTCAATTACTAATAAGTATTAAATTAAACTACAATACATTAACTTATAACAATTATTGGATTATTTTTCGATAGTATATATATAAAAATTTATAATTCTTATCTTTAAAATGTTACTGATAGTAAAAAGCATTATGACTATGTACGTAATTACGATTTAATTAAAAATAAGTTTTGTGTTTTTGTTAAGTTTATTGATAAATAATTTGAGAAGAACCAACCTTTGATACTTTTCTCAATATTTTCTTCTATAATCTGCAGCATCTCAATATTTTTTATAAAAGTATATTAGAGTAGAATCAATTCTATATAAAATACAATTTACCTGTCTCATAAATTTAGTGTATGATTCATATTAATTCAAAAACTTTTTTCAAAAACGAAATTATGCAAATAGGTTTATAATTGTTCATATTATTATACTTGCTATATTTAAAAACTGGTATAATTAAATAAGTTTTGAGGCAAAACAGTGCGTTGTAAAATAAGTTACGATGGAATGACATAATTTTGAAGCAAATAATGAAGTAATTGAGTGTGTATTTAGAAAATACCTAATATGTCACAACAACATAAAAAATACCTGGCAATGATTCAAATAAGTCGTTTTAAAATAAATTTTAAATATGCTTCTATTTATACTTGAAAACAATATTTAACACAAAATTATGCAAAAGCTGTACTAAAACTTAAAAAAAACTTTTAACATTTATTGAAATAGTTTTGTAGATATTATTAGAAGACAAATTGAAGATTTAAATAAAGATTTGTTGTTTAGTTTAATATTTAGATTAAGTTTTTTTAAAAGTTAAAAATATCCCAATCAGGTATGGTTTGAAGGTGTTTGTTTATTAATGGTACATAATCTAATTTAAATATTTCCTGTAAAGTTTGTCAATGTTGTCTTTGGAAAGTATGGAAAGTGTTATCATTTGCAAAACTATGAATAAGTTTTTTGGTTATTTTAAGAAGTTTATTAATATAAATCAAAAATAGAGCAAAAAACCGAATTCAAGGTATAACACACACATATATATATATATATATATATATATATATATATATATATATATATATATATATATATTATTTTAAGGTCAGAGTTAAAACCATCAATACTAACTATAAATTTGTGTTGTCAAAAAATTATTGATAAGACTGGTTTGTAATTAGAACTTATACAATGAGTTTGTTAATAAGATTACAATTCTATACTATATCAAATAATAAAGAAACGCCTACAGCTAATTCAAAGTATTTTTGTAATTTTGACTAACTTATGTCAGAAGATCTGTCGTCAATCAAAACCTATGTTGACTATCTGAGATAAATTTATTTTATTCTAAAAACTTGACTATGTAGAAATTATATTAAAAAAAAAAAGATATATATCAACAGTAATGCAATTGATGTAGTTTTAAAAACTAGATTTGTTTCGATACGTAAAAAAAAGGTATTTTTAGCAATTTTGTTATATTTCTTTTTGTACAATAAAGCAAATATTTTAATCAAAATTAGAGATAATTTATTTGAAAGAAATGTTTTAAATATAATAAGTAAAATTTCATCTTTACCTGATGCCTATAATAAAAATAAAAATTGGGTTGCTGAAAAGTTCAGTAAGGTTATGAAAGGCAGCAAAAATCATAGCTTATTTGCCAGATAGTGTTGTAGAAGATGAGTAACTTAATTATTTAATTCTAAAGTAGGCATATTATTTCTTTTTTTAAATTTATAATTTGACATGAAGCTTTGTTTTTATTAACAGTTGTATTTATATAATGACTTATTATTGTTAGTGTTTTTCTGTATTACTTTTTGTGCAGGATTTATTATTGTGCAAGCAGCATGTATATTATTTAACTTCTAATTGAAGTATTAACAGTTTTGTTTTTGTCAGTGATTCTGGTTCATTTATTAAAAATTTCATTCAAATCAAATAATTCTGCACATATATACTTATTGTATATAAAACCAAAAGTATGGATGTTTTTAAATTTTTAAATGTATCTAATTCATTCATTTAAATTACTGCAAAAGATTTATATAAATGTTCTTGCAAAATTAACAGGAAATCATAATACCTTTTATTAACTACGCTATAAATCCAATTACTCAAATAATTTCAAATACTTAGATAAAATTTTAACTAACAGTTACATATTTATTTGTAAAGTTAATAGATGTAAAGTGATGATTTGTTGATTTACTAAATTATTTAATCATTGTTTTAATGTAATTATTTATACTTATTATAATATAATAAACACTTTTTGTGCATCAAACATTTTCTCAGCATGCAACCAAGTATTTACATTATTTTTATTAATTTTTTTTTTATAAAAGGGTTTTCCAATAAAAAGTTTGATTTTGATTAGCAAGCTATTTGAGCAGCTGTCAATTTTGAAATTTGTATCTTTTGACATTTTACAAATAAAAACTATGCCATTATTAAAAATAGAACAATCCATGCTTCAACAACGCATTGAAATTATTAAAATTTATTACAAATCGGTGAAAAAACTTCAGTCACAGTTTGCAAAACTAGCACTTTTTGGTCGTCGTAAAGCACCTTTTCGGCCGGCAATAGTAAACCTGGTGGAAAATTTTAAGCTGTTATGACAAGTTTGTGATGTGCAAAATCAAAACCGTTTGCATTGCTCAATAACACATGAAAATATTGCAGATGTAGCCCGTAGTGTTGAAGAAAACCCAGGTTTGTCGATTCCTCGTCAATCTTTGACATTCCACATACGACATTATACCGTATTTTGCATAAAGACTTAAGTCTTAAGGCTTTTAAAGTTCAGTTAACACAAAAACTCAAGCCGGTCGGTCATCATAAACGTCGTATCTTTGCTGATTGGGTTTTTCAAATGCATCAAAATGATCCGGAATTTCATCAAAAAATCATTTTCAGTGATGAGGCCCATTTTCACCTCGGAGGCTACGTTAATAAGCAGAATTGTCGCATTTGGGGCTCAGAAAATCTAAGAATGATTGTTAAAAAGTCTTTGGATCCTCAACGTGTCAATGTTTGCTGCGGATTTTGGGCTGGCGGTGTGATTGGACCCGACTTTTTCAAAAATAAGACTGGTGCAACTGTTACGGTAATTGGATGGCGCTACTGCGCTATGATTAATGATTTTTTATTGCCGGAATTGGAAGATATTGATGTAGGCGACGGTTATTTTCAGCAAAACGGCGCTTCGTGCCACACAAGCAATGAAACAATCGCAATTATGCAAGAAATGTTTTCTGACCGTGTTATTTCTTGAAGAGGTGAAAGATAAGGTCTATGCTCTAACTCTGAAATTTGTAAAGTTATCAAGGACATACAGTCGCAAATGTGCAAATTGGTCATGGAAAAATCATGAAAAAATTGTGGTACTGCAACAGTAACCGTGGTAACCATTTGACTAATATTGTTTTCAAATTTAATAGCATGCCTTCCTCTTTACAATGAAATAAACATTTATTGATTTCTTTTAAAAAATACCCGTTTTTTTTTAATATCAAAATGAAAGCTTTTATAGGAAAACTATATTATAATAGAATATATTAACTTAATACTAATAAAAATAAAAAAAAACGTACAATATGTAAAACAACATTGTCTATTAACATAAACAAATAATTGCAAATAAATAATTAAAAAAACCGTGATATTTTTTTCATATTAACTTCATTTCAATACAACTGAGCCTAAAATTATAAACTTAGTATCGGATATGCATAATAAAAAAAATCAGATTATCCTGCAGTGCTCACTTACCTAAAAAAGTTTTTTATGTTTTTAGCTGAATATATAAAAAAATCAATAAAGTGAAAATATATATGTGTTCTATTAAAAAAAATACAATTCAAAACAATTTGTACAAAGTTATATGCAATAGAATTTTAATAAATTTATAATATTTATGGACAATATTTCAATAAATTTTAGCTTTGTAACAATATTGAGCTATTTGTTACTCATGCAACACTTATTCAGATGTTATTAAAAGTAGATGTAATAGCATGAGTAACATTGAATCATGGTAAACAAATAATAAATTAGTATTAAATATTGACAAAATAAAGTGATTATAAATATAAAAATTAACAACAAAACTTATAAGTTTAATACTAATATTTTTTATTATTATTATAAATGTTTTTATCCGCATTCCAATTCAATGAGCTAGCAAGATGTAATGAGTTAAAAGCATTGACAAGATAAACATATTTCTATACAGCTAAACTATTTTACTGTGTTTATGAACAAGCTCACTTCAGGTATAGATGGATAATTTGGGAAAGTAATACTAAAACAGATACAGTATTTGTGACACACAAAAAACTGTAAGAAAACCAGGAAGCAAAAAATAAAAAATTGTGTTTGAGATTGGATTCTAAACAAAAAATACAATCCCAATTGGTCTTTGTTTTGGAGATATCAAAATGTTATAATTAAAATCAACTATTAGATCATATATACTTTTTTTTTAATTTATTTTTTTTTTCCCACTTGCTGCTCTAAACCGTCTTTATGTGGATGGCTGCAGAGCTTCGTATTCGGGGCACCAGTTTATGTTTCCATTTATCTTCTTCTATCTATTATATATTTTTGTTCATTTGTTTGTATTGATCTTGTTGATATACAGGGTGTCCGGAAAATACGTGTACAACGTTTGACGACAGACTCCTGACGTCAAAATAGGTCGATCTAAGCCGACTTAGTTATATCCAAAATTGTCTCGTTTAGCCGGTAGAGTGCGTCAAAAATTTGGAAATATTAAAAAGAAATTACCTGTAACAATAATTTTTTAAGTGACCTTGTTGCTATGGCGTTTAATAATTTGACAATTATTGACAAATTGTCACCAGTCTATGAAATTTACTCAAGTATACGATCAACATTCTTGAATTACAAGTTCATTTTACCATAAAAATGGAAAATTATACAAACTCTCAGAAAGATGACATGCTCCTGGTATACGGTTTTTTTTTTTTTTGTTATACTTTTGTTTTTTTTTACGCCCTCTACCGGCTAAACGAGACAATTTTGGATATAACTAAGTCGGCTTAGATCGACCTATTTTGACGTCAGGAGTCTGTCGTCAAACGTTGTACACGTATTTTTTGTTATACTTTTGTTTTTTTTGACGCCCTCTACCGGCTAAACGAGACAATTTTGGATATAACTAAGTCGGCTTAGATCGACCTATTTTGACGTCAGGAGTCTGTCGTCAAACGTTGTACACGTATTTTCCGGACACCCTGTATAGTGTTCTTTTATTTTTATTTTAAATTCTTTATAAGTCTTTGTTTTCTTAATACTTTCAGGCAGTTGACTGTAAGTGTCCATTGCCTAGTATTGTTTGTTTTGTTTTTTTAGTCCATGTTGTGTGTACATGTAACTTACTTCTTCTTCAAGTGTTATGTCCGTGAATTTCTTTGTTGCTTTTTATTTGGAGGTTGGTTTTAATTTTTTTATTTTTAATTTTGTATATTAGTTTGCATTTTTCTATTTTTTTTTATTATCTTTGTTTTGTTATTATTTTGTATACATCTTCTGTTGGTGTTAGTTTTGGTAGTTTGTGTATTATTTTTAGAATTTTGTTCTGTTGTCTTTGTATTTTTTGTATGTTTGTTTTTGTTGTTTCTTCTGATATGTTTGTTAAATAATTAATTTTTATTCATATTAATGAAGTAATGATTTTATTTTATTTATTTATTTTATTTTATTTTTACAGACATGTTTCGATGAGTTTTATCATCATTTTCAATGTATATATATATTATATAATATTTCAAACTGATTAATATGAATAATATAAAAGGATTTTATAAAATAAAAATAGAAAATATTAAAAATAATTAATTTTTGCTAAAAATAGTGAATGGTAGATACTTAATGCAGTTTCTTTTGTTATGCATTCCCTGGCTCTATACACAGCTCCTACTGTTGCTGCGCTTTCTTTTAATAATTTGTTAATATGTGTATCCCAGGTGAGTTTCTCAGTTAATATTATTCCTAAGTATTTTGTCTGTTTTGTTCTAGTAATTGGTATGTTATTTATTTCAATTATTATGTTAATATCTTTTGTGTTTTTTTGTCTTATTATCATATAAGTTTTTTCTTTATTTATTGTTTGTATGTTTTTGTGGTACTATTTAGATAATTTCTTAAAGTCTTCATTTGTGTTTTTCTATATTTCTTTTTTATTTTTTCCGTGATATATAATACATGTGTTATCAGCATATGTATATATTTCAGCAACCAAGTTTATATTATATATATGATTAATGTATAATATATACAATATTGGCGCTAGTACTCCACCTTGTGGTAGCCCATATTCTGCTATTGTAGATGTACTAAGTATGTTTTTTATTCTTGTTCTTTGTGTTCTGTTTTTAATATATGTATTTAGTAGTTTTAAGTTTGTGTTTCTTATTCCAAGAATTTCCATTTATTTGATCAATTTGTTTTTGTCGATGGTGTCAAAGGCTTTTCTCATGTCTATAAATATTGGTATTACAAACTATTTGTCATCCAGCTTTTTTGCTATGTATTGTATTATGTCAGTTGTTATGCTCATTGTGTTTGAGTTTATTTGAAATGCATCTTTTGTTTATTATGTTATGTTTGTTTATGTGTGTCATTAATCTGTTATATATTGCTTTTTCTGTTATTTTGCTTAACACTGATATTAGCGATAACCGTCTATAATTTTCTGATTTTGTTTTTTCTCCTTTTTTATGTATAGGTTTTATAATTTGTTTTTTAAGTATTTGTGGATATTCACCTGTTTGTATCATTTTATTTATTAGTTTTTTAGTATTGGTGCTACTTCTTTTTTATAGCTTTTATTACGTCATGGGTTATTTGATATTCTCCTGGCCCGCTTTTTATTTTTAGTTGTTTGATTATATTTTCAATCTCTTCTTCTGTTGTTTTGTCAAACTAAGTTTCTTCTTCTATTCTTACAGTTGTTATTGATTTCCTGCCATCATTCTTCTTAATTTTGTTTGCCAAGTTTTTTCCTATTGTTGCAAAGTAGTTATTCAGTTCGTCAATTTTATCTGTTTTTTTTTGTCCGTGTTTTGTTATAATTTCAGTTATTTTTGTTTTGTTTTTTTTTTTTTTTGTTTTATTTAACATACTACATACTTATTTCTGACCATTGTTTAGCATGATTTCTATTTGCATTTTTATTTTGTTTTTGTAGTAATTTTCTTTTCTCTCCTTAATTATATCTTCTACTTCTTTTTTCTTTTCTTTTAATATTTTTTTAACGACATATGAAAACTTTAATCAATCATCATTACTTTAATTAAAACACATTTAATAAATCTACAAAATTCAGCTTATTTTAAATGAATGAAGAGCAGCGTTTATAATTCTGTGTTGTAACTGCAATTCAATATAAATTTCTTTTGCATAAACTAAGTCCAGTGGATTTAGATCTGGCAAGGTAGCAGGCCACTAAACTTACCCATCCACCTTTCATTAAAATGATTGTCTAGCCATTACACAACAACCCTTGCAACATGTGGTGGCGCACCATTGTGTTAATACCACATCACGTTGCGCAATGCAAGAAAACATCTACTAATAACTCGTGCAATTGATTATCTAACAATTCCAAGTAAAACGCAGCATTTAAACGATACTGCAGAATTTGTATTGGCAGTAAACGACCGTTGAAAACTTCACACCACGTTTTATTAAAAAAAATCTGTGCTAAAATCAATGTCTTCTAAATGCGTACAAGTTTTCTATTAACCATACATGCTCATTGTGACACCGTTTCTGGTGAAAATAGCTGTGTCAAACTATAAATTGAAAGGAATAAAGTTAGGATATTGCCCGTGCTGTTCGAGAAACTATTGCCAAAATGCTAATCTTTGTACTTCATCTTCTGGTTGTAAATGATGATAATGATTAGAATACAACACATCTTTTTTTAAAACACTTCAAACAAAGTTTTGAAAAACTTGCAGACGGGTTGCAATTCTTCTAGTAGTAATAATACCTAGATTGTCAAATACGGCATCAATTGCTTTTTTTTACTTGCAGCTTTGTATTGTAGATTTACACCACCAGTAAAACTATTACAAATTCCATTGTCACAGTCTTTCAAATGTATTGAAAAATACTCCGCAAGATGGCTGACGTCTATTCGGAAATCTTCTTTGATATTACCGACACTTTTTTAAAGCATTACCGTTGCAAAAGCCGCAAACAAAAACAATGTCGGCATATTCTTCATTGCCAAACTGAATTCTTAATCAAATTTGTATTTTTTAGACTAACAATTATGAGGAATATCCAAAGTACATAACAACTGTAAAAAATCAATTTTTGACTTACTATTAATTTTATGAACAAAAATTCAAAAAACTTTAAGCCTGACATTTAAAAAAGAAAAACCAATCAGAAAAAAAATATTTTGTAGATTTTGTTTAAAATCCAACCTCAAACACAATTGTTTATTTTTTGCCTGTAATTGCATTAAGCATATGATGATAAGTGCTTTTAACTAAATTTCACAATTTAGCATAAAATATTTAGTTACCATTGAAAAATTGTATATATCACAGTATGTTTTTGCTGTTGCTTAGCAAACAGTTGTTTTAAATTAATTAAAATTTTGTGTGAATTGCAAAATGTAATTGAACAACTACAAAAAATCTTCTGAGAAAATCAAACATTGATGCTACCGTTAAAGACTGCATATTGCCATCACATACCAGGCGTTTGTAAGAAAAAACATAAATTGCATATTGCAAATGGCGTTATAATAAAAAAATTAAATCAACTTGTAAAGACAGTATCCTAACATCAAACAATCAACAGCAATCTTTCCCTTTATAAAAGTTATTAACAATAAAATAATTATTTTATGTTATGATTGACCATTAATTTAGGTAAGAAAATTGATATTAGTAAATATGTATTATACTTTTTTTGAAATAAAAAAAAATTATATTAACAAATTATAACATTATAATTTTTTTTTTTATAAAATTTGACACTAAGGAGCAATTATTTAACAAAGTATGCACGTTTTAATAATGTTAGTTTTAAAAATTTACTACAAACATAATTTAATTTAGGTCTATTAACGTCAGGAATTAGTAAAACTATTAACATTATGTGATAAAAATGTATGTATTTTTAGTAAAGACACCAAAATCTTTGTTAATTGATTATTTGTAATAGTTTCAGGTAAACTAGAAAATGTTAATCTATGTTCACTATAGAAAAATTTAATCCGTTGAAATACACAAAATCGGTAATGTGTTACAAAATACCCAGGTCTAATTTTTTTTTATAGGAATCTTTGCTTTAGACGCAACTTGACTACTCTGTGCCGCCGGTGTTTATCTAGTGTGGCGGAGGGCTATATAAATTTTGTTAAAATACAAACATTAGCATAGAAGATACTAGGCAAGGTATCTTCTAAGAAACCTACTTTTAGCATCTTTGTTAAATGTCAAGACATCACAAGAATCAAAGCATTAAAAAAAAAACAACAAAAATGTAAGAAGAAATATTTCTAGAAAAAAAAAACAATTATTATAACTAAAATCATAGCAATCAGCAATAATATTTGTTAAATTTTAATTTTATGTAAGTAATGCATTCTAGCAGGATTTAATTTGACATTGACAGCTGACAGCGTATTATTTTACCATGTTTTATTGCATTTGTATTGTCTAACTGCTAAATGCTTAATCTTAAAATATATTATTCTTTTTTTTTAATTATTCATATATTAAACAAATTGTATATTGCTTGTATATTTTGACAAACTTAAAGAAGGTTTAGAAATCCGACCTGTAATCATAAGAAATCGGTTATTAATAGACTTTAAAAATTAGTCAAAAAAATCAATCATTAACAGATTAATTTGATTAATTTATGTATGTTAAATAAAAATATCTAACTAGCAACAATAGTTGGTAATATATGGAACACTTAACAATATTACTAAACTCTCCCCACTATCTGTAATATGGCCGCAATATATTCCGTCTATACGTGAAATCAATGTGTTCAGTTGGTTGCCGGGGTGATGAGCGGTCGCCGTGACAACGGCACAGACGCCGCCGACGCTACTCTCCAGACCTACGCTCCGCACCGACGCCGTTCGACTATTTCGCGTCGCTAGCATACACCACCGATTCCGCGTCGGCGTTCTGCGGCGATGTGCGATTTTTTCGCAATTATTTCTCCGTGACCTGATTACTTTACTATTACTTTTAGCCCGGGGCGCTCATGGCTACTTTCGCATTTACTATCTCTACGTTAGCTCAGCACTACGTTAATACATTGTATGTACGGGGTGTTACATCAGAAGCAAATTTATTGTTAGGTAGAATGAATAATTTTATTATTAGTTTTAAATACATATTTGTGTCTTAAACATGTATGGTATATAGATATTAAATTGTTAGAAAAAACATTAATAATTAAACCACAAATGATGTAAATCAGGAAAAACCAAATAAGACCGCAATTTAATATAAAAAGAACAATAATTGCTTAAATATTTATTTTGATTTATTTTATTTTGATTTATTTTATTTTAGTTTCATTCGAATTATTAATTGTTTTCCAAACTAAATTAAAAAAAAAAGTTATTTATATAAACAGCGATTGCCAATATTCATAATGTATACAAATTAAATTATGATATAAATAGAAAGGAAACAAAATATAAATCAAGGATAATTATTTTAGCTCAATATGTTGTGATCTGTTCACCTGGTATATAGTTATAGATATAGGTATATCTAGTCTCCCACGACTTTCCGTTTTTCATCATTGAACAATGCGCAGGTGGTTTTTGTTCCACTTCCAAAACTTGTATATTATGACACACCGACATTTTTATCTCCGCTATTCTACGTTGTAAGTACACACAGCGGATGACATTGAAACAGCATTTATCTATGTAGGCATTTAGAATTGTCTTTCCAGCAGTTAGAAATGTCTTATGCAACGTGTTGCCACTAGAGGCCCATTTTCGTATACAAAATAAAATAACGAAATGACATCCTCTGTACTAATTACCTACCAGACATTTTACAATATAATAATTATATTTAATCATTGGATTATAATAAATAATTTCAATATTATTATAATAATATATTCCATATTAAAAGCTGTTTTGCATAATGTTTTCGGATACGTATCCTACATATAAAGTATACCGCATAGAAAATATTCTATTACTATATAACAATTACTACAATGAATTTAACATTATTATTTATTTATACGTAAATACACACGCAGATCGTAATCTATCAACAGAAAAATTAAAATTTAATAAATAACAAACTTAATTACAAATGATTATATACGTATATAAAAAAATATAAACTAGCTTTAATGTTTTTATTTTCAAAAAGCGTTACAAACAAATTCGTTGTGTGATATTCAATCCAATTTGAGTTGATGAATCAATCAGTACTGATTGGTAGTTTATTTATTAGTTTTTGTATATTCTCGATGATTTTTTAGGCATTTAATAATGCCATTTGCAGCCGTCAGGGCCGACCATAGAATGCAAGGCATCCGGGCCCCTGTTTACAAGAGTGCCGTGATGTAAATTGTTGTATTAATTGTGTAAAACTTAATAACAGTTTATATATTATGAAATGGCTACTAATTGCATAAATGCTAAATGATACCTTTCAATGCGGACATTGAGTATTAAATTGCACTAGATGGAGTCACAGTCGTTTGTTTGATTATTAAAATAGTTCATTTATTAATAAAAAAAAAAAATTGTAAGTATTTAGCAGCTTTATTTTGTAGTCGATTTTTTGATCTCTTTATTAGAATTTATCGTACTCTTCTTTAAAGTTTTATAATTTTGTTTTTTTAGTAAATCATGCTTTTTATTAGCATCTACTTTGTTCTACATAATTTTTTGATTAGTTTTAGTTAAACAATTTTAGATATTTCATAAAATAGATTTCTGTTTTGTTTCTAAAGTTAATTTAATAATAATAATAAACTTTATTCCAGAAGACCTTATTACAAGATATTGATACAGTCAATTTAAAAATTAAAAATAAATACATAATACGAATATGTTAAAAATTAGACACACAAATGTAAAAATAGTAAAAATAACTTACAATTATAATCAAATCTTAAAAAATAATATATAAATAACCTGATAAACATATAAACAATCATTTATCTACCAAATGTCACTTAAAAATTCATTATAACTGTAATAACATTTTTGTACTAATGTAGATTTAATACTAATCTTAAAATTAGACATATTTAATTTTTTAATGTTAGTTGGTAGTTTATTATACGATTGTATAGATACATATATAGAGCATTTTTCATATTTTGTTAACTTGTGTATTGGTATTTTTCTAATGTCATTTCATTTCGTGTATTGTAGTTATGAGTGCTACTTAATGTTTTAATGTTAATAATTTTTTTTTTGCATAAAGGAAAGCGTTATATATAAACAGCAAAGGTAGAGTTAGTATACTTAAACTTCTGAACAATTCCCGGCAAGGAGTTCTACTAGATTTATTTAAAATATAACGAACTGCTCGTTTTTGTATTTTAAACAATCGAATTGAGTCTGTTGATATGCCTTATGCTAATATAGCATATGACATTACGTACTGTATTTTGGCATAATAAACCGTTTTTAATATAGATATATTTACAATAGGCTTTAGTTGTTTAATGATGTAAGAAAAAGTGCTTATCTTTTTACAAACTTTATCTACATGTGTATCCCACTTGCAAGATAAATCAATATATAGCCCCAAAAACTTCGTGCCATTGCATTCTTTTATGTTTTGTCCATTGCATTTTATTAACAGACTATCATTATGTTTTTTATTATTTATGTTAAATCTAATTGCACTTGTTTTTGCAGTATTGACAGCTAACCCATTATTGTTAAACCACTGAGTCAATTCACTTATATTTTCATTAGTTTTTTTAACTAATTCATTTTTGTTATTGTCACTCATTAATAAAGTGGTATCGTCTGCAAATAAAACAACATTTTGGTTATTAATATCATTAATATATACAATAAATAACAAAGGTCCCAAAACAGATCCTTGTGGTATCCCTCTATTTAATTCTAGTTTGTGAGATTTTTCATTATTTAGTTCAACATAATGTGGTCTTGACGTCAAATAGCTGCGGATCCAATCTGAAATAACTCCTCGTACACCATATCTGTTTAGTTTTAATATTAACCGTTCATGATCGACTAGATCAAACGCCTTAGAGAGATCAACAAAAATGCTCATATTTTTTTGTCCTTTGTCAAAAGTAGAACATAAATTATTTAAAAATTCATTTATTGCTAAAGTTGTTGTTCTGTCTTCTTTGAATCCAAATTGTCTTAAATTAAATAGTTTATATTTTTCAAAAAAATGCATTAATTTATTGGCCACAATTTTTTCAATAATTTTTGAGTAGGTACTACAAATATAAAGTTGTCTATAATTATTTGGATCAATTTCTGTACCTTGATTTTTAAATATTGGCACAATTTTTGACATTTTCAACTTGGTTGGAAATATTCCTTAGTTAACAGAGTTGTTTATGAGTTATGAGTTTAGCAAGCGGTTTTGCAATTTGAAACAAAAAATTTAATCTCGTCAAAACCTGACAATTTTAATTTTTTTAAAGATTGAATTACATTATGTACTTCTGTTTCAAGCGCTGGTTCAAAATAAAAAGTGTTTTTATTTTTGGGTACGTTTATGCTGTTTAAATTTTTATTGTATGGTACAATTTTATTTGCTATTTCATTAAAGTACTTGTTAAAATATTGCACAATACCCTGTTAGTTACTTATGTCAACAACTTTTGTTTTAATATGAAGTTCTCTAATTACTGTTTGTTTTGTTTCCTTGTTAATAATTTGCCAAGCGCTTTTTGTAATATTTTGTGCGTTATTTAATATAGAAGTATTGTACATCCGTTTGGCATTTTTATTAACTGTTTTATATATCTTTTTAAATTTTTTATAAAAGTTTATGGCCAATTGATCTTTGCTTAATGTTAACTGATATAAATTTTTTAATTTTTGTGATGAAGTTGAAATTCCTATTGTTATCCATGGTTCCCGAGTTTTCCAAAAAACACGATGCTTTACTTCAATTTTTGGAAACATGTAATCAAAATAATAATATATTGTATTATGTATATAATCAAAAATTTCATTGGGGTCTTCTGCATTATTAACATTTTGCCATATTTTGTGTTTCAAATTTTTACAGAATTTCTTTAAAGCTATAGGGTTAAGTTTTCTTATTTTTAACTTATTTCAACTTTTTAATGTATTTAATTTTACCCTTTCGAATAATATTAATTGTTGTACATTATGATCAGACATTCCATTAAATATGACTCCACAAACACAGATTACTGCTTTATTTATGCAAATGTTGTCAATACAGTTATTTCTACGACTAGCACCTTATATTTTTGGTATCTTGTCAAATTCGTTTAATAAATCTAACCATTCTGTTGTTTCTTTGCAATGTTGAAAAAAATTAATATTAAAATCACCTAATAAAATTATACGTTTTTAGTTGTCTTATTGCTAAGTTTTAATAAGATTTTATACAATTTACTAAAAAATACATTTAAATTACCTTATGGACTTCTAGATAGTTTTCACTTTGTAGTTGGATTGCAACACATTCAAAATTCTTTTCAATACAAGATTCGGTCAGTTTTATATTAGACGCGCTATATTTATTTGATACAAAAATTAAGATACCTCCTCTTTCAAATTTCTGTCTGCAATAATGATTTTCAACATAAAAACCCCTTAATGCAATTGCACCAATTTGATTTTCTCGTAAGAAGTGTTCGGATACACAAAAAACATCACTATTAATGTTGCTCAAAAATACTTCTAAATCACACATTTTGTTAGATAAACCTTGTACGTTTTGATGGAGAATATTAAACTCTATTTCTGTTGTTTCTATATCTTCTGCTGTCAATTTGTTCATAATCTTTTCCACCAACAAAAATTTTGTTTTTCTTGAATGGTATTCATGTTTGTTATATTTATAGATAAATTATAATGTTAAATTTGTAAATCAATCAATTCTATTTGCTGTTTCGTTATTGTAGATTGAGATAATATTGTATTTGAGTTCTGTATTGTGTGTTGATGTACTTTTCTAGTAAGTTTAGGTAATCTTGTGATTTGACTCTTTCCTGTATGTTGATTTTTTCTACTCCCAATGTAACATGTGCACGTTGCTCTTGCTTCTTATTTTTCCAGTTATAATGTTTTTTTTCAAAAAATTCATTAACATCTGCATAAAAAGTGTTATCACATTTTTCACATACTTGTTTGATGTGATTGTTTATATGTTTAATAATATTATTGTACTCTGAATAGTCATATCGATAAGGTAAAGCTGTCACTATAATATGCATATTTGTGAGCCTATTTATGTTACTTTTAATGCTATTTTTAATACTAATAATATTTTCTGAATTATAACAATCTTTTATGTCATTGGATCCCGCAATTAATACTATGGCATTGTCTGTCAATGTTTGACATTTTTTCTTATTATTAATGCATTGAACAATTTCAGAAAAGTTGGCTCATGTTTTAACTAATCCACATATAGCGTATTTTTTATCTGGTAGAGAGTTTAACATAAGTGGAGCTATGTTTTTAGCATTTATGTTTCTATAACAAAACAAAAACATTTATATTCCTGTAACTTGTAATGTTAAGAGTTTGAAAAAGTCTGTTGATTTTTATTTGATTATCTCTGTAAATTTCAACTGATATATGACCTCTTAACTTTATTCTCGACAAATCTGTCATATGAGATGTCAATTCGACAAAACAATTGTTATTTAATTTACAAAATTTAAAAAAAAAATTAAAAAGCAACTGTCAACTGTTTCCGAAACATATATATCATTATATAAACTGTCAATTCAACAATTTTACAATCTCACCAACTACCAATTTAATCAAAAGTATCTTTTCAGTCAGTCATATAAGCCGTCTACCATATAAATTGTCTAACTAACTTTCAATTTAGCCAGTTTTGTCATTTAAACTGAAAACTAATAACTTAACAAAGCAACCCTGCAATATTTAAGCTATAATTGTTTTTGTGCAGAAAAAGTATTTTTTTAAAGTTTAATTTTATAAAAATTTTTGAAACGCACATTTTTGAACGGTTATTTACATTTTTATTGATTTCTAAATAAATGCGGTTCAAAAAAACATATTATTTCTTTATTCTTGAGTTTCAAGTATAAAATGTGTAAATTTTAACGTTTTTTAAGATTTTTTTGCAAAAACTCTATTTTCTGATTGATTATTAATTTTTTTTAGTTAATATTTATACTATAAATGCGTGTCTAATGCATTCCTAAGCAAAAAACAAACGTCTCTTTCTAAGCATTTTCTTATATTATAATTAATTCAAATATGTTTCTAAAGCTTTAATAGTTTGTTGAATTTCTCCGCGTTTTTATGAACAATTTTTTATATTTATGTAAATTTTTTACAAATCTGAATAATTAGATTTGCAATAAAACAGTAAAAGCGTTTCTAATGAGCAAGAAATGCATCTTTTTAAGTGATTTTTTTACATTTTAATTGATACAAACGCATTTTCAATGCAATTTAGATATTTTTAACATGTAACATTTAAGCCGAAAACACGTTTTTAAAACATAAAATTTTTTTGAGCTAAAGAAATTACATTTTTATTGATTTTTTATAAATTTTACTAGAGCAAACTGTAAATGCGTTTCTAATGCGCTTCTAAACAAAAAAGTCTTTTTTTTTCAATTTTTAAGCATTTTTATTCAGTAATCGTATTTTTTAAAGTAATTTTTATTTCCAAGCAATTATGTGTAAAAAATTTAAACGTGGAATATTTGAACTGTAAATGCGTTATTAAAGCATTTTGATGTCATTATTTTACAAAACAGTTATTGGTAGTGCAAAGTAGTTGTAGTTACATCATGTTGCTTCAACCAAAGAAACCGAGTATCATCTATAAAACTTCAGTATCACAACTGACCAAGATGCACTGATGACGATTTGTGAAAACCGAAACAATTGTCTGTATTTGGTTGGCCGCTTTGGAGTTGAATTGGGTTTTGGTAATTGATTTTAAACCTTTGTTTGACTACTGTCAACTTTTATTTTTGTCTTATTAGTCATATAAACAGTTGATTTGACAAAGCATTTATCAACTGTTTCACAAATCTGTCAAACGAATTGTCAAATGTCAATTTGATAAAGCAACAATTAAATGTTTTATAAATATATACTGTTAATTCGACAGAGGTAATTTTCAAAAAGTACAATCTCCACTTTTTAAAACTATTTTGTTTTATACAATACAATAAAATTAAGTTTTTTTTATTTAATTTTTTTTTTTAATTTAGTTTTTACTTAAGAAATTTTTTTAGTAAGATTTAGTTTAAATAAGACTGCATAATGTCTGTTTAAAATTAAATCTTACCAAAATCTATAAATTAATATATTTTTATAATCAATAAGATCAAATTAATTTAAATTTATAACTGGTAAAAATGCTTTGTAAATAACTCAAAGCGCACAGGAATTAATTTTAAGATTACTTTAGTTGTGATAGTTTTCTAAAATTAAAAAAAAATGTATTACGGTGGAGATTTTTGAAACTGCCAATATAAAACGACGTTTTTTTTTTAAATGCTTTTATATGATTTTATAAATGCTAGTTGGTTATCTGTTAAACTAATTAATTTGTTAACGTTATTTGCATTGTAAATATAAAATTATAACTTGTCTTGAAACTTCTATGTTAGGTTAAGTTAACTTAAAAAACTCAACTTTTTATTTTTTATCAGTACCAAATATTAAAAAAATCAACAAATCTATTACAAAAATCTTTTTTAATTTGTCTTCTAGAGGTAATTTTCTCTAGAACAACTACACTGGCAAGCAAAAAATACTTTAAATTTATGACTTATTTGCTAATTTAACTTTATCTTTGCAAATTGTAAACCAAAGTAATCGTTTAATAATTTATTTCCTGACAAATGTTATCTATTTGTCAGTTATTATCACCGTGTTACAGATTTTTATAAAACAACATCCATTTTGATAACCTTCATTTTGTTGTGGTTTTTTTACTTAATATTAATTTTTTTTTTTGCAAAACTTGTCATTCGCACTGTGTACTGTACTTAGCAGGTCATAATGCTTTTAAACCCTATTGTTGTGGCAAGAATTATAGCGTCGATTAAAGATGAGCAAGGAAAACGTAAAACTGCAAAATTTGTTGGTAAAAGCCTTTCTGCTGTACAAAAGGTGTATCAACGTTACTTGGGTACTGGCCTGATAACCAAAAGATAAAGATCCAGGCGATAAAAGTCACCACAAACAAAAATAATTGTTTTTTGGTGTCCACAAGTTAGCGGAATAGAACAGCATTTGCAGTTTATCTACGAAATCAACTTCATAAAGTTAAAGAAAAGTTAAAGATTTAAATGTTACTGAATGGACCGTTAGGAAAAGGCTTCGGACTGCTAGAATGTCTTGTAGAAAGATGGCTACAAATCCTCTTTTACAACGCCAACATTGTGCTGTAAAGTTGGCTTTTGCCCAAAATCACCTGGCATGGAATAATGTGGACTAGAACAAAGTACTGTTTTTAGATAAGTTGCGTTTTTGCCTTAATAAATCAGACGGACGTCAAAAAGTGTGGAGAAGACGCAGCAAAAGATACGTTTTAGTTTGTATTGATGAGCGACTTCTATTTGGCTGTGGGTCGGTTATGGTTTGGGCAGGAATTTTTACCGAAACACGCACAGAGTTGGTTTTTATAGAGAATAGCTCCCTGACAGCTCACAGATACATTATAAAGTTTCTCGAAGATCATGATAACTATGGGCGAACGCGACATTTTTATGCAAGACATGAATTCTATAGAACATGTCTGGGATGAGTTAGGACAATAGCATACACCTGCTCCAAAAATAGCTCAGGAGCTAAAACAGTTGCTATTGCAGGAATGGAATAGTATCGACCAAAATGTGATCCTTAATTTAATTCAAAGTGTTCCTTGTCGACTTCAAGTCAATAATGCAAAAGAAGGTAATATTTGTTTTTAATAATTTTTTGTCATATTTTTTGTTTTATATTAGTCATAGGAACAAAAATTCTAACTTTGTTTGAACTGTAAATTTGTAATATTTTCAAAATATGCAATAAAAACAATAAATATACTTTACATTTTAACATTGAATTTTTAATTTAGTGTGCAAATTACAGTACAAATGTTTATAGTTTGCTAACATAAGGTTAAAACAAAAATTTTCAAAACAGAGTCATAGTTTTATAGTGACCTCTAATTTTTGCTCGCCTGTGTATGTTGTTGGCATAGCTTTAAAAGTATTTAGAAAATTAAAATAACCTTAAACTCTTTTATCTGAACCACAATTACGCTTTTAAACCTTCTCACATATACATCTATGGCATATCTATATTACATTCTATAATTGCCACGGTAACAGTGGTTTGCGCAAATGTTAGCAACTTTTTGGTGAGACATAATATAGTAAACGTTAAAACATAGAGAGAGTTTAGACAATAACAGCTAATACTGATAAATAGTTTACAATACTACTAACTTGGCATGTATTGTATCATATAAATTTCTTGACTAACTCAACAGCACAACAAAAACTTTACAATTTATATGGTTTTAAGTCTGACGCAAAAATCATAAATGATGATGTGTTTTCCAAATAATATTTTATTCATAGTTTTGCAAATGAATGCTCCCTCTACACTTAATATTTTCTGAAGCTCATATTAACAAATTAAGCGTGTCTTGAAATGTCTAGATTAGAATCCGAAACATCTATAAACAAAAACTTTAAAACAATTTTTGGCAGGAGTTCTAATAAAACTCATTTTTTTTACTTTTGAAGTATCTTTATCAAATATTAATCTAAACAACAAATCTGACTTTTTTCAATCTGTCTTGCAATTTGACTTTGTTCTCTGAATATAGTATGTTGTTTATAAAGATAAGTATTTACAAATCTACAATTTCTCAAAGATGCAAACATTCTTTTATGTAATATTTGCATATAAAAGATGTGAAAAAAATGAAAGAAAGATTTAAAAGCTGTGCCATTTAGAAACAACATAACTAAACTTTTTTTTATTACAAATAAATAACGTGTCACAAATCTTTTATGCAAATTCTATTTCTATTATACAAACAATTCAAAAGCTTCCAGTAATTTTTTGTGTAATTGTGTAAGTCCAGTCTAATTAAATAAAATGCAATAATATATTACAAATCTTAAAATTAGTTAATAATCTTTAAAATTGTAAAATACATTTTTACAAAACCTTCAATAAGCATTTTGCGTTGAGATACCGTGGTATCAAATGGTTTTAAACGATTACGTTGTTGCAAGTTACCGGTAATTTACTTTTGATTTTAAATGTAACAACCATCAAAGTGTCTATATATCAACAAAAATCACCGGCAGTTAGTTTACGGCTATGATCGGTTGCTGAAAATTTTGGTTAATTTATGGAATGATAACGGTTATAAAACCGTCAAAATTCAAATGTTAAACATAAACAGCCTTATTAATAAACGCTTAGTACATTGAATTAACACCGTGCTAAGCAATAACTATTTTGTTCGTATTAATAAACTGATTTAGCACTGTTCTAAGCTTAGGACTGTGCTAAATAATTAGCATCAATTTTCCCTTGTTTATGGTTTCATTTTTATTTTAAACATAACCTCTACAGTTGTGGCTGGCAGTTTGGTATTATTGTAATAGTGATTTGGTTTGAAAATGAGTGGAAAAGAGAATAACGAAGCACATGGATCTAATGCTGTAAGTAAAATGTTTAAATTTGAATATAAGTTTAATTTCCATTATTATTATATGTTTATAAATTATATTTGTAATGATGTACTGACGGTTTACATTTTTAAGGCAAAACGCTTAAGATCTCTGAACTGGGATGATATAGAGAAGGACATTTTTATAGAGTTGATGCGAGAAGAAATAAACATTTTGGAGAACAAAAAAAAATTAACAACATGTAATCGAGACAAGAATAATGCATGGAAACGAATTTCAGAAAAGATGGAAGTTGAAGGTAAACAATAACATACCGATTATAAGTAATATTATGTCAGCATTTTTTCTAAGATATAACATCAAATATGTAATATTGTTTTTTTAATAATATTAGGTTATATGAGAGATGTAACTCGTCTCAAACAACAATGGCAGAGGATGAAGGTGCAATAAAAAAAAATATATCAAACCATCGACGAATGGCACTTTTGACAGAAGGTGGGCCTCCAGTTGCTGAACCGAATGAAATTGATTATAAAATAAAGGATTTGATTCCTCAGGAGTTTGTGGAAGACAATAATCCATTTGATTGCGATGCTGCACCCTTGCGTACCTCAACTGTTGTTAATTTAGTAGAAATTTCTATACAACAGTCTCCTAGCATTGATAATTATCAATTTGAAGGTGAGATAACCGAAATTGAGACTACTGAAATTGACCAACCCAGCAATGTACTAATGGAAACTGAAGACGAACAACCGGTTGTGGAAACACCTTCAACTAGAGTATGTTTTTTAATTAAGAATTAAATTTGATATTATAAATAATTTATTTTGTTTTAGAATGAGCTAAGAAAATCAAAATGTAGAGGAAAACAGCTTACTCTATACGAACAAAAGTTATTGGCTCTCAATGAAAAGCGAATGGAACAAATTTTGAGACAAAGCGATGAACTTCACACGTTAAAAATGCAAAATGAATCGCAGCTCCACGAAATAAGGTTGAAACACGAAAAGGAGTTACATGCTAAAAATTTAAAGAAATAAATTAATGTGTTTTTGTTATTTGTATATAAACTTAGATGCTAGGTTGTTAATAAAATTTTTTAGTACATCTTTTCCTTTTTTTACAATTTATTTTGACTAATATCACATTAAAATATATTAGAAATGACTATTGGCATATAAGTTCCTAAATGCATTTGCTTGAAGATTGTCTGCTAATATCTCATTATTACCATGGTCTTCATTATTGCCTTCAAAATTTTCATCATCGAATATATCTGGACAAAAATGCATTCAATTTGGCATTTTATTAACATAATTGTGTTTACCTCCATTTTCTAATTTATCATTAATGACGCAATTGTGTATTATTGCAATTGCAATAATTGCAGCCTTTGTTGTTGCGATATGTAAGTTTAGGCCATTGAAAAGACATCTAAATTTATTTTTCATTATTCCGAAACATCTTTCCACAACATTTCTAGTAAGGATATGTGACCTATTATAGGCTGTTTGTTGCCTGGTCGCGGGGTTCAGAAATGGGGTTAAAAGAAATTTAGATAAAGGATAACCATTGTCCCCTAATAAAATGCCATTTATTTGATTCTCCTAAAAATTATCAAACAGTAGACATTAAAAAATACTAATATGTAAGTACATACATCAAATTTTCTTTTTAATAAACATTGATTCCATATTCTGGAATCGTGGGTGCTGCCTCTCCATCTTGACACAATATCTCTTATTCTGAGTTTAGCATCACAAACAACCTATAAAAAAATAAAATACCATTAAGATAATTACAACTAAATTTAAGTGTTTTCACTTACCTGTACATTCAAGGAATAATAACCTTTCCTATTTATATAAGTGAGTGGATGCTCACCCCCTGGATTTTTTATTTTCACGTGAGTGCAATCAATTGCACCCACAATATTTGGACACTGCCCTATGACATAAAAATCCTGTTTGATTGTTCTTAGTTCTTCTTCTTGAGGGAACTTAATCAATTCGACCCTATGAGCACATATGGCTTCAACAACCCGCTTAATAATTAGGCTTAATGTCGGCTGGGAAATACCATGTTGTTCGGCTTAAATGTGTGAATAAATAAATTTAATGGGTAAATCTACTTTTGAAAAATTACCTATATCAGTTCCATAAGCACCTTTGGCCAAATATCGTACAGTAGCAAGAAACTGGATATCTGCACTAACTTCCAAGCCCCTTTTGTTTACAGCATAATGAATTATGCTGTCTTTAATAAGCGCAATAATTTGTCTTGCCACTGCTTTTCTCATCCTGTAATGAGTTTTGAATTGCTCCTCTGTATATGTATCCAGAGGGTTTATACGATCTAAATATATTTTTGGGTTTCTTATAATACCCATATTTGCTTCCTCAACTTCTTGCAACTCATTATTTACATCAATTAAATCATCCATTTCTAAAATTAATGCAAATAAATGCCCGTATCCATATGTACTATATAATATTCAATATGAATTTTTAATATTTGTTTCTTACATCAGTTATTCATAAAATAATATGTATCAATACTTACTTATTGCTATTTCAATATAAAATCCTGAAGTAAAATAAAACAAATCACGAAACTAGTTTTCAAATTAACCTCAATCACAATTCGAAGTCGTTTTTTGACGTAAAATGCGACGTTGCGTGATAAATTAACCGTTAGCACCGATCTAGCTAGCACCATTCTAAAATTCATCTATTAATACGATCCGATAGCATGATAAAAAATTCATTTAAGTTGTAACTAACTAGAATCGTGTTAGCACCGTGCTAAGCGCTTGTCTATTAATAAGGCTGAAAGTCTCAAACTTCGTGGATTCATTTATCATCATTTATGGTTTGATTTGTTTTATTTTGTAAACATTTCTCAGCAGCTAACAAATAAATTTATTAATTAGCTGTCATTAAGTTTTAATAAAATACATTACGCTAAAAAAATAGGTTATTTTGCTGATAGTTTATTAAAAGTTAGATATTAAATTAAAAGGTAATTACCTTGGAATCCATAACTAAAAAGTGCACACAACGTTACAATCAATAATAGACACACAAGACTGCACAAAACACTAGACTAGCAACATGTAAAGCTTTTGTTCACTTTTGTTTGCATTTCAAATTTACCGCCATGAGTAACCGCGATTTATTAAAATTCACCGATGTTATTTTACGGTGAGCACGGTCGCAACCGCCTGCCACCAATTTTAGGTAACCGCGTTCCGTGTATCAATTTGTTTTAAAATAACCGGGATATCGGTCATTTTGGTGACTTCGGTTGAAATACGGAACGCACTATAAATATGTCCCGTATGTCATATTTAAATGTGATAACCTATAATGAAATAAATTGTCAAGAATGATTATGAAAATACTTAATAAAAAATGCAACTAAGTATAAAAAAATCTATGTAAATAAATGTTTATAAAGCAAATATTTTATTAAATTAATAATAATCATAAGTAAATTAATGACAGGTGTAACTGTTTAGAACTTGTACGTTTATGTGAGATTTTTGCAACCAAAATATAACCGCTGATTGATTGCTGGTATGTAAGGTTTATTATGGCAAAACGCATTTTAAGGCTTGTTTCACACTTATTCGGTTTTCATTCGGTTCGGTTCGTTTTCGGTTGCAACCAAAAACGAATGAAACGTTTTCACACATACACGGTTTGTATCAGGTTTTGTGTTTTTTTTTGTACACAGGCTCAGTAATAATTGTAATCGAAAGAAATCCCTCTTATCACTTTACGAGGGAGTATTCGGTGCTATACTGTTTCTATTAAGTACAGAATAAAAACCAAAAATAATCCAAAAACAAACCAAAAACAAACCAAAAACAAACCGAAAACAAACCGAACCAAATGAAAGCGTGTACGTGTGAAACGAGCCTAATTATGCATATACAAATTAAAGCACTTCTTCTGAAACCTGGAACACAAAGAAAAAGCCCTCACCTGGACTATCCAAAATGTAAGGAAAAAATAACAAGATTTTTGCTATGGCGTCGGGATAGTTTGCGCACTACATACCACCTCTAAAAATACAGCTGGAAGATTTGGTGCACTATTGTACGCAAAAAAATATGACAGTGGTAAGCAATTTTACGGTTTTCTTATAAGTACTAACTTAGAAATACTAAGCCATATAGTTGAACCAACGTTTGTTACTGTGATAGATATCACATTGGCAACTTTTAGTATTTTAAGCAAAAACCACAACTGGCTTACGTTGGTTTCAATGTCAAATTACAAATAGATAAAATTCAATTTGTAACATGAACACAAACCAAAATTCAAGCCCTACTAAAATCCGATGCTAATTTTTAGGCAACTAATTGCAAAGTTTAAGTTCTTGTGCAGATTTAAGTAAACCTATTAGTCACTTGTGCACAGTTGTTGTTGGCTATTAAATCCAACAACACCATACCTTGGTAGTGCAAGGAACTCAACTGGTCCTAGCAAAATTCTATCAATTAATCAGCCTCACGTCTTTTCTCATGATAACATTAAAACGACTGTAAAAAATATCAATTGGAAATCGGCCCTTATTCACTAATCACATACACCCAAACCAACACCAAAAAATTCCACCCAATCAGCCCTACATCTTGTAACAGACCAAATTAAAAGGTTAATAAGAGACAAAATGTCCACCTTTATTTATAGATATTAAAAACGTTTTTGATAAAATTACCTTTAAAAAAATAAAAACTATTTTAGCAACACATGGTGTAAATCTCACAACTAGTAGATAGAGAAAATGTGTAAACAAAATTACGGTGTAGGTGATTTGACGGTTAAAAAAGCCGTTGTTCCCAGGGAGGTGTACTATCTCTACTACTATATAATATACAGCTACTCAATGATAGATTTTATACAATTGTTTATGCAGATGACATAACAATCTTGCTAAGCAATAAATTCAAAAGCATACTTTGCAACTTAATGGCAAAAAGCTTTAAGAATAATTGAAAATTAGTGCAAAGACCAAGCTATTACTGTTAACTTTCTAAAAACCAAACTGGTTTTTATTAAAAAAAATGAAAAATTAAACTTAGCAAAATTTCCAAACATCCCACTGCCGATATCAACCAAGAGAAACATGAGATACAAAAAAGTTCATATATCTTGTTGGCAATGCAGACGAGTTGTGGAAAAAATATGGGGACTGTCTCCAAAAATAGTGCTATGATTGTACACACAACTATCATAAAACATATGCTCACATACAAGGCACTAATATGATAGTCAAAAACTAAACAGAAAACATCTGCAAACAAACTAAATTAGTTGTAAAAAATGGCATGCCTAAGTATAACAGGTGACATGCAGACAACACCAACTGCAGTTATGTTGTGTCTGCCATTACTTGACATTTACGTCAAGGAGGTGACTACAATAGTAAGTTAAAAAACACTTCTGTTAAGAGCGCAAACAAATAACATGTCACCCTACAACGTGTGCACACTTTAAAAATACAAGCAGAATATGGTCAATGAGTTAATTAGAATTTTTACGAATGGCTCAAAAACTAGTATAGGTTCTTGAGCAAGAATTTTCCCGCAAAATCTGGAATTGAAAATATTTTTACCGCTAGGGACGCACACAATTTTCTAAGCAAAAGTAGTTGGAATAACTTACATATAACCCCATATTAAAATAGTAAACTTTAAAATATCTGGTAGAGATGTCCGAATTCCAAAAGATAGTAAAACGGCCCTAGTTGCTACAAATAAGCCTAAAATTACATTACAAGCTAGTTTTTAAATATCACCGTGCTTTTACTTTAGCAGCCTGTGGAAATAACATCAAGCTGCTCTGGGTAAAAGGACTTACCAACAAAGTAAGTAACATTAAGACGGACGGGCTAGCGCGTAAAGAGTCAACCCTCAGGAAGTGTAGACCTAAACCCTACTCAAAAACTTTAATAATAATATAATAATAGGATGACATTCCGGGCTGTGAAAAGGTAAAAAAAGCAAACGCTAAGACAGCAAATTACTACTTGCAACTGTCAAAAAAAATTGCAAATTTTGACAATACACTGCCAACTAAAAAAAACACATTCACACTATTAGTATTGGAGACAATCTATCGTGTAAAAGATGACGAGAAAATTAAGCACGTGCTGTGTACATGCCCGGCCCTCACATACAATAGAGAAAGTTCATGTTGAAGAGCTGCTGGCTTGACATAGCCAATATAAGGAAGACTACTCCAAGCAATGTATTTGCATGCATCAATGGTTGAATGCTAAGACAACAGGGTAAAATTGTCACTGGAAAAGGTACAAAGAGCCTAATGAGGTTTACAGGCACTAAACTTTAGTTTATGCAATAACTCTAAATTCAGAATTCAGAATAAAGTGCAGGTTGATTGTATGCTGAATTAATTATTTTGTCGATAATATCTGCATTGTTAATACAACATTTTAACTTAATCAAAATTCTTATTGAGTATACCTTACTATAACGCAGTAGCACTACCACTAAGAACGCATGCAAATACAGGATAAGAAAAAAGTAATGTAAATATGATTTTTTGGTATTATTGAATTTAAAAAACAAGTTGCATAGTATAAAGTGCATGAAATTTTTGTAATCTAAAAATTCTTTTAAACTTAATTTTCAAATGGCAAAGTTTGTATTTTTAACATTTTTGGAATCAGCAAAGTTTTAACTTTTAATCATTGTATTTTGTCGGCCAGTTAACTAAAATATTTATAAAAACATGTTTAAAATTATTAATTAGTATAATAGTTATAAGAAATTTTATGTAATTAATATCGTGTTTATTGCCAAAAACATTTGTTTAGATACCTAGTTGCACAGTACTTTTAGTTTATTATTAGAGCAGAGATTTGTTGTTATGGAATTAGGATTTTAGAAAAAAAAAAATCAGGGTATATGTTATTACTAAAAAAAAAACAAAAACCCGCCTATTACTTTGCGGAACAATATTGTTTTATTTATATATTTTGGAATTACAAAATCAGTTTTAAATTTGCATTTTTAAAATTTTCAGATTTAATTGGCATATTAAATAATTTTGTATTTTCACAAATTAGAAGAAAACAACTGGCAAAAACTAATTTTTTTTTGCATATTTTGCGTATTTTTGAGTTTCTAAGCATATTTCCATAAAAGTTGCATATTAGTGCATATTTGGTGCTTATTTGGTGCATATTTGTATAATTTTACTAGTACAAGTTGCAATAATTTTAACTTATGAGTAAGCGCCAAGATTGCCTTTTGTAAATATATATATTGATTTTATATGTAAACAACACGTGCAAATGCAATTTTAAACCTACACTTAGTTGAGCGTTTTTTCAACTTTTTCTTGTTTGTTCTAAGATTTTTTTTCTAGAACATAAGACTTTTTAAATAAATTAATAATTTAAAAAACATTTTATTGTACACAGCACATATTTACATATATTGTATTAATCACATGTCTGCATTTTTTACCAAATTTAGCATATTTTAGCCAAATTGCGTGCATATATATGCGCACATTTTAAACCTATAATTTCCAGATTTAGTGATTAACAATGAACCATATCATTCGGTTTAGATGGACAAGCCACCCATTATTATATAGAAACCTCTGACGTCTTTGTTGACATTTTAAGCATAAAATTTCGCACTTTTTAACACTTTCAGTCAGATTTTGGTTTTTTCTAACAATATAAAAATATTATAAAAATATATACACTTTTTAACCGTTTTTGGCCATATTTTAGTTTTTAGATTTAAACAATTTGCCATTTTTGATTTTTTATAAAAAGAACATTGTTTTTTTGGTGTTTGTTGGTACATTACGACAATATTTTTGTACTTTATGAACAGATTTGCTTTTTTGACATTTTATTATATTAAAATTTGGCACTTTTTAACTATATAACCAAATTTTGAATCTTCTTTAACAATATTTTTGAAATTTCATAGCAGGATAATTCCACGATTGTTTGGACAAACCTCCTCACATCGACATCTCCAATTTTGCTCAAATTTTGTACACGTTTGGAGTACCAAAATATGACAATCCTTAAAATTTTTGATCTCTAAGTGCAATACTTTGTAAATGCGGCCATTTTGTAATAAGCAATAAAATAGTAAAAAATCATATTCAAAAAGGTGTATCTAATAGGATTTTATTTGTAAAACACGATCCTGCCCTTGGTTTGCCAAAACTTTCCGCAAAAAATGAGAAAAATACTTTTTTATTGAAAATTCAATAACTTTGATTCCGCTACACCTGGAGGTTTAAAATTTGAATATGATACTCTTAAACATGATTTTTTTTTAACATGTAGTTCGTTGAGTACTTTCTTAACAGATTTTTCAAATAAATGATATAAAAAAATAATTATTTCTTGGTCTTTCATAATTTCGCAAAAAAAAGTCAAAAAGATATTGAATTACTGTAATTGAATGGAAATTTTTTGTAGAACGTGATCTTTAAAATCATCTTAAAAAAAGCCAAAAAATTAATAAAAGTACAAAAAATTATTTAAAAAAATCCCTAAAAGTAACCCATTTTTAGCAATTATGTGTTATATTTTACCCTAAAGCAAGCAAATCCAGTTTTTTTTTTAATTTTTGCAATCATATGTACTATGTTTCAAGAGTATCATATTCAAATTTCAAGTCTCTAGATGTAGCGGAATTGAAGATATCAAATTTTAAATAAAATGTTATTTTCCATTTTCCGCAAAAAAATTTAAGAGTGGGACTGTGTTCTACAAATAATTTTCAATAAAATACATTTTTTTAACTATTTTTTGCTTAATCATAGCATAAAAACTAAAAACAGACAAAATATTAAAAAAAAAAAAATAGCCACTATTTACACTGTATTGCACTTAAAAGTGTAAAATCCAAACATGTGTACAAAATTTAAGCAAAATTGGAAATGTTGATGAGGGAACGTTTATCCGAACTACGTGGAATTAACTAGCAGGATTTTGCTATTCTTAAGATTTTATAAAATAGATTAAATTTTTCAATTTTATGATCTGATTTTACCATTTTTAATTTTTTATAAAAAAAATTTTGTTCCAATTTTGGTTCCTTGTGACAATATTTTGATGATTCAAGACTGGATATTGATATATTTAACATTTTATAAAATAAAATTTTAGTTATAAACAGTTTATAGCCGGATTTGAATTGCCTTTTAACAATATTTTGATGTTTTAAGCTAGGGTTTTGCTCTTTTTGACATTTTGGGAATAAGATTTTACATTTTTAAAAAGTTTTAGGCCATAATTTAGTTTTCAAATGTTTTAAATTTGGATTGAGCTATTTTTCAGATTTAATAAATGAAATTTTGAACTTTTCAACAGTTATGATATATTTTATAGCAAGATTTTGCTATTTTTAAAGTTTCATAAAAAAATTACAATTTACAACAGTTTATAGACAACTTCTGACAATAGATTAATGTTTTAAGACCAAATTTTGTTATTTTTCACATTTTATATATAAAATTTTACATTTTTTAACAGTTAATAACAGATTTAAAAAAAAATTTGACTAAACCGTACTTTTTTTTAATCCGTCTGAGGAGAAGACCCTTCAACATTTTGCGGTGAGACCCAAAGATCCTACTTATCTGCTAATTTATGGTTTAAGGCTTTTTTGGAATATACTAGGGACATGTGGCAAAATTTTTGTAACAAATGTAATTTATTGTGGAAAACTGGACTAAATATATCACTCAAAAACATATTTTATTATTAATTGGCAGAAGAATTAAAATCAGATGATAAATTTAATGCACAATCTAAAGATAATACAATGAAGTTGCAATAGAAATAATTTTAAGACGATACTTTTGACAAAATGACAACAAAGTTTTGTTATTTTTTCTGCTGTGGTATACTGAATTTAACCAAATTAGTAGCAGATGTTAAATCCAACAACAATAAACAGTAAACAATTTCAATTATAAGTGACTAAAATCTTGACAATGCCTAAACTAAATTTGTCATTTAACGTCGTCATTTTATATACACATAAATATGTCAAATGACTATGGCTTAATAGATGTGAGTGGTTTATATACACATGTGTTACCTGAGGAGATGCCGATGCAACAGAATTGCATGGACCTCTTCCCAGAAGACGCTGCCGCACCACCTGCAGTTACCTGAGGAGATGCTGATGCAACGGAGTCGCGTGGCCTTCTTCCCAGAAGCCGCGGCCGCACCACCTGCAGGTGACGCGGAGGATTCCAATACGGATCTTCCCAGAAGCGGTGCTATATCAGCACATTGTGTTGATATAAATAATTAACATAAATGTATTAGTTTTTAGTCAGTAATTAATAATCGTAACATACGTTACATATATATATATAAATAAATGTATCTTTAAATATAAGAATAAACAATCGAAGTTAATCGATACTTAATTCATGTGTATATTATTTATTTTATTTTGTGTTTTAGACCTTTATTTATCTACTAAAAATAATAGTATAAAGTATTTTTTTATATCCGTTGTCAATAACAACAAAGATTATATATTATGTAACTAGGATCAAAAATTGTTTAAATCCGAGCAGATATTATTATACTGTCGATTGTAAAATTGTAGACATTTCTCCCTGGTTATGATGCATAATGCAAGTTTTTTCTATAATAATAAATTAGATTTTAGATACAAAATGAAATAAAAAACATATGCAATACGAAATTCAAGCTACTTTTAAATCTTTGGAGATATTATAATATCTCTTCGGATTTAAACTACCGCTTGATGTTTTAATTACATAATATATATATTGTCCTATAGTTGTTGTTTTAAAATATAAAAGAAACTGCTATTAATATATATATAAATAATAATGACAATATAGAACTAAATATTTTAATCCATAATAACATTTCATATTTTCAAATTTAATTCATTATTCAATTACTAAAATTTATAAGTTAGATTTATTTAATTAAGTTATAACATAATAATTAAATTAAGTATTTAATTGAATAATACTCAAATCGAGCTGTGCACAAAGCCTGAGCAGAGCGAAGTGAACGCGGCCAGTGCTTACAATCGACTGAGTTTCGGTGTATTTTCATTTAAACAGACTTCAGCGCGCTCTCTGTTTCGGTGTTTTTGATCGGTACATTTTCGTCCATTTGGTTGCACTTCTTGTTAGAATTATCATTCAACGCCTGTACCCTTTAAATATGATACCGATTTAATAAATATTTTTTTAAAATTTTTCATAGCAGAACAATCGTAATTGCCAATACTGACGCTATATTTTTTTTGTAGTTGTATTAGGATCATTTTCAACACAAACGAGATTGTTCTAACAGATCAAATAATACAGCACTCTCATGTCACCATACTAAAGAAGGACATAACTTTGATTTTAAAAACATAAAAATCCTTGACATTGAACCAAATTAAAAAAAAAAGACAAGTTAGTGAGATGCTTTTCATTAATGGCAATTCAACCAGTAATCTAAATACGGATACAAATGTGTTATAAAATTATAATAATGTTAACTATTTATAGGACAATTTCATTTAATATATAAGTAAGTATTTTTACTAAAATTAGTTTTTATATAAAAATTTTATTCCTCGATTCGTAATACTTCTCCGTCGCCGAGAGGATTTGTTCTCATTCCGTCATGCCTTTTTGAACTAACATCAAGTTTTTAAATGTAAATATATAACTATGTTTTTAATGAAATCTAATTATAAAGAACAGTATTTTATTATATGTGTAATGTATATTAAATAGGTAAGTAATGTTTAGCTTTTAAATTTTTCTTAAATTTCTTAAATAAATATGAAATAAAAATAAATAAATTATTTTGGTCCTAATTTTCCACTTCTACTAAAGAAACGTAAACTTGAAAAAAAAATTCAACAACATTCAATTTCCTGACATCTTCAGGTCAGGAGCACCTAGATGGTTTGCTTGGTTAAAAGTTCCAGTTTTACATAAACGATAGTGAACTTGTAAAAATGTTTTACTATTAGGTATTACACGATTGGGATAATGCTGTTGATACAACCTTCTAGTTTTGTAAGTATTGCCATTTCCAAGCCCGTCATTTGTATAGTTGGCAATAATAAATCTAACAGTTTCGTTTACAGCAATTTTAGCTAATATATTTTTTTCGAGTTTTGTGTCGTGCAAAAATGCGCAATTCCACAAAACGTTTAATTTAGATTAAGCAAATTGTGAAATACTTACAGACTATACATTTTACTTTTTAATCCATTTAGCTCTTTCAAAGAAGTAGTGTAACGGAAATACCAAACTAAATTAGCTCGCTACAAAACATTTACAAAATATGTAAATAGTTATACTTTCAACAAACTTCTTGGAGTTTTAAATAACTTTTGTTTATGTATGTATTGCGCATTAACTGTTGTTAACAATAAAGTCAACAGAAGTTTCTGATGTTTAATAACTTTAGCTATGAGATTTTAATATCTTAGTAAGATTAAAATATTGGCAGAAATAATTCTTTAAAAAGTTAAAAAATATGCCACATCAGATGTGAGAAAACTAACTAGACACTTTTTTTTTAAATTTAATGTGCTAGTACATTTTTTTGCAAAAAACACATCTCGGTGTCATAACCATGAACATAAATTGGTTCTTTGAATCAGACCGCCTATAAAAGTACTTAAAAAGTAAATTAATGTTTACTATATAACATATATTAGTAAAAAGAACTATTGCACAAAAATAAAACAGTTTGTATTCTCAACCAAACAACTTTTGCAGAATTCATCTTTCATCATTTATCATCAGCTTAATAAATATAAAAATACTCAAATACATGTATTACATTATTCAATGTATTAGTTATGTTGATAAACGTGATCACCTGAAATTGTTAATAAAATTTATACTTTTTACCTTAATATTGTAAATTGGTTAAACAAACTAACTATGCAAATAATTTAACAAGTGAAAAAAAAGACAAGTTTATGAGTGTTGTAAAAAGGCGTTAAAGCAGATTACAACTACTAAAATTTGGGGTACAGTTGTGGTGGCATATAAAAGTTTACTACCACTTAAACGTATTTACGGTCATCATGAGTCCATAAGTGTGATGTTGGCATATCCATTATAGCCGAATAATGTTAGTCAAATCTGTGTCTAAAAAGTACACAATAAATGTGTCTATGTTATGCACATCTCGTTATAAATTAATAGAGCTGCGTATAACATGTACACGCTAGGGTGAGTTCATTTTGCTGAGTGTTATAAATATGTAATGCAGGTGAAACTACCCTGGTTCGTTCGGGTTTATATCGACTCTCAGAAAAAAAAAAAACAACCGTTTCCGGGGGTTAGTTTTCTAACCCGGAGATGCCTAACATAGGTTAATTATTTACTTGATCGGTGGTAGGTGGAAGCGTTGGTGGTGTATTTATCCTCTAGCATTACTAAGTGCGTAGGATTTACAAGTTTACAAAATAAGCAGACATATAGAAATAGTTTATATTAATAATTAACATTACTATTATAAATTTAATGTAGTTTGTAGAATTCTATATTGTTAAATAATATTATATCATTTATTAGTCTTCATTTGATCAATATTTTGATTAAAAGAAGTCAAAATAGAAAACATACATTTTAAAATTATAATCACATAAAACTCCCAATATTGTCATTAAAAAAATCGTCTAGAGTATAATAATCAATATTTTTGTTTTATTTTAATTTTAAGTAGTTTAATATTAATATTTTTAAAACTAAGTTTGTTGTAGTCATTTATAGCTAAAAATGTTACAATGTTTTTGTATACCAGTTTATAGACTCGAACATATGAACAGGTGTAGCTGGAATTAACGACATACTTTTGGAAAATTTATTTATGGGTGTTTGGTAAACATGCGGCAAAAATTTAAGATGTTATTCCTTGGCTTATTGTAAGAATATTTTATCCTGTGATGCTTTCTGAAAACCCGCTTTGAGACAGATACAACATTTTATTATCAAAAAGTACATGTAAAGTTGCTAAATCTACAAAAAAAATTGTTAAATAACTTTCTCCAGGCTGGATACAAGTATTCAATCTTCTTGTCATTGAGTGCCAAACTCTTTTAAACACACCAGGGTTGTTTCTAATTGAGTTACACCCAGCAATTATCAAAGTCGTCCAAATTTTCTACTGGAGTAGAGTAAATTAATGACTTTAGATAGCCCCATTAGAAATAATTCAAAGAGTTTAAGTTTGAGGATCGAACAGGCCATGCGTGTGGCCCACCTCAACCAATTCAGCAATCTCCGTATGTTGCTGTTAAATAATCACAAAGAACCAAACTGAAATGTGGTGATGCACCATCGTGCATAAACCACATTGCAATTCTTGTTGCCAATAGTACATCATCCAGAAACTGAAGTAGCATGTGTTCAAAAAAGTTGCAATTTACCTCGCCGGTAAGTCTTCCTGGTAGAAATACTGGTCTCATTAGACAGTCGGCCACAATTCCAACACAAACATTTAAGGAGAGCTGATGTTAAAAACAAACTTCACATACCTAATGCGGATTTGCTCTTTCATGGTTGTTATAAAAATTCCTTATTGCATTTCTTGAGAAACTGGCTTCATTGATATAACGCAATACGTAAAGGAAAATTAGCAGATAGAGGTGCCTAAACAAGCTGAATGTGGTATAAATACAACAAATTGACCTTAAAAAAATTCCAACAAATTTTTTTGCGTAGAACTACTTGGATATTTCTCTATCATGTCCAGCACATTCTGTTCCAATTGTACCGTTCTTACTGTCATTGATCTTTCTGGCCCTTTATTTTGTTTTAATGTGCCTGTTTCATAAAGACGTCGATGAATGTTTTTGAAAATTTTTTGGCCGAGAATATTACGGCCAGGAAACCGATCAATGTACAATCTAGTCTAGCTTGTAATAAATTGCCATCAGCAAATCCATACATAAAATGCATATTAGTCATCTCGGCGTTTGTATAGTGATTCATGATAGAGGAACTCAGTAACTATTAAAAATTCGTCAAACTGCCAAACGTCAATCAATCTAAACAACTGCGACCGATACATGTATTGATCAATGACGAGACGTATTCAAATAAAATCCACTTGTACATTAGTAATAAAACAGCCGTTCCAAGTTGTTTTTAACAATTTTTTGTACTTGATATACTCATTGGCGTACGTCATACTTTTATTTACATTAATGATTTCAACAAATATCTAATATGGTTGTCGTAAATTTTGTTCACTTTGTATCTTTGAAACAAAGGGGCTTTTGAGAAATCATCATAGAACAAAATATTCCTAAAATAGACCAAAAAATAACCCTTTATTTTTTCCACATGTTTACCTAACACCCTGTATATTCTTTGGCATACATTCGAAAACAAACAGTGATGGAAGTTAAAATTTGTAATGATAAAAAATGTTTTTTACATAAGTCATACATTGCATATAATTATAATATTACTCGTCAACACTGATAATGCAGGTGTTCACCAGTACTAGAAACGCAACTCAAATCTTTTGTAAACGTTGCATTTTTCTTAGGCTTAAATAGCTTGTAATTATTAATGTTAAGTTAGATTTTATATAAGATTTATGTAAACATCAATTAATAAATAAGAATGTTCTCTTAATATAAAACATCGTGTTTTATTGTGAAATAATCAACCAAAGAGAAAAAACTGAACTATAAACATATAACGTATAGATTGTTTTTGCAATATAAATACTCTATTCAGTTGTGTTATACTAGCAACTTCACAGCTTAATATTCTATGTTTAAAGGGGTTTTCACATTGAGTGAAATAGAGCATAGAGAAAAATATGATGACCTTATTATATAATAATAATAATAATAATAATAAACTTTTTAAAACAAATTTTGTATTTGCTGGCATTTACTTTTATATTATCTGTTGTTTAGTATACTTTTCTTTTTATGGTAGCATTATGTACTATTTTTTCAACATTTTTTTAACTTTTTATTTTGTCTTTGCTTCTATATGTTTTTGATCTTTTATTACGATTGTCAAAGTAGAACACTCCAAACAAATCCATGCTATCCAAAAATAATGCACCTTTTTCAACAAGTTTCTTTTGTTTTAACTACGCGCATCTTTATTTGTTTATTTCTTTTTCTAAACTGCATTCACTTTATTACCAATGTTTATATACTTTCCCAAACGAATATTCTTATAACTTTACCTTCTCCAATTTTTATACCATTTATTGTCCTTGTATATACTCAGATCATATGTTGTTTAATCGTCAATGCAAAAACCACAGTTCAGACAATTTTAATAATTTCTTTGCATCAAACGCAAATACTTTATTTATAAAACCAATAACAACAATCAAACTTATCAAATTTGTATAAATGACAAAAAACAATTATTCGGTCGGTGTTGATAAAATATTTATAACTGTGATAAAAAATGTATTTATCAGATATCAGAGTCACAATATAAATAGCACTCTTGAGCAAAGCTATTTTTATAATTAAATCAGTGTTAATTAGAAACTATAAACCAATCTGTTAAAAAAGTTTCTCAAAAATATCATTGATGAGTATAATAACATTTTTTTAAATAAACTACAACATAGTTTTGTTAAAAATAAATCAATACGTCAACTTTTATTATACAAACAATTATTAAAGCTCCAAATAATAATGAAATTTTATTAGGAATAATTTTATACCAAATCATACCAAATTTTAAACATTTAATTTTTTTTTGTTATGGTTGGGGCATATTTGAAAACATGACAAACAAGGTTCAATAATAATCTTTGCAATATGAGACAAAAACCTAATTTTATGAGTAAAGCTTGTATAAAAAATCCTGAGCTCAAAACAAATGTTAATTTTATACAAATTTGCCTTTATCTATTTCATGTAACTTGCCTAGTCAATTTTGTGATCTACTTAGTTTATTGTCATTTATATATATATAAATAGTTAATTTGAATTTTGTGAAATTTATAGCAAATGTGTTAGATAGCATTAATATACTGAAAAACAAAAATAACATACTTAAATACACTATAAAGGAAATAATTATACGGCATTTTACTAAATTAATTAATTTTAGTATTAGAAAAAACAAATATCTATTGTGTTTAAAAATTGCGTGTATGCGCACTTGTTTCAAAAATTACAAAATTGTACTTATCTTGTTTTGGTTGTAAGCCGACGATATATAGTACTCTAGATTAGACATCTAACATAAATAAAATACGAAAAATTTTCTAAAAAAAATCGGTAAACTTTAATGACAGTATATTATGCGTGTTTCAACTCAAGAGCATACTATGGTATCATTTTTTGAGAAATATATAATACCCAGATCAATAATCCTTTAGTTTAACTGAAAGGCGGAACTACCTGTAAGCAACGGTCTGCAATACGGAAAGGCTCACAACCATAGAAGGCCCCCGACGATTATTTCAAAACCTGTAGCCCTAAAATTCACAAAATAAAAAGCGCAATACAGTATAGTATGCTTTTATAGCAAATCATTTAGCAAAAATTCTTTTATGTACTTTAGATAAACTAAACACCGTCCAATACTTAATTTTAATACTAAAAATGGCAACTCAAATGGACTATTTCTTTTTAATAATGTACTAGAAACAGTAGAATGGAATAATATCATGTATAAAAATAGTTTATTAAACTTTTGCTTTGGAGATTTTAATATAAATACAATAATTTATTATTAAGATGTTGCATGCCTTGTTTAAACAAAAATATTGTTTAAGTTAAAAAAAAGACAAACAAAAGCTTGTGCTTTTGTAAAGTAAAACACATACAAAAATATACAAATTAAAATAAAATTGTAATTTAACCCTTAACTGGTCCGGCGTCGTCTGACAGACTACTCAATTTATATAGTTGTTTGTGATTGGTTACTGGGACCGCCTACAAATTTGCGGTTACATCTAATCCACCACGTAGCAGAGCATGATTGGTAGTCAAATTTGTGGCGTGATTGCGATATTCAGTTATAAGTTATAACAAAAACAATTCTGGGAGTAGTCTCTTAGACGACGCAGGACCGTTTGTGTACATTTCTTGAGTGCGGTAAATTTTATGAACTATGGCCGGACTATCAAAACAAGTGCGTTACGGTGATCCCGATTTTGAAGAAACTCTTATGAAATGGTTTGAAGATGCAAATAGCAGTGGCAGTGATAAAGACGATGTGCTGGAAGACTACACCATTGAGTCAGAACACGACACCGAATCGGAATTGTTTGCTTCTGACGATTCTAGAGTCAGCAGTAAAGAAAATGAGGTAACTGACAAAAATTACATATATGGCAAAAACCGGTATAGATGGTGTACGTCAGAAGTTTGCCCTTCATCTAGATTTCGAATACACAATATAATAATGAAAATTCCCGTTCTAAAATCAAATGCGCGTAAACTGGGCAAGGCCGCGGATCCATTGTCAATTTGGAATTTACTTTTCAATAACGACATGTTACAGCATACTATTCAGTATACCAACATTAAATTAGTTACAATTCGTGGGAGGTATTCAGCTCAATCTAGACATCATGTAAACGATATTGATATCACCGAGTTAAAAGCATTTTTGGGTCTTCTTGTATATACCGCAATATTCAATTCAAGTCACGAAAATATAGACCGTTTATTTGCAACAGATGGAACTGGAAGAAAATTTTTTAGATCAGTCATGAGTAAGAAAAGATTTGCTGTTATTCTAGCTGCCATACGATTTGACCATTTTCAAGATAGGGAAGAACGCATAAAAGATGATCCAGCTGCAGCAATTTCATTTATATTTAATTCATTCATAAAAAATTGTCAAAGTGTTTATGGACTTGGTCAATCTGCTACAATAGATGAAATGCTCGTAAGTTTCCGAGGAAGATGCCGTTTCAAAATGTACATTCCTAATAAACCAGCAAAGTACGGCCTCAAAATACAGTGCCTCACGGATGCACGAAATAGTTATTTATATAATGCATATGTCTACACCGGGAAAGATTCTGATAGTTTTGGGCTCAGTGATGAAGATAAAAAGTTCCTAAAGCCTACTCAAGCAGTATTACGACTAGCAAAACCACTTTTTAACAGCAATCGAAATATCACAGCTGACAATTGGTATTCTTCAATAGAATTAGTAGATGTATTGCGGAAAAATAATTTAACGTATGTGGGCACATTAAAAAAAATAAAGCTGAAATACCACCATCCTTTCAACCCAATAAAAAAAAGAATTGAAAAATCAACACTCGATGGATTTAGGGAAGAATGTACTCTAATTTCGTACGTTGGGAAAGTTGGAAAAGCTACAATACTAATATCATCCATGCACAACAGACGGTTTACGGATCTTGATACTAAAAAACCAGAAATTATTGCTTACTACAATGAAAAAAAAAAGCGGAGTAGATTCTTTAGACGAAAAATGCTCCAAAAGCACATCAAGTCGCCGCAGTCGAAGATGGCCCTTAGTAATTTTTTTTCGTCTACTAGACATTTCCGTGGTAAATTCATATATTTTACACCAATGTTACAAAAATAATCCAATAATAAAAGAAAAAAGTGTTTTTGGTATGCAGTTAGCCATGCAATTAGTAGAATATCACATGAGGCGACGTTTGACAATGACGGTTATTCCACGTGAAATACGCACTACTATTCGGAGAATACTTGGAGTCCCAAATACACAAGAAGAAACTAACAATGATGACCTTATTTTAGAAAAACGTAAAATTTGTCACTTGTGTCCTTCGAAAAAGCGTAGAATGACAAAATACTTGTGTCTTAGCTGCAAAAAACCTATTTGTTTACAGTGCACAAAACCAGTCTGCAATAACTGTGCTAAAAATTAAGTAAGTTTAGCTTATGCTGGAATACAAAATTTTCAACAAAGATAATTTTTTTTTTAATTTTCTATTTATTTAATACTTTAAGAACATAATTAATAATATAAACTGGAATTAATAAATTTTTATAATTATTTATTGCATCTTATATTAAAAATAGATTTTTTACCAAAATTTTTGTAATAAAATATAATTTAAGCTAACAATTTTTTATGTTCTGTTTCAATTAAACTCATTTCTGCATTAAATAGTTTTATAATGTATATACTAACACATAATAAATAAAATAATTAGTTTATTTACAAGTTTGTATTTTTATTGGCCTATCATATTAAGTAGTCTCCGAGACTACGCCTGACCTTTAGCGTAACAAATATAGCACCGGACCAGTTAAGGGTTAAGGAAGTCTTTATGCAAAAGTATAAATATAAATTTAAAAAACAATCAAATAATCAGTATCAGTCAATAACAAGCTAAAGTACTTTTTTACAGTTACTTCAGTTAAAATTAGTCTCAAATATTTTTCTAAATCAAATTATAATTATGGTTGCTCTTTAACATTGCATATAAAACATAGCATGTACTTGGAACTTGAAGTTAAAAATGAACTAGTAAAACTATTAATAACCTAAGCAATAACAAATCACCGGGAACTGATGATATAAATTCTAAAATAACAAAATCAAATATATATATATATATTGAATCTTCTTCTTTATTTACTCAATAAGTCTTTAGATCTTGAGATGTTAGAACCTTGGTTAAAGTGCATACATTGTTGAAATAAATTATACATGAAAACAAGATATATAATTAAACTCCAAAATGTTTTAATACTTTTAAGTAGATCGAGTAACTATTACATTATGCCTGTAACTATTTTGTAATTAAACAATATACTTTTTTACATTTAAGTATTAAATAAACAAAAAATCAAAACTCTAATCTATTTAAACTTAAAACGATTACAAAAATAATAAATAAATAATATTTATTAGTGCAATCTAAAGATTTGGGCTACTAGAAATTGCATTGTAAATTGTTTTTACTACAATGAATTTAGTTTTACAGTCAATTTTTTTTTTAATCTTGACTTGATCCAAGATATTGGTTTGTTGCAAGTTTGCGTAAAAACTTCTATGTCATCATCTTTTGTACTAAAATTTTCTTTACAAACACTGAATTAAAATTTAGCACATAATTGTTTCAAAACACCAGATTGGGAAAGTTCAGTAATAAAATTTTTGATGTAGATAAAGCAAAAACGGATACTTATTTGCTTGATATACATCTGACGTTTTAATTTTAAACATTTCAAATTTTTGTTTGCTTCTTTTTGTTGTCCATCTTAGTTTAACCGCTTTTTTGCAAATTATTCACAGCAAAGTTTTATCAAAACCTTCTCTATCAGACTGGGCCACTTTATAATAATAATGTGTACAAACATGTTTCATTTAAAACCTGTGAGCACACAACATCTTTTTGGAGCAAACAACACAAAAGAGATTATCTGTCGTCGGTAAACTTCTCAGCCTATGCTTAATACTCAATGTTTCCTGAATAGATTTTTATAATGTTTTGTAATTGTTGAATTGTACAGTATCTTAAGATCTTCATAATTTATAAGTGCGTGAAGGATATTCTACTTTTGCAGAATAATAATTGCTTTGTGGGGATGTCGATTAATACCAGAATGGTAGGCGCAATTCTTCATCTGTTGTACAAATTGCATACCTTTGCTTTATATATCAGTTTTGTTGTCATCAAAGTGATTAGCATATTTTAAATATTTTGATTTACTTATTCCACACTGCCATAACTTAATTTACTACAAACCATTTTTAACTCATATTTCTATTAAGCTTTGAATAAAACTTGATTGCAAAGTTCACTTTTATTGTCAGATTGAAATATACATAGAACTTCCAGCAAATGAAAAATAAAAAATGATAAGCTAATTTGTCAGCTCGTTTAGACGTTATTATTTTACCACAACATTTTTCTTTTTGATATTTGTTTTTGTTGTTGGCATAATTTCAAAAACATTTTTATATGAGATTGAGTAATATTTTTTAACGTTTCTTTAATTGTTTTACCATTATATCTCTTGAATCATAAACAAAAATAGTATTTCAAATAATTCATCTATGTGGATAAACAGCTATACGTCTTGAGAATTCAAAAGTGCTTAGACAAGTTTTTTACAATCATTTAATGTAAGCAGATTATCTAGTTAATATTAAAAAAATATAATAATTCCCACATAAACTAAGTAATTAAAAATAATCTTATTTTTAAATCATTATAACATTATCTGTAAAACCCAGCATGGCTATAGAGCTAGTAATTTGGTAGAAACTGCCTCAAATAAAAATTTTATATATATATTTACAAAAAACTAAATTTGTATATACATATAATTGATTTGTTTTTGGATTTGTCAAAAGATTTTGATGTAGTAGACAAAGATTATTGTGAGAAAATTTGATGCTCTAGATATTAGAATTAAAATTGTTTAAATTGTATCTCTTAGAGCACAAATTTGTTGTAAAAATGGACAAATAATTTAAATAAAACTAAACAAAGTATGCCGCAAGTATGTCTAAGTGTAGCCTATTGCTACGAATAGAATAAGAATAAGCATTCGGCTAGAACCATGCTATGTGAAGTTTACAAAAATTTAGTTTGTACGCTAAGAAACAAAATGGCATAGAAAGAACTTTAAAGCTTACCTCAGAAAACAGTGAGAAGAAAAAATTCTCTGTTAATGATGACAAGTAACGTCCTACAATCAAATTTCAACAAAAACAGAGCAGCACAGAATCTACGTTAAAAAAAACTATACTGGAACATAACATAGATATAGTGGTTGTATTGGAACCTAACAATAAAAAACAGAGAATATTGACAGAATAGCTATCAGAACAAAATATGCGTATAATATATAATAGAAAAAAACTGCAAAAAAATGCAAGATAGAAAGTTACAAAAGATTAAGTGACTATTAAAGCAAAGAGTTTAGCATAAGAACTCAAAATGACAAAGATGCAAAAAAGTACCAAAAAAAAATCGATCAGTCCTAACTTTTAGATAAAAAATGTGTCAAAAACAAATGCCGCAATACATTGAAAAACTAAAGAAAGCTATACAGTACTGCACGAGAGTAGCAGATGCTAAGGGACTGCATGAGAATGCTGGTTCAATCTTCTGACAGTGTTTTCCTACAAAAACAACAGAAATAAAAATAAAAAAGAAATGCTATGATCAGAGTTATTACAAATGCTAAATTAGAGAATAAAATTAATTAAAAACAGCAATAAATCGAGCAAAATAAAAACATTAAAACAATTATGCACAGAAGTAGACATTGATGTATGGGGAAACTCAACACACAACCATAGCTAAAAAATGCTAAATCAGGCAAACAAACTATTTTCAAACCACTCAATTATAAAATAGTTAATAGCACAAATAGAGCAAAAAAACAATTCACTACGTCTTACAAAAAAAAACTCAAAACTGCAGTACGCAAAATAAAAACAAAATAGACTCCTTTCTATCTGATACCAGTAGAGATAGTTAAATATAGACTGATAATTTTGTTCTGTTTTAAAAATCAGCGCAACTAATATTATTAGAAAATAAGAAAAACCACGGTCAGACTAAAGTGACAGACAGACCAATATGCACAGTAGACGCAATGGAAGTGCCAGAATAAAGAAATGCATCAGTACGAAAAACCTGTCCAATAAATAATATGAGTTTTAGAATAGAAGATTGACCACTAGCGCAACACGCTTAGTACAGCAAATATTAGACGCAATCAAAAGTAAAAAATCTTTAAATAAATGCAGCATTATAGTGACAATATATGGTGCGTTTATTTTGATTCCATAGCTGAAAATAGAAAACAAATAACTTTGACAAGAAGTGATCAGAATGATATGTAACTACCTAAGCAAACGAGAATTGGTAGTCGGTTTATGATTTCTTTAGAACATATTTTATGACCCAGTGTTTAATCTTGCTCAACAAAGTAACCCTGATCGGTTATGCAGTAATTGCAACAGGCAAGAATAGGAAACAACTGAAATTTAAGCTCTAAATAATTAAAATTAGTACTCGCCACAACCAAAACAATCATGCTTACTAAAATTAAAAAAAAAACTACAAACAAAGGTGATGTCTATAGCATCATGACTTGCACAAGTACAAGCACACAGTAGAACGGGTACTAAGACAAGTGTTAATACGGCAATGCAGTGTTTACAAAACTGTATTTAGCAAAGCATTTTAGGCAGTGGTAAATTATTAAAACGTACTATAGAGAAGAACAGGACTACGCTGAACATATGATGTTTCACTGCAGCAGATAGACATTGCAAAAAAAAACTAAATAAAAACAAAAGTAGGCAAAAGAATCACTGCAAACAATATGTTTAATAAAATGTTAAGAGACAAAAGAAAAATAAAAGTAGTACATTAATCAAATACATTATGAAGACAAAATAAGAAAAAGAAAAAAATGATGCAGAATATTTAAAGTTACAACACAACTTAAAGTAATGCTACAGCGGTTTTTAGGATGTGTTAGTGTATATGTGGGAAAAGGGTCTTATGTAAAGGTTTTCTTTCTTTCCAAACAAGAAACCTTCTTTTCACATTACAAGAAAAAATTATTATGTTTGTCAAAAATACTTTTATTCTTATTTCAGCTAAAAAAGTTAAATATATTAAAAGCAAAACTTTAATTGTTTTTTTTTTTAACTTTTATTATAATAATATGGTGTAGCAACAACCGCCTAATAATAATTTTGAGAAAACTGTTATAATAAACTTTTATCTTAAAAAACCTTTACAGAACTCCAGAATGATCTGAAATACAAACTTATAATGATTTTTTGGTACAATACTACATAAAAATTTATGCTAAAATCTACATACTGTTAAAATTTGTAAAAAAATATATAATAATTTTTTGGCATCTTACAGTTGAAACCATTTTTTGATCAAAATGCTCTGCTAAATATGTATTATTTGTTAATATATTTGCATCTTAATTTTAACATTTGTACACAGAGAAGTGTATTTTTATGTTTCAAAATAGATTAATTTATGATATAAATTCACGTAACATTTCTAAAACTTTTTTTTTAAATAAAAATTTGCTTACTGTTTTATCTATCTATATCCACAAGTCTGTTAGTTTTTTAAGGAACGACTTCCAAATGTTCAATCAATTTGAAAATGTGCAAAAGAAATACAAATATTATAATAGTCTAATGTCCCAAAAATTGTCTAAGTATAAAAAATCAGTGTTTCATTAAGTTTAATTGTTTTCTTACTAGACTATTACAAAACGTACAATTTAAAGCACATTTTAAAATTGATAAATAATCATGCAATCTTTAAGATGTCAGAATTAAAAGTCTGAATAAAAATATGAGATTTAAAAAAAAAACGAGAGCTATTATTATTTTATGTTTAATTTCCAAAGTTCCGTCCGCAACATAATACGATAGAACCTACATTTTTGGTTTTTTGAACCGGTGATCCTTTGAGTAAGTTTAATAGGGTTAAAAATTGTTTGTGTAAAATGTGTGAAGAAGCAACTATCAGCAAGCAGTTATCTGAGTTGAAGAAAGAGCGGCAATATTTGAAAAGCGCGTTTACAAGATTTGCAAATTTTCTAACAACCATCAACGTCGAAAGTAGTGGTACAGGATCACAGATTAGTCAACGGTTATTGAAGTTAAAAGATAAATATTGCGGAGTTGCAAAAAAAGATAATTAAATTAAGCGACAACGGCAATGAAGAAGAACAATATGAGCAAATAATAGAAGACATGTATTTTAAAAATTGTGCGGGTAGTGAGGATGTATTAAAAAAGATTCAGAACAAAGTTACCGCCAGTTCCCGAAACAAAAATCTATCAAATAATTTAGTACCCCAAAATATCGTGTCAAGTGAAAACAATAAAAAAACAAGCACAAGCAATTACTCCCAAGAATCATATGCATTTCCGAGTAGAAATAATTTGCTGTGCAAACTACAACCATTAGAATTAGCAAAGTTTAATGGTCAAAAAGTGGTTTGGATTTAAAGATTCCATTAAACCTCTGATACATAAAAATACCCGCATAGCAGATGTCAACAAGTTGAGATATCTAAAATCGTCACTGAGTGGAAAATCTGAGCAATTAGCCAGCTCTATAGCAACAACCTTGGCAAATTATGAAGTGTTGTAGAACATATTACAAAAACAATACAAAAACAAGAGACTCATAATAAAGAAACATGTAACCTTAATATTGGACCTGCGGGAAATGACCAAACAAAGTTGTATGCATTAAAAGCAATGTAATGCAAAGCTAGTGAGTGGAATAAATTATTAATAAACATTGTTGTAAGAAAGCTAGATGCTCAATCAATTAGTAATTGGGAGTTATCATTACTCAACAATTCACTACCAAGTTTTGATTTGCTATTGCAACTCTTAGAGCATAAATGCAATGCTTTAGAATCAGCCGATTGATTAGTCCACCAAAAGAAGGCATCAGGAACAAGGTTCAATAAAATGACAACCGTTAATAGCTTACGCTTCAACAAGAAGTGCTATTTATGTAATGGAGAACATAGTTAATACGCTTGCGCTTCATGGTACAAAAGAAAAGGTTATGCTTCAATTGTTTTTCCCAGACATATGTGGTGGAAAAATGCAAGTCACGAGAATGTTTTAAGTCTAATAAGAGACATCACACTCTTATACATATTGACGCTAATATAGCATCCCACGCAAAAACTTTGGGCAACCAGATTCTGTTAGCTACCGCTGTGATTGAAATCAAGAATGACAAGAGACAATACACGCAAGCACGGATGATGTTGAATTCCGGTTTTTAAAGTAACTTTCTTTGCAACAAGTTTGTAAAAAAACTAAAGTTAAATTGCAGCTGTATTGACATTCCGGCAGTTGGCATTGAGCAAGTCAAGCATAACATCAAAAAACAAACGTGTTTAGAACTTGATTCACGTTTTAACAATTTCTTACTAATCTCCATTTTTTTAGTGCTATCACAATGCATTAACAACTTACCATCTCAGAGTTTTAAGCGTGCAACGGTTGGCTTCCCCACAAAAAAATTGGTTTGGCAGATCCAAACTTTAATGTTAGTGGTAGAATAAATGGTATCCTCGGAGCAGGGGCACTTGCAACATTGTGGTGGGTTGGTTTTATCTAATGCCAAGAAGGCCAACTTTTCCAAAAAAACAAACAAAGATAGATAGTGCTAAAAACAGCATCTCACTCACAAAAGGTGGTTCAATGCAACGCAAGAGTTATAGAGTTGCAAGACACAATCGAGAAGTTTTGGAAAATAGAAGAAGTTGAAGATATCAAGTATTTAAAAAAAAAAAAAAATGCAAAATTCATTTCCAAAATAAGCACCAACGCATGATTTGTTGTCAAACTGCCAATTAAGGAAAAGCCAAATATAGACGCTTTGACGCTTTGACCCGCATCACTTCTAATGTATCTCTAAATGACATTTTAAAAATTGAGCCAGTGCTGCAGCAGTCTATGTTCAAAATTCTGATTTGATTCCAAACACATAAATATGTTTTGGTCAGTGACATTTCAAAAATGTAGCAACAAATTCTTTTACAGGAAGATCAAAAGAGCTTTCATAGAATATTATGGCAATATAATAAGAACAAACCCATTCAAAAATACAAGCTGCAATTTTGACATCTGGTACAGTTTCTGCATATATCATATATAACTACAAAATGTTTTAAGCAGCTAGCTGAAGAAGCACAAAGAAATTTTTTGGTTGCTAGTAGAGCCATAGAAACAGATATGTACGTGGATGACTTACTGCCAGGCGCAAACAACAGAGAAGCTGCCATTTAAACTTGAGATGATGTAACAAAAATCCTAGTCAACGGAAATTTTGAATTAAGGAAATAGGCAAGCAGCGACAAAACATTACTACCACTGTTATCGGGAACGGAAAATTAGATATTACAATTGGACAAGATGTGTTTAAATTTAATGTTTAGTAAAAAAATAATTGCGCTATTATAAAGGTTCACTAAATCAAACTCAGCAAAAAAACGCCTAAATATAATTGAATAAAATTTACACACATTGTAGAATAACGTCCAATCTGTGTCCTCAAATTTCTAGAAATTTCATGCGATAAATAATTTTTAAAAAGTGACGTTTTAATTAGTTCTTTATTAATTTTTTACTTGTTAAATTCAACTTTAAATCTTTAACCAAAAACATGAAAACATAAAATATTGTATGTAGTTCAACATATAAAAAAAATGTGTAGACATCCACGGTTTTTGTGATGCTAGCGAAAAGGCCTAAGCAGCCTGTATATATGCCGGTACTACAGAAGCAATAACAAATAAAAAAGATTCAAAGTTAATTTGCAGCAAGTCACGGGTTGACTCAATAAAGCCTACCACAATACCGCGTTTGGAATTATGTGCAGCGGTCCTGCTATGCAAACTCATAATGAGTACAGTCACTGCTTTGCATTTACCGATAGAAAATACTTACTGCTGGTGGGATTCAAACATAGTGCTCAATTGGTTAAAAAGGGAACCTTCTGATTAGAAAACGTATGTGGCCAATAGAATTCAGGATATCCAGGAACATCAAGGCTTCATTTGGAAACACGTTTCTACGGTTAACAATTTGGCTGATTTAGCCTCGAGAGGATCAGCTGTCGGTACAATTTCGGACTCAAAATGATTCACTGGCCCTGATTGGTTATCTCAAACTTAAACCCAATGGCATTGCATCATGGTTGAGACAAGGGAAGCACCAAAGAAAAAAAGCAAACCGTGGCTAGCATTTGTAGCAGAAATTAAGCAGAAGTTTGGCAAAAAACTTGCGAGTCAATATTTATCATTGACTCGACTATACGTGTTATTGGATAGATTCAGCGATTTGACAACAATTTTAATCGGTGTCAACACTAAACAAAAACGAGCTTCTGGCGACCGAAAGAATCATTGTGAGAAAGGTGCAGACAGAAGCTTTCCTAAAAATCGATCAACAAAAACTCATTACTTTGCGACCATATCAAGACGAGCATGGTATTATAAGAGTAGAAAAAAGAATAAGATACTTAAGTTTGGACAAGAATCATAAACATCCTGCATAACTTTTGAAACAACACCCACTTACAAACCTGTTAGTGAACTTGTTACGGTGAGGCCGATATTACTCTAGCTTCCATTCAAAGAAATTACTAGCCAATTTCTGGACGTTCAGTGGTACGACCAGCATTAAGTAGATGTTTCACTTGCTTTCAAAACCTTCCGATAGCAGCCAGCCCACTTATGAGCAACCTTTCTAAAAATAAAGTAGTGCCAAACAGACCATTTTCTCGGGTTGAAATTGATTATTGCGGTCCAATCCAGATCAGGAAAGGGTCAAGAAGGAATCAAAAACTAACTAAAGCATATATCTGCGTGTTTGTGTGCTTTGCCACTAAAGCAGTACACATTGAAGCTGTCAGCAATTTAACTACGGACGCATTTCTGGAAACATTAAGTCGGTTTAGCAGAACACATATACTCAAACAAAGGTACCAACTTTGTCAAAGCTAGCAACAAGTTGCAAAAATTCTTCTTGGATACAGACACAACTCCGGCAATTAAAGAAGGGCTACTAAAAAATAGCATCTTGTGGCATTTTATACCTCCCGTTGCTCCACATTTTGGAAGATTCTGAAAAGCAGCCGTAAAATCGATAAAAAGGCATCTGCTTCGAGTTATCGGGGATACGACACTAAACTACGAGAAGCTGTCCACAGTGTTGAGCCAGATTAAAGCAGTTATAAACTCTAGACTACAAATTCCACTTTCAAACGATGCAAGAAACTTGTAGTGCCTTATTTTACGGCATTTTTTAATCGACAATGCATTATTAGAATTGCCACAATCTTCGTTATTAGAAATTCAATTCAACCGTTTATCAAGGTGGCAACAGCTAGAAGCTATAAGGCAGCACTTTTGGAAAAAAAATGGTTTGCAGAGAATCTTCACCACCTACAACAACGCCCGAAACGACTAGTAAAGAAAACTCTTAACCTGGCAATAGGTCAATTGGCGAAGGAATGGTAAGGGCTGCTCTAATCAAGACCACCAAAGGAATGATATCGAGACCCTCAGTAAAATTATGTGTTTTACCTATGTACTAGATGTGATAGAAATCAACATTTGGAATGAGGGGCGGTATGTTTCATTAAGTTTTATTGTTTTCTTACTAGACTATTACAAAACGTACAATTTAAAGCATATTCTAAAATTGATAAATACATATGCAATCTTTAAGATGTCAAAACTAAATGTCAGAATAAAAATGTGAGATTTAAAAAAGATAATAGAGCGATACAACTGAAAACGAGAGCTACTATTATTTTATGTTTATTTCCCCAAGTTTTGTTCGCAACACAACACGATAGAACCTAATCAGTATGCAGGAATATCATTATTCATTAAACTACTAAAATATAAAAATTAATATAAATAAAAAATTATTATTATGTTAGATACATTTACGTAATTTAATTATTGATAGTTTGAATACTAATAAGTGACTTTTCATACCTGTTTTTTTAACATGTGAGTACAATTATATTCTGTTCTAGAAAATAGAATATATTCTAAATTATAAAGTAAAAATTTAAGACATAAAACTATAAACATTTAATTAATATAGGTATGTAATCTTATCATTGTCAAAATGACAATTTTGCGTAGAATAATAGATATACTGCAGAAAAGCATTAATTAAAACTGACACACAGCTAAAAAAATAATAAAATTATAATAATAAAAAATAAAAAAAAAATGTACTAGTGTGATAATTATATATCAATAGATATATAATTCAGTCAATATAAAACATATTTTATTACATGATAGATGTAGAATACATTGAATTTAATAAGACAATATATTTTTATCAATTTTAATAGAATATGAATAATAAATATTGATTAAAAATAATAAGTTTTATCAATAATTATGCTAACATCAACAAAATGTAGTCAATAACTTTACGATATTACAAAAAAATGTGTTTTAAGAATATAAAGAATTAAAAAATAATTATCAATTAGCAAATTTAAACTATGCGTTTCTATTACAAATAAAATAATAATTGATACGCTCATAGCTTTGTATTTCTTACAATTACATAACTGTGGATTTCATAATGCTAAGGTAAAAAATGATGTATGCACAGGCATTAAGCAAAGTATCATATCAAATGACACAAATCAATTTTGTACATATTAGGTTTGTTGATATATTTTATTGCCGGGTTGAAGTTGAAGTATATTGGCCGGAAGGCGAGCTTTGGTGTTGCTTTATGCAGGCCCCGAATGCCGAGCAAATTTATTTACCTTTCAGTATATCGTCGCGTATGTTCAAGGAGATCAAAAAGAAATTCAATCGTGAAAAATAAACTGGTTTCAAGATGCACAATATTTATCTGCAACGCAAAATTAAAAACATGTTGAAAATTTGAAATATATATATATACATATATATATGAAACACAATCAACTTAGACTTTATAATTAAGAGGTAATTGCATTGTAGGTAGCATTAGTTCCATGTAAACTAACTAAACTAAGTTAATGCCTCATGCACAAAGGGGCATCCAACCAATGTTATTTGATCTATTTATACAGGATTATATTATTCAGAGCTAGTCGTAAAAGAAATCTCGTTTCATAAAGTAAAATCCAGCAGTGTTGCTGCGTTCTCCTGTTGATAACAAAGTGCCAAACGCCACCAAATAGTAATAACAATTTTTTTTCATCTCTACGTAATGGTTCTACTGCACAAGATGCCACAAATTAAAGGTCCGGCTGTAACTTGTAAAATATTGTGGATATCTATTTACAAGTTGTATTAAATAGATTTATTTTAAATTTACAAGTACATTTCTGATTTTTGCTTATGCTGCTTATATAATAAAAGCGCAATTGCATAGTATTCATAGATGTATAAACAGCGCTTATGAATAGTAGTAATTTTATAGCATTTTAATGCAAGCGTTGATTGAATCTAAACGAATATAAACGTTAATTTAATTTCCGATAAATATTTTGATTTGTTTATACAATAATATTTACACATTCATCACTTAAAATATTATACATATTTATATTTTTTTATTCTATTATTGCAATAATACAAAGACATTCAAACAAATGTGCAAATATTATAATGATTGTAGACATTTGGTAGTGAGAATCAAAACTAAAAGTAAACAAGTCGATGTGAAAAGAGGTTTATTAACTATATTGAAAGAACACTAGAAGAAAAGAAGAATGACAATATCTAACTACAAAAGTTAAAACTACTGAATTGAAAATTTACAAAAAAAAAAAAACAAACAATAAAAACACAACGACAAAAGTGAAAAAAAGTCTTGTTATAATAATGAAAAATATTGAAAACCAAGCAATTGAAAATGGCAAGAAAGCACATTTCCAAAAATTGCCGTAAAAGACTCCATAGCACCAGGCTGACCAGTCTGCTGTTTGAAAAAAAATGCGATCATAACCAAAAACGACAAACTACAGAATATTACAAATAAAATTGCAGATAAAGGGAAAAGCACTATAGGCACAAGTAATCTAACTAAAATAATTAAACAAAATTCAGAAAATAGCCAACACACATAGTAAAAAAAACAACGTCCAACAGTTTTTAGAAAAGTTAAAGAAAATACTTTTAGGATAGACCCCATGCGGATACATTTATACAGCAACAGAATGAAAAACCAAATGAATAGGACAATAGCAAAAAAATTAAATAAACAAAAAAAAATTGAAAGCAATATGACGCAAACGAGAAAGATACCATAAGACATAAAGATGAATTTTAAACCATTTCAAAGAAAAAAATTACTAGAAAAATTTCTAATTAAATTAGCACAGGAAACGTAAAAGTCAGAAAAAAAAACAAACAACAAAAATACTTTTAATTATTAGACTCAACTCTCCCCAAATCGCAACTCCTACAGAAAATTCAATATCTAAAAAAAAAGGCTTAACGCTATACTTAAAAAATCTAGAACGCAATCAGTTGGCAACTCACTCACATTAAACTACAAATCTAGAAGAATTTAGGAAAATAACAGAACGGCAAAAAAGAAAGCACAGAAAACGCCAACGCTAAAACCAAATCAAGTTAGCCAAAACTGGAAGTGAGAAGAATGAAGATAAAATCAAAATTATGTATAACAAAAACAATTAAAAACAATCAGTAAATTACATTAAAACTAAACACATTGTAAAAAAAACTTAAAAAAAAAATAGTAAAAGAATAACAAAAACTAGCAACTCCCAGTGTTGCTAGTTTTTTAAACACAAAAAAACATAAAAAAATGCGTAAAACCAAACTGAAAGTAAACCAGACAAAGAAAAAAGAGGTTTGTTAACCATATCAAAAAAGCACAAAAAAAGAGAAGGAGGATGACAATAACCAACTGCAAACGCTAATACTACTCAACGAGCTAAAAGAAGTTTACAAAAAAGTTAAAACAAACAACAGAAACACAACGACTAAAGTAGAAAAGGGTCTTATTATAATAATAAAAAACATTTAGCCAAGCAATTAAAAGCAAAAACACTTAAAAAATTTTAGTTAGAAAAGACTCCATGACACAATAACCAAAAGCGGCAAGCCACAGATTATTACAAAGAAGCTTATATATGTGTAAAAAATTGCAGATAAAGCAAAAGCACAAGTAACTTACATAAATCATTAAACAAAATACGGAAAATAGCCAACAGACATGTTAGAACAAAAACAACGTACACTACTAAGTTTGCAGTATTTAAAGAAGTAACGGAATATACTTTCAGGATAAACAGAATAGAACAACAGCAAGAGACAACAAATAACGGATGCTGCAAAAACAGCAAAGCAAAAGATATAGACATAATTATAATAAAACCTAAGCAAAACAGAACCTATAACCGAAAATGTATAACATCATCCAAACAAATATAGGGAAGGGAAGAGAGGCACATGACCTACTAGTAGCAACTGCGATGAGAAAAAAAATAGACATAGTAATAGTAAGCAAACCAAATAAAAAAAAGTTAAGCGGGGAATGGATCAAAGATAGAGGATCAGACGCGGCCATCCTAGCAAGGGGGAAGTATAAAGACAAGGTGGAAAGGTGGGGAACTCCCAAAGAAAGAATAGTGTGGGCTGATATAGGAGATATGATAGTATACAGCTGCTATATCAGTCCAAACAGCGGTATAGAATGTTATCGAGAGTGGATTGAAGAACTAGAAAATAGCTTAAGAAAACAGAATAGCAAGAAAATCCTAATAGGAGGAGATTTCAACGCAAAATCACCCAGGTGGAGATGGACAAAGAGCGATAGGAGAGGACAAATTCTAGAAGAAATGATTGCTACAGTGAATCTAACAATATGCAACCTTGGCGAAAGACCAACATTTGTAAGAGGAAGATCTAAGTCTCATATCGATATTACCTTAGCAACGTAGGAAACAACAGGAGTAGTGGGCAGCTGGAACGTGACAGATGAAGAATCGCTAAGCCTTCATAAATATATAAAATACAACACGATTGGAAAATAGGAAAAAAAGACACAAGAAAAGGAGGATGGAACGTGCAAAGGATGGACAGAGAGAAGATAAAAAGAGCCATGGAGGTAGATGAAGTAACAGAAAGCAAAAACATAGAGGATAGATGCAAATGGTACTTGGAAAAACTGAGAAAGGCAGCGGAAGAAGCAATCCCCAGGTATAGGGAAGGAGGAAGAAAGGGGCCGTACTGGTGCAATAAGATGAAGGAAAGCAAGAAAATAGCAATACAAACCGGAAGGAAGATCAAAAGACAAAAACAAAAAGAGGAAGACACTGTAGAGACAGAAGAAGAATTAAAAATGGACAGAAAAGCACTGAGAAAAGCGATAAAAAACAGCAAAAAAAGATGCTGGAAAAAAATGATAGATTCCATAGATAGGGACCCCTGGGGAAAACCGTACAAAATTGCAATAAACAAACTGGGAGGAAATCCAAATAGAGTGAGCTTAAAGTAGGAGGAAGGGGAAGTAAAAATAAATGAGAAATTGTTTTCCAAAGGAAGAGCGGTAAAAGAACCAACAGAGACAAGTGAAGAAGAGGAAGCAGATATGACAACAGTGGAGGAGATGAAACAGATCATAAGAGAACTACCTAATAATAAGGCACCAGGTCCGGACGAGATAACAGCGGAGATAGTGAAACCGTTAGAAGGAAACAAAATAGAACTAACACAAATAATAAACAGATGTTTAAATGAAGGAACAAAAAAAAAAGAATTGACAAAGAAAACGATCAAGATAATATGGAGTTTTCTACAAGGAAGAAACTTAGTGATCAAGAAGGGTAAATTTAGACTGACCAGAGAAGTACCACAAGGCTCAGGACTAGGACCCAAATTATAGAACTTAATATATAATGAGCTTCTCGGAATGCGGCTGCCAGACGGGGTGACAATAACGGCATTTGCTGACAACTTAGCTTTAGTAGGTAGGGATGCAGACATAGAAGTACTAAAAGAAAGGCTAGAGTTGACAATTAGTTTGATAAAGAGATGGATGAAAAGTAAAGAGATAGAATTAGCACCGCAGAAAACGGAAGCGGCATGGTTATTGACAAAAAGGGCAAATAGAAAAACCGGAAAAATACAAGTAGGTGAACAAATAATAGCCATTGGGAAAAAGATTAAATACCTTGGAGTTACACTAGAAGCAAAAGAATGAAACAAACAGATTAAGGAAGCGGAAAGAATAACAAAGAAAATGGAAGGAATGCTTAGTAGGCTTATGCCAAACAAGAGAGGACCAGGACAAGAGGAAAGAAGGTTAATAGCAACGGCGCCCTAATGACAAAAAAAACAGAAAAGAAATAAGAGGAGCCATTAGAGCAAGCTCGTTAAATATATGTAGGGCTTACAGAACGGTGTCCAAGCAGCGCTAGAGGTAATCGGGGCAACAATACCCGCAAAATTGATGGTAGAAGAAAGATTAAACATAAAGAAACTGGCAAATGAAGGAAATAGTAAACAAGAAGCAAAAAGACAAGAAAGAGATAATACAATGAAAAAATGGCAGACACAGTGGAAAGACGGAGAAAAAGGTGAATGAACAAGAGAGTTAATACCAGAAATAAAAGAATGGGTAGAAAATAAACCAGAGACGTGTTACTATACAACACAACTTCTCACCGGACATGAAGCCTTTGGAAAGTATTTACAAAATATAAACAAAATGGAGAAAGAAGAGAAGTGTATATTTTGCCAAGAAGGCACGTATGACGACGCAGAACATATGCTAATAGAGTGCGAAGCGTGGGAGAATAATAAGAAAGAGTTAGAGAATGTATTGGAAAACAAAATTGATAAATCTTCAATAATTAATATTTGCTTGAATGATGAATACAAATGGAGAGCATTAAGAAACTATGCAACGGCAGTAATGAGAAAAAAGATAGAGGAGTTTGAAAACTCAAGATATAGATAAACAAAAATGGAAGTAAACACACACATCAAAAGCCACAGAAGACAAAGGAAAGAGGAAAAAAAAAGCTAAGTTTAAGCAAAAGAACATAGAAAAAAGCAATGAAAAGAAAAAATACAAAGAAGGTCAAGCCAACTATGCCTACCAAGGAATGGAAGAGGAGAAAGTAGACAAGAATACAATGAAACAATAGTACCAACCGAAATTGCAGAAATAAGAAAAAAAAGAAAAGAGCTGCTCAAAGAAAGCAAACTGACGGAACTGACCAGAGAATTTCCAAATGGTAAATATGCCATTTTGAGGTTGACTGCCAATGTAACCTTTGAAATGGTCAGAGTATATTTGGCAACAAGGGGACACACAGAAATAATTCCAAATGGAGACTCAAGAATATCCTTAGAAGTTAAATTGGCAAATCTAGAATTACCAAAGGGGATACACTTAATAGAGCTCTACAAAATATTCATGAAAAAGAGAGGACACGCCGATAAAAAAGTGAATAAAGACTTAGAGAAACTAAGAAGACATCTAAGGACAAATCAAACAACTAGGCTAAATAACAATAGAATGGCAGACAGGAGAGATGAACGTCAGTATAGGACAGACAACAAATAGGGTATAGGGAGAGATGAGCCGGGGACAGCATGTGTTGCCGCAGCAGTCTGTGTGAATCCCACAAGGCCAAAACCAGCTCATCTCAAACTAATAATAGACTAGAGACTGACATGATAAGGACAAAATGACAACAGAACTAACGTAGAGAAAAAAACTGAAAGGTATTGCCCTGCGTTAGTTATTCTCAATGGCCACTTGCTGAGGCCAAGACCTCACTAGGTCTTAAAAAAAAAAAAAAAAAAAAAGAAAAGCAAAACACAAAACAATAACATTTACGTAAAGTTAAAAGGAATAAATATAATAGATAGCATAACAAAAACTAACTACAAAAATGTAAAATTAATGATAAAAGATAAATATAAAAAAAATAAAGAAAATATATATTCAAAGATACACTAGCAAAAATGAATAACACGGCAGAAGTTGAGGTCTGACAAAACACCAAAACTGAAGGACTTTTAAACATCAATAACACAAAAAAAATAAGAAAACTATTAGACAAATTAAAAATAAAACATCCGGATATGCAGCAAACGTGTAACATCAAACTGTCGGAAAGAACTAATAAAACTAGAGTAAGATATGCTTTTTTCACACTAGCACAGACTGCGGCTAGCTAGCAGCAAAACGCAAAAATAAAGATGCTACAAATGTCACAAAACTGAGCATGGGCAAAGCATAAAATAAAAAAGCATAAAAAACCAAGATACGCCACAACAAAACTAAAAAATGCCAAACCAACCAAAACTGCTATTTCTGCAAGAAAACTACCTACAAAAGAAAAAAAAAAGAAAAAAGATTTAACAGAGCTAAAGACCAGCATCAAATTAAATAGAAGCCAGTACATCATTGTCGTTGGATGGAGTTCCTTTGCCAAAGTGCACATACGAGGATCTTCAACTAAAAACTATAAAAGCAATCAAATAAAAATTGTGTGTTATAAATGTAAGCAACACACCAACCTACAGAAGAAAAATATACCATATATGTATATATATTTATATATCGACGTCAGAGAAACGGCCACAGTCGAGATACATACTCACTTACTAGTAGACAATCAACATTGTAGAAATAAAACACACAACAAACAAAAAATTCAACCAACTAAATTAACGGAAACAAAACGTGTAGTGTAAGTATACACTTATCAATAAGCAAGAAAAAAAAACTAGAAAAAGTGCAAAATCTAGTTCTAGGGCAATGCAACTACTTGACAGTTCAACCTCCATAAACCTGTTAGTAGAAAACAGGTTTCACAAAAAAAAACTAAACAATACTAAAAAGCGTAGCTAACTAGTCTTTTAGCAAATAAAAACATAGTAAAACTGCATTGCAAAAACTATGTAAAAATGCTAACATAAAAGGAAAAACTTGGTAAAGTAAATTAATATTTAACCCAAATCCTTACAAAACTTTGGCTCCTACTTAACGCAATAAATAATCTGACAAGAAATCAATAAATTAATTAGCAAAACTATTAGAACTGACATAAAAATAGTACAAGCAAAAGAAGCAATAAATAAATATTAAAAAATCAAAGTTAAAACATGGCAAAGTAATGCCAATAAACAATCCATTGTGTGCTCATTTAAAAGAATGGGGTTTTAGTTAGTAAGCGTTTTGGATTAAACAAACAAATAACAGTCTTCAACAAAAAAATCCTTAAGAATCTTTAAAATATCTCCCGTCTTTTAGCAACAAAAATTAACAAATTTTTAACAAACTTATCAATTTTAAATATTCTGACCAATGCTAGTTTTGCAACTTTTAGCAATGATTATTACTATAATAATTTCCAAAAGATCAAAATTATTACTGAAAAATACCTCGTTCAATGTTTGGGATTTCAAATTGACATGTTTTGAAATGCTGCTCCAGGTGTCAAATTAACAAACAATGTTCTGCTTAAGCATCCAAGTCGTTTTGCACAACTTTGAGTATTGTTGGATATGGTCAGCATATTACTGCTGAGTAAAAAAATATTAGAAAAAAACTTAAGAGTAATACATTGTTTGTAGTTGTGTATTGCTCTTGTAAATTTATTTGTTCATTTCACATACTAGTTATCAACTATTTTCAAATCTCAAAAACCAACTCCGATTAAAATAAAATTCTCTTTATACAAAAAAAGATTTAGGATGGAAACACTATTTCTTCTAAACTTTATATATAAAAACGATTTATTCGGATCATTGCTGATCCAAAATTGACTAATGACTTTGGTACGTTACAACACAAGCGTAATGTTGCAGATCTTTGCATTTTCTATAAACATTTTATTAGACATTGTTAAAACAAAATACAAGACATTTTGCCATCTAAACAAATATTTACTCGTAGTACAAGGCTTGCTAGGAATTCTAACAAATATTCAACAGTTCAAAGATATAAGACCAAAACTTGTAAGAGAGATTTCTTTAACCGGACTTATAAGAAACAAATATTCAAAATCAATGTTCACAAACTGCTTAAATTTTTAATGTGATACTTCTAACGAGTGAAGTTTATACTTTACAATTATGTTTAGAAAACTCAGCTTTTGCACGACAACTGCATGGTGCATCAAACACAAAATGTTTAAAAAGTACTTAATAATTGCGGAATTACAACATCCGTTATTCCGACTTAGCAGGGATGATTAATATTTTTTTTCCAACACTAATACTTGCAAGAGCGTTGTTTTTTTTATTCAAATGACAACTTAGAAAACGTCTAGAATTATTGAATAAATCTTTTTCAAAGACCTATTGTTGGAATAAATGTGTTAGAGCTAATAGTTTTAACGTAAAAATTAAAAATTTGATTCTCTTGTAATTTTTTTATTTTGAAATATAGGTAAGTAACATAAAAAAATAGTTTGAGAAAAAAATTAATTAGAAAAATCTTTGACCAATCATAATTATCTTTTTAGGATAAAAAAAAATCCAATCACAAATTAGAAAATTTTAGATCCCTAAAACCCAAACACACAAAACAAATTTATATTTTCTAACTAATTTACATCAAAATACGTCAACTAACACGGTTAAAAAAAATTTAGAATTATAATGCTCTTTTTTGACTAAACCAACTGAGACCACTGTGTTCTGCGGCGTATAGACAGGGTGACACCAGCATTAGATTTTACAAAAAAATCTGTTTTCACTAGTAATTTAATTGTGAGTCAAAATTGCAACTTCTAAACAAAAAAATGCAATTTTTCAAAGTCAAGTTAAAAAACAACAAAACAAAATTTAAAAAAATTGTATACCCTCATCAACCAATAAATAGACTACTAATAAGTTATAGAAACAAAAGAATAATACAAAAGCAAATTTCTTTAATTACCCCTGTTCCCTGATCTGGTTTGTTTAAAATAGATTTGCTCTAAAATTAGTTATAAGAATTAAAAAAAAAAATGTGATTATTTAAATAGCGTAGCTTGTTTTTTAGTTAATGAAACAGTAACATCATTATCTCCAGAGTAAAATCCAATAAGTTTTTTTGTGAAGGTTGTTAAAGAGCTTTTTATACAAATTCAATTTATGTGGAACAGAAATTACAGCTGCAGTTTTAAAAAATATGTCAGAATTTTCTGAGCGTGTTTGTTGAACTTAATAGCAAGCATTTTCAAAATTGGCGTAACCGTAACTAAAAAATAAAGTTTTTTATTTTCATGGCTTTTCATTTAAGTACTTATAAAATAATTGAACCATATCTTAAAAGAGAATCGTTTTTAGATACATGTTTAGAGAAACTTTTTTGCCACTCCATATACAAGTTAATTTAAAACTGCAAAGTTTTATTTTACAATTTTGTTGTTTGGTTCACAATTATGGTTTTGTTGTTTAGTTCAAAACAAGAAGAAAAATTAATATTAACATATTTATCGAGATAATTGAGAAACTTAGGATGCAGTGTCCGTCATTTTAGATTGAATTTATTATTATTGAAAACAACAAAACTGAGTCTACGTTTAGAAAAATATTACACACATGTTGTAGTTTTATGTTAACATAACTAAATAACTAAAAATGTCATTAAATGCTGTTTGAGAATATCAAAACTAGTATCATAATTGTCAAAGGCAAAACAAAACATTTTTATTAATTTTATAATACAGGGTTTTCTATATTAGATTACCTATTTTTATATGCGATTTAAATGTAAACAAAATATGTAATTTTTTTGGTAAGCCCAGTTAAGTAGAGTTTAAGATTACATATTATTAAGTAAATATCTATCTCAAAAGTTATTCACTGCAATAATGTGTGTTTTCCGTAAAAATCTACATTAGAACAGGTAACGAGCCCACACGCAATACAGTTATGGTATTGGTTTGTCACTGCCGTAAAAATGGTTTTGTAAAAAACAATAAAAAAATTAGACCTAACAGAACGGTGAGAGCCGTGTTTACAAAAAGATTTTACAGCTTTGCAAATCGGTAAACACTTTAAAAATACAAAAAAAAAAGTTTTTACAAAATCCTTCATAACAATTTAAAATTTTATGTTTACTGATACCAAATAGCACAGCACCTTAGCAATCAAAATAAGAAAGCATATGGTTAAAACTGTTTTGTCAAGAATTTTTAAGTTGTTATCAAAAACTAATACGCAATTCGTTAACGACAAACAATGTAAATTTTCAATTAAAAAAAAAATTTAATTGATTTTTGAGAAGGATAAAACTAACAATTTTGTCAGCTTCGAACGCTGCATAAACATGTTACAAACGTTTTTCATCCCTGAACTTATTAGATGGACCACTAAATGACGCCATGTTATTTCAACACGATGAAGCAACAGCTCAGTATAATTTTTTGATTTAAAAATTTGCCTTGACTTCTTATGTCTGATCTAACGGCAGACACAATATTTTAAAGATATTTGAAAATAAAAGTAAAGTAACAATTAAAGAGTTAAAATACCGCATTTGAGAAGAAATCACAGGAATATATGGATATTTATTTTGCCAGGTAATGCATAATTTTGCATTCTGAATTGAAACTTATATTTATTGAAAATACATTTAGAAAAAAATATTTTTAAAAACTAATTAAATGTTCAAGTCAGTATAAATCTAACAAAATTTGTTGTACACAAAATATTGTTTTACTTTACTTAGAAAGATGTTATTCAATTAAGTAGTTTATTATAAAACACCTTGTATATATTAATAGCAGAATGTGTTTTCTTTTCAATTGTAGACACATTTGTCCGCCCAAGTAGAGTAATAGTTAGCTTATTCAATTGATACACTAGGGGTCTTAAATCAAGTATCTAGAAAAACTGAACAACCTTTCACTTTTTCTTCATTTAGACAACAAGCCCATGAAAGATTGAATTGGAATTTTGAATTATTGAGTATATTACAGACCAATCTTACAATTTTTTTAATGACTTTAAAGTAGTAGTACCATAATTAAATTGGTACAAACTTACGTCACAAAATAATTTGTATTTATAGGTTTTTTGTTAGATTTACAGTTTATTCAATATAGTTCAACCATAAAATGAGTTAAAAAATTAAATGCCTTTGTGTTTTATTTGTTTATTGAAATTTAAGTTAATTTGTTTTTAATAAATAGAACAGATTCATAGATAAATAATTTAGTATTTTTATTAATTGTTCAATCTTTAATTAAAACAAACAAAAATAGTCAGAATGTATGATACGTAAATTAAAAAAAACCAGACTATTAAGTAATAAAAAAAAAATTAAAATGTGGGTAAAATAAAAACAAACAATATTGTGTATTATAATACATTTATAAATAGCAAAAAGCTTAAGCTCAAAATTAAAAAAATATAAGTTTGACAAGTTTTAATACAAGATGTTATTTTGCTGTACAGTGCCGCATTTTAGTATATTTTCCTGTTTTTTTACTTTAAGGCCCGTTAAGTAGAAGACATGTTTTGAGGCGGACTGAGAAGTCATGCTTAAAATTTCGGACATGACAATTGCCAACGTTTGAAAACAAACACATCCCCATAAAAAAAAAGATTTTTAAAAATTAATTCAGTCTAAGTTTACTGAATGAATAAAAAAAAAAAATTGGCTACCAAAAATTATAAAAAACTTTCAAACATTTTTGTAAGCAACAGTTTAACACTGTTTTAACTTTGTTTTTGACTTAGTATACTAAATAACAATTACTAGAAAAAAAAATGAATATTACCGCAAACGTTAATAAATAGTTTTATTAATTTTGAAACTTATAAAATTGTAATATTTAAAAAAATTTTGCATGTTTGAATATTTTGAAGCTACATTTTTAAAATTTGTTTATAACTTGGTATACTAGTTGCCAAAAAAATAATTTTACTTAACCATTAGTGTCAAATAGTTTCTATATTATTACAAGCTGGAGGATGATGCAACCAGTTTAATATTTTAATAAAGTTAGATTTTTTTGTGATTTGCTATCACCGTAGAACGCCTTTTTAAAAAAGTAAAATTTTCGGATTTTTTTTTGTCTAAAAAACTTATGAGTATGATATTAATTGGGGTAATTTTAAATTAAAAAAGAAATATTGGCAGATAATATAACGTGATGACTAACAAACTTTGTTATGATGAATTACTATAAAAAATGTTGAGACCAATTTATAATTAATACATTTAAAATACAAATGAATAAAAATTTACACATAATAACTTTAACTAATTAAATATTTGATAGATATTATAAGGCAAACAGGTTGTAAAAATATGGTGTGTTGATAAATATACTAATCTATATATATGTAATCCGGGTTATAAATAATCTCTAGTAGGTTGCTAAATGCAACAGCAACAACTAATATAGTACTAATGCAAAAATATGCAATGTGGAGCTTGTTAAAATTATATATCAAAAGATTAAAGCAGAGGAAATATAAACGTATGTTACCATTCAACGAGAGCAAAAAAAAAGTTTAATCCAAGTGGCCGCACATCTTGTTGTATAGATTTTTGTCGTTCAAGAAAGTTATCAAAATAGAAAATAAAAATTGAGATCTGAAAATTGTGCCTGCGTTGTGTCACAAATTGAATATATTGATCCAAATATAGCGTAGCGTTGAAATATAGATTTTCGAGGAACGTTTTTAAAAGTGGCAAAGGAGCTCCCCAAATAACACAGCCACATTTGCCCCTTAACGGCATTCAATACCAGGGGGCAACCAGATTTAGCGAAAGTATAAAACGAACATTTTAAATAAAACGAAACTTCCTCGCACACAAATGAGATCCAATTTTAAATGCGGCAATACACAAACCAAATAAAATTCGCAAGGATTAAAATACATTTTACACTATTCTCTACTTTGTAATTAAAAAGTTCCACATCGGATTTCGTAATCCTAATTAATTAGATAGGGTATTATAATCAACTTAAAACTAGTTAGCGTTGATGTCAGAGTATTATGTTATAATTAAGTACTTGTTGATTGCTTTTATTTATTTATAAAATAATAATTATAGTATTTTCCTTTCTAAGACAATGTACGTTTATATCAGAAATTGTAAAAATAATACCTACCTGATGGCTGCATATTATATTGGCTTATTAAAAACACAATTCTTGGAACTTTGTAAAAGAGTTGTAGTGTATAATATGAATTTCATTTATAATTTAGATTATTGATTATCTTATCTATTATCCAGACATATTGTACATAGTACTTCATATATCAAAAAATGTAATTAATATAATGTTATGATACACAAATCTGCAAGTATGGAATTATTTCAATTTACGACTGCTTTTATGCATTGATTCGATTGCAGATATTTTATTTTAATCTCTTTTGTTATACATTTAAATTGCTGAATTTATCGTGGTCTAGATCATTTTGGTTAATAATAATGCTAAATATTAATATAAAGAAATCTGAATATAAAATTATGATTCAATATTTAATATAGAATTATTTTTGTATATAAATTTACTACATATTTTAATTAAGCAAACTCGACTATCTTTCAAAAAACACTTTAGTTTGTTGGAAGTTTTGACAGGTTTAAAATTGTCGCATTGCTGATTTTGATCAAGATCAGATTTCATATTCTCCCTTTAGTGTCTAATACAAAACTAAAAATTTAATCAGGATTTCAATTAAAATAGGGCGTGGTATGTCTACATAAAAAAACTTAAAATAGATGAATAATACTAATTCAATTATTAATGCATTTATATTATATAATTTTTAAAGAATTAATAAATTTATATACAATGATACAGCATGCATATTATTTGCAATATTATAAATTTGAAATAATGTTAGTGTACTTTAATATACTAATAATGTTTAATTTGTTCTTTATTAATTTAATATAAAATAAATTTCTTAATTGTAAAATTGTTACAAACTTTTGAAAACAATGTTTGAACATTTTATAAACATATACTTAAACTATGTTGCTATTATTATAAATAAGCAAGAATTAATTTTTGGTTGTAAAATAAATATCAATGCTTAAAATAATAAACACCACATTTGGGATAATAAGTAATAGATATAATTAATTTTGTTGCTCATTAACGGTTTGATACCTTGCTTGATGTACCACACACGCTAAATAAAGTCCAATTTAAATATTCATTTGGCGGGCATTCCCAAACCAATAGGATCCCGCAGAATTTAATTAAGTAATCTCCATTGTATTTCATTGGATTAATGAATGGATGGCCGCATTAAATATTAATTTGTATTTCAACCATGTAATTTTTTTATTGATAAATTTTCTGTGTATAATAAAGAAAATCCACCTGGAAATTTTCAAATTTGCATAGATTTTGTATGTTGTATTAATTTGTATTTTATTCGTATTGACTTACAGTTTCTTTGTAGGAAAACACGCCGCTAGAGTGTACAGTAAGCAGTTTTCCTGGATGTGGCGCTGTTGGCGGCAGGAAAGCGACTGAACTAGAACGACCGGCATGGTACATGTCTAATACTGATTACCGATCCTGCAGAGGTTCGCGCAAAAGCACTAGCCACCTGCTGGAGTCCTTTCTGAGTCCTTTCTGGAGGACTGCCTGTACTGACACAAAGGACTAAGAGTAGGGATACTAGCTCTCCTTCCTGCTTTATTTCTCCCACTCTTGGATTATGATGTTTTTTGTGTTCCTGTTTAATATCTGTATGTACATATATAAAGTCTGTACATACAAAAATTGAAACGAATAAAATTAATAATCAACTAATTCACAGTTTAACATTATCACAATTTCATTAAAATTATAAACTTTCTATTGAAAAGTTTTACATGTTACATCTGTGTACAGAGTTCAAACTGCTTCAGAATACGCCAGTGCAATTTACAAGTGAGATAATTAATAATTTAAGGAGCAGATTCTACTAGCTTATTTTCTGTGCAACTGAAACCTCTATCGTTAAAATACATGTAATAAAAGCGTTTAATGTAAATTTTTAAATGTGTTAAATATATTTAATAAAAATATTTACTTTTTCAGTTTTCTAGGCATTTTCTCATAGAGCAACTTAGGCGACCGGATGTACAATGAGGAATTATTTTGCATAACATTTTTGCCTGCATACATAATAAGGTTTTATAATGTATATAATAATTAAAATATTAAATTAATTTGCATTAACATTCAACTTAAATTCGGTTTTTATTGCAAAATAGCTAATATAAGTTATAATATCTCAAAAAAAGGTCTATGCATGTGTTTGCATATGATACAATAAATTCTATTTAAAACAAATTAAAACCGCACAAAATTAAATATTTGATCGTAACAATAATTAAAAATATATAAAACATTAATTGTACAACTCCAGCAGTAAATTAAAAAGTTAAATTATGCATTTAATTTATAAAAATAGATATTTATATATTGTTTGCATATTAAAAATAATGTATTTATAAATAAAAAATAGTAGTAATTGAAATAAAATGAAATAAATGTGTTAATTAATAAAATCAGTGTATAAAAATCCATTAAAAACAACTTAATTATTTATAAAAGCTCACTGCCTTGCTTCAACAAATAGACTAATTTATCTTTACTAAGAAAGTTCCAAGCAATGCTGGTTCTTCACATAATACCAACTGAACGGTTTTACTTAATCATTTAAAAAGTGCGGTATTTTTGTTCATGTAATTATAGTTCAAGGGCTAGTAAATTTGTTTGTTTTTTTTTAATTTAGTTCATGTTACTTAAAAAAACTCTAAAAAGTTGAATTATTTTTTCAATTATTAATTTTTTTAAAATTTATTATAATACATTATAAAACTTACAAAAAAGCAATCTAGCTTATCTCCAATGAAGAAAAATTTAAAAAAATTGTTCGTCGGGCAGCGGATTGATTTGGCTTTACAGCAAACAATTAATACTGACGCTGCTAACAAATTAAGTTATCAATAGTATTAAATTAAAATCAAGATATGACTACAAATTTAAAGTCAAACCGGATAAAAAAGTATTCATCAGTTTCAGAAATTTATTGATGAAATTAATAAAAACCTCAACTCATTTGGAACAGGTTTAAAAAATTAGCTATTATATAATATCTCAAAAAAACAAACTGTAGCAGATTCTATTCGTAAAGATATAATTAACGTTGAGTCAATCCAGTTCTAGCTGATAAAAATCGTTCTAAAAAATCAATAAAAAAATAAAATGTTTACTTTCAAAAATTCTATACAAAAGAAACAAAAAATACTGTTGTTCAAAAAATGTGCATGCAGAAAGACTTATTTGGTTTAAGCAAAAAATTATCATTAAAAAGATCCTTACTTACCTTATAACTCTTGCTTCTCTATCATTGTCCCATATAACAAAAGTATTTCTAAAACAAACAAATTAAAAGTGTCAAATTAGAACAAATAGTCTTTTATTTGAAAATATTGTAAAAAAAGAATTTGCAAACAAAACTACCGCAATCAAATTTTTTATTGTTATTCTAAATCTTTCGGCTTATTTTTGTATTTTTAAAATTTTTGGACTTGTGCAAATTTGACTATTACAGTTAAAAAAAAAATTCAATAATACAAAGATTAAAAAAGCATTAGTAGTATTTTTAATCAATTTTTGAGTGAGTGATGAGGCGGCACTTCAAGAACCAAATTCCAAAACTTTTACAAAAACGAAAAGGCTGATACAAAAATTATATATTATGCATGTAAAATTACAAAATGAAGTGAAGTGAATTGATGTGTGTCTCAATAAAATAATAACCTACAAAATACAAATACAAGTAAATAACTAACAATAATTCAGAGATAGAAAGAGACTTCTGGGAGGTTTGATATCAATAAAGATAGCCGGAAGGAAGCAACGGAGAACCGTTTAGAACAAAATACATATAATAAAAATAATTTGTAGGTTATAATGTTAAAAACAAAACAAAGTACCTAATCTTTCTAAAACATATTTTAAATATCAAAAGAATACAACAACGTCCTACCACTAAGCCACTAACAGTACACACCGTTAAGACATACTACGCAGATTCGCATCCCGGCAACCAGAATCCTTTTTAAAATATTTTATATATTTTAAATAACATAAATCAGAAAAAGCATTTACACTGGAAAAATTAACTAAAAGTGATTTAAAATACTCAATTGAATTTATTTCATCTAAATTCGATGACATATTAAAAAAGAATAAAGAAATTAAAAAAAAAATTATACACGAAAAAAAATCTACACTTGCAAAATAAATTAAATATAATGGAGGTGAAAAACAATATTATTATAAAAGGAATCAATATCCAAGAAATTAATGAAAAAAATAAAAATATAAAAAAAAAATTAATAAGAAAGTAACTAAAGAAATAGGAATTGAACTTCATAAAGATGATATAATAAACTGCTTCCGAAAATCAATAGATACAAAAGAAATAAAGAAAATAATATTTATATAAACAAAGAGCTAACAAAGTATAATAACAAACTATATTATGAAGCTTGCAATTGCAAAAATCAAAGCAATATAAATACGCATGAGCAAAAATAGAAAAATATTTCTGAGAAAAACTGACAAAGATAAAATCACACAAATCCAATTCATAAAAATATTCAAAAACTGATTAAATAATTATACAATAACTTATCCAACACAGTAATAATATTATGAATTTACTAACTATATATTACCATAACATTAGAAGCCTGAAGAAAAAAATAAACAAACTTGAAATTGTGCCAAAACTATATAATAACCCATCTATAATAACTATTGCAGAAACATTGCTTTACAAAGATCAAGAAGATTACTAACAACTAAAAAACTGCACTAGCATACAAAACTTAAAAAAACGTAGAGGTGAAGGCATAATCACATATATAAAAAACAACTTTAAATATAAATTAATTGTAAATAAAACAATAAACGCAAGTGAACTAATAACCGTATATCTAATAGAACACAAAATATATTTAACAACAATTTACAAACTGCCAGAAATAACAAACACCGACATACTTAACGTACTCGAAAATAATATACTAAACACAAATAAAAACCATATAGTTATAGGAGACTTAAACAGCCAAAGACACCAGTAAAACAAGAGACTACAAAATGAATATAAGCAAACAAAAATGCAAAATAATGAACAAAAACGATAACACGCAAAACAGCAAAAATAATAAAAAATTGATTATTGATCACGTAATTACAAATCAACCAATACTAATGAGAACAATTCAAGTCGATTATATACCATATTTAGATCATATAGCCATAATAACAAATTAAAACATTAAGGATAAAAAAATACATATACAAAATTAACAAAACATAAAACAAACTATGATAACATAAAAAAAACATTCAAAAACAAAATTATTCAAACCAAAATAAATACTTTTGATACACTAACAAAGTCGCTAACAAATATTATAGAAACTAATACAAAAGAAACTACATACTATTAAGTATAAAGAAGGCAACCGCTGATTAAATACATAAATAATTGAGAACATTAAAAGACAAAACAAACTATATTATTGGTATACACAAAACCAACAAAATAATATATTAAAACAAAACTATTATAAAGTAAAAAAAAAGAAGTAGACAAAAAAATAGCAAAAAGAAAAAAAAACTACTACCAAAACAAATTTGATCAAATTCAAGATAACTCAAAAAAAAAACTTGAAATAAAATAAATCAACTAACAAAAAAACAAAACAAAAAAAAATGATATTGCTGAAATGATGAAGGAAGATGGTACCATACTAACAAAATCTAAAAACATAGCAAATGAAATAAATAACTATTTCTCAGATATTAAAAAAAAACTTCAAAGAAAAATTAAAATAAATACAATTTTTGAAGAAAAAACACATAAAAAATTAATTAACAAATTTAAAGAAGGAATAGCGCCTGGAAAAGATAAAATAACAACAGAAATAGTTATACTAATTAAAGAAGAAATCACACCAATCTTGACCAAACTGATAAATATAACCATCAAAGACGGCAAATATTCAAAATATTTAAAAAACACTATCATTAAAGCTATATACAAAAATAAAAATAAACAATTTTTAGTAAATTACAGACCAATAGTCTTAGTATCCACAATAGCTAAAATAGTAGACAGCATAATACATAACAGACTACTAACACATTAAACATCACAAAATAATACATAAATAAAAAGCAATACGCGTTTAAAAAATACACTGAACTGAATCTGCAGTTATAGATTTAATACACAACATTCAAAATAGTCTGGAACTACAAAAAGAATGTTTGGTAGTTTTTATCAATATGAAGAAAACTTTTGACACAATATTCAAAACAAAACTTACAGAAAAACTAGAGAAAATGAAAGTAAAAGGTAAAGAATTACAATTAATATCAACTTTTTTAAAAACAAAATATAAACAAACAAAAATTAACAATGTATGAAGTGCACAAACGTTCAGTGATATTAGAATATTATAAGAAGGCGTACTTGCACCTCTCTTGTATATGTTGTACATCAATGATATATTTGAAACTAAGTTACCTGGAAAATTATACATCTAAAATAGTCTTACTTACTATTAATGAAAATAAATCATGTTAATAACACGTAAAAAAAGAAATACAAAAATTACCCTACAAATTAACAACGTAAACATAAAAGAAGTAATGAATACAAAATATCTAAAACTAACAATAAACAACAATTTAAAATGAGATAATTGCATACAACTAACTATAAAAAACACAAAGACAATTGGCGCACTATATAAACTTACAAATATAATTAATATAAAAACAAACAAAAAAATTATAATGCATTATTTAATTTACAAACAAATGATCTAATAAAAACATGAGCAAACACTATACAAGAAAACATAGAAAAACTACAAAGACAGCAAAATAAAGCTATAAAAACGATTTACCAACTGGAAAAATTAACGCCTACTAAAAAGATACATCAAATATCACAGCAACTAACAATAAAAAACACAATTAAACAGCAAAATATAATTTTTATTCAAAAGATTAAACTTGGCCAAGTCAAAACAGAATTTTAAATAAAACAAAGAAAAAAAGTACACACATATAACACTAGAAAGAAGAATGATCTTAACATAGAACTGAACAGAACAAATACAAAAAAACAGAAGTTTAGCAGTGTGAATACAAGATTACAATAAAATACCCAAAGAAATATTAAATATTGAAGACATACTACAATTCAAAACTAAACTGAAAGTATACTTAACAAGCAATCAATCATAAAAATAATTACACCAGAACAAAAAAAGTTACAACCAAAAATATGTAATTATATAAATAAATTAAAATTGAAATGCATTAAAACAGGGACAATAGCTAGAAGAACACTGGAATTATTATAAGTCATTACGCAATTTAACAACATTTTCAGTAAAAGCAGAAAAAAGCAATTCTAGACTTTATGTTTAGAACACCAAATTTTAAATTTATTTGGTTGATGACATCAATTATCATTTTGTAAAAGCCGTAAGTATGTCAACTAATAATCACAGCAAAACGTTCGAATTTAGAGTAGAAACGCGTCCAAACGTTATTTTTTTACCCTAATGCGTTTATAAATGCAGTACGTTTGCTCGAGAATGTACGTTCGTAAATAGAATTAGTTTACTCGACTTTTCAAGATGGGTATAGTTAATCTTGACAAGTAGGCGGAAAGAGATTTAAAATACATTTTTATTATAAAGTAATATTATTATGTAAACTTATAAAAATTAAGTTTTTTATATTAACAAAAATACTACAGTAAAAAATAATTTTATTTTAATTGTTATTATAAACTCAGTTTTATAAACTCAACATAATATATGTTTAATTATGAGGTATGACATATGTCAAAAAATGTTAGACGCGTTTTTTTTTTATAAAGACCTACTTCTGACGTCTTGCGTTTGCCCAAACACACTCTCTAAATCGAAACGCACTTTTGGTGTTAAATTAAATATTGACATTATCAAAATGTGCTGCCTTTTTTTCATTTCTTATATTATATAGTAAATAGTTTTTATTTTTCAGTATTATCTGAGTGTTAGAAAGAATTATGTTTAAAGTAAAAATAGTAATAAAAAAACAAATCTGGATTTAGACCAGCTTATAGTTGTGCTACTGTTATGTCTGGTATTACAAATGATATCTTACGCTCTATTGATGACAAGAAATTAACCATTTTTGCATTAATTGACTATTTAAAAGCATTTGATTTCATTGATCATAATCTTTTAAAATCAATTGTTTTTAGCATTAAAACTGTACAATTTGTAAAAGCGTATTTATTTAATAGAGTACAAAAAATTGCATATAAAAATAAAAATTTTAAAGCATTAATTATTGGGCAAGGTGTGCTTCAAGGCTTAATACTTGGTCCGTTACTATAATAAATAATGAATACAGCGTAATTTCTAAAAAAAGCAATTTTACACTCAAAACACCATTTTTATGCAGATGATGCTTAAATATACTCCTTATTTAATGCAATACAATTAAAAATTTAATTAAAGCAATGCAAAAAGATCTAGATCGGTTAACAAATATATCAACAAACTACTCACTTTAAATAATTGCAAAAATTTAATCATAATAATTTCTATGTAATTTTTTACCTGTACATTTTATGTTTTACTGTTTTATATAAGATTCAATGGTTCATAAACCTATCAGCGCAGCCTACCTTTAAAACCAAATTATTATTTATTACTTTTGTAAATTTTTTTTTTTTTTAAATAGTCACACATTAATTAACTTAAAATCATTTACAACTGTTCTAATGGCAGAAAATTAAATTTGTTAAAAGCTCTTGAAATTACTAAATTATTTTTTTTGTAAACTTACTTAATAATTTCATCCTTTCTTCTTTATTTTTGGAATATTCATTGTCTTAACTACCTTTAAGTAAAAACAGCCATTTATTAATTCAATGTCGTATATATGCTTTGTAAATTTATTTTTATATTTATACTTGTTTGTATTACCGACCAATGATAGTCTTGTAAAGAATGAAACTAGTTACGGTTTTAAATATATTTGTGATATAGTACATAGAAAATGTGTTTCAATTATTTTTGTAATGAACTATTGCATAGTAACGATCACTACCATTCAATTTTTGTTCATAAATTTTGAATCCATGTGAGTTAAAAAAATTTATTTAAAAAAAATTATTGTTAAGTAAATATACTTTAATAGTAAATTATGTAATTCTATTTTTAATAAATTTATTATATTATAATTTTTCAAATTTTTTTACTGCTTTTAAATCTTTTTATTTTACAGTTCTATTTTGTAAACTAAAATTTAAATTCTTGTTTCTACCTACAATAAAAAAAATGTAGTTAAAAAATATTATTAAATCAATTTTATCTTTTCATTGTTAGATTTCTAATAATAACACACATGTCTGCTCAAACATGACAAGAAATGCAAGCAATATCAATTTATTTGGCGCAAAAATTAATTAAACATGCAATTAGTTTTTGCGTTGTCATTGATTATGTTTAGCAGAATTTTTGACAATTTTAAACAATTTGACATGTTGAGAGCCTTTTTTTGCTACACCATGAACCGCTGTTAGCTTAGTATAAAAATTTATTATAAAGCAAGCTAGAAAAAATAAAAACAGACATGATTATTTAAACAAACAAAAATTCTAAAAACGCCTAGCACTTGCTTAATTAATTAATTAAAATGCTAACTAAATAATTAGTTAACAACAATATTAAAATAAAAACAAAATTATATTTTTAATAAATCTTAGTACATCATTAATATCATTGTGCGACAATTGAAAGTAGTCTTGTTTGACATAAAAAAATACCTACAACACGTAGAATCGTTTAAAATCATCAAAATCGTTTCAAACTTTAATTTACAACAGCGCGGAAACTAATTAGTACTAATTATATATGTAATTGAATTTCAATTTGCGCACAATAAATTAATATTGCCTAGCATTATGTTTTAGCAGACTTGTGTAGTATCTTTAGAAAGCTGACAATAAAACGGTTTGTATTTACTTTTTGCGGACTTAAACTATTTGATTACCTTCAATAAAAAAAATTAGTTTTAACATTTCCACTTAAATTTGAGCAGATTTGTAAAAAATGATTAATTAAAAATTGTTTAATTATTATCTTTAACAATAACCTTTTTTTTTACGTAGTGAGGTGTTGGCCTCAACAAGTAGCCCTTAAAAATGACTTATGCCGGTTTTCTTCTCTGCGCAAATCCTGTTGTTGTATGTTCTAGTCTAGATTTGGCAGTAGTTTGAGGTAGGCTGGTTATTGCCTTGTGGATTTTTACACAAAATCTGTGGCACGCATGCTGCCTCCGACTCTTCTATCTCTCTATAGCCCCTACCTTTTTTTCTGTATTTTTTGTCTTTTTTTTTAATCCTTTTTATTTGCACTGACATCTTTACATTCTCTTCTTTCTCCAATCCGTGGGTTATTAGGTCTTTGTTCACTTCTTCTTCATTGTATCTTCTTTCCTTCATAAATTGTTTATAAGGTTCCATTAGCTGTATTCTTTTTGGCAGTCCTAAATTTGTTAGTTTTACCTCCAGTGATATCCTTGTATCTCCATCTGGGATTATTTTTTCGTGTCTTCTCGTTGCCAGGTATATTTTGACCATTTCAAAAGTTGCGTTATCCGTCAACTTCGAGATAGCGTACCTACCATTTGGTATTTGCCTCAATATTTCTGTTATTCTGCATTCCTTCCATTTTCTTCTATTTTTTGGTATGCATAATTGTCCTGACTTTCCTTATTTCTTTCTGTTTGATCTTTTTCTCTGTTTTGTTGTTTCCATTTTGCTTCTCTCGTTTCTCTCTTTTCTCTTCTATGGCTTCTATTTTGTGTGTTTGTTTCCATTGTTTGTTTGTTTTTTTTTCTATACTTTTCCATTGTCAAACTTTTCATTTTTTTTTATACTTTTGTTGCAAAGTTTTTTAGCACCCTCCATTTATTTTCATCTCGTAAGCATTTCTTAATGATTGTTGGTTTTATCCACTTTGCTTTCCAGTATTTTTTCTAGTTCTTTTTTATCTTTCTTCCACGCTTCGCATTCTAATAGAGTGTGTTCTGCATTATCGTGTGTTTTTTTCTGACAGAATATACATCATTCTTCTTTCTTGATTTTTTTAATTTTTTTGTAAGAACTTTCCAAAGGCTTCATGTCCGGTCAGTATTTGTGTTGTATAATAGCACGTCTCGAGTTTGTTCTCTACCCACTTTTTTATCTCTGGGATTAGTTTTCTTGTCCATTCTCCCTTTTCTCCTATACTCCACTGTCTCTGCCATCTTTCCATTGTTTAACTTAGCATTCTTTTTACTGGTTCCTTCTTTTATTAGTTTTTTTATTTCTATTCTTTCTTCCACCATCATATCCGGGGGAGGTTTTGCCGCAATCACCTCTACTGCTTCTTGCGACACCGTTCTGTAAGCCCTGCAAATCCTCAACGAACTGGCTCTTGTAGCTCCTCTTATTTCATTTCTGATTTTTTTACAATAAGCTTATATAGTTATTGCTAGCATAACCATTTAAATTTGAGCAAATGTGTGTAGTATCATTGCAAACAGACAATTAAAGAATTCAAAATAACTTTTTGCACAAGCTAAAAGATTTGAAATAAATAAAATAATTTATGATTGTTCCCGTTAGAAACGTTTGATCAAATTTTCAAGAGTAAAGGGCAACATGAAATGTAAAAATTGGGTAAAAAACAAAAAAATTAAAAATTCGCACTTAAAAAAAGAGATTAATGGTTACAAACCTAAGAAATCAAGAATTTTTATAAAAAAATAAACAGGTAAATTGACTGAAGAACGTGTGTTACAATTTTCAATTTTCAAATTTAAATATTTTATTTATAAAAAATACGTAAATCTTTACTCAACAAACTTTGCAGATTCATGTTTTTTTTTTGTTAAATACTAAAATAAAATATGTCGGTGAGCAGCAGTAGAAAAAGCGTTCCGCAAGATGTTGCTTAATTTTTAAGTATAGATAATGCAAAATACGCTTAAAACAATGTTTGACACAGTGATGACCTCTCATGTCTTAAAAGATGATGATTGGAAATGACAATGACATGAAAAAAGTTACAGAAATACTTTTTAAAGCAGGTATGACAAAAAGAAGTATTTAAAAAACAATTATAACTGTAACTGTAACTGCTCAACGTGGTTTTAATAGTTTTAAAAAGATTAGGATTGTTAAACGTGCGCTTGCAGGCTTATTTAATTTAAAAAAAAAAATCAAATTGCAATTAATATTATAATTAGAACATAATTTATTGTAACAATTTTTGTATTTTTAATTTGCAATCTATTTGACTATTTGATTATTATATTTGTAGAGTTTCATTAAAATAAACTTTGTGATAACTTTTAAGACGGTTACAGAAAAAATATACTTATTTTTATTTATATATGCACAATTTAATTTTCAATGCATTAATGCTGTATTCAAGCACATTCAATAAAAAATATATACTTTTATTCAAAAATTGCTAAATATTTTATACTTATAAAATTGCAACAAATGCAATCATATTTTTAAATATTGTAGACATACTTTTTGAAGAAATGTGTTTTGTTGTAAGGTGATGATAGCTTAGTCATTGTATTAGTCCAATTAAAGCAACATATGAACTACATAATCTTATACTATACAGATTATAGCACTTAGCTGAGTAGTAGTTGAATATGGGTCAGTAATTTTTAACATTGTAACTATATACTCTACCAATATTTTTAATAGTAAACGTTGGAAATACCATGCCCTAGCAATGTCTATATTTTCTAAAACATGTTCATTGTTCATCTACATTAAAATGACATATAGTCAGATATAAACTGGACTAGCCTAACCTTACCCAATGTAGTATGTTTTATGTTAATAAGCATGTTATTTATCTGTAATTAAAATGCACTCAATTTTACAGTATCTGAATTGCCTGGCCAATTTATCCATTTCACTATTAAACAGTCGAACTAATCTAGATTGCAAGTTTCTCAATTATGCCCGTATTACACTGTCAATAATTATATCTTGAATTATATATATAAAAATATTTAAATCTTAAAAAGTCTGTAAAATGCACAAAATATCATTTATCTTATTTGTAGATTGAAACTTTAAGAATATTTTTAGGTTTTCTTTATAATTAACACATAACCTGTGAGTAATAACATTTATAATATAACCTAACTATTTTTTAAAAACGGTTAATTCGTACATTTTTTGTGTTAATTCTAAAGAAAAACTAAAAATATTCTTAAAATTTCAATCTACAATAAGATTGATGATTATTTGTGCATTTTACAGACTTTTTAAGATTTAAATATTTTTATATATATAATTCAATAAAGAATTATAGATCAGTGTCATACGGGCATTAGCGATATTAATTGTAATATGTCTATTACATTTTATTTTTAATTTGTGTGTGTTAAATAATATAATTCAAATATATTAAAAAATAACGTGTGGCAACGACGCATTTCCAAATATCTTTGAGAAGATTATCAGTAAAACTTTACTTAATTTTAAATTAGTAAATTGTGGTACAAAAAAATGTACACTTAATTTAGCATAATTACATAAACCAAAAAAAATTTTAATTGTTTTTAAAGTGAAGAAATTTAAGTATTTATTATACCAGTAAATGATAGATCTCTAACAATGATTATTTTTTTAATATATTATTATTTTCGAGCATTGAAATAATTAATCTTAACCATTTTACAAAACAATAATACTTAAAAGTAACGGAGTATAGTGACTACAAATGTTATTTCAGTGATATCAGCATGTTAGTTAGCATTTTATAAATTCACTCTGCTCGATAGCTGGGCCCGGAAATTAATGTGTCTCCACTCTTTATAACGGATGTTCACCTATCAGTTTATATAAATAATGTTAAAAGCCGCTATGCTTCCAGACTCCACTTGCTTTTCAATATAGGTATCATCCCTGCCTCATTCCCGTGCACAACTTTCTACAAGTCAATTATACTAAATCTTTCGTTTTAAACCGGCCGCAATTCTTGGGGACAACTTTACTAATTCCCATCCCGTTAATACACACACTAATACACCTTTAAGGATGTTGTAAATTTATTATTGTATAGAAACTTTCTTGGATGTTATTCCGATATACGTAATATATATTACGTTAAGAACTTTTCAAACTTAATGGACTTGTTAAATTATCTGCGCAATTATATTAAATGTATTACAGCTACTGTAATAGAATATTTTAATTTAAAACAGCATATATGTTAGATTTATTGAATAGAGCTTTGCCTTCTATTTAAATAACAACATGGAGTTAAGTTTCTAATATGTTTAAAATTTTTAATTGTCGTTTATGAAATTATTCTACAACCTTAAATTAGTAAAAATATATATATTTTTTTTTTAATTTAAAAATTTAATATAACCAACTAGAAGTTTGTCAGAAATAAGAATGTTGTATAAGGGCATTCAATGGTATCATGGTGTAGATTAGTAAACTAGTTGCTTGCATTTATTCTGTTCACAAAGAAACACGCGTTGTTTTTATTATGTATTTTTAAAATTTTGGAGTAATGGAATAGACAAATATTCTAGTATAAACATTTAAAAAAAAAGTGACCCGTAATACATTACAACTAAAGAAATTACAGATTGAAAAAATATATTAGTTTACTTTGTACAAATTTTGAATAAAATATCTATTATTTATAATAAAGCATTAAATAAAGTTTGGCACACTAATTGCATTAACAAACTTCATTTGACCAGAAATTTGTATGTTATTTTATGTTATAGTTAGAAAAAATATAATTGTCTAACTCTATATATATATATAGAAGCATCTCTGATGTTATTTTAATGTTCTTTATTGAAACATAATCTACTTTGCATTGTACATAGTACTTATATTGCTATGCAGTGTTGCATATTGTATTATTTTAATACTCCCACTACGTTCAAGCAATAATATTCCATATTTAATAAAAACACTTTATTTTTGATAAATGATACTGTTTTGTTTAGATTGTATGCAGCCATGTTCTCTGTTCCAATAAATCCCAAAACTATTGCTTGTTTGCCACTTTTTGTTTAATATCTATATGTTTGCTTCTTGATTTTTCTATGATAATTTTTATTTTTAACCAAATATATTGCATTTTTATTGTCGCATTTAATTGTAATTAGATCTAATTTTGATCACATTTTAGTTTTTAATTGTTTTAACCAAAATACTTCCTGTGTTGATGCTAATACAGTTATATATTTGGCTTCTGCTGATGATACAGTTTGCTGTCGTTGACTTCTCCAAGTTATTGTTGCACTACATTTGATAAAAAACATAACCCAAGCATAAACGTCTTTCATCTATAGCTGCGTTTGGCTATTAATCCGGAGTACGAGTAGTGTTAGAGTAGATTTTTTGTCACGTGATCACGGTGTTTTTAGAGTCAAACTAGCAGAACGCATTAGTGTCACCTCACAAATAACCAACAAAACAACAAACAATTTACAAAATGTTTCACATAATACTAGATACAACAAAAGAGTTAAATTATCTTTTTCTTCATGATTGTTAGGAGAAATGTTTAATATATTTCTTAAATTTGTATCCATAAATACAAAACCAATTTCTTTTGCTAAACATTAAAAATAATAATAATTTGATTTGTATAGTATTTATATTAATATTAGATATTTACTGTATTTCTTTTACGAGAAAGATGAGTGCAACTTTAAAATGTAAATACAATTAAAACAAATAAATTGTCGCCTAATTATTGTTTCTCCATATTAATAGCACTTACAATTTTATAAAAAAATTATTTTAGAATTACTTTCATCTTCAAATATAAAATTCTCGTTTATTTATGTCAATCACGGTGCAATGATTTTAAACTACGCGCTTTCTTCTGCTGCCAACTCCTATATATGCATGCTAGTCGAGGTAGGGTAAATATAGTTGCTCTTTTTATTGCACTCCGTTATAGCCGAACGGCCAAAAAATTATTCCGTGCACTCCAAAAACAATACCCGAACGATCGTAGAATAAAAATAGTAAAAAGAGTGACTCAAGTAGGATAGCCGAACGCAGCTTATGTCACCAACCTAATCAGCATCAGAATATCTAGTTAGTTTTAATTGTGCTTTTTTGTTAAACTTTAACTTTGCAATAATTGTTTTTTTAAGTATCAAAAATTTTATTGACAGCTGTACAATGAGCTTTTCTAGAGTTGTTATTGAAACATCTTACATTGTGTGTTGCAAATGCAATATCGGCTCTGGTTCCTTGAACTACATATATTAAACTGTTATACTGCATAGAATACTTTTCATCTTATCAATCTTTTCTATTATCTTAAAAAACATATATGTATTTAGTCAACTTTTGATTTATGACTGTTGAACTTACTGCAGACAGACTTACAGTCAACCATCTTAAATTTTGTTAAGATTTCTTTCATATATTTTTTTTATCTATGTTAAGTTTTCTACAATCAATTGCAATTTAATGTTTTGAGTTATTTAAAAACTAACACAGCTGATTGTTGTCCAAATTTGTTATATTAAATTAATTTATCAATTTTTTAACAAGGTTAATTTTTGTTTGAAAAAATAGTCAGATCATTGACATCTTCATCAATTCTCTCCTCTTTAGGAGTAGACCTTAAGCATAAACCGCTTCTATGTTTTTCCATATGGTTCTGTTTTGTGCTAGTTGGTACCACCTTTTTCTGTCTGTTCTTTTATGTTGGTGGGACCCTAAATCAAGAGAAATACCATCAACTGTTGCCTCATGACTTAGACTTTTTTTGGATAAATTGCCTCTTGCTGAACGTTTATTTTCAACAAGATGGGGCTACCCCTCATAATGCCAGAATAAATGTTGATTGGATAAACGCAAAATTTGATAGAAAGTGGATAGGCACGTATATTATGTTTTGTAGTTTTTTTTCCAATAAAATATTTCAGTATTTACGATTGTTTTTCTTGCACATTTCATAATTTTTTTAAAAATATTTCCGTCTATAAATAAATAAATAAAATACACTGCTGTATGCAGAATTTCACCCTGAATTAAAATATGTAAAAATATACAGGGTGTTCTATTTAAAATAACAATGATGGATATCGTTACTCAAAACAGGTAAAATATATTTACAAACTGAGATCGTCAAAAGATAGCATATTTCTTGCCATTTAAGAATATATATAGTTTGTTGGGTCTAAAATTTAAAATAAGAAAATTGTAGCTTCCGGCGTTTTTTAGAAAACAGCCTGTATAATTCAAGATATCATTATTGTCAGTGTAATACGGGCATTTTAGTGACTCTTAACATGGTTGATTCTATTGCTTTTTGCATTGTTCTTGGGTGGTCAGCACTTTTCCTTGCTAGTAATGACACATATGTTGCTACTGCCCGTAGCAGCAAAGTATTTGACACTTGTGTATTGCCCATACATCAATGTCAAATACTTTACGCTTAAAATTTATTGGAATAATTTTGTTTCTAAAAATGTGACTCAGTCTGCTAAAAGCAATCCATGTTAGGTTGATGTATGTCTTATCTCGGCTGTCTGGTTTTCCTTTCTTAGAACGTACTCGAGGTATGTATAATGCTTTATGGTTTTTACAGTGGTGTTGTTTATAGTTATTTTCTTATCTAAGTTACTTTTTATTTTTGGCTTAGATAGGTTAAGCTCACTTGGTTTGACTTTATGTTTAGTTATTTGAGCATATCTTTTCATTCTTAGATATTGTTGCTTATGACAATGTCGTCCGCAAATTGCAACAATGCCGTCGATGTTTATACCATTATTGTACATTTTTGGAAGTATAGTATGTCCTTTCTAAAACTATAAACTTGTAATAAATTAAAATACAAAAAAAAAATTAACTATTAATTAAATACATAAAGAGAATTAACTTACATAAACCATACACAGAAAAAGAAAAAGAAAACTTAAATGTTATAATGATTTCCAATAAAAAGTTTTATTTTGATATTTAAAAAAAACGGGTATTTTTTAAGAGAAATCAATAAATGTTTATTTCATTGTAAAGAGGAAAGTATGCCATTAACATTTAAAAACAATATCAGTCAAATGGCCGCCACGGTTACGGTTGCAGTACCACATTCTTTTCATGAAATTTTCCATGACCAATTTGCACATTTGCGGCTGTAGGTCCTCGATAACTTTACGAATTCTATTTTTAAAGTCTTGAAATGATTGTGGAGCATTAGCAAAGACCTTATCTTTCACGTGGTCTCAAAGAAAAAAGTATAAAGGTGTTAAATCAGAAGATCTCGGTGGCCAATTGTGAAATATTTTCGAGAAACAACACGGTCAGGAAACTTTTCTTGCAAAATTGCGATTGTTTCGTTGTTTGTGTGGCACGTAGCGCCATTTTGCTGAAATTAAACGTCGTCCACATCAATATCTTCCAATTCCAGCCATAAAAAATTATTAATCATAGCTCGGTAGCGTCATCCATTCACCGTAACAGTTGCACCAACCTCATTTTCAAAAAACACACGTTGGGAATGCAAAAACTTTTCAACAATCATTCTTGGATTTTTTGAGTCTCATATGCGAGAATTAGGCTTATTAACGTATTCTCCAACGTGAAAATGGGCCTCATCACTGAACATGATTTTTTGATGAAATTGCGGATCATTTTGATGCATTTTAAGAGCCCAATCAGCAAAGATACAACGTTTATAGTGATCCGGTTGGCTTGAGTTCTTGTGTTAACTGAACTTTAAATGCCTTAATACTTAAGTCTTTATGCAAAATACGGTGTAATGTCGTTTGTGAAATGTCTAACTCCAAAGAACGACAAGGAATCGACAAAGCTGTGTTTTCTTCAACACTACGGGCTACATCAGCAATATTCTCATGTGTTCTTGAGCAATGCACACGGTTTCGATTCTTCACATCACAAACTTGTCCCAACAGCTCACATTTTTTACCAGGTTTACTATTGCCGGCCGAGAAGTTTACTATTGCCGGCCGCTTTATGACGACCAAAAAGTGCTTTAGTTTTGCGAACTGTGACTGAAACATTTTTACTATTTTTGTAGTGAATTTTAATAATTTCATTGCGTTGTTGAAGCGTGTATTGTTCTATTTTTCATAATGGCGTAGTTATTACTTGTCAAATGTCAAAAGATAATAGCATCAAAATTGACAGCTGCCCAAATAGCCTGCTATTCAAAATGAAACTTTTAATTGGAAAACTTTTTATAATTTACAATTTTTGAAACTTCCTAAGCGTGAAATGCTTTCGGGTAGAATTAAGACAAAATATAACCAGAATGTACAAATGCGCTAAAGTTGATTATTGAACTAGCAAAACAAAGCTTTTTTGGTATTAAATATTATAAATTTACAAAAAAATCAGTTGTAGTAGCATGCCGTAGATTTTCTGGTTCTGCTAAAAACATTTACAATTTTCTACATGACACATACTAATTTAAGTAAAAAAAATTTAAAACCATAATTTCTAAAGCTTTCAACAACTTGCCTAAGCATGCTAAAAATTAAATTGTTAATCTTAGCCTAAAGGATTAAACTGCAAGTAAATAAAACAGATTGCAATAATACTTCCCTTTACAAAAACATGGTTAGTTGATTTATCACAATTTTTGTCAGCAATTTATATAAGTAGGAGAGTAAACTGATTGGGCGGTAGTTTTAAATAATGCTGTTATTGCTTTTTTGGGGATTAGGATAACCTCTGCGTTTTTCCAGTTTTTTTTTTGCAAAAAAATTATTAAATAATATTTGTACAGTTTTCCCTATAATAACTTTTTTGTTTTTAGCATTTTGCTCGTGATGTTGTTTTTGCTTGGGTTTCTTCTGTACTTTATTTGTTTGGGTGCTTTACAAATTTTTGCATACGTGGGTGTTTAATGTTTTTATAACTTGTGTTTTTGGGTTTGGTGTTATAAATATTATTTGGTAAGATGGTTTTTTGTTAAGTTTTCATTTTTATTATTTTTGGTTTTTCTATTGAGAGTTGTGCTTTTAAAACAGTCACGTTTGCGTTATTTGTTATAGTAGTTTTTATTAAGTTAGTAATTGTCTGCTCTGATGTCTTTCCTCACTTTTCCTTATTTTTTTACTTGGTTTTTGGTCTTCTTTTTTTTGATGAATTCTATTGTGTTTACTTTACATTCTCTTCCTTTTTTGACCTTGCTGTTTTTTTTTTGTGGCGGTTTAAATTTTTTTTCTTTCTTGTAAGTGTGTAGGTGTTCAGTGTTTTTTAATTGATTAGTTTAAGTTTCTTTTTTTGTTCCATCTAGTATTTTCTCTTTTTTTAGTTGAGTTCTTCTGACATTAAGAACGTGGGCATGTGCATTAATTTGTTTTTTTTTTTAAATTTTAGGTTTAGGTTTAGATCATTGCTTTTACTAACTGATGGTCACTACCAAAGTAAAAATTGTTGAGTGATACGTCTATGCAAATATATTTGTTGTTTGTGACGATATAGTTGATTTTATTTTTTTGTAGTACCTTTGGTGATTTACTTTTTTTAATTTTTTTGCTTGGGTTTTTTGTAAAAGATGTTTAGGCAGTTAGTAGGTTTTTTTTTAATATATCATTTATGATCCTGTAGTAGCTCTTTTCTGATTTTATCGTTTTTACTATGTATTTGAAAAAAAATTCCGTTTTTTTCTTTTTTGAGTTGCTCGATTGTGTGCTCACTTAAGATTTAATAATTAAACTTTTGTTTGACATTATCATATTTAGTATTGTATGAAAGATTTATGGTATGTACGGCAAAAAATTGCATTTCCTCAATTCTCAGTTAGCAAGATTAGAATAGAATAGAATAGAATAGAATAGAATAGAATAGAATAGAATAGAATAGAATAGAATTTATTAATCTTCTTAAATCATTTTCATGATATGGGTTAAGTCATGCAATATACAAATATAATTTAAAATACAAAAACAAGCTACATTATTTACATAGATACATTGACTAAGAATAATGCATATAATATAAAAACATAAAATTTTACAAACTACATAAAATACCAACAATAGTTGTTACAAACGTATACTACACATTAAAATTATGATTAAAATATTCCTCAACAGAATAGAAACAACTCCGTTAATTTTTGTTTTAAATTTGCTATAAAACAACTATAATTTAATTCCTTAATTTGCGCTGGTAGGTAATTATATAGTGTAGCACTAATATATGATGGGTTTGATTTAAATAACTCCAACTGATGTTTGTTATACATTAAATTATTACCATGCCTTGTGCTGTAGTTATGAGTATTATTAAGTTGACTAAAATTATGTACATTTGCTTTTACAAATTTTAAAAGTTCACCAAAGTTAATATTTTTTTACTTTTAAAATTATCTCGACAAGAGTCTCTATATTTAAGGCTTGTCATAGATCTTAATGGTTTTTTCTGTAAGACAAAAACTCTGTTTGCATTTTCCCCAGAATATAATACCATACTGAATATGTGTCTCAAACATACTATAATAAAACATTTTGCACGTATGAGTATCATAAAGTTGCCGAAGTCTTCCTAATGCAAAACATACAATGGCAATTTTGGAACATGTAAATTCAACGTGAGTTTTTCAAGTAAGCGACATGTCAATGTGTAAACCTAGTAACTTAAAGGATTTTGCTTGTTGAATAGACTTTGAGTTGGCATGTATAAGTAAGAATAAAGTATAGTTACATTCCCTAGCCTGAAATTGCATTGTATACATTTTCTTTTCATTAATTGTTAATTTATTAGATGCAAAGAAATTTGTGACGTTCTTTAAGTTATCTGCCATATCATTATTATTAGTTTTTGAAGATATAAGCGTTTACTTTAATGTTGTTAACGTACATTAAAAATAATATGGGCCCTAACACACTTCCTTGGGGCACACCTATGTCTGTAATTACCTGATTTATATTTTTTCCACAATAACTTATAAATTGCGACCTACTATCTAAGTAAGATTTTAAAAGTTCCAGGCAGTTTCCACAGATTCCAATGTAATCTAGTTTTTTTTTTAAGTATTTGGTGACCAATTTTGTCAAAGGCTTTTGAGAGATCAACAAATAATGCCATTACTTTCTTTGGCACATCTAACTTTGTATACATTAAATCTAAAATACTATATAAAGCAGACATCGTCGAATGGTTTTCACAAAAGCCATGTTGATTTTTACTAAGAACATTGTGTTTTTAGAAAATTTACTATACGTTTTGCAATGATTTTTTCTATAATTTTAGAAAATATTGATAGTAAAACTATGAGTCTGTAATTTTTTTATCAATTTTAGATTACCTTTTTTGTGTAAACATATTACTTTAACTACCTTTAGGTCGCTAGGAAATTGTGCTTGAGTAAAATATTTGTTAATAATATGTTCTAAAGGTTTGATAAAAAATGTAAACTTAATTTTATTACTTTTGTTGAAATTTCATCGTATCCACAAAAAAGCGTTTTTTAAAGAACAAACTATTTGAATAATTTCCTGTTCAGTAGTCGCATCTAAAAAAATAGAATTATATTCTCTAAAAACATTGTGTATTGTTGTATTAGCACTTGCATCAGTTCTATTTTTAACATTTGCAAAATATTCATTTAATATAGTGACTATGTTTTTAAGATCAGATATCTGTGTTTTGCCAATTTCCAGTTCAATCACGCTTTGGTGCTTTTGTTTTGTTCCGCGATTTATTAGATTCCAAGCAGTTTTAGATTTGTTTGTAGATTGCTGGATTTTGTTACAGTAATACTCTTCTTTTGCCAATTTTATACTTTTATCATATATTCTTTTGTGATTTTTATATTGTTCGCGATCGATAATTCTATTTTGAACCAGCAGAAACAAATCTTTGAATTTAACTGCAGAACTCTTAATATCTTTTGTTATTCAGGCATTTAACTTGGTCTTTCAAATCTTTTAAATCATTTTAAATGAACGTAAGAAATGTGTTTTAAATTTATCAATAAAACAATTGTATTTTAAATCTACACTTTTCGCCTCTTCAGATTGCAATACATTATTAAAATTGCTCATATTTTTGTTTGAATATGAATTATACTGTACAAAATCAATTAAGTTCATGGGTATTTCAAAGCTTATCATTTGGGCTGTATGATCAGATAAGCCGTTCTCAACAATACTTTTGTCTTTTATAATTTTATTAACATCGGTGCAGATATAATCTATGCCTGTAGCACTATTTGTAGTTATTCTAGTTGGTTCAGAGAATACAATTTAAAATGAGTAAGATCTAATTAAATCTAATAATTCTGACCTCTCCGTGCTGCCTTTGAGAATGTTTACGTTTAGGTCACCACAAATGATTTTTTATTAATATTGTTATATCTAAAGATTATAAGAAGAACTTTCTCTAATTGATCTAGAAATATACTCATGTCACTTAGAGGTACTCTATATATGTATATGTACATACAATAACAATTATTTAATTATTTATTTTTAATTTGATTGCACAAAATTTACAAGTTTTTTCAACACTAAGGTCGACTATTTCTAAAATGTTTGATACTATATAATTTGACTTAACAAGTATTTGAACGCAGCCACGTTTATAGTGTTTCTTAGAATAATTACTAATTATATTATAATTGTTTTACGAAATATTTCCAACTTTATCATGTTTGACCCACGTTTCGCCAATACATAACACGTCAATGTATTTTAATTTTAAAAAAATTTCTATCATTCCAATTTTAATTGTTACACCTTGCATGTTTTGATAAAATATATTTAATTTTTTAGTTGTATACGATAATTTTGTATTATTTATTAAAGTATAGCATGAGTCAATGATTGAAATTTTTTTGTTATATGAACATTTGGCGTTGTTTTTATATAAATTAGATTAGGATTGTTGTCAATATATTTTGTGGATATAGAGTATTCACTAAAAAATGATGTAGAAATAATTTTACAAATCTGTCCTACTAATATTTTTTTGTTTTGTTTAGTCATTTGTAAGTCGCGTTTTAGGTTAAAATAATTATAATTTAAAATATCATTTATATCTATTATATTTCCAATTTTATTTAGTTTATTATAAATGTTTGTATTTAAATTAAATATAAAATTGTTTAGTATTTTGCGATTTTGCCAAAATAGAACAGAAACTACTATTAAGTTGGTTTGTTTGGCATATTTGGTAAGAATATCCATAGTTTTATTACATATGTTATTCCCCTTAAGAGCATTAGTAGTACCACCTAGTAACACTAAAAAATCATTCGGTGTTAGTTTGTCAATACTATTATTTCCACTAATTAAAGAACACTGTGCAGTGTTCTTTAATTAGTGCAGATAATCTTCTTCCTTGTTCGTCTGCTAGGATTACAATCTTCCTTTTGATTTTATAATTTCTATGTATAAGTGGATTTATATATTAAACGTCTTTAACAATTTCCACATTTGGTTTGCCGATTTTTGTTTTATCATTTTGAATGTGTATTACATCTACTTTGGTATTAATATTGTTAATCATTAATTGATTTTCCGTTTGAGTGTCGATGTTTATTGAGTTTGTTTGTTTATCGGTTTAAGTATCACTATTCGTTAGTAGGGGTTGTTTTTCATTGTCTTTATTGGGACTTTGCTTGTCCGTTTGAGTATCAATATTAACTGACTCTCTTTGGTTCTAGGTTTGCGTATCAATATTTATTAAAATGGGGCGTTTTTTATGCCATTGACTGCAGCTGTAAGTCAGTCAATAATTTTGTCTTTGTAAGCTATTTATTTTTTTGCTTATAGTATTTATTTTATAAATGTATGTATTTATCATGAACTTCACTTATTTTTTACTTTTCGTAGCAAATTTGTTTCTTAAATCATTTACTATATGTTCTTTAGTAATAATATTTTTAGAATTCTCGTTCTTGTGAACAATACTTATATTAGATATATTTAATTTATTTGAAAGAAGTATTGCTTTTTTGTTGTTGTTTGTTGCCGTGTTGTACGTTGATTACCAGCCATTTTATAATATAAAATAATAATTAAGATTAAATGATAATTGTAAATTAGGTAATACAGGGACACAAGATTTCACACCACGGGGTCGATCGTGGTGACTAACAAATAAACACACAAAAAAGACCACAGAAAATAATGTGAATATGAGTAACAAAGGAAGAGGAAATGACAACATATATTTAAATTTATAATAGAATAAAATTTGTTTTGTCGATGGCAAAATATTTAAAAAGAAAATTTATAAAGTACATTAGTCTAAATATTTAAAATTAATGGTTATTAAAGTATAACTTTAAAAAATACAAATAAAACAAAACAAAAGTAAAAAATAAAAATAAAAATACTCCTACTAAAAACTCGCTACACTTTCAATTGTAAATTTGTCCACAGCGGCTAATCTGTCTGTGCTATTGCGGGACGCTAACGTATCTTGCATACACAAGTCTTGCGCAAAAATAATAATAATATTATTATTATTATTATATTATTGAGGAAATCGTGACTAGCAGCAAAATTATAAGTTATGCGTTGTATTTAGAGGCAAACATGCTTTTATTGCAGTTACATACACACAAACACACACCACGCATTTACATTGTCACTATTTAAAACTTCACTTTAGTTTTATCAGTTTAAAACAACTTTAACACTAGATACTCACTTTTAAATTTACACATAAATACGAGGGTGGATTGATATTATACTTTCTTTACTCGGTTGCCAAAGCTTTGTTTGTTGCCAAGCAACGTTAATACATTTGTGTTTCAACTATCTGTTATATAAAAAAATTTAAGACTCAAAAACAGGGATAGTTGATAATGTATAAAGAGAACATATACACCTATAAGAGCGGCATACACAAGTACGCACAAATGTATTAGTCTTGCGTTTTTTTCCTGATATTTTTTTACTCAACACTAGCAGAGTGCACCAAATTACAAACTATTGCGCATGCAGTTAAGGTTGATGTTTTGGCTGGCTTTTCTTCTTTAGCGTTTGCCTTCTGGTAATCAATTAATTTGTTGTCTATAGCTTTTTGTCGCTATTTTAGCTTTAAATCCATTTACCATTTTACAATTGTTTATCTGTTTACATTTAATAATGTTACAATTGAACTGATTTTTTTACTATTGTGCAAGTTTTGTTTTCTGTTAAAGAGTTATATTCTTTATATATTGCTTGCTTATTACTATCTATATTTGACATTGCTTCATCAACTGTACAGAGATTAGTTTTTAATTTACATGTTATTTCAATTTTATTATCACACAAGTAAGTAACATAATCTTCAAACTTTTTTGGTTTTTATCTTTTTTATTATCGTCAATTTCAGTTTTAGGTAATTTCAAAGTTATCGGTTTTTTTTATTTAAAAACACTTGACTCAATCTTACTTCATCCAGTGCTTTAGATCTTGTGACCTTTTTTTTTATATCTCTCATTGAAACTAATAACATAACTTCTTATTATGCTATTATTTAAACAGAGTGATTTAATTTAGTTTTTATAAACCTTACACCTCTACTATGTATTATTTTATTTTTGCATGGTAAAACAAACAAAAGCCATTTATCTTTTTGCTATTACTAACAAAAATAATTTTGGTTGATTTTACATTTCATTTAGTTTGCTTTTGTTTTAGAGTGTGCACCATCACTGATGAATCAAAAATTCTCAAACATTTTAAATACACTAAGCTTTTTTCTGATGTTTTGTTAACATGTATCAGCCTTAACGTGTATAAACAATTTATTAGGTTTCAAGTTAAATTTAGCATGTGCTAGATAGATACAACTTGCTTTTTCAACAGTTGTCTTATTCATTCTTTTGCATGTCCCATTTTGCCCCGGGGAATATAGAATACTTTTTTGATAAATTGTTCTACTTCTAGCAAGAAATTCAGTGAATTCTATACAACAGTATTCAGTACAGTTGTTTTTTCTGAGTATCTGAATCAGTTTACAAATCTAAGCATTTTAAACACTTCTATTATGTTTTTTTTTTATTTTGTTATTTATAGAACAACTAGAGCACATTGAAGATCATTTAATCTTTAGAAGTCCCAATTAACTGTTTTTTTTTTTTAATTCCGACAACCAAACCTCAGTTCAAAGATAAAACTTGTCCATCTAAAACAGCGCGATTCATATAAAACACCTAAATAATACACAAACAAAGATATTCTCACAATGATCTTCTTTTCACATTCATTTTTATCAATGTTTTAAAATCTCGAAATTTATTCAATAACTGATTTTGTGATTTTAGTAAATACACAAACATTTTTTTATTTTAATCATCAATAAACAAGAAAAAGTGTTTTGCATCTCCAACAGACTTGTTTTTCATTGGGCCACAGGTGGCAAAATTAAAAATTTGCATCATTATTTGAACTCATTCTGAATTAGTGTTATTTATTAGCCCAGGCTCTTGCTGTAACTACATTGTTTTTGTTAAATATAAAACTACTTTTTTTATTGGGATTTCGTTTTTTTTTAATAATTTGGTTGAACAGAAATAAATTAGGTTTTAGTTCTAGTGACTAGCACATAAAAGACTTCACTTACCGTTTCGTTCACTGCCTTTCATCTTTATATCGCCGACACTAGTTATTTTCAGTATTTCTTTAATGTTAGAATGCTTTTTATTGAGGATGAACAGTCAATTTACCATTCGCTATTTTGTTGAAATCTTTAAATAGAAAAGCTGATGTATACTTTGTGTTGTGTGTTTGTATTTTTCTACGTTCTTATCACTACAATCGTAGTATTGCAGACGATTTTTATGAAAGTTGATTTGCTTAAAGATTTTCCCAGATAAAGTATTTTTTACTTTTTCTTATTTCATGTTATTAACTTTGTTTTAATTGCATCAATAGTAATTGATATTCCGGAATGCTCCATAGCTATTATCATTAGATTGAATTTGTTAGGTAAGCCAGCCAATAACAACTTATCTGTAATTTAGAAGCCTGTGTATATTAATTTGAGTCCAGTATCAATTACTTGATTGATGTACTCTTTGATTAAATCACAGCTTTCCATGCGCGTATTTGTTAATAGACATAATAAACAAATTCCCTAGTAAAACCAGTGTCGGCACAAATTGATTTAAGATTATCTCACGCGCCTTCTGCCGTCGTTTCATTTTTTATATAAACATAACTTGCTAGTTAAGTTAAAATTAACTTTGACTTTCTTTTTGCTATTTTATCTGCGGCCAATTCATGGCCGGTTAACGTATTCTCATAACTATGTAGCAATTACAAATGCTCATTTACTATAATTTTCCTACAATGTTCGATATAATGACATACTTCACACATACATAAATTGCTATACTGTCTTGCTGGTTACATTACATTTGTTTAAGATATTATTTTTATAATTTAAAACTACACCTTTTCTTCTAAATTAAATTTATAAACTTTCAACTTTCAAAAAAATTTAAGTGCCAATAATTAAAAATAAAAATTGCCTTCAAGATTTTCAACCAAAAACTTAATGTTTCAAGGAAAATAAATCTGCAAAAAAGCCTTAAAGTTTATAGTATTTGTTTCTGATTATTGCACAGTTTAAAATATTTGAGGTTAGGGTATATTAATAAAATTTATATATACTTTATTGTGCTGATTTTAATTTTAATTTTTATTAAGACCGGTTTCGGCGGTTAGGTATCATCAGTTTTTTCTTTTCACAGGTGTTGTTGTGTGTTGCGGGTGGTGTTTAATAAAATGAAAAATTTAAAAAAATTTAAAATAAATTTAAAAATGTCATAGTATCTGGTGACCTCAATATAAATAAATTAAATATAAATAGTATACAAACAAAAATACTAAAAGATATGTTTTCCTTGCATAATCTTACATTTAGTCCAAGAACCTACCAGAATATTTACACGAGCAGACGGAATAAAAAGTAGCACTTTAATTGATTATATATATACAGGGTGTCCGGAAAATACGTGTACAACGTTTGACGACAGACTCCTGACGTCAAAATAGGTCGATCTAAGCCGACTTAGTTATATCCAAAATTGTCTCGTTTAGCCGGTAGAGGGCGTCAAAAATTTGTAAATATTAAAAAGAAATTACCTGTAACAATAATTTTTTAAGTGACCTTGTTGCTATGGCGTTTAATAATTTGACAATTATTGACAAATTGTCACCAGTCTATGAAATTTACTCAAGTATACGATCAACATTCTTGAATTACAAGTTCATTTTACCATTAAAAATGGAAAATTATACAAACTCTCAGAAAGTTGACATGCTCCTGGTATACGGGTTTTGTCAAGGAAATGGGCGTCAGAATGTTAGGGTTTACATGGAGAGGTTTCCTAACCGTCGAATACCAAACCACCAAACATTTGCCAATATTGAGCGTCATCTTCGGGAAACGGGCTGTTTTGAGAAAAAGTTTGAAGGCAGAAGTCGTATGCGAACAACTCGAACTGTGGAAACAAAAGAGATGATTCTGGAAAGAGTTGAAGAAGAACCAAGTACCAGTACCCGTCTCTTAGAACGTGAGTTAAATGTTCCTAAAACGATTGTCAATGAGGATTTAAGAGAAAAGTTGTTACATCCTTACCACATACAAAAAGTCCAGGAACTTTTACCGACTGATCCCCCCATGCGGCTTACATTTTGTCAATTTATTAGAAACAAAAGAATCCTTGTTCCAAATTTTTGTAGAAAAATTATGTTTACTGACGAGGCATATTTTACAAGATCTGGGGTAACCAATCTGCACAACGAACATATTTATTCCGATGAAAATCCACATGCCATTAAAGTTGCACATCATCAGCATCAATTTAAAATTAATATTTGGGCAGGTATTATTGATCACTACCTTATTGGTCCCATTGTTATTCCAGACAGGTTAGATGGAAATATTTATTTAAATTTTTTGCAAGACACATTACCAATTCTTCTGGAGAATTTGCCCCTTTTACTTCGGAGGGAAATGTGGTATATGCATGATGGTGCCCCGCCCCATTTTTCCGTTGCCGTTCGGCAATACTTACATCATCAATATCCCAACCGATGGATTGGAAGAGGCAATGATGCACCAGTAAAATGGCCACCACGTTCTCCTGAGTTAAATATGTGTGACTTCTTTTTGTGGGGCGCTATTAAAACAGAAGTTTACAAGACTCCGGTAAACACACGCGATGATTTATTGCAGCGGATTTTAAATGCAGGCAACCATTTTAATAATCCCGAGACATTAGATAGGGTCCAATATCATTTTTTAAAGAGTGTTAATAAGTGTATTCAGCAAGATGGCGGTCATTTTACACATTTGCTTAAGTAATGTTTTTGTTTTACTTAGTTTCTTACAATAGATACTTTCAACTTTGTTATACTTTTGTTTTTTTTGACGCCCTCTACCGGCTAAACGAGACAATTTTGGATATAACTAAGTCGGCTTAGATCGACCTATTTTGACGTCAGGAGTCTGTCGTCAAACGTTGTACACGTATTTTCCGGACACCCTGTATATATATATTCAATAACCTCTTAATACCGTTAGGTGTCGAGGTGTCGGACACACCGAGCCACAGAGAAGACATGTATGGATGCTTATATGAGATAACGGACCCATATTGGAAAGAACGCTACGCCTGCGGCTCGTGCCGATTGCCGTCCGCAAAAATGCATTCGTGAGATTCCAATAAATAATCGGCAATATTCTATGCACTAGGGATATTACATATGAAAATAAATGATGATGTCATTAGTGATGCATGCCAAATATCTAACCAGTTTGGAAACTTTTTTCAAAAATTACAAATATTGAACAAAATAAGCTTTTTAAAAATACGCTGTCTATGCAATGCACTAGCTCAAACATTGCCAATACAAATATATTATTAAAATAATATAGATAATGGCAAACAAAAAAAGCACAGGAGTTGACGACATCCCGATTAAATTACTAAAGCATTGTGTATATGAAATATCACCAATTCTAGCCAATATAATAAATGAATCTGTCGTTGAAGGTGAATTTTCAGATTGGCTAATGCAATCTCTAATAATTCCAATATACAAAAAAAATGATTTGTACAATATCCATAACTATAGGCCCATTTCTTTATTGAGTTTTTTCTCAAAAATATTTGAGAAAGCTGTTTCAAATCAAATTTGCGAAAATTATTGGTGTGTTTTTTGACCTAAGTCAAGCTTTTGACACTTTAAATCTTAATTTTATTATTGACAAAATAAATGCAATAGGAATAAGACACCCAGTAAGTACATGAATTAAGTCATTTCTTAACAAAAGATGTTTTAGAGTAAAAGTAGAACATCAAATGTCTGATACTTACGAATCAAACACAGGGACGCCCCAGGGCAGCACGATTAGTCCTCTAATATTTTTGCTCTTTATTAACGATTTGCCAAAGTATATAAAAAATGGTAAGGTTTTTATGTTTGCGGACGATACTTCCATTATTGTTACAGCTGACAACTATTTAAATCTTACTAATAAAATCGTTAATGTTACAAGAATTCGAAGTTTGGTGTAAAAAAAATCGTCTCATTATAAATTCTGATAATTTATTTTATTTATTTATTCAATTGCCTTTTTACCTTTCGGTGTCAGGCGTATACATTATTAGTTTGTGTAATATTTTCTCCATTTCTTCCTATCCTTGGCTATCTTTTTTATTTCTTCCCACGTGTTTCCTTTTCTTGTAGCTTCTTCCTTTATTGCGCTGTTCCATTCTTTTCTGGGTCTTCCTCTTTTTTGTTCTCCTGTTACTCTTGTCTCATAAATTTTCTTAGTATTTCTTTCTTCACTCATTCTTCTGATATGTTCATACCATCTCATTTGACCTTCAATAATTTTTTCTTGTATTGGTTTTATATTTAAATTCGTCATATATGTCTTGTTCCTTATTTTATCTCTTCTTGTTTTGTTCTCAATTTTTGTAAGAAATCTCATCTCCATAGCATTTATTCTTTCTATTTGTTTTCCTGTCATCGTCCATGTTTTGCTACTATATGTTAATGTTGGTCTGATTACTTTTTTTACAATTTCTGTTTATGTTGTTTTTGATATTTCTTTTTTGTTAAAGAAAGTATTTTTTAACATGTTATATATTTTTGCTGTTTTTCTTATTTTGTCCTCTATCTCTTTGTCTAGTTTTCCGTTGCTTTGTATTATTGTTCTTAAGTATCTGTATTGTTCGACCTGTTCTATTATTCTTCCTTTTATTCTTATTTCGTGATTCAGTTTTTCTTTTGCAATTATCATGGTCTATGTTTTTTCATAATTTATTTTCATGTTTATTTTCTTTAGTTGCTCCTCTATTTTTTTCATGTTGTGTTGTAACTCTTCTTCGGTTTCAGCAATCACTGCCATATCGTCTGCAAATAGCAGTTCTGCTATTTTTGTTACTTTCATTTTCCAATATCCTATTTTTACCATTTTTATTTTTTGCTTTGCCTGTTTTATTGCCCTGTCTAGCACAATTGAGAAAAGCAATGCGCTTAACACACATCCTTGCTTCACACCTTTTTTCGTTTGGAATTCTTTTGATTCTTCGTTATTCATTCTGACTATGTTTTTGTTTTCTGTGTTCATGATTTTGATTACGTTTATTTCTTCACAATTCCTCTCTCTTCTAGTTCTTTCCATATGTCCTCTCTCTTGATCCTGTCGAAAGTTTTTTCAAGGTCAACAAAGCATACGTGCATTTTTTTTAATTATTTTCTCACTTAATTGTCTTATTATAATATTATATTATAGATATAGATCCTGTGTGCTTCTTCCTCTTCTAAATCCACACTGGCTGTCTTTTATTGTTGTTTCTAGTTTGTCTCTCATTCTTTTTTCAATCGTTCTTGTGAATATTTTGTTTGGTATGCTCGTTAGTGTGATTCCTCTATAGTTTTCACATTTCCTTTTATCGCCTTTTTTATGTATGGGTAGAATAATTCCTTTATTCCATTCCTTTGGGATTTTCCCATTCCTCATTATGTCTCATTATTTGTGTAATTCCCTCATCTCCCATGTATTTCATCATTTCCGGCGTTATTTCATCTGTTCCCGGTGCCTTCCCGTTTTTTATTTTCTTAATTGCTTCTATTACTTCGTCTTTTTTAATTTCTTCAATTTCTTCCGTTCTTCTGTCCTGTAGCAATTCTTCATCTTCTATTGTTTTGTTTTCTTATGCTTCTTGTTCTGTTAATTCATGGAAGTATTGCCTTCATCTTCCCATTATATTATCTTCTTCCGTTATTATTTTACCATTTTTATCTTTTATGTTCATCATATTGTATTCTTTTTTTTTTTGTTTTAGATGTTTTAACGTTCCGTAAAATAGTTTTTGGTTTCCGTTGAAATTTTCATTCATTTCTTTTCCAAATGTTGTCCATGATAAATTCTGATAAAACAGTCTTTATTAACTTTCGTACTAAACTTGCTACAAACAACACATCAAGTTTACGTTTTAATATTACTGACATTTTTTTATAGTTTAGATGAATATATTAATTGAATTATGCATGTATAAATGAATGTCATTGAATTGTTTTAATTATTTTATTTTTTAATTTATTGTTGTATTTTATCTATATTGTACCTTATGATGTAAATTGTAAAGTTTATTTTTTTGTTATATTTTTTATATGTATTTTAACTATACCAGAAAACTATGTCCTTCAATTAAGTCTATTAAGTTTTAACCCTTAGTGCTGTATATATTTATGTAACTAGTTACTGATTTTTGTATTTTATTTTCTGTATACTATTTTTAACTTTCTTTAATTTGACATACTCAATCAACTTTATGTAGTTGTTAACTGGATAAATAAATACTCTAACATACAAACATTGAGCGCAATAAAGCTTAATCAAAAAAACTAATCACTTAATGGCATCAACACCTACAAATAATTTTAAAAATTAATATAACAGTAGATGAAACGCAAAGCTATACAATGCTACGTAAATTAAAATTGACAACCTTATTGACAATACTGACATGTTGAGAACAAGCAAGTAAGAGTAGAAAAAGACCGATCTAAAATTTAAAAAAAAATATCTGAAAGATGTATTGAAAATGATATTATGTGCTTGCAATATTAAATAATAAACAAAAATTGAACGGAATAAAGCCTAAGCAAAAGAACGAAAAAACTCCTACCTCCCCTCTCTTGATGGCATCTGCACCTAAAAAAAGTTTTAAAAATCAAATAACATTAGATAGAACGCAAAGCTATACAATGCTATGGCAATTAAAACTGACAACCTTATAAATATTTAAAGGATATATTGGGATTGATATTCTGTACTTATAATATGTAAAAAAGAATTAGAGATAATAAAACAAACTTCACGAGTGCGTTCTAGAGCTTAAAAGCAAAACAAGCAATATAATACTAATAAGATATGATAGCCAACTTGAAGATGTATTGCTGATGAGAAACAGTTTGTTTTGCGTAAAATTGACAATGCAACACATGCCTGCATTTAAAATGGTTTATCAAAAAAATTGCAATGCTGGCTACAAAAAATACCTAACACTCAATACAACCCACCAATAGTGCCACGAATAAAACCTTCAACAAAAAAATCCAAGCTAAACAATGCGATATGCTAGCTATAAAAGAAGCTTAAAAACGCAAGAAAATAGAGCCAATTACTTGGGATTTAGGTTATAAAATTTTAACTAAAAAGCTAAATCTTGCGCAACAACATAGAGACAAATAAAATAGATTCTTTCACTCTAGAAAAACTGAAGACGTTCTGAAAAGAACAAAATATAATAAAGCAGCTGGGCCAGATTACATCCTCACATAAATTGTCAAGATAATTGAAAAGACTGATCTAAAACTAATACTTAAAATTATAAATAACAAATATAAACAAGAAAACTTATTTAAATAAGTGGAAAGAAGCAAGACTAAGAGAACAGGTAATAGTTGCCCAGCTATTGAAGCAACTGAGAAGCAAAATAAAAATAATTTATAGCATGCCATAAAAAAGGTTAAAAAGCTACCAAAACGGCTAAAGCTTTTGCAACACACAACAAAATATACTTCTTATTAACAACCATTAACATAAAAAAGGCTTTAATACGGTACCTTAGAACAAACTCTTAAAATTTGTGTTTGGCCTACTACTATAGATCCTATACTATAACAACATCTTAAAAATTAAACTACCAACAGAAATTAAGGTAATTTGTTTTGCAGATCACACGGCAATAATAGAGTGAGCTTAGAAATAAAGAAAGTTAATCAATTTTATCAACCATGCAATCTAGCGCACCAAACAAAGAGTTAAGAAATTAAAATTAAAACAAAACAAATGAAAACTGGGAAAAGTCACACTCAGAATTGTACAGTCACAAATCCAATCAATGGCATTTATAACGTACTTTAAAATATAAATAGACTACAACATGATGCTTATAACATCTTTTGACAGTTCCGGATTAATTTTTTGCAATTTACGGCAAACATTATATTTCAACTTTTTCAATATTGGTTGCTATCTTCATAGACGCGGGACTCTTGAAAACTTTATAAAATAAATCACAACCGTTCAGAAAGGTCAGAAAAACGATGCTAGGGTCATTGCTAAAACTTAAAATAATTTGTTTCTAAAAAATCTCCCAAAAAACTTTTATTGAGGTTTTTGCTCTATGTGACTTTATCTTATTAAAACTATACACTCTCAATATCTAGCAATATTTGCCAATTAAGCCAAATTTAGCAACAACAGACCAGACCGTCACTTAATGGCTTTGCAGGAGCCGTTGATACAACTATTATTATTATACAAGGTGTTTCAAAACATGTGTCAAAAAATAAAGGATGGGATTTCATGGCTAATTATAAGAAGAAAAGTTCCTATTAACATGGTTCCGCAAACGCACCGTTTTGGTTGTTGAAAATTACCTCCTCCTGTTACCGGAGCACATTGACCTAATTAAGTAATTAATTAGTAAAACATAATTAATTACTAATTAGAAAGAACAACATCCGTACGCAGAGATTAATAATGGAAGGAACAAAGGAAATGGAAAGAATAATAATAATTCATAATTATGATTAATAATTGTAATTATAATTATTCATAATAATTATAATTTGATCATAATTATTATTATTAACCAATTGTTAATAATAATAATCAATATAAACTGCCAACCATGAATTATTATTAAAAGATAGCAAGGCCGCGCGAGAATAATAACACCTGACGGCGCCGCGCAGAGTTCCGATCGCGTACAGGAACGGTCAATGCAGCCGAGTAGGGAATGCAACAACTACGTTCCGCGAGGCGGGCGCACCCCTCTCCGCTCGCTCCCCGGTTCACACGATTCATGCACACGCAGACCCGCGCGCGTTTCATCATCTATAACCGAGGCATAGTCTCAGCTCGAGTGCGAGTGTAAGTCATATTAACTTGGATTGCTTTCTATAAACGGTGCAACAGGGCCTGGTTAATTCCGGCCACACTGTGACATAGTAAAGTAATTAGCAGAACTGGAATTCAACCTGTGTGGTTGGGCAATCTGTGTGATTGCGTGTGTAAGGATTCTTGTGAGAATCCAGAGCTTGTGTAGCTTGTGTGTGTGGGGTCCAGAGAGTATTCAGTAGGGCCACTGACCGTGTTAGCTTCGGCGCAGGGTTACGTCCTACCACACAATACCTTCCTCTGGGCCGTGGTGAGTAGAGAGGCAGTGAGAAGGAATCGAGGCGGACTCCTGGTGAACCGGAGGCTCGATTCGAAGAACCCGAATTGTAACAATTGGCGCCCAACGTGGGGCACATCGTAGCGATTGTGCTGCACACCCAAATCGAACGTGACAGGAGATAAGACGTGGGGTCGACTCTCACCTGGAGGTCGTCTCCGACGAGTTTTGTATAAAAACATTAAATAAACCGATACAAACAAAATGCCGAAGAAACAAGTACGAAAAGCGACTAAGAAGTCGGGAAGAATTCAGTCCGACAATGAGTCGGTGAACTTGTTGAATGAGACTGGCGTTAAAACACCTGAGCCGCCAGAAGTAGAAAGGAAACCGAGTCTAACGACAGATCCTCAGACCGAGACCATTGTTGGAATGATGGCAAAAATGTTAGAGACATATGTACCACCAGTACGGGTACCAGATGTAAATATGCTACCTAAATTCCATGGGTTGCCGCACGAGGATCCGCCTGTACATATGGCAAGACTCGAAGAGTGGTTGAGAGAGAATAAAGTACCTGAACGTAAGTGGGAAAAATACTTACGAGACAGTCTAGTTGGCGATGCGAAAAGGTTTATCGACAAATACGATGTTAGCTTAATAGCGTCGTATGCGACTACCCAACGGAGAATATTAGACAAATTCGACTCTCCTCTACATACCGGCGAGTTAACGCAGAAATTGTACAACGACAGACACGACCCAAACGAACTGGTAGAGGTCTTTCTGCTGAAGAAAGCCGCTCTTTACAAGAGGTTAAATCCGCTTGAGCCTGAACAACGCATGCTGTGGGCCTTAAAACGGCTTATGGATACCAGGATACAGCAATCCCTGGACCCTATGCACTTCGGTACGCTGGAGGAGCTCATCAAATCAGCAACTCAAGTAGAGGGCGAGCTAGCGTACAGAAAGAAGTTCGTATATTCACAAAACACAAAGAAGCCGACGGGAAACGCCGATCGGGTCCTCCAAGGTTAGTCCCCAACCGAAGAGTGATCCCCGATCACATTGGGTTTGCTACCACCACACCAAGCAAACTCCCCCGTATTAAGGTAGATATACAAGGCAAATCATACCAAGCCTTAATTGACAGCGGCGCTTCTACCAACTTTATTAAAGCGTCATTAACAAACACAACACCATTCAAAAGTTCAGTATCCCAAGCAGACCCGGCCACGCAACTTCAAATTGCAGGAGAAGCATGCACCGAGATTAAAATTGGCGATTGTTCCATGCCCATCAAATTCCTGGTGGCTCCGAAGTTAGGCGAAGACGTAGTACTAGGGTACTCGTGGCTGAAAGATAATAACGCCACAGTAGACTACACCCGCGGATGTCTACACTTTAGAAGACAACAAAGAGCAACGGTTTACTGGGAGACACAACTCGAACTTCAACCTATTGGTCACATCGAAACACCTGATAACGGATTCCCAGACCAAACCCAATTTGCACACTTAATCAAACAATTTGCCGACGTATTTAGCGAGACAGGAACGCTAAATGTGACTAAAACAGTCTGTCATAGAATTGAACTTACAAACCACGCAGCAATCCGGATTCGTCCGTATGCCATGAATGCTACAAAAAAGCAAATAATCTACCAGCAAGTGGAAGAGATGTTAGCAAACGGGCAAATTGAAAGAAGTTCCAGCGAGTACTGCACGACCGTGGTCTTAGTTAAGAAGAAGAAGGATGACAAACCTCGGTTCTGTATTGATTACAGAAGATTAAATGATGCAACCCGACCAGAAGCAGCACCCTTGCCGAAGATCCACGAGACTCTTAAGGACTTTGGAGCTGCCCAAATTTTTACAAAACTTGATTTAAAATCCGGTTACTGGCAAGTCGCCATGGCAGAAGACTGCAAACATCTTACCGCGTTTGCCACCCCTGATGGGGCAACATATCAGTTCAAGGTGATGCCTTTTGGCCTAAAAAACGCCCCGGTCACCTTTCAAAAATTGATGGCAAAAGTTTTAGCCGGATTGTCACGCTCCCTTTGGCCTACTATATTTCTTTTCTTCTTTATTGAGTCGGAGGAGGACAGGGCTTCTCTTGCCGCCGTAGCTCAGTGTAGACGGGGGTGGTAAAGAGTGAGCGCCACGGGATCTCTTTTGTAGTCCACCCTGTATGTTATTGATCACACCTCCTAATAGGTAGAACCCGATACCATATATGGATGTTAAGAAAAGAAAAAAAAAAAGGCCAAGTTATCTAATATTTATTAGATTATAACTCTAAATTTAAAACAGAGTAAATTAATTAGAGATTAATAGCTCTAATTTAAATACAAAAAAAAGTATATTTATTAGAGATTATAACTCTAATTTTAAAAAAAATATATATAATTATTAGAAAGATTCCGCTTCAATGATAATAAAAAAAATCTATGTCAATGACTAAATGTCATTAATATTGTTAGAGAGGTCGTACACAAACATTATAATAATAGTCAACAATAGTCGAATCGCAAAAAGATCCAAAATCAAGCACACTTGCAAAACCAATAAAGTAATGCCAATAATGCTTCAAAACAAAAATTCGATATAATAATACACTGTTCAAAATCAATATTTGTTGAACACAACACAATTTGCAAAATATCAGACTTGAATTATCTGGGTAAAGGTATACATAAAAGTAAATTATAAGATGGTTAATACTCACTGTCGTTATGTCCGGAATAGCGCTATCCCTGCACAAGACCCTGTAATAGAATGGTTTAACCCGACACAGATACTTCAATGTCTTAACAATAAAATTGTACTTTAGAATTCTACTTTTAAAATTGAATAAAATTTTAAAATGCTTAAAGCTATACTTAAGTTCATGTGAACCTTGGTTCACAAACATGGATGTTAGCAACTATTTATGTTGCCCGATGTTGAATTGAATCATCGATTTGAATATGAAATAAATGAATTTACCTTCAGTTGCCAGTTAAAATATGACGGTTAATACAATAGTAAAATAGTGAAGAAAATCTGGCTAACTGGTTAATACTTAATTGACATTGAACCTGATATTCGACAGACAAAATACACATATAACTTAATACAAATCCAAGGAACGGACAGCTCCTTCCAACCAGATCCAGTTGTCACAGCTCCTGATTAATAGTCGTTAGATCTCGACTGTTTCTAACCATTTCCCAAGTCGGATAATAATTCCTATCCACTCCTATTCATTTTTTGCTTGACCAGCTCACTCAAGCATACAGCAGTATAGACTATGGAGGATGAAGCAATCAGATTTTACATTTAATCTGAAGATAAATGTGAATTCGAAGCCTATAACCACAAACTAAAATTAATTAATGTCTCTTTACCTTAAACTTTAATCCTACCTAAGTTGTTGTGCGGCTTCGTAGTGTTCGCGCGTGGTCCACGTGGGGTCAATAATCCGCATCAAGCGTTGGGTTGCACATTTGCATTTAACCAAACTTTTCACAAAATATTAATTTGGTAGGAAACCAAATCCTCCACAATAAATTGTGCACCCACAAAAATCTTCTAGAGCAGTTAATCGGCCCGGATGGCCATGGATTTATTCCACTTGCTCTATATGAAGACGGACACCCACGCTTAACGGACCACGATTCGCGAGAAAGTGATGCGCAATTAAATTATTCGCAACAACCAAGTGAATGCTGTCACCCTTTCATCAGTACACAGGATTGCCAACCACACCCTGTCCCAGCAACTTCACGCCGCCCAATCAATATGGCGTTTGACAACAACACTGACAGTGAAGTGACAGTGCCTGTGTATGTGCACAATAACGGATTAAATATCAGATAATGGTAAGTAGACATTAATTAAGCAATAATAAAATTAATTCCCCCAATAACTAAGATTCAACTAAGATGTGAACTTATAATAACTCACATAACCTAAACTAATAATAACAACAAAATTGGTTGATAATCCGACTTATTGACATTAAACAATTTCTAATTATAATTCCCACTAATAATAATTATAATCAACTAATAACAATTCTATTTTTCCAGATGTTACATTGGTAGAAGGAAGTTAGCGGAATCCAAGATCGGCTAACTATCGATATCAGATGTAATCCAGCAATTTATCATCAATATCGACAGGTAAGCAACTAATTAATTAACTTCACTTAATCCCTAACATATCTGATAATTAAACTATTAATTAATTTAACAATTAAATAGTTCCAATTAAGTTGAAAACTATTAACTACCTTAATCGTTTCAGGTCCAAGATGTATATTTGGTTGCCGATCTCCAGATGAAAAATGGACCGTAACAGGATTACTAGGGAAATGTGTGCTCGTATATCTTGATGATATTTTAGTGTACTCCAACTCATATGAGGATCACATGATACATTTGAGATTAATTTTAGAGCGCTTACAAGAGCATGGACTACGATGCGGCACTGCTAAGTGCGAGTTCGCGAAAACATCACTTGAGTACCTGGGTCACCAAATATCCGCAGACGGCAATATGCCATTAAACCACCATCGGAAATTGATAAACGAATACCCAATACCTACTAGTCGAAAACAACTAAGGAGTTTCTTAGGGACATGCACTTGGTTAAGAGAGTACGTGCCTAACTTTGCACAAATAGCGGCGCCTCTCACCGACCTACTAAGTCCAAAGAAACCTTTTAAGTGGAATTCGGAAGCAGATCAAGCAATGACAGATGTCAAAGTGGCATTTGATCGTCCGCTTAAACTACATCGACCAAAACCAAATCTACCCTACGTTCTTCAAACCGATGCTAGTTGCAAAGGCATTGCCGCAGTTTTATTCCAAGAAGAAGAGAATGGGGAAAGACGCGTGATCAGTTACACTAGCAATAGGTTGGACGAACGTCAGAGGAAATTCCACAGCAATGAATTGGAATGCTTAGCTATCTTCACGGCGATAAAACGATACCGGCAGTACCTGGAAGATGGCTAGCAAACGCCACTGATGCAAAGGCGAAATTTACGAGGTGGTCATTACAATTACAAGAGTACGATTTCGAAGTAGAGCACGTACCCGGTGAGACCAACTATCTACCAGACGCTCTCTCTAGAAATCCTGAAGACGTTTTTATCGACTCTAGCTTAGATGATGTAGAGAGGATGCTACCACCCACAGCAACCAAACCAAAAACTAGCATGGGTAAGTTGTACAGCAAACTCCAAAAGCAAAACAACAAAACCGCCGGCGTCACAATACAACAATTAGGCGAAGAAACACTAGCGACAGCCGTACGGCGGGCACAACAAGAATGTGTGCAAACCCGCCAAATAATAGCAAGATACCTCGAGGCGAGAGAAGAGGACGGAGAGGATGCCGATCTAGGTTTTCGAGTAGGCCAGAACGGTGAATTGTTTCGTACTGTAGACGGCTGGGATCAGATCGTAGTCCCACCAGTAATCAAAAAGGCAGTTCTAAAAGCCCACCACGGAAACGGAGCCGATGGACATCCAGGACGAGATGAGACAGCAAGAGCAATACTCACTAACTACCATTGGCCAGGCTTGAAGAAAGACGTACGGAGTTTCGTAAGAAATTGTCACCCATGTGCGCGAGCAAAGCGAGGCGTACCGCAAGCAAAGGTACCACTTCGCCCACAACCTACCGAACGACCGTGGGAAAAGGTATCCATTGACTACCTGGGCCCTTACGATACGACGGACCGCGGCAACAAGTACATTCTTACGATAATGGACAGCTGCACCCGCTGGACAGAAGCATTTCCGCTACCTAATTCGACGAGCGAAATCACTATTAAAGTATTAGAAACAAACGTCTTTCATCGGTTTGGCTTTCCTAGAATCATCCTGTCGGACAATGGTGCACAGTTCACTAGCCGCTCATTCAAAGATGCAACACGACGTTGGAAGTGTGAGCACTTCACAACTGCCGTGTACCACCCGCAAGCAAACCCCGTTGAAAGACGACACGCGGACCTCAAGACCAGTTTGCGGATATTGCGAGAGGAAAACCCACGCAAACAGTGGGATGACCTAGTATCGATGGCCGTATTTCACAACCATAAGCGACAAAATGCCGCCACCCAAATGACTCCTAGCGAAGCCTTGCTTGGCGCTACAATCCACGGACCAGGAACCTGGGACACTCCAGCCGGTCAGCGACCAGTAGCAAACACGCCAGAAGCACGCGAACATAGACTAGGGGATCTACGACAAAGGCAAGCGGCTTATCGCGAAAAACGATACCCAAGATACAACGTTAAAGCCACCTTTCAACCAGGAGAACAAGTAATGGTCAGATGCCGAGCGAAGGGTCTGTTAGCAAAATGGATTGGTCCTAAGACCATCATCATGCACGCCGGCGGACACTGTTACTGGGTAGAAGATGACTGGATGAAACCCCCGGTTAAAACACACATTGACGACCTCCGACCCGCTCCACCACCTGAAGCGGTCGACGAAGAAGAACCTTAGAAGACGACAAAAGAAGGGGTAGCTTCACTAGGGGACAAGTGATGCCTATCTCTACCTGGACCTCAGAAAAGAGAACAACTAGTCCAAGTAAGAACAACATCAGATAGACTTGAGCAGACTTGAGCACTAAGATCGCCAGACGCGAAACGCAGTCGAGTAAGTGGGGGAGATTGTTACCGGAGCACATTGACCTAATTAAGTAATTAATTAGTAAAACATAATTAATTACTAATTAGAAAGAACAACATCCGTACGCAGAGATTAATAATGGAAGGAACAAAGGAAATGGAAAGAATAATAATAATTCATAATTATGATTAATAATTGTAATTATAATTATTCATAATAATTATAATTTGATCATAATTATTATTATTAACCAATTGTTAATAATAATAATCAATATAAACTGCCAACCATGAATTATTATTAAAAGATAGCAAGGCCGCGCGAGAATAATAACACCTGACGGCGCCGCGCAGAGTTCCGATCGCGTACAGGAACGGTCAATGCAGCCGAGTAGGGAATGCAACAACTACGTTCCGCGAGGCGGGCGCACCCCTCTCCGCTCGCTCCCCGGTTCACACGATTCATGCACACGCAGACCCGCGCGCGTTTCATCATCTATAACCGAGGCATAGTCTCAGCTCGAGTGCGAGTGTAAGTCATATTAACTTGGATTGCTTTCTATAAACGGTGCAACAGGGCCTGGTTAATTCCGGCCACACTGTGACATAGTAAAGTAATTAGCAGAACTGGAATTCAACCTGTGTGGTTGGGCAATCTGTGTGATTGCGTGTGTAAGGATTCTTGTGAGAATCCAGAGCTTGTGTAGCTTGTGTGTGTGGGGTCCAGAGAGTATTCAGTAGGGCCACTGACCGTGTTAGCTTCGGCGCAGGGTTACGTCCTACCACACAATACCCTCCTCTGGGCCGTGGTGAGTAGAGAGGCAGTGAGAAGGAATCGAGGCGGACTCCTGGTGAACCGGAGGCTCGATTCGAAGAACCCGAATTGTAACAATAATTGTTACAATCCGGGTATCTCCAATTAGAACTTTTCTATTTTTGTTTGGTAGGACGTGACCTTGCGCCGAAGCTAACACGGTCAGTGGCCCTCCAGAAATGGTTTGCGGCGGGTAGTGCAATACCGCAAACTCGGTCTTGTAGTTCTTCACTCTCACACAAGCTACACACGCTCTGGTAATTATCTCAATAATTAGCCAACTCATACAATCACACAGATTATCAATTATCCTTCGTCTTCTTCTTTGAGTTCCCCTTATGATGACGATTCCAGTGTGGCCGGAAATTACCAGGCCCTGTTGCACCTTCTTCGTATCTTCCAGTTTCCCTTATCGCTCTTAGTACAATGAGCAACATGCCATTTAGCTTGGCGTACTTATGTACGATCTTACTGCGATTATTCTTGTGTAATAATCTGGTAATTAATTATGCAGTTAACATTACTGTTTCTATGATGTTATTTACTTGCGTAATTGTGTGTGTATTATTTCTGTGTTATAATACTTTACTTTGGCTCTCTCAATATTCTCTTATTAATAATATTATTCGGGTGGTGTTTATAATATTATTATTCGCCTTCTGCCTTCAGGCGTGCGGTCGGGTGAGGCCGCGTATTGTGCTTAATACTTGTTCTCGCTGCGTGGTTAGCCAGACCACGCCACCCTATAGAGGATGAATCTCGTGCGGGTCTTGTTGCGCGCTAGGCGGTGATCGCTGAGCGCGGCAGGGGTGAGGTGCGGCAGGCGTGCGAAAGCAGCCGGATGAATTGCCTACTCGGCTGTATTGGCATATCCCGTACGCTCTGGGGACTTCGCGCGGCGGCGTCGGTGTTACCTTCTCTCGCGCGGAACTCTGTTGATGTTATTAATAATAATTATTGCTGTTGTTGTTGTAATAATTATTAATGGTATTTATTAATAATTATTATTGTTAATTATAATTATGAATACTAATTATAATTACGAATTATTATTCTTTTTCATTAATTACTTGTTTTATTGGTAATTATGAACTGCGTACTGATGATTTTTCTTTTTATTAGTAATTAATTATAATTATTAATTAATTACTAATTACGGCCAATACGCTCCGGTAACACTCCTACGCTAACGCAAGCTTCCAACCTACGTCTTAGTGACGGACGTGCCCGTTCTAAAATGCCTGGAATGTTTCGTATTGTATTGCAGGATGCAATAATGCGATTTCTTAGTTCTTCATCAGTATTAACTGATGTAGTGTAAACTAAACTTATTAAGTGACCCCACAAAAAAAAAATCTAAAACATTTAGATCTGGAGACCAAAAAAACCAAGCATGTGGGCCTCCTCAACCTATCCAACGGTTTCTATACTGTTCATTTAAGAATTGACGCGCAACTAAACTGAAATGTGCAGTAGCATCATTGTACATGAACCACATTTTGTTTCTTAATTAAATCGGAACGTCCTCTAAAAGTCTTTTGTCAAGAAAATTACAATATGATGGACCACTTAGCCTAAACGGCAAAAAATATGGACCTTAAATGGTCTCCTACAACACTTGCCCAAACATTAACCAAAAATGTTTGCTGATAATGGCCTTCTATTATAGAATGTGGATTTTTGTCGGCTCATACATGATTATTATGGAGGTTTATAATTGCATCGCGAGAAAAATTTGCTTTGTCCGTAAATAAAACTTGTTTTTAGAATCAAGAATTTTGCGCAATTTTTTTTTGAAACCATTGACGCAGCCAATCTTTGTCAAAAATCCGCTGGCAAAAGGGCTTGTACTCACTGTATGTGATAAGGATATAACATCTGGCTTTTTATTATACTTCACACTGTAACGTGACTAAGGCTCTTCTTCTAGTACTAGTTGATGGATCGTCTTTGATTTCTTAAAAACCATCTTCTTCAATTTGCGGAGGTAGCAGGCAAAGTCTCCCATTTCTTGCAGCTCTTTTATGTACACATCCAGTTTGATGTAGATGTTCGTGATTACAAATGAATATTCTTTCATTTAGTACCTGTCGGTTTATAAACCTTTCTTGATAAATTTGACAAGCTTATGCTGCATTTCCATTGGCAACACCATAAATAAAAGCATATTGCACATCTCGCTATCACTGTAATCATTCATTTTGCTATTACCACGCAAGCAAAATACTAAAAATGGGCAAATTGAATGGGTAATAAAGATAATAAGTTTCCGCGCTATTGACTTCTTTTGAAAAATGGTTATTTAACAACTAAACAACAATTGTAAATAACTCAAATGCATAAAACAAATGCATAAACGCTGATGACTAGATCAAAAACAAATGTTTTTATCAACAACAAAACATGTTGTTACTTTTTTTTATGTTTTCCATCATAAAATGCCGTATTTCTCTAAAACGGTTTACGTTAGAATTTTTGATTAAGAGTAAGCTAAAAAAAAGCTAAGTTTTGTATCTCAAACGATTTCTGAGATATTGTCAAAAAAAATTAAAAACATATTTTTTTTACACCCTGTATCTTGAATACGGTGCGTTTGCGGAACCATGTTAATGGGATTTTTTTAATAATTAGCCAACCAATCCTACTCTTTATTTTCCGACATATGGTTTGAAAAAATATTTAAATATTGACGAAAGAAACGCTGTGTTTGAATAACAGATTCTCTACTTTTAACATAACTAACGTACGCAAAGAAACAATGCTGCACAGTCCACAGCGCCATAGTAACAAAAATAACCTGCAAAGTTGTATGACACTAGTTTCCTTTACTATTCTGCTTGCTGTGTACTGCGCGTTTAAAAACCGTGCTATTCCTTTAAATAACCCTGTACATACATGGTTGAGTAAAAAACAAAATTTAAAAAAAAAACTTTTAAAAAAGATGCTCAACAAATAACTAGCAAGTTAGAGCAAGAAAACTGTTAATGCAGCTTGGACAAACAAAAACATTAAAAATCTTATCAGTTCAATCAGCAAAAAAAGTAGTAATGTAAACTACTACATTATTCAAAATTTGAGTGAGCACTTATGTTTAATGTCATATCTCAAGCTGTTCAAATAGAAGCAAATAATTGGTGCATGTTCTGCAACAAAGAAAAAACTTTTGAAACATACCTTTTATGTATTCTAATGTTAGTAAACTAAAAAAAAAAACTTGCAAAAATATTCCAAAAACTGGAACTTGACAATACTGTAAAAACGATGCTCAAGGGCAAAAAGTACTAAAAAACTATAAAAAGTACATTTATAAAATATTTTAATACTTTTTTCTTATCTTTAGATACCACATTTAAGCTGGCAGAACTTTCTTTAACCAAAAAGAAAGTTAAAGTTCTTAATCTCCAAAAAAAGTTCATAACTTGGCTTAATTAACGTTGAACGCAAACAGAACGTTGTTCAATTGGCTCAGTCACAAATATATTCTGTTTTTTCTTAGCAATATATTTATTCAAATCAACCTAACATAATAATAATAATATATAAAGCTAGAGTTCCAGTTGTTAAGTATTGTTTGACAATAGTGTAACTTGTAGGTGCTTTAACCTCAGTTGTAGTAACTGATATCTTTTTTTTCATAAATAAAGAAGTATCTTCTAACAATGATGATTGTTTTCTAAAACTGTCATTTTAGATAAATAGTTGTTCTTTGATGCAAAATTAAACAATTCTAGTTTAAACATTTAGTTTTAGTTAAACATTTTTTCTTATCATTATAATAAGAATTTAATTTAGATAATTTTTTAACAACTCTTCACAGAAAATGATATTATAGTAAACAACATTTGCATTGCAAGATGTTATTAAATTTTCAATATCTTAAAGTATAATTAAAATTATATTAAGCAAGTAAATAATATGAATCAAAATATTTTTGCAAATAAACTTTCTATTTAGTATTGTTATTTTTTTTTTAATCTATAGTTTGACAAAATAATTTTTTTGTTATGTTTGATGTTAAATTTTTTGATTATATCATTATTAATTGATTGTTATTTTTTTAGTATGTTAGCAATATTATGTTGATTTTTTCAATCATATTAATGATAGCATTTATTTAGATGATTTTTGCACGATTTATTAATATTTAAGGTTAAGTTATTTTAATAAATTTGTTTATACTTTATTGTGCTAAATTTGAAATTTCTAACCTAACCTAACCTTAAAAATATTAGTTAGTTTCTAGCCTATTAATAAGACCTTATTTTACTCTTTCTTTATTTTGAAAAAGAGCATGTTTTTTGTTTATTGGTTTAAAATTATAATTTAATATTTTTACTTAAAATTGGTAATGTAGTTCCTCTTTGTAGTAGGTGTCATGATCAGTAATTTTTTTATAGAATAGGTTATATTATAGTGTAATGTAAATATAATATAAATAATATTTAAACGAAGATAGCTAGCACCCTCCTTTGTCTCGCTTGCGTTTGTTCTTGTGTCCCGTATTGGAAAACGGCCATTTCTCCGTTCCGTGTCGTAGCAGATGTAGCAGCAGCCTTGGGGTGCAGCAAATATCTGATGCTAGGAAAGCCTATTATAACTTTATGTTAATTATTATTACTGTTTAATCTTTAATGTTTTAATTATATTTTTGTGTACTAGCTACTGCATGCTAGTCTATTTGCATTGTAGCACATGTCGTTCTTTTTTTTGGAGAAATAAAACAATTCAATTTACACCAATACTGTAATTAATTATACATCCGGCACCTAACAAGAAGGTTACAATTAATATGGAAGGATTAAATCATACACCACCGGGATAATCAACCGGTGCAGTGAAAAAAATAATTTCCGAAAGGAATACCCGGAGCCGTACCAATGCCGTTGATAAAAGGATTATTAATGCAGAATTACAACTAATTAAACTAACAACTAAGAATAATGATGGAAATCCAAGAGATAAGAAAAAAGTAAGTGAAGAATTTTCAAATAATCAAATGGAAGAAAAAGATCGCGACAATGGAGCGATAGGAGGACACGGTTTTTCCGCCTACATTCCATTGAGCGATAACGCACCGAGAGGAAATATTTAAAAAAAAGAAATATTCCAACATTATTTGCAGACTGAAATAAATGACCTGATTGAAAAATATTAAAAGAAAAATTAAGTAATTTAAAGGAAGTTAACGGAAGTTAACGGATCAAACATTATTAATAAAAACAAGTATGAATAATTTACCCAGTAGTAGTCAAATCATTTTTAATGATAATTATGTTCCCCCAAACTTTAATATTAATTATGTTTGTGATCGTATAATTTTCATGATAATAATTTAGGAAATAATGTTATAATAATAATTTAGATATAGTAAAATATTTACCAATATTAAATGATCAGAAAAGCATGCATCCAGTTGATTTTTTGCACCAAATGGATATTTGTTTTCAATTTTCTAATTTTCCGTTTCAACAATTTTTATTCAATATCTAACCAATTGCGAAGGCTTGCAAAAACTTGAGCAGATGCATTCTTTGCCACTTCTAATAATTATGATTAGTTTAGATCGGGTTTTTTAAAGCAATTTTAGAATGTAAACAAACAAGATAAAATTAAATTGTTACCGGCATCAAATAGATACAACGAGGCTGCTGGTATTTTAGTTGATTATTTTATTAAATGGGTTGCTAAAGCTAAACATTTAGAGCCATCTTTTACACAAACATTTTTAATTGCTACAATTGCCACCACACATTTCTTCTATCCGAGTCGCTATAAACTCCATTGAAGAAGCAGTGAACCATTTGAGACAGGCCGATTATTATTTGCGCAGAGAAAACCGCGTTGGAACTGATATGACAACCGAAATTTTAATAGCAAAAATAAAAATCAATTCCCACGTTATAATAAACCTAATATTGATCCTAAAAACTATCGTACAAAAGCTCCAAAATTAACATGCTTAATTGAATCTTCCAAAAAGGTTTTTGAACAGTATTCGGAAAACAAAAAGCAATCCGCCATGTTGGCGGGTATCTTAATTAAAGGGCCACTTTTAAATAATCCTCAACAAGATACAATTAATGAACGCGACTTCAATAATGACAATAGACCAACACAAATGTTACTTGTTTGAATAAATATATTTAACATTTTTGCCCTTATTGACACAGGTAGTCAAATTTGTTGCCAACGTTTAATATTTTAGGGTTTAAGATCTTGAGGGCATTTAAAGCCAAAGAATGAGAAGTTACACTACAAATCTTACTACCTTTTAAAATAAAAGGGTTAACTTTTGAACACAAGTTAATCCTCATTTCCGATTTGTCATTTGAAATCATTATTGGCTTTGATTGGTTACGAAAACATAACGTCTTCATAAATTTAGGTAAACGTCATCTAGAGTTAAAAACTGATAAAGGTATTACATATATATACCAGAATACTCAAACTTTTAAATGTAATAACATTTATAATGTTAATTCTGTGCCCATATATCCTAGTCACATTACAAATAAAACACTAAACTTTGACCAAACGCTTAGTGAAGTACAAATCACGACTTTAAAAAAAGAACTATTTTTGTCTGCATTGAACAAATTGGGAACTGTTTTCAGATATTCCGGTACAAACCGATTGTTATGGACATCAAATTAAACTGAAAGATCCTACATTATTCTATTGTAGGCTAATCCCAAGACCATTCGCTCATAGAGTCGTGGCCCAAAAAAAAAATAGAATAGAATCGTGGGGGGGGGGGGGTAATTAAACCTGCAACCCCATATATTTCTCTAATAGTTACCGCAGTAAAACGAGACGCACGTCTCCTAAATAGCGTGATGGAAAAAGACTATGAGTTGCACCGTCCTATAAATGAGATTATGAAAACAATTAAAATGTGCGTTTTATGTCTACTATTGACCTTACCTTCTCATATTGGCAGATACTTTTAGAGGAATCCGCTAAATATTATACATGACACCACCGCAGTCGCGTCATGCACGCGATGTATAGACAAAATTTTGAGGGCAGAGTTTGCAAGTTTTGTAACTGTATATGTTGACGATATCTTAATTACATTGGAATTATTTGAACAACACCTCGAGCACCTCTGCAAAATATTTAAAAAACTTAGTAAATCCGGTCTTACACTAAAAAATGTATGATTTTTTAGAAATGAAATTACTTATCAAGGGTTTATAATTAACTTCAACGGTATAAAGCCTGACCTCTATGGAGTTGAAGCAATTACTAACTTTTGCATCCTAAAAATATTAAACAACTTTAAGCTTTCTAAGAAGTTTGTAACTTTAATAGAAATTTTTGTGAAAATTTCTGTATGGCGGCTGAACCTTTGACGCAATTGTTAAAAAAAAAAACAAGAATGGAGTAAAACGCAAAAAAAGCTTTTCAATTACTTAAAAATAAATTGCAAAATACAACCCTTTCATATTACCCGGATGCGACTTCTAGGTAAATACCGATGCGACAAGGGCATTGGTGCCCAGTTATACCAACGGGTAAATGGCACACGCTAGTCGGGTACTCAAGGGTTGCGAAAATTGATATGGTGCGACTGAGAAAGAAGCCCTAGCCGTGGTTTTTGCGTTACTAAAGTGGCGTGTTTATCTAATAGGAAAAAAGTTTATTATCAAAACAGATCAGAACCGCTAATATACTTCCAATCATGCCGGTTACTTAGTCTACGGGTTGCTAGATGGGCTTTAGCGCTGCAGGATTATGATTTTGAAATACAGTACATTTGTGGGCCAGATAACATTATTGCTGATGCTCTGTCACATAACCCCATTTCTAGACTTCCACTATCTCTACGTAAGGGTTTCCAGATATTGTCTCTTATTCAGTTGAATAATACATATTAGTAAAATAAAAAATGTATCTTAATTACTAGCTGACCCCAAGTTAAATAAAATAATCAACAAAAGAACAAAAATGACGTTATTCGATTTGTTTACCATAAACATATTTTGTATTTTTAAACGTCGATTGACCAACTTTGCTTATTACGTATACTTGCAAGTTTGATAAATAATATAATTAGCTAGAAGTTTGGTAGTCTAACATGAGAAAGAATATTAACAAATAATCCGCGCATGTGAAGTATGCCAAATTGCAAAATCTTTTCCTAAACAACGTCCACCGTTACTAAATGTTTTACCACAAAAACCTAGAGAGTTGGTTGCTGTTAATTTGTATATAAAATTGCCGTTGTCACGGGGTGGTGCCAAGTATATATTTGTTTTAGTAAACGTGTTCTCAAAGTATATTGTGTTGTATTTGTTAAAGAAAACTACCGGTACTGCACTAATAAACCGATTAGTTTTGCAGTATCTACCATTATGCAGAACCCCAAAAGCTATATTAAACGATCACAGATCCCAATTTATGTCAAAAGTATGGACGACGAAACTTAACAATTTAGGAGTTTGGAATATCTATAGCTCGGTACGCCATCCATAAGCAAATCCGTCGGAAAGATGTATGCGCAAAATTGGCCATTTGTTTTGAACGTATTATTTTCAAAAACACACGCGTTGGGCATTAGAGATTCCCCAGTTTATTCAATTTTTGAACACCGTAATACACAAATCCACAGGTTTTTCTCCGCATGAACTGCAATTTGGCACAGCGTCCATTTTACTGCGCCCAAAACTAGATTTCTTAAGAATCAACCTACTGTTAATAAAATTAAACTAAACATTAAAAAGGCGTTTGGAAAAGCAAGTTTTGTTAAGTAAGAATCATAAAGTTTATACTTTTAATGATTGCCTTTAAACAACTTACTAAAAAATGTATGTTGTTGTACAAAAGACCTTACCGCATAAAAAGAAAGTGAGTAATGCCACTTTTATTCTAATACATCTAGTTATTTTTTTAGAAAGAGGGACTTTTCATGCCTCTCATTTAAAACCTTATTTACACCCGACATCTTCTTTACGTGTTATTAAACCGGATAAAGAATCTGGGGGCAGTTGTAGCGTAAATATAATATAAATAATATTTAAGTAAGGATAGCAAGCACCCTCTTTCGTCTCTCGCGCGTTTGTTCTTGTGTCCCGTCCCGTATTGGAATACGGCTTTGGGGTGCAGCAAATGTCCGGTGCTAGGTTAGCCTATTATAACCTTATGTTAATTAAATAATTTATTACTCCTTAATGTTCTAATTGTATTTTGGTGTACTAGCTACTGCATGTTATTCTCTTTTTGCATTGTAGCACGTGTTGTCCCTTTTTTTTAGAGAAATGAAACAATTCAATTTACACCAATACTGTAATTAATTATTAGACTCACTACAAAAGTAATGTGTAATAACTTAATATAAATTTAAATATTGGTTTACCTAAGTTTATTATTAAAATGCGTGAACTGAACAAAATTTGCTGTTAATATTAACATTTTACCACTGTCTTGTAAAGAAGTGTTTGGTATATTAGCTAGGCGTTTTTACTCGGATCTTAGGAGTATATAATACAAAATAAATATATTTACTACTACTACTAAGAAATAGTAATTTGTTATACATATTTACTATATATTATTACACACGATAAAAAAAATAATTTAAAAACTTGTTTTATTTTTATATTGAAGTTAAAATAAAAATTTAAATAAAATTTTATATCAATATTTTTATAAATATTAACTGGTTTTAAATAATAACTTAACGACATTATAGCACTATATAAAGATATTACATGCGGAATTAACACATTAACTCTACTTCTTAGAATTTTACATTTTTAATATCGTGTTAGATTCAATATTACTAAGATATTCCACCACCAAATAACTTTACAGTAATTGATTGTAATTCATTAGCAATAAAACTATACGGTCTTATAAAAAACTCAAAATAAAATTAACTTTTTAGCCCTAATTGTCGTCATTTGATATTTTCCTATTTTCCGTAAACCAACCTATACAGACTCAACCATTCCGTTTGACTGTCACAAATGTTCAGTCTACCATTCAATGGTCTATAGAGCTTTCAGCTTACCATTAATACTAAATTCTCGGCAAAAAAAGCTTAATAAAATTATATCAATAGAACATAAGAATGGATTTCCAAAAAAACACAATTAAAATATTATCATCAGGGGCACAGATCACCTCGTTTTATGCGCCATCTGTGAAGCTTCAACGGTCCTAAATTGGCGGTGCCAGTCGCTGCATATCTTTCACCCACCCCTGATCAGGGGTATATGAGTCGAGTTGTTCTACATGTAATGCAGGATGTCAAGAGCAAATAGAAAGATATCGAAACTAGATTTAAAAATATTTACGCTTCTTTAGACTACGCCATTCGGTTAGATCTTTGCAAATGATATTTTAGAAAATAGTCACACGTTCCCAGATATTGATAAACTTAAAATCATTGACAACTGTTTTAAAAACAAACAAATAAATTTGTTAAAAACTTTTAGAATTATTAAATTAAAAAATTTTTTTTTGGAAACTAGCTTAATAACCAAACCGACTTGTATAAATCTTTTTTGTTGGAAATAATTTAATCTTACTTTTAAGTAAAAATTGTTTATTCTTTCTTTATTTACTTAATCTGTTTTTTTTGTATTATTGTATGTAATTTATAATTGTTTTTAATCATAATAATTTCAATGTAATTGTTTACTTCTCTGAATATTAAAAAACATATTTGTGTTGTACTACATAGAAAAATATGTCTCGGTACATTGATAGGCAAAAACATTTAAAAATTAATGATATAGAACAGATTCCAATTATTATCTCAAACATTTTTTTGCAAACCAACAGGGTGTTTGTGCTCACATCTACAAACAACAACCATATTCTAGACTGACGTAACAACGTTTATAGCATTAGTTATAATAGCAAATTTATTAAACTAAATCTTTTCTATAAAACTATTTTTGTAATAGGCATATACTGTTTTCTAGGTAAAGCAACTCTAAATTCATTTATGGCTTTTCTGAAGTTTTGACAAGCTTCTTCAAAGTAATTAAAGAAAATCTTTTACTACACTATCTGGCCAACAAACTATAGTTTTTGCCGCTTTTCTATCTATTATTATTCTAAGATGAACATAGTAAAAATAAAATAATTCTTAATAGTTTTGATTTTGATACTTATTATATATTTATTTATTAATAATCGTTTATAACAGAGCTAATTAAGATTTTAAAAAAACTTGTAAGTATTATGATAACCAAATACAATCTGAAAAAGATAGGAATTGGCAGAAACAAATCCAATCAAATTTTTCAGCTTTCTTAAAACTGCAAAAACTTATAAAACAATCATTTTTTTGCAATACATTTCAAAATCTTTAATGCTTCTTTATCAAACTGATCAAAACAACTTAAAACAAATCTAAAAAAAGAAAATATTTCTGCAAACCAATTTCTAACCTTACTATTCTTAGTTTTCTTATTGTTGTACCTACAATGCCGACTAGTAGTAACATGATAGGTCCAATTGATTATACGGAACGGGTTCTTTAAAGATATTTTCATAAATAGTTAAATATCAGAAAAGCATCAAATATTGATAAAATTTTACCTAATATTCTTAAAAGCTTCCAATCTGACTAAAATATTTGTTTTATTATACAAAAAAAAAACATTTCTGAATTACTAAAAATTGCAAATGTTTAATTTCAGATCTTCTGAGATATGTTAGTCACAAATGGAATTCTACTTTAGAAATACATGAAGAAAATCTTGTATTCTAATCTTATTATATAAAACTTAAACACGTGTGATGTATAAAATAGAAGAAAGAGATAGAGAGATAGAGACATTGAACAATTTATACCTAAATTATGTGTGAAAACAGTAGTAATTAATAAACAAGTTTAAGTTGAAAGAAGTGGAAACAGTGCGGCTTGTGTACAAAAAGTGCAGTTTAGCCGTAAAATAGTGTGGTATGAAAAGCAATAACATTAAAGTGCAACATTAACCTAACACAAGGACTATAATAAACAAAACAATAGTACAGAAGACTTAAGAGACAAGCGTAAGATTTAGTAAACAGACTGTGCTCCGTGGTGTACTGAGCAGAGTGCGTGGACTTGGCAAGTCGCGTCGTAGGTTTGAGCCCCGTGAGGAATAAGACTTTTTTTATTAGTGTTTTATTTAAATTTAAAAAATTGTGGTTTTTAATTTGGTTGTCTGATTTGGTTATTTATATTGGTTAATTGGTTTGATTGTATAATTTAATTATATTATTTTATTATTTTATTTGATTATTTGATTTAATTATTTTATTTGATACAACCAAATTAAATGAAAAAAGAAGGAAAAAGAAATAGAGATAGTGCTAAAAAACCAGAAATATTTCAAAGAAGCAAGAAAGTCCTTAGATCACCGGAGCAAAGAAAAATAAAAGTGACAAGAAATTTAAACACTAACGAGTCAGAAATATGTTATTTCGGAGAAGATAAAGAAATGTAAGAAATTAAAGAAATGATGCAACAGATGATAGCGGAAATGAAAAAAAAAAACACAAAAGAAATAGAAATGGAACTGAGAAATATGAAGGAGGAGATGATAAAAAGAGAAAAAAAGTGGAAAGTAGAAAAAAAAAAACTAAAGAGTAAAATAAGGGCAATTAAAGACAAGCTGAAATAAATAGAAAGAGAAGAGAAAAGAAACAAGTTTGTAGTAAGAGTAATAGAGGTACAAGCAGGAAAAGAAATAGAAACCATAGAGAAAATGATACAAAAAAACTTAAAAATAGAAATTGAAATAGTTACTGCATACCTAGTAGGGAAAAAAAGAAAACCAGACAACCAGAAAACAAGACAATATGAAGAACAAAAACAAACTTAAAGGTACAAACATATACATTGAACATGGTTTGACTTTGAAAGAAAAAAGAGTGCAGAAGGAATTAAAAGACATAGCGAGGAAAGAGAAGTCAAAAGGCAGAAGAGTATGGGTACGGTACAGAAAATTAGAAATAGATGGAGAAATATACACTTGGAATTATCAAAATCAAAGAGTTTCAAAATAAAGTGAAAAAAAGTAAAAAAAGTAAACAGTATCACAAATACAAAAAAAAGTAAACAACGTGTGTAAAGACCAAAGACATGGCTTAAATACACCAAATAAAAATGAACAAAAATTAACAAAAAATGAAGACTGAAAAAAATAAACAAGCAGAATTTTGTTTTGGAATGTGGCTGGGATTGACAACAAAGATCATGAGTTCTGGAAATATATACAAACGTTCAATATAATTGGATTGGTAGAGACGTGTATAGATAAATAGGGATGGGAAAAGTTAAAGCTCATCATGCCAGCCGAATACATCTGGAAATGTCAACCGGCTATTACAGAAAAAAAAGACGAAAAGCCAAAAGAGGGATAATTTCTGGTATACAAAAAAAAAGTAAGTCAAGAAGAAGATAGGGTTATAGAACATAAAGGAATACAAGAAAAAAAAATTGTGGGGAGATGAAAAATATAAATTAATAACACTATACAGCATAAGTATGAAAAAAACTAGACAAAAGTTTGATACACTAATAGAAGAAACAGAGAAAAAAAAACTGATTATAGGGTGGGACTTTAATGCAAGAATTGGAAAAAAAGGGAGAAAGGATCAAATAAGATGACTACACATGACACAGAGAATCAAAAAACACTAGAGAAAATAAAGAAGGAAATGAACTGATAAAAATGATAAGAAGAAAGGGGTTGGGATATTATAAATGGAAACTGCACAGGAGATGAAAAGGGAGAATTTACTTATATAGCAACAAATGGGCAATCAGTAATAGACTATGTAGTTGTAAATGAATCAGCGTGGAAAGACGTAGACAAATTCAAAGTAGAAATAAGAGTAGAGTCAGACCACCAGCCACTAGAACTGATTTTAATTGGGGAAAATGTAAGAAGACAGAAAAATGAAAAAAAATATAAAAAAAATGTAGTTTGGACAGAAGAAAGTGCGCTAACGTATAAAAAAAATCTAAGAAGAATTAAAGAAAACTTAAACAATCAGGGAAGCGGTAGTAAAAAAGCCATATAGAAGAAAAAAAAAATGAAAAAAAAAAAACAAATGGTGGAACAGTGAATATACTAAGAAAAAACTAGAAACCAGAAAGATGTTAAGGCACTAGAGAAACAACAAAAGTACAAAACAAAAATATCTAAAAAAACAGAAGGCATACAAGAATCAGTGTAAAAAGCCAAAAGAAAATTTATAAAAAAAAAGAAGAAATAGAAATTAAAAAAATAGAGACAGAAGCAGAAAAATGGAAATACATAAATAAAAAAACAAGAAAAAATCAGGGAGATACTGAGGCAATACCAATGGTAGAGTAGAAAAAACATTTTTTGAGTTTGTTTGAAGGAAAAAAGAAATACAAAGAAAAACCGGACAGACAAAAACCAATCCAGCAAGTGGAACAATTTCAAAGGAAGCAATATGGAAGAAGATAAAAAAAACTAAAGAAAAAAAAAAGCGCCAGGTATGGATGGGATACAGAAGGAAGCGTGGTTGTATGGTACGGAAGAGCTGATTGAGAGATTGAGTAAGTTAATAAATAGAGTATAGAAGGGATAAGGGTTTCCGAGTCAATAAAAAGAAGGTCTTGTATGTCCAATACACAAGAGTGGAACAAAAAATTTAGTAAATAACTACAGAAGAATTACACTACTGGGTACGGCATACAAGATCTACCCCATGATATTAGAGGATAAATTGAATGAAGAACTGGGTATGATTAAGACAATTCCAGACGGGCAAGCCGGGTTCAGGAAAGGAAGAGGTACCATGGATAACGTATATATTTTACACCATATTGTTGAAAAAAAAATAGCAGAAAAAGGGGGAAAAGTACGCGTTATTCTTGGACACAAAGGCGGCATTTGATAGTGTGGATCTTTATTTGTGGAAGTATATAAGAGAGAAAACAATTAGCGAGCACCTGGTAAGACGAATGAATAAATTGCATGAGGAGACAGCAAGCAGGGTGTGGGCGAATGGAAAAATGAGTAAAAGATTTTGGACAACGAAAGGAGTAAGACAGGGCTGCCCACCGAGTTCCACTTTGTTTGCAACCTACATATCAGATGTAGAAGAAAAACTGAGGTTGGCTCAAGCAGGAGGGGTAGTAGTTGGTAGAAAAAAAGTGTGGTCGATGGCATATGCCGACAACATGTTAATACTGGCAAAAGTAACCAAAGAAATTAAAGAAATAATGAAAAGTTTAGAAAAATATTTTAGAAAAAAAAAATTTAGAAGGTAATGTAGAAAAAACAAAAATTATGGTGTTCAGAAATTGGGGTGAAAGAAAAAAAGCGAAGGACTTTGAAAGGCAAATAAAGTAATGGGGCAAGTTTGGAGAATAAGTAAAAGAAAATTTGAGTGTATTAAAATAAAAGGTTTAATGTTTGATAGTTTAGTTAGGAGTATGATATTGTATGGATCAGAAATATAGAGATGGAAAGAACAAGAAAAATTAGAAGCAATACAGGTAAAATATTGGAGATGGGTGCTTAAGTTTAAACAAAGAAACTCCAGCTTATATTGTGCTGAAGGAAGTCAAAAAAGATAAGTTAAGAGTAGAAGCAGGGAAAAGAGCAATGAAGTATGAAGAAAGAATGAGACAAAGACACAAATGTAAAATCTTACATGAATGCATGAAAGAGAAAATGAGAGCAAGAAATGGAAAGCTATGGAAGATCAGAGAAAATTAATGGGTATGCTAGTCGCACAAAATTATGAAAAAAGATAGAGATATACAAAAGCAAGAAAGGAAAATACGAGTGAATGAGTCTAGGCACAACGCAAATTATGAACATATTATAGAAAGTGAACTGCCAATGTACCTAGAGAGTGATAGATACAGTAAAGATGATAAAAAGATGATTGCAAGATTCAGATGTAGTAATGAAGAACGAGTGACAAGATTTTGGATAGAAAAAGATTTAAAAATGTGCAAAATGTGCAGAAAGTCTAAAGAAACTATGGAACACCTGTTAAAAGAGTGTAACAAAATTAGAGAAGAGCAGATAAGAAAAAATGAGATACTGAAAGGAGACGGAAGAGGGATAGAATAGATAAGAGCAGTTAAAAAAACGAAGAAAAGAAGTAGACAAACAGAGAAAAAAAAATTTTAGTTGTGGTTAATTTTATAAGGATTATGATTTTTGTTTTGGGTTATAAATATGTTTGTAAATGTATTTTTCAAGGCGGAAAGGCAAGAAATACCCGTATTAATAAATAATAATATAAAATATTTTTTCCAATTTTGGGTAAGACCGTTTAAAAGTACACCATATTTTTTAAAACGGGCTATTCGATTCATTGCCAATCCAAAATGATTTAGATACTTTACAACATTGGCGTAATGTTGCAGATCTACAAAACACATAAACGGTGAGATAACTCAGTTATAGAGCGTTAGTGTAGCACGCTAACAGTCCCGGGTTTGATCCCCGAATATGACTAAAATAATAACTTTGCTTTTTATCCACCGGAGGTGATTCGGAAGTCACCTAATAAGCCGTTGGTCCTATCAACAACCTTCAAACAAGTCGTAAGACTTCTGGGGCAATGTAAAATAGCTGTAAAACGCAAAATAAATAAATAAAATAAAATATTGCCATCTAAACAAATAGTTACTTGTAGTACAATGCTTGTTAGGTGTATGTGTGAATAATCCAAGGTAGTTGTAAAGTACTTCAATGAGCTCAATGTCAATGTACTTCATTATATGCACTTTCATTTGGCTTATATGTACACAACCTTATTATACACACCCCTACCTTATTGGGCTTGAATATCTTCAGACAGCTGCAAATAACTCTTTGATTTCAATGCACAAATTCTATTTATTTGTTGTTTTTTAGTTTATTTTATACTAGTAATGTTTACTTCAAACTGTTCAATTAAAAAAACGAACAGGCGTATTGAGTTCAAAGCTATACACGTTTGTAGATAGTTATTTTAATTGAATACAGCATATCAAAATTTGTAATTTCTTTATTACACACATGTATATCATAAATCATATTTTCTTTAAATGTATATTATTTTGACACAACCTAGTTCCATTTCTTATCTATCACTTACATTGTTTGGCTGAACTATACATAAACTTCATACTAGAATAATACATTTTTGGCACACAATTTATAGTACTTTTGATCAGGGAATGAATCCTATCAATAATATTTTATTATTTGGTGTATTAAATCAAGTTTAATTATAATATGATCAATTTTTTTTGTGCTATAGTAGTTATAGTGTTTACATTATACCGTCATATTAAAATATTACAAAACTGAAATTATTTAGATTGTAATTCGTGAATATGTTTAATAATAATATATAAAATATGTAGAATAAAAAAACACCTAAACCAAATTTTAAATTTCATTCCCTGACTGGTTTTATAATTAAAAATAGTTCACTAAATAATAATTAAACATTTGCTACTATTAATACTACATGACATTTTACTATATTAAACTTATAGTGAGCTATTTTTAATTATTTTAATTTTAAAATACTATTAGAGTTATAAGACTAGATCTAGTAATAAATAGAATACTACGTTGCTTGGACAAATCACAGCAGCAACGCTTAAAATCGGGGTATAAATAATATTTTAGATTAAATATATTTCTATAAAATATGTCTAATGTATTGCTTTTGTTTTGGACTGAATATACATTGTTGTTGTCTTAGCAAGACTTAAAATTAGTGACTAGTTTGAATTATTATTAAAGTTACAAAAATTGACTAGCCATTAAATTGATGGTAGTAGCTTAATATAAGTATTTATAATACTTTTTATACTAAAATACTATGGGCCGTGTTATTTTAAAATGTTTTCTAGTCAATTTTTAATAATAATTATTTTAGGCCGTATCTAGCGCTCTCTCCTTCATTATGTTAATTTTATTATAATAATTATAACGCGTTGGATCCACCTCCATTGTTTCCTTCATTATTTCGAGAATCATCCTGCATTTGCTGCTGTTGTAAAAACTTTGCTGCGGCGGGGAAACCTTGTAAATCGAAACCCGGTGGTGCAACGATTGCAGCAGTACCTGCAGTTCCTTGTAGGTAAGCAATCAGTCTTTTCATTTCCTCCAAAGCATTTGCTTGCATAAGAATGTAGTTCTTGGCTAAAAGTAATGTTGCTATTTTAGAAAGTTTTCTTACTGATGGTGAATGAGCATATGGTATAACGGATCGTAATTCATCTAAGGCATCGTTTAAATCATGCATTCTTCTTCGTTCTCTGGCGTTTATGTTCAAACGTACGGATTTTCCCTGCCTATTTTTGCCTTTTCCGGATTGACCACCTTGAGCACCTGGTAACGAACGATTTTGTGGAGATCTGGAAATATAAAAATATTGGATTTAATAATTGATAAACCTTACAAATAATAAATTATTTTATGGCTAGTGTAAAAAAGTTGCTACAATAACATTTAGAATTAAAATGATGATAGCATGTATGCTAAGAAATAAATTTGTTTAACATGTTTGGTTTGTATTTGCCAACTGTGGTGTACAAAGACACATTTTCATATTTGGTATTACAAGCTACCAATACAATTAATTATATTTTTAAAAATTTGTACAAATGTTTCAAAAAACTGTTTTCTTTTACTTTTACTTTTATATACTATGTTTACAACAAATGTTAATATTGTCAAATAATATAATAATTTATTTAAACTATTTACTAAAATTCTAATAAACTCAAGTAGAATACTTAATGATTATTAAATTACGGTTTATTAAAAAAAAAAACATAATTAATAGCAAAGTAAATGTTTAAACTATCGTACTTGTTCTTGTGTAGTCGCCGTTGATAAAAAAACTAACGCACTGTATGCAAATACTATAATTTTCAGTTGTTAGCACACGTTTAAAATTCTCTTCAAATTATAGGGCAAAAAAAAATGTTAGACCACCTAACGAAAAAATTCACCATTTAAACGATTCGGCAAACAAAATGGTGAAATATCATTATTTTTCTAAAAAAATCTAAATTTAAATTAAGTTTGTGTAAATAAATCAGGATTCGCGGACAACAGTTTTTATCTAACCGTAGATGAAAAAACTTGTGCATGTGGTATAGGTTCATAAGTAAATGTTCTTCAAAACTTGCAAAATACATTTAGATCTAAGTCATGTGACTTAGCAAATGTACCTTGTAAACACTGTGCTATGTTTTTAAAAACTTAGTAAAATAATGCTTTATGTTTATGAAATAATAAAACAATTTACTATGTTTTTTATTACAAATTTGTTTTTAGAAATACATACTAGTTTTTTCTCTAATATGGCCTTCTACAAATGTAATAAGTTATAAATAGTATAAACCAATCAAAGTATCACTAAAAAAATATATATAATCAATACAAAAAAGTCAATAATAAGCGACATCTTTACCGAGAATACTTTGTGGCATATTTAATATAAGATGTCCTGGTATATCTCGTTTAATGCAACCTGCAGGTGGTTCACCAAGTGCAAAATAGTTCAATTCAGAAAAACCTATATGCAGCGTGAGTAGGATTAGCATTATTACGGGGGATGAACAGAGCGCACGAAATAATACTGCAAGCTATATACATCTGGTGACAACCAAAAAAAGATATTAAAAAAAACAACTGGATTTTGTGATTTTTTTAATAAAATAAAGAAGATAGCGGCCATTAATAAACAACAAAAAGTATTTCTAGTAGTGACCTTATAGACACAGAAACTGTCAGTCAAAGCTATCCATACTGGAGTCAAACTGGCATTCCCCATGGTGCCAGAGAATAACATGCGCCAACTCGTAAAAAAAGAAAGATGAGTTCAGAGTAGAACCGGTGGAGAATAAAACAATTCACGGTTTTTCCCATAGCTTTAAAGGACAAAAGAGCTATTAATCGGTTTTGTATAGGTAGAGACCAGACACACCAAAATCTATTCATGTTGTTATTACCAAAACCACCGTAACACATTTTGAACAATTCTTGTACACACTGGAACAGGAATTAAAGTAGCATAAGATGAAAACCCTTGTAGGCAGTGATTTTAACCAAAAATATGTCCAAAATGATTAAAAATACATCATTTTAGCCATATTAAAGAAAATAGTGGGTTAGCAAGTTAACCAAGAAAAAAACTTAAGTAATCACAAAAACATACGCATAAGCATCACGGTTAAGAAAGAAAATTACAATATTTAAAAAAAAACGTTTTACCAAGGCAAAACTCAAGCAGTTTATGGAATACATCAAGCGTGATTAAAAATTGTTTAAAAAATAGAAAAATAAGAAAATTTCAAAACTAAGTTGTCAGTGCCTGACAGCCACGAGAAAAGTGAAAAAGCAATTGATCAACAATACATAGACAAAAACAAAACAAAACAAGCAAGGCAGGATTACAAGAACAAGAAGAGCAAAACTGCATAAAAGACAGCCTGGTTTATAGTCTGTAATAAAATCAACTAGGATCTATAGGAAACTAACTACAAAATAATGATTGATGAAGACAACTGAAGGTAACACAAAACCTGATTCCGTGTTAAAATAAATTTAACTGATGATATCCGCATACTTAAAAGAAAAGGCTGTAAATAGAGGAAAGAAAATTAAACCAAAGAAAGCTGCTAATCCAGTCGGAATTCTAATGGAGTAGCAAAAGCAAAATATTTATTTTATACAAATAGAAGCTGACCAAACTAATGTTACTGAAAGCCAATCAAAGCTGCCACTGAAAATGTGGCTTACAGACCACTGTGCCTGATTAACACTTTCGATGCTACCAACGCATACGGTGCGTCGGCACACTTTGTTGCTATGCATTCAGCACGGTCCTCACTTCAATTGTTGTTATTGCAATTAACAAGTAATAAAGTTCCGAGATTGTGAAATGATGAGTTTCATTATAAGCATCTAATTAAAGTGTGTGTGCTATAGTCAAGAATTACTTAAATATTATTGCTTAAACACCCTGTACCAGAAGAAAAATTATTTGAAAACAAATGTGTTAACACATTTAGTAAACTTTTTGAACATTTAAAAGCATTTAACTCAATTCCCTGAAAAGGCCATATTGGGTTTCTAGAAAACAAGGTAGAAATAAGTCAAAACAGCATAAAATACCTAGGTGTAGTCCTTAGTAAAAACTTAAATATGGGAACGCACTTTGAAGAAACTTCTAGAAAAGCAGAAAAAGTTTTAACTGCGTTCTGTCAACTGATTCCTAACCTAACAACTGCAAGAGCAGAAGATAAACTCCAAAACAAAGCCAAATATAAAAAACTGCTTAGTGGTAGTCAGAATAGTACTAAGTGAGACCAGTCAAAATTTCAGAACGCTGATGCACAAGATAACACCGTAGCTAACACGTAAACACGTCAAAGTAAACTACTTCACATCACAATTTCTTACCTTTGTGGCTGCTTTAGAATAAATCTGAAAAGAATGAATCTGGTTGACAACATTGCATGCGTTTACCAAAAAGAGCGGGATACTCCAAAATACATCGTACTTTTATGCAAAAATAGACAATTGCCCAAAATAAGACGGTTCATTTCTAATACAATAATTAATACTATGCTAGAACTAAAAAATTGTAGAATTAATAAATGTATAATAATAAACAAGATAAAAAAAAAAAGAAAAACAAACAAAGAGTCTAACAACATCACAGACCAATAGCAACACAGGCCAGGTGATAGCAAAACAATGACGCAAGGTCGCAAGGTAATTCCACTAGTACACAAAGTGCAAAAAGAAAAAAAAAGTTAACTAGTTAACGTGCAAGCTTTATTCTTAAATAAATCCTACACATCCTCTTTTAAAAATTTCCATTTTTGTAAAAAAAAACAATCATAATAAGTCTAGTGATCATATAGGCCATTTTTAATATTTGGATTTGTATTTTGCTCAAAGTATTTTCTTGTAATGTTAGCAGTGTGTCGCATTGCATTATCCTGCCGGAAGATACTACTACTTGGTATTGTTTGTGTGAAAGGCAATAATACTGCTTTCAATACATTATAGATATAACAATGTGCATTCATAGTGCATGGAATAAACACAATGGGTAATCTTCTAAATTGCACCCCAAACCATAACTCATAACATCAGGTGTTAATGCTGCATGGGTTTTTTTAGTACAAATTGTAAATTTTGCCGTTCTCTTTGATACAAAATCTGGAACTATGACTAAAGACAATTTTATTTCATAATCACTTCAACCTTGCTGCTCTTGACACAAACCTGGCAGCCTTGTAAGATGCAGTTAATAGAAGCCTTTGATTTGGTCATACCATATTTTAACAACTGTTATGCAGTTTTGTTTTCTATCAACTTTACAAAAACCATGTCAAAATATGGGATAAATTTCTTTGATTTCTTATATGTAGTCAATATATAATTTGTTTGTAAAGTGTGTCAATAGTATATTAAAGTGTTTAGTACAATTTGTGTAATTATAACAGACTATGGTCCCAAGTGCGCTTAAAGATTGAAAAAATATAGAAAACATACAACAGAAAAGTTAGTACCTTGTAACGAAAAACGTCCGTTAGTTAAAATAAAACGTCAATTCTTTTTGGGATAGGCAATCAAGGTGTCACCAAACCACAGAGAAAACATATGTATGTTATGTTTGGATGCGTATATGAAGTAACGGACCCATTTGGAAAGACCGCTCTCCGACCGTTGTTAAACTTTCGTTAGCGCTATTAATCATATTGTATACTGTACCATACTGCCAACCAAATAGATTACAGAACCTATAGAGTCAATATGAGTGAAAACAACGTAATTTATTTCAAGTTGCTAAATTTAACGAAACAAAAAGTGACTATATCATTGTTACAAGAGAGATATCAATGCGTGTTCCAGTGGCAGACATCAAAAGATAAAGTTTACTAGATGCATTGGTAATGTATATCCTAATTTTTATAGCTATAAAACTGTCGCAGATTTTATTAATTAAAATTTGTAAAACTTTTAAATATATTTTGAACAAACTAAACTTAGTTTATAAACAAAAAAACTAAACAAACGAGATGCTTGTGCACTAACATTTTAATTAGTACAAAATTGACCCAATAAACTCAATTGTAACAAATTTTTATAGTCATTTGCAAAACAGATAAAAAAATCTGGAAAAACAGTTAGTGAAACTGTAACAATAACAAAAATTTCAACTACATTATTATCTAAATATTAGATATTTTGGTAAGCATTGTTATTAGTAAGAAAAACTAACTATATAGTGCCAACCTTAACTGCATAACTCTATAACAAATAGGTAATTTAAACAGTATTGCTATAAAGAAAATTGCATTAATAACACCAAGCTAAAATGTTTAATAAAACAAGACATTTAACATTTTCAAAAAAATGCTACAACTGTAATAAAAATGCCAAAACAATGTCGAGCTCCCAAAAGAAGTATAAACAAAAAAACTAAAAATACTGCAGACAGCTCAAAAAGAAATAGTAATGCATTAAACAGTGAAGTTCAAGGTCTAGCTGCAATTAAAAAAAAAACAAATTGCTTGATAGACAGTAGTGCCACATACTATTTGAGCAGTAATAGAAAAAGTTTTATAACGTACAAAAAAAAATGTAAGTGATGTAAGAGTACGCATCTCTTTGTCAAAGAAATTAAAAATTATTTACTTGGTCAAGGTAAAATACATAAAAGCAAAAGTTTTTAGAGAAAATAAATTAATAAAACTGCGTTAATAGAAAAAAAAAATTGTATTTGAACGCTGATTTGTGTAAAAAGCAATGAATACATTGAAACAAATGTAGCTATTGTATTGCTTAAAAAATGGCATAAAAAACTTGGTCATATTAATCTTAGTATTTAAATAAAAATTTCAAAGAAGCTAGCATTTCTTTTTTGTAAAAACTGTGTTTATGCAAAGCAACATAAGATAAAATTTGCGTGAATAAACAAAAAAGTAACAGAACCTACTCATCTACTAATCTCAAGTGACGCATGTAGATTAATGAATAAACTACGGTAATCCCAGAACAGCGTGGCCCTTGAGATGTGTGAAATGTAAGCGCAAATGAAGAATGCTAAAACGAGCAAAATCATAAATAAAACTCTATATTAAAAACAGACCAACAAGAAACCAAAATTTAATGCGGTCAAGGTTTTTGGATCAAAATTATTTCTACATGTTACAGACAGTCTAATACAAAAACTGGATAAGAAAAGTAAAAAAAAAATAATTCTAGTAAGATACAATGTAATTTTCAGTGATTTGCTGAAAAAAACCACACAGTTCTAATAAAAATCTCATTTAAAAGCGGTTTAAAAAAAAAATTCTAAAATTTTGTTGAAAAATTTGTCAAAAATTGAAAAAGTAGAAGAAAACATCAAAAATATAAATAACGCAACACTCAACACTAATAAACAAAATGTCAAAAAAGACCAAAGACATAATCTAAGACTAAATTGTGCATAATATCTGCAACATTATAAGCTGAACTTCAAAAAAAAATTAAACCTAACTAAAAAAGTTCTAAAGGACAATAAAAAAAAACTATAAACTATAAAAAAAATGGAAAACCGTTGTTAGAAAAAAAACTGGAAGCTTTCAAAGTAAACAAAATGTGAAAAATCAAAATGTTTCTAAAAAAGGGATTTGTGGGATAAACTTATCTGATATCAATAAATGTTGATACAAAACTGGTTATGTGCCAAAAGTAACAGTTAAATTAAATTAATTGCCTGAGAACATTTTTTCTTATTAACATCTAGGTATGATTCTATTAGAACACTTATGCAAACAAATTTATTATATAAAACAGTTTGATATAAAAACTGCTTTCCTAGATAAAAAATGAGAAGAAACGAATTATTTGAAACGTCCACTTGGGTCTTTGTCCTATCAACTATAGACAAGTGCCTGTAACGAGCACTTACTAAAAACTTTTTAAGTTTTTTATTATTATATGTAGATAATAAACTTAAACAAATTAAAAATTTTTTAAAATATTTCAAATATATTTTAAACTATAATTTGAATTCCAAAATGTTTTATTGGATTGCAAATTACTCAGCACTAGCTGAATTTCTACATACTTAAAGAAATTGGTAAACAATTAGAAAAAATAGTGCTTTACATAAAAGCAGCAGACTCGTTAATGTTTGCTGCAATTGCAAGTTGACTTGACATTATGCATGCTGTGTCAATTGATAGCAGTTATTTAAACAATCCAACCCCTAATCAAAATATATTGTACCAATTTATATACCTAGCGTTATGCAACTTGCAGATATATTTACTAAACCTTTAAACATTGAAAACAAATTTAAGATTTAATTAAAATTTTGCAGAATCTATAATTCAAGTGTACCGCCAATACCAAAATGATTTAAAGATTTGATGATAATAATTGTTTTATTTTTAAATAGTCATGATTTTTGTAAAGTGTGTCAATCACTGTAGCAACATTGAACTGTATTTATCTTTCAGTAAAGTATATATGCATCGATTTTAACGACACTAGTTTAAAATACTATCTGAACGAAGCAAAAAAAGATGTAAGTGGTGATAAATGGTATTGTGGCGTAAAATGTAAATTTGATGTTGCTAATCAAGCCGATCATGATAATTTAGATGAAATAAAAGTATTACTCGATAATAAATTCGACGAATTTAAATTGCAAATGCGTTACTTTTTTGGTGATATTTAAAAAAAGGTTGATTTTGATAAGTGAAAAAGTATTCACGCTTAAAAAAAAGAATACCGTCTATCAAAAAGATCTTGATTCTTTGAAAATGGAGAATACATCTAATAGTAATCAATTAAACATAAATACTATATCTGAGGAAATCTCACAACGACATAAACGATCAAATAATATTATTTTATTTAATGCCCCAGAATCAGATGATGCTCAAGATAATACGTTAGTCTGTAAAATAATTAAAGTTACCGACAACAATAATTCTGCACCTAAGCATATAATTCGACTTGGGCAAAATAGATCTAATAAATCTCGCCCAATTAAAGTAGTGATGGATTCTGAACAACAAGCTAAATCTGTATTAAAGGGGTCGGCAAACTTAAAAAAGAATGATTGTTATAAAAATATTGCAATTAAAAATGATCGTACTCCACTACAGATTTAGCAAGAGAATATCATCAGGAGTGAATTCAAACAACAAAAGGATGCAGGTGAAGCCAATATTAAAATGAAACACATAAGGGGTAAATTGAAAAATATTTCGGAAAACTGAGCAGCTACCAACAGACTGATTTGTTAACAAAAACAAATTAATTTTATAATAATGTTGCAATCATACTAACTAGGTATGATATATATATATATATATATATATATACTGTTAGTGAAAGTTCGTTGAGGGATGATGTTGATGATAGGGATATTTCCAGATACGTTTAGTGTTTTTAGGTGCGATAGAATTGGTCGGAAAGGTGGTGGTGTTGTGGTAGCAATTCGGGATGGTTTTACATGTTCAGCTGAGAACATATCTTATCTTAAATATTAATTGTGAAATTGTAATTGTCAAATCTGTTATTAAAGGAATTACTATTTATTTTGTATGTCTCTATATTCCACCATCTGAATCAATAGACGCATACGTAACTCTTATTAATTAATTAGATTCTATTATTAACCAATATAAGTTTGTTGTTATATGCGAAGATTTAAATATTCCTAATTATGTAAATTCAATTGATGGTGACGCAGAAGATCGAAAAACGTCCGACTTAAACAATTTTATGATTTTAAACAATTTAAGTCAACATAATAGATCATTAAATGTTAACAATCGTCTACTGGACCTAATTTTAATATAAAAAAAATTGACTGTGTTTTCGGAGAGGATTTACCTATCATTAAAGTTGATAATCACCACCCGCCCCTTGTATTCTCGCTGGAATTAATTACTGACTCAAATCATACTATACATAATAATCCGATACTAGAAAAATATATTTTTAAAAAAGCTAATTTTAATTTATTATATAGATCGGTGTTTCCCAACGTGGGGCCCACGCCCCACAGGGGGGCAATTTGAGTGTTAACGGGCGTAATTCAAAAATGGACTTGACACGAGTTTAACCCTTTTGCTTTGGGCCATTTAAATGCAATGCTAGATTTCGATGCCAAAATTGAAAGAAAAAAGCAAATTCTTAAATAATTGCGGCCAATAAATATTATAAATTTGTTTGACAAGACCAAAATTTAACTGGGTTTTTGGCGTCGTCAAGTTAACTTCCCTGCGGCAGACTGCAGACTACGCGGGAACCCCCGGACACTTTAAAATCGTGCTAAACAACGCAGTGTTAACAATTTCCTAGTGATTTTTTCTTAAAACCTATCTAAGTTTCTTAAGTGAACAATTCAATTTTTTAATATAAAAATAATGTATATGTTACATAGGGGGGCATAAGAATTTTTGAAAGGTTTAGGTAGGGCATGGCACAAAAAAGATTGGGAAACACTGATATAGATTGATTGAGGGGTATAATTGGTCTGATGTGATACGCAGTAATAACGTTAACACCTCTTGCAATAAATTTTATTTGTTAATTGACCAAATTTTTAAACATTGCGTGCTCAGAATCAAATGCAGTAAATCTCATAGTCGCTACCCATGTTGGTTTAGTTAGGAAGTCATTCGTTTAATTAGAACAAAAGAACATTATAGACGATTATTTAAAAGATCCAGACATAAAAACTAACAGAGATCACAGATCATTCATAAATAATGCTGAACGGTCAATTTATAATGATCCTAAATAGATCGGGTCTTACATTACTTCAAAAAAGGTAGTTCTCGTATTCCTGGTTCATGAATTATGAGGGTGATACCATAGACTCCGCTTCTGATATTGTCAACTGTTTTTCTAAGTATTTTTACTCCAAGAACAACACGCTATTAAACACTGATAATACAATCTTTAGTTTAAATAGTATATTTCATATTATCAGTATTACAGATACTGATATATTATTAGCTACAAAAAATATTAAAAGCAATTTTACGTCTGGTCCGGACAACATTCCAGCATTCTTAGTATGCGATTGTTTACATGCACTTTTAAAACTGCTTATACATATTTATAACCTTTTGTTAACAGAAGCACCTTTTCCTAAAATCTGGAAAGTAGCGAGAATTACGCCCATTTTTAAATTATAAAATATACAAGATATCAAAAATTATCGCCTCATATCAATACTAAATAACTTTGCTAAGATTTTTGAATCCATTTTAGCTAATAAAATTTACTACAATGTAAAATCTAAGATATCTACAAAACAGAACGGTTTTATGAAAAAACGTTCTACATCGACAAAACTTCTAAACTTTACAGAATATATATCTCAGCAACTTGATCGTCGTCTTCAGGTTGATGTAATATATACCGATTTTCGTAAAGCGTTCGACTCAATTGGCCATGAAATACTCATTTCAAAGTTACATTGCTGAGGCTTTAGTAGTAGCTTAGTTAGCATAGTACATAATTACTTATCAGACAGATCTCAATACGTTGAGTATAATGGTTACCGGTCTGAAGCACTTTGCCCTTCTAGTAGGGTGCCTCAGGGGTCAAACCTGGGACCTCTATTATTTTTGTTATTTGTGAATGATATAGTAACCAACATCTCTTCTCAAGTTCTTATATACGCAAATGATGTTAAAATATTTAGATCCATTAATATTACAAAATCAGTCACAGTCGAACTTGCTCTGCGAACGCACGTGATTTGTTACGGCCGAAAAACAACTCGAAAATCGAGACTTATCGTCGAAGCAAAACGGAAATAAAAAAATGAAAGTGATATTAACTAAATTGTATATTCACTGAAGTCAGGAAAAAATAAAGAAAACTGAACAAGTGTGAAAATAATAAATAACATCAAATAGCAGCGAATAAATTGCCATTAAGTGTAGGAGGGAGACCGACCCATAGCAAGCGGCGCAAACGTAACTCGGGAACAGCTGCGACTCAACAGAACGACACATTGTAGATAACATATATCAACGTAGAAAACAAAAGAGTGCACTCCTAGATTAATAAAATTTAAAAAATATATATAAAACAAACAAAGAAGTAAAATAAATTATATTAATAAATATTAAATTTAATAAAATAATTGAAATAAGGAAACTAAAAATACAAATACAAAAAAGGAAATGGTGGAAATGAAGGAACTAAAAAGCTTGTTTAAAGACAAAATGAATGCAAAACGAGAAAAAAGGTACGAGAGAGAAGAAGTCGATAGAGAAAGCCCTAAAAAAGAATTAAAAGAATTTCAAAAAAGCAAAAAAATATTAAGATCCCCAAACCAAAGAAAAATAGAGAAAGAAAGAAAAACGACAGTAGAAAAACAATCCAACAGTGATACAACCAGAAATATAGAAAATAAAGAAAAGGTAGAAGTAACCGAGGATAAATCACACAGAGAAGAATACAAAGACATTACAAATACAGACAAGAAAATGGAAGAATTAAAAGTCATGATTAAAGAATTAATGAATGAGATGGCAAAAACCACAAAGAAATTAAAATGAGAGATTAGAAAGCCAAAGAAGGAATTAAAAGATAAAGAAGTGAAGTGCAAACAGGAAAAAAGACAGATGATCCAAAAAATCGAAAACTTAGAAAACAAAGCAGAAAAAGAAGAAAGACAAAAAAAAAAGAAATAACATTATAATAACAGGCATAAAAACAAATGAGAATGAAGAACAAAAGTGAGTGGAGAACTATTTGAAAGAAAAACTTCAGATCATAGCTAAAATAAGAAAAGCTGAACTAATATATAAAAATAAACAAATAATAAGAGTAGATGTCAAAACATGGGAAACAAAGCAACAAATAATGAAAGCCAAAAGAAATCTGAAAAGGACTAGGATTTATATTGACAATGACTTAACACACGAAGAAAGATGCGTACAAAAAGAAATTAGAGATTTAGCAAAAGAAGAAAAAGCAAATGGAAAGAGGGTTAGAATATGTTACCGAAAGTTAATAATTAGCAAAGAGGAATATAGATAGAATAAAGAGTTAAAGGGTTTAGAAGAAATGGAAGTTCCAAAAAACTAACAAGAATACAGAAAAAAAAACATGGCGAGAAAATGGTATAAGAAATAAGATAAACAATACAGGGACCAATGCAAATAAAAAAAAACATAACTAAAAAAATACAGAAAAAGAAAAAAAAAGATAAGAGATAGTAACAATGCATAGAGGATACTGCTTAATGTGGACATGAGTAGAGGAAAAGAAAAGAGAAAAAGTAAGGAAGATAAAAGACAAGAAAGAATAAAATCATGAACAAAATTTAGAAAAGAAATTAATGAGAACTTCAACTGGAACATAAACTATACTACGGAACGTTAAAACATTTAAAACAAAAGAAAGAACACACTATGATAAACATAAAATATATAAATAGAAAAATAATAACGGAAGAAGGCGAGATAATGGAAAGAAGAAAGAAATGCTTCAAAGAACTAACAAAACAAGAAGTAAAAGAAAACAACACAAGATCCTTTCTTTTTTTTTTTTGAAACAATGATACAGGGCAGACAAACGGAAAAAATAAATGAAATTAAAAAAGACGTAGAAATAATAAAAGCAATTATCAAATTAAAAAAACACTGGAAATATTGAAATAAGGAAGAGCATTAGACTTATTAATAAGATTTATTAAATTATTAAAATGTACGCCTTACACCAAAAGGTAGAAAGAAAATTGAATAAATAAATAAAATAAATAAATAAATAAAATAAATAAATAAAATAATACTACAAATGATTATTTGGCTCTACATAAAGATTTGAAGCAAATTCAGCAATGGAGCAAAATTAACTATCTTAAACTTAATATTAGTAAATTTAAATGTCTTTCCATCGTAAGCTACAACCTATTCTATATGATTATGTTTTAGATAGCGTCAGTTTAGAACGAGTCGCAGTTATTAAAGACCTAGGTGTGTTATTCGATCAAACATTGTCGTTTGTACCGCACTGCGATTATGTGCGTAAAGATGCAATTAAAATGTTAGGTTTTATTCGAAGAACATGTGAGCCTTTTAGTAAGACTTATGTAATCCAAAGATTGAACGAATCATATGTTAGATCAAAGTTAGAATACGGTGCAGTGGTTTGGTTTCCATCGTATGCTGTTCACATACATAAACTTAAAAGGGTTCAAAAATATTTTATGAGATATCTTTATTATAAAACCAATTGTTGTTATCCAGATGAATCTGTGACGTATAATGACATGTTATCAATGTTTAATGCAAAATTTCTAACAACAAGACAAAATGTCATTATACTTAAACATTTGCATCAGATAGTAAACAATAAAATTGATAATCCTAATTTGTTGACATTAATTAATATCTACGTCCCCCAAATTACAAGTAGAACCGCAGTAAAATTTTTTGTTAACCGTTGCAACAGAACTCATCACTATAATTCGCCGATTAATTCAATGTGTAGACTTTATGCTAGTGTTCAATATTGCATTGATACATTTAATTGTAGCCAGTCTGTATTTGTAAAGACAATTTCAGAATTACTGTAGCTTGTTATTCTTTTTTTTTTTCTTTTTAATTATTATTTTATTGTTATATTGTTATAATGTTAGTTCTCCAAATTTGACTACATTTTTTTTTCTTTTTATTTGTATAGAGTGCGCACTATATGTATGTTATATATCTAATAATTTGACATTTATTATTTAATCTTTAATATATTAACATTTTCCCTGTTATTAGTATGTATGTACTGTACTGGGAAATAAACTTATTATTCTTATTATTATTATTATTATTATATATAAAAGTGTACAGTCAGACTTGTTTAGTTATAACAGATTAAGGTAAATAATATTAAAAAAATAATTAGTTTTAGTAATTGCTTTGCATGTACTTTAAATTAACTTTTTAAATATGCACATTATTCATATTAAATATTAGGTTTAATATATACTTATACATGATTGTATGAAAGTGAAGATCGTTGTGTACATCTTAATCTCAGGATTATTGTAACAAAACATATTTGCTTATTAATATATACTAAAATAGTTTCGTAAACCTTTTGCTAATTGCCAATGTAAAAATTGATTTGTAAAGTAAGGTATTTGTCAAGATATTTCATATTTTACAATGCTACTGTTCTACTTAAAGTAAAGATTATTATGTGTAATGTTAGTTGCATACTGTTGGAAGTCCTGTTTAAAATTGTGTGAATTTTGTTGCCACTGACGTAGCGGTAAAACTAGTTAAGTACAGTGTGTACACTTAATATTAGATGGCGTTATATTCAACAATAAATATTTGATAGTACAACTGGTAGTAGCGTTACTAAGAGTACATCCCCTTTAAGAATTTTTTAAAAGCAAGCTGGTTGAAAAGTATGAGTGGTCAAGGTTAGAAGATTTACTATATGAATAGCGGAAATAATATTCATTTAATATTGACATTTCAGAGATTTTTATTTTGAAATATATTTGTATTTAATATTCGATTTTTTGTAATTTTACATTTAAATCGCAGTTATATTAAATTATTGATAATTTTATTTAATACGTGTTTGATTGTTAAGTTTTATATAAAAATAAATTACTATTTTATAAAAGAATAGAAAAGGTTTGGCAACTTTGTTTCATATTTACATTAAAATAGATATAATCACTAAATATTATAAATTTCCAAGTTAATGTTAATTTACTTGCAATGTCCTAAAATACATTGCAAGTAAATTTATTAGTTAGCATCATGATAGTTTTTTTTTCTGTTTGTTACAAATTTAGTAACTGTACAATTATTTTATAACACTCTTGAATGTTGTAGGGTACAGAATTGCGTCGCCCTCTCTTAATAAATTAAGTGTACAAGTTTTACTCAAATCTAAGATCAAATGAGAGCAAATATCGTAATTTGTACAATTGTTTTATAGTGGTCTTAGACTAATTTGTCTCTGCAGCTGCACCCTAAACATTGTACCCAATCGTCGTTTCAACTCAATAAATTAAAGGTACAATACACAAATGTATATAAAATGCATTTCTCATGTTTATGTAAAAATGATTTGATTTGACGGTTTTGAGACACGTTATCCATGTTTAAATGTTACTGAAACTGATCATAAAATTTTATTATTAATTATTTCGCTAACTGCGAGTAATTATATTAAACCAAGTAGTCATATAAATCCAAACAAATCATTTGGAAACTATAAATATTATAATAATGTTCAAGAGCATATATTTTGTGTTATTTGTTTGAAATCACATTTATATTTTGCTTGCTTGGCCTTGCCACACAAAAAGGGCCTCTCAATTGGGTATTCAATCTTAAAGTAAACATTTTTTTGTAGGCATTTATCTTTTTATAGCTTTCCGTTCTCACATTCCTTATTAAGCAAATATTTTAAATGTTATATTTAAGAAGAAATATGTAGAATGAATAGTAAATATTTAAGTATGCCGATTTCAATAGATATAATTAAAATTGCAAGTTGACGGCGTTTATGATGTTAATGCAAAACATATATAAATATAGTTTGAACAATGTTTATGAAAATTATTTTATAGTGCCCCATTGTACCCTTCCGTCCCTCTTATTTAATAAATTAAGGGTACAAAATTGCACAAATGTAATATAGGTATCAAATGAAAACAAATATGGTAGGTTATACAATTATTTTATGTTATCCCAGAACATTGTACCCTATTGTCCCCCTGTTAACTGTTAAACAATTAAAGGTACAATATTGCATAAATGTAATATGGGTATCAAATGAAAGCAAATATAGTAGGTTATACAATTATTTTATGTTACCCCAGAACATTGTACCCTATGGTTCCCCTTTAAACAATTAAAGGTACAATATCGCACAAATGTAATATGAGTATCAAATGAAAGCAAATATGGTAACTTAAATAATTATTTTATAGTACCCTAAAACATTGTACTCTATTGTCCCCAGCTAAACAAATAAAGGTACAATGTTGCACAAATATAATATGCGTATTAAATGAAAGCAAATATGGTAATTATACAATTATTTTATGTTATCCCAGAACATTGTAACCTATCGTCCCCCTGTTAAACAATTAAAGGTACAATATTGCATAAATGTAATATGGCGGGTATCAAATGAAAGAAAATATGGTAACTTATATAGTTATTTTATAGTACCCTAGAACATTATACCCTATTGTTCCCCAGCTAAACAAATAAAAGTACAATATTAAACAAATGTAATATGGGTATCAAATGAAAGCAAATGTGGTAACTTAAATAATTATTTTAAAGTACCCTAAAACATTGTACCCTATTGTCCCTAGCTAAACAAATGAAAGCAAATATGATAACAAACAATTATTTTATAACAACTCAAAACATTGTACTTTATTGTCTCTCTGCTAAACAAATAAATGTTCAAATATTGCTCAATAGTAATATGGGTATCAAATAAAAGCAAACTACGTTAACTTACAATTACAATTGTTTACCCTAAAACTTAGAAAACTTAAAGATCTGCAACATTACGTTAATGTTGTAAAGTATTTAAGTCATTTGTCAATTTTGAATCAAAAATAATTTAAATAACTTGTTTTTAATAAAATTTAGAAGAGATTCTAAGAGAGTCTAAGTCTCAAATCTTTCTCCTAATATTCCAATACAGAATTGTACAAAACCATAAAAAAACTATTTACGTCCATTTAGAAATCCTAGTATTTTAAATATATAGCCAATCCAAAAAAGAAGTAATTAGAAAGAAGATTTGATATACATTTGTTGTTTCATTTAATACGTTACGTCTGATACCTCGAAATTTAATTTTAATACATTAAAAAGTTAAAATTGGCTTAGTTGAAAATACTACAGTCAGATATTCTTTCAAAGTCTTTATTAATTATTAAATATTGGTACAGATTCTAACCTAGTACATAACTCTAATACGCTCTGACAAGTTTGTCGATATTGTCTTTGAAAAGTATGAACTATAAATTGTGCTCATTAATATGAATAAAAAATAAAGTCGACAAAAAAGCAAAATCTTGAACAACACCAGCATTTATTATTTTGAAGACAGACATTAAACAATCAATTCTAGAAATAATACTTTTGTTGTCAAAAAATCAATTGACAAAATTTACAGATTTATGATCAAGAGATGACCTTGTTATTAAAATTCGGATGCCAAACCTTATCAAATAAGTTGGAAATTTCTAGATCTATTGCAAGATAGAAATATTTGCTTTTTCCTTTTAATTAGTAACTAATTTGTTTTGTTTAAAAGAAGGTCTTACAAATTTTGAACAACCTTGCAATAAAATTATTGTTTTATATATTCCTGTCAACTCACTTTTATCATATTGTATAACATTATCATAATCTGCAAACAATTAATTATTTTTTGTTAAATGCTTTACGCTTAATATTAACTGTCTTTTGTTTTGGTTTAATAATAAAAAATAGAATTTATTTTTTTATGTGAACTTTTGGATTATAAGAAATGTGTAAAATGTGAAATTAGTAAAAAAAAAATGTTTATTTTGAAATAACTTTAGATGAAGCGCGGCTTAAGTTCAGTAATAATAACAACAGTAATAAGCAAATGTTTCTAAAACAGCCTCAACAGTAGTTGTAATCTCTGAAATAATATGAGAAAAATTGGTGAGTAAGGTTATGAGAACTAGGCAAACAACCATGTTTTTTGGGCGGATACTGTTGTAAAAGATGAGTGACTTAATCATTCAGTATTATGTATATTAAAACCTCCTAACAAACTATATAATTGATAAAATATTAAACTTTTTTAAGATTGCATTAAAAAAGCTTGTCAAAACTTGCGAACAAATTATCCAAAAAGGTTTATAGTTGCTTTATTTTGATAATAGTATAAGAATTTACTTTTTATTAGGTATATCATATCATATTACATTTAAGCAATAATTGTAGTCTAATTTATTTAGCTGAGAAAACAGTAGGGTACAAAGTTCAATGAAAATATAATATAATTTTACAACTTATTATATTTGCTTTTATTTGATAACAATATTATATAAGCAATAATTAATAATTGTACCCTTAATTCATTTACTTAAGAGGACAATAGGGTACAAATTTCAGAAATACTTTAAATTAATGGTAGAATTTAACATATTTGCTCTTAATTGATACCTATATTACATTTATACAATAATTGTACCCCAATTCATTTAGCTGGAGGGACTATAAGGTACAATAATGAAATTATAATATAATTTTACAACTTACAATATTTGCTTTTATTTGATACCCATATTAAATCTGAGCAATAATTCTACCTTTAATTCATTTAGCTGGGAGACAATAGTGTACAAAGTTTAAGAGTACTATAAAATAGTTGTGCAAGTTAGCATATTTGTTCTTATTTGATACCCATATTACATTTATGCAATAATTGCACCTTTAACTCAATTAGCTAGAGGACAATAGGGTTCTATAAATAAATTGTACAATTTAACATATTTTCTCTTATTTAATACTTATCTTGCATGATTTATGCTCTTCTTATTTAATACTCATATTTTATTTGAACAATAGAAAGACAATTGAGTACAAAGTTCAAAGTTTAAAAATGGTATTAAATAATGCACAAGTTCAATATTTGCTCAAAATTAAAATTTTGTTATTTTTATTGTAAAATGAATACTCCAAACTTTGCTTTGTAATTATTATTCTGTTATTGACACTTACAATAAAAACCATATTTCCTAAAAAAAACAAAATTAAAAAAAAATCAAATTATTTTTTGTACCTACCTAATTATACAAACAACATGGATGATCATGAGAGCTATTAGTAATGTATTAATTGTAAAGATTAATTAACAGACAAATCTGTTTCAATATTAACATGATTCTATCTGATTAAATAGAAAAAAATCTAATTAATTTTTCTGACAAACATTTTAATTATTTTTACAAGAAAAGAAGTTATTAATTATTATTTTTTCAATAATAATTTGTATTATAAATTTCACTATTTTTAAATTATTTTAGAACGGCATATGTGCTATTGTATTTAATAGTTATTGTGTACCCGGGTCAAGAAAGGTCACGGTCCACAAATTTACCGACCGCTTTAAAGAGAGATATATTTATTTGAAACGATAGCTTGTTGAGAGAAAATTTTATTAAAATGTATGCAACTCTCTACGCATGTTCCGTCATAATAAGCCTCTCATTGATAAGACTGATTGAATATATGCAACTCTGTTAACAATATTTAGTATTACGCCCTCTTATATTGTAAGTAAAAATTACCATATACGCCTAAGTTCTTACTTTTGGCCACGGAGATGTGGCGACAATTTGTATACGTTCATAAACTGTAGTATCATAAAGTAAGCTTGTAATAGCTTTTGCAGAAAGAAAGCATTATTTTAGACAGTATTTACGTATAATCCGTTCTTTATAGTACTACTGTATACAATAAAGTAAGGATATCCTTACTTTCTAAATAAAGCTGTCTTTACTAAACTGAAATAGTATTCAAAGCCTCATTTTCATACAAACATAAAGATATATATATATATATATATATATATATATATATATATATATATATATATATATATATATATAATACATATCGTTCTCTATGTCACAAAACGATATGTTTGTATTAATTTACTTGAAAACTAATAATAAAAGTAATGTTTATAATATATGTACCTGCTCAGAGTTGGTCCTGTAGGATCTGGATTATTTTCATCCGACGGCGGTCCATGGCTTATATTTGGAGGGCAACCTGCCTGAAACTGAAAACCTCCTAAGCCGACAGCCCCTAAAGGTGTTCTTCTACCAGGGATCTGTCCTTCCTCCGAGGAATGATGAGCAAATGGTGCAAAACCTGTAGGATCCATTGCAAGGTTTGAACTACTAGGACCACCAGCACTGGATGATGCACCCTAAAAAGTTAAAACATATATTTATTTTTAATAAAAAATTACTAGAGAAATTAATGCAGGATTTTATATTATTGATTAAAAATACTTTTTTTACTTCCTACACTGTAATCCATTATGTAACTGGTACTTTCCATGTACCTAGGCAACCAAATTACTTTATTTTACTTTTAACGTATAGAAAAGGAATTAAATTATTCATTAAGGACTGTAATATCAAACTCCTAATAAAACACCCAATAAACTATTAGCTGAATACCTAACTTGTGCCATTTTAGAATAATAGATTAATTTTGGTATATTTCATATTTCTCTCAACAATAAATCTTTTAAATTTATTTTATTTTCATAATTTTTTTCTACGCGTTTTATATACATATATTGTGAATTTATTTTATATAATATTTTTATTACTGCTCACATTTTTTCATTATTGTTTTATTTTGTAATTACCCCTCTACCTGTGCAAGTTGTTAATCACCTTTATCACTTCCTGGATGTAAGTGTGTTTTTTACTATTTATTATAAACATAATCTTTAAAATTATAACTAGCTCTCAAACAAGAATAAAACATATAAATTTATTTCATTTCAAAAATTTGAACAGTTATGCAATAATAAAAACTGCTTTAAGGGGGGAGAATAGTTACGCTTTTATAAGGATTTGCAGAATAAAACTTAGCAAAAAAACGCCCGAATATAATTGAATAAAATTTTCACACATATAAGAAAGTCCAATCTATGTCCTCAAACTTAAAAAAAAATCTGATAAGTTAATTTTTAAAAAGTGTAGTTCTTATTTAATGCTTCATTAAATTTTTACTCGTTAAATATAACTGCAAATCTTTAACCCAAAAATGAAAACATAGCATATTGTATGTAGTTCAACATAAAATAAGTGATCTTAACGTTTGGATATTGAGTTGGTTGGCGTTTTGTCCTATTTGAACCAATTTTAATTTAAAAACAAACCGGTTTACCGATATTATTGTAGATGTAATAGGATTTTAGTTGTTGTGTAATGTTTGCTAATAATAATTTATAACAATACTACTAGCGGACGCGGCGACTAAACCTGGCAAATTCTCTAGCGTTAAAGGCAATTAGCTCAAATCTTAAAAAAAACATTTGTTTCCATTACAATAATGTAATAAAAAAAAAACAACAATGTCAAAGAAATGTCAAGTATATGCAGAAGATACAAAAATACTTGAACTTGAAAAGAGGTGGTAATACATTCAACATTAGAGTAAACACTTCAATCTCTAGCTGCAAATAAAGAAACAAACTGGTTGATCGTGGTGCCACTCACGATATGTGCAGTAACAGAAAATGTTTTATAACATAGAAAAAAATCAATAATGTAACATAAGACTAGGCAACATAAAAATTTCTCTGTAAAAAAAATTTAATTTAAAACCTAAAAAATAAATTCGACAATGGTGTTTGTAATTGTAAAATGCGCAATGTATATAATGTACTCAGAAAGAAGTTTATTCTTTAAAAGTATTTTAATTTAAAAAAAACTTTTCAATAATAAAAGACAACACAAAAGCAAATGTTCACAAAGAAAATGAACATGTACCAACTGCGGTAGGAAAAATAATAATTTGTATAGAACGTTGATTTGTGTGAAACGCAATAAGCATGATTTATTTATGCAAAACAACATTAGATATGCACCAATAAACAAATAATAAAACATGGTAAATTACGGGATACAAAAAAGCATAGATTTTAAATCACTAAGGTGATGCCTACAAGTGCTTTCAAGACTGTACAAAAATAGCCAAGACAAAGTTTGGTAACAAAATACAAAAAATAAGCGTAGATAATGCAACTAAATTAACAAAAACGCGCGTCAAGAAACATGCTTGGCGTGAGTGCTAGACAATCTTGTAGAAATGTATACCAACAACATATTTTTTTTAACAGTTGTAGCAATTTACAATGAAAAATGCTTGCTGTTTCTTTAGAAACTCCCACATTATTTCCTCGATCAAACCTTTACTATGAATCATATTCTGTAGGGGAACATCTTTTGGACAGTTTATATGTATTGTATATATTAGGTTCGACACTGTTTCAAATTTTTGTATGCTTTATGTATTTGCAACGTCGTATAAAATAAAAAATGTTAATTATTATTATTTATTATTATATATTATTATTAATAAATTATATTATTAATAAATGTTCAAATTTTAATAGACTTTCTAGCTTAATTCATTTAGTTAATAAATTTAGTTGTTCTTCAAAGTGTACACACCATTACGCCAAAAGTAAATACAAGGCACATATGAAAGAAAGCACTAATTTAGTTTAAAAATGTATTATACGCTAGCAATTTTATTTTAAGTTAAGTAATTTAACACTAACTGTGGCCTAATCTTAGTTTTTTTCACTTCAGTAAACCATTTTGTTTTGCAATGTAATAATATAATACATGAAAAGGTATAGCTAGACTTACAAATTTTAGTTTGAAAATTTCTTCTTTCCCACGCAAAAAAGAAACCTTGTAATTTTTTTGTAAAAAATAAAATAGTTTTTTTTTTTGTAAGGTAATTCTCCAAAATAAAAAGCAAATTAAATAACTATTTACTATAACACACCACACGTTTACCAAAAACTTATACTACTTGCGAAAAGTTTAAAAATTACCAAAACCCCGTACCCTAATTTTTATCAAAATTTCAGATAATATGTAAATTATTCACACTAAAGAATGATTAAAAATTAAAAAAGTTTTTGGACAATTTAACTTGAGGTATAAAAATAAAAAAAAAAATTATTGCTATTTTTCTAGATTTTTTTCTAGATAGATCAAAATATGCTTTAATTTTGTCAACGTATCGGTTTAGAGAAATTGAGATCAAAGAAACAGTTTGTTAATTTTTAATATTGTCTAACAAATAGGCAGAAGTGTCAATGCTGCCGTAGATAGATTAAAAGACCAGAACAACTGTAGAAATTACAAACTAGCCGCCGTAGAAATACAACTGAACGTAACAATCGAGTTCTTTAGCTTGTTGCTCTCCTAAACCGACAACAAAAGCAATTGGAGATGCCAAAAAAAACTTAACTAACTAAAGAATTTCTGTTCAATTATCTTATCAAAGATCAAGTCGTACCGTTTTTTTCTTTGTTTGCTATTAACTCCTCACCATAAAAGATGCCATCTGCAATAGTGCGGACTAGACTAAGTCGATCAATAGTTATCTTTAGCAACAAATCGAGATTTTGTTTGGATGCCCACAATGGTTCTAAAAACTGTTAAACGTCGCCAAAGAAAAGAAAACAACATTATAGTTTGCTGTGGAACGACATACAGCTATTCCACAAAAAGTGTTAGTATGGAGAGCAATTGCTTATGAAAGTCAGTCTCTCCTAGTATTTATTACCATGTATATTAGGTAGTTTGCAACAGTCAATTATCTGTTTATCAGAATTATCTCAAAATATTATTTCTATAAACTAATGTAAGAAATGTCAGGCAATAATAAAAATACAAACAATGCTAAATTTCTATTAAGTGGAGACCTACAAATCATTAAAAAAAACTAAAATAAAATTAAAAAAAATTAACCTTAAAGTGTCAAAAGCTAATAAATAAAATTTTAAAACTTGAATCAGTAAATAACAATCTAACGCAGCAAGTACGTCAATTCAACAAAAAGGAAAAAACACGCAATATTATTATATTTGATTTAAATTATCTAATAATGATAAGAAACTTTGGATAAAAAAACGCAAAAAACAAAAACAATTACGATTGAACTTAAAGAAGTAATAATCTAAATGCTGCAATTAAAAAGAATTCATAAATAACTAACGGTAATGTATATACAGCAACAAACAAAATATAAATTAGTCCTTAAAAACTGTGAAAAACAAATAACACCTAACGAAGAAAACAACACTGAAATTACAATACTTTTTAAGTAACTAGAACACAAAAATAGTTTTAATCATGTAAAAATGTCATAAGTTGGTCTAATGTACTACAAATGTCAAAAACTTTATTCTATACTGTTAAAAAGTTATCAAACATTTATCAAAAAGTTACAAGAACTGCCTAATAGTTTTTAGCAATATAATAAGTTGATATAAATCTGCCAAATTGTTTTTTAAACTGTCAAAAATATTACTACATCTGTCAAAAACTCACTAAATACTTTATCTGTCAAACAATTCACAGTAACAATTTATGTTAGCAAAATTTGAATAGACCTGTCAAATGATTTTCTAAAAGTTACTAAAATTGTCAACAAAAATTTTAGCAATGTAATAAGTTGCCATTAATTTGCCAAATCTGTCAAACAAGAATTAAAGCTTTTTAAATTTTTACTGCTACTGTCGAAATGAAAACTTCAAAGAGTTATTAAAACTAAACAAATTACAGCAATGGAATAAAATGCATTTACAGTCTGCTAGATGACATATTGTATTCTAATCTGTCAAAAACATTACCACATTATATTTTAGTAAAAATTTCAAAAAGTTACTAACTCTGCCAAACAATTTACAGTAATGTATACTATAAGTTAAAAGCAGCTTTCCAGATCGATTGTATTCTAAACTATTATTAAACAAAAACTTACAAACAGTTTATAACAATAGTCGTTACAACTGTTAATCAGTTTACATGTAGCGTATGTAGCAAATCTGTCAATTAGTTTTAATAACTTAGTAACTGTCAAATAAGTCACAGTAAAGTTTATAAATATTATTAGTTAGAAAAAATTTATCTAATCTGTTAAAAAAGTTGTTAAAAAATTACTAAAACTGCCAAAAAAAGTTTTACACATGTTATAAGTTAGCGCAAACGTAGCAGACACGTTGAATTATTCACAAGCTAAGATCCCAATGAACCAGTTCGTGTGACTTCATGCAGGCGGTTTTGCAAAATTTGGAAAACAATCAAAATCAATTTTTTTTATAAATGTCAGATAAAACTTATTTCCATTTAGTGGGTATGTAAACAAGCAAAACTTCCATTACTAAGCTAAAGAAAATCCACACCAGTTTTATGAAAAATCTCTTCATAATCATAAAGTTACCGTTTGGTGAGGAGTTTTTATATTTAGAGTAAACGTATATGTTAGAATTATTTTTAAGACCAAAATTACGCAGATGCAATTTTAAAGCAAACAATTAAAATTACCAAATTATGTTTAAAACATAATTTGATATCTGTCAAAATATGTCAAAAAATTGTCTGTAAAGTAATGAACATGTTTAAATGTCAAAAACTGATTACTTTGCTTTCTAACAATTGTCATATTTTGTTATTATATAACTGTTAAAAGATGTTAAAGTTGGTATAAATAACCGAAATCCATTAAAGTCTATTCTGTCAGCTGTCAGAAAAGTTACACTAAAACTGTACAAAAGTAACTGTTTGTACAAAAATTAGCAGCAATGTATCAAAAAAGTAATAAGTTTACAACAAATAATCCAAAACTGTTAGAAATAAACCGATTTAATTTAAAACTAAACCAGGAATATCATCTTATTGATCCAATAATAGTTTGTGTTCCTGAAAAGATCATCCACTCTTGCAAATTGAAATCAAGTCTTACAGTCGGCAAAATATTGAGAAAAGTTTTGATATTTTTTAACTTTATTTTGTAACTTGTTCTCTCCGGGTTTTAAAATAAACGTCAAGTGACCTCTGTGCTAGTGGGCTTTTCCGCATTGCAGACCCTTGCTTAAAGGTAGTTTTGCTCCTGTATTTGAATTAGGTTTTAATTAGGCTAGAAAATGCGTATAAATAAAATATTAGTAATAAATCAATGATTCTGTCGGGAAAGAAAAAAAAAAGATTACTTTCAATTGGAAAATTCTTATAAAAATGTAGCAAACATTTTCTTTATTATTACATAAACATATTTAAATTAATATTTTGAAAGAATAACTAAAGTTTTTTCTCAATTATTAAAGAAAGTACAAAACAAACTAAACGCATTTACTTGTAAGTGGAATATAATACATAACAAGTTAGTTTTTAGATTTTATAGTCTTTCATTTGATGGTATCATTTCCATAAATTAATTTGATGTGTAAATTGAAATTACTCAATTTATCTAAAACCTGATTAAGGTTTCATTGGCATGTCTTTGTTTAAAATATTCAAAGCAGTTAATTATTATAATTGAAACAACCCTTATAACAGTAATCTGCTTACCGTTTGTGGCCAACCCCAGGAAGGGGCATTATTTCCCCTCAGCCATTGCGGCGGTGCAACTACTGACCGCGAGATGGGATATACAGTGGGTTCATCACCTTCTGAAGACGATTCACATTCAAAAGATTTCATTATATTTTTATATAAATAAATTACAATTCAACAAATTGAATGTAACACAACCCCCGGAAATTATTCTTATTATTTATCTTAGGCAAGCATATCGCAATGGAATATTTTTCATCGTTTTATAAATACCTTCTTATTTGCTTGTAATCATTATCATCTAGGTATTATTAATGTATATTAATTTAAATTATACCACTTATCACTTATATTCACTACTTTCAAGATTCCATATTATTATCATTTATTTTTATTTAGTTCTTTTGGCGATTCTTCTTCATTGTTATGTGATTCTTATTATTCCATTTGTTTATTCTTATTTGTAATTTCCTAGTAGTGTTGTTTATTATTGCTTCCTGAAGATATGTCACTTAAATTTATTGGAGATGTTAAACGCACCGGTTGTTTTAAAGTGATTTATAACGCAATTAACTATTAATCTTTTAAGTAAACTTTAACACCACAATCACGGTTTATAAACGTTAAATGTCTACACGCCAAAATGTGACAGATGCGACCCCATGGACCAAGAGTATAGGGGGTAAAGTGCGCAGCGGCGGCCCGACACGACTTTCTACCCTCCTAAAAATGATCGGAGTATAATAGGGTGTTGTATTGAATTGCTCGCGATTGCCTGTGTTTAGATGATAATAGTTGTATAAGCTTCCAATGTCAATAACTATATTTAACTAAACTAAATAGTTATTAGATATTAATTAAATAATATTTAAAGTATTATTTTTAAAAATTATTGTTTATAATATATATTGTTGTTTTGAATAATAAAGTATTTGTTAAAATAAAAGATTGAGTTAGCTATCAAGTTATTTTTATATTGCATTTAAAACAAGATTCTTAATAATTGCATTACCGTTTCATTTCAATTCGAATATATTTTAATTAAAAATACTAAAACAACTGAAACTACTAATAAGAATATTCAATATTTAATAATAAGGTAATAAATATACAATTATTATAATTCATTAATTTAATGAAATATGTATAATTTAATGCCTTCTTATTCCCAAAATGTGTTACGCCTATGCGAAATAGATTATGGTTTTATAACAAACCGACCCTAAACGACAATCAACGATAAAGAGAACAAAAGATGATGCCGTTTCCAGGACAACCCTGCATATTAAGGGTGGCTCTGAACTCTGAATACTAGCGCCATCTACTATTAACATGTTAAATCAATTTATGAGAACTAATATGATTAGTTATTATTTTGATATTATTTATTAGACAAAGTAATATATAAGCAAAATATGGAAAATATAATTGATGTATATATAGTATATATAAAGATATAAAAAAATATTATTAATATATTACTAATATGTTTCAGAAGCGAGGACGTCAGCATATTATACATAAGTACGGAAATGTTAACCAATGTTAAACAGTAGAAACTCTAATCAAGTATGTATAGTTTCTTAAACTAAATTGATAAAATGTTTGTATTCATCAAAAATAATAATAATTATGCTTTAAAAAAAATAAAAAACGTCATTCATACACAAATAATAAACTATAACATTGATTTTCTGTTAAATTAGTAAATATTTATTAAAAAAAATTATGGAAAGGCTAAGTTTTAATTTAAAAAAAATGTTTGTCAGAAGTGGGATTCGAACCCACGCCCTCAGAGAGGACCAGAATGCTCGGACCTGCTATGCAGGCAAGGTAACCTTGAGTCTGGCGCCTTAGACCGCTCGGCCATCCTGACATTGTACCGATAATAATCTTTATGCGCAATATCAATGTGTAATATTACAAATTAATTGTTTTAACTATTCATTGCTAGATGGCGCTAAGAGTAATATTTTCACAAAAATATAATTTTGTGTTGGTTTTAATATTATGTATAAATTTAAATGTATTCCTTGTTATCATTGCTTATTTAAATTGAAATACATATTGAACGATCGCAAAAACAAATGTACAACAAGCAGAAAACGGCTAATATAAACAGTAAATGTATTTGTACTAGTGGAGTTTGCAGACAAAATAATAAAAAGTCTGTAAATACAGTACAGTATTTACATGATAGATAACAATAATAATAAATTAACAATTTTATATATATAATAATAAACAAAAAGCACTCTGTATTATTAAATTAATATTGCAGCAACAAAAATAATAGAAAATAAAATAAGTTTTGTAAGCGCTATTAATATTTTTAATGAAATTCCAATAATCTATTTTTCATATTTTTATTTGACAATATGGCAATCTTTTATGTTTAAATAATCTTACTTTATTATGGTCTCCACAATTATAATACTATAGCCGTTAAGTGAACAATCTCAGAAAAGAAAAAGAAAAATAAAGAACAAAATTCAGTATTTTATATTACCCAGCCAATTCATGTCAGGCTTCACATACGCATCAAAAATGCATCCAGCTAGTGTATATAATTTTCTTCTCAAACTATTCTTTAGGACAAAATAATAGCTACAGCCATACACGAATATTGTGGCCTCTGTATAGGCAACTTAGTATACACTAAAATTATGTTGAATGTTGTTAAACTTATGCCTTTGCCCGTTTTAACATCTTTCAATCACAGAACAACGTCGCCCATGGAACGTTTAAAATGTAAGCGCAAATGAAAACTGCTAAAACGGACAAAGGCATTAGTTTAACTACATTTAACATAATTTTTGTGTATACTAAGTTGCCTATATAGAGGCCACAATATTCGTGTCTGGCTGTAATAGTCGTAGCTCGTTTGCCAAATTACCAATAAAACAAATAACGTGAGAAACAAATTGGAATAAAAAATGAAATTTTAATAAAAACGCAACTTTAAAGGTATGCCTAATTCGTGTACTACTTTATTAATTATACAGGGTGATTATAAATGTTTGGGGTTATGTAACCATCTAATGTACGTTTGTGCCGCTTTTGTAAAAATGCGTAAATAAAGTTGCCTATCTTAGGATTCAATAATAAAAATATTTTCATATGTTTACATTGTTAACATGTTTATAATTATCAATTGTAAACAAAATAATAACACAACAGAACACAATCCGGAATAGAATAGAGCCATTCCCCATTATCAAACCGCCCATTCCTAAAGTAGTATTCAATAATAAAAATATTCTCTTCATTTGTATACATTATACATTCTTATAACCTTGCTTGCTTGACAGATGTCAAAGATGAACTGTCAAAACAAATAGTATAGTGGACAATTTTAAAAATGCGTCATATTTAAAGTGATTACATAATCCCATTCATTTATAAACTCCCTGTACTTGCTAAAGCATTTCATAGCAACAAGAGTATATTGACTATAATATTTTCAAACAAACTTTTGTTGTTCTAGCTAATTGGGCGGCCCAGAAAAAAGTTTCGGCATTTCTTGTACTATACTTGACGTTTTATTTAGCATTCATAAAGTAAAATATTTGAAAACATCTGTGTTTTTCTTCTAAGCTGCTAAAACACAAAATTGGGTATTTCTGTTTTATTTGATGTGCTTACATATTTACTTGAGAATATTTTACTATCATTAGTCAAATGACCCTAAATAATTTAATCAAACTTATCTAACCTAATCTACTTAACCAACTGGCTTGGTTTTCAACCCAACCCAAACACTTTTGTATCATTTTCATATAAAATGATAAACAAACTGTTTTTTTATAACATTTAAACTAAAATTATTTTAATTGCAACATTGCCAATATTGTTTTAACTATTTTTGACGTTTGAATCTTACACATTCTGTTTCCAAGTAGTGCTTATATAGTAGCTTTATTCTATCAATTTATTTAATTTTTTTCTACTATAATTTTATTTATTCTTAACGCAAATACTATTAAATCTTGAATTGTTTATATTTGTTACTACTACCTACTCTCTTATTCTTTCTACTGTTTTATATATCTTTTTTCTAGACACGTTTGCTAAGTCTTGCATTTGGGTTTTTATCTGTATTAAGTTTTTTTGGTTCTTTTCCAATACAGCTGCATATGCCAAAAACATTATTTTCTCTCTAACCACTATAGTTTTGTTGTTCATTTTTAGGTAAAAAACAACGCATATAGCTTTTATGTTTCGCAGCTGCTTTTAACTAAACGAGTATGAACTTCTTTCTTTTCAAAATCGTGCCTGTCTATCGGGCAGTATTTTTTCTATTATTAGTTTTTATAATTTTTTTCTTCTAGCATCAAAATTTAATTGGTAAATTAATAGAGATCATACATGTGTGAATCAACTTCTTTCTCTAAAAAAAAAATACATAAATGACGTATATCAAAAAATAGTGAGGTTCTTCAAATATTTCTAAAAAAAAATTCTTAAGGGGGGAGAATAGTTGCGCTATTATAAAGGTTTACAGCATCTAACTCAGCAAGAAAACGCCTGAATATAATTGAATCAAATTTTTACACATTGTAGAATAAAGTCCAATCTGTGTCCTCAAACTTGTAGAAATTTGATGCAATAAGTCATTTCTTTGCAATTAATTTTTAAATGGTGACGTATTTAATCAGTTCTTTATTAATTTTATTTTAAAAACGGCGCTGTACGTGTCAATATTTTTCTAGAGAGAAAGGTTCACCGATATTCTCGTAGATGTGATGGGATTTAATATTTTTCCATAATGATAATACTAGTGGCACCACAACAAGACTGAGCGACTAAACCAGCAATTCTCTAGCGTTAACTTGTTTTCCTTAAATAAGATAATACTAAAAATCACCAAAAAAAATTGCCACTTTTTAAGTAAGATTAATGTTTATTAAAAATAACTATCAGTGAGGATGCCACATAGTACTTTCTTCAGTCGTGTCTGAATTAATTCAATAATGCCTTTCTTGATGTAAGCAAGTTTTATAAAACATTTGTAAATTATAAATTATTGAAAGGTCTGAAGGAAGGAATTGCACATGTAAGAAAAAATTACTTGACAGGACATTTATGAACAACTTTTACAATATAAATAGTTATGAAATATTGGATAAAACCTATTCACCGATAAAGCTTGTTTGTTTTAAATTGTTACACAAAACTACTTTACACTTAATTAAAATTGGTATTTGGATTTCAATTTTATGGCAAAAAAATAGACCTATAAGTCGTTTTTGGAAAGCTTACTTCAGCTACCTAAAAATTTGTTTCAGTTACAGCTGACGTCATTGTTCTAACGTTACAAATGTCTATGAGAAATTACTCACAAGTTATCGAGTTTTGTAGAATATAAATTGGGGTTATCATGTTTATTTTATCAATTTTTATTTTATAATTTTACAATAAATAATCTTGTTGTTTGTGTCTATAAACGCTTGTGCAATGTTGCATTGTATTAAAAATCATGTTAACGCAATCGGAGCGCTTTTTTTCACTTACGGAAGTCCAGATCACAGTAAGCTTCTTGAGTAAAATATGACGTCATCAGAAAGGTTACTAAAATACAAATATTATTAAATATAATATTACAATCAGTATCGTGTCAGACGGTTCTTACACACAATTCAAACTAATTCAAATTTAACTTCACTTTATAATCCATGCTTTGTTATTAAATTGATTTTAAAATATTTTTAATAAACATTGATTTTATCTAAAACATGACATCTATAAAAATAAATTATCTGCAATTTATTGTTGTGAACTTGATGAAGAAATGAATCCAAAAGTTTAGTGTAGTAAAAGTAAATTGTTTTTGTGTAAACATCATTCTACATATAATTTAATTATTTAATACACAATCTTGTATAATTAAAAAAAAAAAAACACTAAGATTAGATATTGGAAAACAAAAACAATTCAAGTAATAGAGCTATAGCAATTGTAGCAGAATCAGAAGAAGATCTACAATACAATATAAAAATATTAATAAAGGAATTAACAAAAATAAACATGAAAACCTAAAAAAATTATGATAGCAAAAGAAGGAAAAACACACAATTATAATAAAAAACAATTAACAAATAAAACGATTCAAATGCATAATGGTAAAAAAGATAAAAAACAAAATTAAAAAAAAAAATAAAACTGAGAAGATATTAACATACTAAAAAACTATAACAAAAAAAACTAGAATAAAGAATATGGAATTGAAGACAGAATTTTCAGATTTGACTAATAAACAAATAACAGTAAAATAGATGAAACGGTTTAGACAAATCTGCAGATAAAATTAAGATAGAAGCACATTGAAAATATTTGAAACACAGGAAAACATAAACAGAAAAACCACAAAAAGAGTAAAACAATGCAATAAGAAAAGAAACAGAAAGAAAATGAACAAAGTGGCAAGAGGTAACACAAATAACCCACAATAGAAATAAATGAAAAAACTTTTACAAAATAAAACAAGGTTAAAATAACGATGTACTTTTTCAATGTAACGGTAGTTTGGCATAGAATTAAATAAATAAGTAGATAACCGTTAAAAATTTAACATTATTTGTTAATCAAAAATCGATGTTGACAGCGATGTTAAATGTTCATTGTGACAATCTAGTGATGAAGTTTAGCTCTTGCTCGCATTGATTGAGAAATTGCAAAAATGCCAAACTTTGTACTTCATTTTCTGGTTGTAAGTGATGAACAAGTAGTCTTTATTCCATCTTATATTGCATTTACTTACATTGATACATTAATGTAGCTATTTATTATTATTAAGCCCTATAAAATAAAAATGTTCTACATGTTTCATTAATATTTTCAAATGTCTTTACGCTTCTACTTATATATGGGTAATTCCATTACTTTTCTACTAATTTGAAAAAGTCGACCTTTTTGATTATGCTCAAATTTTCAGGGATTAAAATATGGATAAAAAAAATGAGATTCCGAAAATTTTTGACCTTAGAATATTGCCTGTTCAAAATGACACACATTTAAAGGTCAAAAATATCACAATAAAACGTCTTTTTTAGCTTATTTTGTATCTTAATTTTATTCCTTATTACATGTACTTTAATATCCATATTTTTATGTTTAATATCGTGGCAGTCAATTTGATATATTAAGCTTCAAATCCAAAAAACCCGTAAAATCGCAAAAATTTGCTTTTTTTAAACCGTTCCAACTTATCAAATCTTAACAAAATTTGATCCGCAAGGTCTAGATTTTCTTGTGTTTAATTTCTTTTTAAAGTAATCGCACAATACTTTTAGAATCAATTCATATACACCATTATTTTAATGCAAGAAGTTGCACATGTTTTTGAGATATTTAAAACATGTAATTTTCAGGTCCAGAAAAAGCGCTGTCACCCTATGTCGATTTTAGTCAAAATTTCAGTAAATACTCTTTAAAACACAAGATAAAATGTTATCTATATGAGAAATGGTATATCGGGCGTTACCAAAAATTTTTTAATATTCAAAAATTGTCAAAATCGGCAAAAGGCACAACCACTACTTCCTCACACCTTTGATGTTTTTTTTTTACATTTTTTAACAAAAAAACATAATTTTGACTTATAACAATACAAAAAACTTAAATTGTGTTTCTACGTTTAAAAAAAAATGTTGTAAAAGAATTACAACCTTTTAATCAACTAATTTATTTTCTTTCTAAACTTAATAATGTATATCACAATGGCTATTCGATTTTAGCACATACTATGGATAACGATGTGAAACTTTAGATGGTCAGTTGATTTTCAAAATGTTGATTATAATGTACTAAACAAAACAACTTTTAAACGTACCTTGGAATGAGTTACTATTATGCTAGGATGTCAATATTGCTGTTAATTGTTTTAGTAGTGTGATATCCAATATTATAAATTTATTTGTTCTTAAAAAATGAATTAAAGTTTCAAGTTATCTAAAGTGGTACAATGACACATTAATAAAATTGATTAATCAGAAAAAAATAGCTCATGCCAAATATAAATCCAGTGGTAAAATGAATGATGATGATTCTGTCTACTTAAATCACAGTGTAAGCTAATAAGTAACAACTTATATGATGCATATATATTACGAATTGATCATGATTTAAGCAACAATCCCAAGAACTTTTGGTCATATGTAAAAATAGTTTATAATGTTGATGGTTATCCCAAACAAATATTTTTCAGTAATATGAATAGCACAAACGGCCACAATCACGTTAATTTGTTTACTGATTATTTCTCAACTATGTATGCTAGTCACACCGCTCCTTTGCCCAATTTAATAGCAGATGAATTGGTTAATTTTAACAAATTTTATATTGGAATTACTGTAGTATTTGAAGCAATAACTAATTTGTCTAATCAGTGTAGTTTAAGTCCGGATGGCATTTTCCTTTGTTTTTTAAAACAGTGCGTCTATTCTTTATGTAAACCTGTGCATGTACTATTTTCTCTGTCTCTTAAGCAAGGTATTTTTCCATCCGTTTGGAAACAATGTTTTGTTACACCAATTTTTAAAAATACCAACAGACAAGATGTTGGGAACTATCGTGGTATCTCTACGCAATCAACAATTCCTAAAATTTTTGATAAACTCCTTGATCAACTTATATGAAGTTGCAAAAATGTTATTGTTAACAAACATCATGGTTTTTGCACTGGAAAATCAACAGTTACCAAACGGATTTCTCCAAATCGTTTACACTAATAAATAAATTAAAAGCGATGGAATTTGGAAATAAAGTGACTGCTTAGTTAATCTTTTTAATAGAGTTCAGTATGTTAAATTATGTGATTTTATATCTAAGCCTGTTAGTGTATTGTCTGGGATACTTCAGGGGTCCCATTGCGGTCCCATATTGTTCTTACTGTTTATTAACGACATTGAGAAGAACTTTAAATATACTAAATTTCTTTTGTTGACGACCTAAAATTATTTAATCTGGTTCGTAATCATGCTGACTATAATTGTTTTTAATCCGATTTAAATGTTTTGGGAGAATGGTGTTTACATAATCAACTTTTTCTTAAATAAAATTTTATTTTCTCAATTTTATTTGGTAGAAGTGTATTAGTTAGTAGAGACTATTATCTTGCTACTAATAAATTAAAATTACTACCTAAAGTAAAAGACCTTGGTGCCATTTTTGATAGTTGACTAACATTTACTACTCATATTAATACTACGTGCACACGAGCTATGAAATTTTAAAACTTATTAATCGTTATAGCAAAGAATTTTTAATTAACACTACTTTACATGTTACTTGTACGTTCTCAATTAGAATATGGTAGCTCTATATGGTCACCTTACTATAACAACAAAGTTCTGCAATTAAAAAAAGTTCAAAATAAATTTTTACTAATAGCTAATTATCGTTTAAAACAGTCAAAAACATGTAATTTCGTTACTTAACATTGATACTCTGAGCAGTCAAAAAACAGAAATTGATTTATGTTTTTTACATAAATTGGTTAATGGCAAAATAAATTCTATATATTTAGTCAATAAACTCAAGTTTGTAATACCATATAATCGGGCTACCAGATATCCCATAACAATTAGGTTAAGTGTTCATAGCCATAATTAAGGCAAAAACTCACCAATTTGCAGAATGATGCAGTTCTATAATTCAATATGTTCTAAAACTTATTTGAACATTTTTAGTTTATGTTTGACTACGTTTTGCAAACCTCTACATGACTAGACAAAAAAACTTAAAGGAATTTTTTATATTTTTCTGCAATCATAATTTATTTTACCACCAAGAGTTAACGTAAATAACTATTTACGGTTATTTAACTAATTTTATTTCCAATTTTTTTAGCTTGATGTAGCATGCTTTGAAAGAAACCATAGTTTATAGTTTTAAAAACAGGTGGATTAAACGTTAAAGGTCTCATACCATGGCTTTTTAAATTCAAACTTTAATCATCTTAATTATTTTCATTAGGGCCACATAAAACAAAACATGTACGCTGTTCAATAAATACTTTAGATCAATTGTATGCAAGAATACTGATAGCCGCAACACAAATCAGAAATGATGTCAATGTAATCGGAAATACTTGAAATTTGTCACTATTTCTAAACATTTGCTATAGTTTTAATTATTTAGTTTATAATAACTTTTGTTTAGTGTTAATTATTGTTAATAACTCAATAAATAAGACGATTTAAATAAGTTTATATGAACTGCTTTGCTTAAAATAATGTTCTTTTATAATTTATATCATTACCGTTTATAAAACCATGATTTTTGTGGCAACTTATTTTATTACAATTATTTATTGTCATCTGCAAAATTTTTAAATGTTTATACATAATTTATTAAAGAAAGCAATTGGAACCTTTATTCATGTAAACTACTTTTGCTAAAAACTTTAATTCTAAAATTGATTCGGCATACCAAAATGGAATACCTATAATTATTAACTATTATTTTATTATAAACCAACCATTGCATGTACGTACTGTTTGATAATTTATTGTAATATTACTAAAATTATTTTTGTTATAATTGTTAATTTATAAAATGTATATAGTTATCTCTACTTTATCAATTCAAGGATGAACATAATGTTAGATAAAAAAAAATACTGATAGTTCAATATTGTTATATTAAATATGTCAAATAGCACCTAATAATTTACAAAAAAACAAAGTGTTCTTTGATGCAATAATTAGATTGATAAAGGATTTCTACCTTATTAGTCACAATCTCGGAATCGGATATAGTAACTAATTTGCTGATTCCTGTTTACACACCGTGATCGTTAAGATTACATTGGATTAATTACACAATAATTAGTATGAGTATAATAATCAATTACAAAAACTTTCTTTTTTTTAAATAAAGTTAAATATGCTTTTTTAACATAAATAATATTCTTTAAGTTGCAAAAAACTACAATGATGTTTAGTACATACAATAGTATGTAACCATATATAGTGTGTCCCAGGATAGATGTTATAAGAGATATAATAAACAAACAAAATTTTAATTTTCAAATGGCATTTAATGATGTAGCCTTGCTTGATGTAAAATTACAGCATATTAAAAGTGAGTTATTTTGTACAGTATTTTATAATCAATGTTGTAAATCGTATCAAAAATAAAATACTTTTATTTCACAATATAGAAAAAAGTTGTTTAGAATGCAATTTTATGAACTAAACACTATGTTTTGAAAATTTTAGGTTAGAATATGTAGCATCTATAAACAATGACCTCAAAACAATATCTGAATGGGGCACTACCAACATAGTCAATTTCTTACTGTTTTAAAGTCCAAATCCGAGATATTCAGTACCAAATATTAAAGTTCTAAATATCACATTTTAAAATGAAAAAAAAAGTTTTAAGAATAACAACAACATAAAAATTAAAATTACATAAATTTTTAAATTGTATATTTTTTGAACAATACAACTAATGCAATTACGTATACGTATACACAAATAGTTCTACAAAGTGTTTTATAATCAAATTTATTTGTCTTAATTTTTTTGTTAATGATGTTGATATTACTTAAAAACATATTAATGAGTCATAATCTTAAAATGCAAGTAAATTTTCCAACGCATATCACTATCAGATCTGAAAAAACAATTGACTATGTGTGCTCTAATGTGGATAATGGCATAGCCAGTTGCATTAATCTAGGCATGTCAGATCATGAAGGTGTATATTGTAAATTAAATAAAAATTTAATTCAGATTGAAAACACCTTTTGGTATAGAAGAGTTTATAAAACTGACTGTATAAATAAATTTATAGATAGCTGTAATATCACTAACTGGTCGGATAAATTTGCAAGTACGGATTTGCAACAAAAATTTGATTTGTTTTTAAAAACAATTAAAAAACATATCAACATTAACTTCCCTTTAAAAAAATGTAAAATTCAACAAAATACCATGGTTGCTACCAGGTATACTGACGTCTATAAAAAACAAAAAGTTCTTACATTGTATAAGAAAGTTTACAGATGATCCAAAACTAAAAAATTATGTGAAAAGGTATAAAAGAGTATTAAAAAATGTTATAAAACTGTCAAAAACAAATAAATCAAAAGAAATATGGAAAGTAATTGGAGAACATATAAATAAAAAAGAAAAAAATACAAATGTATATTTAGAAATAGATAAAAAATACTGCTATGAAACTCAATAGATTGTCGATACTTTAAATACTTATTTCAGTTCAGTAGCTAATAGTATTCCTATTAATACTTCAAATATTAACTGTCCACAGCAACTGTTTTTTGCAAAAATTCATTTTATTTTTCTCCTACAGACACAACAGAAGTACAAACAATAATAAAAAAGTTGAAATCTAATAAATCAGCAAGTACAGATAATATTACTGCAACTATAGTTAAATGTCTTTCCGATTCTACACTAAATATTTTTGTAAATCTAATCAACAAATCAATTGAAACGGGAATATTCCCGGATAATCTTAAGCTAGCACAAATAACACCAATACATAAAGGAGGATATAATCGTTCTCCAAACAATCATAGGCCAATATATATTCTATCTCAAATTTGAAAAATAATAGAAACGTTAGTAAAAAATTGAATAAACTCTTTTATCGAAGCAAATAACATACTTACCAAATCACAATTTAGCTTTAGAGTAGGAAAAGGTGAAAAACTAAATGAGAAAGTACATGTAGCAACAGTGTTTTGAGATCTGTCTAAGGCATTTGACCTGGTTGATCACAAAATACTGTTGGAAAAACTAGATAAGTATGGATTTAGGGGCACATCACTATTGTGGGTGACAAATTATTTAGACAACAGACCTCAATATGTTGAACTTAATAATATGCCACGCTGGTCGGGGCTGCTGACCAGGTGCTTGTCGCCACCCGGCTACTGGGTGTGGGTTGGCTGAATGGTAGAGGATGGTAGGGTTTAGGGCGCCACTGGGTAATACTACCCAGACAAATAATAATTACGAAATTACAGCACAGCACATTTATTAACAACACAAACTATTAAGTCTGCTAGGCGAATTCAAACGGTACTCCACACACGTGGGCCGTTCACAAGTCTTTCCTCTGATCTCCTCTTTTAGACTCCTCAAGACCCTCTCCCCCTAGTCTTCCTCTTCCGGAACACACTTCAGTCGCACTTGCGCAACACGATACACTACATATACATACAATAGTACATTTATAAACAATATACATAGACAACACACATTACAATTACAATCACTACGTCACAAATATTAAATCAAATTGTTTTATAAATAACGTGGGTGTCCCTCAAGGTTCAACATTAAGACCAATATTGTTTCTGCTTTACATCAACGATATTATCAACGTAGATATTAAAGCAAAAATCACTATATTTGCTGATGACATCTGTTTAACCTGGACAAACAGCGAACAGAAAAGCCTCAAAATTACAATAAACGAAAACTTAAATAAAATTTACTCCTGGTTTAACTCGAATAAGTTACTTTAAACATAACTAAAACTAAAATCATAAACTTTAAATTAAATACAAATTATCAAATAAATGTAAATATTAATAACGATAAATTAATTTGCGTCAATAATCAAAAAATTTTAGCCATTTTAATCGATAATAACTTAAGTTGGAATAGTCACATTGAAAGTCTTTTAAAAAAATTATCGTCGGCGTCATATGCTATCAAAACCATATATAAAAACACTGGCAAACAACTGGCAAAAATTTCGTATTATTTATTATTTGAAACTCGGATGCGGTACGGGATATGTTATTATGGATATGCATCCAACGAGAAATTAACATCTATATTCAAGTTGCAAAAAAGGATAGTTTGATCTTTAAATAATATTAAAACTCGAGAAACTTGTCGACCATTATTTATTAAAGACAGAATATTAACATTTTACTCTTTATTTATATTTGAAGTAGCTAGCCAGTTTTTTAACATTAATTTAACTAAAGTTAGTAACGTACATTTTTTTTTTTTTTTTTTTTTGGGGCTAGGCGGTAAAATCTTCTATAAGACTGGCAAGTGTCGGATTCATTTCCTCAGGTTGAAATGCCTACCGACTAAAAACCGCCCAATAATGAATGCCAAATGGAAGTTCGAGACCTTACGGCTCATGTACCTTCCTTTAATTAGATAGATAATATAAATAGATTTAGCCCTATAGGCTGTTAGTAACGTACATAATCACAATACAAGAACAAAACATAACCTTTACTTACCAAAACCCAACAGTGAACTTATTAGACGTTCTCCTGTTTACCTAGGTAAAGCAATATTTAATAAGCTACCAACACAAATAAAAAACCAACCAAACATAAAGAATTTTTGTTAAATCAGAATTTATATAAAAATTGTGTAGTATTTTATTATTGTTTTACTTCTTTTATCTTGTTATACTGTCTTTTTATTGTATTATTAGTATTTTAATAATTTAATAATATTTTTAGTGATTTATAACATACTTATGTTTAATTTTAATCTGCATGTGATTTTAAATGTATATTCTATCATGAGATGGGTTTAATAAATTTATTATTATTATTATTAATTTTATTATTCTTAAAATATAGTATAAAGCCATAAAATTACATTTTGAACAATATTTCTTAGTTGAGTTTTTTTTTATATTAAAAAATAAAGGTACTTTATTTTTAATTATTTTGACAACATTGTTTTTAAAACAACCTGTATAAGACCAAATTAACTCATTTTTAGAACATTTTAATTTTACATCTAGCAGGACTCGAGTGTTACATTTATCCTAGGACACACTGTGTGTATGCAGGTAATTGCTTAACAAATGTACCAACGTATATTAAGAGCCTTGAGAGATCTCGTTTAACGTAATATGTTCACATAAATTTTAAGTTTACATTTGTATTAAGTAAAACATAAATAACTTAAAACTTTGCAGTAAAGCATACCTAAAATAAAACATTATTATTACATTACAAATTGAAATTTGTTATAGTTAGTAAGTTCAATAAAATATGAGAAATATGTTAAAAATTAATTAATTTGTTTTTATAATGTTAGGCAATGATATCTAATTTTATTTTTTTCCCAACCATCACATCTAGTTTAGTAATTAATCTTAGTAAAATATGATTTTTGGTTCTATTTATTTATCAACTTTTTAAAATACAGTTGTTTAAGTACATAGATAAAGAGTTTCTAACACCATAATATTTTCAGGCTGTTTTAATAAAGCAAAAACAAAACTTTTTTTTTTATTAGATCCTACTCTTTGATTGTCATGTCAATCAAGTGCAAGCTAATCAAAAAACTTTTAACTTATTACAAATTTTAGTAAGCCATGCCGTGAGTTTGACGCAGGAATTTTTGGCTATAATTCTGAGAACTACTGACATACGCAAGTTTCAATTCAAAATGCGTTTGCAATTTTGATTACTTTGGTGACTTATTGTCTGTCAACAATTAAGATAAAAACCATACAATGTTTATTTTTACAATACGGTTTTCATCTGTTTGCACACTTTACCGACTATTATAATCAACGTGATTGGCTTTTTCTCTTAAAAAACAGTAACAATTTCTTGCGTTGGGGTTTTTTAAAACAATTAATTGCTTTTTTTTCTTCTACAACTACAAAAATGTTGGTATTTTTTCAAGATATCTGGGCTTAGTCTTGCCAGTTTGCCCTGAAAAACACTATCTATAGAAGACGGAGTTGTTATACATTTTTTTGAAAAAGTTATCGTGGCTTTGATTGAGGTATATTGATAATCAAACTCTGAAATATACAAGTTGCATATTGTAGCTTTTATTAAAATGATAAACAAGATTGCAATTGCCGGAAGTATACACTAAAGGTTTTCTTAGAAAAATGACACTTACATTTTTGGTATAGAAAACCCGGCAAAACAGTACGTTTTGTGCATTGTGCTTACATTAGTTGCGTTGCAGCTGTTACAGATCTATTGTACTATTGTTTCTATTATATTTAAAAGTTTATAAAACAAATTAAAAAGTAAATAACACATAGTAGATGGATAACTATATAAATAAATTATCAAAAAATAATTAAAACACCAAAGTTGTATAAAGTTTTGTTTATATTTAGATATAGTCAGTGGCATTTCAATGCCAGAACCATTAAATAAACAAAATTTAAAACTAATGTTATAGATGACATGCAGGTTGTAAATTACTTCAATGACAGAACCATAAAGAGGCCAACGGAATCCGACGTCACCGCTATTAAATAAAATGTCATCCCGCTTTTGTTTACCTACATTTGCTCGACATCTATCTGTTTTGGCTTATATGTCACAACAAGTTTTTGAGTCGGTTTTATAATACGATCTAACTTTTTTTTGTTTCAAGATTCAAACTTACGAGAGAAGTACCACAGGGCTCAGCACTAAGACCAAAACTATGAAACCGTGTTTATAATAAGTTACTTCGAATAAGGTTGCCGGAAGGCGTGACAATAACGGCATTTGCGGACTACGTAGCACTAGTAGGTAGGGACGTAGAAATGGATATACTAAAAGAAAGACTAAAGTTAGCAATAGAAATGATACAGTTATGGATGAGAAATAAGGGTTTAAAATTAGCAACACAAAAAATTGAAGCGGCCTGGTTATCGACTAAGAGGACTAATAGAGAAACAGGTATGATACAGGTAGGAGACCAAGTGATAACTATAAGGAAAAAAATCAAATACCTTGGGGTGACACTTGAAGCAAAGGGATGGAATGCACAGGTTAATGAAGCAGTCATGGGAACAAAAGAAATGGAGAGAAAGCTCGGTAGACTCATGCCAAACAACAGAGGTCCTGGAGAAGAAACCAAAAGATTAATAGCAACAGCAGCAAAAATCTAATTGTTACACGCCGCAGAAACATAGGGAAAAGCCATGAAAACAAAAAAAAAACAAAAATGAAATAAGAGGAGCTACAAGAGCCAGTTCGTTAAGGATCTGCTGGGCTTACAGAACGGTGTCACAAGAGGCAGTAGAGGTAATTGCGGCAACACCTCCCGCGGATATGATGGTGAAAGAAAGAATAGAAATAAAGTAACTAATAAAAGAAGGAACCAGTAAAAAAATGCTAAGTTAAGAGCAAGAGAGAAGACAATGGAAAAATGGCAGAGACAGTGGAATAGAGGAGAAAAGGAAAAATGGACAAGAGAACTAATCCCGGAGATAAAAGAGTGGGTAGAGAACAAACCCGAGAAGTGCTATTATACAACACAAATACTGACCGGACATGGAGCCTTTGGAAAGTTCTTGCAAAAAATTAAAAAAATCAAAGAAGAGGAAAGATGTATATTCTGTCAGATCTAGAAAAAATACTGGAAAGCAAAGTAGATAAAACAACAATCATTAAGCAATGCCTAAGAAATAAAAATACAAGAAGGGCGCTAAGAAACTTTGCAAAAAAGTATTAAAAAAAAAATAAAGAGTTTGATAATGGAAGAATATAGAAAGAAAACAAACAAACAATGAAAACAAACACACAAAATAAAAGCCATAAAAGAGAAAAGAGAAAAACGAGAGAAGCAAAATGAAAACAACAAAACAGAGAAAAAAATCAAACAAAAAGAAATAAGGAAGGTCAAAACAATTATGCATACCAAGAAATAGAAGAAAATAGAAGAACATTTACAGAAACTACAATACCAAACAAAATTGCAGAGGTAAAAAGAAGGAGAAAAGAAATGCTGAAGGAATGCAAAATAACAGAAATAACGAGGCAAATACCAAATGGTAGGTACGCTATCTCGAGGTTGACAAATAACGCAGCTTTTGAGATAGTCAGAATTTACTTGGCAACGAGAGGACACAAAGAAGTAATCTCGGATGGAGATACAAGGATATCACTGGAGGTAGAACTAACAAATTTAGGACTGCCAAAAGGAATACAGCTAATGGTATTTTATAAACTATTCATAAAGAAAAGAAGATACAATGCAGAAGAAGTAAACAAAGACCTAAGAAAACTAAGAACGCATCTGAGGACAAACCAAATAATTAGAATAAATAACACACGAATTGGAGAAAGAAGAGAATGTAAAGCTGGATGTCAGTGCAGATAAAAAAGATAAAGAAAAGATAAAAGAGACAGAAAAAGGTAGGGGCTATAGGGAAAGAGAAGGGCCGAGGACAGCATGCGTGCCACAAATTCTGTGTAAAAATCCGCCAAGCAATAACCGGCCTACCTCGAACTACTGCAAAATCTAGACTAGTTTGACAAGGACATATAACAAGAGAATTTACGCAGAGAAGAAAACCGGAAGGTATTGCCATGCGTAAGTCATTCTTAAGGGTCACTTGTTGAGGCCAACACCTCACTACTTAAAAAAAAAAAAAAAAAAACTTTTTGTGTTAAAGTGGTTTCTAGTCAACTGTTGTTGCCTTAATAGATTTGTCGGGCTTATGTTGAGTTTAACAAATAGTATTAGCGGTGTCTTTGCTGGAGGTAACTAACTAATCCCGTTTTGTGCAACAACAATTAAAAAAAATGTTAGACAGTTTGAGTGTTTTTTTTGCATATTAATTGTTAACATTTATGCAGAGGTTTTTCACAGACGCAGATTTACTTTTTAGAGCAACAACAGTTGTGTGACCAAACCTTTCCTGACAATAAAAGCGCTAAAACATATGGGTTGGCTGCATGACTATAAATTTTTTTAACAATAATTAAAAATTGCGGACAATTAAACGTCAGTATATAATTAGTAAAGTGCAGATAAAAAGGCATTTATTCTTGAGCGCATCAATTCAAATGTATTTAAAATATATTCTTTTTACACAAACATTAAAACAAAACATAGTGCAAAACATAATGTATAAAGCAAAAAAACAATTAAATCAATTAAAAAAAAAACAAAAAAGTACAAATAGACAAAAATAGTAAAAAAAGCAAAAAAAAAAACATGAAAAAACACTTAAAAAGTAGCAACTAAGCAATTAAAGCACATATGTCAAAATAAAGCAAAATAAACAAAATAAAAGTTGTGTCTAACTATTGCATTTTGTATGAAACGTATATATCCAAAAGGATTTTGTTCTGCATTTAATATTAACAAATAAGCAAATGCCATAAATCCGCACTCTGATGATTAGAGGTTTATATTTTTATTTATTTTCAACGTGCAATCTAAAGAATACAATAGACAATGTCTTTGCATGTATTTAAAGTTTTAAGGTATTTACGTTTGTATCTGCAAAGCGTGTACATTTTAGGAATTTTAATAATTAAGCGGCTGACACAGTTTCAACAATAAGGCTATTTCTTTTTTATAAACTTAGTATTATCAATCAGTCCGTATAAACTTTTTTTAAAAAAGGTTAACTTTGTCATAATTATAAATAATTAAACGAAAGACTGGTATTGCTATCTAGTAATTTTTAATACTAAAATTAATTAATTTTGAATAAATTATTAATTTATTTGTCATAATTACCTATTTCTCTAGGGACCAATATAAACCAAAAAATTTGTTACGTTTTCTTATCACTGGCACCAAGTATTTGGCGGCAAAATAACATTAATTCTTTTTTGTCAAAATTTTTTTTTTAAGGATTTGAATTGTCGTCTGACGGCAACTACATAGGTATTACATTTATTGTGTGCCAATAATTGTAAAGTTTTAACTTTAGATTTAGTGCTGCTTGTTTAAACTTACGACGGTATGATTTGAGTAGAAAATACTCAAGTTTTTTAAATACTACTTAGCAACGTTGTAAATATTAATTCACATTGTTGTTAAAAATAGACAGAATACGGGCAGATTATCCAAGAAACACAAAAACAGTTAAACAATACACACAGAGAAAAGAAGTACCTAAAAAAGTTTTGTAAGGATTTAAAAAGTGTAATACTTAGTGTGGTTGTGTGTAAAAAACACACCTGTGTGCAACACTTTTAGTGTTTACGCTATAAGACATCATCTGTAATAAGCAACAATTAAGGGCAAAACTAAGCTAAGTACAGACCAAAGATCAAAAATCGCGGTATAAAAATACAAACTCTGGTACAAATAGTCAAACCGCAAAAAAATCGATTTCAGACAGGCAAAAAAAATGATACAAAAAAAACAAAAAACTCTAAACAATAGAAACAATGGAGTTAAAAGAATTATCAAGCAAGTAAAAAGGCTAAAGTAAAAAAACAAAAATTTAAAAAAGTTCAGAAAAAAAAACAAAGAAAAGAAAATAATAAAGGTTGAAAAGGTGTTAGACAAAAAATGTACGTTATTTTTTAATCGATTTATATGATTCAAAAACTATTTTAAATGGTTTTTTAAGTATTATAAAGGTAGGTACACACATTATTGTTTTTATTTTTATTAAAGTTCCTATGGCAACCAACTTAATTTTTTTAAACGGCAACATACATTTTTTATTTATTTTTTAGAATCTATATGATATTCTCAATATAAACATGTAAAATAATAATATACTTTTATAACAAAAATTTTTGATAAATTCATAAAACATAATATTTGATTTTTATTTAAAATGATCGGAATTGAATAGTTGGCATTAAAAATAATAAATGTTAATTTTTTTTACTGTTTTTATATTATGCATAATATAGTAACTTAAAAAATTACGTTTTTTAAATTTAAAAAATTAATATTTTTCAAAAAATAAAATAAAAAATGTGTGTTGCTATTTAAAAAAATAAAGTGGGTTGTCATAGCAACTATACTAAAAATAAAAACAAATATGTGTGTACTTGCCTATATAATACTTAAAAAACCATTTAAAATAATTTTAAATCGTATAAATCAGAGTAAGTTTTTTGTCTAACGCCCTGTATAAATATTTTAATGAAAAAAAAAATAAAAAATTTAATATTGAAAAATAGACAAACTAATACCGACAAAATAACGCCTAATAAAGCAAAAAAATAGAGATTGCAGGAACATAACATAACATAAGACTGTGCGTGCAAATATAATTATATGCATCAGAGACAAATTGAGAAAGAAAAGCAAGAACAAAAACAAGAGTTATAGTAGTAAGTAAACAAATGTAAGACAGAAAAAAAACAAATAAAAGAACCTACATTCAAAGAAATAAGAAAAACAAAAAAATAAGACAAAAAAGAAATGGCAACAATAAAAGATGGAATAAAAGTTAGAATGTTAGAAAAAACAACAACAAAACAACAAACTTACAAGAAAACTAGTGATCAATAATATTAGCCCAGAGACCAGCATCAAAAACTGTTAAATATAAAATATAAAAAAAAATTATAAAAAAAAAAAAACTACTAATAGTTAGAGCAAAAAGAATAAACACAAACTCATAAGATGCAAAGTAAAGAAAGTAACAGTTAACAAAATGCTAAGAAGAAGATAGATCACCGCTATGCATAAACAAAAAACAAGAAAAACAAACAACAATATATATAGTGAAGAAAGCAGAAAAAGTCTTAGTTATAATGAGTCAATTAAATAAAAACAAACTAAGTGGTAAGTAGATAAGAGACTAAAAAACAAATGCGGCTATTTATTTATTTTTTTATCGGTATCGATGAGTCAGGTTCCTAGGAAGCAAAGTGACATATATTAGTGACAATGTGAGTAATATTTAAGACTAATTGTAGATTAAGTGGTAGTGACTAAGGGTCGCTTTTACAACCGTCGTTTAAACCAGGAGTAACGCTATCTACGAAATAAATATAAAAATGCGCTTTTACAATAACCAGTTAAAGCATAGTTAGGGTTTGCAGGAGAATTAACCGGGGTTAACTTATCCGGTGCTCGGAACAGTAGATATACCTAGTGTAACGCTATACAGTGTATAACAACACAACCTCTCAAATCAAAATGGATAAAACTGATAAAAGTAGAATTCGATGCTCCAATTTTCGTCCTGAAGAGACGGAGACATTATTAATGTTGATGAAAAAGTTTTATTATTATTTATTATTTTAATGTAGTTGGTAAGTTTTTTCTTAAAAAGAGCACCCGAAAAGAACTTGCTGCAATAAAAAAAAAAATAGGAAATAACAAAATTAGTAGTTTTGGTGACAAGGTATTAGGTATCGTAGGTCTTAGTGTTACAGGTTCTACAAATTCCTACAATGATGACCAGAGTTTCTATTTGTATTATAAAGTTTCTATAAAAAAATTTTTTTTTATAATTATAATCATTTTTATATTTTCTAAATACAGAATTTATAAAATCTATTTATTTTAGACATTATTAATTAAAATTTTATTTAATAATTGATTTATTATTTTACAAACATGTTTCAATGAATTATCTTCATTATCAATGTAAAATATTAAATAATAACATGTTTGTCAAATAATAAATCATATATTAAATGAAATTTTAATTAATTAATAATGTTTATAATTATAAACATTCAATTTTTTAAACAGATTCGATTATTGAATTTGTCGAACCAGATCCACCTAGTACAGAAATTACTCAAAAATATATTATACAGGTAAACTAACATAATTAGCATTTCCATATCTAATTAATAACCATTTCACCTAAAAAATACTTCTGAGCAACAAAATAAATGGAGCTCTTCGGCCCCGTCTTTGCTGAGGCAACCAGTAAACGAGGCACTAGTTTCATCAAACAATACCTGTTATTATGTTGTAATTTTATTAATATATTAATTTTGTCATAAACATTTCTATTTCGATCAAATTTAATTTTTATCAGTTATATTTGTTATTCGATATACTAATTTTGTCATTATTACTAACTGTACTTATTTTTTCAGTAGAATCAGTCATCGAAGCAGAGTCGGCTGGTCCTAAACAAAAAAAAATCAAACAGAATAACCAGAAGGCAGGAAAGGGATATTTTAAGGAGAAATCCTGAAAAAAAAAATTTTGAAACTTTAGCCGAAAGAAAATTGGAACTAGTAAATTTACAAATGAAAATAATAAAAAAAGAGGCAGCCGACAAAGAAAACAGAGACACAGCAAAAGAAATGAGAGAAGAAGAACGCCATAATTTGAAAATGGAAATTTTAAAAACAGATTTATTAATTAAACAAAATCAATTAAATATGTAAAATTAATTAATAAAAAAAAATATTGGTTGCGTACTTAAATTATTATTTATTAAGTTCTGAAAATAGTCATTTATTAATGATAATCGTCGAGCATTGTTTCTTTGATTGACCTGATCATCGGCATTCTGAACGACTTCATGTAAAACTATAACATCAGGGTCTTCAGGTGGTTCATCCTCCTTTGCTTTTATTGCCATATTATGTAGCACTGCAGTAGCAACAATAATTGCTTTGGATCGTTCTAAACAAACTCTCATTCCAAGAGACAGAACTGGAAATCTTCTTTTCCATATCCCAAAACAGCATTCCACTTTATTTCTGGTTCTGATTTGGGATTCGTTAAATAGAAATTCTACTCGATTATGTGGGTGGAACAATGGTGGAATAATATAATTTGTTACACCGTAACCACTATCGCCTAATAAAATTGAATCTCCCATTTCCCCTGTTTTAAACCTGGCTTTATTATTCGAGTTGTTAAAAATGGTTTGATCATGTGCCGATCCTGGCCATCTTGCAACAATGTTTTTTATATAGAAATCTGCATCGGATATCACTTGCACGTTCCATAAAAAATAACCTTTTCTATTGCAAAAATATTCAGCTTTATTTCCTCCGGGTGATTGAATTTTTACATGGGTTCAATCAATTACCCCAATCACTTTAGGAAATCTGGTAATTTCATAAAATTTTAATTGTATTTTTAATTTTTCTTCAGCTCCGGGCATGTTAATAAAATGGGGTTTTAAACTTGCAATAGCTTCCGTCACAATTTTCAATATTACACAAGCTGAACATTCACTAACCCCAACAAAATCGCTAGCAACTAGCAGCATCGAACCAGTTGCATAAAACCGCAGTGTGAGAAGCAACTTTGTCATGGCATTAATGGCATTGTTTTGATCGGTCGCTGAGGCAATATCATGTCCAATGAGCTGCAAAAGCTGTCGCACTGTATTTTTTTGTAAGCGAAAGCGCATGAAGAATTCCCACTCTTCCAATTCTTCCATAAAAACCACTCTAGAAAATGTCAACAATAATAACAATTTAATTTATTTCTACAATATTTTCGAATTTACCTTCTACGAAATTTTTTAGGTTGTCTAAACCTTTCCACATATTGAATTATTTCTTCATCACAATCTGATTCAAATATATCCACAATGTGTAACATTAAAAACAATCTAAATAATCTAAATTCGCGTATAAACTACTAACATAACCATTGACGTTTCTAGGTTATCTTTCAGAATAACAACAGTATAACTACCTACATTTGTAAAATGCATTGTGTGTTATACCAGGTGTAACTATGGGATAATTTTTCTGGGTGTAGTTTATCCGATACATTAACCGACGGTTTTAAAAGCGGCCCTAAATCGGTAACCCATTGGTTAACTGGTTAATTTTAATATCAATTTATATAATTATAATTTTTGAACTCACCGTAAAAGTTATTATTGAAGAACCCAGTATGGTGGTGCATACATCCATCTTATGTGTATGGTTTCCATTTAGTTTAACCATTAATAATATATATATATATATATATATATATATTGCTTTTTAATATATGTTTTGTTTTCATAACCTTAAGCAATAATAAAATTTTTACAGCAAAAAGAGCTTTAAAATATCTACAGTAATGAGCATTTACTTGTGTTGTTACTTATCATTTTTTTGTATTCCTTTAATTTACTTTATTAACTTTTACCTTTTATTTGCTGTATTTATTGTACATCAGCTGATATCTTATTTTAAGAGTTGATTGCGCGTCAACGCATTCTGGATTGTGGCGCTGCCAGTTGGATAGTTTTAAACCTGTAAATCAACATTAAAAAAAAAAAATTAAGTGATGAAAACCCATTTTCAGAATGCGTAATCTTTGAAATTTCAAATAACAAGACGTTATTTGTCATGTTCTTCTATTCTAGTTAGAGACATTCACTTTGAAAACATAATCTAGTAAAAAAACATTATGTATCATAAATATGCTTATTTCACAAGTTCTTTTATTGCTTGAACCAGTGTCACTTCTTGTTTAGTTGTTTTTTTGCTCTCGGCATTATTTAGACTTCATTAATTAGCACAAAGTTTTTAGAATGTTATTTTTTTTTGTTTTTGCCTAATTTTGCCCGGCGCATATTTTAAGCCTTATCCTAATAAATATATTAAATTTTTATTATTAATATATCTTTTATAGATATTTGTATGTGTTTTTATTTATTAAAAAAAAAAAAGATTTTTTGTTTATTTTTAATAGTATGATATTTTTTACTTAATATTCATTATATTTCAGTTTAATCAAACTCAAAATTTTGATTTGTGTTTTTTCCTTATCCCCGTTTTTTTAGTGAACTTTTTTTTATCTTCCAAATAAAAATCTAAAGCTCAAGTAATATTAACTAGAACCAATTCTCAAACCAATTGCCGGCCGACTATAGTTATGTGTCAGTATTATTTTATTCTTTTATATTTGCATTTTCTGTTGATATTTCTATGGACATAAACACACAAACATATACTTATTTGTACTACAAGGCTTACGAGAAATTCTAACCAGTTGAGACAGACAGAGATGTAGGATCTTTTTTTTTTTACCGTTCTATGAACACATAAAATAAACTTAGTATTTTCTAAGACTTATAAACCACAAATATTTAAAGTTAATGTTTCAGACTGCTTAAATCTAGTCTTCAGTGTGGTTTTTCTCATTAAAATTCAAAAGTGTTTTCATGTTGTTATAACAAAACTGAAAAAAAAAATATATTTTTTTATTAACAACAAAACACATGGTCTGGATAAAATAACAACAGAAATTACAAAAGCAACACTAGACGAAAACAAAGTTGAAATAATATAACACCAAATGTATAAAAAAATAGAACTTTAAAATGTTAAAAATAGCCACCCTAATACTGATTGAGAAAAAAAAAGAAACAAAAAATCTAAGGTATTACAAGCCAATATCTTAATTAACACACATATTAAAATAATGATTAAAACGTCAAACAAATCAAGTCCAGGTAAATAAACCAGTTTGTAGTAACGGCAGCAAGAAACAAAAACATTAAGAAATGCCATAAAGACAAAAAAACAATAATGAAAAAATAAATACAAAAACAAGCTTGTTAAAGATCAGCAGGGTCTTCAAAACAGTGTTATAGAAAGCAGTAGTAATAATTGCGGCAACAAGTTCTTTAGATATGATATTGGAAAAGTAGATAAAAATTAAAAAAATAGTATTGTTAAAAAAAAAACAGTAAAAAAGAAGCAGATAAGTACAAGAAAAAAAACAATAAAAAGATGGCAGGAAAAATAAACAAAAAAACTAACCCAAAAATAAAAAATTATATAACACAAATAATGACCGGGCACACAAAGTTTAACACAAAATTAAAAAAATGAGAAAGATGAAAGATATCTATTCTGTAAAGAAAAAACAATAATAATAAAAAACACACTCTACTAGGATGCAAAACGCGAGAACAAAAAAACTAATAAATATACTAAAAATCAAAGTGAATTAAACAATAATCTTTATAAAATGCCTGAAAGATCAAAATAAATAAACGGCACTAAAAACTTTGCAACAAGATTGCTAAAAAAAAGAGTACTTTGACAACAGACGAATATAAAAAACAAACAATAGAAGCAAACACATAAAACAAAAGCTACAGAAAAGAAAGAAAAGAAAACGAGACAAACATAATAAAAACAAAAAAAAAGACCAAAAGACCAAAAAAAGTATACAAGAACAAGTGACAAAAAAGATGCAGATGCTAACCTCATAGACAGTGTAACAACTATGCTATGCGTAAGTCATTCTCAAGAGCTACCACCTTCTATGTCTAAAAAAAGTTTACTAATAACGTTTTTTGGTTAGTTATGCTCTATTACCTGTAAAGTATATAAGTAGCATAGATTTTAATTAAAAGCTAAGTCGTATGCTAAATTGCAGTTTTGCTGCTAGCTTAGTTGTTTTTATGCTGTTTGTCTAACTTTTTTTAGCAAAAAATATCTTTATGGTTATAGACCATGTGCAGTAATTAATTTATAAAAATTATAACATACCATGCTGCTAGTACTATTCTATCATATGTTTTTGTTTGCCCAACAGTTTCCTTTTTTCTACTCTTAAGAGTAAGTATGATTGCTCTATAAAGTTTTTTGGGTGTAGATTATTGTTTAAATTTTTTTTCCGTTTTTAATTTTAGTAGATCTTTTTTTATTCATCCTATAGATCCAAATAACAAAATTAGTATTGGAACAAAAAGCATATATACTAGCAAGCAAAAAGGGTCACTTTACAATTATGACTTAGTTTTGAAGTTTTTTGTTTTAACCTTATGTTAGCAAATTGTAAACAATTGTATTGTATTTTGCACACTAAATTAAAAATTCAATGTTGAATCGTAAAGCATATTTATTGCGTATTTTCTAAATATTACAAATTTACAGTTCAAACAAAGCTCGAATTTTTGTTTCTAGGACTATTACCTCTTCTTGCATTAATGACTACTTAAAGTCGACAAATAACACTTTAAATTAAATTAAAGATCACATTTTGGTTGATATTAATCCATTCCTGCAATAGCAACTGTCTTAGCTCTTGAGCAATTCTTGGAGCAAGTGTATGCTTTCGGATACGTCGTCTCAACTCATCCCAGACATGTTTTATGGGTTTCATGTTCGAGCTGAGAACTGGCCAATCAAACCGCAAAATTCCTATTTTATCCAGATAATCTCTGACAACTCTGGCTATGTGAGGTCTAGCATTATCTTAGTTGTCATAAAGAGCAACATCATCATCGAAAACCTCCATAACGTATCTGTAAGCTGTCAGGGAGCCATTCTCTATAAAGAACAACTCTGTGCGTGCTTCGATAAAAATTCAGTACACCGTGTAAATGACAAGTTTTGCAGAGCAAAATCAACATTAAGTAAAAAAACTACATCAAAATATAGGTTTTTAATTAGAGCAAAATGAATGTTGTTTTATGAAACATGACATTTGTCAGGAAATGAATTATTAAACGCCTACGTTGGTTTACAATTTGCAAACGTAAAGTTAAATCAACAAACATAAAGTTAAAACAAAAAATTACAAAAATAAAACATAATTTTAAAGTTACCATTATTTTTTGCTCGCCAGTCTATAAAGTTGTTATTTTAATTTTGCTAAAAAGGTTTTTTTGTTTTTATGGTGTTTCTAATAGTTTCTTCTTCATTGAGCAACTTCTAAACATTTGTAAGTTATTTCTGCATTTGACTACTTAATTAAGCTTGTATCTATCATTTCAATATTTTTCCTAATTTATTAAGGCGTTTTTTTAATGTGTTATTTGACGTTTATTAAGCTCAATTTTTACCTCATTGTCTTTTGTAAACGTTTTAATATTTTTTAAAGCTGTTTTTCTCCTACAAAAAAATCTTGATTACATTCATGTACAATAAATAAGTAATTTTGTAAATTTAATGGTTTGGCTTTCCACACCTAAAAACTGTCGATAGCGGCAAAAGTGTTCAGTTCAGTATTATAGATTAGTAAGAGCTTTATTTAACTAAAAATAAAATACTCTTGCATTAAATTAATTATTTTGTTAAAATATGCATAAACGTGAAAAATAAAAATTGTTGCTACATTTTTCAATATATTAGATTTTTAAGTAGTTCTGTCAGATGCACAAGACGGACGGACGGAAGTTTTGAGTAGTAGACATCTGGTAATATTTGCAAATTATTGAATTTAATTTATATTTAATAAGATAATTAAGTATTTTTAAAGTTTACATTACCATTGATAACGTTTGTTTAGATAACTAATTATTTTCCTTTAAGTAGTTTATATTTTAATAGTAAAAATAAAACACATAAGTTTATATTCGTACAAATATTTGTTTTAATAAATTTAACATCATTAAGCAAAACTATATTAATTAAAAAAATTACATAGTTTTATTGTTTAATTTCATTCTGATCATATTTCAACACTTAAAAACCATTTTACAGTTTTTAAGTTTTTATATGTTTAGTTTAAAATGTGAATATAAACCATTACATTTTATAATAATGTTTTTCTTGTTTATATACATTTTTAATATAGAGAAAATTGAAATAACACTTTATTAAAAGAATCAAGTAGAAATAGATGTTATTTCAGTTATTGTTTTTATATAACTAATATATTCCGAGAGTCGCTCTTTCATAAAACACTTTCACCCTTAGGCCATACGTCAAAATCAATAGGGGGTTACACCCCAAATCCGCTGCATGTATCCACGTATTCCAAAATACTTATTACCGGTCTCTATGCAATATGTACACACGGTCTTCTAATAAAATATTCACACACATATATGTATTCTAAAATATTACATGTAAAATATGTAATCAAAAAATTTAAATTGGGGGGTGTATTTCAAAGAGATGTGCTTCTTATCCCTTTGATAAATTTTTGAATAATAACATAGATTTAAATTGAATCTAATATTCGTTTTAGCTTGACTTTATTTCAAAAAAAGTTATTGCATTGGAAGTACTGGTGACTGAACATTTCTAGCCAAAGTCGTAGTTCAGCTCTATTTCGGTCCACTACAGACTAAACGCAAAAAACTCCTAATAAGGCACCTAATATACTATTAACTAAATAACTTAACTTTTAATTTAATTTATTTTATTGAAACCTATATACTTATACACCCAATTAAATACATACTTAACATACATTTATAACAAATAAAAGCATTAAGCATATAGTTTATTAGATGCCCAGAGCTGTTAATAAAATAAATCAAACTAAATTTAAAAAAGTTATGTTATTCAGCTAATAGTTTAAGAGTTGGCCCTTAACATAATTAAAAATTTAAACGTCTGTATCAGAGTTGATAATAAGCGATTCGAACGCTTGAATACTAAAAACCGAAAAGAGTTGGTAGATGTATTGCAAAAGTTGGCAGCTCAAGCAGAAAAACTATTTTTATTAAATAAATAAATGATATAATTAGCAAACCTAAGAAAATGAAGGTGTAATTAATAAAGCTACGATAAAAGATAAAGTAAAAACTAAACTAAAAAAATTGAAAGAAAAGCATTGTTTTACAATTAACTACTTAAGAAGATAAACAAAAAATTATAAAAACACAAAACCGTATTAATAGAAAACGACATATTTATTGATAATGGTCTGTGTTCAATGCCTTCATTAAAATCGTTATTAAAGTATAACGTATAGATATAGCCAATATAATCTAAAAGTAAGTAAAACAATGTACGTTAATATTGCAGTTTAAAAGTAATTCATTTAAATGTTATCTAAAAACGTTGTTAGTTTACAATAATAAACAAAGACGTTGAATAAAGACCGATAACTTTGCAAGGAAAGAAAATAACATTTAAAAAAAACTAAGAAACAATGCTAAGGAAGAAAAAATAAAAGACAAAACGTTCATTATTGGATATATAAATTTATTATATGCAATAAACGATAAGTCAATAACAGAAATTAAAAATTAGTATCCTGGTATTGAAGCATTAATAAATAAAGAGTAAATAAAATATATCAAAACAAGTATGAAGATTATAGCTAGTAAAACTAAAAAAGTTGAAGTCTAACCTACTGCATGTTACCCCATTAAAAATTAACAATAATGCTTTAAGCAAGGCCAAACAATTGTATGAAATGCTGAAAAACCTAAAAAATTACACATACACAAATCTAAAGTGATTATTTTTTAATCAGGAGAAAAATTGGATACAAAGTACCTTAAAAGATGCCTAAAATATATCTTCCAAAATTACACAAAACTCTCTAACTCTAAGAAAAAAAAAATGTATGCTCAATGATACACAAAATTATACTATATGGTGCTCTAATCCTGCATATAGGGCTAAAAACCTGCTCAGTTGTGTGCAACAAAAGATGTTACGGGTAGCTTAAGCATACAGAACAACATCAACATTTTAAATGTCATAACAGAAATGCTTTCCATAAACTTATTGATAACAAAGACAAAAGAAAAACACCGATGCTCAAAATTTAAGACTAATGTTAGAGAAAGTCTAATAAACAAACGGCAAAAAACATCTTTCTGTCTCCAAATACCATAAAAGACCAATGCTCAAGAAAAGCTTATATCAAATCTTAAAGTATAGGTAAAATGTAATCAGAAAATTTCGATTTATGGCTGACACAAATTCTGATAGGTTACGGTTTATTTGGAACTTACACACAACAAAATTGTATGTAACGGAATCAAATGCATGCGTCTACTGCAGAAAAGTAAACAATTCTGAGCATGCAATTTTTCAGTGCTTCAAATAAAAGACAAAAAACTGGGTTGTGAGATGATTGGTAACCAAGATGATACATCTAAAAACACCTGTTACTATTAAAAAAAAATTAAAAAAGCATAAAAGAATTAATACAAACAAGACAGATTAGTAATGAATATAACTAACAAAAAAAATTGTTGATAAATCAAAAACGTTAAACCGGAGATAAAAAAAAGCAAAAAGAAAGAGGTTGGTTTTAGACAATTCAATTCCGGCACTAGTGACATGCAGAAGAAAGAAAACAAATAATCCAGTCACAAAAAACAAATTGATAGAAAGGAAGCGTCAAAATGCAGTAGCAGTAGTAAACAAGAAAGTAAAGAAAATAAGAACAAAAAAAACAAAAAAAAACTAAACTTCATTAATAAAAAAAGAAATTTACAATTCAAAAACTAACAAAAATATCAAACTAAAAAAATTATAAAAATTACCACAATAAATTAAATACATTATTATTATTGTATGTAACAGATTAAAGGTTTTTAAAAATACATAAAAGAAATAAAATTGAACTAATTGAGCAGATAGAATCATGGATAAGTAAAAAGAAACAAAAAGATTTATAGAAGATCAAATGTCAAAAAGTTTAAATAAAAATGCTAACCAGGTATTTAAAAAAAATAATGAAACCAACAAGAGAAGGTATCATGACAAAAAAAAAAACAAAAAAAAACTATAAAAAACTAGAACTGCAACAAAATTTTATACCAAATAAAACAAAATACAAGATGGTTACGTATAGCAAAAGAATATAAAAGTAGAATAAAACTGGAGAACTAAATACAAAAACCAAAAAACAAACTAAATATAATAAGAAATTTCAATACTAAGATCAAACTAAAAAGATTAAAAGGAAAATAAAAAAAAATAAAGAAACAAACAAGAATGGGTGGGACATACTAATCAAAAATATAAAAGAAGATAAAGAGAGAAAATATACTTACATAGAAACAAAGAAACAATTTGTAATTGGCTATGTAATAGTAAATAAAGAAACGTGGCAAGTAATAGACAAGTCTAACCTTAGAAAAATAAATTCAGACCACCAGCCAACATTTAAATTATTTTGTGTTAAAGATAAAAAGTGTAAAATAAAAAATAAATAAAAAAAAATAAAAAGTGGAACAAAAATTGCAAACAAGTAAACCGAAAATATTGCTTCAAAATTAAAAAGAAAGTAATAAAACAACTAAGCAGCAACATAGAAACGCATTAAAGATAAATAAAAAAACAAAAAAAAGTTAGAACAATGTAAAAAAAAAATAATAAAGAGAGAAAAATGAAGTTCATCTGCATAACAAAAGAAAAAACAAAACCAAGTAAAATAAATAATAAAACAAAAACCTCAAGAGTAGATAGAATACAAAATAAAACATGAAAGTATGGCACAAAAATACTGGTTGAAAAACTGAATGAGACAACAAACAAATTATAGAAAAATAGGTAAGTAGATAGTGGAAAAGGAAGAAAAAGTAGAATTTATGGCTTATGCACCAAAAAAAACTTGCTTAAAATTACAGTAGTTTAACGTTAATAAATACGGCATACAAGATCTACGCTATAGTACTAAAAATAACTGAGTAAAAGAAATAAATGAGATATTGCCAGACAGACAAACTGGGTTTAACAAAAAAAAAAGAGTATGAATATCGTATACATACTAGACCATATAGTAGAAAAAAAAATAACAAGAAAAGAGGAAAGTTGTAAGCAATATTTGTAACTTAACGCGGAAAGTGAAAAAAAATTAAATATACAACAAAAAATAAGAAAATATTTGGTAAAAGGAATAGAAAAAGCATAAGTAAAAACAGTTAGCAAGGTCTGTAAAAATGGTAAAATAAGTAATTATTTTTAGTCTACTAAAGGTTGAGACAGGGTTGCAAACTTAGCGCTGATACATTGCAAGCGTAAGTAAGATGTTAAGAAAAATTGTGGAGACGAGTAGGGTGATAGTAAGCAAACAAAGTGTAGGCGTTGGCTTATACAGACTACATGTAATAATAACAGATCAATCAAATAAATTAATCAAAATAATTAAATGCCTAGAAAAATATTAAAAATATACTAACATAGACTCTTTTGCGTAGGAGAGCTCTTGGCAGGTACATAGTACGTACGTACTTTATTTTAGGCTTTTTTATAGCTAAAATTGCTGCTCTGCTGCCTGTTATTATTTTTATTACGCCATAGGTTATTCTGGCTTTATCTTCCTGGAAGATAGTAGTATGTGTCCTTAGTGGTAAGGATATTGAATTGTCTAAATGTTGGGACTAAATTCCCGCTCCAGAACCTCAAAGAGTTTTTGAACCATAAGAGTAGATTTAATAATAATAATAATAATAATCTTTATTAATGCAATACTAAAAGTTTACATAAGTCATAAAATTCATAAAACATGTATCAAAGTTTACAGATTTGTAGAATAAAATGTATAAGTATATATATATATATATATATATATATATATATATATATAAAATTGAAGTTAAAAACTACAAAAACAAACAAGTTAAAAACTACAAAGACAAACAAGTTAAAATTATTGTAAATATTAAAAATTTAAGAATGCAACACATAAAACTAAAGTTTATGTTATGATTCAGAATTAAATTTCACAGACCAGATGCAAATAATTAACACAAACTATTCTGCAAATTTATTTGTCAGGCATTCTTCTGTATACTATAAAACTCCTTTCTTAAGAAAAACAATTTTATTGTAGTTTTAAATGCTTTAATGGGCAGTATCTTAATATGATTTGGCAGCATGTTACAAAGCTTTAGCCCGTAATAATTTATGCCATTTTGAGACTTGGTTAAGCGAAGATAATCAGGATACAAAAGATGACTAGATCTGGTGCTAAATTGATGATAGTCAAAATAAATTGTATAGTTTTGAATATGTTTTCATACATAAACAAGACATTCCAACGCATACAGACATGGAAATGTGAAAACATTCAGTGTGATAAAGGAGTTACGACAATCTGCTGTATAGGAAACAGAATCAATTATTTTTATTGCACGGCGTTGCAACCCAAAAAGCCTACTTAGTGAGCTAGAATGACCCCAAGATAATAATCCGTAAGTAAGGTGTGATTGGCAAATAGCAAAATAAGCAGTTTTAAGAGCATGTTTAGGAAGTTGATTTTTTAGTTGTCTTAATAGGTATATGCTTTTGCATACTTTGATAGAAGTTATCTTTTCATTTTTTTTTTCACGTAAATTTACTATATAAATGTATGCCTAAAAATTTTGCATTGTTTACTTCAGCATCAGGTTTTAGTGAAAACATTACGTTTGCTGTTTTTTCTTGATTTACCGTTAGTTGATTTTCTGTAAACCAAGTATTTGCTTTGTGAGTGAATCTGTTGTTATTAGAAATTACTCCAGTTTTAGTTTTGAAAAATTCTGTAGCGTTGTGTTGTCTGCAAATAAAGTAGTATTTACTTCACAGTTGAATTTAGGAAGATTGTTAATGTATAAAATTAATAGAAGTGAGCCTAAGATTGATCCTTGAGGTACCCCGTAAATGTTTGGAACTTCTATGCTTATATTTTTATTAAAACAAACTTTTTGTTTTCTATGGGATAAATATGAATTTATCATACGACAACTAGTTGGATAAAAGTTATAACAGTAAAGTTTCCGCAGGAGAATACCATGAGAGACGCAATCATATGCTTTTGTTAGATCCATGAAGGTTGCAATGGAGTAAACCCCTTTTTCAAAACTTTCTGGATACTTAATAAGTTATTTTTTTTGAGGTAGTTAACTATTTGAGACATTAAAATTCTTTCCAGCACTTTGGAAACTATAAGTAAAAGAGATATAGGGTGGTAGTTATTTACATCGTTAATATCACTTTTTTTATAAACTGGAATAATGCAGGCTTTTTGTCAACGTTCTAGGAATGAGATAGATGTTATGCAGTAGTTTATTAATTTAGTCAAAAGATTAATTAAGGTGCTAAAAATATTTTTTAACAAATTTGTGATCACGCTATATGTATCTCGACTATGAGAAGGTTTCAAATTTATCATGCTAACTGTTTCAAATTTGAAATAATTACTAAAAGAATGCGAATGTGCTTTATTTAAAATATCAATTGGATTATGATTAGCTGCAGGTAAAGAATTAACAAGGTTTTCAGCAACAGTACTGAAGTACTGAGTAAAAATATTGACATCTATATCGCATTGGTAATTACAGTTTGATTTAGGTGGCTTGATTAATGACCAAAGCACACTAGGTTAATTGCACGAATCTTTTAAATATTTAGCATTGTATGCAACTCTGGCGTCAGTTATAGCTTGCTTATATTTATTTTTGTAGTTTATGTAGTTGGATTTTAAATCTGTATATTTACTACTAGCATCTCTTAGAAGATGAAGAGTTTTACGCATTTCCGGCGTTATAAGTTATTAGTGAACTAATTAGACTGACAACGATTTCATTATAATTTTTTAGTGGAAACAATTGAAGTGTATGCTCTTCAGTGATTTCAATAAACTTCTTAAATTTATACTCTAAATCCAAACTAAAGTCATCAACAAAACTCCAGTTAGTATTATCTAACGCAGAAAAAAAGTAAGAATTTTCCATTTTTTGTATACGGCCTTACCTTTTGTTTTAAAGGCTGATTAGAAATTTTGAGTAATTTATTCATTGCCAAAATACCAGTGTGATCGCAAAAATCATCATCAACAGAAGTAGTATGAAGTTATCTGAATCAATATTTGTGAATACGTTGTCGATACAATTATTATTTCTAGTATTAAAGCTTACTCTTCTGTTCAGCCCATATGTGTTTAATAAATTACAAAACATAGATGATTTGCGATCATTTAAGTTAAAATGAATAATAATATTACCACCAATAACAGTGAGATAGTTGGAATTTATTTTATCAAGTAACTCGTTAAATATAAGCATAAATTCATCAAAGTTTCTTTTTAGTGAACGATAAATTGTAATTATATAAATGTTGTATGCAAGGAGATATGCTGCAAGTATTTCACAGTCTTTTTTTTAGATAAGTTATTAAGATTGACTAACGCTGTAAATGAATGATGTAGTTTACTTAACTGCAATACACCACCGTGAATATAAATAGTACGTGAGAAATAAGAAGACACTTGGTAGTGTTCTATTTTAAGTGATTCAGTTTCATATGGTTTCAGCCAGTGTTCTCCTAAACATACATCATCAAAGATAAAATCATTTTTATGCAAAATTGTATCTAAAAAAGAAGTTTTAATTTTTAAAGAGTACATATTGTAAAATAGTATATGCAGTATATTATAATTTTTACAAAAAATATTGTTATTTATGACCAGGTTTTTGGCCTGTTTTTTGAAAAATATACTGTTCAACAATAATACCTTCCGGCCAGTTTTTAGGATTCATAAGTATCTGATGATTCTTGTATTCGGCACCAACCTTAAATGCTGGATAAGCTATGTTGAGCTTCTTACACAAAAAATTGTTGTTTCCAATTAATTGCTGAATGTGCTCCTAAACGTCAGTCACAGTAACATGTTTTTTAACACGTTTGATAAACAACCATGTTTTTTTAAGGTTTGGCTTCCAACTTGGAAGTCATGCTGGCGTCTGTCCCAACTAAAATGTTTTTCTTATGTTTCAGTACACTGCGTTTGTAAGTCACAGTTTTAAAACCATCACTTGAGTCGCTTCGTTGAGTTATAACTTCAGTATAGGTTTGTTTCACCGGTGATGATTGTTTGTTTACATTTGTAGTCAGCTGATCGTCGTTTCGGACTGCGATTGCGCTGACCATCGCGCATTTACTCTGCGGCTTAGATGTGTCCGCATGCTTGTTGCTAGTTACATTAAGTAATGTTTTGGTTTTTAAGTCCAAACAAGCAGTTTGCACTGTTTGTACAGCACTAGTTGATAAAGCTCTTATTTTATTTTTGTTTATTTTTGAATGTGAAACAGTTTCTAGTAAATTAGTGTTTACAGATAACACTTTACTGATGGCACTTGATTGATCACTAACGGCTTCTATCATAGATATCTTCTGTTTTAGTAAACCGCATGTTTCTTTTAGTAGAGAATTTTTGTCTTTCATTTCATCTATAATTATATTGAGTAAATTTACTTCGCGCTTGAGCATTATAATTTCCTTAGCAGCAAAGTAATGGTTAACCTCAATGTTATTTTTATTTGCACAGCACACAAGTCTTGTAGCATCAATTTGTTTTAAACTTCTATATTTTGCACAGCTGGTATAAAATTTGTTTCTGCATTTTACACAAACCTATGTTTTAGTTTGGGTTTTGATGCAACACTTTAGATTAATTACATTTTCTTTAGACACATTTCAGCGGAAGTGCCGCGCACGTGTATAACCTCTGTGTTGAAATCAGATGGGCACACATGTTGCTTAAGACACCCTCGATGACATGGCTTCTTGCACCTATCACACACCGCATTTCTGGCAAATGTGTTACCACACAAACCCGCACATTTTACGATATCTTCATTAATACTGTTAATTATAGAAGACCGTGTTTGTCACCCTTCGCCATCTTGGACAATTGTCACTTGATTTGTTTTATGCAGTATCAAAATTTGTATTACTATTAGGAAGCTAAAAATATATTTTATAGAATAATAAATCTCCATGTTGGGTCAATAACGCTATAATAACTATAAAAATGTGGATAAAATTAAAACTAGCTGTTACCTTTAAAAGGTTATTAATACAAATTTATGTATTAAAACTTTTTATTGTTTTTATAAAACAAATTACAAAATTTTATAGTGTTGTTTTAAAAAAAGTAGCAATAAAAGTTTAAAGAATATTAAAACTTTTTGTTGTTTTTATAAAACTAAAAAATATATTATCTAGTATCAAATTCTTGTTGTTTTTAGAAAACTAACAATAAAAATTTATTAAGTATAAAACTTTTTGATAACTTTATATTGCTAGCATTAAAAATTTAAAAAAAAAACAAAGCTTTGTGTTGCTTATAGAAAATAAAATCTTATGGTGTATTAAAACTTTTTGTTGTCTTTAGAAGACTAGCAACAAAAGTTTACTCATTATTAAAAGTTATTGTTACTTTTAAAAAGCTAAAAAAAATTAACAAAGTGCTTTATAATGATTTAGAAAGCTAGCAAAAATAATTAAAAAAAAAAACAAAACTTTTTATTAACTTTAGCAATACAAATTAGGGAAAATTAAACTTGCGCATAAAAAATAAAAAATAAAACTTTATAGAGTATCAAAACTAACAATAAATTTAATAGAAATCAAAGTTTTTGTTTTTTTGTAAATTTTTTTATCTGGTATTAGTTTTAAAGAAATTTTTGTGTTTATTATTAAGTTACATAGTGAAACTTTTAATTAGTAAAACAGAATTATTTCTAAACCTTTAAAGTTTATAATACAATTTTATTTGTAATTTTTATAAAAAAAATTTAATGACTAACTTTGTTGGTAATACACAAATAAATGTTTTATTATTAATAAATTAATTAATTAATCTATTTATTAAAATACCAAATAATCATTTCTATCTTGTCTGCTTGTTTTGTAATAGCGGCATTGTCTTTGTATGTTTAAATCGTATTGTAACTGCTTACATTTACAAGCACAAAAAGATAAATAATGACATAAAAAGTTTGCCAAAATTGAATGCCATTAGAAATGTAAAAATGGTTATTGCAACTACTAACTAATCTTAAAATCTTAAGTAATGTTTGTTGAATTATAATCAATAAATAAAATTTCCAAAATATTGATTGCGTGTGGGTTAACTAAACTAAAAATTATTTCTATGTGTTCTTATGAGAAGTCACTTTATGGTCAATTTCTCACCAGTGCTTTATAAACTATTTAAATAACTTATTTACCTAGTGAAAGTTTACACTGTTGGCAACAGTTTAAATAAAACCCGTTTAGAGAAACTTATCTCCATTTGATGACTCAGCAACTGAAACTAATGAGTCGTTCTAAACGCAGCTATTGCTTACAGCATATTATTATTAGTAATAATAAAAACCAAATAAAGCAACAATCACTTTGCACTATCAATTAAATAATATCAATACTAATTTTTTTTATCACAATATAGTGATATGTTGTTTTTTTATTATATAGAAAATATCAATATATGTTTAACTGCTAAAAGAATTCATTATTAACACTAACGCTGAATCATTTGATCAATTGTTACAAGTTGTCAGACTTTGTTACAAAATTTTATGACAACCTATTATTCCAACTTTTTAGTATTATTACATTTTTTTAATTGTTTATAACTTATTAAGAGTTGCAATTAAACTTTTGTTTATATAAAGTTTTTTGTTTAAAATAATATTCTTGATAAGTTCTTTTATTTTGAAAAAACTTTTTGTAAAACCCTGTATAACTTTTGCATTATAATTATATTATTTTTATTGCATTGTCTAATTGAACAAAAACTTGTATTTGGCTTTTTTTAAACTTGAATGCTCGCATAAAATAGAATTTGCATACCTGTATTTTAACAAAACCATCAACTTTGACAGGTTATTCCTATTGCTACATATAATATGGTAAGTAATTAATTAATTTTTTCACCAGCAGTTGGATATTTCTGATAAAAAAACAGATTGAAATAGCGGTCGGAATGGTCTTAATATTTAATTTCTAGTTTGATTTATTATTTATGGTATTTTACTTTAATATTTGAAGCTTAAAATAACATTGACTTAACTTGACTAATAGATTTGGCTGTTAGTCGGTTGATAGCAAAGATAGAACAAAGCAATTTAGTAAAGAAAAGTTATTTGCACTTTTAAAAGTAGTATTAAGTTAAGCCTGATACATTTTCAATTATGCCAATATAAATAAAATTTGTTTAATACATTACGTTGTTTTCTATTATTTTTGTTGTTGTTGCAAGTTGTTAATAAACAAAATAAATTAAAAGTAAAACATATCGATCCTTGACATAGTTATAGTGTTTTATAATTTGACTATAAGAGTTTCTTAGATAAAACCATATGTACTTAAACAATGTCTTTCTTATATTAAGCTTATTAATTTTGAAGTAATAATAAAATAACAATACATAAATTTATAATAACCGTTATCGATAAACCATCAGGGTAAGTGGAATTGTTTCGTAATTTTACTATCCCTGTTTTCACAACCTCATCAATTATCTTTGTATATTGTGTTTGGATTACAGCCCGTAAAATATATTGACTTTTTTATTGTTATCATTTATATTTTTGCACGATTTTACGTTACTTTCAGACATTGTTGACAAAATCAGTAAAATGATTCTACCAAATCATTTATGTTTTCAAGGCAACAGAAAATGCACAAACTGTCAACTATAATACTTACTTACGTAAATAATAATATACAATAGTATACTACGATACGTATTCAGTAAGTGCATTTTACAGGTGAAGAAAATAGGTTTTGTTAATAAAACAGAAAAAACAATAATTTAAAATAATTTAGTGACCTATAAGTGAAATATTTGACAAAAAATTTAAAATGTATTTTGCTAAAAGAAATAACTGATAACAACTTAATTATTTATTTTTTATTAATTTGCTACTTTGGTTATTCTACGTTTTTAATTTTAATAACCATATATAGTTTTTTAAATGAGGCAATTTTTTGATGATGATTGAAAGTAATCATAAAAAAAAACTAAAATTTGTTTGAAGATTTTAATGCACATAATAATGAAATTGTGACAATCTACAATGCCGGCTAGTAGTAAAATAATAAATCTAATTCATTTTAAGCAACGAGTTGTCAAAAAATATCTTTTTGGATTAAATGCCAGAAAGGTATCAGATGTAGATAAAATTTTACCTATTATTTTTATAACATTAGCAAATATTTGATTTGCAAATGTTTTAAGACTCTCATTTTGTCTTATTATACAAAAAAGAAACAATCTTAAATTGTTGGAAAATTGTAAATATACCTAAAAGGAGAGACAAGTTTGATCTTTTGAAATTATAGACCAATTGCATTATAGTCCAATTTGTGCAATTTTTTAAAAAATATATTAGTTTTTACATTGTTAAGATTTTAAAACAAAATAATTTTATCTCAGATATTCAAAATGAATTTTGATCAAATTATAGATTTTGTTTAAACAAAATTTAAGACACATTGCCATCTAAACAAATCTTTACTCGTAGTACAAAGCTTGCTAGAAATTCTAACAAATATTCACTGATAGTTCATAAATGTAAGAACAAAACTTATTTTAATTGTATTATCGACACTTAGAATAAACTTTTAATTTTCCCAAACTTCTAAACCGCAAATATTCAAGGTCAATGTTTACAGACTGTTTAAATCTAGTGTTTAATATGATAGTTTTGGCAAGTGTGGTTTCACACGTTAAAATTTAAAGGTATTTTTATGTTTTTAAAACATGCGCTAGAGAATTGAAGAGTTTAGTCGCCGCGTCCTATTGGGGTGCCGCTAGTAGTACTGTTATGGAAAAATATTAAATCCTATCACATCTACGAGAATATCGGTAAACCTTTTTTTCTAAAAACATATTGATACGTACAGCGCCGTTATTAAATTAAAATTGGTTTTTTTAAGACAAAACGCCAATCAACTCAATATCCAATTAATAAGATTTTAGTCATCACTCTTTTTATATTTAATGTCTTCATTTTTTGGGTTAAAGATTTGAAGTTCTATTTAACGAGTAAAAAAATAATGAAGAACTAAATAAAAATGCCACTATTTAAAAATTAATTGTGGAAAAACAACTGATTGCATCAGTTTTTAAAATTTGAGGACACAGATTGGACTTTTTTCTACAATTTGTGAAAATTGTATTCAATTATATTCAGGCGTTTTTTGCTGAGTTTGATTCTGTGAACCCTTATGATAGCGCAACTATTCTCTCCTCTTAAGTAATTCTTAAGTATCACATTTTGAAATTCAACAATAATTAAACTGTGTGTTTTTTTAGTCGCTATAAGAAGTTGTTTAAAAATAAAAGAAGAATGAAAAAATATACATTTTTAACTTAGTTACAAGTTTGTTAAAAATCTCTAACTGATCTTTACTGCGGAACAAATGTGAATAATATAAAAAATACTTTAAAACTGTTACAATAAAAGACCAATTTGTTATGTAGCTAAAGTTTCAAACAAAAACTCTTGCTTCAAAAGGATGACTCCTAGCTACACTGTGTTACAAGATGGGTATGTAATTATAATGTTTAAATGTAACATAAATAAGTTATTAAAGTAAACGAGTTACTGGAATGAATAAAAACGAATAAATAGAAAAACATATATGTAACATTAATATGCTTTAAATCACCCTCTATATATTTATATAAAAAATACTTCTTGTGAAGAATGTAATATATTTGATTTAAATAAAAATGTAAAATTTTTATTTGCTCTGAAACAAAGATCTTTTTTTAATATATCATGTGAAATTGGTTTGTATAAACATTTTTCTTTATTTATGTCAAATATATTTCAACATGAATAAATAATTAAAATTAAAACCTAAGGGACCACTTAAAAGTTAATCATACAAAGATCAAAACAAAAGTTAAAAGTAAATATTTTAAATAATGATACTTCAGTATATCAATAGAATTAATACTAACAATGTTAAAGAGAATACTACATGATGACTTTATATATTTTATTTATTTGCAGATGCTCTAAATTTTGCATTTTTAACTTCAGATAATAATAACTGTAAAAAAGTGTTTTATGTTTTTCTTTTTAATTTATAATTTATGTAGCCCAGAAATTAAATTTTGACTAAAATTTAAGGTTTATATATATTGAATATATCTAAGTTTATTATTATTTAAGTCTATTGTTTTTCAAAATACCAGCCTTGGCCAATTTGTAACCGAAGCCAACGTTGATACTTTGATTGAAATGTTAATCTTAAGCTACCATGCTAACAAATTTGTAAATAACTCTCAGATTGAAGAAAAGCAGCCAACAGCCTATGAGACGTTAGAACCAGAATCTCAAAAATAAAAATTAAAAAATGCTCCAATCTAGTTTACAGTAATAATAATTCATTTATATAAATCTAACGTATAAATTTTAGACAGAAACTGTATAACTAGATCTATGTCATATATTATAATTATTTGTTGAATGTGCATTCAGTATAGTAGACAGTATGGTTTCCTTATGTTTTTAGATAATTTACATTAATATGTCTGTGATAATATGTCAATTTATATGTATAATAAGAATAAAAATCACTTATAATATTAATCATATTATTATCAAAGTTAATTTTGCTGTTGATTAGCATACGTTAGACTTTTATTAATGTATCTTACTTATAAGTAATTAATTTCAAATCAAAGTTAATGTTAGTACCATATAATAAAAAAAAAACATCTAAATTTTGTAGGATAAAAAGAAGGATTATCTCAAGAGAACCTTCTTACTAATCCGATAGCAACTGCACACTAAACAGAGTAGTGCAAACTTTTTTATAACGCTCTTTTTTAAATAGTAAACTATTTGAAACTAAGTTAATAACCCACGCGTGTGTTTTATTGGATAAATTTAGCTTATTACGCAGAATGTAGTAATAATTAGAAAATAAAGTAGTAGTTTCTATCAATTATACCTTCACATAATTATTTGCTATAGAATTGTCCTCTAGCATAGAACCGACAGGTTGCAATGCTATCATATCACCAATACATGTTATCCATAAAATCAATGTATTTATACTTTGTTATACACTCCCCTAAGCCACTTTAGCTTATGTGTAAACTACTACATTATAATTATTAGCAGACATGCTAACCTTGGAACTTTAGTTTACTTGTGTTCCGTACGATAAAAGTGATGTGTGGTCTGGTAATATCTGGTGGTAATCCTCATGTTTGTCCAACCATTGTTTTAATTGCAAATAAGACCTAGATGGCCTTTGTAGTCACATTTTCCAAATAAATATAATAGGTTAGTTTAGTATCTAGCGCAGTGTTTCCCAACCTTTTTTGTGCCATGCCCCATCTAAGCTCTTCTAAAATTCTTATGCCCCCCTATGTAACATATACATAATTTTTAATATTAAAAAATTGAATTATTTACGTAAGAAACTTAAATGATAGGTTTTAAGAAGAAATTGTTAACAAAACACAGTAAATAAATTTTCAAAACATATTTAATAAAAAACTAAAATTCAAATTCGAAATAACTTTAATAAAGATTTTTAAAAATTAATATTTTAATTTATTAAGATCTTTGCGCTTGATCCTTGCTGCACAGAGATTTTATGTTAGGTTCCAATTTGGTTAGCTGCAGTCTCAAATCTTCCTCACAAAGCCATGCCATCGTTCTTTTTATATCAAATAAAGTTTTAATTAACTCATCATTTTGCATTTCAGCAAGTTCCATGTTGTTAATATATTTCTGACATAACTCAATAAGGGTAATAAAATATAACAAATTTATCATATTTGTTGGCAGCAATTATTTAAGAATTTGCTTTTTTCTTTTAATTTTGGCACCAAATCTAGCATTGCATTTAAATGACCCGAAGCAAAAGGGTTAAACTTGTGTCAAGTTCATTTTCAAATTGCTCCCCTTAACAATCAAATTGCCCCCCTGTGGGGCGTGGACCCTACGTTGAGAAACATCGATCTAGCGTAAACCTCAAATACTTTACTTCTTTCATCTTGAGGATTGTGGCTCTATACGTTTACAATTTTTGTCGTTTTGTAAAAAAGACGATTGCCATTTTGGTTGGTTCACTGATTCTATTTCTTTCTTGCATCAATTTTTGTCAGTGTTCAATGCATAAACGTGATTAGATGCAGTGGCGTAGCTACAAATTCTGGGCTCCCCCGCAAAAATTTGCTTGGGACCCTTATCGTGTTGGTATTATACTTTAAAATAAATTTTTAACGACATATAATTAAACAAATACGTATACATAAAAAACTTTTTTTATAAAAACAAAATAAATACTTACATACATACTACATACATCTTTGTAACAAAAAAACGTGTTTCTAAAATAACAATATAAAAACAAAAACATAAACGTGTAAATAAATTTTAAGATTAAAAATAATGTAATTATGTAAACATTGTTTAGACAATTTTGCAACAAGTTTTGCTTCTGATTAAACACATTACGACATTGTTTTATTTCTAACAAAGCTAATTTTAAAAGTTTAGACGCTTTTATGAGATCAATAATAATAGACCGCAATAGTTTTGTAATTATGTTGATTGGGAATAAAATTTTAATAACTAATGTCATTATAAAAATTAATTCAAAATTTTCTATTTTATTTTTTATTTAATTTTTTTAATGTAACTTTAATTCTCCTGTCTTACTTAATTATACTAATGCCAAAAAAATTACTTAATAATAATAATAATACGTTTATTTCTTGCCTTTCGGCCTTGAAAATTACATTTACAAATACATTTACAACTTCCCAAAATAATAAAACTTAATCCTTATAAAATTAACACAATTAAGAATATTTTCTTCTCTGTTCGTCTATTTCTTTTCTTCGTTTTTTAACTGCCCTCATCCATTCTACCCCTCTTCCGTCCCCTTTCAATATCTCATTTTTTTCCATCTGTTCTTCTCTCATTTCGTTACACTCTTTCAACATATGTTCTATAGTTTCCTTAGTCTCTCCGCACATTCTGCACATTTTCAAATCCTCTTCCATCCAAAATCTTGTCACTTGCTCTTCATTACCACATCTGAATCTTGCAATCATCTTTTTGTCATCTTTACTATATCTTTCGCTCACTAAGTACATTGGCAATTCATTTTCTATAATATGTTCATAGTTTGCGTTGTACCTAGACTCTTTCACTCGCATTCTCCTTTCTTGCCTTTGTATATCTCTATCTCTTTCCATAATTTCGTACCATGTCTCTCTCCCAGATTCTCTCATTCTTTCAATTTCTTGGCTCGCATACCCATTTCTATTGTAATAATTTTCCCTAATCTCCCCTAGCTTTTCATTTCTTGCTCTCATTTTCTCTTTCATGCATTCTTGTAATATTTTGCATTCGTGTCTCTGTCTCATTTTTTCTTCATACTTCATTGCTCTTTTTCCTGCTTCTACTCTTAACTTATCTTTTTTGACTTCCTCCAGCACAATATATGCTGGAGTTTCTCTATTTAAACCTAGCACCCATCTCCAATATTTTACATGTATTGCTTCTAATTTTTCTTGTTCCTTCCATCCCCATATTTCTGACCCATACAATATCATACTCTTAACTAAACTATCAAACATAAGCCTTTTTATTCTCATACATTCAAATTTTCTTTCACTTATTCCCCAAACTTGTCCCACTACTTTATTTGCTTTTCGAGCAATCTCTTTAATGTGCTCGCTCTCGGTGTTACTCGTACAAAAAACATATCCCAAATATTTAAAAGATTTTACTTCCGTAATACCTTGCCCATTCCATTTCCAGTCCTCTACTTTTTTTCTTCCACCCCCTTTTTTAAACACCATAATTTTTGTTTTTTCTACGTTAACTTCTAAGCTTTTTTTTCTAAAATATTTTTCTAAACTTTTCATCATCTCTTTCATTTCCTTCGCTTCTTTTGCTAGTATTACCATGTCGTCTGCGTATGCTAGCGACCACACTTTTTCTCTACCAACTATTACCCCTCCTGCTTGAGCCAACCTCAATTTTTTTTCTACATCTGCTATGTAGATTGCAAATAAAGTAGGACTTAATGGGCAGCCCTGTCTTACTCCTTTTGTTGTCCAAAATCTTTCACTCATTTTTCCGTTAACACATACCCTACTTGCTGTCTCCTCATACACGTCTTCTATTCTTCTTACCAGGTGCTCGCTAATTCCTTTCTCTCTCATACACTTCCACAGTTTCTCTCTATCCACACTATCAAATGCCGATCTAGAAATAACGCATATACTTTCCCCCCTTTCTCTGCTATTTCTTTTTCTACAATATGATGTAAAATATATACGTTATCCATGGTACCTCTTCCCTTCCTGAAGCCGGCTTGCCCATCTGGAATTATCTCATTCATACTTAGTTCCTCATTCAACTTTTCTTTTAATATCATGGCGTAGATCTTGTATGCCGTACCCAGTAGTGTTATTCCTCTGTAGTTATTTACTTGCTTTTTGGATCCACTTTTGTGTATAGGGCATACAAGACCTTCTCTCCATTGACTCGGAAACCCTTCTCCCTTCCATACTCTGTTTATTAACTCACTCAATCTCTCAGTCAGTTCTTCCGTACCATACAACCACGCTTCATTCTGTATCCCATCCATACCTGGCGCTTTCTTTTTTTTTAGTTTTTTTATCTTCTCCCATATTGCCTCCTTTGAAATTTCTTCCGCTTGGTGGATTGGCTTTTGTCTTTCTAGTTTTTTTTCTTTTTTCTTTTCTCCTCCAAACAAACTTGAAAAATGTTCCTTCCACGCTTCCATTGGTATTTCCTCAATATCTCCCTGTTTTCTTCTTATTTCTTTGTTTATGTATTTCTATGCTTCTGCTTCTGTCTTTATTTTTTTAATTTCTATTTCTTCTTTTTTTATAAATTCACTTTTAGCTTTTTTACATTGATTTTTGTAAGTTTTCTGTTTTTTCATATATTCTTCTTTTGTGCTTTTGTTGTTTCTCCAGTGCCTTAACATCTTTCTGGCTTCTTGTTTTTTCTTAGTACATTCGCTGTTCCACCATTTGCTCTTTTTCATTTTTTCTTCTTTTTTTCTATATGGTTTTTTTACTACCGCATCTCCAATTATTTCCTCTAATTCCTTCATTATCTCTTCGACATTTCTTCCGTTTTCTCTAATTTTTCTCAGGTTTTTTTTGTACTTTATCACACTTTCTTCCGTCCATGTTATCTTTTCTTCACTTTTTTCTTCATTTTCCTGTCTTCTTACAGTTTCCCCAGTTAAGTTGAGTTCTAATGGCTGGTGGTCTGATTCAACTCTTATTCCTACTTTAAGATTATCTATCTCTTCCCACGCCTCCTCATTTACAACTACGTAGTCTATTACTGATTGCCCGTTTGTCCCTATATAAGTAAATTCTCCTTCTTCATCTCCTGTGATGTTTCCATTTTAAATGTCCCAACCTCTCTCTTCTATCATTTCTATCATTTCTTTTCCTTCTCTATTTTCTGTGGTATCTTTTGATTCTCTGTTTCTTGTGTCCTCGTGTTTGATTTTTTCTCCCTTCTTTCCAATTCTTGCGTTGAAGTCCCCTCCTATAATCAATTTTCTTTCTTCAGTTTCTGGTATTAGCGTATCTAACTTGTGTCTAGTGTTTTTCATGCCTCTACTATATACTGTTATTGCTTTATATTTTTCTCCGCCCCTCAAAAAGTTTCGTTCTTGTATTCCCTCCATTTCAATAACATCATCCTCTTCTTGACTCATTTCTTTTTTTATGCCGGTAATTATGCCTCCTTTAGCTCTTCCTTTTTTTTTCTCTTTTATAGCTGGTTGGCATTTCCAGAAGTATTCGGCTGGCATGTTGAGCTTCAACTTTTCCCATTTCTTGTCATCTATCCACGTCTCTACCATTCCAATTATGTCAAAAGTTTTTATGTACTCCCAGAACTCGTGATCTTTGTTGTCTATCCCAGCTACGTAATAAAAATTACTTGAATAGTTGCAAAAAAGTTTGAAATTACTTGTACTTCGTTAACTGCATCATTTAAAACTAAAGTTATATTATGTTATATTTTTTCTACATCATTAATTTTTTGTTGCACTCCAGAATAAATCCTACTTATAGTGCTAGCCTTGCCAACGATAATTTGTAATATTCAATCCCATACTTAATATTTGAGTATGAAGAGTATGAAGAACACAAATGCAAAACCAAAGTTATTCTAAGATATAACATTACAATTAAGAGCATGTGCCTGGAACAACCGAGTTATTCATTGGCTGAAACACTAGCCACCCAAATACTAAATTAAACATTATTTTTTTATTTTATAAAAATTTTGTATTCTTACTTTTATAAAACAACAATAGTGATTGATAATCATTATATCTAATTAATTTGGTTATTTAATTCTTGCGGCTTAGGAGCCCCAAAACATGTCGCCCCCCCCCTGCACTGCGGGGTCAGCGGGGCTTTAGCTACGGCGCTGATTAGATGATGATAGATAATAAAGTTTTTTTAAACTTTCCACTTACCAAGTACTACCTTAGTCATTTATATAACCTAAAGCAAAGACGCCATATTAATTTATTGTCTGCAGTAAAAATGATAACACACTACCCCTAGATTTACCGTATAATATGATTGTTAGAGTTTGTTTCTTGAGCATAGTGTTTACCCAGTATTAAACAAGAGGTGTTACTTCTGTTTTCTATTGCTGTGGCGATAAATGCAAAAGTGTTATTGTCAAAATCCAGATTAAAGTCAAAAACGCTTCTAACGCAATTTTTCCGCAGTGTATAACCTTTCTACATCTGCTAACTAATTTATGTATTAAAAGTTTGATTTTTTTTTGTTTGGTATGCATATTGGTGTCGGTGCAGTAACAAAAAAGGTAATCCCAAATGATAATACAATGATATCACTAAAAGTAAAACTAACAAACCTAAGACTGCCAAAAGAAATAGAACTAATGAAACTAATGAAACTGCATAAACTATTCATGAAAGAGAGAAGATACAATGAAGAAATAGTAAACAAAGACCTAAAAAAACTAAGAACGTATTTAAGGACAAACTAAATAACTAGAATAAATAACACACAAAATGAAGAAAGAAGAAAATACAGAGCTGGATGTCAGTGCAGATAAAAAAGTTACAAAAGGGCAAAATAGACAAACAAAGGTAGAGAATATAGAAAGAACACTGTGTGAAAATCCGCAAAGCAATAACCAGCCTACCTCAAACTACTGCCAAATCTAAAATAGTATGACAAGGACATTATAACAGGATTTACGCAGAAAAGAAAATCGAAAGATATTGCCATGCATAATTTAATTTTTACACATTATAGAAAAAAGTCCAATCTATGTCTCCAAGCTTTTAAAAAAGCTATCCAATAAGGTGTTTCTCCGCAATTAGTTTTTAAAAAGTAGAGTTTTTATTTAATGTTTCATTAATTTTTTACTCGTTAAATATGACTGCATATTTTTAACCCAAACCATGAAGAATATTGTATGTACATATAAAGTAAGTGATGTCTAAAATCTTATTGGATGGATATTGAATTGGTTGGCTATTTGTCTTATTTGAACCAATTTTAGTTTAAAAACTGCGCTGTACGTGTTCATATTTTTTTTAGAAAAAACGATTTACCGTTATTCTTGTAGATGTGATAAGATTTTAGTTTGTAATGTTTGCTAATATTTTTTATAACAATATTACTAGCGGACGCGGTGGCTAAACTCGGCAAATTTTCTAGCGTTAACTACTTACTAGCAGTTCAGAATACGTTAAACTACTAAATTGTCTTTAAAGATAGAATAAACTCAATTAACTCTTAGTGGTTTGAAGGGTTTAAAGGTTTAAATGCACTGATTTCCATTCTACAATGCTTTTATTTACTATAAAATTTGCCTGCACTCCGTTGCTTTTGTTTGGCTTAACAAAGTTTTTATGGTTGAAGATTTTTTCCAGAGACTAAAATACTTAGTAGTTAGTAGCTCCTACAAAATTCCTTTGACCGTCTCTGTACAATTTTTTTATTTTGTTTAAAAAAATCCAATGTCTGTAGTGCAATGTTTGTTCAAAGCTTACTAAAAATAACATTGGGTTTGCTTTAAACTTTCTTATAATATTTCTTGTACAAATATATTTTTCAATCACTATTTCTTTTGGCATTGTTGAACAGTAGTGCTAGCCGTTGCTTTGTTTAGCTTTAAATTTTATCAAATAATCTTGTTGGAGGTGTGTGTGTGTGTGTGTGTCTGTCAATGCCTTCAGTTTGTGATTTGTTCTTGTTGCCTTTAGGACTTAGGAATGTATTGCATTGCACCCAAGGATTAACGGTATTTTAGACGCCCTGCTAATTAATTTTTATCAGATTCTTTCTGATGACAAAAGATTCTAACAATAGGAAAGGTGTCCTAATCCAAGAATAATTTTCATCTGACTAATTTTTTCTACTGTTCCATAAGGCATTAAGTTTAGTTTTTAGTTTTCCGTATTATATATGTATGTAGATTGTACAAAGAATTGGTTGATATTATTATCTTATTTTGTGAATTCAGGGTTCCTAAACAAAGTTATGTTTTATAATTTACGCAATGAAGGTTGCAAAAACTCCGCTGCAGTGATGTATATTATTATGCACAACCTTTACTATTTTATTAACAGTAATTTTTGTTGTTGTTTTTTAGCAATTTGTTTTTTCTTTGCCTCTTTGACAAGACACTCTTCTCGTTTGTTGCATCCTTTTTAGAATAAACAGTGCCCGGAAAGATATTCTAGAAAACTCAAGTGCAATTTGTTTTCTAGAGTTTTTATTTTCTTGCAAGCTCTTTTTTAGTTTTTGTATCTTTTGTTTGTAGATCCAAGGTTCCTGGACAAAGGCAATGTCAAAGTTATGTTTTTTAATGTAGGCAATGAAGGTTGCAGAAGCTACTCTGCAGTGGTGTATATTAATCTGCACAACCATTCCTATTTTACTTACAGTAATTTTTCTCGTTGTTGTTTATTAGTTTTTATTTTTTTTGTTTTTTTACAAGATACTTTTTCGGTTTGTCAGCATCTTTTTTAGAATAGAACAGACCCTGGAAAAATATTTTGGAAAAACTCAAGTGCAGTTTGCTTTCTTGAGTAAAACATGATGTGTTTCTTTTTTATCTGATTTTGAGTTTACTACTTGCCAAATATCTGTGCATATATGTTGTTGCTTCTGTAGTCTGCTTTGCCAGTTTAATATGTAGCCCGGTACCCATATTAAAATTCAGTAAGGCATGCAGTTTCTTTAAACCAATAATTTCTTGTCTTTCAGAAAACCTCCTTTTGTAAACGTGCTTTAAAACCACTCTTTGTTTAGTTATAAATCCATATTTGGTGCATTTTAAAACAAAAAACAAGGTATGCAGCCTTTTCTTTAACTTATGAATTTTGCCAACAATGAAAGATTTGATAAATTTTACCTTTTTAGCATTTAGTAAACAATCATAGTATTTGTTGATTATATTTGCTAGTGCAATTCCTAAAAAGTGTATTTGAAGGTTTTTTACTTTCAATCTTTTAACTTTTTTCTTTGCTTCTTTTTACCGGTCGTTTTAGCATTTTTATTCTGCTTAAAAGTAGTGAGAAGTGTCAATTGTTTTTTTTGCGAAAAAATTTTTTTTTCAAAAAGCATTATGCATCCAGTACTGTCTAGTAGTGTCAGGTGACTGTCTAAAAAAAACACCTTTATCTTATTGGTTCTGTTGTATATCTTTGATGTTTTACTTTTTTAGCAACTTGTATCTTTTCGACTATATCTAGTATCTTTTGTCGATAAATTGCTTTTTTACTTAAGTTAGGTTAGTTTTATAAACAGCACATGCAGCCATCTTTGGCAAGTTGTTAGTCTCATCTTATTTCATAAATCCGCGGCATAGGTCTATTCCTATTTCTTTTCTATGCAAGAGCTTGTTAAAACCATAGGGTCAAGTTATAGGTTTTGTGAGCCTTTGCCATCTAATATTATGCAATGGTTCTCTTATTTTTAAATGTGTATCTTTCAAACTGCATATGCAAGTCATAACTAGTTTAAATTTAATTTGATTATACAGCATGATAACAGTCACCTTTGCTTAAAAATTCCAAGCACATTTGTTTGTTTTTCTCAGTATTTGTCCTCGTAAATTTTAGCCCCGGCGCCCTTTTAGTTTTTAGCCTTATCTGTATACTAGATACTTTCTATCTATTATTTATCTATTTATTTTGATCTGGTTTTATTACATCAAATTTCTTATTGTTGCGTTGACCCTTCATAAAGTTTGACGTCATTATTAAAGTTTCTTCTTTATGCAACACATTTGTTGTTATATGGAGGCGTCGTTTTCATTGCCTCCGTTATTAGCAGACATGTTAACCTCTAAATTTTGTCTAGTTTTTCAAACAAATACTTGAAAGTATTCTTTAGCTTCATTAATAACTGTTTCATATTGCACTACCTTTCTACGGTATTTAGTGGACTCTGTAACATGTTTGACACAGTTGCTCTAAATTTCTTGTGTGTACAAATAGTAAGATTATCAGCGTAGCCTTGAGCAAAATTGTCCATGACTAAGCACCACAGTAAAGGCGACCATGACTGTTTTTAGTTTTTTTATATAACGTTATGTTTACTATCCGGAGTTGACCCATTCTTTGACAAAAGGATCTATTCTTTGGTTTTTGGTTTGTTTCTCAAAAGCAGTTTTAATAAAGTTGAGAAATATATTTGTCATTTGGCTTACTAGTATTTTGTTGTATAGATCCCAGTTAATTTTTCTTGGGTATCTGTATTTCAAAAGAAGCGTTTCTTCAAATTTGATATTGAATTAGATGTATGCATAATCAGGCAATGAAGGCTTGTTAAACACGTACCCCCTTTTAATCACTTCACTCCCTATATAGTTTGCCAATGTTAGGTGCAATACGTTAATTTTTGTTTATGATATTAAGCTTATATTTTACTATAAACTTTAAGAGTTTATCACTTTTTATGTCCTTGTTTCTTCAGACTACATGATAAGCGTTAGAGTCGCACAAGGATCAGTAGTGCACCATTTCCGCTGCAGTAGCTCTGCAGCTGGTGGAGATTCTTACTAATTGTAGGAAAAATACTCAAATCTGAGAATTATTTCTTTTTTAAATTCCTTCCTTACTATCATCACCTTGGCTGTTACTAAGTCTTTAAAACATAAATCTTATAATGGCATTAAGTTAAGTACATGTTTTGCTATGATGCATGTACGCAGCTTGTATATAGGTTTTGCTGCTAGCAACCATTGAATTTACCATTACTGTTCTTCTGCGACCGGCTATAGGTTTTGAAGTACGTGTTGACAATTTTTGTCTATTTCGGTTTGTATCAGTCCTTTTTAAAGGATGGCAGAACCTCAAGCATTATTTTGTAGTACAGTTTGTTTCTAAAGGTTAGCCAGCTTCTCCCAAGCTTCTTTATTCATGAGCAGGATGTATTAGCCCTTTTAAGTTTTAGTTTAAAATTGAACACTTGTCAGGTCTCGGTGTTTAAGGTGTTTTGAACAACAACCTTTTTAATACAGTTTCTTATTCCAACAGTAGTCTCAATACTCATGTCTTTACCTTTTTTAATTCAGATAAGTCTTTCAAATCTTTGATCTGAAGTTCTTTGCCCTCCAACAAGTTTTTTTGGCAAATGCGCTAAGGAACCATTCTTTGGTTGGCTTGTCCATAGATGTAATTTTTAAGAAATTTTATTGTTATTTAGAAAACAGGGTGATGCCTCCTCTTTTTCTATATTGTCGTTCCTACTTAAAATAGTTGACTTTGCAGTTTCCGTTTTCTCAAAGTTGAGGTTACAATCGAAAAACTTTTTTAGTATTATTGGTGCTTTTAAGAATGTGATTTTTGAGGTCTTTTTGTTGTATTTGCTTTTTTGCCGGTCGTTTTTGTAATTCGGCGTACTGCTGCTGTAAAGGTTTTGTTTTTGCGTCCCTAATTTAGTCCGAGTATTTAGTGCTGTTGAGCTTATGTCGCATTACCAAATGTTTTAGTTGGCTTAGTTGCTTGAGCCTTTTGTGCATTTCTTTGTCTTTGAACCTGGCCGCTTTCAATAGTCTTTTTTCCGGTTTTGACCTTGGTTTTGCTTGTTGAGTTTGGATTTTTTGAAGAATTTCCAATTGTTTTTATGTTAGTTGTTGTTACTTCTTCATCAACAGTCATTAGTTTGCTCCTCTCCAGAACCCTTACTTTTTGGGTAAGGGCTTATTTTGCATATATTTGTAAGATCGCTAAGAGTATTCTATATTGTTCTTCAGAAAAACCTTATAAAATTTTCTTATTTTGAACATTAATTTTAATATTTTTGTTGACTTTAATCTGAGCGTTAAAGAGTTTGCTTACCTTGGCATATAGTTTTATAAAATTATTAATATTGTCTACTATTATATATATGTCAAACTGCTTTATTGTAGGTTTTTCTATATTAACTCTGCTAGTTTGTTGTTGTAGTGATGATGGTTGTATTAGCTTTGTACCAATTATGTCTTTTTTCCTATTTTTTGCACAAATCCACCTTCTCTTATGAGCTAGTTCTTTTTCATCAGTGTGGTATTTAATTGCAATTTTTTTTTGGTATTTGGTATTTTTCATATAGTGTGAGTATTTTTAATCAACTTTATGTACATTTTATGTAATAAATCTAGTTCAATTTAAAGTTAATCCATGGTAACTACTTTATATTTTAATAATTTTCATTTTGTAAACGTTGATATCTTTTTTAGAATTAGCGCATTATTTTGATTTCCTATTGTTATGGAAACGTATCTCCTTCTTACTTTGTACTATGTTTTATATTTATATTTGTGTAATCTTAATTTAATTTATTTTAGTAAAAAAAAAATTATCATAATTCTATTGATAAAAACGTCTATTTTATCAATAAAAAAATAATTTAAATAACTTGGTATTGATTATTCTTTTTTTAATGTTTCTTATATTTAATAAATTTTTAATACACTACTTTGTGTATTAAAAATTCAGCTATTTTAAAAGCATTACCAATGTTAATATAATTATAATTATATTTGGAAATAATTTTACTTAAAAAAACTGACTGTAACAACAAAATCAAATCATCCTTCTACTTAATATATTTTGTATTAGCTTAAAGTATGATTAAATAAAAGAATAAGAACATTTTGTTTTATAAATGTATTAAAATCATTAACAAATTAATAAAAAAGTATATTATTGTTATTATATTTTCTTCTGTATTTTGAGTAAGCGTTATAAAACCAAAATACATTATATACAAAACACTAGATAATGAGAGCAGTCAGCAAACTAGAAAAAAAATAAAGTACTTATTTTATGTTAATATGCATTATGGTAATCGTCTGTGTTGCTAATGTTCTGTGTTTATTCTGTGCCAGCATTAATGAATAAAATAATTCAAAACATTCATAACATGCATAATAAAATATATACCTATAACATGATTTATTATAATTCAACATAATATCAGAACTGTGGCCAACAAGCAAAAATGATTTATAAATTAAAAGGAATGACAAAATGATAAACTGTTTGAATATCTTAAAGTCTATTAATTATCTTGGAACAGCCCCAGTCGACCGATTTAAATCCATCTAATTCGGATTCAATTAAGAATTCACGTGTTATGAAATTGTCTAATTAGTTATTTAGACCGGTTAGACCGGGAACCCCGCGAATCTCCCGAACTAGCTGTAATCGAGCTTTATTCGCTGACGTCACACTCCTGGATTGTATCCATGGAAACCATCTAGGGATGCTGGGGCTCACCCGAACTCCGTCCCCATCCCTCTCGCCCCCGTAATTTATTTCCACGAATCTATCTTCTTCACGCTCATTATTCCATTATCGTGCCGTCTCTGTCCGCACCGCTCCGCCGCCAATCTATAATTCATTTTCGGAAAGCTCCCTTTTACATATTATAAATAGACGCGAGCGCGAATATTAAATTTTTAATTAAGTTAATTAATTCGTATTCGCAAGGGAATATCGGATTCGTCTTTTTCTTTTCCTGTTTGCTTGCAAAGCATCGAAATATTCTTTGTCGCACGCTTTTCTTTTATGTCTATTTAGTGGCGGTCTTATTAGTGGTTCCGTTTTGAAATATGTAAAAAAGGCGGCGGAACGCCCTTAAACGACTCAAAACGCGAGATTAAAAGGAACGAGAGTAGTAATCATAACAGTTTATTGCCTCTCTTATATAACGAGATGCAGAGATGCATTAAATGGTAAAACTGCGAAGGTGTAACCTTCTGGTTTACTGATTATCTTCGCTAAGTGACGAGCATATTTTATGGGACGTAAAATTTTTCAAATAGGAGTAATTAAACGTAAATGTAAATAAAGTACATAAAGCTAAACTTTATTTTAAGGCATTTTAAAACTTCTTTTAATATTATAATACATTTCTTATCGGTTTATAGTTTAACCTTTTTTAAATTAATTTACTTAACGTTGAACTTTTTCTACCACATCATGCAAATTCAGGGAAAATCTTTCTAAATGTACTCAAACCAATCTACAGTTAATTGAAACTAAAAGTAGTAGTAATAAATGTTTAATTTTTCTAGCAAGTTATTTTATTCTTTGGTGGCAATTATTGAAATAAACCAGTTATGATTTAAAAGTATAAGAATATCTGAAAACTATTTACAGTAATTTAACAATAGACAGTGTGTTGTATTTTAATTTGTTATTTAGTCAAAACGTTTAAAGTACATTATTTTATTGATATTTTAAGTTTGCTGCGATCCTTTTAAAAGGGATAAAACATTGCAATTTAGGCAATCAAATTTTGTTTATTTTATAAAAGATGTAGTCACGGACCAGATAAATGCTACAGTACAAAAAATATATAAAAAATAAATTTAGTAAATTTCATAAACATTTTTCTGCATTAAATTTTTTGAATTAAAAAAGAAATCTAAAACTGTTAGGAATAATGATGATGACCAAAATTTTAAAATTACTGAATAAACATTCACATTTTTTAACTGTTATATTTACTACATATGAGTCATATTAACATTAAGGTAAATAGATATAAAATATACATAACCTTACTCAATATATTTTTAATTGCTTATAGTGTGTACGTTTAACAAAGTAGTGATCCTGAAGTATAATTTATAAATGAAATAATTTGTGAAACTATAAACTTAGGAAGACTAAGTTTGTAATTTATAGTAGATTAAGTTTGTAAATTTATTCATGAGTTGCTAAAGGGGTAATTTGTAAAAGTACATTTAGTACATTGAGCACTCATATGCATATTTAAAAACGCATACTCCAAAAAACTACAACTATAGTATGCCTATAGATATAGTGTCTTTACGACATGGGCTTAATTTATCTCAACGGATTATTTTATTAGCAACCAATTACGATTGTATTATATACCTGGAACCCGAGGTAATTTTTAAGGGTGAAAATATAGTATATTTATATAATATTTTCACCCACATTAAGTTATTATACGTTATTTATGGTATATAATACAAACATAATTGTTTTCCCAAAGCGATTAGTAATGAAGTAATCCGCTGAGATAATTTAAAGCACTGTATCTATGGGCATACTATACTTTATCTAAACTTACAGATATACAAACATCTGTCAACATTAACAATAGAAATAAAATTTTAAATATTTAATTTAAACTTTTACATCAATAAACATTGGCTCAATTTATGACTTAAAAGTTTATTTCTCTATTATTTGTCGTCTAAAAAAGAGTTTAAGCTCTGTTTTTCAGCATCTTGAACATAAAAAACTTCATACCTTCTTTTGACTGAAATTTAAAAAAAAAAATCAATAAAAATCCAGATTGCTTAATATAGTTAATTCTAATTATCATCTTAAACATTCATTTGCTGACCAATAGGGTATGTCTGCTTACATTACAATAACATACTACAACAAGCAAAGTATAGACTGACGACGTACAAAACTTGCTCTACATTGGTTATAATCGCATATTTCTTAATAAAATTTGGTTTTTCATAAGATTATTTTTGCAATATATAATCTTTCTTTAAATAAGTTGTTGTTGAAAAGCTTTTTAAAAGTAATCATAAAAAACTGAAATGTTTTTACATTAAACGTACATAATACTAAATAAATAAATCATTCATCTTCTACAACACTACCCGGCCAATAAACTATAATTTTTGCTGTTTCTTATTATCTTACTCAACTTACTTAGCAACTCACTTATGTTCCTCATGATAAATTTCTTAATAAACTAAGATTATTAGATCTGTATTTTTTGACTATCCCATAGGTTACATCAACAACTTTTGAGGTTTTTTTAAAATTCTATTTGAAAACAATCTATTCAAATCTTGCTAAGAATTCTAACAAATATTCACTGATAGTTTAAAAAAGCCAATCAGATATAGCAAAAAAAATTGTGATTATAAAATATTAAATAAAAATAAAGTACAATATAATAATATAACAAATTAGGAGGAGATGCAGCAAAACTTAAAAAAAGACAAAAGATAAGAAATCATAATTAAAAAAATTTACCCAAGGGAGAACCAATAAAAAAACCAGAAACAAAAAAAAAATAAAGAAAACAAGCAATTATAGCAACAATAAAAGAACTAGAAAAAACCAGAAAAAACTTTTCCAGGATCTAGAAAGACGCCTCCTTAATACTGATTGAAAGAAGAAAGAAACAGAAAAATTTAAGTCATATAGGCCAGTTTGCTCAACTAACACACTAGCTAAAGTAATTGAAAAAGTCATTGTTTAAAAAATAGGACAAGAAAGAGAAAATTTACTAAAGAAAACCCAATTTTAGGAGCTATATAAAAATTGAAAGAAATAGCAAAAAAAGCAAACAGCAGGGCGCATATAAAAAGACATTGTTGCGTGTTACAAAAAGCAATTATAAAAAGAAATAGCAAAAAAAATTAGACAGAAAAACAATTAAGATAACATGCAGCTACTATAAAAAAAATATTTGTGACAAAAAAGGAAAAACTTAAAGTGACCAGAGAAGTACTCTCAGGGCTCAGTACTAAATCCAAAACTGTAGAACTTAGTTTATAATAAGCTATTTTAGATAAGGCTGCCAAAAAATGTGACAATAACGGTATTTGCGGACAACGTAACTCTAGTAGATAAAGATATGATACAAATATAAATGAAAAGAAAAAGTCATCAACATGTAAAACAAAGATGGCACAGCTATAGACTAAAATGACTAAAAGAAAATCAAATAACTCAAAGTGCACTCAAAGCAAAGAGATAGAACAAACAAGTTAAAGAAGTGGTCAAGAAAACAAACAAAATATGCTCAGTAGACTTTGACTTAACAAAAAAAGTTCTAGAAAAAAAGTCAGAAAATTAATACCAACGGCAGCAAGAAGCAAAATATATTATACGTTGTTGAAACATGAGAAAAAACCACAAAAACAAAAAAGAAAAGAATAAAATAAAAACAGCTACAAAAGCCAGCTGGTTAAGGATTAGCAGGATCTAGGTGATTGCAGCAACACCTCCCGCGGATATGATTGTAAAAAAATGCTACAAATAAAAAAATGCAAAGAAAATAGATTAAAAAAAGGACTAAACAAAAAACTTATCTTAGAGATAAAGAGTAGGTAAATAATAAACCTTAGACAAGCTACTGTACAACATAAATACTGACCGGACACGGAACCTTTAGAAAGTTTAAAAAAAAAAAATTAAAAAAATTAAAAATAAAAAATGTTTATTTTGTTATAAAAACACAAAATAATCTTAGAGATAACAGTAAATAGATAACCAACAATAGAAGCAAAGACACAAAAAAAAGCCACAAAAAAAAAAATTGCAGAAATATAAAATAGGAAAAAAATATGTTAAAAGATTGTAGAATAACAAAAATAACAAAAATAACAAAAAAATTGCCAAATAGGAAATACGTCATTTTCAAGCGTTATCCATTATAAGGTAACTTTTGAAATTATTACAATAAACCTAGCAATAAAAGAACACAAACAAATAATTCCAGATGAAGATACAAGAATATTATTGAAGGTAAAAATTACAAGTTTACAAGTTTAAAACTGCCAAAATAAATACAACTAATGAAACTGCACAAAGTATACATAAAGAAAAGAAAACACAACAAAGAAAAAAGTACAACAGCTTAAAAAAATTAAAAACGCATTTGAAAGCAAACTAAGTAGTTAGAATAAATAGTACACAAATTAAAAAAATAAAATAATATAATGGTTGATGTCACTGCAGATAAAGAGATACAAAAAATAAGAAAAACATAAAACACAGGCAAAAGTATTGGTTATAGAGAAATAAGGACTAAGGTCAACATTTGTGTTCCACAAAAGTTTCGTTAAAATCCGCAAAGCATTAACCAGCCTACCACAAACTAGTGCTAAATGTAAATTGACAAAAAAGTATAACAACAAAATTTACACTGAAAATAAAACCAAAAGGTAATATCTCTGGGGGTACCACAAGGATCAGTGTTAGGGCCACTTTTTGTTTATAATGTATGTGAATGACTTAAACCAAAACATCAGCACCGGACACATTGTAATGTTTGCAGATGATACGGCCATATCTATTTCCGCAACAAATGAAGCAGAATTAGAATATAAATTTAATCTTGTTGTAAACAAATTTACTATGTGGTGTAAAAAAATAATCTAATTTTAAATACAGATAAAACGGCAATACTCCCAATCTATCAACAAAAAACTTTATTTAGTAATATCTCACTTAACATAAATAGCGACAACTACAATTTTGAAAAAAATTATAAGTATCTTGGCACAATAATTGATACAAAGTTACAATGGCACGATCATATTCAATTTGTGTGCAATAAATTAAACAAATAATTTTAAGCACTTTTACAAATTGAAGCATCGTTACCAACAGAAACAGTAATGAGTTTATATTACGCCATGGTTTACTCCGCTGTTTCTTATAATATTATACTGTGGAGAGACTCAAGTGATATAGAAAGAGTATTAATATTGAAAATGCGCATAATAAGGCTTATATTTTCTGTACCTAAATTAGAATCTTGTAAAATACATTTTGTCAATAATAATTTATTAACTGTACCATCAGTATATATTTACAAATGTATTTTATATGTTAGGAAAAATTTATCAAATTTTGAAAGAACGTTATCTATTCACGCATATGAAACGAGAAATAAGTATCATCTTAGAACTGCCGTCCATAAAACGTCAAAATTTCAAAAATCTCCTAAATACGCGTCTATTAAATTTTATAATAAACTACCCTCAAATATAAAAGAAATACAGTCTATTGATGTTTTTAAATCAACAATAAGAAAAAATCTTATAAAAAAATTGTACTATAAAACTTGTGATTATTTATTTGATAACAAATTTGAATATTAATTGTATTTTATATTATTGTAATATGTAACTTTTGTATGTATGTTTACTACTTTTATTTATTGTTTTATTATCTACACTATTTTTATACTTGTAATATGTAATTGACTATTCATATCCACACATGTGGCTTAAATGAAATAAAGTATTATAATTATTATTATTTTTATTTTTCAAAACTTGTAATACATAATACGTAAGATAAATTAATTTACGAACCTTTCGGTTAAAGTATTATTATTATTATTATTTTTGTTTTTTTTTCGGTTAACACCGGTAGCAGTTTATATAACGCTGGGCATACACCAAAGACGTTATATAATCTTAAAAATTATTTTAAAAAAATTCTGACTGTACGGCATATGTTTAAAATTACAGATTTTTGAGTTTTTATATAAATATTGTTATGTAAGTTTAAATTTTTTATTATTTTCTGAAAACTATGGGAATAATTTCGGTGCTTGATATTATAAGCGGTACAATTACCACTTTTTCCATTGCCCATATTCTCTGTATTTCATCTGCTAACGCTGTATATTTTTCCATTTTTCGTTGTACGTTTTTTCGATGTTATTAGTGTTAGGTATTGCAATATCTATAATATATGTAGTTTTATTATTTTTATCTATTAATGTGAGGTCCGGTCTATTATGATGTATTGTTTTGTCAATTATTATTGCCCTGTCATAATATAACTTGTGAGTACCGTTTTCTAAAATTGGTTCAGGCATATATTTATAGTAGGGATTCTGATCTGTTTTTAAGTTTTTATTTTTTGCAAGTTGTTGGTGAACTATGTTTGCTACTTGATTGTGTCTGAATAAATAATCAGTTTGCGCCAGTAGTTTACAACCCGATGTTATGCTAATGTTGTATAGTCTCCGACTGCGCATGACATCGCCTACATTGATCAGTTTGCACATTACAATCTTTTATTATGTATTTTTTGTAGTTGTTAGTGTTAATGACCTGATCTTATATTGCTAACATAAACCCTTCAGTCTCAGGAAATATATCAGCATGAGTGAGCCACGCGTTTGAGGCTTTTTTGTCGACATAAGATTGATCTAAATCATAAGAATGTCTTCCATGCAACGATTTTTGAGCCCATTTTTGTTTTATGGTTAGATCTGTAGAGATGTGTAACGAATAATCTGTAGTTATGTCTTGTAGATTTAACGGCGTATGTTTAGTATCGGCCAGAATTATAGCGTTATGCAAAGGCGATAAAACTTGCTTGGAATAAAAGAACTGCCTTAACAATACAATTTGCTTATAATGCAGTGCAATAATGTTGGTAAGACCTCTTCCCACATGTTTTCTTGGTAGAGTGAGCCTATCTGTGTTAGCTTTTGGGTGATGTGCTCTATATTGTGTAAGAGTAGTCCGAGTTAACCTTTCTAGACGCTCTAGATCTGTGTTGGTCCAATTTATTATGCCAAACGAGTAGGTAAGTACAGGCACTGCAAATGTGTTTATGGTTTTAATAATGTTTTTGCCATTCAAGCTGGTTTTTAATATATTGTGAAGTCGTTGTTTATACTTGTTGGTCAGTTCAGTTTTAATTTTGCTGTGTTCTATCTGTCTTGATTGATAAAAACCAAGGTACTTGTAAACTTCTCATTCTTTCATAGGTTCAATGACATTTCTCTAGTTCCTTGACTGATACTTTGTACTTTACATTTGTCAATGCCAAACTCCATTCGAATATCTTTTGAAAAAGTTAATGCTATTTTTGTTAATTGTTTTATTTGAGATTAGGTAGTACCATATAATTTAATATCATCCATGTACATTAGATGGCTCAGTTTATATTGAGTTGTTTTATGATGTTTTATATTATACCCATAACCAGTGGCATTTAATATTTGAAATAGAGGATTAAGAGCAAGACAAAACCAAAGCGGACTCAAAGAATCACCTTGAAATATACCTCGCTTTATGTAGATAGGGTTAGTATTTATTTGTAGATCGTCTGATTTTAATTTATCTACGGTGTTCCATTTACTCATAATTTCTTGCAAAAAAGATGTTATTTGTGGATGTACTTTATATATATATGTAGTGTTTCTATTAACCATCCAAGGGACCCATTGTCGACGCCGATGGATTCTAGCTGGCAGGAGGAAGAAAACGTAATAACTCCAGGGGTGAGTCACCACCTCTAAAACTAATAAAAAGGCAATCAACCACCCCCCAGCTGCCATCAACAGCTGCAAACAAAAAGCCATCAGCGCCTAATCCTGCCGGCTCATCAGGCCAAAAGGCAACAAGGCCTTCCGCCACCAAGAGCGCCGCCCCCGCCAAGAAAGGAAAAAATATCACCGAGGTGAGGTTTAGGTCTGCCGCCTCAAACCCTAACCCCGACGGTGACAATCCCAAAACCGAAAACCCACCGGCAGTTGTCTCCTCGACATCGCGCCCCCGGCATTCATCCTAAAACAAAAGAAAAGATTTTCGGAAATCTCCAGCAACTTCAAGGCAAATAATATCAATTATTATAAGAGCGCGGAGATCCTAAACTTAACTGATCTACTCGGCTTAAAAGTCGCTGTAGAACACAAAAAGAAATCTAATGGCATCCCACAATGTCAGCTTTGCCAGAGGCACGGACATACTGCCAACAGGTGCAGCGCAGATCAGGTCTGCAGAATATGTTCGGGGCCCCACCGATCGGTAGCCTGCTCTAACAAATCAGCGCCGAAATGCGCTCTATGTTCAGGCCTACACCCGGCCAACTACAAGGGGTGCAAAGCATATCTAAAAGCGATGGCCGCACACGAAAAGACAGCTAAATCTAAACCGACAGCCAAGCCCGCGCCGGCCCAGTTCCCTTCTTCTTTATCTCAGCCTACAGGTCTCCGCAATCCTGTAGAAAACGGCAGATCTTTTGCAACGGCTGTTGCTCCTTCAACGCAACAAAAGCCAACTGCTGCAAAAATAGCCGAAATCTTAAAAGAGATGGGCAAATCTCAAATAAGGTTCATTGCCAGCCTCTTGTCTACGCTCATCGACTAAAATGGATAATACTCCAGACGTAGTATTACTTTGAGTCTGCTTCTGTAATGCCAATGGCATTACAGAAAGAATGGGAGAAGTAAAAGAGTTCTTCTTTGATCAGAACTTAGACATCTTGCTGGTGTCAGCGTCGGTCCACAAACCCAATCAGGCATTGAAAATTTCGAATACGTTTACCTATAGGGGGCCGCCTGTGGAACCCACAAAGCGTGGAACTTTAATCTTTGTAAAGAGATCATCGGACCATTCTGAAGTGGTGTAACGTTCAGATTGTTATTTAATTTAATTAAGTATAAATTGTAATAATTCCATTGTTATTGTTACTATTTTTAAATTTAAAATGTTTTGAGCAGCGCAAATGCGTGCGTTTAAAAATAAAGAATTTTTCTGGTACCCCGCCGGAGGACGTACGGACCAAGAGAATTTGAAGCTCTTTTCCGCAGGCCGCGGATTCGTGTGGTTCGGGTGAATAACGTAAAAAAGAAAATTAGCTTGGTATTTCGAGCATTAGATGGTTTCTCGACAATTTCATTATTTACTCGATGTGTTAAAATTTGTGACGATAGTAATTAGTATCGTGCATTATCGTCCTGGTATTGGTGTTAGATTTCCTCGTAAAAAGTATTAAATGTAAGTGGTGGTGGTTATTTTAACATTCTTATCAATCCCTATAAATTTCTTCAGATAAACAATTAATTTAATTAAAGTTAATAAAATTCAATAGTGAGTAAATTTGTTAATAACTATATTAACTATATTAATAATAATTTTTTATTTACGGTATAAGTAAAACCTTTTACATCTACATAAAAATACAATAAATATAAACAATATTATACATATATAAAATAATCAATACAAAAAACAAAAGCAAAAGATTGACATAAAAAACATAATATAATATAAAATACATAACATGTAATCAATATGTCTCAATTAAATCTTAAACAAAGATTTAGAACAAAAAAAATTTAAATTGTTTGTTAAACTGTTTGCAAATCTACAAATTTTACCAATAGGATTGTGAAACCCATAATTAGTAGAATGTGTAAATTCTCTAAATAATGAAGTCTGCCTGGTACGTCGTTTACTAATAGAAATGTAGAATGGAAAAAATACAAGTAACTCAGGACAGTCTACTTCAGACATCACTAGACCACGTAAATATGAGAGATCTGATTTTTTGCGCCGAACTTTTAGTGACGGTAAATTGTATAGTGAAGAAATGTAATTGCGATCAAAATTAACCGACAATATACCAGATCTATAGGACAACAGGCAAAAAACTTTGTTTTGAATACGTTCAATATTCTGACTATGGATTTCATAGACCACCACCACCAGACTGACGGAACATACTCTAAATAAGATCGCACCAAGGCAAAGTAATTTAAAAGTATTTGGAGAAAGATCAGCAGACATCCTGTATACAAACCCTAGCATTTTTATAGCACGATTACACATGTAGCTAATATGCTCAACAAACGTAAGTTTAAAATCAAAAATTACACCCAAGTCTTTAAGTTGTGTCACTTGTTGTAGCACCTTGTTATCGATAATATAATCGTACAAAAATTTTTAACATTAACATTAACATTAAACAAAAAGTTATTAATAAGACACCAATCATTAACAGAGTTTAAATCTTGTTGTAACAGATTACAATCATCGATTGATAAAATACTTTTATTAATTTTTAAATCATCAGCAAATAATAGAAATGATGATGAACTAATACAGTCAAAAAGATCATTGATAAACAGTTAAAATAAAATTGGTCCGCAGTGAGATCCCTGAGGAACACCTGATGGAACTAAAATAGGTTGTGAAAGAAAATGATTGATTTTTACACACTGCGTTCGGTTTTTCAAAATGCAAGATAACCAAGCAACCACTGCATTATGAAAACCCAAAGCACAAAGCTTAGCAATCAAAATATTGTGGCTCACACAATCAAAGGCCTTTGAAAAGTCAGTGTAAATAGAGTCAACTTGAGTTTTGCATTCAAATGCGTTTAAAATGTAATTTTTTTAAGAAAGTAAATTTGTAAGTGTAGATCGACCCTTACGAAACCCATGCTGTTTTTCTACTAAAATACTTTTGCACATCCAACGTATTTGACCAGTTATAATTTGATCAAATAATTTTGGTATAGCAGATTGAATGCAAATGCCTCTATAATTTGTAATATTTTCTTTAGCACCAGATTTATGCAACGGCATAATATAAGTTTGTTTCCATACATCAGGAAATTTAGTTTCATTTATTGAAGCGTTGAAAAGAAAATGTAATGGTTTTGAAATTGAATAAATACAATTCTTTAAGAGCATAGAAGGAATACCGTCAGGTCCAGTGCTAAGATTAGATTTAAGGCTTGTAATTCCATTAAAAATATCTAGTAAACTGACTGAGAAATTTGTATGAATTACATTTTTATCAAACTTAAACAATGGAGTTGAATGAGTTTGAGAATTATAAACGGAAGAGAAAAAATCTGCAAATTTGTTTACAAGAACGGCACCATTAATACCGGTTTGATCACCATAATACATTGTAGCTGGAAAAGCATTAGTTTTCTTAGCATCATTTACAAATTTCCAAAAATGTTTTGGATTAGACCGAATGTTATTATCGGTGCGTAAAATGTACTGCTTGTAAAGACGTGCGTTCAGATTTTTACATGAAGTCCGAAAAGAATTAAACTCATTGTAATCAGAAAGAAGTTCTGAAGATTTAAATCGTTTATGTGCTATTTTTTTTAAGTTTAGTAAGTGAAATTAATTCCTTGCTAAACCAAATAGGAAAGTTGTTGTCATGCCACACTTTTTTAGGTACATAACAATCAATTGCATAATACCAAACAGAAGAAAATAAATCAACACATACATTAATATCACAGTTGTTAAAAAGAACAGGCACATTTAAAATCATTAAAAACGTAGTTACAGTTTAAAATATCACAAGAAGTATCACATTTGACATCTATCACATAGGCATTATAATGTTGACTCATATCTAATAAAACATCTACAGCATTTATCACAGTAATATTATCACAATCATTAGTAAAACACAAATCTAAAAATACATCCATACTATTTGGTATGGTTAAACATTGAACACAGCTTAAAAATCCAAATTCATCATTTAACCACGTTGCTTCTGGTAAATTGTAATCTCCCAGTGAAATTAATTTACTATTAGGAAAAACATCAGCAAAAGATTCAACGGAGTAGCTGTGGTCAGCATATTTATCAATAACCGAACGAGGGGGTAAATAAACTGCACCAATTATGTACGACACAAACTTAAAGTTGACAATTACAAACAAATGTTCAACACTTAGATATGGCGGATGTAGTAATGTACACTTTAAATGACTTCTAACCGCAATCAATACGCCACCTCCGCTTAATTTAGGGCTAGTTAAATTAGACCGATCACATCTAAATAGGTTATAGCCAGTTAGTCTTAGTTTTGAGTCAGCAATGTCTTCAGATAGCCAAGTTTCGGTTAAAACAATAATGTCATAACTTGACACAGCTACAGCTAACAAAAGTTTTTTTAGTTTGGTTTTTATACCTCCAACGTTTTGGTAGTAAATTGAGAGGCCGTTGGTATTCTTAAGGACGGGTCCAAACTGTTGAGCGGATTTAACGTCCGAAAATCCCCTGCAGGAGTTAGTGGTAAATTTCGTGGTCGGCCATAGTTAATAAATTTCTTGACGGCAATGTTTGCCGGCTAAAAGTTTTTAGAAAAAACTAAACCAGCTTGATCGGCTGGAATAGATACTTTAAAGCTGCTGTAGTTTCCAGATCTCACTACCAACTCAACAACATCAATCAAAACAGATGGTAGTTTAGCTTTTATATAGTTTGCAATTTCAGTTTTATTTGTTCCACGCTTAAGTTTTGACATATGAATATATGAAGGGGGAACGTAGTCTTGTAGCTGGTCATTGTCAGGACCACATCCAAAAATCGTTGAAGTTTTGTGCTGTACTCTAGGTTTATTTGATTGTGAACTATTAGTAGTGGTAGAAGTACTGAATAAAATTGTTTTTGTCGGTGGCAATTAAATTGAATCCGTATTAACAACAGGCCTAATAGAAGCAGGTTCAAGTTGACGGCAAAATTTTAAGTTTAAAATTTTTATACCTTTCAGAGCTATCTTCTCCTCCAAATAAGAAATTTTGTCAGTTAAAAGTTTATTGTTAGAGCAAACTTCATCTAACAATACTTGATACAACACGACGTTTTCTTTGTATAGTTTGCATAGATCAGACTCCAATTTAAAATCAAATAAAATACCACAATGACATTTTTTGTAGCAAATAGCACAGCTATTATGGAAAATAACTCCACAACCAATACAAGTAATTCCAGATTGTGCTATACTGTTACACTTGCAAAGGCCAGTCATAATAAAAAATGTAAATGTAAATATAAATGTGAATAAAATAAAATATGCAGGAAAAGGTTTAAAACAAGGAGACAAATTTCACACCGGTACGGTCTATCATCTGGTGACTCACTTTAAAACAAACACGGATAGACCACGGAAAGGTTACAGTAGAGACAACGGGATAATTAAAAACAAACTTTAAAATTAAATTAAAATATAAAATCACAAATTAAAACTCTATGTTACGCCACTGGTACAAATAGTATAAAAATATGCCGCAAACGGCGTGGATGTTGCAACAATAATTAAAGGTTAATTTATTACAACAATGCACATCAAGAATATCGCTGCTATAAGATGTCAACAATTAGCATATACAGGGTGTCCGGAAAATACGTGTACAACGTTTGACGACAGACTCCTGACGTCAAAATAGGTCGATCTAAGCCGACTTAGTTATATCCAAAATTGTCTCGTTTAGCCGGTAGAGGGCGTAAAAAAAAAAACAAAAGTATAACAAAGTTGAAAGTATCTATTGTAAGAAACTAAGTAAAACAAAAACATTACTTAAGCAAATGTGTAAAATGACCGCCATCTTGCTGAATACACTTATTAACACTCTTTAAAAAATGATATTGGACTCTATCTAATGTTTCGGGATTATTAAAATGGTTGCCTGCATTGAAATCCGCTGCAATAAATCATCGCGTGTGTTTACCGGAGTCTTGTAAACTTCTGTTTTAATAACGCCCCACAAAAAGAAGTCACACATATTTAACTCAGGAGAACGTGGTGGTCATTTTACTGGTGCATCATAGCCTCTTCCAATCCATCGGTTGGGATATTGATAATGTAAGTATTGCTGAACGGCAACGGAAAAATGGGGCGGGGCACCATCATGCATATACCATATTTCCCTCCGAAGTAAAAGGGGCAAATTCTCCAGAAGAATTGGTAATGTGTCTTGCAAAAAATTTAAATAAATATTTCCATCTAACCTGTCTGGAATAACAATGGGACCAATAAGGTAGTGATCAATAATACCAGCCAAAATATTAATTTTAAATTGATGCTGATGATGTGCAACTTTAATGGCATGTAGATTTTCATCGGAATAAATATGTTCGTTGTGCAGATTGGTTACCCCAGATCTTGTAAAGCATGCATCGTCAGTAAACATAATTTTTCTACAAAAATTTGGAACAAGGATTCTTTTGTTTCTAATAAATTGACAAAATGTAAGCCGCATGGGGGGATCAGTCGGTAAAAGTTCCTGGACTTTTTGTATGTGGTAAGGATGTAACAACTGTTCTCTTAAAACCTCATTGACAATCGTTTTAGGAACATTTAACTCACGTTCTAAGAGACGGGTACTGGTACTTGGTTCTTCTTCAACTCTTTCCAGAATCATCTCTTCTGTTTCCACAGTTCGAGTTGTTCGCATACGACCCCTGCCTTCAAACTTTTTCTCAAAACTGCCCGTTTCCCGAAGATGACGCTCAATATTGGCAAATGTTTGGTGGTTTGGTATTCGACGGTTAGGAAACCTCTCCATGTAAACCCTAACACTCTGACGCCCATTTCCTTGACAAAACCCGTATACCAGGAGCATGTCAACTTTCTGAGAGTTTGTATAATTTTCCATTTTTAATGGTAAAATGAACTTGTAATTCAAGAATGTTGATCGTATACTTGAGTAAATTTCATAGACTGGTGACAATTTGTCAATAATTGTCAAATTATTAAACGCCATAGCAACAAGGTCACTTAAAAAATTATTGTTACAGGTAATTTTTTTGTAATATTTACAAATTTTTGACGCCCTGTACCGGCTAAACAAGACAATTTTGGATATAACTAAGTCGGCTTAGATCGACCTATTTTGACGTCAGGAGTCTGTCGTCAAACGTTGTACACGTATTTTCCGGACACTCTGTATAACTACTTACACAGTCAACACAAGATGTGCCAAGTAATTTTTAATTAAATAAACTTAATAACACACAAAACCACAACAGCACCAAAATAATAACAACACAAGACACAGTGGTGTTACAATTGATTTAATAAGCAATAGATTGATGTAAAAATTAATTGTAAAACCAGCCAGAGACTCATTTTAATCATACCCTCCTTAATATAAAAAACCGATTGTCGTGGTACCTGTGATTGTGAAAGAAACTAATGGAAATGAGTCTAGCAGGAAAATTATAGTGTAAAGGAGCAAAAATGCAACGTGTCAAGGCCAAATGGAAACATTGTTTATGGTGAACCCAGTAGCCAGCCTATACTAAAGAAAGTATCGGTTCTACATATTCCAACCCAGCCGTAAATATCGATGGTAGCCCCAGAAGCCTAAACTTGTTAGTTTAAAGTCTCCATTGCAAACTCGCCACAAGATCACAATCTGGTACGTTTATCCCATTCATCATTAGGCGCTAGGCTCGGCTAAATTGTAATTTTGTGTTTAATTATATTTGCTTAAATCTATTGCTTAAAATATAAGAAGTAATAAAAAACTATAATATATTGATTTTTAAAATAACCAGATTTTTTACTGAATATATATTTTTATAGGTACATGCTTTTTGGTTTATTCTTTCCCCCCTCTGTCAATTTTTCTTAAACCTTTCAACTCACACCCCGCGCCGATTGAATAGCTGCCGAGAGCAAGTGAACGCGCTTAAGTAAAGAAGCCGTCACATTTTATTTTTACTCATTAAATTTGTGATCGATGACCACATACGATTCCCCTTTTTGAGGAACGGCGGCAAGTAGCCACCTAAATCGCTTAGAAGCTTTTCAAAGCAAAGCTATCCGGATGCTCGCAGGAGTTCCATGGTACGTTCGAAATTTGGATATTCGAACAGACCTACAGATTCCTCCATTTTGTCAACATTTTGAAGCTTTAGCCGAAAAGTATTTCAAAAACCTCGCGGTTCATTCCAATCTCAATCTGGTAAGACTTGCCGAACCAGATCGGGAAGATTTACAAACGACCGGTGAATTCAATAGTAGCCGAGTTAAAACCACATCAAAATACAAAACCCCAACCTGGCCTCTAAGGCAGTTCCTAAACAACCTCCTACATACACATCTCCAAACGGAAGGTACATGAGCTAAAAGGCCTTGAACTTTCCGGCAATTCCCAGATAGGTGGGGTTTAGTCGGTAGGCACCCTTAAAAAGGTAAATCCGACACGTCCTGAAAGCGAAGTCTTTAGAAGATTTCCCACCTACGCCTAACAAAAAAAAAAAGAAACCTATTACTGTGTTGATATGCTGTCGTGCAAACAACTTTTTTAGTCGTGCCATTAATATTTCCTTTTAAATAAGTGTGGCAACCGTATTGCAATCGATCTAGTGCAAAAAATGTTGAGAAGGCAGTCTGGGTTCAATTCACAGATGCGGTATTATCTTATTTGTTAAATACATTTTGATGCGTTTGTTTCTTTTGCAAAGCAATGAACAATGGCATACCAGCAAAGTATGTGTCTAGTAAACCCTTTTAATGGTGTGGTTCTATGTTAAACTGTAGGTTCTGCATGTTTATGTAAAACTAGATAGTAAAATAACTGTATTATTTTACGTCGCCATAACCCGCTATTATCGTACCGCGGCCTTAACTTGTAGGACCGCAAACACGTGTTTTATAGTTATGAATATTTTAATTGGGACTTACCCTGAGATATATTAATCTGTTTGGTCATCACACCTGCTTTATTTCACGCACTCACAGCCTTAGGAAGCCTCGTTGTATGACCGCCATTAACTACTCCGCGCACGTGTTACTTCTGTATTGGGCGAGTTTACAGACAATCTTAGTCTAAAAATGTTAAATTTATGTTGTACGTATATTATTTCATTAATAACTCATCTTATAAACTTTTGTTTGGAAAATAATTGTTTTCCGGATAGCTTGAAAGAAGGAAAGATATTGCCATTGCCAAAAGTAAATTCTCCGCAAACCCTTAATGATATATGACCTATAAGCATACTTCCTACTCTTTCTAAATTATTAGAAAAAGTAGTTGCTAATCAGTTAAGAGAACATCTAACAAAATAAATTATCCTTCCATTAACTCAGTCAGGTTTCAGACCTGGTTATAGCTGTGTATCAGCAATGACCAATGTTATTGATGATATTGTTAAGGCTACGGATGAAAAAAAGTTACAGCCCTAATTATGTTAGATTACAGCAAGGCATTTGATACAATAAATCATGAAATATTAATTTCAATATTAAACTATATTGAGTTATCAAAAAGTGCTGTAAATTTTTTTTTCTAATTATTTAAAAGATAGAACACAGCATGTTTTTTTTTAACAATATCAACTCTAGTTGTGCAACAATTATACAAAGTGTTTTACAAGGATCAATTTTAGGACCAATTTTATTTACCATTTACACATCAGATTTTTATAAGTCAGTCAAATTGTGCAAACTGCACTTTTATGCCGATGATACTCAGATTTGTCATTCTTTCTTTCCTGACAATGTGAAAGATATTTACAAAATTCAAGAAAATATTTGCAATTTAGTTTATGTATCAACTAAACATAACTTGATAATTAATGGATTAAAATCAAAACGATTGATATTTGGAAGAAAGATTGATAAAAATCGGGTAAATAATTTGCAGTTTTTAATTAATGACTTACCATTGCAGCCAGTAAATGAGGCCAAAAGTTTGGCATTGATTGTTGATACAAAACTTAATTTTGTGTCTCATATTAACTTAGCAACTCAAAGAGCATACTCTAATTTAAAGCGGTTTTATTCTAGTAGGCATATTTTACCAACAAAGCTAAAACTAGTATTATGTGATTTGCTAGTACTATCACATTTTAATTATGCTGATGTTATATATGATGTACACATTACTTCTGTATCAATCCAAAGAATCCAGAAAATACAAAATTCATGTCTGAGACTAATATATGGAATCAGGAAATATAATAGAATATCTCATAAACTTCGAGAAGCTGATTGGCTTAATATGAAAAATAAAAGATAACTTCACATTGCAACTTTTGTTTTTAAAATCATATTATTTAAAACACCACAATATTTGTACCATAAAATAAAGTTTTGTACTGATGTCCATAATATTAATATTTGTAACAAGAGCCTTTTAGATATACCAAGATTTTGTACTTTTTATTTCAAAAAGGGATTTTCTTATATAGTCAGAAATGTATACAATGGCATCTCTTCCGGTTTAAAATCATGTTTGTTGGCGCAATTTAGAATTTAATTTAAAATTATGTTAATAGAGTAATATTGTGTATGTATGAGTAGTATTGTGTAGTTTTATGTATGCATTTTAATTTTTTTATTATTTTAATTAGTTAGTTCATTTCAATTATAGTTATGGTTATAGACTAGACTTCAAATTATTCTGAAGAGCTGAACTAATTTGTCAATTTTATTGTATTTTTTAAGACAAATAAAGTGTTATTATTATTATTATTATTATTATTATTATTATTATTATTATTAGATTGTAGACAATCCACACAGCTTCGGTTCTTTGAGCTGTAGCGTCTAAGCCAGTAGACCAATTGAACCGTGGTTTGCGGGAGTATTACAATGTAAATAATTGTCATGTTTGTATATATTTATTTTATGTTTAATTATTTTTTAATTTTTAGATGTGTAAGCTACATTAAAATGTTGGGTGTGTAGGACCCAACATTTTAATTTGATATCTCTAATCCCTCACTTTTCCTTAAAATCCTTGCTTTATCTCCCTTTTTTTCTAATCCTTATATATTCCGCCGTCGCATCCTAGTCAAAGTAGTGCGTTTTGCACAAATGCGTTTAGTAAACCAGCCGGCCTGTATTACGTAATTTTCAGTAAATTTCTATTAATCTTGATATATTATCTTAAATTGTTGTTTTCTAGCCTAATTTTTGGTATTATATCCCAGCCTGGTCCCACGTATTCCTCCAGCATATTTCCAGGTTCCGCGGTGACCACGTGTCGAGCGGATCTCATTTCTTAATTGTAGGTGAACAAGAAAATTATATATTTGTTTTCCTACTCCAGAACCAGCAAAACGTAAGTGAACCTTGTAATCACAATTGTTGACCTGGCATAGCAACGAATCCCGAACGAAAAAACGTTATAAGTTAATGCTTATTTTTAGCTTTTGATGCACTAATTACTATTTTGGCTCTTGAGTCAAATTGGCAAAACAAGGATTGTCTGTTTTACAAACCATATTAATTAACCAAACATTGACGTAATTTATGATTTAAAAACAATGTTTAATAACATTTGCTTAAAAAAGATTTAAAATAATGAATTCAATTCACTTTAGGCAATAAGTTGAACAATAAAATTTTATGTTAAATTAAATATCAGAAAAGCACTTAGTATAGATAAAATTCCACCAATAATTAAATTAACTCCTATTATGACTAATAAAATATTTGATATTATTAAAAATGAGACATTTTTTTTAAATAAAATCTTTAACATTAACATTATAATTTTTAAATTGTGTTTTTAAAACAAAACAACTTTATATTAGATACCTAATATAGATTTTGATTAAAACGTTTATCAACAGATTTTCTAACAAATGACAAATTGAATTCTGCTTAAACAAACATAAAACATATCTTTTTGTGGCTCTAGACATTTCTAAGGCATTTAAAAAGGCAATGCATCTTAATCTAATTAACAAACTTTAGTTTACTTAACAATCTTGGACCCCAGATTTTAGAGGCAGGAAAAAGTTGCAGATAGGTGATTGCACACGCGAACCAACACCATTGCACGGTAGCCTTCCTACGGCAAGAGACTGCCATTTTCTTTTTTTTTCCTACTTTGAACTATCGGCTTCTTTTGACTAAACTCTTCGATCTAATCTTGAGCATTTTTTGGTAACCGATGCTATTAAGTATTGAGGGCTAAGGAACCAATTATCTTTCTTTCTTTCTTCTTTTTTACTCTTCTTCTTGGGCAAAATTCAACGCCAACAAAATAACACTATCAGAGTGCGCGGCTTGGCGGCCAAATACTGGAAGCACAAAGCTCTGCCGTTGGAGTTTATACACCTTAGAGGCTGCTCCAGAAACCGTTAAAAAAATAGAAAAATTCACAATGGATAAAACAAACAAAAAAAACTCGAAAAAAAAAATGCCGGTAAAGGTCTCCAGCCCCAAACAGATGACAACACGGTAACAGACATAGTAAATAAAACGGCAACAGATAGAGACATGAAAAATGCAAAACAAGAATCTATTCAAATTTCCAAAAAAAACAATCGACAAAAACGGAAACGTTGAAAAAATAGAATCCGTAATCAAATAAAAACGAGGACCCGGTAGTACTACTAAAAAAAATGATAGAAAGTATCATAACCCACGCAAAAAAAACTGACAACATTTTGAAAGAAGGCTATAGGCCAAAACAATCACTGATAGAGGGAGCATTCAAGTTGATTCGTCTAACAGAAGAACGCAAATCTAACCACAATAAAAGAGTGGTTTGCAGAACGAAAAAAACAAAAAGTGAACCAAAAGTCACAAGAAACGTAAAAACATATGAAAATTTTCTAAAAATTGGAGATGGAAAATGGACAAAGAAAACATTTGAAAAAACAAAATTAAAATAAACATGGACACATATGGGAAGAAACCAAACGCGAGTATGGTAATATGAATAGAAAAGGAAGACAAAGACATAAATAAAAGAATCCAAAAAATGATCAAAAACAGATATCCAGAGATGACAAACAAGAAAGATAATATAAGCTCTATCAGTAACAACCCGCGTTAATAAAAAAGAAAACAAAAAAAAACTTGTCAAAAAAATTATTGGATTAAAAGTTGCTGACTCGGCGAAGAAACTTTTAATCTCATCAACAAGGCCAAAAAAATAGTTACAAAAAGCAACCTAAATAAAGTATCCATACATGTACTCAAAACTAGAGGTGTGGAATCGTTACAAAATGTAGCAACTCCGACTTCTTAATTTTTTTATTTTGACTCCGACACCGACTCAATATCCTAAAATTGTGCAAAGTAGTGCGTGGGCTGTTACTGCGTTGCCACCAACACAAGTAAGTGTAGTAGTGTATTATTTTCAGCTTTAAAACTAATAAAATCGGATTTAAGAGCAACCACCTTAAAAGAAGATATTATACAAGCAATTATATTTTTGCAAACCAACAGTGTTGTTTTATTTATTAAATTTTTTTTTTTAAATTACCTTATTAAAAGCATTATATAATATGTACATTTTTTTATTTAAAAAAAAAATAGCTAATACTATAAAATCATATGGTTGCGCAGACAAATGAACAGAAGTAAAGCTAAAAAAATAAAAAAACAAAACCAAAGATATAATAGTAATTAAAAAGAAGGTAGGATAACAAAAAATGAGGTACGCAAAGATAGTAAGCCAGATAAAAAACAACATTGATCTAGATGAGATAGGGGTGAGAGTTAAGAAAATGATAAAAACAAGGAAAAAGCTAAACTCATAGTGCACAGCAAAAACAGCGTACAAGAATTTATAACAAAAATTGAAAATTCAATAAAACAAAAAATAAAAGTAGAAATAACTAAACCAAGAAAAGAAAAACAGATAATTATTACGAATTTGGACAAAACTGATACAAAAGAAAACATCCAAAAAGCTATACAGAAAATGAGAATAAACATAATAGTTAACCAAATTGATAACTAAAAAATAAAAAAGGTAAATACAGCACAACCATACGAATAGAGTCAAAGAAAGTCAAAAAATGGTAAAAAAATTAAACATACAAATAAGATAGTCAAATTAAAAAAATATTTGACAAAATAGAACATATAAGATGTTATGTGTGCTTTAGATACGGACACAGCAAAGCGGATTGCACAGAAACAAAAACAAAAAAAAAAAAAGCTTGATATGCCTAGAAAAGAGTCACCTAGAAAGAAAATGCTCAAAAATATTATACAGCTCGGAATGCAAAACGGATGACTACAAAATGGAGTCCAGAGATTAAAAAAAAAAAAAAGAAAAAGAAAATAACAAAACAGACAAAACAAAGATTTGTTCACTCAGAAAAAAAGAATTGTTGGACAAGATTCGACACATAAGACCCACAAGACAACTAAGAAAATAAGATACAACGAGAATATTACAAATAAGTGCAGACAGAAAAAAAAATGTCATGATCTCATGGACCAAACAGCTATAACTAATAAAGTTAACTTATTCATAATTGTAAACTAAACAAATCAATTATAAGTAAAGAAGGATCCTGGATCATGGATACAAAAAAATAATTATAGCAGAAAACTTTAATGCCAAAGCTTAAGAATGGGGTAGCATAAAAGAAAACAAAAAAAAAAAGTTACTAACAAACTGGGTAACAGCCAATAACCTAGTAATGCAGAACAAGGGAACAAAACCTACCTCCATAAGAAACAACCAACAATCTATAATAGATGTCACTTTCTCGACTCAAAAAGTCAATATTGATGGCTGAAAGGTGTTGGAGCAACAATCTCTTAGCCTGCATCAGTACATTTACTATGAAATTACTGACAAAAACAACAGTGCTAACTATGACTACACGACACACACACACACAATAATGGAACACTAACAAATGGAACAGGGATAAATTTAAGAAGAAAATGGATAAAGTTTTAAGGAAAGACAGCTCCAATATATCATACGACAAACTAATGCAAAAAATAGAACACGCATGCCACAAAACAATGCCTAAAAACATTGGGACACAGTGGCATCCAAAGTACTGGTGGACAAACGAAAAAGTACCAAATAGGAAATTACAAGGAAGAGAAAGAAAATTGTACCCCAGAAAGAAATTAACAACTATAAAAAACTATTAAACTCAATGATATCAACTGAAAAAGTTGATATACAGAGTGTAAATTAATTGGCGGACAAACGCAAAATACTTTGTAGACCGTGCCAAAAAAAAAACAAAAAGCTTAATTTCAAAATGCTGAAAAACTCTTCGTTTGGCATCACAACATCCTCAAAATTTTGTTACGCTTGGCAACGTAGCAAAATGTCTATTTCTATATTCAAACCTATAATGTAGGCAACTTAATACACACATCAAATGTTATTATTTATTATAAACTACAAATGTTTATATTGGCCACCGTTTACTTCTAAACACTACACGGTATCGAATTCATGACATTCTTAAGCATCACCGTAACTTGCATATTCATTAAAAGTAAAAGTCATAATAAAATAGAAATATCAACTGACATTCATTGCACCGCCTACGTTATAATTTAAATTTTATTAAAAATTTGCTACATTGCCAAGAGTATTTTTTAAATTTAATTTGTTTTTGGAAAGTAATTTGCACATTTATCAATATTTTTTTATTATTAATTTGTAATAATCATCGTAATTTTTATTATACTAAAAAGAAAGCAAATTGTTACATAAAATACGCAATTAAAACAATATTTGTATTGACAAAATTAAAACTTTGAGGACCTCGTGAAGTCAAACTAAAAGTTTTTCAGCATTTTAGAATTAAGATTTTCGTTTTCTTTTGGCCTACAAAGTTACCAGGCGTTTGTCCGCCAATTAATCTACACCTTATATATAGAAAAAGACAAAAAATGAAAAAAACTAATTGAAAAGGTAGAAAATGACATATGGGAAAAGGGCTATGCCATAGTAAGAAAAAAGTTTAAAGCTAAAACGCTGAAAATTTCAAAGGACATTAGAAAAGACTGTTAAAATACTTTTTCCGGCGTGTAGAGAGGTAAACTGGATACAAAATACACATGGAGAAAAGGAAGAATATAGTTTACGATAAAAAAATTTAAAACCAAATAAAAGTATAAACGACCCATTAGGATACCAACCCATATGTCTTTTGAACACAATGGACAAACTATTAAAACATATAATAGTTAACAGAATTCAAGAAAAGATGGAAACAAAAGGAGATTTGTCAGAAAAACAATATGGACTTATGGAAAAAAAGGTTCACAATCCAACTCTTAAAAAAAATCATAGAGTTAACTAAAGGAGAAATAGAAAAAACACTTAAAAAAAAATCTGTGCTCTCAAAAGAAAGCGTTCAATAGTGCACAGTAGACAAAAATAATAAATAAAGTAAACAGAAAAAAAAATAAACAAACGTTTAGTAAAACTGTTAAAAAGCTATTTCTAGGACAGAAGCTTCAAAGTCAAAAATGGAAAGAAAATCAAAATTACGGCGACTGTCCCACAAGGGTACATTTTGCGTCTATTTTTGTAGAACATCTTATACGATGGAATTTTGAACACAATAAAAGACGATGAAGTAACGCTGCTTGCTTTTACGGATGACCTGGCAATGGAGGTGGTAAAATAAAACAAAACAAAAAACTAATGGAAAAAGCAAATAAAGCTATCCTTTTGATCTGCAAATAGCAAAAAGCAAAAAACTAAAGCTCCAACCAAGGAAGAGCAAACTACACAATAGCACAACTCGGAAGAATCTTACCAAGGATAAATGGGTTCTAGAGAAAAAAAAAATAATGGCTACTGTTGCAGAATCAATAATTTTATACGCTTCGACAGTGTGCAAAGAAAGATTAAATTTTAGAAAAACGTAACAAAACTAAAAAAATTACAAAAAAAATATCACAAAAGATTACAAAGGCGTATGTTACAGCGTCAACTGATAATAACTTAGTCATTGCAAAAAAGATCCACTTACAACTTATAATCGACAAAAAAAAAATTAAGACAAAAACAACTACAGAATAGAAAGCAGTGAAGATAAACACGCTAGATAATTGGCAAAAACAATAAGCAGTAGACACAGGAAACTCATAGACTCACAAACTGATACCAGATATCAAAAAGTAGTATTTTAGAAAGTAAAGAGTGATTAACAACCATCTGACACAAGCACTCACAGGGGAATGGATGCATCAACTCCTACCTGAAAAAATTCGGAAAAAGAGACTCGGACATCTGTACACACTGTGAAGAAATTGATACAAAAGAAGACACGCTGTTCAGGTATCAAAGATGAGCCAGACTAAGAGACTTTTCTATAAATTAAACCTGTACACAATTATTAATACCTTCTGTCTAATAAATAAATATATATGTCTCTAACACAAGACCAATTATTATGCCAAAATCCCTATAATTATATCAATACATGGTATTATTATCTAATTAACACATCCCCAAGGTATACTCTAATACTAGTGTCTTTATTACTGCTCCTTACCGCTTTAATGTGCCCTGCATACAATCTCTAGACCTAACTGTCCTATGTAAGCTTGACAATCTTTTGCAGTTATTGTGCAACACCAAATCTTCAACTGCCTGTGCACAACATATTTAACTAACAATCTTTTCAGCCCTCCAAGCATGCTATAGCTATCAGTACCTCGATGACCTCCCTGTCAATGTACTTTGTATTACACACCTCTAAGACCGGTTTATGTGTGAATAACCTCTGATAGCTAAATTACACCCTTAAAAGCACCGCTAGCCATTGTGTAATTAAGTCTCTTTTCTCTAAGGTAATGAGTTACCAAACCGTTTCATTAACAAATATAGCAATCTATAACTAGTCCATTACTTATTTACCCTTAACAGAATCTCCGACGCTCTATCTATACGCAAATAACAATATTTATAAGACATTAACTATTATAAATAATGCTAACAAAAACTACTGTTAACACTGGGTTAAATTAACTGCAATTTGAAAGAAGTATAGTGCTTATTTTTAAACAAAATAATGGAATAAACTACAAAACTCTAGAAGCTTTTTTATAATAAAAATTTTATGTATTTTTGAAAAACATTAGAGACAAAAGCTTTACAAAAAATACAAGAAAAAAACTTGTCTATAAACGCAAGTGAATTTTAAAAATGTTAAACTACAACTGAGGTCTTAATGACATTGCAATACCACTATAAGGAAATGGCAGTAGGTAATCAAACGCAACGCTCTTTTTCTTTCAATGATCATAACTTTATAGTGGTTATAAGGTTTGCGTGTTTTTCATTGAAAGTGATTGGTTTAATGGTTCCAGCCGGATAAAAAGTTTCCTTGTATCAGACAACAAGCTGCTAAGCAACCAGCGGCAAAGTTTTAGACTGATTTTAATTACTTTGTAACGTAGTATTTGCGCAGTGTGTCTGTAGAATAACTACTCACGTGTCTGTGCCGTTAGTAAAAACAGTAAAAAAGAATGAAAGAATCTTGGTGGTTAAGTCACCCTGTAAGTGCGTTGTTAAAGCTTGGCAACACCTTGATTAATTGGCTGCGTCGTCCAGTCAGATAACCAACAAGGTAAGTCCTTGAAAATAAAGAGATATGCATACCGCACACTTATTGATTTGGTGTACGTTACTTGTTTGTATATAACTTACTTTTAAGACTATATTGTTTTAAGTAGCATTCCATTTTAAATGTTCTTAATTTGCAAGTTCCATGGCAGGTGAGGAACGCTGCTTGCCACCTTGTTGAGATGTGTGTAACTTGTGGAATAAAAATCCTTTCTATACAAAGCGCCAAGATTAGATAAGATCTATCTTGCTTTTCAACAATGAAGCAAATATATTATTTTAACGTACCTGGCAAAAATCTATAAGACATGCATTGTTTTTTAATAGATACCTATAGCATAGAGAGAAATAAAAATGTATTATTACTACCAATTGCAACAATTCAAAAAGCACTAAAAATAATCAAAAAACTGGTACAAAAATTACGTTTTTACCTCTAAAAACCAAACTGGTTCTTTTTATAAAAAAAAAAAATTGAAAAACTAAATCTATCAAAACAAACAAATATGGGGACTACATCTAAATATGACATGCACAAAAATTTATATGACTTTTTTGCATTGCAACCGAGTTGTAGAAAAAATTCTACAATGTTGTTTCTGCCGCACCTTAACATTTACGTTGAGAAGACAATAGCAGCTTTGCGTATGAATGCAGTTAGACATTGGCACACTGCATAGAAGGTTGGCAAACTTTATACCATCCCAAAAAAGAACACCTCTGTTTTAAAGACACTACAACGTTGTGCACCAGTGTGAGATCAAAACACTTTAGGTAAAAAAGAAATGTAAGACAGTAGTCCTTGCTAAGTTTTTTTCTGTTATATAACTCATTTAAAAAAAGTATTAACGTAATCAAATAAGAAAAGCCATAAAGGTCTGGTTTTTAGGAAAGCAAACAATGTGATCTTAAATATATATTTATTTCAAATAGATCAAACCAAGAAAAAGCTGGAAAAAGATTTTAAAAATTACAGAAAAAGATGACAACTTTAGAGTAAAAATAAAAATCTTAAATAGCATTTTATTGTATAAAATAGAAGTATGGAAAGTATACAAAAATTCAAAAAATATCATTAAAATGTATAAAAAACATTATATGCAAAAAAAACAACATTAAATTATTTAACTTCTCAAACTTGCTGTACATAATAGAACTTATATCAAATATTCTTAAAAATAATATGATAAATTTTTTGGTAAGTTTTTAACAGCGTATTGTCTAAAATTTCTCTTAAATTAATTTAGTATTTGTTCTATTTCTACTTTTAAATGCGCGGTAGCTGAAATTCTTGCAATTGATTATTCAGATTAATTTAATAAAGTTAAATAACACTCGTTGTTGATTATCTACATTTAAAACGCTTCATTAATTATTGTTAACTATATTATTCTTTAATGGTTTGCTTATAAACGTTAATAAATAATAGAGTAAATTTTTTTTAAGATTTTGAGTTCTAGTTTTTAGGATTGCAGACATATTATACACCAAAATATACAATGTTTAACAACAAGCATACAACAAATTGAACAATTATCAATACTAAAACGCTGTGACATATTATGTTTGTCAGAACTTTGGTTATCTAAATCAAATCTAGAGTTTATAAAACTAAGCAACATGCATTTGACATCTTATTTTAGTAGACTAAAAAACAAGGAACATGGAGGAGTAGCAATCTATGCAAATGTAAATTAAAAATTCAAAAAATGTGATGATTTACTAAATTATCCATACAAAATCATATTGAAATAGCCGCAACGTCTTTTAAGTTCAATATAGAACTACTAATTATAACAATTTACAGACCACCTTCTGGAGACATTCATGCTTTTTTACTACTCTAGAAAAGGTATTAGAAATTCTATTTAACAAAAACTATAAATTTATTATTGTAGGAGATTACAACATAAACACATTGATAGATACTAAAAATAAAAAAGACTTTGAATCACTTCTATTATCTTTTAATTTAAATCTACATATAAAGGAACCTTCAAGAATAACAGACAGAAGTAAGACTTGTTTAGATAACATAATCTCTAATGTTAATTTAAATTTTACGGTCGAACACAGCCACATAGGAGACCACACGGCACAAATAATATACACTAAATTAAAAACATATAGTTCTCACAAATATTCGTTCTCGCGAATAACTTCAAAAAAAAAATATTCAGAGATTAAAAACTGTTTTAACAAAAAAAAATTGGTTTTGTATATACAACTCTAATAATGTTAACAAGAAATGGGAGATATTTATAAATATTCGTAAATACAATTTAGATTTAACAATACCTGTTTTAAAAAGATTAATAACAAACAATAAACCTAAACAGATAGAAACTCCTCAACTTATTAGTTGCAAGAAAGAACTCGAACTACTATGTATTCTTAGACAATATATGCCAAATAGAGAAGCTTTGTATATCAAAAAGAAAACAGAGTATAGGAATCTACTATCCAAAGAAAAAAAAGTTTATTTTAGTAACACTATTAAAAATTCCGACAACAAATCACGAACGGTATGAAAAATGGTAAAAAACAGCATCAACAACAAAAAATATAACTCTAACATAGTTTCGAATATTCCATCGGCAGAAGAGTTTAACCAATACTTTACAAACTGCATCTCAAACCTATTAGAAAACTTAACAGAGCAGCAATCTGATAACTATGACTGTAAAGTACCATACCACAACAAAGAATTTCACCCTAATCTCACAACCAATACCGAAATTAAAAATGTCGTTAAAAATCTAAAAAACTTTAAACTGAACTTCGCCTTTTTCTGTATAAATTATATTAGAAATAAAGACGCTATTATTACTATTATTATTATTATTATTATTATTATTATCTACAGGAAACGATGGATTTTCTAGCAATATATTAAAACAAATAATAGATTTTATTGTAACACCGCTCTGTCATTTAATAAATGAATCGATTAAATTAGGAATCTACCCTGAAAAGTTATAAGTTGCAATGGTTATACCGCTATTTAAAAAAAGGAACAAACATCGATCCTTCAAGCTATTGACCAATATGTCTCCTACCAACGTTATCAAAAGTGATTGAAAAAATTATGTTTGAAAGACTTTATAACTTTATGCACGATAACAAGTTATGGAATCCAAACCAACATGGTTTTATGAAGAAGAAAAACACTGATACAGCTATTTTTGATTTTACCCAGCAAGTTTTAAATAGCTTAGAAAATAAACATGTGCCATGTGGAATATTTGTCAATCTAACAAAGCATTACCCATTCAGTATTATTAAAAAAACGAAGACACTATGGAGTACGAGAAACATCTCTTAATTAGAAAAAAAATTATCTCAAAAACAGATACCAAAAAGTAATAGTGAGAAAAGAAGGCAACCTTGAAGAACCCACATTAATAGCAGTAAACATCAGAGCTCCGCAAGGAAGCATACTGGCTCCCTTATTATTTGCAATTTATATAAATGAACTGCCATTACTATTTCAAAGAAACAATGTGCAAATATTTAATTACGCAGACGACACCACCTTTCTAATTAACAGCAACAATTTAGAAAATTGTGTTCAGGATGCAAATATATGCATGACAGCAGCAGATAACTGGTTTGTAGAAAATTTATTAATACTTAATGCTGAAAAAACAAATGTAATGTTTTTTAGAACTACCAAAGCTACAATAACGCCAAATGCCATCACACTTATAGGACAAAACATAACATGTACCTCATGCACAAAGTTTCTTGAAATTTAAGTAAACGATACCTTAAACTGGAGCAAACACATTACTTACCTAAATTCAAAATTAAACACCGCATGTTATGGTCTTTGAGTTCTATCAAAAGAAGCTAATTCTGATGCACTTAAAATTATATACTATGCTAATATATACTCTTTACTACAATATGGCATAATTTTCTGGGGAGGATGTCCTGGCACAAAAAACCTTTTTATTACCCAAAAAAGAGCTCTTCAAATAATTACAAACAAAAAATACAATGATTCATGTTGTGGAGTTTTTAAACAACAAAATAGACAGTATTTGGATTGTTTATATACCGCTGTCTATTATTTTTAAACAACCACCCATCTCTTTTTGCAGGTTATTTAAACAAAGAAACAAGTTACAATTTAAGAAAACAATCTTTAATGCAAATCCCCAGTCACCGTCTAAAAAAAATTGAAGATGGAACACTTTATACGTGTATCATATTTTACAACAACCTGCCAGAAGCAATCAGGAAAATAGCTGATAACAGAAAAGAATTTAAAAATAAAATTTTACAATATCTTGTGGAACTGGAACTCTATTTGGTTAAAGACTACATAAATTAAATTATTAAACACTTTTTGACGTCTTCAAACACAATGTGATGTACATCTATTTTTATATGTATGTATATGTAACTTGTTCGTTTTGAAATAAATATTATTATTATTATTATTATTATTATTATATATTTTGATTTTTTTAATATTGTAGTTATCTACTTTATGTATAGTGGTAATAAAAGTTATTTTTGTAAAATATTTATTAAATTTTAATACTTAATCCAAACTGTATTTTTTTTTTAATATAGTATATGTACCAGCTATGAAGGTTTTAAATTGCAAAAGTTTCTTTCTGCATTTATAATTTTTTTTAGATATTTGTAATCCATAGAATTTGAATCTGCAAATACATATATTTGTGCACAATATTCTATTAAAAATAATTAATCAATTATTAACGCAATACATAATTACTAAATTTTATAAATACATGTTAAATCCGTAACCACGGTTACAAAGTCGCTCTTAAAAGAGAACTGGTAATCCCCCTTGCAGCATTTACGCTGCATATTGCATACCTATAATAGGATTATTTGTAGATCCAGCTGTGTTGGGCCATACTGCGATAATTGCAACCTGTACTCTATGCTCCAATAATGATATAACGGGGATTACCTGTATATGTTCTAATTATATTGATGTCATTTGAGTCGCTCTTTGTTAAAGAATTATTTCAAAGTACCGCATATTAATGGCAATTGGTTTCAACTAATGGCAAACTTTTAAATCATCTTTTAATATTCTATATAACTTTTTAAATCTTTAAATTTTCTATCCATTTTTTACAATTTCATAATTTTATTTACTAGGTTTTAAATAAAGTAAATCATTGTAATTTTGTGAATAATATTTATTTAATTATTATATAAAACAACCTCGTTTGTTTGCTTGAAATATATAACGTAAAAACTACAGAAATATATCGGTAGTTTTTACAAATAGCATATAGAGATTGATGAAATCAAAATTCTGTATTATTTTTGTTCTTAGCATTGATGTATTTATATTTAAATAAGATGGCAGTATCATCCGCAAAAATAACAACATGTTCATTTTTAAAAGAAATAATTTGAGGAATATTATTAATATAGATAAGAAACAGTACTGGCCCAGTACTGAACTTTATGGTACACCTGAAGTTATAATTAATTAATTAATTATATACGACAAAATTCCGAATGTGATTCATTGTAGTAAACAACACGCTGTTTCCTATTATGCAAATAGGACGACAACAAACGACAGTTTTCTGTTTTATTATTGTTTTTTATTATATAATAATACGTAGTAAGATCTTGTGATCAACACTATCAAATGCCCTGGACAGGTTGATACAAGAAAATACTGATTATGCATCATTTTCAAAACAATCGATTGTGTTACTCACAAAGTTTTCTTAAGTGATATAAAAACATTACTTTTTGACCTTATGTTCTACAAAACAACGTTTTACTAATTTTATAATTGTTTTTATATGTCAATAAAACTTTATAGCTAAAATTTTAATTACGCTTTTTACTTCAAACTCAAATAACTCAAAAACTATAATTGATTGAAAATGGTAATTTTTTGCGTTTTTTTATTTATTATGTTAAATTTATAATAAAATTTTATTTTCCCATTATGAATCACTTTGTATAAAATCAAAATATATTCTAATTAATGCGTTATTGCATATTTGTTTTACAGTTTTGTAAAGGTTACACACATATAAAATTTATAAATTTGCGCAATTAAACTTAAAAAATATTTAAACGTATAAAAACTTAAAAACTATTTTATTAATATATTGTATAGATAGATTATGGTTATAAAATAAAGTATCTGATTAGTATCTTTTTTTTTTATTTTGAAATAAATTTAATAATTATTATAAAGAGTGCTGTGATATTGTGTATAGTCTTGTTTTCAATATAGTATACTAAAATTGTGATTTTATCTTTGTTTGGTTAATTGGAGTTTGTAAGTAATTAACCTGTATGTACTTTTTCGCTAATAAGCGCATGAACGCTACCTACTGAACCTGCTTGGTTTTATTCTGTTATAATTTATTTGTTATTTAACATATTTTATATTTCTGTTACCATTTCCGTAGTCTGCCATTTATTGTTTGTTTTAGAAAGGCACTTGGTAAACGACTCAACTAGTGTGAAGAGTGTCCCAGTTTCTATCATTTAATCTTTAATCCGTTTTATTTTTGTTATTAATTCTTTAATTTTAACTGCTATTTGGATTAATCAACATGATTAAGTGTTTAAATTGTCAGAAAGACTCCAATCCAACATTTTGCAAATTCTACTAAGATAAATGATAAAGATTGGATATGTCTTACTTGCACAAAATCTATAAAATCAAAGAAAGTACATAGTCGTAGTTCTACTAGCAGCCTGTCTAAAGATGTAGTCATTCAGGCAAAGGTTACCTATTAAAGTGGTTCTTTTTAGAACAATTTAACGCTTTTTCTGGTTTTTTTTTATTGCAACTTGCCACATGTATTGCACTTATTAATGATATCGGTGAAAAAGTTAAAAGTCTCGAAAGAGAAAACATGAAACTCTAAGCTGATATAGCAATGTTTAAAGAAAACCAACCACAAAGTTTAGATAAAGCTGTACTTGAGATTCAGGATCGTCAACAAAGAGCAGTAAACGTAATGGTTTTTAATTTTAAATAAAAAGTTTGCAGTAAATTAAATTGTCGCAAATTTGAAAATCACCAGAACATTAGCTTACGGTTTATTCAAGGACTTCCAAAGATAGTGAAAAATAAAGTCTCAAATAAATAAAAACACGACATTAGCTATTTATTATCAGAATGTCAATGAGTTAAGAACCAAGTTAGAACATTTGTTAAATAACGTAAGACTTTGTAGTTTTAATATTTTAATTTTTAGTGAAACTAATCTTTATAAGAATATTTTATTTTCTGAACTAGGATTAACATTATTTTGTATTTATAGGAAAGATAGAAGTACAAAAAATAGTGTTAAAAAAGCGGAGGTGGTGTTTTAATTGCTGTACGTTCAGATTTAATTTCAAGTGAAGTAGCTATTTTTTTAATACAGTCGAACATGTTTTAGTTAGAATTAAGCACCAAACAAACTGCTACATTTTTGGCGCAGTTTATATAATACATACTATCAGCTGTTGAAAATATTATGGACAACAATATTCATATATTTAAAGATTATAACGTTCCAGGGTTTAATTCAGCAAATGATGTAATGAAATCAAGAAGCAGTGCCTTAAGCTTCTCAAGACATCTTTTAAATAAAACGTTTTTGTATGTTAAAATGCACCAAGTTAATACAACAAAAAAAATAAAAGCACTTTATTAGACTTGGCGTTTTTTTCTAACAAAAACATGCTTCTCAGTACTTCTGACAATCATTTATTTTCTTGCAATAAATATTATCTGGTTTTACATATTGCTATTAAATCTAATATAGAACTCAAAGCATTAAATCATTCTAGAGCCCATACACATAACTTTAAAAAAGCCAACTTGGACATTCAGAATTACCTACATTTTGTGAATTAAAATTTGTTTTTGAGGGTTTAAATTTTGAAAACTGCACACATGTATTTTATAATACATTGTATACTTGCATTGACTTATCTGTTCCTAAATTTACCACAAATTCGTCCCCTTGTTGTCTTATTTGAATCTCAAAAAAAAAAAAAAATCATTAAAAAAAATTGCACATAAAACCTATAAAGATTCTGGTCAATTTAAAGACTATTTACGTTTTACAGACATCCGAAATAAATGCAAGATGAAAAATGATTTATGTTATAAAGAGTACATCAGTAATCTGGAAAGAGAAGTTTATACTAACTCAATGTGTTATTGGAGATATGTCAAATCTAAAAATTCTGATTATAGCATTCCGAACATTATGCATAATGATAATGTGACGGCATCCACAGAAGAAGAAATTTTTTATTATTTTTTTCATATTTTTTTTTAGAATACTCCTTTACTACACTTATTTACTTACACTTACAATTAGCTCTGCTATCGACATTAACTCATGTAACATCACTTTGAAAGAAGTTAAATTGTTGTTAAATGTTAATAGTATACCAGCATCTATACTTCAGCAATGTAAAAATGAATATCCCACCCATTTAAATTACATTTTCAATCTTAGTCTAAATACAGGTTATTTTCCATCTATATAGAAGTCCAGTTATGTTGTACTAATATATTGGGAGATAAATCTAATATACAAAACTATAGATTAATTTTTATTACAAGTGCTATACCAAAACTTTTTGAACATATTGTCTATGATAAAATAAATGTGGTATTTAAAAATATCTTAAATGATCAACAGCATGGTTTTTGCAAAAAAAGATCTATTTCTTCTAATCTTCTTACATTTGAACAATATATTCTGAATGCTTTCAATAATGGGCAGCAAGTAGATGTTATATATACTGATATATTAAAAGCATTTGATAGAGTTAATCACAATGTGTTAATAAAAAAACTGACAAATATAAACGTATCAAGAAAGCCTTTAAACTGGTTAAGTAACTATCTTAATAATAGGTCTAAATATGTCACTGTTAATGGTTTTATTTCTGATGCAATGGCAGTTACCTCAAATGTTCCACAAGGTAGAAATCTGGGGCAGCTTTTATTTCTACCTTTTAATAATGATATTTCTCAATCAATAAAATCGTGTGAATTCTTACTCTTTGTCAATGATTTAAAACTCTTTAGAGCAGTAAAAATAGCTAAAGATGCATCTTTAGTTGATAATGACATCAAAAATGTTGAATAATAGTGTACTATTAAAGGTATAGATTTAAATGTAAAAAAAATTGTTAATGACATGTAATAGATCAACATCAAATTTTGCATACTACTATACCTCCCAGATATTAGAAAAAGTCGATTTTTTTAAAGATCTTGGTGTATTTATGGATACCAAATTGACGTTTGTTAAACATTTTAATTATGTTACTAACAAAGCCTTAAGAATATTAGGATTTATAAAATGCCATACAAATCATTTTACGTCGCTTACATATCTTTGATCGCTATTGGCCTGGTTCGTCCTATCTTATACGGAATACGGTTCTGTGGTATGGTCTCCATCCTATGAAATTTACATTAATCAAATTGAAAGAGTCCAAAACAAATTTTTTAAATAATTGTCATTTAAAAGAAGAGATATTTTATTTAACTTTTTTTACTGAAATGAGAGAATTAATCCAATTTGAAACACTTTGTAAAAGAAGAAAAAAAATTGATGTTAAATGTATTGTAAAAATAGCAAATGGGGTTACTGATTGTCCTAGCTGTTTGTGTTTAGTAAATTTTAATATACCTAGAAGACATACTTAAAATGTAAAAACATTTTATTCCGAGTTTAGAATATCAAATTATTTCAAAGACTGTCCATTGCAGCGTATGTGTTGATTTATAAATAAATTTTATCTTGATATTTTTAATGTGTAATTTTTATAAATATTGTATTTATCTGTTATTGTATTAACAATATTAATGTTTAGATTGAGTTATTGCATCTCAAATGATATGTTGTAATTGTTTTAATATTTGTAATTTAATTAAAAATTAGGTAGCCCCGTTAATAAATAAATAAATAAATAAATAAATAAATCGGAACCTAAAAGCAATGATTTACATAGAAAAACCATTGAAATTTATACTTTCCATCAATTAACATTTGTCATTTTTATATCAGTTTATAGAGACAAAAATAATTGATTTGCAACACAAAAACGTTATAAGTTTTTATAAAAAAAAGCAGTAATTCAACAAATATCCGAGACTTTCTCTCGGTACACAACGTATGAAAAAAATAGCTTATCTTATTTCTAAGTCAAAAATGAGTGCAAACAGTTCAAACAAAACAAGGTGTACCGAGTAAAAGTTTTAGTTATTGTTATAAAAACAAAATCATCAGAATGTTAAAAAAATAAAAATATTAAAAACAAGTGTTTTTAAAATTTTACATAAAACCCTGGAAACAAGTGTTGGTACAATAAGTTCATAAGCTGCTCAATCTTAAACAACAACTGTGTAGACGACTCATCTAAAGAGACTTTTTATTCTAAAATAAAAATTTAAACAACAACTGTGTAGACGACTCATCTAAAGAGACTGTTTATTCTAAAACAAAAATTTCTTTTAAATACTTGTAACTAGAAAGGAGATCTGGTTACATCATTGAGGTCTTTCTACAAACCAAAGTCTATGCAATAAGTTTATTAGAGCTCTTCACCTTAAAAAAGTTAAGATGCAATTTTCTGCGCAAAAAGCAATAACCTCAGTTTTTTGCTGATGCCAAAAAAAATTTCTTAATTATATGTTAAAGAAGAATACAATAACAAAAAGTTTTTAGAAAAACACATGTAAAAACTTAAAAACGGTTATACGCAAAAAAAACCTACATTTTTTTAGTGTTTTAAAATTACAGAGTAATTTAATAAAAAGTTGTTTTTTCAGTAAATAAATAAAACCTTGTAGATTTGTTTTTTAAGTTTATTAATTTTTTAGTAGTACGTCTAATAAAGGGTTTTCCAATTAAAAGTTTCATTTTGAATAGCAAGCTATTTGGGCAGCTGTCAATTTTGAAACTATTATCTTTTGACATTTGACAAGTAAAAACTACGTCATTATTAAAAATGGAACGATACACGCTTCAACAACGCAATGAAATTATTAAAATTCACTACAAAAATGGTGAAAAATTTTCAGTCACAGTTCGCAAAACTAAACCACTTTTTGGTCGTCGTAAAGCACCTTCTCGGACAGCAATAGTAAACCTAGTGGAAAAATTTGAGCTGTTGGGACAAGTTTGTGATGTAAAGAATCGAAACCATGTGCATTGCGCAAGAACACATGAGAATATTGCTGATGTAGCCCGTAGTGTTAAAAGAAAAAACAGGTTTGTCGATTCCTCGTCAATCTTTGAAATTAGACATTACACCGTATTTTGCATAAAGACTTAAGTCTTAAAGCTTTTAAAGTTCAGTTAACACAAGAACTCAAGCCGGTCGATCACCATAAACGTCGTATTTTTCTGATTGGGTCCTGCAAATGCATCAAAATTATCCAGAATTTCATCGAAAAATCATCTTTAATGATGAGGCCCATTTTCACTTTGGAGGCTACGTTAATAAGCAGAATTGTCGCATTTGGGGCTCAGAAAATCCGAGAATGATTGTTGAAAAGTCTTTGCATTCTCAACCTGTCACTGTTTGGTGCGGTTTTGGGGCTGGCGGTGTGATTAGACCCCATTTTTTTTTTAAATAAAGCTGGTTCAACTGTTACGGTAAATGGATGGCGCTATCGAGCTATGATTAATGATTTTTCATGGGCCAGAATTAAAAAATATTGATGTGGACGTTTATTTTTAGCAAGAAGACGCTACGTGCCACACAAGCAACAAAACAATCGCAATTTTGCAAAAAAAGTTTCCTGACCGTGTTATTTCTCGAAGAGGTGATCACAATTGGCCACCGAGATTTTGTGATTTAACACCTTTAGACTTTTTTCTTTGGGGCCACGTGAAAGATAATGTTTATGCCAATGCTCCACAATCGATTCAAGACCTTAAAGATAAAATTTGTGAAATTATCGAGGACACGCAGCTGCAAAAGTGCGAATTGGTTATGAAAATTTTTATGAAAAGAATGTTCTGCAACCGTAACTGTGGCGGCCATTTGATTGATATCGTTTTTAAATGTCAATGGCATACCTTCTTCTTAATAATGAAATTAACATTTATTGATTTCTTTTAAAAAATACCCGTTATTTTTAAATATCAAAATGAAACCGCTTTTTGGAAAACCCTATATATAATATAATATATTATTATGTAAATATTATAAATATTTTACTTATCTGCATTATTTACTATAATATAATTACAATTGTAAATAAAACTTAAGTAATATAAATGTTTATAAATGTATGTATTAATGCCATCTATATGTTGTGAACGGTAGTTTATCCTATGTTGGATATCTGATTACATTTATCATTAAAGATAATACCCAACTTTGTTCAAAATATTTATATTGCTGTAAAAAAAATCAAAACACAAGCCTTAATCCGCAAGCTGAGCTTATTCTGTTGCACCAAAGCAAAATCATACCTTATTTGCGTCAAGTAGAGCTCAAATAAAGGATGCCGTTTTTGAGAGCTCAAGCTACAAAACGTAACATTAATATTAATGATATTTTATTAAACTTGAAAAAAATATTTACTGTTACTTGCCTTTGTGTACTGTAGTGCATATTCATTTCAATTTTAATATTTAATAAATTACAGTGTAACTAGATTTAAAATTTTCTAATTATTGTTTTCTTTAAAAATTATATTTATGTGAAGCACAGTTAACCCTACAATTTTTGACATTCATATTTTATAATAAAGCAATGTCATTGGTTGCGTTCAGAACAACTCGTCAGTTGCCATCGCTGACTCATAAATCAATCAATCAATAACCGCTGGTCCACATTTTATGACGTTCTGAGCGTAAACGCTCGGCGCTGCAAAAAAAAAGCGTCAAGCGTCCAAATCTAATGCATGAGTTTATACGTACCAGACCACGAAACAGCGATGCAAGCCGCAGCGTCGTTCGCTTCTAGCAAAACAAACACGAGCGTTTGTTGCGCTTAAAGCCCATCTCATATGCCTCTTAATAACAAATTAATACAAATAATTAAGTACGTACACAATAAAATTTGACTATTTATACCGTTGGAGCGTATTATTTGAGCTACAGCGTCTGAAACAAATCGGTTTATTTCAAACGCTTTTAAATATAAACGCCAGAGCGTTTTTTTTTTAATTGATTATTTTGTCTAGATTGTAATTATAAAAAAAAATGTATTATATCATTATTATGATTTAACTTATTTATTTATATTGAATTAAATAAATTATTAATAATTTTTTTTTTGTAAAATTAATAGTTAAGTAAGAAAAATAATGTATGTTTGTATAGAATAAAACCTACATTGTTTGATAGATTACCAAATTTAATTTGCCAAAACCAATTCTATCGAGATTTTGAGTTTTTAATTATTAAATTTGAAAAAATAAAATTTAATTTAAAACTATATTATTTTTTATCATTAACGTGAAAAGCTAAAAAGCTGGGAAAAACCGGGCGTTAGTAAAACGTTTACTTAACAACAAGAAAATTAAAAATAGTACTTTTATATAGTACTTAGTAGATTTAAAATGTTGTAATGATCATCTTTAAATTTGGGCACTTATAGATAAACGTTAAAAGACTATTTCAAGAAGTAAACAAGTTTAGAGGAAAATCTTACATGATATAAGCTGACTTTTTTAGTACTTAAACAAATAATTTATGCTTTTTATTCGTGAACAAATGAATGCTGCTCGATACATAAAGATTCTTACAAATCATGTGGTACCTGTTTTTTTTTGTTTTTAATGTAATAAAGTGGCTTTCAAAAATAACTTACGCATGATTATATCTAAAGGTTTTTTTTTGCTTAAATTTTGTTGTTATCATGTTTTTGTCAAACTAGTCTAGATTTAGCACTAGTTCAAGGTAGGTTGGTTATTGCTTTGCGGATTTTAGTTTTTTTAATCATTCCGTCTGCTACTTATTTTAATTATTTAGTTTGTTCTTAGAAACGTTGTTAATTATCTCAAGTCTTTGTTTACTTTTTTTTCGTCGTATTCTCTTTCCTTCATAATTAGTTTATGCAGTTCTATTAGTTTATTTTGTTTTATTTTGTCAGTCCTAAATTTTACTAAATTTTTATGTTTAATCTCTAGTATTTGTCATGTTATTTTTGTTATTCTGCTTTTTTCAACATTTTTTTTTACTTATCTCTTTATTTCTCTTTTTTTTCTATTTTTTCTATTTGTTAGCTTCTTTTGTTTCTTTCTCTTTTGTAACTTTATTTTGTTTTCATTGTTTTTTTATTAATGTTTTTTCATTGTCAAAATGTTCTTTTTAGAACTTTTGTTGCAAAGTTTCATTTATTTTCATCTTTAAAGCATTTTTTAACAATTATTGTTTTATTCACTTTGCTTTCCAGAATGTTTTTAGTTCTTTTCTATTTTTTTGCACAAATTGTACTCTACTAGAATGGGTTTTGCATTATTGTTTGTTTCTTCCTGACAGAAAAGATGTATACTTTTTTTTTCTTTTCTCTTTTTTAGTTTTTTTAAAGGTTCTGTGCCTGGTTAGTAAATACGTTGTATAATATAGGTATTTAATTTTCTTTTTTTTTTATTTCTCAGTCATATCTACTTGTGCTACGTCGTATGTTTCTGGTTCATTTACCGGTTCTTTCTTGAAAAACAATTTTCTAATTATGACTTTTTCTCTTTTCTCTTATTTAGATAGACTCCCTTTGCTTTTTCTTCCAATTTGTGTAACACTATTTTCTACAGTTTTTTCCGTCTATTTTATGTAGTACTTTTTAAAGCCTTTATAGGTTTTAAATTTTTGATCCATTATGATAATGCAAAATAACACGCAGAAAATCAAACAAAACACTTTTTGAAAAAACGTTAAATTCCAATTATAGACTGACCAGCTTTTAGCTCATATCTTAATCTTATTAAGCACATATGTGAATAGCTCGATAAAAAGATCAGAAACCGTCTGTGGCTGTAAAAAATCTTTAACAGCTTTTTTAGTTTTTTAAAAAGAATAGGTTTATAAAAAGTATGCTTCATAAGTGCCAAATCGTCATTTAATTTTGTACAAATCAACGCGTATGACTAGTTTTAGTTGTTGTAATCATTAGGTTTAGTTTTTTAAGCTTAATATTTAATAGTTTTGATAACTGGACTGATTAATTGCAAATAAAAATCAGAGTTGTACATTAATTACTTTTCTCAATAAACAAATACATTATGGTATAAATAAATTAAATTAAAAACAAAACTAAGAACAACCTTAATGCAAAGTTCAGCAATTTTTCTTAGATCGAAGATGTTTTTCCATTTAAACCTTGTATCTAAAACATTGTTTTTTATTTACACACTTTAAGTTTTTCATTTACATCTTTTGACTTAACTACTTAACATATTATACATTTAGCATATTACTGAGCCTAGTACTACATAAGTTTATTCATTTTAATATTTATAGCAATTTTTATCTTTTTTGATTTATGCTTAGTACCCTTAAACATAATATTTAAATTATGAACGTCCGTTTTAAAGATAATCTTGTTATATAAATAAACTGGTTTTAAAGATACTATAATTTTATAAAAGAGTCAGGCTGCATACAATTTTCTTTGCGCTTTCATATAACTTTACAGTACTTTCTCAACTCAAAAACCAATCACAAATAAAACTTTATAACTTTTTGAATTTTTTAAATTTTAGTTAGTTTAAAAATGGGCCATAATCGTTATCACAGTAGTTAAAATTGTTGATTAATGAGTTAAGATAAGTTTTTGCATGCTGTTTTACCATCTTGAATTGAAAATGAATAATATAACAGCGTGTCATCTGCATAGAAGTTCGAAAATGTGTTAAAGAGTTTATTAAAATGCAGGTATACAACGTAAATAAAAGTGGGCCTAAGATTGTTTTCTGTCTAACACCAATTGATTATAGTAATTAATCTGAAAGGTATTCACCAAGTTTTACAGTTTGTGTGCGACTAGATAAATAACTGTAATAAAATTAAATGCATATTTTATTGTTCTAGGTATTTTTTACAATATTATTAATTCATAATGTTAAAGCAGTTTTACAGCTGTAATTACGACAAAATCCTGACTGACGCAATTGCGATCAATAACATTTTCCATTATTTTAGAGAGAAAAAGTAGTTAGTGGGATTAGTTACTTTTGGCAATAGAATAATGATTAGGTGCTTCCAAACAGACAAAAATATGTTCTCTAGCAAGCATGAGTTTACCAAATGTCTAATAAACGGTATGATGTAAGAGGAGCAGTGTTTAATAAGAGTTATATTAATACCATCAGATTGCTCTACATTTGAGCTAATTGATTTGACAGTATTACAAATATTCAAATTATCTATGAATAAAAAACAGAATTTGTTATTACATAGTTTATTTTATTGTAATTACTAAGCACTTTACAAATGTTATTCTTTGTGCTAGAAACGGATTGAATTCAACTTTGATTAATTTAATTGAATTTTTATAATGATTTGGTATAGTAATATTTGAGTATGTTTTAACATTTTTTTTAAGTGATCAAGTAGTATTATATACTGTAAAATAAGTTATTGGTTTAGTAACACGATATCTCACTAAAGACATGTGTTTATCTGCAAATAGTTGTAAGTTTTCAGTTAAAAAAATAGTTTTATCATTTATATTTAACATGTCAAAGTTTTTATAAGTCTTAAATGTATAAAATATATGTGATTTTTTCTATTTAATAACAACAAACAAATTATTAAATCATGATCTGCAATATTATTAATACTTTCCACGTTATCCATAGTTACTACTTCTGTATTGCTTACAAATATTAAGTCAAAAAGAGTGATTAAAGTTTCTGTAATCTTAGTAAGTTTATCTATTATTTGCTTAAAAATAATCTAACAGTTTTGTTACATTGTTAATATGTTTTAGCATATTAATGTTAAAGTTGCCCAAGAGAATAATAATTATATAGTAAGTAGGTACAATATTTGATAACGTATTTTTTATTTTTTTTGTAAAGTAATTACAGTCTGTAATTAGCGGTTTATAACATACACCAAATTTAATATTTGTTTTATAAATAAATAACAAGATATTTTAAATAAGATTGTGTTTCTTATGCAACTTCACCACCTTTACTATATTGTTTTTTTTTGCAGCAATAAATAATTTGGAATATTATATAGTTTATTATTTACATAAGGTACTAGTTTCACTGATTGCAAATGTGTTTTTTTACCTGTACTTAGATAGAGAATCAACGTTTTGATGAGCAATTTCAAAAGTGTTCTTTAACTTATATATTCAGCTTAATAAAATGCTTAGAGAACGTATAAAAAAAAACAAGAAAGCAAAAAAATAATATATTAGTTTAATTTGTTTAAAAGCAATCAATTGTATAATAGATTTTAAAGTAAATTTAAAACTAAATAACTAAGTATAAAATGTGTATTTTAACCTAACGTAAATAAGAAGTAAATCAAAACAACACAGACTGTTTGTCACTTAAACACACACAAAATAACATTCATCAAATGACCGCCTTGACTCCTAAGATATGACGTATTCCTCTTGTCATAATTTTTGATAACTTTGCAGACGCACACTTAAAGGTGTTTGGTTTGTTTCTGTAAATTCTACTCTTTCAATGACTTCCCAAAAAACAAATTTAAAGAAACGATATTGAACAATCTTGGCTTGTGTTTCTGCTGCTGTGTAACTTGTGGCATCGTTTTGTTAAAACCAAAGATTTTTGATGTAAATATCATCCAAATGATCCCATAAAAAATCTGTAGTAATGCTCTGAAAGCAAACTAAATTTATTCTAACAGCAATTGTTTAAAAAAATATGAACCAATTATGCCATCAGACCGCAAGACACAACATACAGTCACGATTTGAAGATGCATTTTTTTCTCAGATGCCAAATGTTTTAGATTTTCTAATTCCCAAATAAGACAGCTCTACCTGATTACGTAGCCTCTTAGATAAAAATGCGCCTTATCACTAAAAAGAATTTTTGCAACAATTTGTTTTGTTTTTGCTGGTTCTATTTGGCAAACACACAAAGCTTTAGGTTTCAGTTCTTGTTTTGTTAGGTTTTTGTAAAGATGTCTAAATTTTTAGTCAACATTTGTTGCATAGTGGAGTACTTAGGCCCAGTTCCTGTAATCAATGACAAATTGATGGTTTTGGTTCTGCAGTTACGCTTAAGAACCTAGTTTGCTCAAACTATTGAACCAAATTCTAAATTGTGCGCTTAAAAGCTCATTTTTAGCACCAAAATACTCACGTAAAGCATAAAATGCACTTTTTCTTAATTTATTAATTTCATAATAAGCTTGAACAATTTTAATGCGTAGTTTTGTTGTGTATTTTGCCATGACTAAGGCTGTTTATGTTCTAAGATATAATACAACGTTTAACATTAACATTTTTATTTGTGTCATGTAGAAGCTTAGCATAAATCACTCTTTATATGTTGTTGAAAAATGACAAAAATGTAAAATAAGTATTGATTAAAAAAAAATTATGCCTAACATTTTCATCCAATTTTTTTTTTATCAAATGATATTTTTGGATAAAAATAGTGTAAATAGTGACGTATTGATCAAATAATTCTTTACTTAAATTTAATTTTTGCGTTTTTTATAATGTATAATTATATTTTTTTATCAAAACTTAAAAATAAGAAGACTTTTTTTCTTAAACCATTTTTAAGAATTTTAATTTTTTATATACTTTGTATATTTGATGCTTATCTTAAACTGTTGTTGTTTTTAAAACAAGCAGGACTTTTTATAGAATAGTTTTTTTTAAATAAAACTAATAGCTTTCTTCTTGTTAAGTCCTTGTTGGACATACAATGTATATGAATGATGCATACAATGTTTAGTTTTGCCTGTTTTAATATGTTTATTATGGTTTTTAGTTAATAAAATATTGCTTTCTACACGACAAAACAAATGGTTCGTAAAAAATAGTATATCTTTTAAATATTTAAAAACGCAGCATTTTGTACATAGCTTTGATGTAGCGATAAAATATTTAATATATTGATGTTGCTTATGGTTCTCTCACTAACTGTAAACAGGTCAAACGTCAATTTTCAGTTAAAATTTCAATTCATTTAATATAACACTGTGTTTGAATAAAGCCGCGTTTTTATTGATTAATTTATTTTCTTCATTACTATTCGATAATTGATACTAATATTTCTATATATTTTATATAATTGCGTTGCAATAATTTTCCATGCAGTTTTCAATTTACCGTACTAATGCAATGATTGGATAGTCCACTAGCCGGCTACAAATGTGTGTGCGTATGCGTGCATAAAGAGGCCTCCGTGAGGGGTAGTTTTTGGGGATGTGTAAACATGCACCTGGTTACTACCGTGTAGGTGATGCTGTGTGCTGTGATGCTGTGCTGTAGTCGCCGTAGAAACGGGAGATCAATAACAATCAAACAGGATGACTACGCCCTAAACACTCTACACCCTGCACTCTGCCCAGCGACTCTCACACTACCATCAAAACCATTTACAGTCCTTACAAATTACTCATCTTTACAAAGGCATTCTTTTATCTTACACACGCGAATGACCAAATAGAACTCCCTCAGATCAGATGAGACGGGTGCGATATAAAGATCTTCCTGTGGCTGTCGGATGGTATTCTTTTCTCAACTGTTTGCAGTAGAATATTTATGCATATTTTATTATTGCGTTCTATGGTATAAGTTCATAAATAAATAAAAAAAGAATAAATACTTTATAGTAACATATATAATAAATAATGCGGAATATATTAAAACGTTACTCATTTACTTCAAAATATTAGACATACATATTTTTATTTACATAATTATAATAAACTATTTAACATTATGTGTATAAAAACAATATAAATTAATATAAAAATACTTAAATGGGAAAACTGCCAACTACTTGTCGACTAAAAGAGCAACTAGTAAACAAAAACCTTTAATTATAGCCATAATGCCGTGTTCAAATACTTTGTTAAAATCTTATTTTTTAATTCTTTTTGAAATGATTTTTGTCTCATAAATATTTAATAAAAAAGAAGTATTTATTTATTTTATGTATTTCTTATCAAATTTATTTTTAATATATCTAGTTTAATTTAATTCTAAAACTTAGTGCGAGAAAAAAAAAACGCATTTTTTACATAAATAGCTATAGTACTATTAGCGGACAAAACAACAAAAATAGGTAGAGATTGGAATGTTTGTATATGAGAAACCAATAGATTTATTTTAGACAACAATAAAAAAGAAATAATAAATAAATCTAAAGACAAAATTATAAATAACGTTAGAAAGAAAAAGTTAAAATAGTTGAAGAAAGTTGGTGAAAGAGGACAAACCGTTATTTATTATGCAATAGTTAACAAAGAAGCTTGAGCAATAGTACACAGCATGAAGGTGAAACAGAGAATGGAATCTGATCATATTTAATTACAACTAAAATTAGAAAATTGGACAAAAAATATAACAGAACAAAACTCAGAGAAATACGCAACAAAAAAGTACAAAGACAAACTTAACAGCATGAACATTAAAACATTATGTCAGTATTGAAAATAAGCAAAAGAATAAAAAAAACATCAAAAAAACTAGCTTTAAATATTTGCAGGATTGAAAAAATGTAATAAAAATAAGCCAGAAAAAAATACTATTCCAAAATTTAAACAAAGTAAAAATAAAAATGAAAAAGATGGTAGAAAATGCACGTTTTTAATCAATCTTCCAATACCTTCTTGCAAAATAAAAACTGTTAACAGAGCTAAAATCTGAAAAAAAATGTGACTTTTTTTTAAGATGTTTCTTGTAAAAAGTACTACATGGTTTGTAAAAACTTTCTTTATAAATTGGGCAGCATTAAACTAGTTTTTTACAATAATGTTTACCTAGGCGTGCCCAAATTAAAAGACAATCATTACAAAGTGTCAACCAAAATTTGTGCTTGTTGTTAAAAAAAACTTAAAACCGCTGCGCCATCTCTCAATTTTTATGTTATTGAGCAAACGTCACTCTGTTTCTTTTGTGAGCCATAGTCACTCGTGACTTCCAGAGTATTTTTCTTATAGTTTTTGTACAAACTTGAACTTCACTAGCTCTTTTCAGGTAATTTTACAAATTTCTAGCAGTATGTGCGTCGTTTAAGCAAAAATTTGACTTGTTGAAGGGTTGTCACACGTTTTTGACCCAAAGCAGTTTGTCAATCATATTTTTTTATTTTAAATAGCCATTTTTAAATAAAACAGAAAGGCTTACATAAATTCGTCTTGCAATATAACAATACTTGTGCCCATCTTCAATTAATGTTACGACTATTGCAACTTTAACTTTGTTTAAATGCTTTATTTCATTTTAATGGACAAATATAAAAAACTAAAACACATTAGATTATTGACATAAAAATAGAGCTAAAAATATTCAATACACGATTTAAAAAAAACATAAAATTGTTCATTATTTACTAACTTAAAAAAACACTATCAACAAGTTAACAACTTAATGAGTTTCAATGTTTTTTAATGCTTAAAAAAATTTACAATTATTTTAATTAGTGTTCTTTTAATTTATTAGCGTAGTGTATCAAAAATCAATAAACTATTAAACAAGCATTTTTACTACTATAATACGTTTTCTTTAATAAATGTTGTTTTATAGCATGTTAAACATTGCAATCATATATAGAATTCAAGATTTGCAAACACTACTATTTTTATTCAGTTTATTTTAAACAAATTCAAGAATTTTGTAATATTATCTTTCAGGAATTAAACTTTGTGTATTACCATACTAGACATATGTAAAATGTTGTACCTAACTAGAATAAGTTTTTTTTTATTTCTATTAAACCAGTAGTGTAACATAAACAAAACATAACGTAGGATGATAAAAACAGAATACCCCATGTGGGTAGCAATAAAACTGCAAAATCTCTTCCCAGCTAAAAACCGTGCAGTTCCCAAAACTTTTAGAGAAACAATTACTTGACAGCTTTTGACGACAAATAAAAAAAACAAAACATAAGGCAGTCTAGAGTGCATTAGCAATCGGGCAAACTACTGCGGCAGAAACAAATAGCTATACGCAAGTATACATAAAAATTGATAAGACAAGAACGTTACTGCAATACTTAACATAATCATAAACAGAGTTTATCAGTCAAACTTTTTCAAAAAGTAAAAAACAGCAAAGGAAATGAGGGGACTGCAAGAAAAATATTAGCAACACTTTTTTAGAGATTGCACTAACAAATCATATCAAACAACTAGCTCAATTAGTTTCTATAATGCCAAAAAGATAAATTTTATTAAATCCTCTAATCTTAATAGAATTAATAAGTTAAAGATAAAGAATGCGTTACCTCGGTTTTAGAACGCACAAAAAAAAAATGAAAATTCTATGTGCAGACAAGGAACCGACTACTTTATTAAACAGGTTGGAAACACAATACAGCATAAACGTGGTTAGTTGCAAACTCAAAACCAAATCCCAAAAATACATTCTTACGCAAAGAATCCTGTAAAAAATAAAAACCCTAGAATGCAAATAGTATCTAGGTTTTTTTAAAAATATCTTTCTGAGCACTGTCCCAAAAAAAAACAGAAAAATGTCTTGACAAAAATAGAAAGAAAAAAGATAAATTGCTAAATCAATGTACATTACTGCAAAGCAGCCTCAGAGGCGCTTTGTGCGTACATTGTAAAACATCAAAACTTGGCATCGCCTTTGTTAAAAAAATATGGATTAACAAAAAAAAAACAATTTTAAATAGATGGCTCTTATCAGCCAAACTCTTATGCAAAACATGAATTAAACTTAATGCTAATATGGAATTTTTGTTTCAACTACCAAATAACAGTTGATGTAGTACAAAATATAAATCAGAGAGAGATTATTCTTAAATCAGGATACTTTCCTTACAATCAGCAAAGTCCTCCGCCATCAGAAGGAAATCAAATTTCACACTACGTGGATAAGCACTGACATCAATCCAAAAAGTAAAAATTTTAAAGAATATAATTCAGAAACTAATATAAACACTAAATCAGGGGTGGCCAACCCAAATAATCTTGCAGGCCACTTTGAAAATGCATTATAACTCCGCGGGTCGCATATCAAATTATATTCATATACAGAGTCTTTATAAAAGTTTGGGATTATGTAACCATCTAATGTTCGTTTGTGCCGCTCTAGTGAAATAGTTCGGTGGTTGTACACAGTTGAAGTTGAACTATCAAAACAAAGTAAATATTTTAAAGTGATTACATAATTCCAGACATTTATAGAGACCCTGTACGTATTAGATTTAGACCTACTATAGACATTTTTTGGAGTGAAAAATAAAAACATAATGAATCATTATTATTGTGTTTACTATTATTCCTACTGTAAACATAGATAATAAAATAATACTTTAGGCATTATAAATTGAATACACTCAGATGCAAAAAAACGGGTTATTAGGTAATTTTTTGCAAAAAACCCGGGTATTTTTCTACAATCAAAAAGACTATCAGGGTGAAGAAAAACAAACATTATGTATTCAGTTTATTTAATGAACATTAATAAGCAAAAATAAAATTTAAAAGTTATTGCTCATTCAACATTATGCACAGAGTATCAAAGTAACTACCCAGTAGCTGACTTTTTTGTTTTTAAGTAACTGTCATTTTCAAACAGTGCTGAAAATTGTGCAAAAGCTGTTGCTCTTGTGGCAGATAGAAGAAGCCAGCGGTATGTGTCCAGATTTCTTTATGACAGTCTTTCTACCGTCCAAAGAGAACTTGAGCGGTTTAGTTAGATCGGCAGAAATACTACTCGGAGACCGGGATCTGGCAGAAATAAAAAAACGCCTGCTATCGATGACCGATTTATCGTTCGTAGTACTCTACGGAATGGTCATGTGACTTCAGTAGAGATCAAAAACCTTTCTCTCCGTGAGGTTTGTGGTACAACTGTAAGTGTGTGGACAGTTTATCAAGGTTGTAAAAAGCTGGCTTATAATCTTGTAGACCAGCAGCTGGACTAAAGTTATTCCCACGTTACCGAGTAGCCATACTCTAATTTTCTTGCATACATTTGAATTAGACATTGACACAATGAAGGACTGTACTGTTTACTAACAAATCTAGATTCTGCTTACAGTTTTTAGATGGAAGAAAACGAAAATGGAAACAAACGGGAAAACAATTTGCGAAGTCCTAATGGTGTGGGCAGGGTTATCAATAGATGCCTGCACCAAATTGATTGTCATTTATAGAGGATCGCTGACTGCACAGCGGTATATTAAGGAGGTTTTGAAAAATTACATAGTTTCAAAGCAATATAAAGTATTGATATCTTATTCAACTGAAATATTCATTATTAATTTTTGTTAACTTTATTTTGCAGAAACGCATTTTCTTTACGTAAATCATCGTTTTTGCTTTTTATTTTTTTTTTTTATTGTAAAACACTAAAAGTTTTATAAAAAAAATTACTTTGGTTTTTTTGCAAAAATGACCCAATACCCATTTTTTTTTTATGTGAGTGTATATTTTGTAAAAGTCTGATAAACATCGCGAGCCAAAAAAATATTCAAAGCATGCGGCCCGCGCACCGCGGGTTGGCCACCCCTGCACTAGATTAGACCCATCATCACGTACAGAGCACTTGTATGAAGTAAAAAACTATTTAAATATACTAGTTTAGGTAAAATACAAAGATTGACATGTCTGCTGATAACGAGAGCAATGAGAGTAACACTAACAGTTGCTAATTTTGGGATTCACAGACTGGGAATAACAAATGTGTTACAGAAAAAGAAACACTAAAATGAAATAATTTCATAAAAGATTATTGCATACAAAAGTCATTTAATGGGACAATGCCGTTTTGAAAAAAAAAACTGATTAACAAAAAATAAAAAGTATGAACGGAACAATATTATACACAAATGGAGCTAAATACCACAATAATACCCAAACCGGTATATACAAAGACAAAAACCAAGACGTTAGTTACGTTGTTCCCAAAAAAGTTTTTCAAGCAAAAATAATTGCCAAACGGCACTACAAACAATACGCTTACTAGTTATAAAATCTAAACTAATGATGAACTGCATAACCGTTTTGATGCTAAAAACAGCAAGGTACTCTTAATCTAAACACTAAGAAATCATTCAAGACCTGTAAACAAATAATCTCTCCAAACTTAAAACAAAACCCAAAACCTAACAAAATATCATAAACATCTCAATCTATGTTAAATTAAATAAACCAAATAAATATTTGAAAGTTTACAGATTTGATAACTAAACACTGTTGCTTAAACAAACACATGTAAAGAATAGGAATCCAAAAGAATCCTTTATGCCGCAGATGTTTGGAGGAAGAAGAGACTTTGCTACAGCAGCTGAGTAAGTGCAATGCTTACAAATGCAAGATGAAAACCACAAATAAACTAACAAAAAGCTCTTAATAATTCGTGGCAAAAGTTTATAAACTTCATCAAAGAAACAAAGCTACCAAAAAAGTTACAACTAATAGTGTGCATAATAAGACCAGCAGTGCAAGAGACGCAAAGCAAACAAACAAATATGAAAGATGGATTTTCTAGTTATTAAAAACCTAACACTACTGGATAATACACGCTGTAGCCAGTAACTCAAGTTTTGTTTTATATTTAAACCAGCATTAATGGTGACACTGTTAGTAAAGCATTATTTTTACTATTATTTTAAATTATTGTTTATCTGCAAAAAGTTTAACCTAATAAAAGTGCCTTTAACATGCTTTTTTTTAAAGCGATTTTTTATAAGAGTTTATTTGGTTTATATGTAAATTCCAAATCTTATGTGGCGCAAAGTTCAGAATTAAATATGTTACATTTTTTTAAGATGACTGCTACTTTTTACTAACAAATTAAAACTGCGTTTGTTTTTAAGTCTGTTTGACAAATATCATTGAAAAAAAACTGCATGTATCAACAATAAAAAAAAAATTTGAGAAAAAATTGTAAAATATTTTAATTCCGCTCTTTATAAGTTACATATATGTCGTTTTATGTTTTGTTATGTTTAAATTTTATTTTATTTATATACATGCAAATAATACAAAATATTATTACTGAAACTAATTGAAGTCAGCTTAGGACATATGTTACAAAAATGTCTTGTTATATCTCAAGATTAACAAAGAGTTTAAGTTTTTACTATAAGAATTGTCTGATCTGCAATAAAAATTTTACTGCCAAATTCGATTTATTTATACTTGTTACATGTTGTATCATTTTTTTGTAATGTCTAGTTACCCTTAAGTATGTATGTTTTTAATATACCTACATACAATGTAACAAAAAAAAAATAAAAAACAAAATTTAAATTAAATAATTTGAAATGTAGTCTAGCAAAAACCTTAAAAATGTTATTTAAATAGAGGGATTGTTAAATAAAATTAAACAATTTATAAAATTATAAAATTAAATTTATGAAAAAATTACCCTAAACTAAAAAGATGTTTTTAGTTTAGGATAATTTTTTTATAAATTTAATTTCTTAATGTTTTTATGTTAAATTATTGGGTTGTCCAAATGAACAAATAGTAACGAGCGCTACATATGTCGTTGTGACATTCGTATAAATTTACCTATTTAACTAGGCTTTATTCAAAATTAATGCTTTACAACTGTCTCATTAGATGACATTGCGTCTCTTCTTTATATATTTTATACAAAATAATAGTAGGTAAAACTATTTCTTTATTTATTATTATTATTATGCTTTTTACGGCTATTTTACATCGCCACAGTAAGTCTACGACTTGTTTAAAGTGGTTTGATGGGACCAACAGCTTAATACGTGACTTCCGAACCACGCTGATGGATAAAGAGCAAGTTATCATTTCAGTCATATTTCGGGGATCAAACCCCGGACTGCTCGCATGATATGCAAGTGCTCTACCATTGAGCTATCACACCATATCATAAATAATATTGAACAGATTTCGAATAAGATGTTAGAATTAAAATTTAAACATAAGAGCAAGCTTCTTATTTTAATTATCGTATATTCACTATACTAAAGGATCAAAACTATTGTGTAAACTAAGTAAAGGAAGTGGTTTTCCAACCTCGTCTGCCCATGTTCTCTTTCGTCCCGAAAAACATCGACTTTCTCGGATAGGAATACAAATTATTAATGTATTAGCAATTGAAATAACAAGAAATGTAATACAGTTACATAATAACAGTAATATAATATAAACTATAAGATTTAATAAAAAACTAAACATGTGCTATACATAATTCAGTCTTGTCATACATTTACAGGTCATTGGGTTTCAAATAAATTAATGTCCTGCAGTTTACAATTAAAATTTCTTTTGAACCTTGTTTATATTACTCTCGAGATCAAGCAGAGATGACAAACAGGTAAGCAAAACGTCGTAAAGCAAGTGATTTTATGATATTTGCGGAGTGGAATGGTAGCGCTATAATAGTTTTTAATGATAATGTGCCCACCGGAGTTTGTAAAGTGGAGTGTGTCGGCGTAACCTTGATCACTGCTCCGGGCACCGGAGTCGAGGGTGGCGTTTGGGGGCAGCTGGGGCGGTTGCTTAGCAACCATCCCGACCGGAGCATCCTGGTCCTGGATAGAGATGGGCGCGAGATGGGTGCGACCTACATCCTATAAATACATCGCCATCCATTTTATACAATCCACATGCAGGCGGGTTAGCCGTAACGTTCAGTAGTAGTTCAATAATATTTATAAATATTTGTAGTATGTATGATATTATTTTAAAACTTAAAAAAAAACTACAAATATATTTTTTAAATTTTTTAAATCAATTTATATTAATGTTGTTAATAATCATAATATTAACAATTATAGACTCATACAAACATTTGCATAACTGTAATGTTCTATAGAGCTTGATTGAAATTGCGTATAATAAATAACGAGTTTTGTAATGAGTTGCGCATCCAAATGGTTTTAATGATTACTACGGAATATATGAAAATAAAAATAATACCTGGTGATTATTAATACAGTGTTATAATGATCGTTTTAAGTTTTCAAAAGTTGGGTCCCGCTAAGTTTGTAAACTTTTTAAATTTAATGCTTATCTAACGTTTACCCAAAACTCGAAGTATTTATTTAAAGAATATTGTTGAATTTACTTACCAAAATGTAAAATAAACATCCAAAACAAATTAAAATAAAATACATAATGTACAGAATATTTAAATCAGTATTAAAAAATATTAGAAAAATGTTGAATAAAATGATATACTCTGAGAAGGTAAAATGTTCTCTTAGGTACATATATCATTTTGTTTCTGAACTAGGTGTAGTTGTAGAAACACACAATAACTACATACAAGCTACAGATTGCAGGCCAACTTAGACTTTAAAAAATGCATAATTTGGTTTGTTATGTTTTAATTGTAGCCAGTTTCAACGTACAAAGAGAGTGCTAATTATTTCACTTTTTTTTAAGTTGCGTTTTTATATAATTTGTTCGTAAGTTTCAAAAAAATTTTGTGTGCTGTTTGATGTTTTAATGAGCATAACGTAAAATTAATTTACTAAACTCACAAAACAAAAAAATTATATAATTTTTGACAATTGAAGTATATTATAATAGACTTAATACGATGTGGCTAACCAATATTTTGTCTTGTACAGCCAGGTAATAAGAATGAATAACTACTAATTTTAAAAACTTATAAATAAAGAAAAGCAAGTAGAGTAAAACAATTTTCACTGCACTTGAGACTTAATAGGTTTTTTGTACTTCTCCAGTAGTAACCTTTGCTTTGTTGCCCTGAGGCACAACTAACCTACATATCAGAACAATGCTTGGAAGTGTTTTTTTATACTGGCCATATTGAACTAGTTCTTTCCCAACATAAAAATGATGCTATAGAAATGAATCAAAAAGCAATACATGCTTTATAAATTCTTGCCATGCAAATCAAAATGGTATTCTCACTTAATTGTCGAAAAGCTGGCAAGATTCTATCAAATCCTGCTGCTTTCTATAACAAGAAGTTTTTAGTTTGGGAAACTATACACGCTTTCATTCTCTCAATTAACTGGTGCGATAGTATATATTTGTTTCTAGGTACATATTTAAAAACAGCTTGTGAAGTAACAAAAGCGTAAGCCCTAATATTGGCCTTAGTAACCAAGAAAAAAAAGTGATAGATAACAGCCCAGTCGTTTCCTAACAAGGTTAGCGTCGCAGTAAATTAATTTTAAAAAGTATTTTTGTTGCTTCTGGAGCTTTTTAAAAAGATGTTTTTTAGCTTTGTGGCGATAGAAGTGTTTTTAATATCTTAAAAAAAAAATTATAAATTTCTCTCTGTCGTTGATGTATACATTTTTTGTGGTTTTTTAAATCTTTTTATGTTTAGTTTGATTGCATTCTTGAGTGTTTTGTACTGGTAAAAAAATTCTTGCGTTTGCATTAGATTGTTAAAGTTTTTTACTCTATCATAGTATAACTGAGCCAAAAACCACTTTCACTACCATCGCATTTTTTTGCTTTTTCACTGCTCGCAAAACTTTAATGGTTGGTTTGAGAAATAAGTAGCTTACTATGTTATCCTTATTATTTAGTTTTCCATCTTTTTTTTCCTATTTCTATAACGACAAATTTACCTTTTGACAGTCAAGTTCTTAGTGTCTCATAACCAACTCTACTGCTACCAGTTGTCCCAAAAGCGGTAGAATAGTTTTGTCTGCAAGTGGTAACAATTGGAACAACGCCTAACTCGGATTTCGGTCACAATTCTAGGCCAAAAACTTCTTTTTGTAACTTCCCTAAAGAAGCGTTTTTTTTTTTTAGTCTGACTATTCTTTAGAATGAAAAGTGTTTCTTTTAAAATAGATAAAATTGTATCCTGCTCCTAAATAAGGGATTCCTTTATAAGGTTGGTTTCTTTTTTGGTAATTTTACCTAAACAGTGGATGAACCAAGCTGATTACAGCCACGTAGAAATGCGTTAAAACAGTCTTTATGTAACGTAACAAAGTTAAACTTTTTTTGTTTACTCTATTTTAGAAGTGTCTATTGCCAGAAAATTTGGTACCATTCTTCTTTTAATATAGATATGGTATCTGCTGACACTAATCTGTAAAAGTGTTTCCTCATACGAGTTAGTTGGAGTATTTTTGGACGCACCCATACTAATTTTATTTGTAGACAAGGTGTTGATATAGAGGTTATATTTGTTTGTCTGGTTCCCTAATATGTTAGCTGTGTATACATATAATATGACGTTATTTTAGATAGGATAAGGTCGGGTCTGTAAGGTAAATTTTGTAAGTCTTTAAAGCTGTATTGACTATTTCTTAAACAATTTAAGCAACAATTTTACATTTTAGATTCTTTGATGGTAAAGTGCTCTGTTACGTAGATTTGTTTTTAATATGCATTGTCAGGAGTAGTTTATCCAACTCTTGACAAGAACTCAAAATTTAGAACTAAATTTTTGTGCAAATTAAGGTCAAGTAGAAGATCAGTGCTACATTAAATCTTGCCTTTTCATGTATAATATTTACTTGAAACAAAGACATGTTATAATTATTATTATACTTGTGTTGTACCAAAGTCTCATCTGTAGTCACAGTTTTATAAAAAAAAATTATCAATTTAAGATAAAGCAGTCAAATTTTCTTTGCAATTATAATTTTTATTCAATTTTTGTTTGGAACTGAGCAGCTTCAAAATTCATTGTACCGACTGTCCATTCTTAAATTTTTATTTAAAACTAAAAAAAAAAAATCTTGTTCTTTATATTTTTATTTCTCTAGCAATATGTCTGATATTTTTGTACTTTTACACAGCTGTCAATCAACATCAAATTTTCAATTTTGTTGATAATTTTTTCAGTTTGTGTTTTTAGAGATCTTTCACATTTTAGGTTATAATAAATGAATTGTTTGTTTCAATTAAATTGCTTGCATCAATATTTGACGTAAAATGTTATGATGTTTTTGTATTTAAGTTATAAGTTACTTATTTTATCTCAATAAACTGATATAAATAAAACAAATATAAAGCAATTATAACCAAACTTAGAGATTATTATTGGTTTTACAAGCTTTTTATTCAGTTTTTTTTACACATTTTTTAATTCCGGAACTTGCTTGACCATTAAATTTTACTTAATTTCCTCTACAGCCACGTTTTGAATTCTTTATAGTGCAACTTTCACATCCGTATAAAAATACACTTTATAAAAAACATTTTACAATTGCAGGTTTATATCTATCTTGCCACTTAAAATCTTGTTCTTTCTTCTAAAAATAGTTTTTTTTTGCAATTTTTATTTCTCTAGTCACTATATCCGAAAAATAAGCAATTGAATCAAAAGTTTCATTTTTTTGAATTCTGTAAGGCGGTTTAAAAAAGCTTAACCTTAAGTTGTTAACCAACATTTTTTATAAGCTTTCTCTACCATATTGATAAATTCAAATAAAGCTATATAACTTGGCTTGTTTATCTGGCTTAAACACGTACACTAATGCTTTTTTAGGGTATGCACTTTTTATCAGCAACTCACCAACTAAAAAAAATAACTTTTATGATATTATGTGTTTTTAGTTATATTAAGGGGGGATAATAGTCAGCAAGAAAACGCCTGAATATAATTGAATAAAATTTTCACACATTGTTGAAGAAAGTCCAATCTGTGTCCTCAAACTTGTACAAATTTTATGCAATAAGCCGTTTTTTGCAATTAATTAATAAAAAGTGACATTTTTAATCAGTTTTTTATTAATTTTTTACTTGTTAAATGTAACTTTAAATCTTTAACCAAAAACATGAAGACATAGAATATTGTATGTAGTTTAACATACAAAAAGAGTGATGACAAAAATCTTATCGTTTGGAAATTGAGTTGGTTGGCGTTTTGTCCTATAAAAAACAATTTTAATTTAAAAACGGCGCCGTACGTGCCAATATTATTCTAGCGAGAAAGGTTTACCGATATTCTCGTAGATGTGATAGGTTTTAATATTTTCCATAACAATACTACTAGTTGCACCACAACAGGACTGAGCGACTAAACCCGGCAATTCTCTAGCGTCAACCTATTAAACAAATAAAATTGTTGCATTTTATTAACTTATATTGTTCTATAGATAACCTTGAAATACAGCATCCTGCCTTCAAATTTATTTATAATTTAGCAAATTGCAAATAAAATATGCAAATAAAAACTTATGATTAATAATAGCTCTGTTTGAAATAAATATAATTCAATAAGTAAGTTTTGCACAAATTACTGCTTATCAAATTGCATAGTTTTGAATAATTTAAGTAAATAGATTTTGTACAAAATGTTGCTTATCTAATTTTTGGTTTAAGTTATATTATATACTTAATTAGATAAAGTAAAATATTGTTTGCGTCTACCATTAAGATACTAAAACTAAACGCATCAAACTGAAACTAGTCCCAAAATATTCAACTCAATGTAAATTTATGTGGTTGATATAAAACTAATAAAAAGTTTTTAATTAAATTTTAAAAAATTGTCCAATAGTGGCATTTTTGGCGCAAATGTTGTGTTAGCGTGTGCCATTAGAGTACTAAAACTTATCACATTATGTTTATATAGGTTTTATAAAGTTTTTAAGTAAAATGCTATAAACTGTCAAAAAATTACTCATTCGGTGCAAATGTTGTGTTTGCGTTTGTTATTAGAATATTAAAGCTCATTACAGCATACTGATACTAGTCACAAATGATGACCAATTTACATGGTTATCTTTGGTCTTTGCGTCTGTCATTGGAATAATAAAACTCAACTCCCAAATACAATATAGATTTACAAGGTTAGCTTGGCTCAATAGAATTTTTTAATTCAATTGCAAAAAAAGTGACACTTTTGTTGCAAATGTTGTGTTTGCATCTAAAACTCAACGCAGCAAACTGAAATTAACCCTAAAAGATGCGCAGTTTAATGATAACTTACGTAGTTATAGGCCCAATAGAAAGTATTTGAGCAACACGCAAATAAAACACAGTTAGTAGTTTGGACGTAAATCATTTAATTTTTTTTTACGTAACTGCTTCAAGAACCATATTGTAAATAAGTAAATGCTGTATAATTATGATGTCTAACAGTTGAGTGAATTAATTGCTAACGCGTTTTGTTGTCATGTTAGGGAACCCAAGTTCAAGTCTCACTAAAAAGTAAATAATTGGTAGATTTATTTATCAGTAATCTTGCGTTATTTCACACGTTTAGAATATTTGACTTGTTTCTTAAATAAACATTTTAAATTCATTTATTTGTAATTTTTAACGTAGTGGTTTCAAACTTATTCAACACGCTAACAGTAACAGTCGCAAGTCGTCTGTTAATTAAACTTACCATTTTAAAATAATGATGTACTACATTAAACGTTTTACTTTTAGTGAACATATTTAAATTTGTAAATTATTAAAAACCTGTTAAATAGATAAAATGTTACTTACATACAAAATAATTTTTTTGCTTTTAATACATCGCGAGCCGACCATGGACGTCAAAACCGATCAGTATTTTAAGTTTGAGAAACACTAATCTAATATGTATAGGTAAGTTATTAAACATGTTTAATGATTGATAATTATGATTTTTTTAATAAATTTAACTGTTATATTTGTATATTTACATTACATATGTAATTTTAATTTATTTTTCTCCCCACCTCCTCCTCTACACCGTTTTCATGCTAATCATCTATCATACTATTGTAATCAAATTATTATTTTAGTATTGAGTAATCTCTATTCAATATACATCAGGGTTGTTTTAGAGCAGACTAAACTGTAATTAGTAAGTTTATGATGATAATAATTAATATTTGATACTCAAAGGTAATGTAAGTAGTTTATTTTGAAACGTTCGATATGGTGATTTATATATCCGCATCTTTACGCTCTTCTACTCTCGAATTGTATCGACCTCATCGACTAATGTTTATAGCTTCACAGTTTCCAGGATTCAATATCCTGGTCCGGGGAAAACGGCGCACCGTTTTATTCGGCTGGAAGCGTGCGGAGGGGATGAAATGCTGCGCCGTCTTACCAAATGCGGGCGATTTTCGTGCAAACACTTGAGACGTAGGAATTTCTTATTAGTCTTTGTGATGCAAGCAACAAATTTTTAATGCAGAATTAATTGAATCCGTGTAGACTAAATATTAACGAAATATATTTTTACGCCAGCGACGCCCAATCAAAAGCAATGTTTGATCATGCATTTCGGCTTTATCGAACTCGTTTGCCAATTAGCGATGGCCAATCCCCCGTGTACCCACATATATCACATTGACTAGCCCCCCTCTGACGAATAACAAAAATTACATTATATTTACACGAACTAACATTTGCAGACAACTCCATCAAACAAATCAAATATTTTAATATGCATGGATATGTACATGGGGTTCGTTCCACATTAATGAGCGATACGCACATATTCTCAAAGGATTATTAATTTAACATTTATATTAACATTTTACATAACATCGATTATATTACTCTATACTTCAATATGTATGTAATGTAATGTATCATGTAATTAATTTGCTTTATTTTTTTATTAGGTTTAATAATATCTAAGTGTATACTTTACATGAGCTAACTTTATTCAATTTTTACAAATTTATTAATACCGCATACGCTATATAGCCGGTGTTATAAAGTAAAACTACAATGATGATAAATTGGCCTATAAGATTGATGATTTAATATTTAATATAGCGTGCAAAAGGTTCTCGTTTCGAAAAGTCTCAGATGATCATTTTATCTACAATATGTTTGTTTTAATAAGAGGTATATTGCATTTTTAGTTTATTTCAGAAATAAGCTTAAAATAAGTTTTTGTAGGTTTTTTAAATCTAGTAACGTATTTTGATTTCTAATAGCTCTAAAAACTTTTTGTTTCTCTGTATAACTTGCTCCGGCAAAAAATGACCATAAGGTCTCTGTTGTTACTTTACGCTGTTCCTTATTTACGGTTTTTCTAATGCCCGAGATCAACTCTCGGATTGATTTTAGGTTCATAAACCCAAGACTTATTAATCTAGATTGTTGTATCAAATTCACTCAAAATTGGATAGTTTTGTTGAGTCTTAATTTAGTTGAAGATATTTTTAGTAAAATTAAAATAATATTAATTATGCTAAATACGTATAAATTTGCAACAGACACAACTGATTAATTAATCTATTCCAAATTGTAACTGCTTTTTTTTTAATTTGTAATTGATAAAAGCTAATGATTGTAATTATCTATTTTAAATTTGTAATGAATTATAAATATAACCGACAACTGACGGTATTAATAGACAATTTGAGATTAATCTTGGGTAGTACCAGTATTGTTTTAATCTAGAATTTTATTAATTATTGAATATATTTTAACTCTACTTAAGAATTTACTTTGCGTTTCAGAATAATATCAGACTAATAGTATAAGCATTTGTTTTGGTGTTGCTAAAATTGGGGATTTGTTACTTCAGAAACCAAGTTACCAGAAAATAAACAATAATTATTACAAAAAAATTCAACCCAATGCACTTACACTTACAACATAACCCAAACAGTTTTATTATTTAAAAAAAAGAACATTATAACCTTTCCATTGCTATTGCAAGTGCCCAACGTCCTATCAACTCAATGCAAAGAATTATTGCAGCCTAAAGAAAATAGCGGTTTTTATAAAAACACATAATACACACACAAAAAAACAAAACAAATAAAACAAAATTGCGCTTGACTAAAATTTCATAGCTTTAGCTAAAAACATCATTGATAAAAGAAAGAAGTAAACCACACTTTTTGCCTACTACTTTTAGACAACATATTTTAAACAACTGTGGTTTTGCTTACCCACCTAACTCAGGTATAATCCTAAATACATAACAAGTTTTTATTGTACTTTGACGACCCCAAAATAACGTAGCAAGCATTATTATTAACTTAACCCAATCTGCAGACCTTAGCAAAGACGCTGGGCTTATAACACCATCGGCACACATAAAAGAGTTAATTGTTGTTTTGGAATGACAATCTATGCAATTCATACCAAACAAATTAATATACAAAAACATCTTTGTTTTGAAAAAATATACGGTTTTTTTTTTCTTTTGGAAGCAAAACTACAACTGTATTTTTTTAAATTTTTACAGCTAGTTTTGAGAATTTGAGAAACACTAGCGCGCTTGCTACTCAGCGTATTTAACTACTGTTTTTAATATTTTACTAATGAAAGTGTTTTGTTAAAATCATATTATTTATAAAAAGTTTTGTCATAGAAATAGTTTGAGAAAAGTTATAATATACATAATCTAGTCAAATTTTTTCACCTTTGAAAAAATTCAAAAGTTTTTTTGTGTTCCCAGCTCTTACAGAGTTAAAAAAAAACAAAAATAAAAGTTAGCACTTCCCAATATGTAATTGATGCCAAAGCAAGAAAAAAGAAATGTACTTTTTACTATCATTTAGTCTAAGAAGACAATAGTTATATGCATCCTCTTAATAACCAAGACTTTGACCCTCTCACGCACTCATGATGATCAAGAACTTTAATTTATAATTACTAGCAAGTAGTTTGAACTAACGAACGCATCCGCTTAAGTGTTTGTTACTAAAAAAGTGGATTTTTTTTAAGTTAATTACGAGTGTCTTGTTGAGTCAAACGTATTGCTATTACATAGTAAACAAAATGACAATCTTGTGTGCAGAAGTACAGTTTTTTAATTTTTTGTAATTTTTAAGTTTAAAAATATAATATTTAAGAATTACTTAATATGTCACAACAACATAAAAATACCTTTGAATTTTAACGGGTAAAACCACACTATCACATTGATGACTAGATTTAAGCAGTCTGTAAACATTAACTTTAAACATTTGTGGCTTATAAGTTTCGGAAAATACTGACTTTAGAAGTTTATTCCATGTGTCAATAGTACGGTTAAGAAAATCTCTCTTAAAAGTTTTAGTCCTACATATCTGAACTGTCAGTGAACATTTGTTAGAATTTGTAGCAAGCCTTGTACTACGAGTAAATATTTGTTTAAATAGCAATATGTCTTCTATTTCGTTTAAACAACGTTCATAAAAATATCTATAAAAAATGCAAAGATCTGCAACATTACGCTTGTGTTGTAACGTACCTAAATTATTAGTCAATTTCGGATCGGCAATGATCCAAATAGCTCGTTTTTAAATAGAGTTTAAAAAAGATAGTGTGGTTTTTGATGCTTCTTTCTATACTTGGGAACAATAATCAATACAAGAACAAATATAAGTTTTGTACAAGGTTTTTCCGCAAAATACGTATAAAAAAATCGGGACGACGTGTCAAGGCGTTGTGAAGAGGTAGTCCTCTCTTGCTATGCAATCTCTTCAACGCTAGAAATTTACATCTGTTTGTTGAAAGTAACCCTTCTGATTGAGGAACAGCGCATCAACATCAAGTTTTTTGCAAAGCTAGGCAAGAATGGCTGTAAGATTTTTGAGTGTCTGAAACAAGTTTACAAAAACAATTCTCTGAAAGAACTTACCGTCAACAAGTGGTTAAAAAGGTTCCGAGAATGCCAAGAAGACAAAAAAGATGACCTTCGCTCAAGACGCCCTTCCACATTGAGTTCTAAGGAAAATGTTGAACATATTCGGGTTTGTGTTTTTAAAGACCGTTGATTGACAGTTAGAATGATAGCTGAGGATCTGTCAATCCCTAAAACAATCGTCCACAAAATTTTGACTGAAAAACTTGAATTGAAAATTTTTTTGGCCCGAAGCTTAATCACCATGACACCTATTTCCAAAAGCAAAATGGTGCTTTGGGGGCGGCACTTGGAAGATGTGAAAGCCATCAAAGCAGCAACTAAAGACTATCAACGATCTTACCAACAGTAGAAACGGCGTTGGCAGCAGTGCATCTTGTCTCAGGAGGAGTACTTTAAAGTAGACCATATTAAAATAATACCTTCGTATATATGCAAAAGTTAAACAAAAGGAAAAAATTTTTTACATCTATTAAAAATTCTAGTTTTCTAAATACTTTCAAAGCTTTGTCAACAACGTGGTCGTTCTAGTAAAGATTATGCAAAATTGTAACAATAAGAAGACAAATTATTGAAAATTTAGATATAAATTTGTTGTCTAGTTTAATATTTGGTACTGATAATACCTCAAATTTTAATTTTGAAACTGTTATAAATTGAGTTTTTTAGTGAAAATTAACCATGTTGTAGTGACTCATTTAGATATTGTTTTGAGATCTTTGTTTATAGATAGTACAAATTCTAACCTAAAAGATTCAAGACACTGCCATACTTGTCAATATGGTCTTTGGCAAGTATAAAGTATATTTAGTTATTTGAAGAAGTTTATGAATGTAAATCAAAAATAAAGTTGGCAAAAAAGCAGAACCTTGAGGAACCCCAATACAATACAAAAAAGCGCTTGGTAGCTTGATAGACATATCTAAACTCGGCATAAAAAAAATTAAATAAATAATAAATATTGTAATATTATGACAAAACAGCAACTTTGGCGTTATTCCTATTTCTACATATAATTGGATAATTAATTAATTAAATTATGTTCAGAAAAAAGTATGCTCTGTCAATAATTTTTAGTCAAATTATATTGGCAAATAACATGACATTGTATTTAAATGTACTTAAAATTTAATTTATTTCTATATTTACATAGGTTTTTTTGGCTAATTCCAACTAAAACTTGACTAAAGTATTTTAACAAACATAGTTTAATGCTTTCTTAATGTGTTGAAGAAAACATAAATAAATAATTAAATTATGTACAAAAATAGAAATGACGCAAAACTTTTTGTTTTTATTAAAATACTAGAAATTAAAGTACTGGTCGGGGCGCTCTAAACAGAAGAAATAAAATTGAAAGAATACTACCCAAACAAAATTTAAAAAAGAAGAGAAACAATAGAAATTGGTTAAAAAAAAGCAAGCAAAGTCTTTAAATTAAAACAAAAAGAAATAAACAATTAAATAATGTAATTATACAAGAATTAAATGAAGGTCCAATTGATGGAGATATGTTGAGCAATTAAATAAAAAACTAAACTAGAACTAAATTAAAAAAAAGTGTAATTGTAAAAACCAAAAGCAAACAGGAAAGCATTTTTGTACAATTAGATAGCTGAAAAGAAAACAAGAAAATATAATAAAGAAAAGAGTATTAAAAGAAGGAAACATATTTATTGATAAAAACCTCACAAAGAAAACATTTAAAAAAAAACTGAAAAATATTGCAAAAGACAAAAGCAAAAAGCAAGACGGCAATTAATGGACGTATAAAGATAGTGTAAAAGATAGTTAAAAAAAACGTTGTTACAACAAAAAAAAAGGCAGAATAGAAAGTCAAAAAACTAGTTGCAGTAATAAACAAAGGAAAGAAAATAAAATCAAACAACAAAGTTAGTTAATAAAGAACGTCGTAAAAAAAACTTATTGTAAAATGACAAAACTTAACAAAACACGGAAAATCAAACAACAAAAAATAGAAAAAGCTAAAAAAGCCAACATAACAGGAATAAAAATGAAATTATCATCAAAATGAAAAAAATATGGAAATAAAAGGAGAGTGCATCAAAATTGTATATTTGTTGAATTAAAATTCAAGATAGTTACGCAGTATAGCAGAAAGATAAAAAAAGTTAGAAAACTCAATATAGGAAACAAAAAAGAGACAACTGATAGTAAAAAAAGAAAGAATAAAAAATAAGCAGAAAAGCAGAAAAGATTCAATCTAGTCAAACAAAAATAAAACAGAAAAAACAAAAATGATAAAAAAAATTAGTGAGACATTCTGAACGAGAATAAGAAAAAGAGATAAAGAAGGAAGAAAACAATCGGTATTTGATTACTTAACTGTAAATGAGGAGTTGGATTAGCTACTAGAAATGTATGTATATAATTAGAAGCATATAAAACTAAAAAAAAAAAAATAGCAAAATTAGTATAAACACAAAAAAAAGTAAAAACATACAAGCAAAATTTAAATAAAAAACCTTTTGAAAAAAAGCATAGAACAAAACATAACAAAATTAAAATTGTAAGAAAAATGAAAACATGTAAAAAAATATTTTAACAGAAATGGATGTTATTGAGAAAGTAAAAGGATAAAAAAATATGTAAATAAAAAATATGACAAGAGAAAGAAAAAATATACAAGTGCAAGAACGAATAACACGTGTAACTCTAATAGGTTTAATGCAAATTATGTACATATTTTAGCTAATGCACTACTAAAATACCTAAACAGCTTAAAATATAGAAAAAAATGTTTGATTTAGATTTTTAAGAGATATATTTCAAATATTGTATAAAAAGTCACAAAATTTGACGTGCAGCTTCCAGAGTAAACATGGTTGCTTATGAGTTTATAAATAAAATGTGTCTCAAATAAACCCCCCTTTCTACTCTAGAAGTGTGTTACTCTTATTCATTAACACTCTGTTAAAATAAAACTTAAATTAAACGTTTTTATTTTTCAGAAACACAAACAAACCGCTTGTAAAGTAAATAAAGTATATATTTTGTTTATAAAACTTTTGCATTAGACAAATAACACTATTTAAAAAAAAATATGAAACGTCATTATTAATATTAAAACATGTCAGTTGATGCTAGTTTTACTTTACCTCTAATAAAAATATTAAAAAAAATTTAGATATTCAATTTTAATTGAGAAATTTATTACAAATTTTGCGTAATAAAATTGTATTAATTGAAATTTTGTAATAATTGTTGTTTATAGATTATTTTTTGGATATTTTAATATAATAACTAAATAAAATTAAAACTGCAAATATTCATAATAGATGGTATTTCATGGTAAGTTTAATGTTAAATTCCATACAGACGGTGCTCAAGCCATATACTTAGATTTGTTAACAAAATATGATTTTTATTACACAATAAGTAAGCCAACAATTAAACTGTATTAACGATGCTTCCGTTATTAACATATCAAATTTTGGGTCATCAGGGTAAGCGTGCGTTAGGGTAGATGATACACTGAGCAATTAGTTTAAAGTTGAACAAGATGTTTAATATATTTATGGTTAAATGCGTAAGAAATGCTTGTGAAGGCGTAAACCGTTGAAATAAATAAATGGATAATATAAATATAAAAGCTGTTGTATGTTGACAATCCTCTGATAGTGTATGAGAGTAAAATTGACCTACAAAACGTACTAAATCAAATAAATGTTACAGCAAATAAAATGGATCATTGTATGAATGTAGCAAAATCTAAAATCATGGTCTTTGATAAGAACAACGTAGGCTGTGATTGCAGAATTAAACGATAAATGCTTAGAGCAAGTGGATGCTTATCTGTGTCTAAAAAAAATGTTTATTAAAATTAGTAATTTACATGGAGAAATTAAGAGTCAAATAAATTAATTCACACCAACTCTGCTGTATGGTTCTGAAACACAAAACTAAAATAAATGCGGTTGAAATGGGGTACTTAAGAAATGTGTGTAAAAAAACCGTATGAACAAAGTTAGAAATGAATGGATAATAAACAAATGTGGTTTAAAAATAACACGTATAGACCAGTACAAACGTAGTATTCTACAGGTACGTTGGTTTGGTCATGTTAAAAGAATGAGTAAAGATAGAATAACAAAGCAAATCTATGATGAAAGCATATTTAGATCAAAATTCAGAAGTAAAGTAAACCACGTACAAGTTGGTTAAATGTTGTAGATAAAAGCTTGCAAAAAAAAAAAAGAAAGCACGCATAACCAGATGTATAAAAATTGCTAAAGAAAAAAAGTGCGTAAGGACAGAAAGTTTAATAACCAAATAGGCTATTATTGTACAGCGTAACTGCCAACCCCAAAAGAGAATGGCGTGACTAGGTATGTATGTGTGTAAGTAGTTTTTATATAAATTATATTTGTTAGCATATATAGTGCGCCAATTGTCTTTGTGTTTTTATAATTAGATGCTGTATACAACTATCCTATTTTAAATTGTTGTATTTCTTTTTTTACGTATTATTAAAATGTGATTTGTTTTACTTTTGTTAATAGTAACTAAGTTATTGTAGTATTAATAGTTAATTTGATCTAAATCTTTTTGCACTTTTTATTGAAGATTAAATTTATTTTTTCTTGCTACGTATTAAGCTTGTATTGTCAGCTTAAATGTATAATGTTCTATGTACCTTAATTTTAAATATATTTTTAATATATATATAATATATGTATACAGAAGTGGCCTAAATACGTCATCCTGTACGTTATTAATTTTTGTTTGTTGATACATTATTTTAAAAAATGTTAATATTAATTGTAGTTTTTTACCTTTTACTTCTATTTAGCTTAGTTCTTTATCAATTTGTATAAGCATATTTGCAAAATGCGTTTACTAAATTTACTATACTAGAAGTGGATCAATCAATAGAATATTTAAAGAAGAAATTCAAACCATCCAAAATAATACAAAACAATATCTTTGCCAACTGCTTACGCTACAACACAATATTTACGTAATTTTAACTAATTAAGAATCTCTAAACTTCTAGAATATTTTTTTTTTGATAATACAAAAATACTCTAATTAAATCAATTAAAAAATAATTTATATGAGCAATTCCATTTTAAACTGACCAGAGCAGGGGGAGGGGGGGGGTGCATTGACAAACTTGCTTATGTATTTTATTTTCAGTTTCCATATCTTATTAGTAGTTCTATAAGTATAAAACCCTTAAAAAAAATTTACAATTTTTTTAGGTTTTTTGTCTTTTTTTTAACTTAATCGCATTTTTTGTTTAAAAATCAAAAATTTACTAAAAAAAAATTAAATTTACTAGTGAAATCAATCAGAAATTTTTCATAGAATCTAAATCTGCCCCCATTTCAAGTCTATAAGCCGCAAAAGCCATAAAACCATGTTTTTGTTCTCAGTGAGCTGAGCATAAAAGAGCATTTTTAATTTTTTTAAGTGCCAAAGTTGACGTGTTTTGATGAAAATTAATTTAAAATATAAATTTTTTCTGTGTATTTGAGTTTTAAAGGTCTAAAATTAAAAAAATCTGCAAAGTAGGCCTATTCTTCAACATGAACTCTTACAAATGCACGTTTAGCCGCGCTCAAAGAAACAATACACAAAATATTATAAAAAGTTTGAATTCTAGGGATAATTTTACATAGAAAATAGTCAGTGTCTTATCGTCTATAAAAAAATCCATCTGAAAAGAAATGTTTACAAAATTTTCAGGCAAAAAATGGGTTAAAAATTAATTATTTTTTTATATTTACAAAAAATATTATAAACACATTAGGGTGTGGTTTAAAACGTTTTTTTTTTTTTAACAAACTTTATAAAGCGCTAGGCGGATTTATGTTTGAATGCCAAAAATAATAATATTCTCAAATTTTGACGCCGATAGATGTTGTCTAAATTTGTGCCGCGAGCGCAAAAACTATCAAACAAAAAGTAAAATAGCCCAAAATTGGCTGAAGCGACAAAATATGTTTTTTTTAAACTTCTAAAATAAGCTTAAAATATATAATCTAAATAAATATATAATATATAAAATATTTTTTAAGTAAATGTTGAACAATTTTTTTTTCTAGATGAGTTTTTCTACGCCAGATAAGCACGACACTAACTATTTTCTATGTAGAATTGTTTGCAAAACTCAATTTTTAATAATATTTGGTGTATAGTTCTTCTGAAAACTGCTAAATGTGCATTTGTAAGAGTTTATGTTGAAAAATAGGCTTATTTTTTGCAGTTTTTTTGAGTTTTAAAACCCAAATACACAAAACAAATTTATATTTTTAAATTAATTTACATCAAAATACGTCAACTTTGGCGGTTAAAAAAAATAAAAATATGCTCCTTTTTGCACAGCCCACTGAGAACAAAAACATGGTTTTATGGCTTTCGCGGCTCATAGATAGGGTATTGACTTAAACTAGCGCAAGATTTGGATTCTACAAATAATTTCTAATTGATTTCATTAGTAAATTTATTTTTTTTTAGTTAAAATTGCGGTTTTTAAGTAAAAAATGCAAAAAAGTTAAAAACGACAAAAAAAATTAAAAAAATGTAAACCAATCAAGGACTACTAATAAGTTATAGAAACTGAAAAAAAAAACTTAAACAAGTTTCTCAATGCACCTCCTTCCCTGCTCTGGTCCGTTTGAAATAAAATTGCCCATATAACGTTTTTAAAAAACAATTCTATACAGTGTGTCAAATGTTTACACGTATAGTTAAGTCCATTTGTGAACGCACAGTACTCATATATCAATTCACTTATTGGTATTGTCTAAAATGTTTGAATGGTTAATATATTTTTTTAAATGTTAACTTCTTAGGTTAAGCAAAAATATGTACAAATGAAATTAAAAATTTTCAAAATTTTAAATTAAACTTATATAGAAAACATTAAAGATGTGTGAATAAATCCACCATTTGTATTGTTTAAATAAACAATCTAACCTATAAATCATCAATTTCTTAAATTTAACAAAAACTGAACTAAAGAAACTAAAGCAAACCATTTTTTTGTTTAATTTAAGTCATTATATTTTTATAAGACAATTTTACATATAAATTTACTTATTGGTATTGTCTAAATCGGTGTTTCCCAACGTGGAGCCTACGCCCCACAGGGGAGCAATTTGATTGTTAAGGGAGGCAATTTGAAAATGAACTCAACACAAGTTTAATCCTTTTGCTCCGGGCCATTTAAATGCAATGTTAGATTTCGGTGCCAAAAGTAAAAGAAAAAAGAAATTCTTAAATAATTGAGGCCAATAAATATTATAAATTTGTTTGACGAGACCAAAATATCAACTGGGTTTTTGGCGTCGTCAAGTTAACTTCTCTGCGGCAGACGGCAGACTCCGCGGACAACTTCAAGAAACAAACTAAACTATTGTCGATGCAAAAGTGAAGATATAAGGTTTCATTACCCTTATTGAGTTATGTTAGAAATATATTAACAACAAAAACTTTGAACAGTTTTATTGGCTCCAAAAATGTGAAGTAAATGATACCGTTATACTTGTTATTGTCAATCATCTGAAAATTCTATCGGCTGTTTTAAAAGAAAGATTTTCTGATTTAAAACAAATTGATTTTCCAACATGAATGATGTAACCAATGTTAGTAGAGTTTGTTAACAAAAAATAGAAGTTTTTCAACTTTGCATGCGTTAAAAATCTTTAAGTTAGAAAAAAATATGATAAATTAAACTTAAAAATTGCGGTTGTTAAAACAATGTTAAGCGCTTTTTCTCGGTAATAATAAAGAATTGTATACATTTGAAAATGTATTAGTGCACTAAAATAAAATTTTGTAATAGACATTTTTTTACATAATTTCCAGCTAGAGTATCTAGTAAAATTTGTCATTTAGTGCTACCAGTTATTCTGATTAAAATTGCAAACGTTGTAAAAATGATGTAAAAAGCGTTTTCATCACACTTCCTCAAAATTTTGTTTTAGATACGGTCATGAAAACAATCCCGGCTAGTTGTTCTATAAAAAGTATAGCACCTTTACATCAATTTAAAAACTACTGTAAATTACTGTAAATTCAACACTTTGTGTTATCTTAATATAAAACATAAATCTTGTTGATTTTAGCTAGTTCTATGAGTAGTTTAAGATAAGGACAATATAAAATAACAATATTTAAGTTGTGATTTTGCTAGTGAGTTTAATAGAGTCTACAGAATAGTAGTTTTCTAATAATTGCAACGAATATAATCTAATACTTGTTAGGATTAAAGACTATTTAATTTTTAATACACCAATGCTGTACAATTTGAATAATCAAATAATCAACAAATATACAAAAAAAAGCCAGATATATTATTAATACAAATTAAAAAAAATAAGATTTTAAGTGGGATTTTAAATATAATTATTTTTCAAAATTTTATAATTTTGTAAAAAAACAAAATTTGCCATTAGGACTTGTTTATATTTATTTATATAAATATTCAAATAATAGATAGTTTATATAAATAAATATAATAAAGACTTATAGGCAAATTTTGTTTTTTTACAAAATTAAAAAAAAAATCTCTGAAAAAGGACGTCTAACCATTTACATCTATAATTATTTGTTTTAACTTTTTTAATTTATCTCTAAGTAATAATTTGCTATGTTTATAAGACTGTAGTTTTTATAGCATACTCAGTAAAGATCTCTCAAAGTGTATCATCGAGTCAATACGTCATTTTGTATCCCAAATATTTTCTTGTAAATTGTAGCTCACTTTCTTCTGTTCTACTTTAAAAAAAACTAGAGAAACCTAAAAAATAGATAAGGTAAATTTGGTGTAACATTTTTTTTATATGCCAGTTAATTTAAAATAAGATATAAATGAGCTAATATATAAAAAAGTAGATCAAACAAGATTAAGTGTTATTGCAAACATTATTGTGTATATAAAACGTATATGAAAGTTTTTAAAAGAATGTTGACGTTGCAAGTGAAGTAGATAGCCAAGTTAACAAAAAGCAGGTTTTATAAACTATTAAAGATATTTATATTTAATTACTCTTTTAACAGAGATCTGAGTAAATAATAGTAACGGTTTGTAGATTTATGCCGCATCAATATAGTTTATAAAAATTTAGAAATGTTTAGACATTATTTAGTTTATAATCATCACAACTGGAAAAAGTGTTTAATATATAAAAATTTGTCTAAATTTTTTTTGAAAATTGAAGAAAAAAACTAAAATATAAACATTATAAGCAATTGAAACAGTAATCACACAATTTCAAAATTTTTAAATTGATTATATATTATTATTTAAAAATATTTAAAATTAAAAAATTAAAAACTTTATATAACAAATTTCAAATTTTTTTAAAAATATCTCTTAAAAACATTAATTTTAAATTTCAATTGTTGAGGTTCTACAATATGTACATATTTTTATTGCAGTAACTCATGATTAAAACTTTTCCATTTTTTTTATGTTTTAATATTATTTACATTAGCTATTATATACTGCTCATAGAATGTTATCGATTAATATAAATAATAATTTGTTTGATAACAAGTTAAATGTTTGGAATTTTTTTTTATTAATAAAAATGTTAGCAAGATGTTTCAAATTCTAGTTTTATTTAAATGTTATGCAAATTTCTAAACTTGCAGTTCTTTTTAATACAACTACAATACAATGTCAGTTATGACATTATCTTAACTTGCATCAAGTCTACCGTGAATCCATAAATAGATTTATAAAAGTAACATTTTATGCATAATGAATTAATTGAGATCTGAAAGGAAACACATAAAATGTGCTTTACTCAATTCATGTTGAGAGGGAATATTATCAATTTTAGATGTAACTGGTAATCACCCACTAGGTCTGATTTAACTATAATGCCTGTGGCGGTATTTACCCCCATCTAACTAAGTATGTTAATGGGCTCCGACTGCTTATACATGCAGCCGCTTCTGTTTGCATTCCAAATTTTAGTAATTTATGCGGATTTGCGGTCAAAAGGGGATCCAATAAACGTGCCTCCCATCATAATTTTAATGCCAACATAAAAATGTTAATAAAGTACCTACCAAATTAAATTATCATAGTTAAAAACGATTTTGTTAATTATTATTAAAACATATTATATTAAAACAGTAATTAAAACCATTATTTCAAATTACCCTAATTTTTATCGGTTAAAATTCAAGAATATTAAAAAATATATTATGTGATGTTATGTGATGCGATGTATACTAGCAGCTATAAATAAATTATGAATAACACCTAGTAAACTTGATAAAACATTCAGAAAAGATGTGTTTTATTCGTGCTAAAAAACGACAAAAACTTCAATCTGATTAGTTTAATCAATTGACAGAAAAACAAAAACTTGTTTCCTTTTTTATTTTGACATTATTTGTTTGTTACTTTAAATTAAACTTTTAAGGTTAATTAATCTTAGTAGATTGTAAAAGAATGCCACTTATTCAAAGATGCGCAAATTGTTGCCAAATATGTAACACAATAATAGTAATAGCAATGTTTTTTATTTTTGTAATGTTACAAAAAAAGCAAAGTTTACTATTAGTTCCTGAATAATGCTAATGTAGATTTGCTTTTATAGCGTTTACGTTTGCCCGGCATCAACCCTACCAAGCATCTGTGAAGTAGAATAAGACAAAGATAAACAATTTACAACTACCCCCAAATAATATAAATGATTTTTGGTGACAGATTTTAGACATTTGAAATAGCATATTACAAGCTTACATTAATTTGCTCGTTGCAAGTATGTCTGATCGTCTTGCTGAGTAAATATCATAGCAGAAGCAACGCATTATTAGTGTTTACATAAAAGTTAATTGTTAAAGTTTCTGATTTTTTTATCAATTATTAGTAAGAATAAAACACATTCTTCCTGCAAATGTTGTTAAAATGTATCTGTGTTCATTATGGGTTTATTTACTTAAGTCAGCTAAAATATATTTCTTAGGCGCAATTGGATAGTTGTCATCTAAGCCAAAATCTTGAATAATTTATTTTGCGTATATCTGAATCTGGCACTTAAAGCCAAGATTTTAGCTTTATGTAAATAGATCCAGTGTTAAAAGACTCTTATTATTACTATTATATTACTCTTATGTGTGTGCAGAAGAATTTAAAACGTGTCTTATTTATTTATTTATTTATTTATTTATTAAGTTATTATCACAACAAAACTAATAGTTCCAACATAGAGATAGATAATATACAAACATAGGTAGATAGATACAAGGAAAGAAAATAATTATGATACAATAAAATTAAATAGTGAAGTTATGAGATAAGAATAAACAAAAAAATATGAATGAACAAAAAATAAACAAAAGTTTTATAAAAATATACAAAAATCATATAATATGGTTAATAAAATGCTTGCTTGGGCGCTACGGAGTTTACAGCATTCATTACTCTGTTCATCGGTGCATTTACTCCTAAATTACTGTGCGACCTAAAACAAGTAAATGTTGGTTGGTTTCTAGCTGCTAGTCTTGGTACATGGAAGTTCAAACTGCTTAATAGGATTGGACAATCCACATCTCCGCAAACTAACTTAGTGGCCAGCGATATATCAGCGCTTCTACGACGATCTTGAAGAGAGTCAAAATCAAAACAGCTTAAAATGACGTCATAATCTGTACGACCACGAGGCGGGTAGTGACCATCTTTTTGGTAACACATATACTTTAAATAACGTCTTTGAATTTTTTCCAAATCATAGGAATAAATTGCGTAGTAAGAAGACCACACCGTACTACAATATTTTAATTTACTTCTGACAAAAGCAAAATAGAGTACGTGCAAAGATTCTTTATTAGAGAATGGTTTTGCGGACCTAATAATAAATCCTAGCGATTTTAATGCTGAGTTGACAATATTGTCTATGTGACTATTAAGTGTTAATTGACTGTCGAACAGCACACTACAAGGTCTTTGTAGGTTGTAATTGTTGATAAAGGTTGGTTGTCAATGGTATAACCAAAAACTATGTTTGATTTTTTGCGAGAGTATGTCATCGTACAGCATTTTGATATATGCAATCAGCCATAGATAAAATTGTAGAAAATATTTTTAAATTGTCAGCATATAGTAGACATTATTTTTTTTTTGGTTTTTCAAATATCATTAATAAAAATGATAAAAATTAATGGCCCTAAGTTGGACTCTTGGGGAACATCACTAAGTGCTGGATAGTTAGTGAATTTAAAGTTTAAAACCTCAACATACTGCAATCTGTCATTAAGATATGACTGTAATAGATTACAAAGATTGTTATCGCATCCAACAACACGTAGTTTATCTATTATAATTCCGTGATGTAATGTGTCAAATGCTTTATTAAAATCAGTGTATATTACATCGACGTGTTGTCGCATATCGAGCGATGTGGAAACAAATTCTGCAAAACATATCACATTTGACGCAATAGACCTCTTCTTAACAAAACCGTGCTGGTTATCTGATATTAGATTTTTTACTCCAAAATAAAGCCGTTCTGCTATTATCCGTTCAAAAACTTTGGCAAAGTGGTTAATTGAAGCAATTGGACAATAGTTTGATATGTCTTTTTTGTTTTCCTTTTTAAAAATTTGGCCGATACGGGCAATTTTTAATAGTTTTGGAAAAGTTGAAGTTTTTAATATTAAGTTTAACTAATAATGCAGTGGATTGGTTAAAACAGTAGCGCAGTCTTTGACTAAGAAAGAAGGAATGCCATCTGAACCTGACTAATATTTTGCTTTTAGAGCTAAGCTTGCACAACTTTATCGGATGATATGGATTTAACTTTAAATAGAGTAGTAATATTGACTGAATTAAAATTTGATGAAAAGTTTGGTAAACACTACTAAAAAAATTTGCAAATGAGTTTACGATTTCTTGTTGGTTTGACGTCATAATTCCATTATGAATCATAAATGATGGAATTCTTGAACTGTTTTTGAAGCAATTAATGTAATGACCAAAATTGGTTTGGATCGATTTTTAATTTTGCTTCAGCTGCAGTAATAAACATTTTTCTGTCCAATGAAATACGGCGTTTTGTTTCTGATCGAAAGTTGAAATACTTTTTCCGATAATAATTGGTTTTATGTTGACTATATAACTTGTGGTAACGCTTTTTTTGCCAAGATGTTTGCATAAATCAGTGCTGAACCACCGAGGATATCTAGACGACGATTTACGTGGAATTGACTTTGGAATATGTCTGTCTAATATTTTTGATATGTCTCAGCATACACTAATAAGCAATAATTGTAAAGAAAAGCAGTGTACAAGTTGGATAAGTTAGCTTTTTTAAAACAGTATTTGTATGTCTGTTGTAGACAAAATGGCAAATTAGTAGTTGTAGAAACTTTGATGTCAAAAACAAGAGCTGGATGGTGAGTATCCTCAATTACAAATAGAAAATAACAACGAGAAAGTAAACATTTAATATCAGAAAAAGTTAAAACAAGGTCAAGTGTTCTATTATTGGTATTAAGAATATTATTATGTTGCAAAAGATTGTTACAGTTAGAGAAATATCATAAAGAAAATATAAAACTTATATATAAGTATTAAAGTCAAGAAATTTGAAGATTAAACTAACATTACTTTTGCGGTAATTAGTACCGATACATTTATGCAAGAAATGACTGAAAGAAAAAATTGCAAAAATAATCATATAATGTTTAACTTACCTGAATCTCCTAATAATAGCAAAAAAGTGATTATGTGTCTCTTACTAAAAAAACTACAAGAAATTGTGTCTAGAGTAAAGGTAAAAGAAGTAGTTAGGCTTGGTAAAAACATTAACGATGACGGCATATTTTGCCCATAAAAATTACTTTAGATTCAACAATAACAGTAAAAACATTATTAATAAATGGGAAGAAATTTAATAAAAACATCATCATAAAATCTGATGATACTCCGTATCAGAGAGATTATCTGAACAAGCTTAAAACTGAACTGAACTGAATAATTGTTTGGCAAATGGAGATGTAGATCTAACAATTAAATATATTTAAAACGTTCCTCAAATAATTAAGAAAAACAAAAAACTAGCATCTTCCCAGCTGACAAATAAAAAAACGCTTAGTTTGTATTATCAAAATGTTCGAGAATAAAACACAAAAACTAAACTTTTAACAATACACTTTATTAATTGCACGACGCCAGTGGAACACTTATTGCAGTAAAAAATAATATCTGTGCACATGCTGTTGACTATGTTAGCTCATGTGAAAATATTGAGACGGTCGTTGTTAAATTAGTTATTTACAATAAGAGTATATGGGTAATTCCATTACTTTTCGACCAATTTGAAAAAGTCGACCTCTTTGATTTTGCTCAAATTTTCAGGGATCAAAATATAGATGAAAAAAATGAGATTTCCAAAATTTTGGACCTTAGAATATTGCCAGTTCAAAATGACACACATTTGAAGGTCAGAAATTTTACAATAAAACGTCATTTTTAGCTTAAATTGTATCTCAATTTTTGGGCTTCTTGAAAATAATAAAAAGGTCTACGATAGCTCAAATTATTCCTTATTACATGTACTTTAAAACCCATATTATTATGTTTAATATCGTGGCAGTCATTTTGATATATTAAGCTATAAACATTATTCTAAAAAAACCCGTAAATTTAGCAAAATCGCAAAACTTTGCTTTCTAACTTTGTCAAACCTTAACATAATTTGATTTGCAAAGTCTAGATTTCCTCGTGTTTAATCTCTTTTTGAAGTGATCACACAATACTTATAGAATCAATACGTTTACACCATTATTTTAATGCAGGAAGTTGCACATGTTTTTGCGATCTTCAAAACTTGTAATTTTCAGGTCCCGCAAAAGCGCTGTCACCCTATGTCAATTTTAGTCAAAATTTCAGTAAATACTCTTTAGAACACAAGAAAAAAGGGTATCTATATGAGAAATAGTATATCGGACAATATCAAGAAATTTTTAATATTCAAAAATTGTCAAAATCGGCAAACCGCACATTATCTCAATTTTTGGGCCTTTGGAAAAAGATAAGAAGGTCTACGTTGGCTTAAAATATTCCTTATTGCATTTACTTTAAAACCCATTTTTGTATATTTAATGTTGGGGCAGTCATTTTGATATATCAAGTTTTAACCATTAATTAAAAAAAAACGTAAATTTTGAAAAATTGCCAAATTATGCTTTGTTTTAATCGTTCTAACTTTGTCAAATCTTAAAGAAAATTGATCCACGAGGTCTAGATTTCTTTGTGTTCAATCTTTCTTTAAAGTAATTACACTAGACTTATAGAATCAATTTATATTCACCACAATTTTGATGCAGAAAGTTGCACATGTTTTCGCTATTTTCAAAACTTGTAATTTTCAGGTCCCGAAAAAACGCTGTCACCCTATGTCGATTTTAATCAAAATTTCAGTAAATACTCTTCAGACTACAAGAAAAAAGGTTATTTATATGAAAAATGGTATATTGGGTATTATCAAGAAGCCATTCAGAAAATGCAAGTCGTTGTGCTGCGTCGCCTGGTTGTAGGTGTTTTACTTTTGATAATAATATGGGTAAACATTTTTACTAAATAACGCGTCAAAAAAGTTGTTTTCTGTCAGGAAATCTCAATTGCTAGGGCATTACCATTACAGAGTCCGTAAACAAAAATTATATTCGCGTATTCTCTATGTTGAACAGCATTTTTATCAAATTTCACTAACCGAACCAAAGAAAACTGTTTTAACAAGTATCAAAAGCTTGCATCAATGCACACTTGTTAAAGTAATGTTGTTTTGTTTGTGTTTTTTTGCTAAATAAATTTTTTTTTAAATATTTTGTATATGTTGACTATCTCAAATACAAAGCAAAAGTGATTTAGATTTTCTGAATTTTGACGATTTTTGAATATAAAAAAATTCTTGATAATGCGCAATATACCATTTTTCATATAAATAACTTTTTATTTGTGGTCAGAAGAGTATTTACTGAAATTTTGACTGAAATCGACATAAGATGACAGCGGTTTTTCGAGACCTAAAAATTACAAGTTTTGAAGATCGCAAAAACATATGCAACTTCCTGCATCAAATTAGTGGTGAATATGTATAGATTTTATAAATCTTATGTAATCATTTTAAAGAAAGATTGAACACAAAGAAATATAGACCTCGTGGATCAAATTTCTTTAAAATTTAACAAAGTTAGAACGGTTTAAACAAAGCATAATTTTGCAGTTTTGCTTAATTTACGGTTTTTTTTTTAAATAATGTTTGAAGCTTGATGTATCAAAATGACTGCCCTAACATTAAATAGACAAATATGGGTTTTAAAGTACATGTAATAAGGAATATTTTGAGCCAACGTGGACCTTCTTATCTTTATCTAAAGGCCCAAAAACTGAGATACAAAAATGTGCGGTTTATCGATTTTGACCATTTTTGAATATTAAAAATTTTTTGATATTGCCCGATATACCATTTCTCATATAGATACCCTTTTTTCTTGTGCTCCAAAGAGTATTTACTAAAATTTTTACTAAAATCGACATAGGGTGACAGCGCTTTTTTGGGACCTAAAAATTACAAGTTTTGAAGATCGCGAAAATATGTGCAACTTCCTGCATCAAAATAGTGATGTATACGTATTGATTCTATAAGTCTTGTGTGATCATTTTAAAAAGAGATTAAACACAAAGAAATCTAGACTTTATGGATTAAATTTTGTAAAGATTTGACAAAGTTAGAACGGTTTAAAGAAAGCAAAGTTTTGCAATTCTGCTAAATTTACGGGTTTTTTTGGAATAATGTTTGAAGCTTAATATATCAAAATGATTGCCACAATATTAAACACAAAAATATGGGTTATAAAGTACATGTAATAAAAAAAAACTTGAGACATTGTGGACCTTTTTATCTTTTTCCAGAAGCCCAAAAATTGAGATACAAAATAAGCTAAAAAAGACGTTTTATTGTAAAATTTCTGACCTTCAAAAGTGTGTCATTTTAAACAGGTATTATTCTAAGGTCCAAAATTTTGGGAATCTCATTTTTTTTATCTATATTTTGATCCCTGAAAATTTGAGCAAAATCAAAGAGGTCGACTTTTTCAAATTGGTCGAAAAGTTATGGAATTACCCATATACATGTCTGTTCTCACATACTTCCTTCTTTTCCTACAGAAGGTTATATCACATACGTTGAGCATCTTGACAATACAATTTAATCTAAGCATCTATTTATCAGTAGAGACTTGCTAACTTACTTTGAATACTTTTGTACTGGTAAACATCAACATGCATTACAATCTTTTTTGAACTTTTTAAACATCCGTGATTTGAAACAATGTTAGTTACATTTTTGACAGTTTAAATTGCATCTTAGATTTAATAATTATTACATCCAACTTGAAATGTAAGGCAGAATGGGGTATAGAAGTAATGCTATTGCCAGATAAATATCACCTCTTTTTGATATCTTGTTAACAATTTGTGACAATTTTGAACCTATTTTTGTTTCCAATAGCAATATAACACATTTTATAGCATTCTTGACAAACATGTTCTACAAGATTATAACAAAATTAAGAAACAAAAATATCAACCATGGTTTACTGGTAAAATAATAAAACTTATTAAAATAAAAAAGAAACTGTTAAAAAAATACAAAACAAGATCAAGAACAGCATGCATTAGAAGACATATTAAAAATTTAAAAAAAAAATTGATTTTTTTGATTTTGCAATACACAATGGTTTGCGTAAGAAATAATAAATAATATTGCTAGTGCATTCCAAAATACTTACATTCAAATGCAAGATGTACATGACAATGAATGTGTTCAAGGAAACATGAACTATATAGGCAACGTTCAAGTATTAGAAGATAATGTTCTAAATGCATTAAAAACTTTAAAATCCAAGCTTACAATGAGTTTGAATAATATTCTAAAAATTCTTTTAAAAGATCTTGCTTCACATATATTTTTTATTTTCAATTTAATATTAAAATGTGAATTTTTTCCATCTAACTGAAAAAATGTTAGAGTAATGTCAGTCTTTAAAAAATAAAACAAATCTAAAATTAACAATTACAGGTCAATTTCTATATTAAGAAATTTTTCAAAAGTTTTAAAAAAAGTACCTTTGAAATATATATATGGGTAATTCTATTACTTTTCGACTAATTTGAGAAAGTCGTCTCTTTGATTTTGGTTATGGATTAAAATATCGATGAAAAAAAATGAGGTTTCCAAAATGTTAGATCTTAAAATATTGCCTGTTTAAAATGACACACATTTGAAGGTCAGAAATTTTACAATAAAACGTCTTTTTTAGCTTATTTTGTATCTCAGTTTTTGGGATTCTGGAAAATGATAGAAAAGTCCACAATGACTCAAATTATTCCTTATTACATGTACTTTAATCTCTTTTTAAAGTAATCATACAAGACGGTGCGATAGTTCAGTTATAGAGCGTTAGTGTAGCACGCTAACAGTCCCAGGTTCGATCCCCGAATATGACTAAAATAATAACTTTGCTCTTTATCTACCGGGGTAATTTAGAAGTCACCTAATAAGCCGTTGGTCCCATCAACCCTTTCAAACAAGTCGTAAGACTTCTGGGGCGATGTAAAATAGCTGTAAAACGCGAAATAAATAAATAAAAAAGAGATTAATCATAAAGAAATCTAGACTTTTGGATCAAATTTTGTTAAGATTTTACAAAATTACAACGGTTTAAAGAAAGCAAAATTTTGCGATTTTGCTAAAATTTACGGTTTTTTTTTGGAATAATGTTTGAAGCTTAATATATCAAAATGACTGCCACAATATTAAACACAAAAATATATGTTTTAAAATACATGTAAAAAGGTATAATTTGAGCTATTGTGGACTTTTTATCTTTTTCCAGAAGCCCAAAAATTAAGATACAAATAAGCTAAAAAAGATGATATATAATAAGAAGATATGTGTCATTTTAAACAGGCAATATTCTAAGGTTCAAAATTTTGAAAATCTTATTGTTTTCACCTATATTTTAATCCCTAAATATTTGAGCAAAATCAAAAGGTCAACTTTTTCAAATTAGTCGAAAAGTAATGGAATTATCCATATATACTTTAACGTAAAAAAAATTCAATATCAACATGGATTTATGCGTAAAAGATCTAATATAGAATCTGAATTGCAAACAGATGTTATTTACAGAAATTGGGTTAATTGGTTATATTTCAGCAAATGTTGTATCAGTGATAATTTCATATTTGTTAATCCGTGAGCAATACGAATATCTAGGTCATCAATCAAGAAAATAAAATGCGCCAAGTGTTGTACCTCAAGGCTTAACTCTTGGGCCTCTGTTATTTAACTGATTTATTGATCCTATGTATAACCTTTTAAAATGTTACTTTTTACTGTATGCGGATGATGTAAAATTACCAGCATTAATGATTGTTTGAAATTGCAATGTAATTTAAATTTAATTTTCAATTGGTGTTGCAATAATGGTCATCTATTAAATAGAAATAAATGTTATGTCATGTCATACACAAGAAAATAGCAAGTTATTATATACGATTATCATATAGCTGACAATCCACTACACAAAAATTCTGAATACAAAGACTTATTTATTTGATGATAAACTTACCTTCAACATACATATATCTGTTATAATTCTTCTTCATAATGATATAGCTTGGGGTTAATAATAACTGAAACAACCAAGCGCTGGAACTGAACTGGTTTATTTTTGAAACTCTCACATACAATAAAAAACAACAAAAAACAATTCACGTTAATACGCATAAATTATAATTATTCAAATCGAGGCCAATACCTATGTCATAGATACTGTTTTAATACTATTAATCCGCCTCGTGGGTACTACCTTGTCATGTTGAGGGGACTGAGTAACTTCTGCTCGAGCTATACCGGCGGGAGTTTAAACTCTTGGCTAGGCCACCCATGCCGGATTGGTCAATGAGCAGAAGCCAAACCAACTGTACTTAAAGCCATTCCTGGCTACCTTTTTCTATTTTCCTGTCATTTACATCTCAACCCCGTACCTTCTTTTCCTTTTTTTCCCAACCTAACGGTAGGTTAAACGCAATTTAATTTTTATTATGTCTAATCATCAATCACTCCCCCAGTCTGTGTCGTCAGTTGAATTTGACAGGGGCTTCAAAATCAGCACGGATTTGGCAACTACCGGAGTGGGAGAACAATGCTTCGGTAGCGCAGTGGTTAATTGTTCGGAAGTTGGTACAACTGGTTGGGTTGTGCCAATGGATAATGCTACCCGGTTCCCGTTCGATGACAAATCGGTTCCTCCAGCTTCTTCTTTGGCAAAAGGGACCTGTCCCTCGGTTTATCCTAGTTACCAGGAAAGAAGGCAACTTTGACAAAGTTAACCCCTTCTTAATCAGTGGAGCATTGTATGGACTGATCTATCAAAAAGGTCAGAGATTCTTGTGAAAACGGTTTCAGCAGCTCAGTCTGCAAATTTTTTTAAATGTACTTGTATTGCAGAAATGAATGTGACTGTCTCAGCCCATAAAACTTTAAACTCCTGTAAGGGCATTGATTACTGTAGAAAGGAAGACGGAAAACGTGAAGAAACTCCTAACCATATACTGACGTTTAACCGTCCACAACTTTCCACCACCGTAAAAAGGGCTTTTTATAGCCTCTCAGTCAGGGCATATATTTCGGCACTAATGCGTTGTTTCAAATGTCAAAGGTTTGGACACACAGCTGCTCGTTGCTCCAAAGTGCAGATTTGCGCGTGTGTAAAACCTCTGCATGAAGGTAGCAAATGTCAACAGCCAATTACTTGTATCAATTAAAATAAATTATCGTATTTTGAAGCACGTAAATTGGTATCAATCTTTAAACCAACAACCGGAACATTATACGCCAAAGCGACGACAGCATTGAAAAGCTTAGTGGAAGTAAACGAGCTAATAAATAAACTTTTACCGCTTCTTATTGCTGCACTAAGCGGACAGATTCAACTTCCTGCAGCAAAGAAACTACCAATACCAGTCATTAAAACCAACATGCCTTCACCAAATTCTCCGGGGCAACAACGGTTGAGGAGAAATGTAGTCTCCTTAACCAAAAAACGTGGGAAAAGCCCCTCACACATTCTCAAGTTAGTCTTAAAACCGACCTGACCAAACTTGTTTTGGCAAATACGCCAAAACAAATAGATAAGGATCAGTCTGATTCGGGTAAACGGAAGAGGGATGGACCTTCTTCCAGCAACGGTGACAACGGATCTAGTTTGGCATCAGAACTTTCTGTTGTCAACAGTAGAAGTAATAAAGGTTGAAAAAGAAGGAAACCTGGCTGGAAAAAGAACAGATCACGCTCGCAGCTGTAAGCCTTCTATTATGTTTTTTTAATTAAGTGTTGTTTTGTATTGGCTTTGCAGTCTTTTACAACTGCGGTGTCATTTGTGAATTTATAATGTTTTTTCTATTTTAAGGTTTTGGCATAAAAGAATTTTTTGTCTTTGATGTCATCTGTGATATTAGATTTAAGTTTTATTTATTGTATGGTTCTAGCATCGGAGTCTTTTACAATTCCAATGTCATCTGTAATATTAGTTTTAAATTTTATGTATTTTATGGTTCTAGCATCGGAGTATTTTACAACTTTGATGTCATCTGTCATATTAGTTTTAAAAATGTATCTTTTGCCTTGTCTACGTCCAAACATCAAAGTCTCTTTACAGCTTTAGTGTTTTATTTGTTTTGTGTTAACTTATTTTAATAGCTGTTCGTCTATTTTGTGTTATTTAGTTTTTAATTTATTTTATTTATTTAATAATTATTTAAAATTATGAGGACAATAATACTGTGGAACTGCAACGGATGCAAACACAGCTATTGTGAGCTAAGGATAATCCTGGTAAAGCATATGCCTTTTTGCGTGTGCCTACAAAAAACGCACTTCAAGACCCAACAAAATTTTAGTCTTCGGGGTTTTACGTGCACAAGAAGTGGCGTTTTGTCGGGTGTCCGAGCCAAAGGTAGAGTCGCTAATTTTCTGAAGAAATTGCGATATGGCTTACCATCCCAATAAAAACCACAATATGCAACCTGTATCTTCCAGAGTTTAATTGAAAGATATACAAAAACTTATTTCGCAGCTATTTTCTAATGGGCGATTTTAACGCCCACAATCCGCTTTAGGGTTTCCCGAAGAAAAACACGCGTAATCGTTTGATAAAGGACTTTCTCAAAAAAAAAACGACGCTGTCCTCCTCAACACGAGCCTTCCACACACTTTGAAGGTAAGGGTACATATTTTTCAGCAACTGATTTGTTTTTATCGTCTCTATGTTTAGTCACACGTCTATCGTGGCATGTATTAGCGGACCTTCACGGCAGCAATGACTTTTCCATCGTAATTAAAACCATCGTCAAACAGGTCAGACAGTCCGTCCCCCGTAGATGGTGTCTCAACCGCCCAGACTGGCAAGGTTTCCAAGCAAGTCTAGTCCCACAAGAGTCAAATGGTGAAGATGTCGAGACCGCCGTAAAGCTTTTTACTAATTGTATCGTCCGAGCAGCAGAAGTGTTTATTCCAGAGTCCAGCGGTCAGCTGGCCGGTCCGTCGGTTCCTTGGTGAAACGAAAAAACTTGAGTAGCTGTGGAAGAGAAGAAAAAAACTTTCAATTGTTTCAAAAGAACTCCGACGCAGGAAAACATGACTGCTTTTAAAATGAAACGCCCCGCTGCACGGCGTAAAATTTTTGAAAGCAATCAACAATCATAAGAGAGCTACGTATCAACGATCACGCTGACCACTTTTGTCGGCGAAGTGTAGAAAAAGATAGAAGCCGTATCAAGAAAGAAATTTCTTTCTGTGGTTCCCATCCTTATCGTCAACGGACGCAAAGTCACCGAAGCGGCCAAAACTGCAGACGCATTGGCAACTCAATTTACATCTCCCAGTAGCTTTCAAAATTACAGAGAAGAATTCCTGCGTCAAAAAGAACAGTTAGAAACTCAGCTAAATTTCTTTTCCCCGGATTTTTTGCCGTACAACTCTTTTTTTCCTTTAAATGAATTGGATACGGCAATTAACAGTATGAGTACCTCCTCCGCAGCGAAACTAGACGACGTGCCTTATTAGGTTATCCGGCAGGTTCCCTCCCGCATGACGGAGCGGTTGCTGGAAATCTACAACCTGATATGGGAAAGCGCCGTCTACCCGGAATGTTGGAGAAAGGCCATTATCCTGCCATTGTTATAGCCGGGTAAAAATCTAAACAACGTCAACAGCTACAGACCAATTTCATTTACTTGCTGTCTTAGTAAACTTTTAGAAAAAATGGTAAACAACCGTCTGGTGTAAATGCTGGAAAGGGTTTTAGACAATATCACATTAGCGTTGATTATTTAATCTGTCCAGAAAATTCCATCTAAGACGCCTTCTTAGCAAAAAACACCTCGTAACGGTGTTTTTCAACCTGGAGAAGGCGTATGACATCACATACAATATGGAATTTTGCAGAAACTGCACTCATGGGGATTTAGAGGCCGTATGCCTCTTTTTCTAGAATCCTTCATGCGCAATCGCACATCTAAAATAAGTGTGGGAACCACTAACTTAAAGACTGTATTTCTAGAGAACGGTGTTTCTCAAGGGTTGACAATTAGCGTCACCTTTTTTGCAATCGCGGTAAATAATATTACAGCATCTGAGGTTACACCTGTAAAGAAATGCTTGTACGTCGACTATTTGGTGATCCACATGGCGGGAGATACCATCCCCGCCATAACACGTCAACTTCAAATCACCATAGACGAAGTAAACAGAGAGGCAGAAGCAAGAGGTTTTTGCTTCTCTACAACAAAAACTTTGTGCGTGCATTTTTGCCGTCTTAGAAAACCTCACCGAAACCCTGCGCTTGCCTTGCGGAGTTACAAAATCACGTGCGTCAAAGCAGTCCGTTTCTTAGGGCTCGTGCTCGATAGGACCTTTTCCTTTCAAGCACATATTGATGAATTAGTCACAAAAGTGCAAAAAAATCTTAAACGTGATTAAGTGCTTAGCCAACATCAACAGGGGTGCGCGGAGAGCGGTGCTGTTGCGGCTGTACAAAGCCTTGGTTTTATCCAGGGTTGACTATGGCTGCGCGGTATACTCATCCGCCAGAAAATCCCGGTTGAAAACCTTAGTCGCTTTGTACTTACGTACACCGCGGCAATGCAAGCAAGGAGGGGTCACAACAACCAACTCATATTTACTGCTTGTCTTGATCTGACCTCCCAGAACAAACGAGAAACTTGCCCCGACGTTTTAAAAGCAAGTGTTTTGAAATTGTTGCTAAATACCCAGACTTTCAGCGGTTGTATACGGACGGTTCAAAAACGGATCGGGGAGTGAGAAGTGCTTTCGTTTTAGATGATACGGCCCATTCATAGTATCTCCCTAAAAAGTCCTCCATATACACCGCAAAATATATATATATATATAGACACAAACTCTGTATTAGGAGCGTTTGCTCTCGAGAGGATTGGGAGCGTTTAATTTACTTTATAAACTAACCGTGCCATAGTGTTTCAGTACTATTTTTATACGTGAAAACAACAACAATTTATTATTAAATTAGAAGATTAATAAATAGTTTGCAAAACAAATTTGAAAAATGATCAAGCAATTCGTTATTTTGCCGAAAGGTTAAATTAGAAACCTATTTTATTTACTTTTTATTTTAATACATTTGGTTCTTGTCTAAGTTATTTACAGTTATGGCTAAACGCCCCCAAAACTACAAATTGGTCATGTTTAGGGGCGTCTAACCGCATGCTTATCCTATTGAGTTTAAATGATTACCGCTAGGGCTATACTACAGTTCACGGCTTTGCCGTTAATGTGTAAACGCCTCTAGAGCGTGTTATGTGCAAATAAACGCTTCTAAAACGTATATTGTGCAAATAAACGCCTCTAAAACGTATATTGTGCATATTAACGTTTTTAGAACGCAAGCTTTCACGATCTCATTTTTCATACACGTTTAGTTTGATTATTAAACATTAACAATAGATACGGTATAATTGACTTACCATTAAATAATCTAACTATAGATAAACTAATAAAAAATATGGAATATTATTTATTTCAAATTAAAATACATTAACTAGTTAAAATTATAGCCCGTGTTAAGCCTGCGTTTGAATCAATTACTTATCATTGCAAAAAAAGTGCAATTTAGTTTTAGGCATTAAAATAAGTAGTTCTAAAAATAGACCTATTCGTAGTATTGAATGAGTTTTATGGTTAAAAAAAATAGAAAGTTTGTTGACATTGCCACTGCAATGCAAGGGTAACCAAACATTTTATTTCAACAAATTATGTATAATGGTTACATAAACGTGAAAAAAGATGTTTTAAAATTAGCAATATTATTTTTTTAATAATTTAATTAAATAAATTATTGATTATAAATATTATAATAATTATAATCGGTATTAATTGAAGATTATTATTATGGAATTTATTTTTCAAGTGGGATGTTAAAAATAAAAATTAAACAACCATAAACGGCAGCCAAGACAATTTTTTTTGTTTAATAGTATTTTTTTTTTAATTTACAGTTATTTTTTGTTAAAGCTGCCGATTATGATTAAATTAATTTATTTATTTTTAAGATCTAGCTTGAAAAGTGCACACCATAATAATAATTTTAAAATCTAATCTGTTTATTTATAAGAATGTTGTTTTTCAATAGATTTTGATAATTTGACTTTCTTATTGTGTGTGGCATTCATAAATAATAAAATGTTGTAAACATCAATGTCATAATTGTGCCGCCTCTAACAGGAATTATGTTATTTTAACTTAATTATTGTAATGAACATACTTAAATACTTTTGTCTAACAAACTTTATTAAAAGTATACAAATTTGTGTATTAATGTTATAATTGGGTCGAATTAAGAAATTGTGCCGCGTTCTAACAGAAATTTTGTTATTTTGACGTTTTGATTGTAATTGTATACTTAAGTACCCCTGTCTACTAAAATTTATTAAGATTATAGAATGTTGTGCATTAATGTTATAATTGTGCCGCGTCCAACGGGAATTTTGTTATTATAATTTTATCATTAAAATTGAGATACTTAAGTATTCCTGTCTACTAAAAATCATCATGATCAAAAAATGTTATGCATAAATGTTATGATTGTGCCGCTTCTAACAAAAATGTTTGTATTTTAACTTAATCATTGTAATTAGCATACCCCTGTCTACCGAAATTCATTAAAATCATAGAATGTTTTGAATTAATATTATAATTGTGTCGCCTCCAACAAAATTTTATTATATTAACTTAACTATTGTATATAACATACTTAAATACCTTTGTCTACCAAAATTCATTAGGATCATAGGTGCATTAATTTTATAATTGTGCCACTCAACAAAAATTTTGTTATTTTGACTTTTTCATTGTAATTGACATATTTAAGTACCCAGTCTATCAAAATTTATCAATAAGAATTTTGTTATTTTAACTTTATCATTGTAATTATCATACTTAAGTACTTCTATCTTCTAAAATTTTTCAAAATCATCAAATGTTGTGCATAAATGTTATAATTGCGCCGCCTCCAACGAGAATTTTGTTATTTTAACTTTATCATTGTAATTATCATACTGAAGTTCTTCTATCTACTAAAATTCATCAAGATCATAAAATGTTGTGCATAAATGTTATAATTGCGCCGCCTCCAACGAGAATTTTGTTGTTTTGACTTTATCATTGTAATTGTTTTGTTTAAGTAATTCTATTTATCAAAATTCATCAAGATCATAAAATGTTGTGCATAAATGTTATAATTGCGCCGCCTCCAATAAGAATTTTGTTATTTTAATTATATCATTGTAATTATCATACTTAAGTACTTCTATCTTCTAAAATTCATCAAGATTATCAAATGTTGTGCATAAATGTTATAATTGCGCCGCCACCAACAAGAATTTTGTTGTTTTGACTTTATAATTGTATTTGTCATGTTTAAGTAATTCAATTTATCAAAATTCATCAAGATCATCAAATGTTGTGCATAAATGTTATAATTGCGCCGCCTCCAATAAGAATTTTGTTATTTTAACTATATTATTGTAATTATCATACTTAAGTACTTCTATCTTCTAAAATTCATCAAGATTATCAAATGTTGTGCTTAAATGTTATAATTGCGCCGCCTCCAACAAGAATTTTGTTGTTTTGACTTTATAATTGTATTTGTCATGTTTAAGTAATTCAATTTATCAAAATTCATCAAGATCATCAAATGTTGTGCATAAATGTTATAATTGCGCCGCCTCCAATAAGAATTTTGTTTTTTTAACTTTATAATTGTAATTATCATACTTAAGTACTTCTATCTTCTAAATTTCATCAAGATCATCAAATGTTGTGCATAAATGTTATAATTGCGCCGCCTCCAACGAGAATTTTGTTATTTTAACTTTATCATTGTAATTATCATACTTAAGTACTTCTATCTTCTAAAATTCATCAAGATCATCAAATGTTGTGCATAACTCTTATAATTGCGCCGCCTCCAACGAGAATTTTGTTGTTTTGACTTTATCATTGTAATTGTCATGTTTAAGTAATTCTATTTATCAAAATTCATCAAGATCATCAAATGTTGTGCATAAATGTTATAATTGCGCCGCCTCCAACGAGAATTTTGTTGTTTTGACTTTATCATTGTAATTGTTTTGTTTAAGTAATTCTATTTATCAAAATTCATCAAGATCATAAAATGTTGTGCATAAATGTTATAATTGCGCCGCCTCCAATAAGAATTTTGTTATTTGAGCTATATCATTGTAATTATCATACTTAAGTACTTCTATCTTCTAAAATTCATCAAGATTATCAAATGTTGTGCATAAATGTTATAATTGCGCCGCGACCAACAAGAATTTTGTTGTTTTGACTTTATAATTGTATTTGTCATGTTTAAGTAATTCAATTTATCAAAATTCATCAAGATCATCAAATGTTGTGCATAAATGTTATAATTGCGCCGCCTCCAATAAGAATTTTGTTATTTTAACTATATCATTGTAATTATCATACTTAAGTACTTCTATCTTCTAAAATTCATCAAGATTATCAAATGTTGTGCATAAATGTTATAATTGCGCCGCCACCAACAAGAATTTTGTTGTTTTGACTTTATAATTGTATTTGTCATGTTTAAGTAAATCAATTTATCAAAATTCATCAAGATCATCAAATGTTGTGCATAAATGTTATAATTGCGCCGCCTCCAACGAGAATTTTGTTGTTTTGACTTTATCATTGTAATTGTTTTATTTAAGTAATTCTATTTATCAAAATTCATCAAGATCATAAAATGTTGTGCATAAATGTTATAATTGCGCCGCCTCCAATAAGAATTTTGTTATTTTAACTATATCATTGTAATTATCATACTTAAGTACTTCTATCTTCTAAAATTCATCAAGATTATCAAATGTTGTGCATAAATGTTATAATTGCGCCGCCTCCAACAAGAATTTTGTTGTTTTGACTTTATAATTGTATTTGTCATGTTTAAGTAATTCAATTTATCAAAATTCATCAAGATCATCAAATGTTGTGCATAAATGCTATAATTGCGCCGCCTCCAATAAGAATTTTGTTTTTTTAACTTTATAATTGTAATTATCATACTTAAGTACTTCTATCTTCTAAATTTCATCAAGATCATCAAATGTTGTGCATAAATGTTATAATTGCGCCGCCTCCAACGAGAATTTTGTTATTTTAACTTTATCATTGTAATTATCATACTTAAGTACTTCTATCTTCTAAAATTCATCAAGATCATCAAATGTTGTGCATAACTCTTATAATTGCGCCGCCTCCAACGAGAATTTTGTTGTTTTGACTTTATCATTGTAATTGTCATGTTTAAGTAATTTTATTTATCAAAATTCATCAAGATCATCAAATGTTGTGCATAAATGTTATAATTGCGCCGCCTCCAATAAGAATTTTGTTATTTTGACTATATCATTGTAATTATCATACTTAAGTACTTCTATCTTCTAAAATTCATCAAGATTATCAAATGTTGTGCATAAATGTTATAATTGCGCCGCCTCCAACAAGAATTTTGTTGTTTTGACTTTATAATTGTATTTGTCATGTTTAAGTAAATCAATTTATCAAAATTCATCAAGATCATCAAATGTTGTGCATAAATGTTATAATTGCGCCGCCTCCAATAAGAATTTTGTTATTTTAACTTTATCATTGTAATTATCATACTTAAGTACTTCTATCTTCTAAATTTCATCAAGATCATCAAATGTTGTGCATAAATGTTATAATTGCGCCGCCTCCAACGAGAATTTTGTTATTTTAACTTTATCATTGTAATTATCATACTTAAGTACTTCTTTCTTCTAAAATTCATCAAGATCATCAAATGTTGTGCATAACTGTTATAATTGTGCCGCCTCCAAGGAGAATTTTGTTGTTTTGACTTTATCATTGTAATTGTCATGTTTAAGTAATTCTATTTATCAAAATTCATCAAGATCATCAAATGTTGTGCATAAATGTTATAATTGCGCCGCCTCCAATAAGAATTTTGTTATTTTAACTTTATCATTGTAATTATTATACTTAAGTACTTCTATCTTCTAACTTTCATCAAGATCATCAAATGTTGTGCATAAATGTTATAATTGCGCCGCCTCCAACGAGAATTTTGTTATTTTAACTTTATCATTGTAATTATCATACTTAAGTACTTCTATCTACTAAAATTCATCAAGATCATAAAATGTTGTGCATAAATGTTATAATTGCGCCGCCTCCAACTAGAATATTGTTGTTTTGACTTTATCATTGTAATTGTCATGTTTAAGTAATTCTATTTATCAAAATTCATTAAGATCATAAAATGTTGTGCATATATGTTATAATTGCGCCGCTTCCAATATGAATTTTGTTATTTTAACTTTATCATTGTAATTATAATACTTAAGTACTTCTATCTTCTAAAATTCATTAAGATCATCAAATGTTGTGCATAAATGTTATAATTGCGCCGCCTCCAACGAAAATTTTGTTATTTTAACTTTATCATTGTAATTAGCTTACTTCAATGTCACTGCCTACCAAAATCACTAGATTTGTAAAGTACCTCTATTTACAAAAATTGATTAAGATGAGAATGTTGTGCATCAATGTTATAATTGTGCAGCCTTCGTTAATATCATATAATGCTGTAAAGATTAATGTTTTAACTTTACCGTCTCTAACAAGAATTTTGTTATACTGACTATATCTTTGTAATTAGCATATTTAAATTCCGATGTATACTAAAATTCATTAAAATCATCAAATTTTATAAATATTAATATAATACTTTTGCCGCCTCTAATTTTTTTTAGAAGCGACACCTTTGTTGACATTATCTTTGTAATTGGCGTACTTATCCTTGTCTACTAATGTTTATTATTTTTTAATTTGTTTAGTATTTACTATTCATTATAGCATGTGTAAACGTTAGCGTTGACCTTAAACTTGGTGTGACACCTAGAAAAATGATTGACCTTAAACTTCAACTTAAAAATAAATACAATCTGTTGTGTTATCATGTAAACTAGTTATAAGATTTATATTTTTTTATATCAAGTAATATTTTAGTTGATTTATAATACAGGCAGAATATTTTTAACTAATATTTTAAAAGAAAGTTTATTAAAAACTTGTAAAAAAAAAACATTATGTATGTCAATAACCCTATTCGATTTGATTTTATTACGGTAGATATGTCCGCTACAAAAGCACATATGTGTGGCTACAGTAATGTACTAACAAATTCTGTCAATCTTAATTTTAATGCCATCTATTAACACTCAATTTAAACTAACCGTTGGACGCTCTTAACACGTAGTTTATATGCACGGATTGGGAGCGTACGCTTCCAATCCTTAGACGCTTTTACGACGTAGAAAGTGTGCGCTTAAACGCTCCTAAACCAGCGTTTTTATCTCTATATATATATATATATATATATATATATGCATTAATAGAGCCCTGCTAAACTGTGAGACGTCATCTCACAGTTTGTTCCTTCTTATTCCAACTCGCTGAGTGCCATTCTGAGTATACAGTCATACTAGGTCATGTGGGTATCGAGGGCAATGAGCTAACCGATAAAGCAACCCGTCAGGCGGCTGACGCAAATCCTATAGACAACATTCTCGTAAAACCCAAAAATTTCAAAAGATACGTCATATCAAAGATCATCGAGAATTGGCAAAGAGTATGGAACGGCTTCAAAAGCAAATTAAAAGAAATCAAGCTCTCCGTGACGACATGGAAGTTGCCGGTAGATCTCAACAGGAAAAAGGAGGTTGCCTTATGTTGTTTGCGCATGACATACCAACTTGATCTCTTTGTATCTCCTGACCGGCAACAAACAACCAGCATGCCAAACATGTCACGACCTTCTAACGGTAAAGCACATTTTGGAGGAATGCTGAGCTTACCTTCCCCACCGTAATCGGTTCGAGCTCCCTAACAACATCGTCTATTTTATCAAATAGAGAGAAGTCCATGAGAAGGTGCGTCCAGTTTTTGAAAGACGCAAGATTCCTCAAACAGGTGTAACTAAGTTTTGTGTTGTTTTGTAATGATTTTGGTGTTAATTTATTAATTTATTTATTTATTTTTAATGATCCGTTTGTGTTGTTGAGTTGTTTAAAGCGTCGTAGTCTTTTACAACTTTGGTGCAATCTGTGATATTAGGTTTAGTTACTTTTTAGAGTCTGGCATCGAAGCATTTTATAGCTTTGATGTCATTTGTGATATTAAGTTAGGTTGTAATATTAGCTTAAGTTGTGATATTACGTTTAGTTACTTTAGTTTTTAGGGTCTGGCATCGAAGCATTTTACAGCTTCGGTGTCATCTGTAATATTAGGTTAAGTTAATGGATAGGTACTGACATCAAAATCTTTTACAACTTTGTTGTCAGTTGTGAAAGTAGGTTCTGTGATATTAGTTTTAAATTTAGATTTAGAATTGTCACTTTAGCAACAACCAAGTAAACCTTTACCACAAAGACACATTTTTGACCTTTATTATAAATAAAACATAAAATTTAATTAAGCAGGCGGCGCTAACGCAATTTCTTTAACGTGTAGATGAGTTAAACATATTACAAAAACTAAAATAATATACATAAAACACAAAAAATACATAAAAACAAGTTTAATCTAAAATACAATTTAAGTACACATTTTAATCAATATGATTTAATTGCAACCTAAACTGCAATTTGCTACAAAACCAATTAAAATTACTTGGCAAACAATTTGCCAGTTTACACATTCTAACAAGTGGGTTGTTGCACGCGTAATTTGTAAAATGTTTAAATACTCTAAACAATGGCATCTGCCTGGTACGTCGATTGCTAATAGAAATTCTGATTGGTAGAGATGCAAGAAACCCAAGACAGTCTACTTCAGACATCACTAGAACACGCAAAAACAAAAGATAAGCCCTTTTGCAACAAAGTTTTAGTGGTGGCAAATTGTACAAACATGTAATGTAATTGCAATCAAAATCAACCGCTAAAATCCCCGATTTATAAGATAATAATCTAGCAAACTTATTTTGAATTAGTTCAATACTTTGAATATGAATTTTGTAAGACGGGCACCAGACTAACGGAGCATATTCTAAATGAAAGCGCACCAAAGAACAATAAAGTAATTTGAGCGTACTTCGGGATAAATCTGCTGACATTCTGTAAACAAAACCCAGCATTTTCATAGCCCGGTTACACATATTGTTAATATGCTCGACAAATGTGAGTTTGTGATCAAAGATTACGCCTTAGTTATTTGAGAAACTTGTTTCAACGGTTTATAATTAATATCATAACCGTAAGGTATTTTATTCAGTGTTTTAATAAAACTAATTGAAAAACATATTTTAACGTTAAGAAAAAGATATTTATTATGACACCAAGCATTTACGGAATCCAAATCTTGATGTAACAAATGCCAATCCGTAACAGATGATATTTTAATGTAAAGCTTTAGATCATCAGCAAATAAAAAAAAAAAACAATGAATGAATACACTGCAAAATATTATTGATAAAAAGCAGGAACAGAATTGGACCGCAGTGTGATCCTTGGAGAACACCTGAAGATACATTAATTGGCTGTGAAAAAAAATTATTAATTTTTACACATTGAGTACGATTTTCCAAATAACTAGATAATCATGAAACTACAGCATGATGAAAACCTAAAGCATAAAGCTTAGCTAACAAAATACTGTAGCTCACACAATCAAAAGCTTTTGAAAAATTAGTGTAAACAGAATCAATTTGTACTTTTGGTTTAAAAGCTATATATAAATTAGTAAATGTGGAACGACCCTCACAAAAACTATGTTTATTAATTATAATAATTTTTACATCCATTGTATTTGTTCAGTTACAAGTTGATCAAATAATTTAGAAATAGTAGGTTGAATGCATATACCTCTATAGTTTGTTATGTCTTTCTTAGCCCCAGACTTAAATAAAGGCATAATGTAGCTTTGTTTCCACATATCAGGAAATTTAGATTTGTTTAAGAAAGCATTAAAAAGTAGATGTAACGGCGTAAAAGTAGAATAAATGCATTCTTTCAACATCATGGAAAGGATGCCGCCTGGGCCAGTGCTAAGGTTACTTTGAAGGTTATCAATACTTTTAAAAACATGAAACTCAAACGTTAGAGCTGTATGAACTTCAGAATCGTAAACAGATGAAAAAAGTTCTGCAAATTTGTTGACATAATTACCGCTATTAGTGCAGATTAGATTTCCATAGTACATTGTAGACGGAAAACCATTAGATTTTCTGGTTTTATTTTAATAAAAAGAGATTAAATGCAATAACCAACAAATATGTTCTCCCGTTTCCACGTGTTGATAACATTTATAACAAGCTTCTCGGTGCCTAATATCTAACGTCAATTTATTTAAGATTAACTTTTTGACAAATTTTCTTTATCTTATGAGACTTGCAAAAGACAACATTTGCAGTACTTTTTTAAGTATGTTATAATGCCCTTTAGTTTAAACAACGCTGCGCAAACTCAACAACGTTTGATAGACGCTTTTTTTACTCCAAAGAAAAACTTTACGTTTTTGTGTATTTTGACAACATAATTGTTATCACCAAGTCAGCCAAAAAGTTAAAACAAAAATAAAAAGCCAAAATTGAAATTAAACTTAATAAATGTGGAAGAAGTATGGACACTTAATAACAAACACAAAATAATATAAAACAAATCAAAAGCTTTAAAATGTAGTGCTACCGCCGGTTACATTTGGTCGCGTCAAATGGCCTCAATCGTGTAAAAGTGCCATTTGGTCAAGTTTTAGTGTATATTAATTTGATGAGCGTGTTTAAAAGCTTATAATTGTTAAAATGATGTAATTTTTTGCTACAAGATATACCTATAAACTAAACAGTTATTTCAATTACTAGAATAAATACAAATAAAATCAAAAATATTAAAAAGAAACAATTAAAAATAAAAGTAGAAAAACGCGGTATGTGATTTAATAAAAAGGCTAAAAAACATTAAACTCAAGTTTTTTAGACAATAAAATAAAATTAAACTTCAGTGAAAAAAACATTAATTTAACAAATAAGTGAAACAACCACAAAAAATCAAAGCTTGGCTGTTAAAGGAATCCAAGAATACAATAAAATGCCTAATGAAATAGAAAAACCTTACCAGCATTCAACAATTTAAAACAAAATTAAAACAACACCTAATGACAGAACAAACACAAAACTAAGACACAAACAAAAATCAAAAGAAGACAGCTGAAATTTATTTCCAATACCAGGCCCCTCGAGTCTTTAACAGATGGATGGCGGCACTGCTGGAATATTATATATTTAAATATAAATTGTAAATATGTAAATAATTATAATAAATAAAAAAAAAAATTAAAAAAAAATAAAAATAAAAATAAAAATAAGCAAACAAAGCGGAAAAACACATCGTAAAAAATAAAAAAAAAACAACCACACTAAAACTGCTTAATAAAATAAAAGAATTAGAAAGTAAAATATATAATCTGCAAATAAAAGTAACCAAACTATCTAAAAAAATACCGTTTTTAAAGCACCAGATATTGCTAGCAATAAAACTTAAGCAAGTAAATCAATCAACATAAACAACAGTAATAATAAAAGATCGAAAATATTACTCTTGTCTGATAGTTTTTTACATTGAATACATTCTATAAAAACAATTATTTTTTTTTAAATTTTACTTTGAATGTATGATTTAATTTTGTTTTAAAAAAATGCTTCCACTAATGCTGTAAAATTATTAATTCAGGACATTCAAGAAGGAAAAATGCACATAATGCTAAACAAAACTTACTTCCTGCTTATACTATGACATTGGAAACTTATTTTTGTTTGTTTTTTTGACAGATTATGAATGGATTTAAAAGTCGTATTATATTTATAAAAAAATGCACTTACAAGAGCACAACTATCAATACATTAATATATTTAAATAAAAAAAGTATCTTCAATAATTCTTCTATATTTTAAACAAAACAAATTTAAATTAGCACTGACAATTTGTACCTATTGTTAATTATTGCAATGTCAAGTTATATGCAATTACTGATGACTTCTTGTTTTTAACTTTTTTTAAAATATTACTTTTGCTGCGGAGATCAAACGTTTGAGGTATACTATATAACAAGACCGTAGCAACTAGCAGTAAAAAAACTTTACTGAAAAGTCTTTACCAACTCTTAAAATAAAACCAAACATTATTAACATTTTATTAAATTATGTATTCAATAAATTTCTCAAAACAAAACGTTTTTTTGTAAACTAAAACTCTGATTAACTACGTTACACACTGTGCGTAATGTGTGTTTTTATTTATAATTTGACCAATTTTAGAAAATAATATTGATTAATAATGTAGTGATGTAAAAAATAAATTGAAAATATAAACATATAAATCTATTTCTATTGTATATTAAGCAGTTGAAAGGAAAAGCACAAAAAACAAATTGAAAGGTTTTATATATTTTATAGAAATATAATACATTTCCATCACATTCTAGTGAAAATATTTAATACAAGTTGCAACATTTACGAAAACCTATTTCAATGTGTCAGCTTCCATTTTAAAGTTATGCATCATATTAAAAAGTACCGTGCAGCTGGCATTTGCCAACTGAGACCGAAACCCCGCGAGCTGATATTGTTTTATCAGGGGTGGATTAAATATATATAAAGATATATAAGGGGTTAGTAGGTAAAACAAGTTCTAAATATTTTAGATATTTTTAAATAAAACTTATATTCAAAGTATTTTCATATTTCAAGCACAATCTGTGCTATAAATTTACAAATTGAAATATTTTTTATACTTTTTTTCCTGCTGTAGCAAAAGTTATTTTGACAAAATTGATTTGTATTGCAACTAGTATAAAACGTCGCCTTTTCGCCTATTGCAATATCGGGTATAATTAAAACGAAAAATTCGATTAGAGTTCGTTTTAAATTGCGGCGCTCAATATATTAGTTTTAGTATGCTCTCTCCACACACTCGCTATGAACTACCCCCGACATATGCAGCAAAAACGCGACGCAAAACCGCAACTGCGAATTCCCAGGCCGTAATTGAATTTGTCACCACTCTGTCACATTACCATACATTACCATTCCTATTGGATTACAGGACTTCGAACGCACAACCGCCTTTCAAAATGTCGTTTCGTTCCTACTTTTTCGTTGTGCCGCTTCGTCACAGTGACTAATGGTGCAATGTTTGTTTTTTGGGTAACAATGAAACCTAACTAATCTTCAATACAAGGTAGTAGTTAAATTGTAATAGTTTATTTATAGCATTAAAGTAAAAGCAATCAAATGTATTCTACAGTTGAAGTGATTAGAATTAAATCCTCATCTATCAACCACTTCTAGTAAAAGTTATTTAATAGTACATTATGTAATAAAAGCGAAATAATTTCCAATTTGAGGTGTAAACGTTACACAAGATTTTTGGCAAGTTTTGCAATTCATTTGAGAAGAAAATGGAAATGAGAGAACTATACTTTTTTTTTAACTTTTTATTGTAATGTATTATTATGAAACTATTATTACGTTAGAAGCATATGTTGATGCGCATATATAGGCATATATACGCGTCATAATTCAAGGGCAATCTAATGATATAAACACCTATGTTATAAACAAACAAAATTGTCAATTTTTGTTGTATACATTATAAGTGATATAGTCGTAGAAACAGCGCACAGTGCGCGTTTTCTACTCGTATAAATCATATAAACTTTCAAAACACTCTAGCGGTATATTTATATTTCAAAATACTTTAATACTCCTACAAGAGCACAATGTTTATTATTTTTTTTAACTAAATCTCAAATTAAACATTCTCAGCAACTAATCATTCCAAGCAATAATATTATCTGATTAAATTTGCATTTTGCTAGAGACAAATTTGACTCTTACATAAAATCTCTATCAACCTTACCAATTTGGTTATAGCAAGCTGAAGTACGAGTGATAAAATGATGCAAAATGAGATGATTAATGTTTGTAATTTTTTTTGTCGCTGAAATCATAAACGCCAATATGAATTATGTTTATTTGTGTAAATAGATAGATAAAATACCTCTTAACACATGCCAATATACATAACATAAGAACAATTTAAAATTACAAAATACAGTTTAAAATTACAAATTACTGTTTAAAATTACCAAATACAGTTTAAAAAGATTGTTGAAATACACAAGTTGAATTAACATTTAAAAGACATTATCAGAAGCATTTAAAAATGATTCTATTGTATAAAATGCTTTATTTAACAAATATTCTTTCACTTTTAGTTTAAATATATTTAGTGGTAAATCTTTAATATGCGTAGGTAGTTTATTAAATAATTTGATTCCAAAATAAGTAACGTTTCTACTTTTATTTCTCCTACAGTATGGAGTACAGATGAGGTTTTTACAAAGCGGTTAAAGCAGAGTAAGATATGTACTCAGTGTCTCCAACATGAGAGGCAAGCACCTAAGCAATCCACGCTTCTGTTCGACTTTTATTTAATTAAACATATTTTTTTTTATGATTTAGATAATTTTATAGTTTGCCGTACCTGACTGCATTTTAATGTGCAGTAGTAGCGGTTATCGTGCAACGTAGAACGGACGTGTTTGCGAAAGTGTTTAACGGTGATTTAACTAATAATAATAATTAGCAGATGATTATCTAGTAAATTTAAAAAAAAAAGTAGAAAACTGTGAATTAATACAAACAGTGATACAAAGTGCAATAAAAGTTTTGTGAAAATGCAATAGGTGTAAAAATTGTGATAAGGACACATTAAAAAAGATGCGGTCGTGTTTTAAAAACACACTCGTGTCGTGACGTGCGACACGATTAGTGTTTACGCAATAGAACATTTACCGCTGGAACAGCAAAATAAGCGCGAAACTAGACCAAGACGGAAAAGTCAAAAAACATTTTAAAAAGCTGGAAGTTGCAAAGAACACCGCCGGAGATAAAAAAAATTATGAACTCGAGTTAAACCACAAAAAGGAGAAGAGATGTAAACTCGCCAGGCAATACCAATGAGGCAAAAAGAGTAAATAACCCTACAACAATTAAAATAATGGGGAAATTCATAAGAGAGCTTAGAGATTTAACCAGTGAGTGTTCAAACACTAAAGTAAAAATAAAAAAGGTGGCAAATCTCCTAGAGATAAATATGGAGAGACTGGAGTTTGAAGAAATTCAGAAAACAGAAGAAGAAACAAAAAATAAAATAAAAATAGGGAAAGAAATGTCGACACAAACAGTAGAGACTGGAGATAATAAGGAAGAAAATATCCAAACCCATTTCATCTCGGACCAAGAGATAATAGAAATGGTTAATGAAAACGACATAAAAAAAATCATTAACACAGAATGGAGAGAAACGGACTACAAATTTGTAATAGTAAAAAAAAATCTAATAATGGGAAAAGAAAGTAATACTGGAGTATTAATAAACTATGATGAAATAAGAAAAAAATCGGGTATTCTACTACAAGCCAAAGAAAAATTCTCAAAATTAATGAAAGAAGACGGAAAAGATGAAACTCCATAAGTAGAAATTTAAAAAAAATTAAGCGGAAAAAATGTGAAAAAAGTACACATTATAAAACAGAGAGTCGAAACATCAGGAAAAAGAGAAATAAATATTCTAATGGCTATAGAAAAAATTCTCAACAAAGCAAAAGTATTGAACGTAAATAAAATAAGTATACCAATACCAACTGGACTAGCGCCAAGAAAGGCAAAAAAAAATTATAAAGATGGTAGGAAGAAAAACTCATACAAAGTAAGACTGTGCGTGCCAACACAGGTACAAGTATTAGAATCAAATACAGAAAAAAAGACTAGGAACAGAAACAGGAGCTATAATAGTAAGCAAACAGGGCGTAACATATGCAAACTTGCTGAGACAGGCAAAACTACAGATGAAAGGATCTACATTCAAGGAGATAAAAAAAACAAAAAAAGGAGAGTTGTTACTAATAACAAATAGAAATGAAACAGAAACAGAGATGGAAAAAACAAGAAATGGAATGGAGGGTTACAATGTAAGAAAAGCCAACAACGTACTCACAGAACTAGTGATTATCAAAGATATTAGTCCGGAGACTACCAGAGGAAAAATATTGGAAGAAATTATGATCAAAACAAACACAGAAGAAAGTACAATAATATCCATAAAGAAAAAGTATAGAGAAAAACAAACAGCAATTGTCAAGATGGATAAAAAGCAGGGGAACAGATAATAAAAGAAGGAAGAATAAACATAGGACTCATAAGATGCAGAGTAGAGAAAGTAACAACAAACAAGAGAATATGTTACAAATGCTGGATAAAAGAACATGTAGCGGCGGAATGCAAAGGAGAAGATAGGTCATCGCTATGCATAAAATGCGGAAAGGAAGGACATTAGGTTGCAGAATGCAAAAACGGAGAATATTGCATAGAATGCAAAACAATAGGACACAGAACGAAAGATAGAAGATGTCAGGCTACAAAAAAAAAATTAAGAATATAGAGAACAACGACCCTAGTAACTGGAGACAACACAAGGAGCAGATCATAAACCAAAATGTATAAATTTATACAAACAAACATAGAAAGAGATAGAGTTGCGCACAATATACTGATAGCAACAGCAGAGAGAGAAAGAGAGAGAAGAAATAGACCTAGTGATAATGAGTGAACCAAATAAGAACAAACTTAATGGTAAGTGGATAAGAGACAATAAAACAGATGCTGCTATCTTAGCTAGGGAAAAGTGTAGGGACAAAGTGGAAATATGGGAAACGGCAAAAGAAGGTACAGTGTGGGCTGAAGTAAAAAGTATAATAGTATACAGCTGTTATATCAGTCCAAACTGCGGAATGGAATACTATCAAGAGTGGATAGAAAAATTAGAAAACAGTTTAAGAAAACAAAAAATCAAAAAAATTATAGTAGGAAGAGATTTCAATGCAAAATCACCAAGATGGGAAGGATACAAAAGAGATTTAAGAGAAAAAAAATTAGGGGAGATGATAGCTGGGTTAAACCTTACCGTTTGCAACAAAGGAGACAAACCTACGTTCGTAAGAAGAAGCTGAAAATCACATAATAAAATTACCATAGCAACATGGGAAATTGCAGGTATAGTGAATTAGTGAATGAATGAAACGTGACAGAAGAGGAATCACTGAGTTTACACAAACATATACAATATAATACAAAAGAGAAAGAAATACACGAGAGAAGAGAGAGAGATTGTTAAAGCAGCTCTAGAAGGGAATGGGGTAAAAATAATTCAAATAATCAACAGAATGTTAGAAAAAAGCCACCCTAGTACTGATTGAGAAAAAGAAAAAAGTTGGAAAAGCAATTTCATACAGGCCAATATGCTTAATAAACACACTAACTAAAATAATGAAAAATGTCATTGTACGGAGAATAGAACAAGAAATAGAAGAAAAAGGAAGATGGAAAAAGAAACAATACGGATTTACCAAGGAAAAAACAACCTTAGAAGGTATAAACAAAGTAAAAGCAATAGCAAAAAAAGCAAACAGCGGAACGCAGAGAAAAAAACAACACTGTGTAATGATTGCGTTGGACATACAGAACACATTTAACAGCGTGTTATGGGAAGCAATTATAGATGCGGCATAGAAAAGAGAACTGAACAAGAAAACAATCAAGATCATATAAAGTTACTTACAGGGTAGAAACCTAGTGACCAAAAACAGAAATTTCAAACTTACGAGAGGGATACCACAGAGCTCAGCACAAGATCCAAAACTATGACACTTTGTTTATAATGAGTTATTTGAAATAAAGTTGCCGGAAGGCGTGACAATAACGGCTTTTTCAGACGACGTAGCACTAGTAGGTAGAGACGTAGAAATGGCTATACTAAAAAGAAGACCAGAGCAACACAAAAAACAGAAGCGGCATGGCAACCGCCTAAGAGGACTAATAGAGGAACAGGTAAAGAACAAGTAGGAGACCAAGTGATAACCATAGAAAAAAAAAATCAAATACCTTGGGATGACATTTGAAGCAAAGGGATGAAAATAGGAGGTTAGGGAGGCGGGAATAAAGAAAATGGAGAAAAAATTTGGTAGGCTCATGCCAAACAACGAAGGTCTAGAAGAAGAAGATAGAAGGCTAATAGCAACAGCAGCAAGAAGCAAATTGTTATACGCCGCAGAAACATGGGGAGAAGCCATAAAGACAAAAAAAAACAGAAATGAAATAAGAGGAGCTACAAGAACCAGTTCGTTAAGGATCTGCAGGGCTTACAGAACGGTGTCACAAGAGGCAGTAGAAGCGATTGCGGCAACACCATCCGAGGATATGATGGTGGAAGATAAGATAAAAATAAAGAAACTAATAAAAGAAAAACCAATTAAAAGGAAGCTAAGTTAAGAGCAAGAGAGAAGACAATGAAAAGATGGCAGAGACAGTAAATTAGAAGAGAAAAAGAAAAATGGACAAGAGAACTAATCCCAGAGATAAAAAAGTGGGTAAAAAACAAACTCGAGACTATTTTACAACACAAATACTGACCGGACATGGAGCCTTTGAAAAGTTCTTGCAAAAAAATTAAAAAATCAAGGAAGACAAAAGATGTACATTCTTTCAGGAAGAAACACACGATAATGCAAAGCGTGGGAGAAAAATAGAAAAGAACTAGAAAAATACTGGCAAGCAAAGTGGATAAAACAACACTCATTAAAAACTGTCAAAGAGATAAAAATAAATGGAGAGCGCTAAGAAACTTTGCAACAAAAGTACTAAGAAAAAAAATGAGGAGTTCACAATGGAAAAATATAGAAAGAAACAAACAATAGAAACAAACACACAAAATAAAAATCATAAAAGAAAAAAAAAATACAAAAGAATCAAAATGGAAACAACAAAACAGAGAAAAAGATCAAAACGAAAGAAATAAAAAAGAAATAAGGAAGGTCAGGACAATTATGCATACCAAGAAATAGAAGCAAATAGAAAACTACAATACCAAACAAAATTGCAGAGATAAAAAGAAGGAGAAAAAAATGATAACGCAACTTTTGAGATGGTCAGAATAGATAGATAGATAGATGTTTATTCACAAGATCTAGTACATGTATGTATAAAATAAAGTACAGTATGTGATCGTCAATGAAATAATTACATAAAAAAATAAAACAACAAATTAAAATAATATGCAAACAAGCATTACATAAAAATTACATATTAAAAACAAACAAAAAATAATAAAAACTACTACACAGTTTTACTAAAATCTATATTAAAATCTATACTATAAAAATCATTAACAAAATACAAAACATTATTAGTTAGTAATCTTTTAATCATTATCTTATATGGTTTAAAATTTAGCTTCTTTATTTGATCTGGTAATTTATTAAACATTTTAAGTCCTATATACACGTGACAACTTTCAAACTTGGATGAATTATGTTTAACTAAGAGTAATTGCTGTCCGTGTCTGGTACTGTACAAATGATTTTCTCCAACTGTCGAAAAATTATTTATATTTTCTTTAATAAAATATAAAGTCTTAAATACATATATTGCAGGTACAGTTAACAAATTATTTTCTTTAAATGTATATTTACAAGATTCTATGTAATCAAGATTAAACATAAGTCTTAGAATGCGTTTTTGAATTATAAATATTCTATTCGCTGCTGACGAGTTGCCCCACAAAATGATATTAAAATTAATATGGGAATAAACCATTGCGTAGTAGACATCTATTAGTCGTTTTTTATCAAGAACTGATTTTAATTGCAATATTGCAAAATATGACTTATTTAGTTTACCACACACCGCATTTATATGATTTGTCCAGTCTAATGTATTTTGTAATATCAATCCAAGAAATCTTACTGAGTCGGAAAGTGCATATAACAAATTGTTAATAGATATGGCATTTTCTCTTAACGTTGAACGCTTTTTTTGAAAATACATTAGTTCAGTTTTTGTGTTGTTTAATATTAACATATTTTGTGTACACCAGTTTGTTATTCTGTTTAATATTATTCCAGCCATTCGATTCAATTCGCTAATATATTTGGATGAGCAAGCCATAGATATGTCATCGGCATACATAACTATTTTAAAATTAGGTATATCTTTAAATATTTCTGGTAAGTCATTTACAAATAAAATAAAAATTAGAGGACCGCATACACTGCCCTGTGGAACACCGTGCTCAATTTTTTCAGCATTAGAAATATGTCCATCAATCTTAACCCTAATTTTCCTGTCTGTTAAATATGACTTTAATAATGATAAAAAAGTGCCACGAAATCCTATTTTTTCCAATTTATCAATAATGAAACTAATATCTAATATGTCAAAAGCTGAAGTAATGTCAAAAAAAAAATCCATATAAGTATTCGTGTTAATCCAGATGACGATGTACGAACTCTACATATTCACACGTTGCCGTTTCAACAGACCTTTTGGTACGATATCCATGCTGAGCTTTGTGTAAAATATTATTTTTTTCTAACAAAGTTTTCATGTAATCACAAATAATTTTTTCAAATATTTTTGAGATTACTGGTGCTATTGTGATGCTGCGGTAATTATTTACTAATTGAGTGTCTCCTTTTTTATGAAGGGGTGTGATTATGCCAGTTTTTAACGCATTTGGATATATGCCTTGTTCAATTGCAGCATTAAAAAGCATTGTTAGTATAGGAACTAGTGTTTTTGAAATTAATTTAATAAGCTTAGTATTTAAATCATCAATGCCTGAAGATGTTGTATTTTTTTAAGAACTAATTGCAGTTATTATATCAGTTTTAATAATAGGTTTCATAAAAAATGAATTAAATGTTTGACATTCAGATACGGTACTTTGGCTTATTGTTGATATAGAATAATATTGATTTATTTTAATTTTTGCTAAAGAAGCATAACAATTAACAAAAGTATTACAAATTTCTTCGTTGTCATTAATTAATACTCCATGGTTTTTTAAAGTAATTTTTTTATTAATTTGATTGTTGTGTGTGGTTGTTTCTCTTATTATTTTCCATGATTCTTTTACTTTATTATCATTTTTCAAAATACGATTTGAATAGTGTTCCTTTTTTGCAAAACATAAATTATTATTATGAAGTTCTTTTTTTTTGTAATCGTTAATTAAATTATTATCTTTTAGATATACCTGGCAACAAAAAGAAGTAATTTCAGATAAAGATACAAGGATATCATTGGAAGTAAAGTAACAAATTTAGGACTGCCAAATGAAATACAGCTTATGGAACTGCATAAACTATTCATGAAGAAAATAGGATAAAATGAAGAAAAAGTGAACAAAGACCTAAAAAAAACTAAGAACGCATCTGAGGACAAACCAAATAATTAGAATAAATAACACACAGATTGGAGAAAAAAGAGAATGTTAAGCTGGATGTCAGTGCAGATAAAAAAAAGTTAATAAAAAAGAGACAAAATAGACAGAAAAATGGTAAAGGCTATAGGGAGAGAAGGACCGGGGACAACATGCGTGCCACAGATTTTGTGTGAAAATCCGCGAGGCAATAACCAGCCTACCTCGAACTACTGCCAAATCTAGACTAGTTTGACAAGGACATATAACAACAGGATTTACGCAGAGAAGAAAACCGAAAGGTATTGCCATGCGTAAGTCATTCAACTTGTTGAAACCAACTCTTCAATACGTCAAAAAAAAAAAAAAATTAAATTTAAAAAAAAGTGCAGTAGTTAGATTGTTTAAACACCTGCTAGCAATTGACATAACATACATAACGACAAGTTTATTTGCAGTTGCAACAAACATTAGTAAGACTGCTGATTCTCTATAAAAAAAAATTACATTTTAGTTTACGCAACTCCGCTAATATATAAAGATTGACCCATTTAATATATTCCAAGTAATTTCTTAATTTATAATACTAAAGTTTTAGTAATAAATACTTTAAATTTTTTTTGAAGATTTGTTAAAATGCTACATAAAAGTTCATTTTTTTAGTTTAAAACTAACAGTCAATCGTTTTACTTATAATACTAAAAAACTTACCAAGTTTTTAGTATTTTTTTAGTACAGGCACTTGACTAAAGTTTAAACAAAACTAAAACTTGTTATAGAATGCAATAAATAGTTCATTTTATACTTTAGGGACTTACTTTATTTTATATAGTAATTTAATTAAGCAACAAAATAAAAAAATTGTCTTAAGAGAAATAAACTTTTTTAAATTTTTTTTATGTTTCAATATCAAACTGTTTTATGATGTTTTTTTTGGCAACAATTGCTAAAAATGTTCTGATAGTATCATATTTTGCTGTTGTTGAGAAAATTCCTTTATAGTCAATTTCTTTGATATAAATGTAATTTTTACAACACAAACTTTGTATTGGTTTGCAGTAAATATCTATATCAATACCAGGCGCGTCACTGAGTGGCAGACAAAGGAACTTCTCCCGAAAACAAAAAGTATCAAAGTAAAATAAAATAGTTCACGTAGACTATCTACGATTGCACAAAAAGTCAAAACCACTTTTAATAAAAAGTGTTTTCTCATTTTGCGACTCATTTATTCTATTATCAGTTCCTAAAAATAAAGATCTAAAAACAAAAAGAAATCTGACAAAAGGTATAAAATAGGTAAAAAAATATGGCTTAATTAGTATAAAATGACAAAGAATAAAAATAAAATACCCCAAAACGGTAGCAATACTATCAGTCTAGAGTCCCTCTCAAATATAAACCCGGGTAGCTTGACGAATTCTAGGACAAGCAATAAATTGACAAACAAAGTAAAAAAAAACTACAAATATGATTGACTCAAGCTGAAAAAGGAAGACAATGCTAAAATTTTTGATCAAGTAATGATCCAAATACAGCAACAAAAATTGAAAATAATAATATGATAAAATTTCAAACGGTTCTATAGAGAATAAGAGTATGTGAGGAAACGGGATTTGTTGACCAAAACAAGTAAAAAATACCAAATAGGCAAAAAATAGGTTCAATAAGCGGAGCCACAAACTTGGGTTAGTAAATAAAAATCTTATGCAAACAGACATTAAAAAAATTAAAGAAGAAGATAAGAAAAAGAAAAAAAAGAGGTTAGATCACCAATTTCAAAGTATAAAAAAAGTAATAAACAAATGTAATAGCTGGGATATAAAAAAACATAAATAGGCTAAGTAACATCAAAGATGATATTAAGATTGATATAAACGGATTTAATCAAAAAACATGTAAGCACTAAAAGTGAATTAAAAGAATCTATTAATAAACTAAAGTTCCTAACGGTCAGAATAAAGAAGGATTTATATGATCTAACTAAAAGAGGACTAAATACTCCAAATCAAGAAAGTAATTTTTAAAAGCAAGCTACAACAGATAAAAAAATGAAAAAAAAATAAATGAGGAATTTTAATAATAATAATATTTAGTTGTTAAACAACTGCTTAAAATTAAATAGAAAAGAAATTTTACATATAAATAAATAAACAGTAAAGTGAATTTGGAAGATAAAATTGTATCAAAATATGCGGACAAAAATCCACAAATAAAAGCCTTAATTAATAACATATGGATAAAAATGAAGGACTATTAGTCTTTAAAGACAGTACATCAATAGAGGTACACAAACATATTGTTACACCGGCAAACCGTAAAAAAATCTATGTCTTAAAAATAAGTGCAAGCACAAATAATAACGTGATAGAAAACATTAACAAATTATTATACAGATCATATAATCAAGGATTAAAGTTGGATGAATAAAGAACAGAATTAAAAAAAATTTACGCCAGTAAAGTGCTACTGCACAAAATTCGGCCACAAGGAAAGATTCTGCAAATAAAGTAAGAAAGAGAGAAAGAGTATGAAACAAGTGTAAAAAAGAAAAACACACAGTAAAAAGATACAAAAATAAACCACATTGCCATAAATGTGATTTAGTAAATCATTCGTCAGATGAAAAAAGCTGTCCTGACATAGGAAAACATGTAAAAATATGAGATAATAAAAAGAGGCAAACAAAGGCAGTAATAAAAATATAGCAAACTAACAAAGATAGACAAAAATCAGCTATAGATTTATTTTGTATACATGCAATCAAAAATAATATTAATATAAACATAATATTGGAACTAAACAAAAAAGTGACTACAAGTAATCCATGAATTGTAGACAATTGGAAAGTTGCAGCAGTAAAAGCATATAAAAAAAGTAAATTTATAGCATAAGTGGCAAACAAAAAACCTTTTGTTTGCTACCTGTAAGCTATAACCAAAAAAGGTGTAATTTATTCGTGTTGTTGATCGCCAAATAAACCTGTAGTAAAATTTGAAAAATTTCTTAAGCATACTTGGAGATAGTATACTAGTAGATGGATGCACAGCCATGACTTAGTAATTGCAAATAAAACCCAAAAACCAGTTAAGTTAATTATAGACGTGACCGTATGCTTGGAATATACTTTGAATTAATTGAAAGTATAGAGAATAAAAAAGAAAATGGTATGAGAGTAAAATGGAAATCACTCCAAAATTTAAAACAAAGGTAAAAAATGAAAAAATAAATTTTAAAAAAGTGTTAATAGCTGTAAATATATCAATAAAAAATTCTTTTCTCAAAAGTAAAGCTAATAATAAGAAAATAACTATATACTGGTCAAACAAAAAACTACAAAAATTTAAAAAATTAAGTAGAAAAGACAAAAGAAACGTAAATAGAAGCAACAAAAATCTTAACCAAAGCAAAAATAAAAATAAGATAAACAATCAAAAATATAAAATTGAGAAAAATAAATATAAAAATTGTATACTTATCACTATAGACATTAAAAATGTATTTAATTTGATACCGTGGAAAAGTATCATAAAAACTTTATGTTGAAAGCTGCAGGTTCCTATCAATGGAATTAAATACGTTTTATGCGGAGAGAACAATTTAATTTTTTAAAAAATACTTTTTATTGACATAAGATTGAAGTCAGTAATTTCATTTTTTTATTTTATATGCAAATCTAACAACTTCAGCTAACTACGTAATATATTAATGTGTCAGTTGTATGAGAGCAATTTAAACACTACAACTTACAACAAATAATTCCAACACTCCCACTAAATTGCATACATACATATGAAAATGAAAACTTAAGTGCTAAAGTTTAACAAATGTTTCATTCTAATAAAGTCATTTTTATTTAGGGTTTTTGTGAGAATATCGGCTGCTTGTACTTTCGTATTAACATATTGCAATTGATCTTGCCCTTTTTGATATTTTTCTCTTATGAGGTGATATTTAATCTCAATATGCTTGGTTCTGTGGTGAAAAACTGAGTTTTTTACAAGTTCATTTAGAAGCTGCTGTAGCCACATAGCTTCTTTCACGGATTTGGATGCGGCGATGTATTTGGCTTCCGCGGTAGAACAAGCGACAGTCTTCTGTAGTTGAGTGCGCCACGTGCTTTCTCCGATCTTGAAGACATAGCCAGTTGTGGAACGGCGTGTCATGATGTCCCCTGCATAATTGGAATCAGAGTAACCGATTATTTGGAGTCTCTCATCGTTTCGTCCATATGTCAATCCTTTATTGATTGTTTGTTTCAGATAACGTAGCACTTTCTTTGCTGCATTCCACTGTGGAATTCCCCAACTGTGTAGTTTTCTACTTAGTACATTGGTGATAAAAGCAATGTCTGGTCGACATGCAGTTGCTGCAGACATTAGGGACCCAACTATTTCACGATAGAGAACGTTTTGGTTCATTTCTTCATCATTGTTTGAGATCAAAACTCCTGGTTGTGCTGGTACAGAACATCCAACTAAATCTTGCAGGTTGAATCTGTCAAGGATTTGATTTATAAATCCACTTAATTTGATTGAGATCGAGCCGCTTTGTGGATTACGTTCGATTTCCAGTCTTATGAAGTTTTGTGGTTTACAGATTGTAATTTTGAATTTATGTTTTAAGTGTTCGTTCACTTTCTTGACTGTCTCGCATGTTCTTGAGAAAATTAGTCCATCGACCACATATATGACAAAAATGACTGCTTCTTCATTGATTACGCCTGAGTATACACACATGTCCATCAAGCATTGATGAAGTCCAATTTTGTTTAAGTATTTATTGAAACGCAAATTCCAACATCTCGGGGATTGTTTTAATCCATATAGAGATTTTTTTAGTTTGCATACCATGTTTTGCTTAGAGTTCACACCTTCTAGTGGTTCCATATATATTTCTTTGTCTAGTTTTCCGTAAAGGAATGCGGTCTTAACATCGAATTGACTTATTTTGAGCTTGTAGTGTGCTGCAAGTGCTAACAATGTTCTGATGGTGTCATATCTTGCTGTTTTTTTGTAGTCTATCCCTTGCACTTGGCTGTAACCCTTTGCACATAATCTCGCTTTGTAGATAATGTCGTCATCTTTGCTGTTGACTTTAAAAACCCAACGTGAGCCGATAATTTTCTTGTTACTGGGGCGATGCTGTAACTCCCACGTATTGTTGTTATCTAGTGATTTTAACTCCTTTTGGATTGCTCGCTTCTATTTGTCCTTTTTGTCGCTTTCCATTGCTTTGGCGTAGGTAGTGGGTAAGTAAACTTCAGTAAAAATTATCTCACCTTGTTCAAAATCATTCAAATTCAAATTGGTTTCGGAATTTTATTTCTTGCACGCAGATTGAGTGTTTTTAGCTCATCATTGTCCTTTTTGTCGTCGCTATTTAGATTTCCATTAAACATATCATCATCGGGCTTGTTATATTCTTCTTCTTCATTTCTTTCTTGAGCCTCTTCTTCGTGGTTGACTTTTTCAATTCTCTCTTGATCTTCTTGTTCGTGGTTGACTTCTTCAATTACCTCTTGATCCATTTGTTTATGGTTGATCTCTTCAATTGATGTGTCGATTACTATGCTTTGTGGAGTCGGATTTTCAATGGTTGCATTTTCATTGAAAATAACTTCTCTAGAAACTTTAATGCTGCCGGTCTCAAGATTGAAAAGCCGATAGTTATTTGAAATACCTTTGTATCCGAATAACACGAGCTTTTCACTTTTCTTATCTAGTTTTTTTTGTAGATGATCGGGCACATGTAGGTAAGCAATGCCGCCAAATACTCGTAGATGAGAAAGTGATGGCTTCTTGCCACACCACTTTTCGATGGGTGTTCCGTCCTTGATTTGATTGTTGAAAGTTTTGTTGAGAATGTACACTGTTGTGTTTGCTGCTTCTTCCCACAATTCCTTCGGTAGTTCTTTGGTAAAGAGCATTGTTCTTACACGTTCCAATATTGTGCGATTTTCTCTTTCGCTCCTGCCGTTTTGTTGCGGCGTGTATTGTCCGGTTGTTTCTAGAATTATGCTTTTATCATTAAGGAATGAAGTGACACGATCATTTATGTATTCAGTGCTACGGTCAGTTCTCAAACGTTTTATTTTGTGACCTTGTGTGATGCACATCTTAGTAAAGTTTTTAAATGCTTCAAAAACATTGCTCTTGTTCTTAAGCAACTTAATTACTCTGTAACTAGTGCAACCATTCTTAAATAGCACATAATATTTTGCGCCTCCGAGCGATTCCACGTTTATTGGACCACACACGTCAGAATGAATGAGTTCACCGAGCTGCGTTTCATACCTTTTGATATTGTTGTATTTGAGCTTGTGTTGTTTTGCCAAGACACATCTCTCACAAAAGAAGTTGCTGTAATATTTCCGTAGTTTTCATTCAGCATTTTCTTGAGAGTTTTTTTATTTACGTGTCCGAGGCGTTCATACCACTGCTTGAGAGTACCACTCACTACATTTGCTTCTGCATCGAGTCTCTTTGATTTACAAAATGACATCTTATACAAATTATTGTCAGTTCGGCAACCTTTTGCAACAACAGTTTTACCTTCGTAGATTATAACCGTCGATTTATCTTTGATGACTGAGAACCTTTTCTTTATGATTTGACCTTCAGAAAATAAATTTTGCTTTAGATCTGGTACATACCACACATCATACATTTGTCCTTCATACCAAACATAATCGATTTGTTTTTCGAATCTAATTGTCCCTTTTGCTGAGACTTCAAGGATGGTATAATTCCCTAATTTGACATTGACTCCATTTAGTGGCGTTATGTCTTCAAACCATTCCTTGTTGGCCGACATATGGCATGATGCACCGCTGTCGAGCAACCAGATTTTTTCTCTTTCTTCGACTGCTGACAGTGCTTGTTGGTTTCTTTCCACGTTGAAAGCACCTCCTTGTTTTTTTGGGTGATTTCTGTTCGTGCTTTGTGTTTCTTGTTCTTTTCTTGGAACAATTAAAACACGTTATTCTTGACTTATCAAATTTCTTCTTAGTTGAATGCGGATTGTTTCCGCTTGTTGTCAATGCTCTGGCTCCATTGGTTTCATTTTCGCGGTTTAAATTACTTTCTTCGTCGAGAAGTCTTGCCGTCAAATTCACTGCTTAGTCTCATCAAGCGAGAACCATGCCTGACTAAAAGCATGATATTTGCTAGGCAACGTATTGCATCTCCTGACTCCTTAATTTGTCGCGCTAAGGATTCTGTTTATGCAATATGTTATGCTACTGTGTCAGTGGTTTGCATCTGATATTGGTAAAATCTTTCATGCACTAACATTTTATTCGTTTCCGATTTTTGTTCATAAATGGAATCGAGTTTAATAAGAATTTCATTTGCTGACTCACATGTTTCAATCAGGTTAATTTGTGTTTGTTCCATTGCTGATGTTAAGATGCACATTGCTAGCGCGTCGTCTTTATTCCACTTGTAGAATTTCTCTTTCTCTTACTCGTCGGTTGGAACGCCTGCTGGTTTTGGTGACGCTCCGATGGCGACGTCGTACACGCATTTTGCACGCAAAGCACATTTTATCTGGAACTTCCACTGTCGGTATTCTTTTCCATTTAACTTGCCAATATGAATGAGGCTGCTTGAGTCTACCATTTTCACTACTTGCACACTTTTTTCGAATTAGTTTATCGTTTGGTGTCGCGAACTGTTTCACACGGAAGACACGCGGAATGGTCTCTTCATTCTTTGTTCACTACACGTTCATATAAACCACGTGCTTTTCTTTTCACTTTAATATTTTTTGTTCACTCGCGACCACTGGGCTCATAACCTGTTGAGAGCTGCAGGTTCCTATCAGTGGAATTAAATACGTTTTATGCGGAGAGAACAATTTAATTAAAAAAAAAAAACTTTATATTGACATAAGATTGAAGTCAGTAATTTCATTTTTTTTATTTTATATGCAAATCTAACAACCACAGCTAACTACGTAATATATTAATGTGTCAGTTGTATGAGAGCAATTTAAACACTACTACTTACAACAAGTAATTCCAACACTTTAGTTGAAATAGTTGTTCAAAGGATAAAAACCTGCATAGAAAATAAGAAAAACCTTTAAGTGTTCTGTGAGGTACCGCAAGGATCCATTTGAGATAAAATACTGAAAAATACCAATTATAATAAGTTGCTAGAACTGAAAAAAACACGGCGGTTGTCTTAACCTCTAAGTTGTTGAAAGACCTAATATTAATTACAAACGCAACATTAGAGAGAATTCAAAATCAAACAAAAAGGCTTACAAAAGTAAGCTTACAGTAAAACAAAAAACATGTATGATGATAAGAAAAAATAGAAGGTACTAGTTGCTGGAAAGAATAATGCGAAGCATAAAAACGCTTTCCTCAAATAAGTAGAATCGCAATTAATAACGTCATCATTAATTAAAAAAATCTGCCGGTGATCACTTTTCGTACTACAGGACCATCTAGTAATATAAACTCATTACCAAGCTTCATGTTAATTGTATTTTTTATTGTCAATATGTAATATTAATTACAAATTTATGATTTAAATGTCACACATCCATTAATTGCAATAAACGATATGCGATACAAGCCAGAACAGCCCCCCAGTATTATTATACGGAGCACACGTCATAAGCTTTTAACACAGCAAAAAGTTGCAATTAAAATAATAACAAATATAAGACAGTTTTAACAGAGACTGTATAAACTCAATAATTCCAATCGAGTTAAGGATAGAAAAAAAAAGTAAATCTCAATATAAAAATAGTAAAAACAAATTAATAATAAAGTAATATTAAAATAATTTATTGTAAAAAATGGGTTAGGACAAAGCTCAAGAAGAAACAAAACCTAAAAATAACCTGATTAAAACTAAAATAAAAAAGTCATGTGAAATAATATTCACTTATTCTTCAAGAAAAGTATCAATACAATAAACAAAAAGAAAGGTACAAAAATCATTAAGATCATCAATAAAAAAGCGTATTCAGGCGTATTCTTTTTGTTAAAAAAATTTATCGAATGCCAGAAATAAGCACTTAACATTAAATACAAATAGAGTTTTAGTGAGTAAAAATCCCACATTCAGGCTAGAATTTTTTTCCCAAAACCACATGGAAAAAAAGCTTTGTATTAAACTTCATCGTTGTTTGATAAGCTTTTTAAACAAAACACCCATTTTGTTACTAATGCATTTGACGTATTGTTTATTTTAAGAGTTTCTAGTTTTTTCAACAAAAGTTTTCTGTTTAGTATTATTTGACAGGTTTTTTACTTCAATTTTAACTGGTTTTTATCAAAAGCATTTTTAGTTCATGCTTTTGAAAATACCCATCTGAAGTTGCAGTAAAAAATCTGTCATTTTTAAATAAGATTTAACTGGATTCATAATTTGTTATAATTAAACAACTTTTACTGAACATTTTAATATACTTTGCTGTAAGATAACCAATGAAGTATAGTGTTATACACAGCAATTGACACACTTTTTAAGCAAATAACATTTAACAACAAAAACAATCATTATAATAATCCTTTATAACACCATTGGCATAAAAATTTTAAAATCTTACTTTATTGTACTAACTATGGCAAGTCCCTACTTTAAAAGTAGAATAGTGAATATATATATATATATATATATATATATATATATATATATATATATATATATATATAATAGACTTTTAGTCACTATCCCACTTCTAAAGTAATCAATTTCAAATAATAAAAAAGGATATAATCAAATAAAAAAAAAGTTATAAATTTGTGAACTACCGTCATTAAGTACCACTGTTGGTGACTAATCACCAAAATGTTTTTAAAGTTTAAATTTATTTTTCTCACAGTAGAAAAATGCAGCTATCATAATTTTTATTTGGTTGTGGTTCATGTTTATGTTTAATTTTTAAATAATCTACTTTAAATAAATCGACAACTTTATGCAATTTTTATTTATTTAACGGTTTACTAATTTTTAACGTAAAACGACAGTAGATGCAAAAAGAATCGTAATAATTACTTAAACAACATAAAACGTAAAACTGTATCAAGGACCAAAAATAGGCTATAGGAGCTCTCCGATGTTAGCAGCACAAAGGAGGAAAGCAAGTAAAGGCTAAAACAAATGATTTTGATAGAAATATATTTTTTGACTGCCTCTATCAAAACCATATTTTTTACTCTATTTGATTAGCTGTAAATTGAATTTTACATGACGTCATAACTTAAAATCTGAAACAGTTTTTATTTAAGGTAGGCAAAATTATATACTATTGTAGAAGCTTCAAATAAATTTATTTTACGCTTGTTGCGCATTAATTGACATAACGGACTTTAAATACAAATAATTAGTTCCATAAAATGCTAGTCTAAACAACGTCATATTTTTAGTATTTGGACTACGTATGTTGAATGAAAGTTTTTAGTTATATAAATGTTTTTAAACATACCTCGCCAACGCAAAAATGTATGTTGATTTTTTTCCAATATTTTAATATTGTTGATAGGGAGACCAAATAATTTAAGTTTAAAAATTGGCCTCACCAAGCAACAATATAAATTTTTTAATGCTATTACAAAGAGTTAAAATTCATTATGCAAAATACAAATAAGTTTATTTATATAATGTTTTGGAGAAATTAGTTAAATTGCATCAACTTAACACTGAGCTTTTAGCAAATCTGACTGAAAATACAAAAAACTTTATGTTGTTAAATGTCCAGATTAAAAATCGTATTGTTTGTCAATTATGCATCACCATTTTATCTGCTGTGCAACAAAGTTTGTCAAACAGCTTTAAAATGCATGAGCAAATAATAGCTAAAGTAGCAAAAGATTTTTTTTAAATGAAATCGATGACTTTATTAACGTAAATACGCAATTTTTCGTATGGAAAAGTATGGAAAAAGTATACCATTGCGTTCAATACTTACAAGAAAAACGATAGATTCATTATTGAATTTTTTTTATATTTAAGATATACAATTGTATACCTAGTCACACCGTTCTGTTTTAGGGTAGGTAATTGAAGCAAAACATCAACAAACAATCAACAATTGTTGTATTGTAGTTTAAAACAAATAAAAACCAAGCTGTTTGTTGCAATTAAAATCAACAAAAATCAAGAATTCATTAAACTATAAAATTGATATCTGCATAAATTATAACCAAACGAATATGATGACTGAAAAAAAAAATCAAAGATATAGATATGTCCTCTTTTGTTAACTCAATAAAAAGCTTATTATTGTAATTTTTATAACTAAAACAGTACGACAAAACATTTTAATATACAAAAAAATAAATGGTGGTGACCGTTACTATGTGATAGTTTATTATAAAATAAATAAAACAAATTTTTTATTTACTATATCATGAATATATTTAAAAACCGTAACAAGTTTCAACCTAATAGATTATTTTTTGATTTAGTAATTTCAAAAGCTTCTACTAAATTTAATTTTTTGACTTTAGAACAGTTGTGAATGATTTTAGGTTTATCAATATCTGAAAATGTACTATGACTATTTTCAAGAATATGATTTGCAAAAGTACTATTTGAATGATGTAGTCTAAAGAAGCGGTAATGTTCTTTAAATATAGTTTTAAAATTTCTTCCTGTTTGCTTTATATATCGTGCATTACTTGTGAGGAAACTTAACTCATACACTCCTGATGTTAAAATTGTATCTGTACGGGTTTTTAACGTTGAATAAAATATTTTATAACCTAGAAAGAGTATAGCCTCACTATGCAGTCAATTTATCCTAAGATAAAAGTCATAAAACTTATGAAATACATTTAAATACCTTATTTTGATAACATATCAAAAAAAAATACAATAAATTTTTAGTAAATGTAATTATAAAAAAATTCTGCTAATCGAACAAGTATAATATAAAAAAAAAGTTAAATATTCTTAGCAACTAATCATTTTAGGCAATAATTTTATCTGATTAAGTTTTTAAAAATTTAAAAATGTAGTTAATATATCTGCAAGTTGCAAATTGCTAAGTAGAAATTGAAGTGTAATTTTATTAGACATGTATTTTTCAAAAATAAAATCATATTTAATGTTAATATGTTTTGTGAGTAAATAAAACACTAAAATAGGTGTAAGCCTTAAAAAAACCTTTGGCTGCACTCTACTGCTGAGTTTTTTTACCATAAATACAAAACTTGTAGTAGACCTCATTGTGTCACAGTCGCTAGAAAATCAGAATTTGAGAAATCTTTCAGCAAATAGTCTTCAACATCATTTGATTTGTAGATAATAGTTAGTTTTAAATATTTGATTATTTTTCTATTCTAATATGCGGTAGTTTAATTATTTAAATGCCTGCTAGCTTTTGGCAAATTATGCATATATTAAGTCTACTCACAATTGCAAGCACTTGTGAGCCACTGCATTTCTTCTTTCTAATGTTAGTATTAGGATCAACTAAAGTGCTAATAAGATTTTCTCTGCTAATTTGAGATTATTACATTATGGTTTATGTAGTTTTGCTGATGTATAAAGATTGACTTAGAATAGAGTAAAAATTACTCAAAATGTATTGAATACATTTTGAGTAATTTTTAAACCAATATTTTTTTTTTGCATTCTAATTATGGTTACTTTAAAATTTTCTTTGAAACTCTTTAAGATTTTAAAAATCAATTTAATTCATTATTTGAAACTCACATTCTATTTAATTTAATATGTCTTTGTTACAGTCATTTCTTTGAACTAAACTTATTATAGAATCATTAAACAGTTTAATTTATATCTTAAGGGTTTGCTTTAATTCTTGTCTTGAGGTACATTTGACTAAAAAAAAGATTTAATTTTTTTATTTAAATTTTGTATTTAAGAAGAAAAAGAAAAAGTTTTAATATTGAACTGCTTTGTAATACATTTGTCGCTTAAAAGCAATTACTAGAAGTGATCTGTTAGTGTCTTATCTCGCTGATGGTGAAAAAGTTATTTAGTCAATTCTGTTGATTTGACTTATTATTATTTGGCACTCAATCAAGTTTTACACAAAACATAATTTTGCTTCAAATGCTGTTTTTTAACCTTCTACGTATTGCTTACTTTTAAAGCTTGTTTTTACATTTCTTGTTTTTTTAAAGTATTGAAATTTTTTCAATTAAGTTCAGTTCACTTTTTCAAAGTTCAGCTCATATTGCAGGAACAATAAAAAATGTACACGTTGTTTTAGATTACATCTTTGTTTTTTGTAACATTTAGTTTAATAGTAATGAGTGCTGCATTATTTACCTTTTATTTGATATTTTCTTCATTATATATCAACTTGTAGTTGATTTGTTACTTGTATTGAGAAACTAAATAAGATTGTAATATAAACTGTGTGATTTTTTCAGTAAATAACTTTTTTTTATTAGAGCATATATTTCTGGAAACTTCTACTAGCTAAGTGTTTAAATCCTAAAAAATAAAGTTTGTTAAGTTGTCATTCTATCTTGTTTTTTTGCTGGTATTCATATAAAATGAAATCTATTGCTTAGATTGTAAAAATACTATTTAATATGTATGTTGCGGTGTTAATATGTATTATTTTCTTTTACCGAATTGTCATTGATTAAAATATCTTCAAAAACTTTTTCTGTTACTGCACATGCGGTATCATGTTCTATCAACTAATTTTTTTTTGCAGCTTGATCTCGTTTCAAGTTACATTGTTTCATAATAGAAAAATCATGGAAAAATCTTTGAATGTAGTAGCTATCACCATGTACAATACACACACAAATTAGCAGCTACAAAGATTTGGACAGCATGGAATGTATACTTGTTGTTTAAATAATAACGTTAGTATGCACGGTACACATAAGACACCACAATTTCTGCAACCCGAATAAAGCACAAACAGTGCATATGGACTGCAAAGTGACAAAGCATGACATACAGCAACAATAGCTGCTAGTTGGTCAAATACAGCATGTACTGCAGTGTGGGTTGCACATGGTAATATTGATTAGAACTGAACATTTTTTAGAGTAAAATTGTATTAATAGATTTTGATATTTGTAAATAAAGTTAATTTGTTAGAACTTAAATGTTAACATTTGAGTTAGTTGCCATTAATGCAGTTTACATTACTGTATTTTACTTTAAATTTAAGTTTTTGTAAAAATAAATCTTCTAATAACTAATGATCATGCTTATTAACATTGTCAATATTTAGATGGTTAGTTTTAATAATTTAAATTAAACTATGTACGTTGCTTGACATAGAACACAATAAGTATTGAAAAACTGCTAAAAAATGATTCACACAAAACTATCATTAACAGGATCATCCCACATTACCCAAACTATGGCAATATCTGCATTGCTATAGTTAAACAAGATAAAACTGAAACAACTTACAAAACTTATAACTGTACACTATGGCGTAAAAAAAAACTTCATAGAATAAGAATACAAGTGCAAAAATTTACAACATGCAACGTAGTGCTTTCTTCAGCTAGCACAAGCAAACAATAGCTCACAACAGTCTTTTGGCAAATTTTTTTTAAATTTTATAACTAATAAATAATGTATTTTATGTAAACAAAACTTCTAAAATAGTAACAAACAAAATAGAACAATAAGAATATACAACCTCTTAAAAAAAAACGTTGTTTACTAATGTTAATTTTCTGGATTTAGGTATTTGCTTATATATTAATAAACTATAGGTCCATATAATCCAAAAAACACAAGTGTATGGTAGTTAGATAAAAAACAGGAAAGTAAAAATTGGCATAAACTTGTCAAAAATTTATTGGTTATTTTTGTTAATTTTAACGATCTTGTATTGTATTAAGTATTATAACAAAAACAACAATTTTGGCGTTATTTTTGTTTCTACATACACATAAATCAGTTGTGATACTGAAACTGATATTCGGTTCTTTGGTTGAAGCAACATGATTGAGCTACAATTACTTACCAATCTAGGTTGTGTTTAAGATCACATAAATCAATTATTTGAATTCATCCATTACCATCAAGCAATGCCGCACCACCAAGATGCACTGATGAGAATTAGTAAAAACCGAAACAATTGTCTGTATTTGATTGGCCGCTTTGGAGTTAGATTAGGTTAGAGTAATTGGTTTTTAACCTTTGTTTTTCATTAAACTATAATTGGTTGTCTATCTCTTTAGACATTGCAATTTGGTTGCCAGATGTGATACTGAAGTTTTATCGCTGATATTCGGTTCTTTGGACCACTTTGCAACACCAATTATTTTATCTTTCTTTTGTTTGATTTATTTATTGAGTCACTTGTTAAATATAGTTCCAATAGCTGGTAATCAAATTCCACTTTTTTTAATCACTAATTTAAATTTCTATATTTTTTGCTACGGTTGTTCATTTACTAGCACGTAGTCAATTACCAATTAGCCATTTGTTTCTACATATTATTAGTATGTTTTTATTGTTTATCTATTGCCTTATTTCTATTTAACACGTTCTACTCTTTTTTTCATTATATCTAACATTATTTTCTTGACTGTTTTTTTGTATTTGTTTTTTTACCATTTAAGTTTTTTTCAGCAAAGAGTTTTGTTGTAATAACCCGTTCTTATCTGCTTTATCATAATTTTTCTGCGTTATTTCTCTACTTATTTTTGTAATTATTTTACCTTTGGGCTAAGTTTTTTTTTAACTGTTGGTTGACAAATCCATCTATACTTGTTTGGCATTTTCTTTCATTTTTCTTTACCTTTTTTTGGCCACTTAGGTTTCTACTATTTAATTACTTTAAACGTTCTAATATAATTCCAAAAAACGTCTGCTTTATTATTTAGTTTTGCTACGTTCTAGAATAAAATTGCCATTGTTGTTTTTGCCTTTCATATTATTTTTATTTTTAACTTTTTTCCAATTTTTGTTTTCTTATTTCAAACCCACTATTTGCTGTCGGTACACGCTTTTTGGTATCTGACCATTATTTTTTTCTTTTGCTTCTTTCTTTGTTAGCCCATTTGATTATTTTTATTTGAATTGCTTTTTTATCTCTTGTTAAGTCATCATCTATGTATATATTACTTTTTGTTGAACTTTTCTTTTTCAATATCTTTTTTTCTCATTCATAAAATCCAACTTAACTACTACTGGCCGTTTTTTTTTCCATTTTTTTACTCTATTTCTTTCACACTCAAACTAACTTTTAAGTTCTTTGTCAGTTTTAAAACAGCAATGTTAGCATCATCTTTTTTTCTCAGTTTTTGTCAGCCCGCTTACTAAAACATCATTTCTATGTTTTATTTTTAGATATTGTTTAGATATTCTTTTTATCAAGTCTTTTTTTTTCATTTTGATTCTTTTTTTTTTCAATTATTCAATATTATATGTGGGCAATTCCATTTCAAACGGACCAGAGCTGGAGGAGGGGTGCATTGAGAAACTTGCTTATGTATTTTTTTTTAGTTTCTATAACTTATTAGTAGTCCTTTGATCGGTATATGTGGGTATAAAACCCATAAAAAAATTCTACGATTTTTTAAAGTTTTTTTGACGTTTTTTAACTTAATCGCATTTTGTGTTTAAAAACCGCAATTTTAACTCAAAAAAAATAATTTACTAATGAAATCAATCAGAAATTTTCCGTAGAATCCAAATCTGGCGCCATTTCAAGTCTATACCCTGTTTATAGGCCGCAAAAGCCATAAAACCATGTTTTTGTTCTCAGTAGGCTGGGCAAAAAGGAGCATTTAAAAAAAAAATTTAACCGCTAAAGTTGACGTGTTTTGATGTAAATTAATTAGAAAATATAAATTTGTTTTGTGTATTTGGGTTTTAAAGATCTACAACTCGAAAAAACTGCAAAAATAAGCCTATTTTTCAACATAAACTTTTACAAATGCACATTTAACAGTTTTCAGAGAGACTATACACCAAATATTATTAAAAAATTTAGTTTTGCAAACAATTCTACATAGAAAATAGTCAGTGTCGTGCTTATCTGGCAAAGAAAAACCCATCTAGAAAAAAAAATTTGTTCAAAATTTACTTAAATTTTTTTTTTTTTATTTTTTTTAAAGATTATTTAGATTATACTTTTTTAAGTTTATTTCAGAAGTTTAACAAAGACATTTTTTGTTGCTTGAACCAATTTTCGGCCATTTTACTCTTTGTTTGATAGTTTTTGCGCCTGCGGCACAAATTTAGACTCGATCTATCGGCGCCAAACTTTAAAAGTATTATTATTTTTGGCATTCAAACATAAATCTGCCTGTCGCTTGTAAAAATTTGTTAAAAAAAAGTTTTAAACCACACCCTAGTGTGTTTATACTATTTTTTGTAAATATAAAAAAATTATTATTAATTTTTAAGCATTTTTTGCTTAAACATTTTGTAAACATTTTTTTCTAGATGGACTTTTCTATAGACGATGAGTACAACACTAACAATTTTCCATGTAAAATTGTCCCCAGAATTCAAATTTTTAATAATATTTGGTGTATTGTTCCTCTGAACGCGGCTAAACGTGCATTTGTAAGAGTTTATGTTGAAGAATAGGGTTACTTTGCAGATTTTTTGAGTTTTAGACGCTTAAAACCCAAATACACAGAACAAATTTATATTTTCCAATTAATTTACATCAAAATACGTCAACGTTGGCGGTTAAAAATAATGTAAAAAATGCTCCTTTTTGCCCAGCCCACTAAGAAAAAACATGGTTTTATGGCTTTTGCGGCTTATAGACATATATATAGACAGGGTATTGACTTGAAATTGCGCCAGATTTGGATTCTACGATAAATTGCGGTTTTTAAACAAAAAATGCGATTAAGTTAAAAAACGACAAAAAAATTAAAAAAATTGTAGAATTTTTGTTATGAGTTTCATACTCTCATAAAAGGACTACTAATAAGTTATAAAAACTAAAAAAAATACATAAGCAAGTTTCTCAACGCACCCCCCCCCCCCCCCTAGCTCTGGTCCGTTTGAAATGGAATTGCCCATGTTTGTTGTTGATTCATAAAAAAAAACTTCTATCTTTTCTTATTTATCTAGTATTTTATCCATTTTGCTTTTATTTTGTTGTTTTCTTTGAAATTTGTTAAAAAAAAAACTTAACGGTATTATTAGACCGTACTCTACTGCCTAATCCTTTCTATCTTTAATTGTTTAAATATTTACTTTTTTTATCTCAATGTAAATTATAAGAGTATATAATATAAATAATACAATTTTTAATTTTGCAAAAAACTGTTAAAACAATATTATTGCTATAATTATTCTATTACAATATTCTTTACAGCAACTGACTACATCTAAAGAACCGGTGTTTTGAGTTTAAAACTTTATTCTAAAGTCATAATAAATATTCGATTAATGTCTGTTGATATTCTCCAGTGCACAATTCTAAGTCTTAACAAAGAATCAAAGTTTGCATAATACGCTATCTTTACCATATGTGTATAAATATTATCTGATAAAACACAAAGCATATAGCATACTCTACCCAGTTTTGTAGACAGTTCATCAATGTGTTCTTTCCATTTCAAATTTTAGTCTACAATAACTCCAAGAAATTTTGTAGATGGGACAAAATTATAAAGTCTATGATTAAGAAGTATGTTGTTTGGAGTTTTAATTGTGTTATTTAATTTAAACAACACACACTGTGTTTTATCTTTATTTAACATAAGTTTGTTGCTTGTAAACCAATTTTCCAGCTGTTTTATATGCACACTGGCATTACTGCATAGTTGCATAAAATCATGTACATGTGATATCAAGTATATGTTGTCTAATTTTAAGTGAGTTTATAAACAAGAGGTTTGTAAAGACCCATTACACTACCTTGAGGAACCCCTAATATTGTTTCAAGTTTAGTTGACTTGTATGTTTTGTTATCAACTACTACTTGAACTAACTGCTTTCTACCAATTAGATAGGTTTCAAACCAGCTGTAACTTCTCTAACGCCATATTTGTTGAGTTTAAAAAGTAAACGTTTGTGGTCGATACTATCAAAAGCTTTTGATAGATCAAGAAACATACTACAAACTAATTCACCTTCTTTTATGAAGTTTATTACATTATTAGTAAACTGAAAAACAGCTGTGTTGATGTTTTTTTCCTTTTGTAAAGCCATGTTGGGAATTATGTAAAAGTGTATTTTTGTTACAAAAATCAGTAATTCTGTTAGCCATTGCTGTTTTAAATATTTTTGAAAAAGATGATAAAATGCTATTAGGTCTATAATTGTTATAGTTAGCAGCATTACCTATTTTTGAAATGGTTTTATTAGGGATAATTTCAAAAGTTGAAGAAATTTGCCTTGGATAAAAGATAAGTTTATAATGTTACATAGAGGCGTTAAAATGTTATTTATTATGTTTTTAATTAAGTTCATAAAGATTTCTTCGTAACCTGCACTTTGTTGTTTTTTAATTTTTTTTACAATTTGAGATCATTCAATTTTATTTATTGGAAACAAATATATTGATTTTGAATTATATTCTATGCTATCAGTGTTATCAAAATTATTTTCTGTAATTGAAATTATGTTTGAAGCAACATAAGCAAAAATATCATTCAGATTGTTTACAATTTGTACTGGGTTTGGTAATGGAAGTTTAGGTTTATGCGGATTTGATGAAAGAATTTTTATGATTGACCAACATGGTTTTGATTTATTATCCGATTGAGATATCAGCCTCGAGTAGTGTTGCTGTTTTTGTTTTTATAATTGACAATTGTATTTTTGATTATAAGTTTTTAAAATATCTTTAAAAATGGGAATGTGTATTGCCAATGTTTCAAAAAGTAGAATTTTCTTTTTCAGCTCAAAAATCTCTAGTGCGTTAAATCTAATTTTATTTTTAGAAAAAATGTTAAATTTTTGAAGTGAAAAATATGTATTAAACAATTTGTTAAAAATTACCATAAATTTGTTGAATTTGTTATTGGTATCTTGCATTCTAAGTACATTTTCTATTTAACTTTGTCAACTTCAAATGTCAAAAGCTGTCCGATGTGATCAGATATACATGTTTTTAAGACAATGCATTTAAAATCAGAATAATTTGTGATTATATTATCTAGACATGTTGATGAATGTGCAGTAACACGAGTAGGTTTATTGATTTGCAATGAGCAGTTATATGATGATATTATGTCTGTGAACATCTGAGAATCATTAGAATTGATTAAGGTGTCAATGTTACAATCACCCAGTATAAAAAATATCCATTAGTTATGCGCAAAATTTCAAGCAGCATATTTAGTAAAAAATACTTCAGTGTTGGCTTTTTAGGTGTTTGATATATAACTACAATTACAAAATCAATACCTTCTCTTATTGTAATTTTAACTGCCGTACACTCAAATTCATAAATTACTGATAGATTAGCAATATTTTCAAGGCATGTTATTTTTTCTTCACCTGTTGTATATTTCTAGCGACTCCTCCATAAGTGTTATATGGACGGCAGTAACTGGCTTGTAATGTATAGTTTGGTATAACCAAGCTTTGTAGTTGTTCTGTTGATTGCCAGTGTTTAGAGATGCAAAGTAAGTTGACTTAATATTCTTGTCCACAGCAGCTGACTTCATTGGTTGCATTTGATAGTGACGATACATTTTGGTAAAAGACGTTAATATGTTTGATAGTCTTTTTAGCAGATATTTTTTGTATATTGTTTATTGTATTGTTTTTAGGTTTTAGATAAGTTAAATTTTTATCTGATTTTGTAAAGGATCCTGAAAAAAATTATATCTACTTACAAGTATTCCGCACTCCCATGCGTTTGGATTAGTAAGTGTATCAAATAAAGTCCAGTCTGCACCAATTCTAAAACTAGCAAATGTTAGTTTTGAATGTTTACTTTTAATTTGTTCCACAGTAAAATCATTTCTATTGTAAGTTTTATTTAATTTATCTTTTAGTTTATTTTCTGTAATAGTAAGAGAATATTTTGATACATGAAACCAAGCCTTTTTTGTTTTACGACAGCTTTAAATTCATTACTTGCAGTAGCAGTTCCAGTAACTACGGTTTATTGTTTTCTGATAAAGCTTTGTTATTGTTTTGTTTTTGTTGCAGTAATAAAATTATCATTGTTGTTTTTGGATTTTATATTATTTGCGTTTATTTTTTGAGAGTTATCTTGTTTCATTTCTTGTGGTGATAAATTTTGTTCTTTTGTGACCTCGCAATCTTTTATTTTAAAAGATTCTTCTAGTTTTTGTTCTTTATTTATATTAACTATTTCTCCGTCCAGTAAGATGTCACCAGTGGTATTATTTTCTATTATTTTAGTTTGTTTTAATTTTTGTTGTATTATCTTCAAATAATTTACTTAGGTAATTTATTTTTTTTACTGTGTGTTGTGAAAATGTTATTGTGGGTGTTCAGTGTATGCTCCAGCTTCCAGAGTAAGTTGAAAAAATACTGACCTTCATTAAATGGTTGACGGCATGAAGGGCACAGCCACATAAGTGAGTATTTTCCGTTCAACAGTCAAATTTCATTCTTGTTTAATTCTGAACAGCTTCCATGGTATATCTGGTTGCACAATCTACAACACTTTATAATTACAATATTGCTTATAATCGTTTTTTTGCAACTTTTGCACAGACTATCTTCATTGTCCGCCATTGCTACTTTATCTTTGTATACTTTTAATGGTTTTGTTTCTAAAAACACAGGTAAGGCATTTTATTTTTTCATAGTAGTTGACGTATTTTCTAAACTGGTGACGTGCCACAGCAACAGTTACTGTAAATAGATTAGTAGAACAACTGTGAGTATCTTTCTACGTTTGTTTTGCATAATTTTATAATGAGTAGGTTTACTCCTTAAGAGTATAGCGGGTTACCAAAGACTATTATTTTTTGTTGCGGTCTATAGTCAATAGCTTTTCACCCATAAAACTTTAATTTGACAAAGTTTGTTTTTAATTTTCAATTGCGTACTTTGGTTTGATTTGGAAGTAAATTTAATGCTCAATGCAGAAACAAAAGTGAAAAGCCTTGAAAACATAAAAAACTATATGTCTGCCGGTATTTAAAAAAAAAATTAAAAAGACGTCAAGATCATCAACATTAAAAACAAAGAAAAAAAAATTAAAAAAAACAAAACAGAGGTTGAAGTCAACATTAAAGATTGTGGAAAGAACTAAAAATAGCCAAAAAGCAAATTTAACAAAACGAAAAAAAATAAACAAAATCGAGAGTTAACATAAACAAAAAAAAACTTAGTTTAAAGTTGATAAAAACCATAAAGAAAAAAAAAAATAAAACGTAAAAACCCAAAAAAAAATAGCAAAAACAGACTTAAACTTATCTAAAATTTGTGTGCGTGTCACATTTAAAACTTTACAAAATTTGCTAACATATAAATTTAATTAGCCTTTTAGTAATTAAACCTATTTAACAATTATTTTTAAAAAAGTCTGTGTAAATGAAAAGAAATTGTATAATGTACCAGTAGAGCACGAAGTGCACAAGGCTCTATTCTAGACATTTTACTATCTTTGCTATACGGAAATAATTATTGTAATAAAAAAATACACAAAAAGCACTTATATTTGAATATCCAAACTATACTAACCATTTTGTGAAAGTATACTGTACATCACTAGGCAATGTAACAAACAGTCTATGTATATACAGGGTGAGTTGGGAGGAACGGTCTAAACTCTAGGAGTGTATTGTACACGTAGAAATAATGTAAAAAAACTTAAATGTGGTTATCCGATTTTCATTTGTTTTTAAGATATAGCGTAATAAAAAATGTTTATCTAGTATGCTACAAATGGTTTTCAGGGCGTTGGATTGGTTGCGCTGGTTCTATTAGTTGTTCTCCAATATCTTTAAACTTCTTAACACTAAGTTATTGTTTATGAAGCTGATTCAAAGATAAAGTATACAATGTAAAAGTAGACACTCGAGATGCACTAATTCAACATTAGAAATGTTGTAGCCGATCTTAAACAAAGACATGACTCAATCAGTGGAGCACCTGTTGCTTTTTGTAGACAAAGCAAAAAATGTTTAGAATTAATTTACGGTATTTTTGAACAATTATTATAAAAAGGCTATGATTTTCAAATTGTTAATGTAGACATTTTATTTATTTTAATTACACTCTAACTTAAAAACAAATAAAAATCGGATAACAACATTTAAGATTTTTTTATTATTTTCAAGTGTACACTCCTAGAATATTTCCCGTTTCTCCCGACTCACCCTGCATATAACAATTCAAAATAAACAAAAAAATCTTAATAAACATAGATCAGCAAAGTAACAGATTTGGAAATAAGAAAGTATATTATAAGCTACATAAAATGTTTCTCTTTTCATTTACAAACAGGCACGACATCTTAGTCTAAAAGATATTCGAACTTTTTCTAAAACCCTCTCATTTGCTCAGATTTGTTGGCATTTTTAATTAATTTGTAGCCACAGCTTCTCAAGGTTGTTTACAGGAGTACCATAAAAAAATGTTTTTGAATATTTTCAAAGAACAAAATCTAGAAGGTTTAAATTAGACAATCTTGCAAACAATAAAACAAGTCCGCCCGTTCCTACCCATTTAAGTGAAAAAGTTTGATGTAAATGCTCACTAACAGAAATAATAGAATACCATCATATTAAAACCACATTTATTGACTTTTATAGTCTTGTCGTCAAAAAGATAATACATTGTGTTTCGCAGAAAGTTTAAGTAAGCTTCTTCTTCTTCTTCTTCTTTGTCAGCCTGTTTCTGTCCACTGCTGGACGTAGGCCTCCTTCAAACAATTCCATTTGTTGCGGTCTTGTGCAACTTGATACCATCTTTTCTGTGGTCTTCCTCTATCACGGGTGGTCATTTGTGGTCTCCGTTTCAGTAGCTTGTGTGTCCATTTGTTGTTGTCATCTCTCGCTACATGACCAACCCAGCACCACTTTAGCTCTGCTATCCGTTGAATTACATCCTTCACTCCGGTGTTTCTTCGAAGACATTTAGGTAAGCAGAGCATGTTAATTGGTTTGGTATAACAACAAGACCTACAAACATGTTGCCTACATACCCATCTAAATGTTTAATAAAAAACGTGTGTGATGTCTAATTCTATTAAAGTATAGACATTTTTGTCAGCCCAAACATGCATCCCAAACATATTGTAAAAATTGTTAACTGCATTTCATCTGAAAAAGAATATTGGCAAGAAACGGAGGCAATAATATTGCGTAAAAACCAGCGACAAAAAACCATACGTGATACTTGATGATCAAGCAAATTTAAAGCCTGCACTTTTTGTTTTTGGTACAGATAAAGCAAAACAAGGGGATCATTAATTCCTACCTTGACTGATATTTTCCACAAACTTGTCCTCAAATTATGCTCTATATCTAGCACGTATGTATATTCTTTTTCTGCTTTAAGAGCAGATACCAAATTTGGTTTTTCAGATAAATGGCACTATTTGCTGAATAAACCAGTATCACGCAATCGTTGGTAAATTCTTGCAAACATACGATATGAAAGAATCTAACAATTTGAATAAGCTTCAACATAAATATGTTAAATAAAAATAAAAGAAAAATTACCAAAATTTTGCGTAAATCTTTATGGTCACTTAATTACATACAAAAAAGTTTAAAAATAAACTAAAAAGTAATTTAGCAAACATTACCATATTTATATAAGACATCAAATGCACTGCACATTGACTGACAGTTTTATCAGCCATAAGAAAATTGTTGTTTGCTGACTTTTTTATTTAAGCAAATTAAACAAAATGTTTATTTTAGCAAAAAAATAGAAATTTTCTTACAAGAATGTTACAGGTTAATTAAATAAAAAAATATATTCTACCTACATCTTCTAACTTTGGCAGACTATTATATGTATATAAGTTGCTGTAAATATATGTCATTTAGTTAGTATTTATAAAAGAATGACAATGCAATTTAATCAAGACCTATTTACAAAACTGCATCAAGTCAGTCATTTATAATAAAAATAACATCAGAAGACAATGTTTTCAAGCACCTACTAATAAATTATGTATAGGTACTTTAATTAAAAAATGTATGTTAAAAAACATACTGTCAAGGCCTAATCATATTTTGACTAACTGTATTTTTTATAATTTATTTTATTATCTCAATTTGTGTATATTTAATATTGTAAACACGTTTTTGTTGAAGTTCTGCAGTTGTACTTTAAGCTGTTTTTATTATAGTTTTAAAACAATATGTTTATAATATTCAACTCTTTAATAATATGTTCAAATAAAATGAATTATTATTCGTACAGTTTATACACAAACATTTTAATCTAATTAATATTTTTGTGATAAAGCATCTAATTAATTATTCAATTTGTTAAATAATTGATTGTAAAACGTATTTTGTTTAATGTCCTTTTTTGAAAACTTGTTTCAATTATTGCCAGTCCACTTTCCTAAACCGTCTTTTGTTTCTGTCATAATTTAATCTAAATCCTGGCAATTATTCAGGCTGGTGCCTTTTGTGTTTCGAGGGGTGGGCAGGCAGCATCACAACCGAACGACGTCCCCGGTCACGGATAAAAAGAGCGCCGGTTCGCGTTCGATGCAACAACAAAAGGAACGACGAATTGCACATCATTTTTACATTCAATCGGTTCTCAGAGAAAGTGAAGTGCTCATTAATTTACACAAAAGGTACGTTATATATAAATACAGCATAAAATATGTATTTAGCGGGGATTTTTTGAAGTTGTAGTTATAAGTTTGTATAAGTGGAGCGCGCAAACTCACACAGAATAATCGATGGACACTTTAGGGGCAAATACGAACTCTGCCTGGTTCAAGCTGCATCAGACATAATCAAACATCAAGCAAAGAACTATTTAGCTTAAGTTTTAATCTTAGTAAAGGCTTTAATTAAGTATTTGATTATTATGATCGATTATATAAAATAATTTTATTATATTAAATTTGAATTTTGTAAAAAAAGTTGATAATATGAAAAATATGCAATTATAAATTCATGTATTTTATATTGTTTACGTATATTTTTTATCAAATAACAGTTGCTTTTTGTAATTAAATCGGTGATTTGGAGAAAATAGAAGAGGTATAAAAATCGGTGGCAGTTGCCAAAATTGTAGCAAAACAAAGTTTGCGCGCCAATCGCGAGTCGCCAGCAGGGGTGGGTTTAGTAGTGGGGGTTTCCCAGGGGTGGGGTAGGCGTGCGCATGGGGTGAAGGGTACGCGACGCCCGTCGCGACGCAGCAGATAGTGGGTAGACAGACTGGCGTCGGCAGGTCTCTGACGACTGGATGTGACAGCTCTCGTCGGGTAAGTGAGCTTTATTATACACTTTAATAGTCCACACTGTATACTACATCGGGAACGACGGCATCGAATTTTTCCGTGTCTCAGATTCAATTTTCCAGTGCTACGGTCCCATTCAATAATAAAATCAAAACGCATTCCTAAGCTACATCTTTAATTGAAAACACATACAGTGCCTTATTACTTTCACTCATAGTCCCACAAAAAATCAAAGTGCGGCATACAACATTAATAAGTGTAACCGACAAATGTGAACAAAAAGCCGTGAACTCTTTTTTTGATTCTTGTCAATGGTAATGTATAACAACTGCATGACCCTATATTTTATTAAGTTTGATAGTTTAATATAAATACCTAGCTCCTCACAGATAAGATAGTACACCCCTTTTAACTTTTTGTTATCACGAAATTATCATTTTATAGTTGCAACAAAAATCATTATCATAATAACGAGTCATATATTAGAAAAAAATACTATAAAAATTTATCCACAAAATTAATTAACATGTTAAAGTTAAAACTTAAATTGTAGAAAAATCTTACGGTTTTATCATTATAACTTTCTTAAAAATTCGTACATCAGCGTTTTTAAATATTTTAAGAAAAAGACAATATTAATTGAAATTGTTTTTTGTTGCATTTTTATATAACCAATTAGTTTTTGTCTGCATTTTAAACCATTTAGAAATCAATTAATGCATTGTTCCTTAATTACAAATATTTTTATAATGAATGTTTCTAATATTACAAGATATTAATTGAAATTGATTTTGTATTTATACCTACCGATAATAAAGGTCATAGTATATATGCTTACTGCATGTGTTAAAAGGATAGGTTAAACTTGCTAGGTCGTGTTGTCTTTCATCAATATGATCGATTGTGTAGTAATACAAATTAATACATTATTAATAAGTTCATTTATAATTTCAAGTAAATATTTACTAATGTAGTGTTATGCAGTAATTGTGTTACATACTAGATTTAATCTATTATATAAACCTACAATTTTGGCCTATCTATATCAACTCAATTAAGTGTACTATAAATAATATTTGGTAATAAGCCGGTTTATGTAAGTTATCAAAAATTGTGTATTAATTACAACTATAATCCAAAATTACATTAATTTATTAATATACAGTGTATCAGTCTAATGTTAATTGCAGATTCTAACTAATTTTAATTGGAAACTTTGTAGTTGAATTGTTCTATGTAATATTTTTTTTTAAATGGAAGTGCCAATCAGAATCAAGTGCAAGAGAGATAGTGCAAAGATTACAGAGTGAGTGTGCGCATTAGACAATACTTAGACACTCCCAAGGAAAATAATTTTCTTAAATTTAATTTTTGAAGTTTTTTTACAACCTGTATGACAAAATATACTAATAATAATAATAACAATAAAGATAATATTTAATAAAATAAAAAACCGGTGATTTTTTATAAACTGACTTTAATAGTAATTGAACAAATAAAATTATAGTAATATTATCAAATTCCCGCGTTACAAATTTAATAATAGCAGAATTTGGCGTACATTAAAATTATGCAGATATGTTAAAAATATTTTAAGCTAATATATTTTGCGTGCGCATTTCTTACTATTTGGATAAGCCAATTGAATAGCTGCATATGGCGGTGTACCAATTGTAAGAGTATTATAGCTTCAAATTTATTTTGCAATATAAACAATTAATTTTATTTTTCATCAAATATTAGTTCAATCATACAATGCACCATCTGCTATTATTATAAGTTTGCAATTTTGTTGTAATTGCTTTGTATACTCATTGATGTTATCATACTAATGATAATGGGTTTGATAAGAATTATAACGGAATAGAAAATAATTTGAAAGTAAATAAAGTTAGTTTTTACTGAAAGGTAATGTATTAATGATTTGAATGATTTTTGATTTTCTTACTTGCTTGAGTGTTTTAAAACATTTGGATAAAAAGTATTATAATAATAAACTAAAATTGCAATAAGATTCTGAGCAGATGTTATGGTGTAAACAAAAACGGTATTATATTTATCACATTTGTCTGTAAGCAATTATATCTAACTTTACTGAGAACAATATTTTGCAGGATTATCAAACATTTAAGAACTAACGTTTTTCAATTAATGCAATAGTGATCTATAAATATATTGCTGTACTAGTTCTAAAGTGACATCTCTAATGTAATGGTTTAAAAATTGTGAAATATATTATACTTCAAAAATTAATTTTAGATTTGAATCATTGGTTTTAAAAAACCTGAATTTTACTATAATTTTTTTTTTAGAATCTACTATTTATAATATCAAAAATGATATAATAGACAATTTTATTTAGATGTCTTACTTTAGAACTAGCACAGCTATATATATTTTTTAATATTTTTTTAAACTTACATACTTTTTGCCAAGTGTATAAATAATATGTAAGGGTTATGTTAAATGTAGTCGTTTACAATACTGCAATAAAACAATAAACCGTAATGTATAAAAAAAATTGAGTACAATATAAAGCAATATATTAAATACTAATTTAATACATGCAAATTTAACATGTATTTACTTCTTTAAAAGAGGCAAATGTTACATTGCTTAAAACTTGAAATTATTTAAGCGGCTAATGTAAATGTTGATATTTGTACTATTTCATCTATTAGTAATTAGTAATTATTAATAAAATTATTACATTTAGTAATTATTGCAGTATATCTAATATAGCTACTCTAATATATATCAAGTTGTTTTATAAAAAAAAAATTGGTTAATTTTTTTTGTAGATTCTAATCAATTGAGATAGAATAGTAAAAAAACAAATTATTTAAAAAAAAAATTGAAAAACATAAAGTTTTGAAAATGATGCTATTGCTTAAGAAATTTGATACAATTAAGCTACACTTGCGCTGTGATAATCATAAACAGAATAAAATCTTATAACAAACCAATTGGAGTTTTTATTGAGTTTTTGAATCACAGTCAATATAAATAAACTAATTTAAATTTATACAACCAAACTCAATATAGTCATAGATATTAAAGCATTATGCATAAACTAGTTAATGATTAATAATTATGCAATAAATCTATCTATTAGATTATTATATTTAAAATCTAAATAAAGACTTTCGTTGTTAGATCAAACATTATTTTTAGTAATACATCAAATCTTACAAGCTGATTATTTAGTACAAAAATCTGTAAACAATATCTTAATTGTGTAGTTATTTTACGTTTAAATTTAAACAAACTTAAATTTTTGAAAACTTGGATTAAGTCACCTTTTATATCAAAATTGTTAATTATAGTATAATAGACTAATAACATTTGTTAATATATGCCATCTACCATTAAAACAATATATGACACTTAGTTTAAACATACGACCCAGTCAACCATAGCAGCCAAATTGCATATAAAAAGTTATTGATTAGCGCATGCGCACTTTATTATACAATTTTATATGGTTTGACATTCTAGTACTAATCGTGGTAGTAATACATGCTTCCAAAAATAACTTTTTTGCATTTTTTTTACAAAAACTATCTGTTTTGATTTAAGAGCCCAATGGCCAAAAAAACATTCGCGGTATTTGATTGGCTGTAAATCACAATTTTACATGGTATCATACCTTAAAATCTGAGAATAGTAATGAAAATAAACTTTCCAAAAATTTTTTTTTATTTGTGGCAGGCAAAACAATATTCAGTGTAACTTGGGCCAAAATGCTTTAGCAGCTCTTTGCTTTTAACAGTGTTTAGTAGCTTTGCTTCTTTGCGCTGCTAAAAGTGGCCGGTTACTATAACCAATTGTCAGCTATTAATACACTATATACTATATAAACAAAAATGTAATACATTTAATTTGGACTTGAACTTACTTACTATTTTTTACTTTTTGTTTTTCTTACAGATTTTGTTTTGCTAAGAGATTTATCTGTTATTTTATATGTACATGTAATTTGCCTTTATAGTTGACTCTCAAAAAAGTTGCATCATTTTGTCTTTATTGGTGCTGCGCCATACAAACTTTATCAATCAACGTAATGCCACGCTGTACTTAACGTATTACAAGCAATCTAACCAGTTATACTGAGCAATTCAAATACATGTTAATAATAATGTTATACCAAAGTATTGAAATAAATAGTACATGCGCACTTAATTAATTATTTTTACTTGGTTAGACATTTTATTTTTATTACTGCTTATAACTATATCACTACTCCAAATGTTTTTTTGGTAATAAAAAATAAAACGTTGCATTTGCTCTAAATAACTTAACTTGTTGTTGTATTTCTTTAATAAAAATATAATAATAATAATAATAAAAATAATATGTTTTTATTTAGCATATTGCTGCATATAAAAACTAACATCATGTATTTACACACTTGTATAAAATACAAATAAAAATCTTAAATTATAAATTGATCACAAAATACCTTCTTTCTTTTTTACTATATATTAACAGTCTTTTAAATTATCAAAAGCTTTTGTTCTTAGGTTATTAAATTTCTTCAAGCTATCGATAAAAAATGTCTTTTAAGTAAAAAAACTCTCTTTATATAAATACTATGCAATAGAGATAGATTGTAATGCAATATTGGTATTGTACAGGGAGTTTAGAAATGAATGGGATTTTGTAATTACTTTAAATATGCCGCTTTTTTTAAATTGTTCACTATACTATTTGTTTTGACAGATCAACTTTGACAGCTGTCAAGCAAACGTATGAAAACATATGTAGTATAGTGGACAATTTTAAAATGGTGGCATATTTAAAGTGATTACATAATCCCATTCATATCATATTTGTGTTTTAATAGTTTTGCATTAACTGCATCACTACACTATTTATTTTTTAGGCCCATTATAATTTGTTTTAACTCTGCGTACGTTATATGTTTAAAGTTGGTGATATTTACGCACCAGAACTTATGCTAGGAAACAATGTTATTGTTTTAGAATCTTCTGTTTTTTAATGGTCTGTTTAACTCAAAGTTGTATACTTAAGTAAGGAAATATAAGAAAGAAGCACAATGCATACTGGTGTATGCAAAGTATTAACGTTTTTGTCTTGCTTACACGCTGCTACCACTATTTGCCATCTCTAAACTCCAAGAACGTTTGGAGTTTCTTACGTATGTGTGAGTAGAAAAGATACAATTATACTTTCTGTTCAGAAAAACACTTGAGCCTTTTTTTAAATTTCTTTATTTGATGGTAGTAGTGTATTTTTACACAACTATCACATTTTATGATTGCTGTTGAAAAATGGTGTTGTACTAAACAATTTATTGTTAACGATGAAAAATAGAATATTGTTACATTTTTCTTGCAAAATATTAGTAGTAACTACATAGGTTTATTGATAATGTGTCATTGCTAAGCAATATAAATGGGAATAAAACAGCTTATGTTAAAAAAATATAAAATATTTTAAAAATAAATGTAGAGATTTTAGTTTCAAGTTTTTTTTTAACATAATTTGACTACATTTAAAACAGCATAATTAATTTATAATTACATGCGTAGTATACACAGATATAATAAACAAATTCGGCATAATGTTCACTTAAGAACGTTTAAATCAAAACTGCAATTTGTGTTTAATTTATTTCACTATTTTATTTATATTTATCTAAGATTTTAAAGATTACAAAAAATTAATAAATTCCTTCACAAATGAATTATTATTGTTATATTTCAATAAAATTAAAAATAAACTAAAAACGCATATTGGCAGGTAAATTTATTATAAATTATTTACAATTTACATGTTATATTTAATTTATTAAAACATTTACAAATTTTCAAATATGAAATAGTAAATTGGAGTTAACATTTCTATTGGTTACATATCTGTATGTATATAGAAAATTGTTTTCATAGTATTTTGGCTTTTATCAAAAAACTTTGTTGATATAAATCCATTATAGTATAATAATTAATCATAAAATAAGATCCAATGCATCCAACATCATTCAATTAATTAACGTATTTGAGAGTGGTAGTACAAAGTAGTAAATAAATAATACTTATTTCATCGCTATAACTTTGAAGTGACTATATCAATTTCTTAAACTGCATGTTTTAAAATTTTATGTATAATAAAATATAGTAATTATTCTTTTGTGTTTCATCTAATAATTTTATAAATCTTGGTTGTTATTAAACACAAATAAAGTATAGATATTTTTACTAATCAAATTTTGTATCGATCATAAATTTTGATGGCAATTGAAATATGATTATTATAAATCATTTGCACAAACAAAGATTATTATTAACACTAAGATTTTTGTAAATATGTACGATGTTAGTGTCCCGCATGTGGCAAGATATTGTGGTCGTGTTTGATCGCAATACAAAACGGAGATAAAATTGATTGAACTGCAGCGACAGGTTGGAACGTGGTAAATGATTTGTAGCGCGATCTAACAATAACAATAAGGTTTTTTGCTTTCTGAATATAACTTAATTTAACAACAAAAAATACTACCAATTGTAGTTTTTTTACTATACCTACTATAGATCTGAATGCATAATTATTCGCATCAAGGTATTCCAAGTTGTAATGTGTGTAGGCTGTTTTAATGAGATGTTCTATGCATTAACACTACTAAAATTAGAACAGCATGTTAGGCTGTTTTAAATAAATAACTTAATTTGAACTCTTGTAAGAGTGTTGTGTTATTGTTAAGAATTTTATTAAAATACTCTTAATAGCTACAAATTGGTCAGTTTTTAAGTGTTCAAGTTTTTTAATAAATGTGTTAATATTGCATTTAAATTTGATACTAAAAATGCACAATAAATAATCTATTCCATTTTTTTTAATGATTTTTATTTTTTATTTAATTTGACTTGATATATAATTATTTGTTTTCAAAAACTTGTCTAATCTTAGCAGTTCTTGTTTAGAATCAAATGTAAAGCTACGTATGTTAGTTATGTATCTTATGTTAGTACCAGTACTGGTTTTAAAAACATTTGTTATAGTACTTTTATTGAATTATGTTTGAAAGACATTTATTATTAAAAATTGCAACTAAATAAAACTAAACACAAATTAATTTATAATGCATTTATATAAAAAAAAATGTGTATCTTAGTTAGCAAATTTCACTTATACACGTCTATGTATATTCTATATTAAATGTATATATTATGCAAACAAAAGTAATCAAATTAAATATTTTCTATATACTTTTAACAGACAATTTAACATAATATTATTTGACATCTTGTTTTTTGTATTTTGATACTACAAATAATGGTTTTGAAAATGTATGTAATATAAAATTAAACAAATACCTATGCAATTATTAACATTAACTGAAAAGTTGCTTTTTCTGCAAATTCAAAACTAAATATACTTTTTTCTATTGAAAGTTTTCAAACCAACTTGTTTCAATGTTCAATTTTATCTGATAAGTGTAACTTATTTTTAGCAAATAATTTTAACAGTTTTGATCCACAGTGATTAAAAAAAATTACGAATTATAATTCTAATTAATTAATAAATTATTCATATCATTATTAATAATATATTATTTTATATTTACATACATTCTAACCTTAAATACTATTTAATTATAGGAATGAATACTATATACCATTTATTATCATTATATTAATGAGTTAATAAATGTTTCATTTATAACAATATTTAATTTAATTTAATATAAATGTGTCAATTTTGATATAATAAAAAGTAAATGTTTTGTTGGTATAATAGTATTTTATAGTAAATTGATTATATTCAGTCGGTAATAAAAATAAGTTATATTATTGACAAAACTGTAAGTAGTTCAAGGGGTGGTTTCGACCGGGTTGATGATTGCGGCGTGATTAGAGCATTTTATATAGAAAGTGACGTGACTGACTGCCAGACATATCGATGTGTTCAGTTACCATACAGAAACCATATCAAAGTCCAAACTTCCTTTCTTTTAAATACGATTACTAATACCCGGATAAAATAACACACAATATACAGTGGCACACGGCAGTAATTTATATTTACTTTTTTATAAGACAAAAAAAAATTTGCTAAGTTTTCAGTGACACGAAATATAAATACATCCAAAATTTTTAATTGTTTGTGGTAAAATTTGTGTTAGATGTTTGTCTAAATTTTATGAGTATTATTTATAGTATTTCAAATTTCGTTGAGCTTTATTTATTATGCTATACATACATTTTTTTTCAAAAATAGCATATTTAATTTTAAATTATATTTATAAAAATAGTCGTATTGACGTATTGTCAAGTATATGAATTAGTATTACGGTTTACTCTTGTATTGTCATCTTATGCAGATTTATTACTAACGTGAAAAATTGAAAATACTAACAAAACTTCCCACTTTACATAGATTATGTTTTACTACAATTTATGTTCAAAACTGACAGATTTTGTATAGCGTTTGGGCAATCTAATTACAAACAAATTTTTGCAATTCTATTGCAATAATTTAACTGATGCTTACGTTTGATACTTATGGATAGTGTATATCAGACAATATTATCACATTATGTCTTTTATAAACTAAGAAAATGCCAATTTTGTTCTTACCGCAACATAAATTTGATATTAGGTTTCAACATCTTTAATAAGATCTTATGCCAATGCTTTCTTTTTATAAAATATGCAGCAATAAATATGTTAATTACAATTGTATAGTGATGGCCGTTACTATGTGTTAGATTATTTTAAGATAAATAAAACATATTTACTATGTACTATATTACAAATATATTTAAAATCCGTAACATTTTTCAACCTTCATCAGACGATGATGATGGCTTTGTATAATTTATATACTCATAAAATTTAAAGTACTGAAAATTAAATCAGTGAATTCTAGTATATTTTAATTATTTCTGCAATGCAATTAATAGTTTTTCAAAATATCTAAACCAACTATAAAATACTATAAATTGTTGCAGTGTATTTTACATAGTTTAGTATTGTAGATAGAGTTAAACTCTCATTTTTGTCGTAATTACACACACTTTACTCTGTAATTAAGTATATCATTATGATTTTATATCAACTGTCAAAAAATCAATAATTTAATAAATATTAAATTCAATTTATTAATATTTCTACCGGAAGTATCAAAGCATTTCTAAAACTAATCCAAACCTATAAAACGTTTTAATATAGTATCTTGATTTAATTGTTTCTACTTTAAGGTACAGAAAATATGAATTCTCAATATAAATTAAAATATGCAAAAAAAATTCTAGCTTGCAATAAAGACTATTGCAATATCTATCAAATCATTATTAAGTATACATGTGTATTTAGAAAGACTTAAAGTTTGCTGCATTTCTAAATTCCTTGTGTTGTTTTGTTATATTTAGTATTAGTTATGTTCTTCTGATAAGTTTTATTTCATAGCATATTTTAAGAACACCATCAGCTATTTATTATTTTTTTAATTATTTTGTCTATTCATCTAAAACGGAATTGATGTTTATCTTAAAACTAAAAAAACTTAATTATTGCAGTTTATAAAACAAAAACGTACTTAGCTTTGACTAACTTTATTAAATCATCTTTTATGATATTCTGTTAGATTAATATTTTATTTAAAATTGTAATCAGATATTCATTACTGGAAAAACTTAATTTATTTTTATTTGATTTTTTATAATAAAAATATAATCTGTAGATAAGTAAATACATTTTATAACTAATTTATTACCATAGCATAATTTACGTAACTAATTATTCTACATATGCATTATGTTGATTAGTGTTAGTAGCGTTCGACCCTTCTAAATAATATATAATAATGCTAATGCATGCATCTGGCGTTCAAAATGTAACCAAGCCGAAATTAGCCTCATTAAAAATTCAAATAAGTTCATTTCGCGTTGGGAAGGTTCTTTTATGTTGTTATCAATTATTCATGCAAATAAACTGATGATATAATATATTTTAATATATAATTGATTTTATTTTATTCATCATATAATACAAATTATGTACTATCGTCGCATTATAAACGAATTCATGTAATTTCCAGTATTCGTTATAATTAACTTAATATTATTTAATTACATTACATTAAACATCAGTTATTAGTTTGTTACACAAGATATGATTAATGGTTATTAATTATTACCGACATAATTAATATATAATTAAGTGTATGTAACTGTCCGTAAGTTAATATTCACACGTCTATCAAATTGATCACAAAACTCATAATATTTCAAATATAATAGAATACATATATAATATAACTCAAGTAATAAATAGTAAATAATATTATTCTCAAGGATTTTTGGAGCTTGATTAAGAAAAGCTCGGATAAGTCGATTGTGTGTAGGTTGCTAATACCTATGTAATATTTCTATTTTAGTAAACTCACTCTACCTAACTTAACCTAGTCTATAATATACTGCCTAGGTTTGACATAAAATAATCAGAAATTTTGCATCACATTCATTGTTTTTTTTTTTTTTAATCTTTAGACAAGTATAAAAACGTAAAAAGTACGTTTTTTTACGTTCTTTGAACACTACAAACAAAAGCGTACTATAAAATTTACAAAATATAATTGCTTATAAAAAATATAGTTTTTTCCGAAAGTAGAACGAAGTGAAAAACACATTTTATTTTATAAGTAATGATGATACCAACAATTATTACACATTAATTTGTCAATCACTTTTAATAAATTAAAATAAGTTATTATTGACAAATATAATATTTGTAAATTAAAATATGTTAGCATATCTCAGTCAAATATTATTTTTAATAAAATTTTGATTTACTTTAAAAAATATATATGTCAATTGGAGTAGAGCGTGCGTTTATGCATTTAGTTTGCACAGTATCATTATGATTTAGCATTGGTGTTTTGCTCAATATAATTTTTGTTGTTATTCATTTTTTAAGAAGAACAATACTAGATTTACTACAAAAACACTAAAACTAAATTTTAATCTTAATATTTTTTTATCAACTTGTGACGCACACAAGACGCAATTTAGTAAATGTTTAGTCTTGCCACCAAAGATTACATTTTGTACAAAAGATAAGATGTCAATAAGTATTAAAACAATTCAGTTTTAGTTTTGTTGAAACTGTAATTTTAAACTTTAAGTAATTATAATCGTAAAATAAATCAATCTCAGTTCAAGACATAGTAGTAGATAATTAAACTTTCTATATTTGTTGTAAAATTGTTTTTAACATTAATCATTTTAGTAAACAAATGATCAAATTAACTAAATTTTCAAGTTGAGTTTAGCATTCTTACTATTTAAAAAATAATCAATGTTCTTTTAACAATACTATGAACCGTTATTATTGTTCGCAACATGTTTTTTAATTAATCAATAGTAGCAACAAGTTTTTTAAACAAATGTAATGAAACAAGATGCAATTTTCTCTATTCTAGTTTAGAGGTAAATTTTTTAAAGTTAATTTATAAACAACAATATCTTATTTTAACCTACTAATACTATGAATCACCCTCAAAACTGCTTAAAATGACTGAATTGCACGGAACTTTGCTAGTGTAATCTAAAAGGCTGCTTGCACGGAGGACAGTTTTGATGTTTGTTCCGCATAAACCTTCTCCTTTATTGTACCCTATACAAAAAAAGAGCATATCTAAAGAGCGCGGGGGCCAAGAACATGGAGATTGCCTCCAGCAAGACCAATCCATCTTGCTGAACAATTATAAGTGTAGTGGACCAGACATCCATCTAAATTTAACTATTTATTTATTCTACCATTTAAAGGCAGTCGCCTCTAAGATTGATTTAAAATCATTTTATGAGCAAATTGTTGCAAAATCCTATTCAGCGTTGCACAAAATTTGATAATGATAATGGCTATCTCGTACGGCATAAAAGATTTTGTGTTTTTAAGTGTAAGCGTTATGCTAACTAATAGTACCAGCTTGGGTAAAACATGCTTTGTTGGTCCAAATCACCGTCAAAAGAAAGCTTCGTTTGTTGTTTTGCTGTAATTTTTTTTGTTACGAGTCATTAGGTAATCAAATTTTATTACATTCTATTAATAAAATTTTGCACTTTAGACAGTTTATGACTGGTATTTGAATGTTTCTGAAAATATTTAAAAAATTTATTTTTATATTTTTGGCATTTTGTGATTTTTTTTACAATTTGTAATATTAAGATCAAATTTGGCCGTTTTTTACTTTTTATAAACAGAATTTTGCATTTTTAACAAATTGTGTCTAAATTTTAATGTTTTGTGACAATATTTTATTATTTTATGGCTGAATTTTGTTATTTTTGACTTAAAAAAAAGATTTTTGCACTTTTTAACATTTAATAACTGGATTTTGTTACTTTCTACCAATGTTATGATGTTTTCAAATAGACTTTGCTATTTTTGACACTTAATAAATAAAAGTTTGCACTTTTAAACTGTTTTTGACAGGATTGATGCATTCTAACAGTATTTTGATGTTTTAATAGCAAATTTGGCTATTTTTGATATTTTATAAATATAATTTTGCACACAACAGATTATAACCAAACAATATTTTCATATTTTATAGGTAGATTCTTCAATTATTGTTTATTTTTACACTTTTCAACAGTTTTTGGCCAAACGTTGGTGCTTTTCGACAATTTATTAGTGGAATTATTTACTTTTTAACCGTTTTTCTTCAAATTTAAGTTTGTTCTAAAAATATTTTAATACTTTATGACCGGATTCATTTTATGAATTAAATTTTGCATTTTTAACAGTTAATTACCGGATTTAATGACAAAATTGTGATTTTTTTTTAAACCGTCTTAGGGGGTCTCAATATTTTGCGGTGAGGCCCAAAAATTGTACTAACGCCACTGGTTACAAAATAACAAAAAAAAAAAAGAAAAATCAAGTAAAACAAATAATTAGTATTTAGTGTTCCATACACACAATAAATATAAAATAATTATAATACAACATAAAAAAATAACTTGAATCAAAATTATTCAAAGTGTATAATGTTCAAACTAATACAATTATAATGATATTTAAAAAATGTTGTAGATTTCATAAATAAACCAATGCGATGATGATCTTTCAAAAATGTTTGTACTAATCTGAAAAAAAGTTAATATTACGTAAAGTCTAACTTGATTAAAATTGAAACCAAAAACAGTTATTACAGTATAAAATTGTTAACAATTGTATGCACAAAAAAATAAGTTGCTCATAATTCTACAATCTAATAGTTTATTTATTTTATATTACAAAAAAAAACTGTTTGGATAATTTGTCCTTTTTGATAAGGACTCTTAGGCCCGTTTGCACCATTGTTCCTTAAATCTTAAGGAACCCTTAATAGTCATAAGTGTTCCTTATTACATTGCACCAAGTTTTTAAGGAATACTTAAAGGCTTAAGTGACGGTTTAGTTTAAGTCCTAAAATTTTTCTGACTTAAACATCACCTTAACCTAATAATGTAAATAGTGTGTGTAAAAGTGCTACACAATAATAATAAAAATGAACAATGATTATAAAATACTTCCAGTTTTTAAAGATGATGTATTAGAAATAATAGAAGTTTAGATTCCTCGACAAGTATCTACGGCTTGTAGAATTGTTAAAAGTTTTGGTGGCAGTAGCAAGACTGTGTCCGACATACGTAAAATTTCCTGAAACAAATTTAGAAAAAAGACAATTATGCCAGAAGTTTTTCAATATCATCTGCAAAAATTTATAAACATAATTTATGATGCGTAAATGATATTGTTCTTGACAATTGTTTTTATTAGTTTGATAATACATTTGTAAACAATTGCTCGTTCTAGTAAAAGACCAAAATTATCTTTCCAAATTTCTTTTTAGTGGCATTTTTTTTGCAGTTGAGTAAAAATTTGAAAACTAAAACATTTGTTATTAATTGAACAAAATATTTGCTTGTTATATTTTACATATATGTTGTATCGCAAAATAGAAGCTTTCCGATTGATTGACGGAAAAGATAACAGCACAGAAAGACTGTTTTTGATAGTTTAATCTAGATTTATCTAGATCCATCAAGCTCACAATATTGTTGACATTTTTGTCTAATGAATCATTGTTTGTCTGCTAGGTTTTTGTGTTTTTGCAACTTTTGGAGATTTCTATTGCATCAGCAATCATCTACTATTCATATTAGTAGATGACTATACAATTATGCACATCTTTTTTTTGTAAATTAAACATTTACTATTTTACAATAACTTACTATAATTTTTTGTTACTCAAGCTAATTTTCAATTAGGTTTGTAGACCAATCAAAAAGTTGGGTATCTCTTTTCTCAGCAATAATAAATTATTTTAAAAGTATTTTATAAATTTTAAACAATTGAAATTAACTGTAGTAATTCATTTACATAGTTATCATATATAAAACAAACTAAAAAAACTAAACAGATTTTAACAAACTAAATAAATTTAGAATTTATTCTATTTATTTTAAATGATAATCATAATTTGATAAATCTAACCTAATACTTTTAAATACGTGCGATATAATATCTATCAAATTATTTAGATACTTAAAACGTTCCTAATGTACCTTAACTTAGTTTTTTTTTTTTAATAATTCATGTATGCCTATAATTTAGATTGTAATTTATATTTTTTATTTTTTTCTAATTTCATCTATTGTTTATTAAAATAAAGATATCAGAATCACGCTTTACTAAAGTAACGCACATCCATTTATAACAACAGCGCCGATTTGAAGTCCAATTCCAAAAATTGAGAACTTTAAAAGGTAATAGAAGTATTTTCCGTTCAAATATAATTGAAAAATAACTTTGCAAAATTTAATCAATATAATAAATTAATATTTAGTTCAAATAATATTAGGAAGATATGCCGGCAAAACATGCTAAATTAATAAATGTTAATTGTACATAATTATAAATCTAGTTTTATTTCAATTTCAATAGTCAAAATTTTACTTGCTACAATAATTATTTCAAAATTTATTAGTATTAATGTTTATTTCCAAAACAAATCAAATAGGAATGTAATTTAAAAATAAAATCAAGAACAGTTTATTTTTATAATAAACAATAAAAAGTACATAACTTTTAATTCAATGGATGACCTTGGAAACTATAGTTGAAAAATAGTTGCTAATCAGATTTTCTACTATGTATTTATACAATTTAATAAACCATTCATTAAATATAACTAATTTTGCAAAGATGAATTAGAATGAAACAATAAAAAAATTTATATTATAACTGTTTTAATACATTAATCCTGGGTCATGATTTTTATCACATCACAACAGTATTTCTTTCCCCACATTTCTATTAAAGATAGGAAAGAGTTAAATTGCCACAATTGCCCTCCGACAGAAAAAAGTGATTGTTATGGGTGTGTAATGGCTGATACAACACGTCACAATCAACTGACGCCTTTATCAGCTGATAACCACGTGACAATAGCGTGCGTTTTGTGACGTCACTGCGCCGCGACGACCCCACCGTTCTTCGCTCGATATTAACCGGGCCTGTTATTTTCGGCCCGTAATCTGTTAAATCAATTTACACACGAGTCATAATAATATTGTAAATAGTAATAAGCGTTTACCCACTTACAACAATTTATTTTTATCGCAATTGTTATTACTAATGTTATCGTAAATAAATAAAGCGACACGTTAACTGACCGCAGTTATATGTAATAGTGATTATATTTTATGTTAACATACATTATGAATGTACATGAACCTGTTGTAAATTATATCTATTTGTCATTTTTAAATACAACTAAATACTACTAAATTATGAATAGGAAATAGAAACAATTTTAAATATTATTGCTGATTGTTATGCAAATTTATTAATGCCCCATGTTTATATAGGAAGATGACTAACCCCTTGGTACATTCCTATCCCACATGTCTGACTCACGATATAATAGTGAGGGGTGTAAAAATTGATACTAATTTAAATCAATGGATCTCGAATAGAAAAGAAATATTAATGTTTGCAAGCTTTTATATTTGTTGTTATTATAATGTTGTGAATAAAATAATGCAAAATATGATTAATTCAGGTGTAATAAATAATAAAATAATATAAATATAATCAATTATTACTGTAAATTACAAACATTAGATATGTAAAATGCAAAATCAATTATGCAAAATTTAAGTTTCGTGTTTATACAATATTCAAAGATCTTGCCTTGCGGAGGTTGTAAATAAATACACCATATACAATAAAATTTCTGAAAGAAAAATTTCCAAAAATTCACTAAAAATATTTGTGCTTGTACTTAATAATAGGAATTGAGGTATTGCTAATATTACTAGTTATAATTAGATAATATAGTAATACCTGTCTTTGCAAAATAATTATTTATTAAGGTAACATTTTATATTTAGATGAAATATCATTTTTGTTTAAAACACCCTAGTAAACAATTTAAGAAACTGGTTTATTTCTCGTAAGTTACAAAATGGAATAGGCTAATAATATTATAAATAATACAATAAACAAACAATCGCAGCCAAATAAACCACCAAAATAGAACATCATTGAAACTGAGTACTGTTAGAATTTATTATTACTTCTTATATAAATTGTATTTGCAGAAGAGATATAACATACATATATGAATTGGTCAAAAGTATTAGTTAAAAAACTTGGGTTAAAAATTTTTTAAGTGAACTGAAATAACAAAAAAATAACAAATTTAATTTACGCACAATAATTAAAATAAACTCTGCCAACTTGTATTACACAATCTTTATATACATCTTTTTTATGTAAATAATTGTGTTTTGACATTTTTATTTAATAAGTCCAAGCAAGGTTGAATTACTGGTTGTATTGATTGAAAATTCTTAATAGTAATTTTATATTTGTTGAGGGCACTAGATCAAAGTAATTTTTTGCAACCACTTGCATCTCTGCTTAGTAAAAAAAAATTGAAATTATATTTGGTTTTTTGATAAATATCTCTACACCATCTCGGTGCAAACAAAGACAATAAGTTCGCATAAAATTACAATCACACTTTTAATGACATGCTTTACTGCATACATTTAAATATGAAATATTAAATTTTTAAAGCAAAACAAATCGAGCATGGCTTATTGTCAGTAGTTTATTATACAAGCAAATATTGTAATGCCCAAATAAAGACCAATAAAATTCCTTATTAGCAATTAATAAACAATTGTTGAAATTATCAAATTAAAACATTAAAAACATACGCAAGCAGCTAAAATTACTTCAAACTATTTTAATTTTAATATTATTTAAAAAAAAATAGTTTGTTATTTTAAACAAATTTAAACTAAATAATTAACAAACTAGAAAACTGAAATGTAAAATGATGAATCAATATTAAATTTACAATTATCAGACAATAATCTTTGTTTAACAGACAACGTTATTTTTGGCGCAAATTGTCTTTCATCTAGTGAAAGACACTTACCAAATGATTTTAGGTCATGCAACTTTATTTACTGCATTTTTTATTCCCACAAGTGAATGTGAATCTTGAGATCAAAAAAATAATTTGTATTGAAGACTGAAATCATTAAATAGTTTAAATGGACCACAATACACATCAATATAAAAGAAAATATAAGTTATCCTAACTCTAACTCAAAATTTAATATAAATGTAGATGAACCAGACACTAGACCTTGTTAGTGTCTACAGCTTTTCCATTCTCTCAATTAATAGGTGCAATAGTATATATTTGTGTTTTCAAGTATATACTTAAAGACAGTTGTGAGGTAGTTACACAAGCGCAATCTCTAAAGTATTGGCTTTGTACAAAAAAACTGATTGTATTCATAAACAACAGGTGCAACTGACTACACGCTAATGTTTGTTTGTTCTTTAAGTTAAATAGACTAAATTATAAGTATTTATTTTTGGTTGAATTTTTTTTTGTTGATATTTATTTCAATCAAAGAAAGGCTATGATGCTAAACATATAACATGCTACAATTTTGTACTGAACTAGTGCTTACCCTGTCATGAATTACTTACATTTTTGATTGTATTCTTAAATTGCTTTCAAACACCACATTTGACGGAAATTGTTTTGAGTTAGCTTTAGCATTAAAATATTTGTAACAATGACACTGATTTATGTATAAATCTATATTCTGCTGTCGGTTGTGAGAAGATTCTTGGATGTTTGTGTATTAATTACATGTTTACTGGTATCAACTAATATAAAATGCTTGTCATCTTGCAGAAGTTGGTAATTTTGATTCTGTGGTAGCTGGTCTGAAATTTAATTTTTATAAATTGATAGAGTTTTAAATTTTAAATAAATAAAATATGTTTGCTGCTACCATGTATTTGATTTTAATTTAAAGTAACATTATAAGCGTTTTTACAGTTTTGATTAAAAAAAAACTACTCATTTTTGATGTTTTCTTGTGCCAGGTTTAATGAACTTAAAAATCTAATTATTGTTGTTTGTATCTTTTTAAAACACCTGGAAACATGCCGCCAACACCTAAAGTGTACAAAATTTAAAATGTATTATTAAAAAGTTCTAATGTTATTATAAGTTCAGATATAAAAATATAGTGTGGACCAGTTGATTGTAATTATTTAGTAATTAACAAACTTTTACAAATAATTACAAATAATGTTGACAACACATTTTACAAAATATGTGTTTTTGTGTTCAGTACCCTTAGATAACAATCACATAATTCATCATTATCATTCATCATAATTTTCAATAATATTGCGGCATAACGTAGTTCTGCTCTTTCAACAATTCCAAAAAAAAAAACAAAGAAGTGATATTGCACAATCTTGGCAGCTTATAGATGTCGCCATGTCTTGAGTTTTTTGCGTAACAACGTTGCTGTTTTTTTTTTTTTGTTGTGTGTTTGCACAGATCATCCATCACGAGTATGTTGAGGTACTTTGGAGTTAGTTAAAGACTTACTAAAACTTTTAGATTAAATTTTAAAAATTGAAGATTGATTTTGAGTACCTACATATTTTTCAATCTATCATATTGTTTTAATAGACTTGGACAATTTTAATGTTGTTTATATTTGGCCATGACTAAAATTGTTTATGTTGCTAGAATACAAAACAACGTTTAACATTAACATATAACTGAATTAAAAATATTTATCTGTGTCATGTCAAAGCTCAACATAAATTACTCTTTATAAATCTAACTAAACATAAATCTAACAATTTTGACATCTGTTAATTATTATACAATTTTACTTTGCCACTTTTAGTATTTTATTATAATATTAATTAATCAATAAAAATCAATGATAACTTTCAAATACAATGTTTAAATTTTATATCAAAACATACAATAACATTAGAAACACCTATGTATTTCCTATAACAAAATTAATTTTTTCACACAACTCTCTTATTTCACGTTTTGTTAATTTGTTATCACCAGTAAATATCATTTAAAAAAATATTATATTAATACTCCAATAAAACAAAATTTCATAAAAAATAAGAATCTATAAAAGTAAAAAATTAAAAAGTTTTAGTACTCTGTATAAGATAAGTTAATCTGCATTGTTCTAAATAAATATTAAAATAGTTTAATTTCTCAATTTTATGTTGGTCTAAATGATAGGTAATGTTAAGATTTATCATTCAAAATAACTAAATTAATATTGCATTTATTTTGGGTAAAAAACCTATATCTACAGGCACAAAACATTTATAAACTAATGTTATATAATATAATAATCACATTGCACCATGCAGTGTCACCCTTGCTGTTTCGTACTATAGAACTCTTTAATATATCCCGGAAATACAAAATATTTAAAATTAGAACCGCAGTAGTTTTCTAAATGTGACAATTGAAATCTTATTATTCAACTTAAGTTCTTACAAATTGTATTACATCCATAAGCACTAAAGTCAGAACATACATAAATTGTCAGAACGTTACAAAAATTACTATTTTTAATATTGTGCATTTTACATTTTATTATATCAATTTAGTTTTATTACTACTAATTAATACTTTTTAATAATATCAAGATTTACCTATTAAATTTTTTTCTATAGCTATAAAAGTTTTAAATAAAATATTGATCAATTTACTCTACATACGAACATTAGGGTGACTAAATATTATGGCGTGACCAGAAGGGGCGCTTAAAATATTTTGTGGATATTCATATAAATCGTGTGTTTACAAACAAAACTATGGACTTCTCTTGACCTTTATATTTTCTATTTACTATTTTAGTATAATTGATTTTAAATGTAGTTTTCTACTTAAAATAAGAAGAATAAATTTGTTTGTAAAAATGCAATATCATAGCAAAATAGGTTCTGCTCTATAAATATTACAATTATTTATTTTTATGTAGTTTCAATTACATTAGTTTTTATAGACTTTAAATACAAAATTAATATATAACCTAGATACAAACTTATTTTAATTGTCATATAGTAACAGCAACATCAAATATATAAATTTTAGTGCTAATATATAACATACTAATCTTATGATCATATAGGTGTAAATTGTCAGCATTTTTTATTACCTTGTTTATTTATAAAATAATTATGTGGATAGTGTCTGCAAATAATCTTTAAAATAATTAACTTGGATAAACAGTTCTTTTAACACAAAGCTAAAGCTTATTAAATGACAATAGAACAAATTTTTTTATAAAACATAAAAAATATAAAATTGATAGATTCAATTTGCTTTGCAATAATGCACATCAACGACATAAATTTCCCTTTTTAATTTATGGATCAAATTCGTTTCCCCCTACAGTACATACAAGCACTAGCCGTAGTAAAATCAATGCGAGCCAGACACACACTCATATATACCCAGCACATTTCATTGGGTACAAGGATCACCACCCCATTCTTTTGCAATAACGTCCCTCACATACCACCCCATTTATCCCACGAGGCACGTGCTGAACAGTATTTAGTGGACGTACGCTTAAAAGTCCAAAGTTTTCCCGGGCCCTAGGGATCTAGAAGGGACAGTTTAAATTCGGCACGCGTGTAAGCAGCTTAAAAATCAACCCTAAAATGCTAGGGGTTTTTGGAGTTAGTTGGATGTAGTAATCGGTAACGTTGGTATTGCGTGGTGATTTTACAGTAATGTGACATCGAGTGACTATAAAATGTGCAAATTATTTTTTAAACAATTTGTTATGCGTACTTCTGGATTATACTCAAGCATAACACATCAACTGTAATAATGTAATATAAATTCTTCAGGTTTGAATTCCTATTTATTAATCTATTTAAATGTCTAAAAAAGTGTTGTAACTATTAATTTTGAATCACGACTCGACCGCAAAGTTTTTTTTAATTCCCAGTTTACATTTGCTTTGAGTGCACTTTTATAAGTCACATAATTGGCTTGCGGCGATGAGTTTCAGGTTGCTTTTCACATTCTACTTTGTACTTTATATTCAACCAGCACGCAAATATTAATTTTCTCTTTATATGCATCTGCATTAAACCATTAACGTAAACAAAAATTAAAGAGATTTTACTAATGATGTTTATTATATTATTATCATTAGCAAACAATAAATTTAACTAACTAAAAAAATAGAATTAATGAGTTTAAATTTATTACGAATATATTATAAATTACCCACCAGGTGTCTGAAACCTATGATATTTGCTTGTATTAGAAGAAATTAATAAATTAGAATCATTTTTATAATATTTTAATTTAAACTAATAATAAGATAAGATTTGAATCATTAATCAATTTAAAAGAAAAACATTTAGCTCCACACAAAATTTAGATTATCATTTTATTGTACATTATAATTTGAACCAAAATATGTTTTAGATGTTGCAGATAGCTATGCGTGCCACCTACGGACTGTAGTCGAAATCTAGACATGTTGACTAAAAATGTGTTAACACACATATCTGCGTTATTTGTCATTCTCCTAGTGTTCACTGTTGGCCCTTATGTTGTTTATTTCAATTCATAAGGCACGCGGTGAATGCCAAGAGCAGGCTTAATTCTACGTGTATATGTATATGTAATAATTGTAAGGTAGGCAACCCAATGTGCACATTATTCTAATCGTATTTATTACTATTTATTTTAGTATGCATGTGTCTTAGTTACAAACATTAGTTTCTAAATTATTAATTAATCAGTTCTTTAAAAAGTATTATTACTAAAAAATGTTCCTACGACTTTAGGATTTTAAAATATATTTAAAAATACTTTGAATTGTGTGAGTTAAACCACAAAGGCAAAATTCAAGCAGTTTTGTTGAGATTTTGAATTAATTTGGTGCTATTTATATTTTACCGCTTTATATACAAAATCATGTTCAACCAAAAAACCAATTTAATTTAATTTTTTAGTATACTAATTATTCATTATTAAAATCAATTATGAATAAAATAGTATGCATACTTTGATAGAAAGTTCATCGCAGCCTTGCGCTATCTACCTTAGCACTCGACTGCAATGGAACATTTTCATCTTTAGTCCACTGTTATTCACTATCAGTTAGTAAAATGAACTGACTTTAAAAAGTTGAAAAAGATTATTTCTTTTCCAACCTGTTAAAAAGGTGCTACTTTCTCATTTCCAGTTTTTTGATGATTTGGGTTTACTTATGTAATATTATGACAATAGATGTTACAAATGTTTTATAAGTAGTTAAAAATAGACTAGAATTTTATTCATTAATTATAAATAGTTGCAAAATGGCATAAAGTAAATACGAATAATCATTCATTAAATATTTTCACACATTAAAATAAATAAATTCCGTCATTCATTTTAAATTCAATTCAATTAGAAATGTTATAATTATCTATTATTAAGGTCAATTTTGAATCAAATAGTATACAAACTTTGATGAAAAGTTTAATTTGAGCTTTGGGCTATAGTATATGTCGGCGCTTTGCAACTCGTATGTCTACCTTGATCTTCGGATGTAATAATGTAATTGTTATATACTATATAGGATATTAAAACTCATTAAGTAAATAATTTTTTTTAATTAAAAAAAAAATGTTGTTTTATAAAAACATGAAAGATATCGGCTATACATATACTAAGATGAATGTTAGAATGCGGTAAACTTTTTTTGCACGGTATTCTTATATTAAGATTTAGCATTGCTCTTACTGCTTGTTTGCATAATACAAATTCTATAAGCTGTAGTTACGTAGTAAAAAATATACTAGCTCAGCAATTAAGGCAATTTTTTTTTTTGAATAAAATGTAGTTTATTTTTTAGTTTAGTGAAAAATAGTCTAGAGTGGTTTGGAAACTAGATCACATAAAAAATATAATGTAACGGCACAAAATATATGTAAATAAAATTTATTAAATTTATTGAAAAAGATCAATAAGAAGACAACATATTTTAAAGTGTTTGTTTGTTACCACAACCACAAAATGAAATAAAAAAGTTTATTGAAAAGGTGTATCTACTAACAAAGCTAGAGACACACTTTTTTTACGCTAGTTAAAGCCAAGGACACTCTACTAGCTTAAAGCACGCAACATCTCATCCAATCATAGTTCCGCTTTTTGGGTCATCTAGTTTGAATTATTGTAGCTAACTAATGAAACTTTCAACGTCACAGGCGGTACACAATACACATCTAGCAGTGCTCTAAGTATATTGTTCTTGGGTTAAAACTCGTACCTAACAGAAAAGCAACTAAGCAGAGACAAACGCCGTTGTGAATCACAGCAGATTAGAATGGAGAATTGGCATGTTTGGACTATTCAAGTTGCCTGAAGTTCACAAGGTTTATTTTAATGTGGTGTAAAAAAAATTTTGATGTTAGATCCTTAAAGCTTGCTTAGTCTTTCACATATACCATACAGCTGAAAAATAATTAAAGTTTTATTTATACCATAATCCACAAATGCCTTGGCCAAATCTTAAAAATCAATCTTTTTTATGCTAAAACTAGTGTATACTGGACGCCCTGTTGTAGTGCTCCACTAACGCGTTGACTCTGCAGCGACACCAATGTGAATATTAATCAGAAAAATCTTGCAAGCTAGTTATACATGACTTAGCAGATGCAAAAAATTATTTACTGCAGATAAAGTCCTTTTAGATATAAAAAAGGCCACACTATCTTTGCATCTATTGTTATAGCAATAAAAAACAAAAATATGTCAGTTTTTGTTTATTATTGAGTAACTTTTCTATACTAAAAAATTGGGTTGTAACAATTGCATTATACGATAAAACTGTAAAAAACAAAAATGCTCACAAGACGATGTTTCATTATCTCTACTGAGATGTTTTGTTATAGACAACGTATTGCATAATGCAGTTACTGAATAAGTTTGGCTTTTTTGCCTTAAGCTACGTCGATAATTTTACTATTTTAAAATACGGAAAATTTAAATCCAATATAATATGTAGAGTGCATTAAACACCAAAGAAAAGTAAAAAGTAGCAAAAAAAAAATTATCAATAATTTTAACGAAAACGGCAAACGTTTTTTTTATAAAAATAACAGAACACTAAAAACTTAAGAAACCTAACAAGTATAAAGCCACACTTCCAATGACAAAAGAAGTAAAGTAACTATATATCACACTTAGTACCAAACTAACTTTCTATACTAATCTAAAAAAAAACCTAAAAAAATATCCAGGTGCATTTTTACTACTTACCACTTACTAGGTAAAGTATAAAGTTTGGAATGTTTGATGGTAACTAAGAACAACACTCATCAAAGATATAGAAAAACTGTTTTGTTACCGTCACTGCACTTAGTTGTTATAATAAAGCAAGGTAAACATTGTTTTATCTACAAACAAATAAACACACTATACATCTCGTTGTTCACAAATTAAGAATCACAATATAAAAAAAATACTAAAGATAATTTCAAACTATAAAATGTAATAATAATGTTGCAAAGAAATGCAACCAAAATCAACAACAATTTTTTTTAATGATAAATATGAGTTACAAACTGTTAATATTCTTTTAAATAAAGTTTAAAGAGAAGTTGAAGAAATTGAAACAACAACAACAAATGTTATATTTTAATAAACAACAAAACTGATATTTTATTTAAGGAAGAAGTTTACGAACTGGTTACATCTAAAGAGTTCACTAATTATAATCTTAAAATAGTGCACCAAAAATTGCATAAAAGAGCATAAACATTGCAGAAGTAATACATTTTTGAAAAAAAAAACAATATTTAAAACAAAAGTAGTCTATGAGACATCTAGAGTAGTATCAACAGCTTCATAATCTTTATATAATTTAAATGTCAAAAAAACTTTTTGGTATTTTAAACCAAAATGACATTGGAGCTGGAGTAATTAAAAGCAGACACCAGAAAACGATGATTGCGCTATTTCTGGGTAAACATGCTTCAGTTTTTTTAAACAAATATAGCTGCCATGTACTACATAATCAAGTTTAATTAAACTTTTAATTGACCAATAAACATCATGTCGGATAACCAAGCGGGCTTACATGCAATACGCTTGTTAGTAATAAAATTCAAACTGTTGGTGAACTGCATAACAATTCTAAAAATATTGGCAACAATCAACAAGATACGTTTCAACTGTATACTAAAAGATAGAAAGAAATTTTAAGGCAAACCAATTTGTCAAAAAAGAAACCACAAATATGTTTATTAAACTTAAACCAAGCATTTAAAACCTACACAAAATTGAAAAAGATATAATTTCTAGTAAACTTAACACGGAACATGGCAGTTTGTTAAAAAAAAACTGCCACGGAGTAAAGCCTATAAGACTGTTTCTAACAAAGCCATTGCACATTACCCAAATCGTGGTAATGCAGACGAGCTAAATAAAGTTTTTAAGAAGAAGAACTTTTTATCCTCTAAACATCCTCAGCATGAAGCACTACATCTGATCAAAGCATACAATATGCTACGCAAAGCCATTTTTGGCAAACACATGTTAATCAAAGAAAACATAAAAAACGTTAAAACAAGAAAAGAATAAAACAAACACAGTGAAATTTGAAAAACAATGACGCCAATATAGTAACTTTACTTTGCCGGTTTTATAAACATAAAATTACTTTTCAATTAACTAATAAATTACATAGCAAGTTGTCATTTAATTAACTAACTAAAAATTAATTTTATGTCACATTAATTTTAATTGTGTTTCTGTAGCTTTTTGGTTGTACCTACAATTATAAATAATAGAAACTAATTTAATATTCCATTTATTACTGCAAATTTTACATAATAATTTTCTTTCAAATAGACAAACATTTATTCTATAGTTTGTTCTTATAGCATCATTTTTGTTAGCTAGTTTAGTTAGATAATTAATGGCGTTTTTGAGTGTTGAAATATTTTGCTTACAATTTATATTTAAGAAGTCAATAAAATAAAAAAGTTAAAATTAAGTTAACTTATTGTTAAATGTAACAAATAAATAAACTATTAATAAAAAATTGATTGATTTTTTTTAGGACACTCTATTAATGTTTAACTAAACTTTTAATAATTTTATGGTAATGCTACTATTTTTTTCATTAATCTTTTTTTTTTCTATTTGTGCATGCATTTATCATATTTTCAAAAGTATACCACCCATTATTTAGTATTGGTGTCGGCAGATTTGAGCAATGTTTTAGTAAATAAGTATTTACTACGCAGTGAGCGATTACAAATTTATGCATATTTTTTATTCGCCAAATTAGACTTACTTTTACAATCAATTGATTATCCAACCAGCCAATTTTAGCTTGTTGTTTATAAATAACTTTTTCTATCTTGAAAACATTATTTAATTAATTTATGTTTAATAATCAAAGATGTTAACGCAATGCCCCCTATTACGAAAAACGTTGAACTGTTTGTGTGTGAAGGAAAGCTGTAATACAATTAAATCCTACTCCGACAAGCAACGGCATATTTTATTTAAAATTAAAAAATAATGTATTTTATGTAAACTGCCTTTTCATCCAGTAAGAGACACATACACTTGTGTTTCAGGGTATGCACCCATCATCAGTGTGCCTAGCATCTCACTGGTCAAAGAGACAATTTACATAGTCACAGTAACAATAAAACAGTTTATGTTTAGTAATGTGTCTAAGGTGGTAACGCAATGCCCCTATTTTACTAGGTATTTTTTTGCGTTAAAATTGCAACTTTTAAACAAAAAATGCAAATTTTCAAAATCAAAGTTAAAAACCGACAAATAAAACTCTTAAACTTTTTTTATACCGTCATGAACTGGTCAAAAGACTACTAATAAGTTATAGAAATAAAAAAAAAAATGCTAAAGCAAAATGCTCAGGTCCATTTGAAATGGATTTGCCCATGTTTAATAAAAATACTGTTATTGTTAGTTAATACAATTTTGTTAAAAATGTTAATTAAAAAAAAATTAAGTATAAACTTTTTTTTATTAAGCGGTTTATATACATGTTAGCATATCACCTAATTTTAACCAAAATTAGTTGCATTATCGGTGATAATTTTTGTGAAGCTTTCCTTGTCGTGCTATATAGTATATAGTGTATCAAGGGCCAAAAATAGGTTTTAGCAGCTTGCCGCTTTTAACACAAACAAGCAAAGCGAATGAAGGCTGCTAAAGCAAAGGGCTGCTAAAGCGTTTTGGCGTGAGTTACACTGGATATTTTTTTGCCTGCCCCAATTAAAAACACTATTTTTAATGTTTATTATAATTTGTCACTACTGTCACACATGACGTCTACATATAAAATTGTAATACACAGCCAATCAAATACCGCAAATAACCAAATAGGCCAATAGGCATATGCGGGCCGAAAATTGCCTTTTTGGGCCGAAAATTATGCTTTTAGTAAAAGCAGGCAAAAAAATCTTTTTAATGATGCAATGAACGTTTCCGTGATAAGGTTTGTCATTAGTTCTATACTCGCAGCTTTTATTGGAAGGCAAATAAATATAGCAACGTAAGCTTTTATCCTCCTTTTGCTCTGTAACTCTGCTGTTTTATTTAATTGACTACAGTAACCAACAACTGTTGTTAAAAACAAAAACAATGAAGTAACTCTATTCTTAAACAAATTTCCTATAATACGTTGCACTATTACTGGTCTATGATTGTAGCATGTTACTTTCTGATTACTTCTTTTACTGTATTTTTGGTTGCTATAATACAGTAAATTTTTATACAACTTGCATTTCAGCATAAAATTGTAGTTTGTGTTTTTATAAAATTATTAGATTGGTGAAGTCGTGTTGACTAGGTAATATAACTTAGTACTTTTGATCCATTGACAGTGCTAATTTTTGAAATTTCTCTTTCCAACTCGTATAATTCCTTGCTCGTCTTAACTGATCTTTTAAAAATTAAGGGACAAGATTGTGTCGTTTCTAAACAAAATTCTTTAATTTTTAGTGTACTACTAATAATAACTTTTTTAATTAAAACAAAGGTTTAAAATTAATTATCCAAACCCAATCGAACTTCAAAGCGGCCAACCAAATACAGACAATTGTTTTGGTTTTCACAAATCCTTATCAGTGTATCTTGGTAGTACGACATCGCTCGATGGTAAAGGATTAATTCAAATAATTGATTTATGTGCTCTTAAACACAAGTTAGATAATAATTGTTGGTGCAAAGTAGTTGTAGCTCCATCATGTGTTTTTTTTTTTTTTTTTTTTTTTTTTAGGACGTAGTGAGTTGTTGGCTCTCAACAAGTGGCCCTTAAGAATAACTTACGCATGGTAATACCTTCCGGTTTTCTTCTCTGCGCAAATCCTGTTGTTTTAATGTCCTTGTCTAAACTAACCTACATTTGGTGCTAGTTTGAGGCAGGCTGGTTTTTGCTTTGCGGATTTTCACGCATCATCTGCGGCACGCATGCTGTCCCCGGCCCCTCTCTCCCTATAGCCCCTACCTTTGTTTGTCTCTTTTGTCATTTTGCCTTTTCTTATCTGCACTGGCATCTACCTCTGCATTCTCTTCTTTCTCCCATCTTTGTGTTATTTACTCTAATTATATAATTTGTTCTCAGATGTGCTCTTAGCTTACTAAGGTCTTCGTTCATTTCTTCTTTATCGTATCTCCTCTCCTTCATGAATAATTTATGCAGTTCCATCAGTTGTATTCCTTTTGGCAGTCCTAGATTTGTAAGTTTTACCTCCAGTGATATCCTTGTATCTCCATCAGGAATTACTTCTTCATGTCCTCTCGTTGCCAGGTATATTCTGACTATCTGAAAGGTTGCGTTCTCAGTCATCCTTGAGATAGCATATCTACCATTTGGTATTTGCCTTGTTATTTCTGTTATTCTGCTTTCCTTCAATATTTCTTTTCTCCTTCTCCTTATCTCTGCAATTTCGTTTGGTATCGTAGTCTCTGTAAATGTTCTTCTTTTTTCTTCTGTTTCTTGGTATGCACAATTGTCATGTCCTTTCTTATTTTTTCTTTTTGATCTTTTTCTCTGTTTTCTTGTTTCCATTTAGCTTCTCTCATCTATTGCCTTTCTCTTCTAAGGCTTTTAATTTGTATGTTTGTTTCCATTGTTTGTTTTTCTATATTCTTCTATTGTCAACCTCTTCAATTTTTTTTTTTTGTACACTTGTTGTAAAGTTTTTTAACGCCCTCCATTTATTTTCATCTTTTAAGCATTTGTTAATGATTGTTGTTTTATCTACTTTGCTTCCTAGTATATATTCTAGTTTTTTTCTATCTTCCTCCCACGCCTCGCATTCTACTAGAGTGTGTTCTGCGTTATCGTGTGTTTCTTCCTGACAAAATGTACACCTTTCTTCTTCATTTATTTTTTTAATTTTTTGCAAAAATTTACCAAATGCTCCGTGCCCGGTCAGTATTTGTGTTGTATAATAGCACGTCTCGAATTTCTTCTCTACCCATTCTTTTATGTCTGGGATTAATTCTCTCGTCCATTTCCCTTTTTCTCCTGTATCCCATTTTCTCTGCCATCTTTCCATAGTCTTCTCTCTTGCTCTTATCTTTGATTCTTTTTTACTCGTTCCTTCTTTTACAAGTTTTTTTTATTTCTATTCTTTCCTCCACCATCATATCCGCGAGAGGTGTTGCCGCAATTACCTCTACTGCCTCTTGTGACACTGTTCTGTCAGCTCTACATATCCTTAGCGAGCTTGCTCTTGTGGCTCCTCTTACTTCCTTCATGTTTTTTTTTGTTTTCATGGCTTCTCCCCATGTTTCTGCGGCGTACAGCAATTTGCTTCTTGCTGTCGTTGCTATTAGCCTTCTGCTTTCTTCTCCTGGACCTCCGTTGTTTGGCATAAGTCTACCAAGCTCTCTCTCAATTTCCTTTGTTCCAATGACCGCTTTCTTAACCTGTTCATTCCATCTCTTTGCTTCGAGTGTCACTCCAAGGTATTTGATTTTTTTTTCTATGGTTATCTCTTGATCTCCCACCTGTATCTTACCTGTTCCTCTATTATTCCTCTTAGTCGATAGCCATGCCGCCTCAGTTTTTTGTGTTGCTAGTTTTAAGCCCTTACTTCTCATCCATATTTGTATCATATCAATTGCCAGCTCTAATCTTCCTTTTAGTACTTCTATTTCTACGTCTCTACCTACTACTGCTATATCGTCCTCAAATGCTGTTATTGACACGCCTTCTGGCATCTTCATTCGAAGTAACTCGTTATAGACAAGGTTCCACAGTTTTGGTCCCAGTGCTGAGCCCTGCGGTACCCCTTTAGTAAGTTTGAATCTTCTATTTTTGGTCACTAGGTTTCTGTCCTGTAAGTAGCTCCATATAATCTTGATTGTTTTTCTGTTCAGTTCTTTCTTCTTTGCCGCCTCTATGATTGCTGCCCATGATACGCTATTAAACGCGTTCTGTATGTCCAACGCTATCATTACACAGTGTTGCCTTTCCTCTGCGTTCCGCTGTTTGCTTCTTTTGCTATTGCTTTCACTTTTTCAATAGCTCCTAAGGTTGTTTTTCCTTTGGTAAATCCGTATTGTTCTTTTTCCCATCCTCCTTTTTCTTCTATTTCTTGTTCTATTCTTCGTACAATAACTTTCTCCTTTATTTTGGCCAGTGTGTTGATTAAGCATATTGGTCTGTATGATCGAAATCATCGATAAAACTTCAGTATCACAATTAGCAACCATAATTAATTTTAAACTTTTGTTTTTCATTAAACTATATTTGATTGTCTACCTTTTTAGACATTGCAATTTGGTTGCTATAGTTATTTTTTACATTTCAATTTTAGTTTTAACTATACTTCTGCTAATTTGTGTAAGTTTGTTGATTTGCAAATTTGTTTTAGTTAATATTTAATTCCTATTTTCTTTTGTAAGATAATTTGGTTATAATTTGCATGTGCCACTAAATCTCAATGGATAAAAATGGATCATTTGAGTAGGTAAATAAAACCATTTTTACTGCACTTTGGGTTCATTAAGACCGTTGTACTTGCTTCAGAGATAAACCTCACTCATCTATTCTAACACACAGTCAACCTATATAGTTGTTGTATGTGAAGACATTGCTTAGAAGAGTTTATCTTGTGCTAGTCATGTCAAGCTAGCAATTCTTTAATATAAACTCTTTTACGTAGGAGAACGCCGAGCAGTTACATAACACATGTACGGTCGTCTCGTTTCCCATTTTACATTTTCAGAATGTCATCTACAATGCCTATTGTATGCATGTGTTACGATTTCTGTTATTATTTCCAGTTTTTTTCTGGACATTCTCAAGTAGTATTCAGCCGTTTTGAGACTTATTGCCTTCTTTGCCTGTATACAGCCCGGGTTGTCATACCATTAAGGTTTAAATGCATTGTGTGTATTTGCTTTAAGTACGGGGTTAAGGTTTTTTAGTAGTAGTGCGGTCTAAAGTTTAGGTCCACACAATTTTGAGGTTTTATTCTTTGCGTGTCAATCCATACATAGCTACATACTTAGTCAAGTTGTTTTCTTTTAGAAAAGGCAAAAACACTGTACAATAGTCTACTTTAGTTCTTAAACCTTGCTTTGTACAATTTGTTTCCACGCTTTTCTGTTCTTGCACACTTTTTTTGCTTTAGCAATGCCCATACATCTGGTCATGCATGCTCTTTTATTTTTTCCACTTTTAATTTATTTTTTTGTTTGCATTCATCTACAACATTAAACCAACTTTTACGTAATCTACCTCTGCATTTTAATTCAGATACATTTCCATCATAAATTTGCTTTGTTATTCTATCCTCACTCATTCTTTCAACATGACCAAACAAAAGTACAGTACTACGTTTGTACTGGTTTATATGTCTTAATATTACCTATTGCGTTAGAGTACTTTTTCACTAATCACAACTCACTGCTATTTGGATAAATGTGAGGGCACTATGTTATTCTAGTATTAGCCTTGATGTGATTTTTTAACTAAAATTGTTGCTCTGCAGTCCGTCAGAATTTGCACGTTTTTACCAAATATTTTTCAGGCTACTATTTCCATCACTTTAAGCGTTGTTCCAGTTATAACTGCTTGGGGAATAGTTGTATGTGTTTTTAATGGTAAGGATATTAAAACGTCTAGATCTTAGAATTAAATTTTTGTTTCAGAACTTCAAAGAGTTTTTGAGATTTGAAACAGTTTGTGCTCATGATGTTTATGATTGCGTATACTGAAGAACCTTATAAATACAAAGTAGGGTAGCATAATATCAATTTGCTCTCCTAATAGAGGTGTTTTTTACAGATTCTTCTTGGAGAAAAGTGTTTGTTGGGCTTCTTGAAAGTGTGTCAAAGTTCAGTTGCATGCAGACTCAATACTGCTGATGTTGGGTAAATAATAACTTCTGGAACTTGAAAAAATATGAATTTAAATTCAAATTTAAATAATCAATAGTAACTAATATTTAATTATTAATAATAGTTTATTTTCTTGTCATTTGGCTTTGAAAAGTGTTTACATTTTACAATTTATACATCACTTAAACAAAACCAATATTCAATAAAACTTAACATATTATAATTTATAACTATCTACATTTACACTACGTAACCTACATAATATAATTACAACTTAAATTCTACGATCCTGGTCAATTTCCTGTCTTTTTTTAATGACGCTTCTCAACTGTAGTATATATGTTTATTTATTAATACCAACTATTGACATTAGAAATGTCCTATATTATTTTATGTTGTTATTATCAGAATGTGTTTTAATTTATGTATGTGGAAAAATAAATCAGTATTAAAATTACAACCAATGACTTAACTTCACTTCATTCATACTATTCCTTTTCCATCTTTTTTCAACACATCATTTCTTTCTATTTGTTTTTTTTTTATTTCAATACAATTTTTTAACATGTGTTCTAATACTTTATTGACTTTTTTACACATGCTGCACATTTTGCGTTCTTCATTCATCCAAAATTTACAAACATTTTCTTTATTTCTACATCTAAATCTTGCTCGTATATTTTTTTCTGTTTTTAAATAATTTAAATTATTATTTATTAAATTAATTTTTTTGAGATATTATTTTCCATAATAATTACATATTTCTCATTGTACCTCGTTTTATTGACTATTGTTATTCTCTCTTGCATTTCTATATCCCTATCACGCATCGTTATTTCTTTTCATACAGCTTTTTTACTATTTATCATTCTTTAACTTGTTTAAAGTCATATCCTTTCTTTTGTTTCATATTTCTTATTATTTTTTTTTTCTGTCAGACATTCTTGCAACATTTTGTATTTATTTATTTTTTTCAATCTTTCATCATAATTTACCGTTCAATTGCTTTTACTTTTATTATATTTTTTTTTCTTTTTTTTAACACAATGTATGTTGGGGTTTTCTTAATTAATCGCAATATCCATCTCCAGTATTTTGCCTGTATAGCTTCTAATTTATTTTGTTCTTTCCACCTTCAAATTTCCGACCCATAAAGCATCATACTTTTAACTATACTATAAAACTTTGTTCCTTTTATTTGTATATATTCAAATTTTCGTTCACCTATTCCCTACACCTGTCATACCACCTTGTTTGCCTTTCTTGCTAACTTATTCTCGCTGTTATTTGCACTAAATACATATCCTATATTTGAATGATTTTACTTCTTTGATATTTTTTTCTCCCATTTCCAATCTTTTTTATGTCTTCCTGTCTCTTTTCTAAACATCATAATTTTTGTTTTATCAACATTTACTCTTAACCCTTTTTTCTGAAATATTTTTCTAAACATCTTATCATTTCTTTCATTTATTTTGCTTCTTTTGCCAAAATCGTAATGTTATCTGCTTAGGCTTGCCTTACTTTATTCTAAGCATCAGTAGAATAAAAAAACAAATTCAATTAAGCAACATTTTAATTATAGTCTTATCTGTGCAAGAAAAAAAAGGTTGCTGGACTCATTCTTGCGGTGTTACTGGGAACAAATTTATAGGACGTAATTAGTTTTACTTTCCTCAAAGTTTTACTATTTAATAAAAAAATGTGTTTTATTTTCTGAAATTTGATTTAATTTCTTAATGCTGCTTAACATATGAGCACGGGTTCACAGCATCTTGCATCGCATATATTTTTTATTATATTTTTATTTAATATATTTTAAATATCTAGATAGATATCTAGATAGATAGATAGATAGATAGATAGATCATTTTATTTTTTTCATAAAGATTGCAGAATACAAAAGAATATAAAAAACAATAAATATGAAACAAATTTAAAAAAACGCATTACAAAAACAGTTTTAATACATTTTAAAAATAGCATTTTATAAAATAAACATTTAGTACAATTACAAACTTATAACTAGATTTAATAGAAAGTTTTAATTTTATCAAAATACTTTGTAAGGGAGTAGGGTTTAATAGTTAAAAGTAATTTCTTAACTTCTGTTTTGAATTTATTTTTTGTTTGAATATTTTGCAATTTTGTAGACAGAGCGTTAAAAGGTTTCATTGATGTATAATGAACATTTTTTTTTCCAAAATACTTATACGATGCGTGGGATATACATAAATATTTTTACGAGTATTATAAACGTGACTAGAAATACAATTTTTAAACTTAACTTTATTATTAAAATTAAACATTAAACATTCAAATACATATAAGGCATATACAGTTAAAATATTATGTTGTGTAAATAGATTACGACAACTCTGGTTAAAGTTGAACTTTCATAAAAAACAATACCAAAACGCATCAAAGACTCAAAACAAGAATGATACACAATTATTAAAATGTCCTTATTTAAATGTGATCAAAGCACTAAACATAAACATCACATTACTCAACTTTCCAACAAGGTCATCAATATGAGAAGCCCACTTCAAACATTCATCTATCTTTATGCCAAGACATGTGGCATTGCATAATGTTTTTAAAACTGTGTTATTGCAATTGTGATAATTAATATAATTTCTTCTGTAATGATCTGTCTTAAATTGAACGCATTGTGTTTTATTTATCTTAAGTAATAACTTATTACATAAAAGCCATTCTTCATGTTTTGAAATATGTAGATGCTTCTGCTGTAATACTGTTTAAGTCGTTTCCAACAAAAACAATGTTTGTATCATGTGCGTAACAGACTATTTTATGTTTTGTGTCATCTAAAATACTTGGTAAATCATTTATGTATATAATAAAAACAAAAGTCCAGCAATACTTCCTTGCGGAATTCCCAATAAAATATCTGGAACTAACGAGTTTACAGTTGAACCGTTTTGTTCAATAGTAACATATTGTTGACGTGACGTTAAGTAAGATTTTATCCATTTATAAGCATCTCCTCTAATACCGTATTTATGACATTTACTTAACAATATATTTGTATCTACGCATTCAAAGACTTTGGACAGGTCTAAAAACACTCCACATGTCATGTCTCGTACCTCCAATGATTCTGTGATTGCTTCCAATATATCATAAATAGCTGTTGTTACGCTTTTGTTTTTTATAAATCCATGTTGAGATTTCTTGAAAAAATTATGTTTATCAAAGAAAGTTATTATTCTTTTATGCCCGTATGACACTGATCTATAAGTCTTTATTGAATTATATATATATAAAAATATATAAAATATTTAAATTTTAAAAAGTCTGTAAAATGCACAAATAATCATCAATCTTATTGTAGATTGAAATTTTAAGAATATTTTTAGTTTTTCTTTAGAATTAACACAAAAAATGTACAAATTAACAGTTTTTAAAAAATAGTTAGGTTATATTATAAATGCTATTACTCACATGTTATGTGTTAATTATAAAGAAAAACTAAAAATATTCTTAAAATTTCAATCTACAATAAGATTGATGATATTTTGTGCATTTTACAAACTTTTTAAGATTTAAATATTTTTATATATATAATTCAAGATATAATTATTGACAGTGTAATACGGGCATTACTCATAATTTTTTCAAACAACTTACTGAAACTTGACATTAAACTAATAAGTCAATAATTTTCTAATGCATCAGCATTTCCTTTTTTGTAGAAGGGCTTAACCATTGCTAGTTTAAGTTTATCAGGAAAATTACCATGTTTTATTGAATTGTTTATGTGTACAAGTGGTTTGTCTATTACGTTTATACATTTTTTTTAATGACCTTATTACTTCATCGTGGCCTGCGCAATTTTTATTTTTTAGTTTATTGCAAATATCAGCTAGTTCACTACAAGTTGTTGGTGCTAGCATTATAGATTCACTATTTGTTTTTATTGAACAGTTTATTTTAACAGATGGTATTTGATTAAACAGATTAATGGCGATGTTAGCAAAGTATTCACTAAAATTATTAGCTAACTCTGGAAAGTCCGTAACAACAGGAAGAGTATAATTATGTTTATTCTTATTGTTTACTAATTTATTTATTATAGATCACGTGGTTTTTATTTTATTATCTGATAAACATATTTTGTTAGCTAATTGAGTTCTTTTACAATTTTCTAATTCTAAATTATATTCCCGTTTAGCTTCTTTATATAAATTTAAATAATTTTTATTATGTCGTGATATAATAAACAGGTAATCAAGTATATATTTACGGATTTTAATATTTTCATTATACAATCTATTCATGTTAATTTGGGAGGGTTTATTATTTCTTATGGGAAAACTACTATTAAATATCTCAGAAAACTAAATATTTATTTAATTGCCATCTTAAAACGTGTTACGCATTACCAGAATAGCGTAGCATGCCATTTAAAAAATAGCAAATAAAAAAAACATAAAATAATACACGACGGCATAAATAATTATTTAAATTATTACATGTAAGAATAATGTATAAACTGATGTATGCTGAACCGTCTTCAACTGGATTCAACATTAATATGAGTGAGTAATTAAAAATTTTGAATTAATTTCATTTGCAAAAAAATGGATTATCTTAGCGCTCAGTCAAATGCGTTGCGCGAGACTCTTAAGGAGTTTCAGGCATTTTTACGTTTTAACAACTGAGAGCTCGGGGTTGCATATGTTAAAGTACCGGCTGCTCAATTAAATAAATATTGCCCGTTGATTTTAATATTACATACTACAACTAATTATAATTATTTGTCAATCATTTGAAAAAGATTGCGTTATTGGCTAGATTATTTACACAACAAAATATAATTGAAGTTCAAACATACAACAAAATTGCTAGATATTTTTTGTCCATCCAGTTTCTCATTAGTTTGACCGGAACGTTCATACGACTGTTGCAAAAGTAGTTGTGACAGTACTTTACCTTGCATTCAGCCTCTGTCAATTACTTTCTTGACTAATGTACAGCGTAGGCTGGTGACTGTTACAGCTGTTTTTTTGTAGCAATCCTACAAAGGGGCCCTGCCACGCTTTATCAAAACCTAGAGAGTGAGAGAGAGGGGTTACAAAGAAAAAGTATAAAATACACGCTATTTTTAACTCTAGTGGGCCCTTTCAATATTTTGCGGAGGGCTTACAAATCCTAGCTACGCCACTGGAAAGAACGTAACATTTTTAATTAGATTGAACCATGTTTTTCAATACTATATAGTGTATCTTTATGCCTTGTTTTAATATATTGTTTTGCCAATATGTACATTTGTATACTTGTATATTTTTATTGATTTTAATACGCAGCACCTTAATTTGACTTAGATCTATGTTTATTTAGTAATGTCCGCTAATATTACATATTGAATTTGTAGTTTAATAACTAATAAGTTACACTGCTCTCTTTTATAATGGCATGGTGAGTTAAAAAATAGTTATTTTAGTTTAGATTGTATTCTTTAAGTTTTCTCAAGTTTAATTTGCTGTATTTGCACCTGAATTTGCCATATTGTTTTATATCTTAGAAACCTTTTTTAATATTTAATTTTAATATTATACATTCGTTGCAATGCCGTTTCATGAAATTCTTCTACTAAATCATTATAAAAAGATTATTTAATCATCTAATGTACGTTTGTGCCACTTTAGTGAAATAGTTAAAGTTGACTGTAAAAACTAAGATAAAAACAAAGTAAATAGTTTGGTACAAATTTAAAAAGGCGGCACGTTTAAAGTGATTACATAATCCCATACATTTATAAAGACCCTGTATGTTGCTTTTAAATGATAAACTTGTCTGTTAGAATAACTTTTTGCAGTATTGTTGACGCAGGTTCGTTTTTCACGCTGTCCATTCTCCAAATATTTTGTACAATTTTATTTTTGTAACGTGCTGTGGTAGCATTATGTTTTATAGAGGAACGGTTTTACTCAAATCCAGCCAAATTTTATTTTTTGTATTATTGTTAAATCACTTTTACTTTTGCCTATTTACCGTAATTCAAAATAAAATTCAGCTCCGGTCAGTTTTAACTAGTTATAAATTCTTGGGTATTTTAAACATGTTTGCATTAATTTGTTGATCAGGTAATATGCTGCCATATTAAGAATGTAAGTAAATTTTCATTGCATTTTGCCGTTTATTAAATTCTTGTTAATGTAGTATTTATCACATGTGAGTGATTTTAGTAATATCGTTTTTTACATTTAGAGAGTCTCAACTGATGATTTAAATTTACGGTCGTAATGTTGACTTCAAAACCGCTGTTTAATAATGTACGCGTCTTATGATACTTGCTATAAGTAGATAACAAGATATGTTTTAAAATGTCAGTTATTGGTACTAACGTAGATTCTTTTATTGTGAACAATTTCTGTGTGGTTTGTCTCCAATAAACAGCAAGGTATTGTACTACTTACAGTTTATGCACTACTTTTTGCTTTGTAATATTGCAATTTTGTCAATACCTTCAAGCTGAAGAAAGCCTTTGTATTTGCTAATGCAATGATTTGCCAATTGCTGACAAAACTTATCAAAAAACAATTCCGTGCTTTATACAATAAAATATTATAGACACGCCAGTTAAGTATTAGTTTAGGTCATTCTGTGAAAGATAACAATTTTTAAGACAGTTAAAGTTTAAGATTGTCAGCAAACTAATGAAGTAAAAATAAATGAATACAACAAAAAAAATTAATTATAAAAATCAGAAAAGGTCTTTTAAGCACACTTAATAAAACAGTAATAATTTGCAACAAAAAATTATTATTTTTTACACATTGTAAACAATTTTCTAAACAGCTTGTTAACAAGCAAACCACAATATCATAAAAATTAAGTGCACAATGCTTAGCAATTAAAACACTATGGCTTACACGTTAATTTTTTTTTTTTTAATTAGTATAGAGTAGAATCAATTTTTTACGTTCATAAAAAAAACATTTTGCTTTTCTACTAAGATATTTTTTAAACATGCATTGTATTTGACTAGTAATTATTACATCAAATTATTTAAGTAAGGCAGATTTGATAAAAATACTTCTAAAGTTCTTAATCTCATTGTTAGGTCTATTTTTATGCAGTGGCGTAATGTAGTTATGTTTTTTACATTTAAGAACGTCACTTTGTTTAAAAACACATTTAAAAAGAAACACTGAAGCTTTAAAATTAAATAAATGCAATTCTTTAATAGTAATGAAAGTATTTTATTGGGTCCAATACACAGTACAACATAAGTATGCAAATTATAAACAAAACAAAAAATTAGCACAGTCATATTTATCCGTTTGTCACAATGCTTTATAATAAGAAACCCAATTGATTTTCTAGATTAGATAACAAACCTCTAAAATTGTTTTGGTCTAGCTTGAATGCCATTCTCAATACGTAAATATGTTGACTATAAAAAAATTTACTTATTTTGTTACAGAAATTGCAAAGTAATTGAAATTTGGTATAATCTGATAATAGTCCAGAACATTTATAACGCTAATGCATGTACAGTTTTTTAAAACAGGAAAACGAGATTAGGTTTCTGAAAAACCAAGTCAGAAAATTATTTTTATGCCATATTTTTTTCAAGAACAAAACAATCAGCATCATAATGCATTGCAGAATAAATAAAATGCTACAACATCACAGTTAAAAAATAGTAAAAATTAATCAATCTCCAACAAAAAACCAATAATATAGCCAACATTTTTTAAATTTAAAATTATAAAAACATATCAAATATTACATTTTTTCATCTATCACATAGCATTATAGTGTTGACTAATATTTAATAAAATTTAAAAGTAAAATTTATCACAGATAGTCCAGTCAAATATGCTCATAAATTGATCTTACCTCTAAAAAAATCCAAAAGTTTTAAAACTTTTTACACTGATTTCTAGGTACCTAATGAAGATTATACTAAAAACCCTGACAAATATGACACAAGCTTTAGCGACAATGACCAAAAACAAGGCACTTTTTTGGTTAGAGGTAAAAGTTCATTATAAACATAATAAAAACTTATAAAATTTGTAATAGAAATTATCATATAGGTAGTGAAATTAAAAAACTTATACCAAAGTGCCATCTGCACAGACAATAGCGGATCTTGGAGTAATCCATACCAAAAAACATACCAAAAAACACAAGGTGAGTTAAATAATGTAATTAGAAGATCTGACTGAAATGGTCAAAAAAAGTGATCAGCTAACTCTATATGGTTCTCTTTGGATAGCAGCAACTTGGCTCAACATTAAGTGTGTTTCTAAATGGAAAGGCTTTATGCACTCCATTACAAAAGCATACATACAGTTTTTAGAAGATAAGTGGTAAAAATGCTATTTTTTAATTGTTAACTCTTAATTGTAAATATTTTTTAAAGTGTTTTTAAATAACTTTTTAGTAATTAGATTTAAACTATTTTTATATTATTTTATATATATATATATTAATTAAGTTTTCTATGTGACGATACCAATATCTGTAAGATCCAATGAAATAAATAAATAATAATTATTATTATTATTATTATTTGCTAGTAAAAAAAACAAAATGGTTCCTATTCCATTCATCAACTATCCCCTATCAGATGACAATACAATCTACACTGCATTGCAGTATGCTAGCAGCTTATGTGAAACTGCTAACCAGAAACACATGATCGTGATGTAAGCTGAACTCGAATTTTTACTGTCAAATTGTATAGCGAGATTGGGTGGTTTTCAAATTCTGATGTTCTACATTGGGTGTATTGGATATCTGATGAATGGAAGTGGACTACAAGAACTTATGTGCACCATTTATGACCCCTTATCTGTTAAGAAACTGCTGCAAAGGAAAAACTACTATGCTGCAAAGGAAAAACTACTATGTTGTAAAGTTTGTCTCCACAATGATTTAAAGTATCTAAAAGTATAGGTAAAACATTGTCAAACATTAATTTACGAGTATTTAACAAATGATGGTAAAAAGTACACTTCTTTTTTTTTACTTTGGCATCTTCAATAAATTACATATTATGCCGTGTTAACTTTTTTTATAAAAAAACGCAATCTTTAACGCTCTATAGCTCTGTAGTCCCTAGAAATACAAAAAAAATGTATTTGATCATTTTTATTGCAAATTTTCAGCTTTCTGTATATATATAGTCAACTTTTACTTTCAACCTACAATTCATGAGATAATATCAAAAAACTAAAAAAAGTGCCTTGTTTTCGGTCATTGACGCTAGAGCTCGTGTTATATTCGTCAAAACTTTTAGTATATTTTTCACTAGGTACCTAAATCAGTGTAAAAAAATTCAAAACTTTTAGATTTTTTTAGAGGTGAAAAGCTACTTTGAGTAAACTAACATATTTTACGGTTATTAGTAAAACCTAAACCTAAAATTACATTTTCACTGTTAGGTAAAAAAATACATTGCATACAATTTAAAAAAATAAATGCGCAGGGTGATTGTGACATTGCAAATCATTTGGATATCTAAGTCATAATTTATTCAAGTAGCAGAGAGTAGGTTGTAATTACCCAATAAAAAGTTTATGTTTTGGAAAATTTATAGACTTAACAAAATAACAATGATTTGCATACTTATCTAAAGACAAATAAAGTGAAATTCATACCAGACTGAGAATGTAAAATATATGCTTAAACATAACAGACACAAACAAATGCTCAACATTAGCATAAATAAGTTGTAATAATGTACATTTCAGACTTGTTTAGCCACAATTAGTACACCGTTTCCTTTTTATTTTGAGCTAGTTAGAGTAGACAATCACACATAAATGAATTATAGCCAAATAATTTTAGTTCAAATCTCAAAACATCTAGAGAGAGCGAGGTTTTTGCAAGCACTATACAGACACAATTAAATACAATAACAGTTAACAAGAGTTGCTTTAGTTTAGTTTATGCCTTCAACATTTTGGCAGTAGCAAGAAATGCCGGTGTCATTTATGAAGGTAGGTCCAAGTAGGTAGCAGAATTCTGAGTGAAAAAATGTACAACTGGTTCAAATGGTAAATGTTTAACGACAATATTGGCAGGCCAAAAGTTCATTAAAAGATGTTGACAAATATGATCAGCTATAAAAAATAGTTTAAAGCCGCTAGCTTCCAGACTTTGTGCAAAGTTATTTTAATAATAAGTACCTATTAATAATTTGTAAAAAAAAAAAACTGAGACAAAAATACACTTAAGAGCGGTACTTAGATGACCTATATATTGTAAACAAGCTCTGACAATCTTAAAGCATCTGAAAACATAGTCAAAAAAATATATGACTAATAAAATTACTTTACATATAACTTTGCATGCTGTTGGACTAAATAAGTTTGGTGAAACTGGGCAAGCATTGGGCAATATGTGGTATAAATAATATTATGCCAAATGCCATACAGCAAATGAAATAATAACATTACAAAATAGTGGCGTTACTTGGTTACAAAGCTTTAGTACCTCAATATTATTATTATATTTTGTGCTATGTACTAAACATTTTACATCAAAATATTTCTAATGATCCCGCCAAGATAAGATTGCATCAAATACGTCAAATTAAACCTCAATTATGTACATATGTTATTGACAATTTTGTGTCAAAAGAACCGTAGCGATATTGCTTTTTACATTTAATTGTAATCGGCCACGCACGCTTTCTATAAACATAAAAATTCTGTAAATTAAAAAGTGTTCCAATTAATAATTAAGCCCGTTAGTTCTTATTGAAAATGATAAATTTTTATTAATATAATTTATACTAAACAATTCTTTTTTCTAGAATAACAATAATATAGAAATCAAATAATAAAAAAAATATCTTTATACAATAAAAATAGTAAAAAAGGAGTTCACAAGAAGAATAGTTACAGTTACAATGCTATTATATAAATTAAATTAGCCCAACAAACTGAAATTTTATCTTACATAACCTGAATTGTTTATAATATATTCTTATATTAGTCAACTTAATTAAAATGAGAATGAACATGTTCTTCTTGTTACTTATACATCATGCAAATTTATTCGTATAATATTATAAATACTGAAGGATCTTTTATATTTTTCACTATTGCTATGGGGTGCAATTATTCCCATTAACCGAAAAAGCAATTGCACAGACAAAAAAAAACGAGAACTAGAATCAGCAAGCAAATATAATAGTTTTATCTAGCCGGGGGCAGGGGGTACTTCGACAATGAGCAAGAGAACTTTAACCAAGGGGTACTAGACGAAAATGTGGGGTGGTCGTTTATATGGGGTGCATGTTTTAGTCACCCTCTAGTCGGGGTGTTTGATTACAGATACTCGAAATTCTTGATATACACAAACAGTGGCGTGTACTGTTTACTTTAACCGCTGGGTATTCGGAGGAATTTTAATCCTTTCTGATGAGAAGCAAGATCAAATAAAGACGGAGATGAGATGCATTGAATAGAGTTTGCACAGAACGAATTTACTGTATTCCCAAAATCCTATAAGAAATCCATTAAAAGTTTAAATTTGATCAATTGTGGTAAAAAGAAAAATTATCAAAGTTTGACATGATTTAAATAGCATTCATTTACTAATTACAATATATATTATATATTATCATATCTTGCAGGCTTATTGTATAATCTAACGTTGTAAATTGTAAAAAAACTTCTGTGTTTATTTATCATTTTACAATATACCAAATCATTTACAAAACGTTTTATAAAAAGTCTGATTTTACAATCATACAATACACGACTATCAATTTAATAGAATTAAATAAAATTTGTGTAATATTTTAGTTTTTTTAGTTATTAATTTAAAAAATATACTTTTCAAGAACGTTGTTCTAGTTTTTTTAAACATTTTAAATAAAAAAACAATGTATTATAATAACTATATGTAATAAAATAGTAATAGCAACAATAAAATTATAATTGACTTTTATATTTTCAACCACCAGTACTCAAAAAGTTAACGGATATTAATAACATATACAACAAAATAGAAAAAAAAAACGTCAGATGCGGATACCTCAAAAAAAAAGACAGAATAGACGCATAGTACAAAAGATTTGATTAACAGATTAAAAAAAAAAACAATAAACGCTGTATGCAAAAGAACCGATGACCATTTGTCCTAAAATATTTGTATTGTATATAAAAAATACATTTTTGAATTGTTGGCAAATGTTCAACCTATATCTAAAATGAAAGTAAAGTATGATTTTTCCTTTTTTAATATAAATTTAATTATTATGATTTTTAAAACAAATGTTTTAATTTCAATTTTAGACAAACATAGAAAAAATCTTGTAATAGTTCTTAACATTTCCAAAGTATTTAAGTTTTGATCACAAATCTGTTAGTTTACTTTTAAGTTAAGCCATTATTAAATTGAAGAGTGATAGCTCGGTTGTAAAGTGAGTTTTTACTAAACTTGGCTGGTACGTTCGCTTTACACATCCGTACATTGTTGCCAAATGCAATACTATGATACACTAAAGAACACAGACCACTGGTTATTGCCATACACAATTACATATGTATGCAAGTTCTAGCGATTACATTAATAACAAGGAGAGGAAAAACAAAGTTGTAAGTAACTTCGGTCGGGATGAGTTAATAATTGTTGAATTTAGGATGAATGACAGAACAGTTATAGACGTAAAACTAATAATCACAAAATATTAAAAAACTATATTACTGTGTTTAATATACTAAAATAGACAAAAATATACTTTAACGTTATTTGATGATATAAGTCAATCTATATTTGTAGGTAGCTAGATATCTAGTAAAATAAGGTACCTAATTCATTACAGACCCAGAGTAGGTTATCCACTATGTTGATCTTAAATAGATGCTACAAAGACTTATAGTTTTGATTAACCTAGTTAAAGTAGGTAATTCTTTTGCTCTAGCTAATAAAATTAAGTTGTTGCCAAAAACTTAAGTTATCTTGCAGAAAACTGGCTTAGGGGTTCGTGTAATAGTAATATTATTACACTGCCTCCCATGTCTCAGTTTTGCAACATAATTGTTTATTGCCGCGTATGGCTTTATTTAGTTATTAGACCCTTGCGTTGCAAGTCAAAGACAATGTTTTTAATGTGCGTGACCAAAATGTTGTTTTTAATACTAGATGCATACGAACATATAGCATCAAGAAGACTTTAAAAGTTGGAATAAAATATAGTTTTTGTCTAACTATTCAAAAAACAAAGCTTTATAAATAGCATGCAGTTTTGCGGTAAACACAAATTAAACTTTAATGATGGAATCTTTACATTAAACGCAACAAATTGTGTTAAATTAGTTAAACCAAGCTGAAATAATGAGAGGACAATCTTTTGCTAGCAAAAGGGATAGTTGCAAAAGATATTTTATGTTTGTGACATGACATCATATGTAAATAGCCCTCTCCTTATTTGTAGTACCATAAAACCGGTTTTTACTTCCATATTCTTTGTTAATAAAAGTAAAAATTTTACATTTTTAAGTAACATATTAGAAAAATAAAAAAATAAAAATTACAGTCAAAACAAGTGCTAACAAAAACTTTATAAATATAAAGAAATATTTCAGAGTTTTCTATCCAGAAAATATTTTAAAATACTTTACAACATCGTTGTAGTGTTGGAGATTAATGCATTTTTTGTAGTTATTTCCATAAACATTGTTAAAACAAAATACAAAACATATTGCCATCTAAACAAATATTTACTCGTAATACAAAAATTGCTAAAAACTTTAACAAATATTCACTGACTATTTTTATGTTGTTATAATATATTTAATAATTCCTAAATATCACAGTTTGAACAATACAAAAAAAATAAAAAACGGTACTTGGAACAATAGAAATGTTGTTAACACTAAAACAAACATTATTAAATATACCATTACGTCACCGGAAGGAAAAAAAAACATTGACCTACATTTGTTAAAATAAAGTTTTAAATTTCTGATAACAAGTCTGTGATATGAGACTGAGAGGACTACTTGAGAAAGCTTTATGAAAGACGTATTGAGCTTTTCTTTCTTTGGATGTTCTTAACAAGTAAAACTGTTTTTTAGACACTAACTTAATAATAATGTTGATAAACAAAAAGGGCAGTTTAAAATTAATTAGTACAAATTTGAAACTTTATCATTTATCCAAATAATAAGTCTATGACGTAATACGGTAAAGATATTTGGTTAAAAAAACTGCAAAAAATCCTTAAACTTTTTATTTGTAGAGCAAAAGTGTCTTGTGCCATAGCTTTCCTAACCTCGTAGTATAGTAAAGAAGCATTTTTTTAACTGCTTCAAAACATTCTTTGTCCTACCATAAAAAATAAAATTGTTTAATTTTTTGAAGCAATGTTGGGAGCGTTGGGAAAAATATTTTTGCAACATGCACACACCAAGTAAGCTGTTAGTATTCTGAAGATTTTAAATTTAGCAGAAAAAACTATTCTATAAGAAACTAATATATTTAGTTGAACAGATTTGTTTGTAGTAAATATAAGAAGCAGACTGAGAATGAGTGAGGTAAATTTTAGAAAAAATAAGTAAATACTTCCATACCTGTCTTGCAGGTTTTTAAATGACATTTTATAGCAATATTGAAAAAAACTATAACTATTACGTTTATGTAGATGATTGTTGAAGACCCATTATTTAGAATAATGAGACCCAAATAATCTATAGCAGTTTCTAACACCAATCTATTGCGGTTATAATAATAGTGACCTTACAAAGGGTGAGCGTTAAAATAACCAACAATAAATAAAAAATTATAAAAAAATTTATAAAAAAATTTCAAAAATTTCTATTAAACAGTGACATGACAGAATAATGAAATTAGACATAGAAGACACAAATTAAATACAAGATAAAACATTAAACGCATCGATTTTTAAATTAAAAAAGACATTACGGCTAAAAATAAGAGATACCATCCTCTTGTATGTTGTGAAAAGAGTTAAATTAAAAAATTGCAAAGGATGTTTAATGTTTAAAGTTTTACACAGTTCCGTTTTTTTGTATTGGCGTATGATTTATTGTTAAATTGAAATACTAAGTTGTTAAGGGACGTAAGAAAATAAGACATACATTTTTATAATTTATGTATTTTGTACATGTTTGCTTGGCTGCAAAGTTTTACCAAAACAGAGCTAGTAGCGGTGTTTGATGATGAATTCCAAGAGCATTGAACTATGTTAGTTTGTAGACTGAATAGACTTTCTTAACTGAACCCAAGCACTGTGTAGAAATATTAGATGCAGATTTTTTGTTATTTAGAGTTAATAGTTTAATTATTGTATATATAATCAATTTTGATTAATACGACTACTGGTTAATTGAAATAGCTGCTTTTATTAACCAATCTTCAGGTATTAAATTCAACTTTTATTGGGTCAGTAAATAAAATAAATACGTCTTATAACTATAAAATTTAAAAAAAACTTGTAAAAAACCAACAAAAGTTGTATATATTATTTGATTCAATTATCCAACCAACCTTGGTTGAATCTAGGCTGTTTGGATTTCACAACAACGCAGCTTTGTTCTACATATTACTGATGTTATACGCAATAACTTATGTTGCAAGTTTTTATTATTTAATTTTTGTTGTATTGTTTTTTAAATTATTTGTTTAGTACTGTCCTAATATTTGTCAACTTTGTTGCGCTCAGTTGCAATTGATTTAACATACAAAAGAAAAAAAAGTAAGATTATTATAGAATAAAATATTATTTAAAATTAAAAATTTAAAATTCCAAACAAAAACAACATGTATGCAAATACAAAATTATGCATTAATTATAAAAAAGGAAGCGCTAAATATACTAGTCAGTAAATATGTTAATAATAAAATAAAAAACTAATTCAAAACTTAAATGAAAAATAACGAAGAAAATAATATATAATAAATAATTTAACATTGTGTTTTTAATACATTATTTAATATAGATACCACCAGTAATAAACTATATAAATTATTAAATTTATAATGAAAAAAGAAAAAATAAACCAACTCAAAAATTATCAATAGTTTTTTCAAAACCACTTTTTTTATTATAAATATTCTTGTAGGCTGTTATGCAAACCTTGAGATTGGCTAGTTTTGTTACTTTAAACAAACTTGCTGGCTGTGCTTCAAAAGCTGTTTTTACATTAACCCATTTTTAACTTTGCGTATTTGTTTTATTTTACTAACAATTTATACAATGCTCTAAAAATAAAAAACAGTGTATTTTTTTTTTAATTGCAATAGTAACAAGCAAAAATCAAGGAATAGGTCCCGTAAATTTTTTGGTTAGAAAGTAAAACATTCTGGTTTCATTTCATTTGCTGACAAAGAAGTTGGTCGTTTAATTGTTGGTTCTTTAATCAAGTTTGATTTAAAGTCAAATTGCCAAAAAACCGCATAAACCAGTTTGTTTTGCAACACTTTACTGTTCAGTGTTTTCAAATCAGTAGTTATTCAAATTTGTAGCTACTGTATAGTAGCTACAAATACAGAACAAAACATTTAATCAGAAGTATATAGAGGTTATATACTTTTTTGTAGAGTAGGTTTCATACTTTTTAATTCCAGAATTACTTTTTTGAACTATATTGGGCTATTTTTTGTTCTACCAGTTAACTTATCTTTTTTTTTTGTAGACGTAGTGAAGTGTTGGTTTAAACAAATGGCTCTTAAGAATAACTTACGCATAGCAATTTCTGGTTTTCTTCGCTGTGTATGTGTATGTTATAATGTCCTTGTTATACTATTTCAGATGCGGCACGCACGCTGTTTTCGGTTCTTTTCTCTCTAAAACCCCTACCTATGCCTGTCTCTTTTGCTTTTTTGTATCTTTTTTATCTGCGCTGACATCTAACTCTGCATTTTTTTCTTTCTCTATTCCGTGTGTTATTTATTCCAGTTATTTGGTTTGTTCTCAGCTACGTTCTTAGTTTTCTTAAGTCTTTGTTTACTTCTTCTTCATTGTATCTTTTTTTGTTAGTTGTATTCCTTTTGGCAGTCCTAGATTTGTTAGTTTTACCTCTAGTGATATCCTTGAATCTCCATCTGGGATTACTTTTTTGTGTTTTTTTGTTGCCGGGTATATTTTAACCATGTCACTAGTTGCGTTATCTGTCAACCTTGAGATAGCATATCAACCATTCTTTTTAGTACTTTTGTTGCAAAGTTTCTTAGCGCCCTTCATTTATTTTTATTTTTTAGACATTTTTTAATCATTGTTGTTTCATCCACTTTGCTTTCCAGTATATTTTCTAATTATTTTCTTTCTTCCTCCCACGCTTTGCATTCTACTAGAGTGTATTCTGCATTATTGTGGTTTTTTCTGACAAAATATACATCTTTCGTCTTCTTTAATTTTATTTTTTGCAAAAACTTTCCAAAGACTCTATGTCAGGTCATTATTTGTTTGTTCTTTACCTAATCTTTTATTTTCAAGATTAGTTCTTTTGTTCATTCACCTTTTTTCCTCTATTCTACTGTCTCTGTCATCTTTTCATACTCTTCTTTCTTGCTCTAAGCTTTGCTTCCTTTTTACTGGTTTCTACTTTTATTAGTTTCTTTATTTCTATCCTTTTTTCACCATCATATCCGCGGGCAATGTTGCCGCAATCATCTCTACTGCTTCCTGTGACACCGTTCTGTAAGTTCTGCTAATTCTTAACAAGGTGGATCTTGTAGCTCTTCTTATTTCATACTTTTTTTTGTCTTAATGGCATCTATCCATGTTTTTAAGGCGTGTAAAAATTTGCATATTAATGCTGTTGTTGTTAGCCTTCTGGCTTCTTCTCATAGACCTTCGTTGTTTGGCATAAGTCTATCAATTTTTTTCTTTATTTCCTTTGTTCTAATGACCGTTTTCTTACCCTGTTCATTCTATCCCTTTGCTTCAAGTGTCACTCCGAAGTATTTGATTATTTTTCCTCATAGTTATCACTTGGTCTCCTACCTGTATCTTACTTGTTCTTTAATTAATCCTCTTAATCAAGCCGCATGGCTAATGCGGCTTCTGTTTTTTGTGTTGCTAATTTTAAACTTTTATTTTTTATCCATAGCTGTATCATATCTATTTCCAGCTCTAGTCTTTTTTTTAATATTTCCATTTCTACGTTCCTAACTATTAGTGCTACATTGTCCGCAATTGCCGTTATTATCACGCCTTTCTGCAACTTCTTTTGAAGTAACTCATTATAAACAAAATTCCATAGTTTTGGTTCTAGTGCTGAGCCCTGTAGTACCCTTCTGGTAAGTTTGAATCTTCCTTTCTTGGTCACTAAATTTTTTCTATAGCTCCTAAGGTTGTTTTTTTCTTGGTAAATCCGTATTGTTCCTTTTGCCATCTTCCTTTTTCTTCTATTTCTTATTCTATTCTCCGTACAATGACTTTTTTTATTATTTTATCTAGTATGTTTGTTAAGCATATTGGCTTGTATGATGTTGCTTTTCTTACTTCTTTCTTCTTTTCAATCAGTACTAACTTATCTGCGTTAATCGTAGTTAAGAATGTTCTTAAGTATTTTTTTTTCTTTCTTGTATACTCATTTTTTTGCTACTATGGATCTTATTACTGTTGTTATTATTTTTAAGTCTAAGTTTTCGTAGTAATTTAGATTTTCATTGTAATCTACATGATACATACTACTGCAAACAGTTTGTTTTAAAACAATTTTTTTTAACGTATAATATAATAAGTCATTTTTACTTGCCGTCCTGCTAACGCATTTTTTTTTTAGTTTCTATAGACTATTCCCAGCTTTTTGCTTTATTATAAAGAGGATTTAAGTATCTAAGACAGGAAAACAAACTATTTTTTGTAAAACAGCCAAATAAAAATAATTAAAAAATAATACTTTTTTCATCGGAATGCAATAGATTTTGCCAATTTAGGGCAAATAATGTTTTTGCTCTGTGTAGCAAAGCATCACTTTTTAATTTACAACACAGACAGAAAAAATATTTTCAAAGTGCAGCAAACAAAAAACCTTATTTTGTTTGTTGCGGTAGCATAAATATTATTTATTTTGTAACCATTTTTTGTTTTGCACATTTTATAATTTCAAATATTAAATTATGCAACTATTCTATTATCAGTTTTTAATTCGTATTTTTAAACATTTGTTTTTTGTGTGGCTTGCTTTTCTGTACTTCTAACACATATCCTCCGTTTTTTTTTTTTATTTGGGACTTATTAATTGTACTCTATGACACTTGACGCGTTTGGTGCAAAGTCTATTTGTTTAACGTTTTGTACCTATTTGTGCAAAAAAATACAGAATTCAAACATGTATTTGTTTTATTCTTTGTTTTTTTTGTAAACAATGTTGCTTTGATATATTTGTGAGGAATATTAACTGTAATGTTGTATTTAACATGTCTCTAATTTAATTACACAGGATTTATTGAATTGTCTAGCCCTAATATACAAAATATTATTATGTAGTTGAAATTTTGTTTATTCAAGTTTTTGTTTTTTTAATTTTCAGCATGTTTTAGCTGATTCTATTTGTTGTAGAAAATTGTTTTGTTTTGCATAATCTATATTTGTTTTGTTCCGTATTGTTCGCTCCGTTTATACCGGGCAGTAATGTGACGTCACACGACAGTAGAGCCATTGGCGCCAACGCGGATTATCCAAACAACTATTTTATACATAGGTTTTTTTTATGGGAGATACTTGTTGGATTTAATTGTGTCGTTATAAGATAATTTTTTGCAATCTAATGCACCAAAATTAATTAATATTATATTAAGGCATATTTTGATGTACAATTTGTATATATGAGCTGATACAATTTTAAATAAACACATTGAAATTTGGAAATACATTATAACCTCACAAAAATTGTGAATATTTAATAAATCCTTTTTGAATTTAATGTTAATTATATTGTAAAATGATCAACTGCAACAAATTATTATTAAAGTATAAGTTTAAATATTTATTAAATATTAACTAAGTAACTAACTGTGTAAATATAATAATATTTAATAATGAACCATCAATTAGTTTTATAAATTTTATAATAACATATTTATGTTTTTGAATTTAATCTTTATACGTTACATTTGTTAAGATTAATAAGTAAGCGATTTGAAAAAGCTTATCGGCAGAGATTTTTCTGCTAGTTAAAATATTTAATATAATATGTAGTTATATTATTTTACATAATAAGAACAAACATAATCAATTAATTTAATTGTCTTAAGAATTTAATCAAGTAATAATTAATTTTGATTATCTACGTTCCGATTATGTGTAACGAAACTATGCATATATTGTTTTTGTAATTGTACTTTATTTGATAATGTTTTTGATTGTGCATTAACAATAAATTTTATAAAATATGTTTTATTTTACAAATATATTATAGATAATTGCTTTCGATCTACCAATAATACAATCCGAAACTTATATAATCAAAATTTACTCGACTAAAGTCTTATTTGATTTTATGAGAAGTTTAGTTGTTTATTATAATTTCATTAATTAAGTCAATAATTAAAAAAGTATAAACTGTTAGACAAAAAATGTACGGCTGAATAACTCAGCTGTTTTTTAATCGATTTATATGATTCAAAAACCATTTTAAATGGTTTTTGAGTATCATAAAGACAGGTACACACATATTTTCTTTAGTATAGTTGCTATGGCAACCAACTTAGTTTTTTTAAATAGCATACATTTTTTATTTTATGTTTTAAATCTTTATGCAATTTTTAATACAACTTTGTAAAACTATGTTGATAATATACTTTTATAACAAAAATTTTTGATAAATTTAAAAAACATTTTAAAGTGATTTAATTGAATAGTTTGCGTTAAAAATAATGAATGTTAATTTTTTGAGTGTTTTTATGTTTTTATGCATAATATAGTAACTTACAAAATTACGTTTTTAAAATTAAAAAAAAAAAAAAAATTATTATTTTTTTTTTTTTTAATTTTATTTGCGTCAATTTTTTGTTACTATATTATGCATAACAACGTAAAAACACCATACAATCAATTTAAATAAAAAAACATAATGTTTTTTAAATTTATTAAAAAAAATTGTTATAAAAGTATATTCTTATTTTACATGGTTGTATTAAAAATATCAAATAGATTTAAAAAATAAAATAAAAAATATATGTTGTTATTTAAAAAAATAAAGTTGGTTGTCATAGCAACTATACTAAAAATAAAAACAAATATGTGTGTACCTGCTTTTATAATACTCAAAAAACCATTTAAAATAGTTTTTGAATTATATAAAGAGTTATTCAACCGTACGTTTTTTGTCTAACACCCTGTATATACAAATAATTAATAAACAAATAACAAATATATCATCTTGGATAATTGAGGCATTAAACCTAATTCTTTAAGTCAATTCTTGAGTAAAATACTACCTGTTATCATAAATTAGTTTTACTGAATATACAATACTATAGTTATAATAAAAAATATAATAATGTACTTAAATTAACAAATATATTTTAAAATTTAGTTAAAACATTTTGTGAGGTTATATTGTAGTAAATGTTTTAATACGTGTTAATTTAAAATTGTGTAATTAATTATCTACATATTATACATAAAATATTACCTTACTGAACAAATGATCAATGCACAAACACTGAATTGCTGAATAATATCTTATAAAGCCACAATAAAACCCAACAAGTATCTTCTATAATCCACATTGGCGCCAATGGCGCCACTATCGTGTGACGTCACTACGAATGCCCCGTATTAGATTGTTTTTTTTTTCTATTTCTGTGTTGTAGAAAAAATTTGTTTTAATAACAAATTTAATTGCTAGTGTTTTAGTTGTGTATTTTTTAAAAGTTTTTTCAGACACTACATGAGTTTGATGTTGTCTGTTGCTGAAGATTACTGTTCTTTCTTTTTAACTAGTAAATATAATCAAAATGTTTTACTAGTTGTAGACAGCAAATTATTGTATTCAAAAAACCTATTGTTGCTATTAACTAAATACCTCTGTAATGCGTCTTTGTAAATCGCTAATTTAAAAACGCAACTAATACTTGACTAGTTAGCGCTTCACTTACAGAACGTGATATATGTAAAAATAAACCTAATGTTTTCAAAATATTAACATTTACATAAATCTAATAGACTTTAAATATTTTTGTGACTCATAATAAGTTTAATATGATACATTTTTATTCTTTATAGTTACATAAATCATTTACATCTACATTACAATATAAATGATAAAATCATAATTTGTCAATTTTAAAATAATATACATTCAAAAAATTAAAACTGAAAACAAATACAAACACTAAAGAATTTAATAAATATGACTTATTTGAGACTTAAGTCTATTTATGTTTAAACATAAATTTAAAACAAAATAAACGTGGTATACAATTTATCAATTTACACATTCTTTCAAAGTTGTTAGACCAATAATTAGTAGAATATGTGAAGCCTGATATCAACATTACTTAAATCTTAAACTGACTTTCAAACAATAAGGATGACTTAATTTATTGCACCACATAGTAAAAAAAGTTGTGTAGTAGTTATAGTAGTTTATTTATCTAAAGATCCGAATACAAAATATAAAACAAATCAAAAATGTACAATAAAATTTTACAGTCTAAATATTTAGCATATAATATAATATTTAATATAATAGTCACAAAATTACATTTAAAAATGCAATATTTAAAGGCTAAAAATTGCATAACAAAACTTACAATTAATCATTAAAAAACTACTTTGTTATAAATTTTTACGCACATACATATATAAAGTTGATTTTTTGTATTTTGACAAATTTGTATTTTGAATTCTATTAGAATGCAAAGGTGATCAACATTTTGTGTATTATATTAATGACTGGAGGACTCAGATTGAGATATATAAATATTCTATAAATGACGCTTTTGTTAAACAAAAACATAATTCAAATCAACCGATGAGCCCCATATTGTAACACCTATGTGAGTACGCCATCACATATTATATTGCAATAATAGATTTGTTGTCTTAAGTTTTTTTAAATATGTTCAAGTTGTATCGCAATATAATTAAGAACGTATTGTAATTCCTAAAAATCTTACACTGCTATAAAGTTTAAGTTGTAAAATTTCATACTTAATTATAAAGTTGTTGATAATAATTTTTATCTATGAAAATGAACGGCTACTGTTTTTTTATGATAAAGAATTAAACGGTTATAAAAACACCATGTTAGTTACAACATTATTGATCTACAAAAAATATGATGCAAATAAATAACATTTTGGTTTGTTTTAATTTAATTTAACGATTTTAACAACATGCACGCTGTAAGCAGCTGTGTCAGTACAATGATTCTGCAACGCCATTTCTTGGAAAAACAAATAATTTTTTTGCTTGCGGCTGCGCACGTAAACTAATAAAAAAAATGAATACAAGTTGTTTACAACATGTTTTAAACATTTTTTTATTAATTTTGTTAACACTATAAAACATCAATATTAATAAAAAACAGCTGATTTTTTCTAACCTTGGTTTCATTATTAACAGAAACGACAATTGATGTATCAACAGCAAACATTACTACAACATTTAAAATGTGTGATGGTAAATTCACATGAAAAAAAGAAACAACAAAAGTGCTGGAAGCGATCCTTAAAGAACACCAAATATAACACTAGGTGTGTCTATGAAGGAGGTAGTTAAGCAAACCGCTACATTTGTAGCGGAACCCGTTGCTACCAAAAAAAAAAACAATAAAATATAATAAAATAAATAATAAAAACCGCTACCAATGTAGCGGAGACCGCAACCGCATATTCAGATAAAGAATTTTGCTATACAAAAAAAAACAACAATATAATTTTGTTATATTTAAGATTTTATAAAAAAATATACATATAGTTTTGCTGTTTTGACATTTTATGTACAAAATGTTGCAGTTTTTTTAATTTTATTTACAATATTTTGATATTTTATATCCGGATTATAGCCGGATTTTTCTAAAGTATTGTAATTTTATAATTTTTATACATTTTAATTTTGATGCTTTCTGGCATTATTTTAGTGTTTCAAGTCCGGGTGTTGCTTATTTTTTACTTTTTTAATAAAATATTTCACTTTTTAATTGTTTTGACAGGATTTTGGTTCTTTGTAAAAATATTTTTGATTTTTTATAAATATAGTTTACAAACGGATTTAAAAAAAAATTACAAAATTGTGAACGCTTGAAGTATCCCCTCAATATTTTGCTGTGAGGTCTAAAAATCTTATTCTACCTTACTTTATAATCAGACTTTAAAATTACTAAAAAATGTATTTTATGTAAATTGTTTTTTCGCCTAGTAAGAGACACATACACTCGTGTTTCAAAATATGCACCCATTATCAATGTGGCAATAATTCAAAGTTACATTTACTTTACGCATCAAATGAGGCGTGCGGATACTAAACTGTCTAAATCCATTTAATTCAAAAAATGACTTTGTGACGGCGCTGCTTTTTTATACACCTGCTATCTATAGGTACATTTATTTTGCAACAAAAGGTGTAACTTCATAAAACAATCACGTATCAATATCAATTGCGGTTTTAAAACTCTTTTAATCCGTTGTAAATATTGTTCCAAAACTTTTTATATCCGTATGGACAAGTTAGTACCAAAATTGTTTACATTTAATAGAATTTATAATGCAGTTATCAAAACTTTCTTTTTTGGCCGATTTTTCTAGTATTACATGAATTCTTGATTTAGTAGTTAATCCGTGATGTTGCAAGATTTATAATAATAATAAAATAATAATAATCCAAATTTACATTTTATAATGGAAGATACAGTGACACTTGCTACATCGGGCAAAAGTAGAAAAAAGTTAGGAAAACCATCCGAATGGAAAAAAAATCAAAAACAACATTAAAGGTAAGGTTAAGTCTATGTTTTTATATTTGTGTTAAATTTAAAGTTGTAGAGAGATCATTATATTGTTATGACTAATATTTCTTTTATAGACGTAGACCTAAAACTCTTCCAAGACATCAAGGATGCACTCACAAAAAAAAAATTGCATGTGGGAATTTGAGAATGCATGTAATTCAAAAAATTTATAATGCATTTTATAAAAACACTACTTAACAAACAGTATGTTTTTATTTTAAAGCATACATTGCAAAACATTCCCAAAAGACGCCGTCTAATAAATTAGTCACGGAATAATATGATTTTTGTATCTTAGTTTATTAAAACAATAAACGGAATCGGAGATCGATTTGCAGTAAAGCTTTTTTGTCAATTCTGGGCAGGCTTAGAATGCAAAATATTAGTAAAAAAATTTTTGGCTTATGGTATTGCACCCAAAGAAAATAGAGGTGGTGATAGACAAAGTAGAAAATATCTAAAAAAAAGCAGAGTGTAACACAATTTATTAAAAAGTTAAAGTGTGTGTAATCACACTACATTAGAGAAAAGTCTAAACGTCAATATATGCCAAGTGATTGCAGTATAAAACTGCTTTAGAAAACCTATTGTAATGAAAATACTAACTTATTAGTAAAGTATGATTATTTTAGACAGATATTCACTACAGACTTTAATATAAGATTCCAAAGCGCAGCAACAGACGCATGTTCTAATTGCATTAAATTTAAGTGCTTAATAACAGCTGCAACCAATACTAAAGCAAAGGCAGAGCTATTATGCAAACTGAAAGCAAAAGTTTTCTATGATTTGCTTAAGAAACCTGAAGAAAGCACAGTTAAGTTAAGCTTTGATTGTCAAAAAAACTGGTGTTTCTACGTGTTCCATATCAATCGGCATATTATTCAAAGCAGTTATAGAGGTATACACTTTGTAATATGTAAGGGTTATTCTGGAGCAAAACAAACAAGAGATACAATCAAATTCTATACATTAACCAAAAACTTGTCTGGAAAAAGATATAATAAAATATCATCAATGGTGAGTAATAAATTCTCTACTCTGAATGTTGCAAACTTTAAGGTGCGTATAAATATGCGAGCCAAGCAATTTGCAAGCCGCTCGGCTCGCATATTGGGACTGCTTTTGAGGCGCGACACAAGCTCCTTGTAAACCGTTTTTGTCAAGCCAACTATTGTCGGTTTTACTGCGAACACGAAAGATGCGTATAAATATGCAAGCCAAGCGGTTTGTGAGCCGCTCGGCTCAAATATTGGGACGGCTTTTGACGCATGATACGAGCTGCAAGCCGTTTTTGTCAAGCCAACTATTTTCGGCAAACACAAAATAATAATTTTACAATGATAATTTAAGTTATGATTTACAAAAATTAATCCATTTTTTTACAACATAGTTTTTATTAAAAATTAAACTATTATTTTTTTTCACGCATCTTCTTTTATGATTTTTTTATATGTTTTTTATGTTTTAGATCCCTTAAAAATAATTTAATTAATATCAATAAGTTGAATATGTGTTCTATTGGGCCACCCCATAATTAAAATAATAAAAATTGAAAAAAACTCGCGAGCACACAAAACTCCGTTCCAATATAAACTAAGAACGTCTTTGTGTTTGCAGAAAAACCGACAATATTTGGCTCGACAAATGCGGCTCCTCTCACTCCCTAAAACCCGTCCCTTAAACGTGTATAAAACTTTTGCCCCGAGCAAAATAAGAATATCACTATCATAAGCATGCTTATGTATTGGTTATATTTAACTAACTCCTTCCTACCACCTGATAGAGTTTTGGAAGAATAGAAAAAATAGTAAAAAGAAAAAAGTTATTATTGAGCCAAATGAACACAGAGAAATATTTTCTCCATACGCAACTGTTCTGGATCTAGAAAAGGAGCCACTTCCCAAAGACTATACAGTTAAGCAGGCCAAGCTAAAAGATATAGATGCCCTGCTAAAGAAACACTTTGGCCCAGAATAGAAAACACTTCTGGATGTAGGCTTGACGTTATATAGTAATATAATCAACAAAATTGACAATAATTCCGTAATTAATGAAGATCCAAAAAAAATCGTTTATATTGAAGAAGATGACCATCTTAGAATTTAAAATAAAATTGAATAATACATTATTTTCTTAAAATAAGTTAAAATAAAAAGTATATTACGATTTTTGTTTTTATTAATATCAAAATAAACTACTGACCAAAACTCCATTAATCCTAACCTAGCTGTTTCAAAACTTTTTAAGTTCATAGTTTGGTAACAAAACTTTTTAGATCCAAATTATTTTTGAAAATAACTTTTTTTAGATAATTTAATTTAATTTTGAACAATTATAAACACACAGTCTCATTTATAACACTTGTAGCACGTTTTTGGCTTCTCTTGCAAATTCACTTCAAATGAATTTAGACAGTTTTGTAACCGTCTCAAATTATTAATATTTTTGAAAAGAAAATGTTTTTAAATTCTTTGCTGTATATCCATTATGTATATTTTACAAAAATGCATTCAGTTTTATGTATTTTGAAATATTGATGTTATTCTTGATATTTATCATCGTCTTAAGCATCAAATAATCTAACCAAAGAGTCAATAATTTATTTTTTTGCAATAAATTGCCAAATATGCAACAAAAACATTTTCAGAACAACTTTGATTCATAAGGTAAATAGACTCGGCTTTGCCTCGTTTATTAATGTTTACTTATTTTGTCTATTTTATACAGTAATAAATTAACCAATTTAATACTTTACTATATTTTTTTATAACTAATTTAGGGAAGCGAAGAAAATATAACTTTTTTCTACTTATTACAGTTTTAATATGTATAGTATAAACAATATTAAAGTTATTATTCTATAGAGCTATGAAAAATTCATATACTATTTATAAAAATTCTACTTTGATTATTTGACATGCAAGAATCGCTTAGTCTTAACTACATCATATGTTATAAAAATGTGCACTATAAATGGCCGGATAAAATATTATCCTGCTACTATTATTCTTCAAATGTTAGACAATCGCAGTGCTATTTATATTTTTGGGGCGCTCATGTTTTTCGTTCGTACCCGTTCCATTCATCATTTTACCTAGCAGTTTCCGCACGTTTGTTTCTTATGCGCAAACTACGTGATGTCTTTCATAGGTCGACTTCAAAGGCTATACAACTAGGCAGTATTCATATTTATTAAGCAGTGTACGTGTTTTTGTTTTTATTCAACATACCTTTATAGTTTTAATAACGCTTGAAAATATTACAATAAGAAGTTTTTTAAAATATTTCTAATTTTTAATTAAATATAAAATTCTGGTTGTCGGGACAAAACAAAATTTTATTCAGATTGCTTGTGTTTCTTATTTCTTAATTATTTTTAACACGTTCAATTGATGTTGATGAAATCATATAGATTATAGATGTTACCAAACTCAAAGGTCATAAATTGCTGAAGTGAATATGTCAATCAATTATTAATATTTGACATTAAACATATAATTTTATAAGTATTATTTGCCTTATTTGTATTGCTATTTAGTTGTTGAAAAAAACTTGCGGATGAACATATTTTGTTGTTCTTTTGACGTAAACTTAAAAGAAGTTTACATATAACTTGTATTTAAGTTTATATAGTATAACTTTTTATAATAAAACACAAATATAGTGTAAAGGATTAATTTTTTTTATTGTAATACTACACAATTGCTTTATCAGGTATAATGAATCATCATAAAAAATGGTATACACTAATTACTTATATACTAAAAACAAATAAAAATAAAATACAATAACTGCTGAGGAGGGTAGATTAGTACAACAAACAAATAGCAATTAGTATTACATCATTATACAATATTTATTTTCCAAATTTGATGAGAATCGCAAAAACTTGCATAAATTTATAAATTGCTGTGACATAATTCACAATTCTATTGACGTGGAGCAATATCCAATGCTCTATAACTTCTATAACATGATAATTAGTAAACTTGAAGAAAAAGCTAATTCATTTATTAAATAGAAAAATGATGATAATTTTGCTGCTCTAAAAAACGAATTAACGTTACAATATGCAGATTAAAGAACAGTGGGACAATTGCAATCAGAATTAATGAATTGTAAACAATTACACGCCGAAAACGTACAAACTTTTGCAAATAAACTTGAATAATTAGTTAGTGCTTTAAATGATGCATGCATCTTATCTGAAAGAGTTAATAATGAATTGCCACTACTATTCAAAGTTTAAATTCAAAGTCCGCTTTAAAAACTTTTGTTGATGGTTTAAAAGATCCGATTAAACTCATAATTAAAGCTAATCGCATAGCTGATTTACTTGAAAAAAGAAATCAACAGTATTCCAAACCTGGAAATAATTTAAAGTGCTTTAATTGTAATAAAATGAAGCATGTATCTCAAAATTGCTTTTTTAATCGGGAAACGTCATTCTTACGATTTCCAAAAGTGGCAGTTAAACAAAGGAGAGTTTCTAGAGTTGAAAATAATCAAAATTCTATTTTTAAAGAATGTAATTAAATAATCAGCAAAATCAAATTAACATTAATAATAATTTCTTTGTTTCAGTAAGATCTATACAGATATAAGACATGTCAGTAATTGCAATAAAAATTAAAATATAAAAGTTGTTTAAAAAACATTTAAAAATAAAATACTAATACTAGATTTATACTTAAGACTAATAATAAAATTGATGTAATACACATATAACAATAAACAAATAAATTAAAATAATCGTCATGGCGGTATAGAGGATTTGACAATAAAATAGATTTGATTTTAAGTTTAAAATGTTTGTTATTTCAAAAGGTAGTTTATTGAACGCCTTAATGCCTTTATAGTGGGGTCTACGCTCATACAGAGTAGAATGATGCAGTGGGATACATAACCTGATTGTGCCTCTTGTTTTCATGCCTGTATTTTTATTGCCGTTTGTGTCAAATTTAGATAAGTTGCTTTTTACGTATAGAAATAGATGGTAATAATATAATGAATAGTCATTATATTATATTTTATAAAGATTGGTTTGCAATGCTCTAAGTAGACGGTGCAATCAATACTTCTTAAGATTCGTTTCTGTGTGACAAATAGTAGTTCAATTTTGGAAAGTGAACCATATATGATGATGCTATACGATAGTATGCCTTCCACATATGCGTTGTAAAATAGTAATAACAAATGTTTGTTTGTGCATTTTTTTAAGTTATTTATTGCAAATGAAGCACTTGATAGTTTCTTGGCTAACTGATTAATATGTGTTTTCCAGCTGAGATTGGAGTCAATTGTTAATCCCAACAAATGTTTGGTAATACTTTTACCATCAACTTTTATAACTAAACTGCGATCCGGAATTTAATTATTTGAAAAAGTTAAGTTGAGTTGAGTGATTTTTATTACACCAACCAAAAATGTTGTTAGAAGTAAGATTTGCTGTTATGTTTACATCTACTTTGTTAGTTTTACTTAAAACCAAAGGTGTGTCATCTGCAAATTGACACATGTGCTCATTTTGTGTATCAGCGCACAGTTTTAATTGTTTGAAAAAATTAAAAACAAAAACGGAGATAGATTTCCTCTTTGCGGCACACCATATTTGAAGAAATTTAGATTTGTATTTGTGATTCATATATTTATTGGATAGATTTTGAATTTTTACGTATTGTTTCCTATCAGATATATATATATAAAATTAACCAGAGTAATGGTGGACCGGTAATTCCATATAAGATAAGTTTATTCTTTAAAACATTTTTATTTATTATATCAAACGCTTTGGTTAGATCTAATTACACAAATAAAATTTATTGATTTAGAAAGAGTGGTTGTTGTTGATTTACCTCTTAGGAAACCATGCTGACAATTCGTAATTAAGTTATGCTTTAGAAAATAAGCAGTAAGCTTTTTATACATCAATATCTCGAAGACTTAAAAAAAAAACAGAAGAGTTTGAAATTAGTCGGTAGTTAGTTATTTTATTATTTCCCTTCTTTTTTTGTATTGGAACAACTTTAGCAGTTTTTAAAGCTACAGGAAATATTCCTTGCAAAAACGATTTATTTATTATTGCAGTCAATGGAATTGTTATTATATTAGCAACATCTTTATTAATATGACATGGAATGCCATCACTGCCTTCCGACTTCTTTTTAGTGATTTCATTAATAGCATTAAAAAAGTCTTGTTCATCCGCGGGGGCAAGAAAAAATTGTTAATAGTAAGTCGAGTTAAATCTAATTTAATTTGATTATTTAGATTGTCTGCTTTATCATTAATACTATGAATAAAATAAAAATTCATTAGTTCAGTTATTATGTTAGGATTGAGTTCTTCTTCTCCATTTATTTTAATTTTTATTATAGTAACGTTTTTTGTTGACTGTTCTGCTTAATTATACTCCATGAGCTTTTTACGATGTTTGATAAGTTGTTTATAAAATTGCTGTTATAACCTGTTTTTGCATTTTGTATTTTCAATTTGTATTCTTTGTTTAATTTGTTGTATTGTTCAATAATTTGATCGTCATTACTATTTACTCGTAGCCAATGCAATTTTTTTAACTTTTGAGACATTTCTTTTACCTCATTTGTTTTTAATATTATTTGTAATTGATTTGATTTTTTCTGGAAATGCTCTGTTGAAATTAAATTTAATTATATTATGAAATGCATCAAATAAGTCGTTGACATCTATATTATATAGAGAATTTCAATTTTCGTTTGATAAAAAGTCTATAAATTTATTTTGTTTATTGTCGAATAATTTCTGCGCAGTACTTTTTGTGTATTTGTTTTACTTTTATTTGTATGATGATTTTATTTGTATAAATGTTCGGAAAAATGGCATATTTGTAATTTATAGTTTGTATTAGCGCTATTTGTGAAAATGTTATCTACAAATGATGGATTACGGGGATTAAAAAAGCAAGTAGGTTCAGTAACGGTCAATAAAAAGATATTTTGAGGTATCATTGGATAATAAATTTATGTTAAAATCTCTACATACACATTGTGTCTGCCATTTTATTTTATTCAATTAGTAGATTGTTTAAAAGTTCTAAGGACAATTTTGTGTTGTGCAATTCTTGATCGAGTGTGCAATATAAAGATAAAATTACACAATTTTTATTTAGTAATTTAAAATTACATGCAGTATATTCAAATTTTTGTTCAACACGTTTTGTTTTTAATTGCTTAGGTTTGGCATTGATTAACAGTTTGATAAAAATTGCTACTCCTTTGCCACCCATGTTAGATCTACAATAGTAATTACACAAGCTATATGAATTTAAGATTACATGTTTTATCTCATCCTCTTTCAGCCAATGCTCACTAACGCTTATAGTATGAGAATCTAATTCATTAATAATTACTTGTAATTTTAAGTTCTTGTTGCGAATACTGCGACCATTTATTTGTAGTAACTTTAAATCTGATGAATTTTGTTAGGTACCTGTTGAAGTGTTAGACACAAAATGTTTGAGGACAAAAGTCACAAATTTGTATGTTCTCCGGTCTTTCAACACAGTTGTCTTCTGGTTTGCTCTGGGTTACATTTACTTTGTTGGCTTAATCAGTAGTTGTCGTAGTCGATACTTAAAATTTTAATTCTATTCGGTGCTTTGTACATAGACACTCTATTAAATGTGCAAATACTATAAATACAGCTAATACTGCTAATAGAATGTTACTTCTAAAACAAAAACTGTAAGTTTAAAAACTTATTTTTTATAAAATAGACAATTTAAAAGTAACGCTTGATTCTATTTATCTAAAATTAGATTTAGCTAAAAAATGTCAAGAGCAATTTCAATAGAAAGTCATGATGCAAATATTGTTGCAAAAAGAAATTTGTATATTGCTAAAAGTTAAAAAAATTTCATTCAACAAGCGACCACCATCAAACGGCTCAAGAAACTTGAGATGATTGGGTAGGTTACGTATTTATTTACATCAAGTCCGTTAGTAGCGCAACTAACGTTACGGCATATAAACTTATTTTTGACAAACAGTGCATTTTGATTACAACCGTAACTAGAAAACCTGAATCAATTTATTTATTTGACAATTATTCGTTGGAATTAAAAGCTCGTTTACAATATGCTCACAAAGAAGCTAAAAAAAACTTGATTGCTAAGAAAATCGTTTCAAAACAATACTACGATAACAATTCTAACAAATTTAATGTAAAAGTAGGTAATAAAGTTTTACTTAAACAAGAGGCAACTCTAGTGGGTACTTGTAAAAACCATTATAAATAGGTCCTTATAAAATTATTGAAGTAAATTTAGCTTACAATTTTACAATCAGGTACAAAAATAAACACTTAAAAGTTTATAATAATTGCTTAAAATATTTTATAGAATAAACCTCAATTTCGTTTTTTCAGATAGAGATTCCGTTAATATTAATACTTATGCAAACATGCATATTATCACATCAGTTCTACAAAGTATTATACATAAAAATAATTCTGAATTATATTACAAAAATATAGGGCCATTACATTTTTGTACAGTCAAATATATAGTAGTTCTAGAATATATAAAAAAATCTAAAGATATTTGTCAAGTTTCTAAAAATGTATAATTGTGTAAAAATATTATTGAAAATTTTAATAATATTTAAAATAAAATGTGCACTTAGTTATTAAGAGTTTACTTAAATCAAGAACCTTATTAAACATAATTGGAGAAGTATCAAAAGAACTTTGGTACATTAGCTGATAAAGATGCTACTTATTATAATAATTAACTAAAAGCATTTTACGGAAATAAACATAATTTATTAAATATGATGAAAAATCAAACTTCTGTTGATAAATCAACTCTATCTATTGCAAATAAAACTATAAAAACATTAAATGATGAGTCAAGCAAATTTAATCAAAAAATTGCTACTTTTAAATTATTCAAAAGTTTATTAATTGTTATAAAAATGTTATTAAAAAGACAAATATAAGAATACAAAAAAATATTAAAATGCTAATATGGGCATTCTAAATCCAATAGTAATTAATCCTTTGTCTCTCAAATTAGAAATTACAAAACTTCAAATTTGTTTAAAAAATACATCAATTATTCCGTTTTTTGATTAATACTTTTTACAAACTAGTTAAAGTAAAAATTGTATTTTTAAACAACAAAATTTTATTTATGTATATTGTACATTCCTTAAATTGAAAATGAAAATTATGATGTTTTTAAATTGACAGGTGTACCGACATTGCTAAAAAGTGATAATTATGCTTTTATTTTACCTAGTGTGAATTATTTAGTAATTAATAAAACACGGGCCTATTCTATTAATTCCGTACGGGTAAATTTCGGATAGGTTATCCGAACGCTCGATAACGCGTGTAATTCAATGAGCGACATACTATCCGGTTTTCAGAATTAAGAATGACTGAAATTAATTAAATTAAATCAATAAAACTACAAAATTTTGATTGATCTTTGATAATATGAACTCAAATATAAAACCTCATTATTTATTTACACAATAATTCATAAGTTAGTTAATAAATGTCTATGCAACAATTGCTTATCTTTAGCAAATATAATAATATAAAATATACATTATAAGTCCGTTTTTTCAAAAGGTGTGGCTCTATAAAGTAAGCGCAGATTCCGGACGCTACTTATGAGATTAATTGTTATCGTATTGAACAGAAATATAGTTAAAAAAACTATATATTTAATGTTATATTGAAGTTGATTGAAACGACGTGTCTTGTGATTTAAAAGTAAAAACATTGTTAAAATAAGATCTTAAAAATAACATTACTAACTACAACAAATATTATGTTTATTAATAATTAACATTAAGTATTTCTCTTTGGTAAAATTATAACCTAAAATTTAAGTTTTACCTATGAACAAAAGTAAACTTTGTCGCATACAAATACAATTATTTTGTGCTACGTACATTGTCATATTAATTGTAAGTTGTACTGTTCATATCAATGTTGTAAAAAGAGTTGTGAGTTTGAATTTTGTCTAAGTCTTTTTTATACTATTTTATTTTTTTTTGTGTTTTTATTATTCATTTAATTAACTGGAAATTATTATTAATAGCAATTTATCTTCAGAACTGATATTTTTATCTTATAATTTTTCTTATCCGTAGTCTTCCCATTTGTGTAAAATCATTTCAACAGACCCTGTAATATGAATAGTTGTTCTCCTTGTTTGTCCACGATCTATTAACTTGACAATTTTATTTTCATAAATCAAACTTTAAATAACGCTGATAAAAATAACACAATCAATACCAAAAATGTTATAAATAAATATGAGATTTTATTATCGAAACTACATATGCAAACACTGATAAAGAAAATAATTGATTAAATATGAAAATCTTAAATAATAAATTAGCTGAATAACCTAACTTTTTTATTTTATTTATTTTATTAAAACCTATAGACAGCCAATTAAATATATGCTTAACATTTACATTTATAACAAATAAAAATATTAAGCATATAATTTATTATCCGCTCAGAAGTGTAACAAAAATAAATCAAATTAAAGTTTAAAAAAAGTTAGGTTATTCAGCTAATAGTTTATTAGGTGCTTTATTAGAAGTTGGATATTACGGCCCTAAAAGCAACGCAAAACTAAGTTCAGGAACATCCCAAGACATTAAACATATTTAAATTTAAAAAAATATGTTTATACTTGCCGATAACAATGGTAAAAATGGACAACCTTTATTAAATACCTACATGAAAAATCATACAGTCACAAACATTTTTAAGCCAAATGCCAACCTTAATAATGTGATGTCGAAAGCAACTAGTATCTAAACTTTTACAAAACGCAATTATATAATAGTAATGACTGAAACTAGTGCGACTCACAGAGGCAACAATATCAATGTAAAAAAAAATAACTCGTTGCAACATAAAACTCATCCAAAAGATATCAATGATTTGTCCGCTATAAATCAAAAAGCATCAATACAAAGAACACAAAAAAGTATTACTTCTACAACTCCTACATTAACAAGTCAGCACAAAAAATTTTAAGTTTCATAATTCCTACATCAACAAGTTGTCATAATACAAAAGATGTACAAAATGCAAAAAATATGTACGTTTTATTAAACAAATTTAAAACCAATGTTACTTATTCAATCAACTAAAATTTGCAACCATGTTTAAAAGTGTATGTAAATGTGCAGGGTCTAAGTAACAAAATTAGTGACATTAAACTATTTTGTAATAATGAAGATCTTGATGTATTATGTATTTATAATATTTTCAACAAGAATCAGATATAATATGTTTATGCATTCCCAATTACAAACTAATATCCTAATTTCATATTTTTGTTAAACTAATCTTATTCACGAAGGTGTGACAATATATCAAAAATCTTTACTAATGTAAATGGATAAACTTCTGAAAGTGCTATAGATTATATAATAAATAATATTATAAATGATAGTATTGTAGTAAAAAACAAAAATGTTCTTACATTAGTTCATTTAGCTCAAACACTTTTAGCAATTTAAGCTAACTAAATAAAATACGTAACTAACTTTTAAAATATAACAAATACATTCTTAATTTGAAAAAGGATTTAACTTATAAAATTAAAGACGAACAGAAAAATAAATAAAACAAGTTTAAAAATATTTTTTTCAGACAAGCTGCACTCCAAATTTAGAGAGATATCCTTGTAAAATTGTTTGAAATTGTTGAAAAAAAATAACCTGTGTGGTGAACGAGTGTACGCACATGTAGAAGATCCGAATAAAATAAAACAAAACGCGAGAAATAAGTGAGCGAAAAATGTGCGAAATATACTAAAAAGAAGGAAAAAAAGTGGTTAATCTGTGGATAATTAACATTAGTGTTAAAAAACAATAGTGAAGGAGTATTAATTAAAACTAATATGTGGCATAAATAAAATAAACGTAAAGTAAAACAAATTGAAAAACGTATTTATTTTTTTAAATAAAAAACCATATAAATAAAATAAATAAATAATAAATTCAACAGAATAAAATAACGGCATAAAAATGACAAGATCAAAAAACAAGGAAGAAGATGGAATAACTCTTAAAGAGATTAAAAATAGCAAAGATGAATTAAAAACATCAATGAATTTTATGTCGGAACAATTTGAAGAAGGAAGAAAACAAAATGAAGAGATAAGAAAAACACTAAAAGAAATTAAAAATGAAAACAGCGAATTAAAGAAAAAAATAATAGAACTGGAAGCTAAATGCAATGAAACCGAGCAAGATAAAATTAAAAACAATATTGTTATATCAGGTGCAATCAAACAAAATAAAAATGAAAATACTATGGAGATAATCAATAAAATATTTACAACTATTGATATAAATATAGAAAAAAATAATTTAACAGAAGTATACAGAATAAATAAAACAAAAACAGCTCCAATATTAGTCAAATTAAAAGCAACCGAAGATAAAAAACAAATCATAATAGCAAAAAAAGAAAAAGGATCAATTAAAACAAAAGAATGCGGATTAAAAGGTGAAAATACTGAAATTTACATATCAGAACAATTAACCCAAACAAATAACAACTTATTCTACGAAGCAAGGAAACTAAAAAAACATGGATTCCGATGGATATGGTATAATGAAGGTAGAATCCTTGCAAGAAAAAGTGAAGCTGATAAACCAATAACAATTAAAGGAATGGAACATATAAATGAGCTGATAGAAAATGCAAAATAAAAACAAACCTAAAAGTAAAAATATAAATAACAACACATAACAGAAATGGACAAAATAAAAATATACCTACACAACGCAAGAAGAATTTGATGAAATATTAACAATACCTAAGCTATACAACGCAGATGTTATAGTAATAAATGAAACATGGCTTTACACAAACGAAGAAAAATACTTTCAAATACCATACTATACCGCAATATTTAACAACAGACCAATGAAAGGTGGGGGCATTGCCATATACATAAAAAACAAAATCGCAACAACAGTAACAGAAATTAGAACAGAAAATAATACAGAAATATTAACAATAAAACTCAATAAAACAAACATACACATAACAGCAATATATAAACCACAAACCGCAAAAGACGATGACTTCTTAAAAGTAATAGACAAATTAACAAAAACTAATACTAAAAATATAATACTAGGAGACATGAACATAAATTTAAGAGAGAATAACAAAATCACAAACAATTACAGAAATTTAATTGTAGAAAATGGTAATTGTATTTTAAATAAAATAAACGAAGAAGGAGTAACGAGAAATAATGGTGATAAACCTGGTACAATTATAGATCATGTGATAACAAACATAAAAGATTACAACAAAATAAAAGTAGAAAAGCTAACACTATCAGATCACAATGCGATAATCACGGAATGGAACACAATGTGTAAGAAAACCAAATATGAAAAAGCACAAAAAAAGAAAATAAACTACGAAAAAATCAAAAAAGAATTTGAAAGCATAGATAATGAAACAGTAAAAGATTTTGACATACTAACATCAATATTACAAAACACAATAAATCAAAACACAAAAATAACGGAAATAAAAAGAAAAGAAAACAATAAGTGGATAAACATGGAAATAATAACGATGATAAAAGATAGAAATAAAACACAAGAGAGATACATCAGAAATCCAAAAAATGAAATAATAAAAAAAATACTGAAAGAAAAGAAAAAAGAAGTAGAAGACAAAATAAAAGAAAGAAAAGAAATTTTTTACAAAAACAAAATAAAAAATGCAAACGGAAACCAAGCTAAACAATGGGCAGAAATAAATAGTATGCTAAACAAGACAAAGAAGAAAAGAAAACAAAAAATAACTGAAATTATAACAGAAAACGGACAAACAAAAACAAATGAAACTGAAATACCGGCGAACTAAACAACTACTTTGCAACAGTGGGAAAGAAATTGGCGGAAAAAATTAAAAAAAATGATGACAATGAAACAATAACAACCGCAAGAATTGAAGAAGAAGCTACATTTAACGAAACATCAGAAGAAGAGATAGAAGAAATAATCCAACAACTAAAAATAAGAAGCGCACCAGGAGAAGATCAAATAACCCATGAAGTGATAAAAGTCATAAAATAAGAAATAGCACCAATATTGAAAAAACTCATAAATAAAATGATACAAACAGGTGAATACCCACAAATACTTAAAAAACAAATAATAAAACCAATATACAAAAAAGGAGAAAAATCAAAATGTGAAAACTATAGACCAATATCACTTATATCAGTTCTGAGCAAAATTACAGAAAAGGCAATATATAACAGATTAATGACACACATAAACAAACATAATATTATAAATAAAAAGAAATACGCATTCCAAAAAAAATCAAACACAATGGGCATAACAACTGATATAATACAACATATAGCAGAAAAGTTGGACAAGAAACAGTATGTTATACCAATATTTATAGACATGAAGAAAGCTTTTGATACCATCGACAAAAACAAATTGATTAAAAAAATGGAGGTATTAGGAATAAGAAACACAAATTTAAAACTGTTAAAAACATATATTAAAAGCAGAACACAACGAACACAAATAAACAACATACTTAGTAAAACAACGGAAGCAGAATATGTAGTACCACAAGGTGGAGTGTTGGCACCAATACTGTATGTACTATACATAAATGATATATATATAATATAAATCTGACTGGTGAAATATATACGTATGCTGATGACACATGTATTATATATCACGGAAAAAGTAAAGAAGCAATAGAAAGAAACATAAATGCAGACATTAAGAAACTAACTAAATGGTACGACGAAAACATACAAACAATAAATGAAGAATAAACAACTTATATGGTAATAAGACAAAAAAACACAAAAGATATTGACATAAAAATTGTAATAAATAACATACCAATTACTAGAACAAAACAGACAAAATACTTAGGAATAATATTAACCGAGAAACTCACCTGGGATGCACATATTAACAAATTATTAAAAGAAAGCGCAGCAACAATAGGAGCTGTCTATAGAGCCAGAAAATGCATACTAAAAGAAACAGCAATAAGTATATACCACTCACTTTATTTAGCAAAAATTAACTATTTAATAAATATATGGGGTGAAACAACAACAACAAATATACAAAAAATCCAAAGACAACAAAACAAAATACTTAAAATAATACATAAACTTTCAAAGCTAACACCAACAGAAGAAATATACAAAATAATTAACGAAACAAACATTAACGAAAAAATAAAAATAGAAAAATGCAAACTAATATATAAAGTTAAAAATAAAGAAATTAAAACAAATCTACAAATAATATTAAACAAAGAAATTCACGGACATAACACGAGAAGAAGAAGTAATATATATGTACACACAACAAGAACAGAAAAAGCGAAAAAAACAATACTAGGAAATGGACTAATCACGTACAATCAACTACCTGAAAATATAAAAAAAAACGAAAACTTTTAAAGAATTTAAAACAAAAATAAAAAAACACTACATAATAACAAGACTAAAAAAAACAAATTAATTAAAAAAAAAAGAAAAAAAAAAGGATAATGCACACACAAAAAAAAAAGAAGATAAATGGTGCCCCAAATACGAAGCTCTGCAGCCGACCATACATGGAAAGATGCAAAGCAGCAAATGGGGAGACAAAAAAAAAAAAAAATTAAATTGAATAATTTATAATTGAATAATTTATATTTATACATTCAAATTGACACTGTACTTAACAATTTATTATTTATTATTTATAATTTATATGACAATAAAAAAAAAATAAAATAAAATAATAATAACGTCAAAAATACGAGCACTAAAACTAGAAAAATAAACTCAAATAGTTTATTCTTTTTAAATAAACTACTAGAAACAATAGATTGAAAAATAGTACTTGTAAACAAATTTATTCTATATACACACAATTTTTTACAAAAAAAAAACATATTTAAGAGTAAAGTAAAAATGAGTATAAATATGAAGAACGCTATTTGCCTTTATAAGAAAATATTTTATATAATAATAATAATAAACGTTTATTTCTTGCTTTTCGGCTTAAAAAACTCTACAACTTAACTAACATTTACCATATAAACTTAATTCACTTCTAATATAACATATAATGTTACTTACCCTAAACCTTATTTTTAATTAAATATTTATTAGTTCCGTTTTAATTTGTTTACTTTTTTTATAATATGTGCATAATAATTGTACCTAGATTCATTTATCCGTGTTCTACGCTCCTGCACTTGAATATTTCTATCTCTAAGGTCCCTTTCACACGTACATTCTGTCGCCCAAATTCTAAATCCGAGATTCTGAATCCGTAGAATATGGATATTAAAAAATGTATTATGATGTGACATCTTTTAAAAAAAGATTCTTTATTAATTGTTATTTATAATTAATCAATCAATTATAAATAACATTGATAATGCAAATTTGATTTTAAAACTAGTTTGCTGAAAATTTAAAAAAATGTATAAGTATTTAATCGTTTATTTCTTCTTTTGTTTACTCATAATACCCTGCTCTTTCCACTCCCAAATTTCCGCTCTGTGCAATAACATACTTATTACTAAACTTTTAAACATCATTACTTTTATTTTTATACATTCAGATTTTCTTTCACCAATTCCCTATACTTATCCTACCGCTTTATTAACTTTACTTGACATATTTTTTATGTGTTTATTTTCATTATTGTTTGTACAAAAAACATATCCTAGATATTTAAATGATTTTACTTCTTTAATTTCTATTCCATTCCATTTCTAGTTATCTACTCTGCGTTTTATTTTATTTACATTTACTTTTAACTTTTTTTTCTAAAATATTTATCCAGACATGTAATCATTTTGTTCAGTTCGTTTGCTTGTTTTGCAACAATCACCATGTCGTCTGCATAAACCAGCAACCACACTTTATCTCTGCACACCATCACCCGTCTGTTCTCTACATAGCATCTCTTCTACATCTGCAATCTATGCCGCAAACAAACTAGAGCTGAGTGAACATCCCTGTCTCACATCTTTTGTAGTCCAAAATTTATCACTTATATTGCCATTAATACAGACCCTGCTAACAGTTTCCACGTATACCTCTTCTATTCTTTTTTCTAGATGCTCATTTATTTTTCTTTTTCTCAAAAACATCCACAATTTCTCTCTACTCACATTGTAAAATGCCGCTTTTAGGTCCAAGCATAATGCATACACTTTCCCCCCTTTTTCTGCTATTTCCAGTCCAGTTTGTTCTCCTGACAATATCTCATTCATCTCTAGTTCTTCACTTAGTTTTTCTTTTAGTACCATGGCGTAGAAAGTATTTTATATAAAAAAAGTCAAAAGCATTTCATATAATAGACATAGATTTTATTATGAATAAACTAGATGCACTAGGTATTTGAAAATTATTGAAAAACGTTAATTATTACTAGTCGTGCCGCAAAAGTCAAAAGTCTGTAATGATTTGCTTTTGTTTATAACACAAAAAAAAGTAATTATATTTCTATTGTTATTTCATTCAAACGTGAACGTATTAAAACTATAGTTGTTCTTAATAAGTTAAGCTAAAACCAGATAATAACAAATTACGAAAAAACTGTTATAATAAACTTTCACCTTAGAAAACGCATACTTTGTGTTCTACACTAAAGTAAAACACAAATTTAATTTTTTCGTCAAACTTCTTGATACTGTTTTAGATCAAAAACTGTTGTTTTCATATTGACAAAACTTTCAAAATGTTAAACAAAAGTTATTTTGCCATCTTGTAGTTAAAACCATTCGTGGATAAAAGTGCTCTGTTAATTATGTATTTATGCATTAACATGTTATGTATGTTATGCATATTAATTATAATATTTGTACATAGGTAGCACGTTTTATATTAACAGAATTTTTATTTTTCAAAAAAGAGTTTTAAGATGTATTTTTAATATATTGTAATAAGTATCAAATTTAAAAGGAAGAATTTGCTTACTGTTTTGTGCATACACAAGTCACAAGATTAATTTTATTTAAAATATTTTTCACCTTGTTACAAAATATAAAGGTACTACTAATACTTGTTAGACTAAATTATTATACATTATTAATATTTTTGTTGTGGTTTACATTCAGAAAGGATCAAACTATATTTTCTCCAAATATTTTAGTATTAATTATAATTGCAAATAGCATTAAAGTATATCGATTATCAAAATACATGTGGAAATAAGTTCTGATTCTGTCAAGGTGCTCGTAATACATCTTCTCAACTTTTAGTTGACCTTGAACCTATAATAAGATGCTCATTTTTGTCAAGTTATACTCATACGTTGCACACGAGTCTTAACATACAAAAGAACTATTTTGTACATTTATTTTTTAAAGATTATTTTTTACAAATGTTGGCTGTAACTACGGCTAACATGGTCTATTCAGAAGTTTCAATTCAGTATGACGCGCTCAAGCATTTTGAGTGGTATTTGGCAAATGACGGAAGTAATGTTGGTTTCCAATTCTTCAATCGTAGTCGGCTTATTTATGTAATGTTTGGACTATACGTAGTCACAAAAGAAAAAATCTATAAGTGCGTTACATAATCTAGGCGGCCAATTTAACGGTTCAAAGCGTGAAATTAACTGTTCACCCAATCGTTCTTCTAATAAAGCCATTGTTTCACGGGATATGTAGCAAGTAGCACCGCTTTTTTTTAACAAAGTTTTATCAAATGTTGTCAAGATTACTAGTTTCAATTTTAGGCAGTTCAATTATCATTGTGCAATAACGGGCGCCATTTACAGTTACACTCCAGCCGACCTATTTTTAAGGAAATGTTGTACGAGCATATATACCACACTAAACCGTTGTTTTGTTTGAATCTAATGGCAGCTCTTGAATCTTTTCTAGTCGCTTTTTAGCTCAAACACGGCAATTTTGCCTATCTACAAGATACTTTTTACACTACATTTGTTGAACATTTTTAGGTTTACCTCTTTGTATTTACTTGGATTATATAAAAAAAATGACAATATGTTAACTTTTATAACATAAATAGGTTTTCTGATCGTTTGACAGTTTTAAATATCCAAAAACGCAAATTTTTATAATTTCTGAAATAACTAAGGAAATTAGATCAAAAATTATATTTTCTACATTTTGACAACTTTAATATCAAATAATCATCAAAAATATTAAAACTTTTAAAAAATGTTATACTTTACAACCTTTGTCTTTTAACTTTTTTTTCCAAAATATATTATACAATAGTTGGATTAAAAAAAAAATAGGGTTGGATTATTTAGTTGGTCTGGTAATTTTGACTAACCCTGTATATAAGGACCCAAAAGCTAGTACTGTCTATCATAACATATTCAATATTTTGGATAACTTATTTTATTTATTATGTAACGTGTTTAGTACAGTCAAAATTAATACGTATTTAATATAATAATAACGTGATAAAAACCACCTAAATTCCAATTAAAAATTTAATTATTTAAGTTTTTAAGATTTCTACAACCATAGACAATCATATACCAGCATTTTTTTATTCTTAAAAATATGCTCTTCTAAAAAACAAGACAATTTTGCTTTATGATAAACTACAATGCAAAGACACATTTATTTTATTCTAACTATTGTGATGATAATGCATGTGTAAACAGAGGTTTAACTTTAGTCTTGACATTGCATAATAATCTATTTTTTATTAATAAACATTTTATAATTTGTAATTAATGTTATATATAACTTTTGCTATTTGATTTATTTATATTATATCAACTCATTTTATCATTATTTTTGAACTTCGCTTTACACACTAAGAAATATTAATTTGTTCTGAATATAAAATAAAAAGAATGGACATCATTTGTATATAATATAATTTACTTTATAAAGTCCAAGTTAATAATTTCTATAAAAGAAATTTGGTGTCAAATCAATTTACAATATCTCAAAATTTAACATTTTGTTCGTGGTGTGAGTATATAGGTGTGGCAATGCGCATGATTCTATTTATCTCTCTCTAAACCGTGACGTCAAGTGGGTGATAAACAGTGTTGCCAATGTGCGGGTAATTACCCAAAAAACGGAAATCAAAAATATTTAATGTCAGTTTCTTTGGTTTTCTGCACCCATACACAGAACAAGATGGCATAATGAAGTTTTTAATCATTCTAATCTGTTTGGTCTTTTATTTTTAAAGAAAAGCACATTTTTTAATAATTCACTGACAACCTCAATAATACACTGATCTAAGGACAATTTTAATATATAATATTTAATAGTTGCCATAGTTTCTATCACCCACCTGACGCGTTCTCGAGACAAACACACCATTATACCCTCACCACAATTTTGTTTAAAAATAAAAAAAAAATTAATATTATTGTGTATTTTATTACAGTTTAAATTAAAAAAATTTAAAAAAACTATTTTTATATATGCCCGGTAATTTGACACTATTCAAATATAGTTGATAATCTTTTATTATGTTTTTAGTTTCAGCATGGATTCAACATCTACAAATAGAAAATCTACAGATGAAAAATGATTGATTGACAAAAATAAAAAAAATAATAACAAATAAATCAAAACCTATTAATAATGATAAAAAAATAGAAATATCTAATAAATTTTTTTTTTTAATAAAGCTCTAAATTTTAAATTTTATGCTTTGGCAACAGATAAAATCTATTAGCTACAGATGTGGCTCAACATGCCATATTTATTAGAAATATTGATAACAAATATAATATCACCAAAGAAATAGCTTCTTTAGTGTCATTAAAAGAAATAACTATCTCAAAAGATTTATACAAAATAGTAAAATAATACTACAAAAATTATCTTTATCTATTGTGAACATATCTGGTATAATCACTGATAATACAATGCAATATCAAAATAAGCAACAAACTTAAAAATTAATAGAAAACAATGCTATAACTTTCCAAAACTCACTTTTAATGAAGTATGATTACATAATCCTTCAAGAACATTTATGCACAAATACATTAAAAATGAATAACGTTTTGCAAATTGAAATCAAGTCTGTATATTGTATAAAATTCAAAAAATCCCATTATTGCAAATTTAAAGAACTCTTTAAAAGCATGGATGCTGACTATAAAAAAATAAAATGGCTTTCAAGTTTGTATTTATTTATCTTTGTAAACCCGTTATTATGATCTCCTTTAGCATATACGTAATTAAAAGAATTGTCTCAACATTCCATAAAACTGTAATCATAACTGTTTGTGCCAAAAAATGCACATAATTGCTTTCTTGAATAGTAGAGAGCCCTTATAAACCCATTGCATTAACTTTTGTTTTGTAGAAGGATTTCAGTGATGTACCCAGCTTTTATTCCTAGTTACAATTTTATAAAAAAAAGTCTTCATCTTAGGATAAAGCACAGAGATAAAACTACTTAGAACATAAAGTTTTAAAACGACTTAAAAGTGTAATCACAACGAAATTAGAAGTGATACTAGCCATTAAATATGACTTGTGGATTTAAGTACGTTGTTATATTTTAACGACTATACTAACTAACCTGGGCGTATTAGAGAAAAAATACTTCTAAATTATTCAACTAATGAGGATATAGTTTTATTCAACAAAAATGAAGTAATGAATTAGTAACTAACATGATTTTGCAAGGCATAAACACAACCATTTGGCAGAAATCTTGCAGAAAACGCAACAAACACGAAGTATTAGATTAAGTCTGCTGTTAATATTAGTAAAAATATTTATATATTATTGATAAATTTGTTAGAAGTTGTATTTTAATTTTTATAGATCAATTTATAATTAATATAAATTTAGATTTAAAATTAATAATTTCAGTGCAAAAACAGATTTGAGTAAAGTTTATTTTACTATTGGTAAGGAAGTCTCATGCTTAATAACGTAATAACATGTTTAGTGAACTTATTTGTGTTTGTTGTGGGGAACATTAAATGCACATATTCTAAACTTTTTAGACTTTGGGTTTGTAAACTAAAGTCTTTAATTGCACATACACTTAATAATAAAACAGAGTATTTACAAGTTTTTTAAAATATATACAACCAAAATTGACGTTACAATCATTGTCATTATATAATTAAAGCCTAGTGCAAAAGAGGAATAAGCCACTTTTTGTGATATTTCAGGAGAATCAAAATAATTTAAAAAAAAAATGTTTTTTAGTGATAGAGTACATCTTGTATTTGCATATAAAAAAAACTTTTGGTTATTTTGTTTAAAACAAACAAACATGTCTTAAAAATTTATTGTTTGGTACAAGAACGGGATAAGTCACACAACAACAAAAAAATAGAAAATTTACAACAAACGAGATCATACATTACCGATCATATTTTTTTAAATTTTTATTTGTGCCTGAATTAATATTAAAATAGTTTTTCAGAGGAACAGAATCATTTTTTAAAGTGTTATAAAAAAAACGGAGCATACATTCGATTTCATTTCAAAGTTTTGATTACTTAAATATTTAAAAAGTAGAAGTAAATTTTTTTTTATTAGTATATTTTGTGGCACTGAAAGTAAAAATTTTATGACGTCTTATGAGAGATTGCAAATCAAGCAATTGCGATAAATGTGAACAGAAACACAACACAGTTCACTATTTGGAAGATGATGCAAATTCTCAGCAAACCTGCATGTTTAGTAATGTTAAAAACCACTGCAGCAAAAACCAAGTGATACTATTAATATGCTTAGTCAACGTTAATGACATATACGAAAATCAACATGTTGCTTGAACAATAATTACTCAGGTTTTCAAGTAAACTTCATGAAAGCAGATTTAGTAAAACGCCTATGCTTAAAGCTCCAGAGGACCTTGCTACCAATAAAAAATTAGGACAATCCAATCTTAATTTTATAGATACTGTCACTTTGCGAGTGCCATATCAAACATTTGACAAGAAGATTGTCAATATTTCTAAAAATATAAGATTTTATGATATAAATTTAAGTCATCTTTATATCAAATATTGAAACTAAAAAATACAAGTGTTAACATAAAAGATGTGAAAAAAGTAAATTTATTTTTAAAACACAGTTTGTATTTGCTAACATTTACTTTTATACCATTTGTTGTATAATATACTTTTAAAAACGTAATTTGAACTTCTCTAATAATGTTGTTGAAGGCGACAGGTAATATTTTAGTTTTGTTACTATTATTTGATTTTACACAATTTGATAAGTAATATTTAGTTTTATTACTAACATTAAAACTATCTAATCTCTTATCATACAATATTTTAGCCAGATAACTCGTTCTCTCAACGTTTTAGAACGTTTATAAATAATTAAATAGGTAATATTTAGTTTAGTTATTTGTATTTTAATTTTGTAAACTATTTTTAAATCATATTTCAGTCATCATGTAACACATAAGTCGTTTAACCAACATTAAATAACAAAACATGTTTTATTTAATTTAAAAAACAAAAAAATGATGGATTTGAATTTAAAAACTGCGACTTTTTCATTAGTTGCGGTTTGTTGCAATTGGAAGAATATTGTGGTGTATAAGTAAATCCATCAATATTATTCAGACTGTTTGCTTTTAAACATAAAAAAAATATTTAAAGAGGTAGTAGTATGAATCAAAATAAACAATAAAGTCTTAATAAACGTGGGTACGCAAAGTTTTGAGATTTGGTGGCATGTTTAATTAATTTGTAGCTGCAGCTCTTCGAAACTATTTACAGAAGTACTATAGACAAATGTTTTCAAATATTCACAAAAAAATAAAACAGGTCCGCTCATATAACTTATAATTCAGATATAATAAAATTGGTTCTTAGTTGCATAGTAAAATAATGTATATACTTATAAAATTAAAAACTTATATATAGAATGAAACATTTTTTGGCTTTATCCTTTTAATATTAGTGCTTTTTACTGCACAAGGCATCACAGATCACAATGTCACAAACTCAAATATTATATTTACGCGATTACAAATATCATTCACAGACTGACTGAAGATAACTGATAGACGTTTACAAATAACTTACTTATATATTATTTTGACAGTAAAAAAAACAATTTGCGTACATTTAAAAAAAGTTATAATTAAAAAACAGTTTTTTTTTTTAATTCCAAGTAATTTGAACGTTATTGTAATGCAAGTACTTTATTAACATAAGATCATTCGCTACGATAATACAATAAAATTACAATCAAAAATAATATAGGGTTTTCCAATAAGAAGTATTATTTTGACATTTAAAAAAAACGGGTATTTTTTAAGAGAAATCAATAAATGTTTATTTCATTGTAAAGAAGTAAACATTTTCAAATGTTAATGGCATATTAACATTTGATAACAATATCAGTCAAATGGCCGCCACGGTTACGGTTGCAGTATCACATTTTTTTCATGAAATGTGTGAAGCATTGGCATAGACCTTATCTTTCACGTGGCCACAAAGAAAAAAGTCTAAAGGTGTTAGATTACAAGATTTTCTCTTCGAGAAATAACACGGTCCGGAAACTTTTCTTTCAATATTGCGATTGTTTCGTTACTTCTGTGGCACGTAGCGCCGTCTTGCTAAAAATAAACGTCGTCCACATCAATATCTTCCAATTCTGGCCATAAAAAAATCATTAATCATAGCTCGGTAGCGCCATCCATTCACCGTAACAGTTGCACCATCCTCATTTTCAAAAAAGTAGGGTCCAATCACATCGCTAGCCCAAAAACCGCACCAAACAGTGACACGTTAAGGATGGATTTTCTGGGTCCCAAATGCGACAATTCTGCTTATTAAGGGTGTCATGCAGTCTCAAGAGAATTTATTGTAGAGAGAGCACGATCTGATCAACAGAAAAAGAAGAAAACAGCGATGGGAGGTTACTAATTTTGATTCCTAGTTAAAAGGAAAAGACAAATACGCACAACCCGTTCTAACACGATCATAAATATATTAGCTATGTTTAAATTATTGCAGTAATTGATAATAAAATCCAAAAAAATGTAAAACAGCCGACAAGCAGGAGTAAATATTATTTATATTTAAAATTACAAGCAACTTAAAATTTTAAAAACTCTTTGATAAGCTTTTGATAAAATCTAATATTTTATTTTAATTAATCATGTATTACTACATATTAACTAATTAAAATGTCATGTTTTATTAATATGATAATAACATACACAGAATGAAATATTTATTGTTAATATTTTCTCGAGAATTTCTAGTAAATAAATAATTCAAATATATAATTATTGATATGTCGTTAATTAATAAAAACAAATATGTATCAGTTATTAACACGTAACATAAAATGTTATAAGTATTTGCTTATAAAAATAAGCACGCGCGTTACCAAATTTAATGTTATATTTAATTTTGATTTATTGCTAAATTGAACGTCCAGTAAATTGTGGTGAAAAATTAAAAATGCTACACATCTTTTCACTGAAGTCTGTATATGACACTTATTCACGTCCTCGAAGACAAATAATATTTAATTAATATTTTAGTAAATTTATTGGCAACATACAACAATTTCTGATATTCATATTTTACAAAAAAATCATTAAAAAAAAAACTTCAACATTCCTTGATAATTCTGGTTCCGCCTGCACCAGCTCTGTCAACAAATAATTTTCATAAAATTCATTTAGCTTTGAAAGCATGTTTTTCGAAAAAGTTGCATCACGTTCAATCTGAAACATATGATAATATTTTATGTGACTTTTGCATCTATAGATTTTGTATCAATCGTACCTTTTCATATACAAAACCTAGCGGCGACCAAATAAAAAAATTGCAAAAATCTCGTTTTGCAATCTGAAGTTGTCCTTGTACTTGGTAATAATATTTATGCGTTCGCTTAATATAAAGCGCATTGTTCTCATCTACCGTTGCAAAGACAATTTTTTTGTCTCGTATGCAATCAACTGGATGCATTTTCTGGACTTGCTCCCAAATAACCGTAGTCTTCATCCACAAAAAAATACATTTTTTAACGTTACAATTAAGAGCATTCTCAAATTCTTTTATGGCTATTGCTTCATTATCTTGTCCATACTTTGTATGTTTATTGCCTGTAAAAGTGGAGTATAATATAGACTTCACTTTGTTTTTGCGAGATGTGTTTGCTTTCATTCTGCAAACCTCGCCAAACCAAAAAGCAGTTAATTGTTGAGAACGTTGATAATACCAACTTCCTTGTCCTTTAGTTTCATCTTCCAATAGCAAAATCTCCTGTTTATTTTTCATTAAGAAATTCAAAATTAATTTTTTTTTATTTTCTAAATCGATTCTAAATCAGTTCCTAAATCGGTTTTTTGTATATTTGTTGTCGAGTTTACATCCGGTCCATAGTGGTGATCAGGTGGCGCTACTCGTTGAAGAAATTCTATTCTTTGTTTCCTCACCAATTTGTTTTTTACTATTTTATTGCTACACCGTTTTGTGTGAATATGCAATTTTGTAACAAGTCCAAGAAGTTTATAATACGCACCTCAAGCGTTATATGATAATGCAGCTGCTTCTGCTCTAACCGCATATGAATTTTTTTGAGAATAATTGATCCTTTTTCCACCCAAAAACTTGCATAACACAGCTGCACAGTTGTGCAGCTTTTTGCACAGCCGTTCAAATTCGTCTTAAAGAACTTTGAAATCGTTTCCTCAAAGATATTGGCACTGGATGATTCAATGAATTACTTTTAGTGCGACTAACAGCATCTTTCAGGCGAGTACACATGTTTCTAAGTAGATGATTTCTACATTCAACTTTTTGTACGCTTATATTTTTGTAAGGATTTTCTAAAAGAAGACGTCTATAAACGCTACTGTCTCCATTTCCTACCAATCTGTTATATATTAAACCATGCAAACTAATGCTGTTTTTAAAGCCTTCTAAAATAATATCTGCTTCCATTGCAGTAGAAGCGCCATTCCAGTTTTTAAAGCAGATATGTTCCACTAGGTTTATTTTATTAAATGCTGCTTTTGTACAAACGGAACAATATTTGTTGCGTATGCCTAAATATATCATCTTTTTTGTTCGAACACCAATAATACAAGCCTAAAATAGAATTTTTGTTAAAAAAAAAAAAACAACTTTACATGCTCTTTTTATTACAATATAAAATATCTATAAACTTACCACGCCAGATACAGCATTATAATTTGTTTTGTACGATCTCTTAGACTATGCTCCGTCACAAATAACTGTTATATATGGCACATCGTCATTTGTTACATCACCAGAAGCAATAGCAAGTGCGTTTTCTTCTTCCGCTGCCTGTGACATGCTTTTCCAAGTGGATTCGTGAATTGTAGATGACATGTCTTTTTGGGCTTTTTGATATGTATGTAAGGCCATAAATAGATTATTTTTAACAGCCATTAATTCTTCCATCTGAGCAAACCCAAATCCTATAGAAAGTGCTCCCAAAGCTACTGAATTATTTAATTTGTTAGCATTTCTATCTGTGCAAAATTGTTTTTCTACATTGCACATTTTACATTTTGAAACAAAAGTAGAAACCATTCTACGCCAAATTTCCCGAATTAATTTCATATCTATTATTGAGCAATCAAATGGATTATGATTACCGCTCCCAAAAATTTGCTCCAGGAAGAAATTTATATCAACTATTCTTTTGCCAGCATTAATTTTTCCATTATCATTCAATATTTCTTTTTCTTTATCAATATTATTGTGAACAATGGAAATTTCTACTACTTGATTGCTACTGCACTCAGCTGGAGTTTCAACAGCTTGATTTTCTTGAATAATACTGTATTCTGTTGTACTCTCAACGTGTTTTTGTGTATCATTTATGCACTCAAAAGCACTTTCTCCATCTTTATTTTCTTGAATGCTGCTGAGTATATTGCGACTCCTAAATATAAAGAGATCTTTTATTTTCTGTTTGGTAGACAATATATTATAGAAAATACTACATAATGCGCTACAAATTTGTATAATGTCGTACATTCTGTATGCTCCCCAATTTAAAATAATATGTATACGCATTACAAAATTGAGATTCGTATTTGGCCACAGATTTTCTGCTTCTTCTAAAGGCTGTTAAACTTTTTTTTACTTTTTGGCATTATCACAATATTAATAACACAAACCAAAACAAACTAAATCACACACAGGCGGAATCAAACCTAAACACAATGTAAATATTAAATAAACAACAACAAAATATATGTATATATACTAAAAGGTGGTAAGGGTGGGGCCAAAAGGAGATTAAATGGTATTAAATACTTCAAGTTTAAAAATTTTCAACGATTCTAATAAATTTAATTTGATTTGCAAATGTTTTGATTTGTTTTTTTGTGGAAAGATCTCTTATGTTTGTTGTACATAAGACAAACAAAACAGAATTTTATTACAAGATACAACGAAAGAATAAAAGTTGTGATAAAAACATAGTAATTATTTTATTATTTCATAATCTTGAATTGTCAACTCCATTAATTATATTACAATCTAAATAAAACAGATTAAATAACGCAAAACAATATTTATGAAGCAATTAAATATAAAATAAATTAAATTATAAAAATAGATATCAATTCTGCTTATTAACGGAGCCTCCAAAGAGAAAATAGGCCTCATCACTGAAGATGATTTTTCGATGAAATTCCGGATCATTTTGATGCATTTCAAAGACCCAATTAGCAAAGATACAACGTTTATGTTTATGGTGATCGACTGGCTTGAGTTTTTGTGTTAACTGAATTTTAAAAGCCTTAAGACTTAAGTATTTATGCAAAATACGCTGTAATGTTGTTTGTGAAATGTTTAATTGCAAAGATCGACGAGGAACCGACAAACCTAGGTTTTCTTCAACACTACGGGCTAAATCAGCAATATTCTCATGTGTTCTTCAGCGATGCACACGGTTTTGATTCTTCACATCACAAACTTGTCCCAACAGCTTAAATTTTTCCACCAGGTTTACTATTGCCGGCCGAGAAAGTGCTTTACAACGACCAAAAAGTGCTTTAGTTTTGCGAACTGTAACTGGAAAATGTTCACCATTTTTGTAGTGAATTTTAATAATTTCAATGCGTTGTTGAAGCGTGTTTTGTTCCAGTTTTTACTTGTCAAATGTCAAAAGATAATAGCTACAAAATTGACAGCTGCTCAAATAGTCTGCTATTCAAAATAAAACTTCTTATTGGAAAACCTTTTATATCTATACATCCATGTTTCTAAAAATAATAAATTTTTGAACAATAATAATAAAATTTAATGAAAAACAAAAGTTATAATATATATTAATTAGTGGTACATAGTAACTGTAGCCTTCAACTGAATGGTATACAATCAAATATAATTTAACAAAAATAAAAGTTTAAAATTAATTACTGAAACCCAATCTAACTCCAAAACGGCCAACCAAATACAGACAGATAATAGATAATAGATATAAAAAGGTTTTTACTTCTGTTCAGCTTTTGCAGATATACATATAAAATTTATACTTGTCCCTGTAATGAATTTTGGTTCCAAGTATAGAAATGAACATCCAAAACTAAACTACCTAACAAGTTATTCGGATCATTGCCGACCCAAAATTGACTAATGACTTAGATACTTTACAACACCGGCGTAATATTGCAGATCTATTCGTTTTCTATAGATATTTCCCAGGACAATGTTTAAACAAAATAAAAAACATATTGTTATCTAAACATATATTCGGGGCTATTTTCTAAGCGCATTGCTAGAATGTAAGCAAGATATATATTGCTATCTAACAATATGAACTGTCATTTTAACAATCTTGCTTGCTACCAAAATGACCTGTTATTTTAACAAACCTTGATTACTAACAATATGAACTGTAACTTTAACAAAATATTTTTTTATATATATTATTATTATTTTATCTAGAGATTTGCCGCAATTCGTGATGATTTATGTTAGGTCTGTTTCAACATACAATTTGGACGGTTTGCAAACCGTTCAAACTATGCAAAAAAAACAAACTACTGTGTATAAAAGATTGTCTAAGGATGACAAATATTTGTTTGAGTGCACAGTTTGGACAGTTTGCAAACTGTCCAAATTGTATGTTGGAACAGACCTATTGTCAGCAAACAAGATTTGTAAGCATGACAGTTCATATTGTTAGCTAGCAATATATCTTGCTTACATTCTAGCAATATGCATAGAGAATAGCCCCGATTGACTCTTAGTAAAGGCTTGCTAGAAGTTTTAACAAATATTTACTGACAGTTTAGAGATGTAGAACAAAAACTTAAAAAAAAAAATTAAGTGTACTATTGACACATGAAATAAACTTCCAAATTTAATATTTACTGATATGTGTATACCACAAATAGTCAAAATCAATGTATACAGACTGCTTAAATCTAGTCTTCAATATGATAGTTTCAGCGAGTGTGGAATTCACTCATTAAAATTCAAAGATATTTTTATGACATATTATGTAATTTTACATTTTGAAATATAAAAAGAAGTTATTTTATGAATTACTTATATTACAGCGTACGTGACGTTAGACTACGAGCAAAATGGCATTCTCAGTGCCGTCACTTTAAAAATTGTATGCGCACTCTTCTAAGCCAGTTCTCCAATATCTACATTTTTGAGTTTTGTACGTATATTAAAATAAAACACAGTGCGAGAAAGAAAATTTGAAATTAACGAAGTAAGCAACCAAATATCTCAGACCATAGACCATCATCATCATTCATAGGCGTAACACATTTTTTTTGTGGTAATTGTAATTATAAGTAATTAAAATAAATACAAAATACATAATAACATTGTGATTGAATGTACATTTAATATATTAATAAATAAATAAATAACAAAACACCTACTAGAACATTGTAATGAGTACGCAGCAGAAAGAAAAAACTTTTTAAAAGAAACTAAAAAAAACCGTAATAGATAGATAGATAGATAGATAGATAGATAGATAGATAGATGCACTTAAGAAGATAAATTAATACATTAACCTCGTAATAGAGTTTATAGAACAGCTTCCAACAATTTTAATTAAATAGATAGATAGAAATTAAATTGATTCGGACGGATGTGAAATGACAAAGCCTTCAGTTTTTTTTTTTATGTATATACAAATTATTTTATTAGTTATATGTAAAAAATAAATTAAAAAAATAAATAAACTCAAATAAAATATGTTATACCCTTATGAAAAATAGCAAATGTGTGTTTTTACTCAGTATTTAACATAATATAAGTATGCAATAAAAAAAACTAAATAATTAAATTATATGTACAATGGTGTTTACACAAAAAACAAAACTGCTTTTATAGTGAATGTTCATTACTACTTTTAGGTACATTTAATTCCATCTGCCATTTTTTTAACTAAAGAGATTGTTGACAATGTACAGCATTAGCTAGAAGAAAGTATACAAAAGTAAATAAGTAAACTATCTCCCCAAACTAAAGTTTTATAAAGAAATTGCAAGAAACTGCAAAAAATTAGCATTTGCACCCATATACGGTATTATTAATTTAAGAATTACTTTCACTTTTCATTAAAATTAACCGTAGCTCCATATCTCAGACATACAAATCACATATTTGAAGACCAAATCAAAGTCTAAAACTATGTTTATAATAATTTAAAATCTAAGTGCCAGTAATAAAAAGTGGTACATTTCAGAATCGAGTACTCGCTCTGCGAACACACGTTTTGTTACGGCCGACAAACAACTCGTAAATACGAGACTTATCGCCAAAACAAAACGGGTAAAATCAATTTGATGCTAAATCTAGTGTAAATGAAGTGCAGTGAGTAAACAAAATTTGTAAAAGTTGTAATAGTGATAAACACCAACAAGTACAAATAAAATTGCCAGTCAGTGTGGAAGAGAGACAGACCCACAGCATGCGCGCCGCGCTAGAAAGAGTGAAAAGCGACTAGGGAACAGCTGCGACTCAACCAGACGACAAAAAAGTAATCTGCTAAGTAAAAAATTATACTAAAAAAAGAAATAAAAGTGAAATAAATTATATTAAATTTATTTAATTAATTGAAATAAATAAAATTAAATAAATTAAATATATTTAAATATAAAAATAAATATATTCTGAAGAACAAATAAATGAAGGAAGTTGAAGAAGATATAACTAAAAGAAAAAGAGAGGAAGAAATAATGAACAAAGAGGGAGAAAATCACTTTAGAAAATCTAAAAAGATACTGAGATCACCAGAGCAAAGAAAAAGAGAAGAGAATAAAAGAGTGGATTTTGGAAAGGATAATAAAGAAGTAAAAGTGGAAAATACAAATAAGGAAATGGATGAACTTAAAGAAATGATGAAAGAAATGATAAAGGAAGTCAAAAAAGGGACAGAAGAACTAAAAGAAGAGATACAAAGCGTGAAAAACGAGTTAAAACAAATGAAAAAAGAACATGAAGAGAAGGAAGAGGAATGGAAAACGGTGAAGATGAAAATGATGAGAAGAATTGATTTATTAGAAACAAAAGAAAACGAAAAAGAGAAAAGAGAGAGGAAGAATAATATAATAATAACAGGAAGAGAAGAACAGACAGAAAACACGATTGAAGACATAGAAAAGTTCATAAAAGAAGAGTTGAAAGTGAACGTGAAAATTAAGAAGGCATACAAGATAAATAAAGAAGGGAAGGTAAAAGTAGTGGTAGCTGAAATTGAAACATGGGAAAAAAAACAAGAAATCATGAAAGCAAAAAGCAACTTAAGAGGGAAAAAAATCTACATAGATAACGACCTAACAATAGAAGAAAGAAATGTTCAAAAACAAATAAGAAATACTGCCAAAGAAGAGAGAGAAAAGGGAAATAGAGTAAAAGCAGGATACAGAAAAATGGAAATGAATGGAATACAATACATATGGGACGAGAAAGAAAAAGGATTGATAGAAAGGGGGGAACAGGGTGCAAAAAATTCAAAAAACTATTAGAAGAAAAAAAGAAAAATATCGGCCAAAGAAAAAAGAAACAGAGGAAATGCTATGGAAAAGGAAACGAAAAAGGATACTGAATACGAAAACAAAATTAGAATAGGAACATGGAATGTAAGAAGCGTAAAAGGAAAAGAGGAAGAAATAGTCGAAGAAATGATAAAACATAAAACAGCAATACTAGGAATTACGGAAACAAAAAAGAAAGGAAGGGGGATAAATACGATACACAAGGGTTACATGCTGATATTGTCAGGGACAGAAGATAAAAATATAGCAAAAGGAGGAAGAATGAGTGAAGAAAGAAATACTAAGAAAATTTATGAGACAAGAGTAACAGGAGAACAAAAAAGAGGAAGACCCAGAAAAGAATGGAACAGCGCAATAAAGGAAGAAGCTACAAGAAAAGGAAACACGTGGGAAGAAATAAAAGAGATAGCAAAGGATAGGAAGAAATGGAGAAAATATTACACAAACTAATAATGTATACGCCTGACACCGAAAGGTAAAAAAGGCAATTGAATAAATAAATAAATAAATAAACATTTCAGAATATTTTGACAAACTAACGCACAATTCACAAACTTTGATTTTGAGTTTGATTAATAATAATGAAAATAAAAAATCAAATAAACTTTGAGTTAAAAGATTTATTTTATATCACCTAGTTAAAGTTTTGCAAAAAAATAAATTTAAAAAAAATTATTAACTCAGTTATTGTTTAAAAAACGCACACAGCAAAAAATTGTAATATGTTGAGTAAGTTCATTTAATATAAAAAACTAGAACATACAGATTATTTACGTTTGCTTTTATAAAAGCAACTGTTTCCACCAGTCTTTAAAAAAAACGAGGCATAAAATTTTTCAAACTGAATTTAATAACAGAAGTCAAAACATGTGTTTGAACCGTTAAGCTTTTATTTTATAATGATTTTTCTGAAACTTATAGTAAAATAAGATAAGACTAATAAATTAAATTACTAAAATTTTCTAACTTAATTAATTATTTATCTAAAAAAAATGCCGATACTTTACTTCTAATCTCTGGTAATATGGAACCAAGAATATTTTTCACATACGTAAAAAATTTTTTTTATAGATTCTTATAGATAGATCATGTCAACCGACAATTTTTATTCACAAATAAAAAAATGGACATATAAATAATTTTTAAAAGTCATAAATCATATCAGAGTTCCGTATGTAACCTGGCTGAATTAGAATAATAAATAATAAAACTGTTGATTATATAACATACACGCGTTATTGTTAATTATATATTTATATTTACATACTTTTATTGTATTGTTTTGATTGGCAATAATAATTTTGTAAATATAATTAATACATTCACATTTTTAATATTTCCATATGACCGTTATAGTTAAAAAAAATCCGTTTAAAATTCTAACAATTATAATATTAGTGTAGCTGGCTTACCAGTAAGTTTGTGAGTTATATAGCTCAATGACCAGAATGCAAAAGATCTATCCCACAATTATCTTGACAACACGTCGGATATTATTTGTGCTGTACGTTATATATAGTGAAATCATGTATCTTGTATCTGTTTTAAACTTTAATAGACTATTAAAAAAATCACATTTATAAACAATAACAACAGAACCAGATTTGAAAATAGATGTACACTGAAAAGTTTTGCAAAGTTTTTTTTTTATTTCAGTAAATTTATTTTATACTAGCTACAAACGTTTTCCATATCTGACAAAGTTTCATTGCAAACGTAAACGTAACGTTGTTTAACGTAATCAACCGCCACCACTTTCAAAAATTCCAGAAACTGATTTTTAGCTTGTTGCCAAGTTAGAAACTTGTAATTGCGTACATGTATATCCTATGAGAATTAGATTACCGTCTGCACAAAATTATAATGTTATACAAACATTCTAATCAAAAATAAAACTTTTTCTTAGTTTTATAAAGAATTCTTAATTACTCTACTAAATATATTATTTATACATAACAATAGACAGCAACAACAACTTCCAGAAAATTGTAAAATGGTTGTAAGAAAGTTCTGCATAAAACAGGCAAAAGTGCTTAACTTATAACGGTCAAAGGTGCTTAACTTACATCAATTTATCAATGAAAATTAGTGATTATATTAAAAACATTTATTTAATACTACATCGTATACCATTGTTTAATAAAAAAATCAGTTTATTTATGACTAACAAAAATTATGAACCAAAAAATCTATGAAACAAAGTTATTATTATTGGTTATTAAATTAATATGTAATAATAATAGAGCCGCAGCATAGGTTAGTTGAGTTTGCATCCTACTCTGCCGTAAATTAATTTTGCATTCATTGTTTCAGCGACAAACAAATTTACAAACATTAACCATCCTTTAATCTTCTAGAACCAGTTTGGTTAGATTGAACTTTTGTATAATGATGTCAAAAATTTATATTTTATTAACAAAAATAATTTGCCAGGTCTCATTATATTAAAATTGCCAAATTTTTATAGATGTATATACATATATAGAAACTATTAAGTAGTGTTACTTTTGTTTTACATTTTAAAGATATTTATTATTGGCCGCTGATATTGGTTATAAAGTTCTAGAATATTATTTTATCTATCAATCTATGATCCCGTATAATATTTAGGTGTTGCGTGTACCTTAAAAACCCAATAGGTCGGTTTGAATATGATTGAACCCATGACGTTGATAGTTAGCCACGTAATATATCCAATAATTCTATTATAAAACAAACCGTAATATATTGCATATTATAGTTTCTGAATAATATATTAATATATCAATTTTAATTTATTTTGCTAAAATTGCAAATTAAACTTAATAAAGTATCATTGTAATCAATCTAAAATAGCAGGTGTATTAAAAGTAATCTGTATACATTATGAATGAAATAATCCACAAGTGATTCATTCACATGTCTCTTGCCAGCTCTGTTTTTGAAAAGTATCAAACTAATATTTGCATAGATGGAGTAGTTTTAAATTGAGATTAATTGAATATGAATGCGCATAAATCACCCACGCTAATAAATATCTTATCAGCAAAATGCACCCGAGAACAACGAATCAATATGCATCGGGCTGCTGGGGATGCTTTGTGTTGACAATGTCAGTATCAAGGTCGTGTCTGTCTGCCTGCAGTACAGGGGGATTGCAGACTCATCCATCCCCTACGCTCACTCTTATTCTACCCCAGCGTTTCAGAATTGTATATACATACATACTCGAACGAATCTCACAAAAACGATCCAAAATTATGCCTCTAATTATTTTATCGTTCCAAAAAGACCCTCCGTACTGCAGGTAGCCGTAAATTTAAACGTTGCTTTTATATCCTGCTGGATTGTTTATCATAAAATTTGATTTATGAAGCATTTTTTATTTAAATATTAGAACGTAAGTAGCAATTAAATATCCTTTTACCATTTTATTAATATTATAAAAACTAATGTCTAACATAATTTGAGTATATCGTATGTACAAAGTATGGATGCTAATTGAACAAAACGACGAGTACGGTTCGCTGAAATTAAGTTATTAAGCTGTCACATTGATCCGGCGTATGCAGTTGTAAAACTAATCATAACTTTGATAAAGCTCGGAGAGGAAAGCTTAGTGAGGGGAGCTTGCGGGAAGATTATAGTGGACGTGCGTTTGGAACTTTGCTTTTCGGCTATTTTACATGCCTTATCAGAGATGCATAAAATATGGGACTAGAAGGGTTAGCCCTCTAACAAAGCTTAAAATAATATTACCACATGGGGTTTGCAGAGATTTAAATTTTAAATTCTGGCACAAAAGTTTATAAAATATTTAAGCTTCAGTGTACTAAATACACTACATAGTATGTAATATAGTATTACATCTCAATCATTTATACATTATTAAATTTAAATTGATTTAGCTGTACAAATTACTGAAGATGCAAAATAAATGGTTAGGCAATTATATTTGAAAAAAAAGGTCAAATACATCATAAGAATAAAGAAAAAACTGATGTTTTATATATTTATATAAGTTAATTTTATAGCCAGCTATATATTTTATCCAGATTATTTCTGTGGTGTATTTTAATCTATTGGTCAAAGATACTGTTTCTCAATCAACTTTTTAGATGATATTTTTTTAAATGCGCATTGTCTAATATTTATAATATTGTGTTTGTTTATATGTGTCATTAGTCTGTTATATATTGCTATTTCTGTAATTTTCTGTTTTTTTTTTCTTTTTTGTGTATTTGTGGGTACTTACCTGTATGTATTATTTTACTTATTAGTTTTTTAGAGTTGGCGCTATTTTTTAATTTTTTATCTCTTCATGTGTTATTTGATTTTCTCCAGGCACGCTTCTTATTTTTAGTTGTTTATTTTATAACTTTTATTTCTTCATTTGCCGTTTTCTTTATTCTTATGATTGTTATTGTCGCCTTGCCATCATTCTTCTTTATTTTGTTTGCCAATCTTTTTCCCACTGTAACAATTAGCTATTTTAATTTTATTTGTCTTTATAAAATTTGCTGTTGTTTTCATATGCAAACTGTTTTGTGATGTAAATTTCTTTTTTTTTTTAGTCCACATTCATCGGTTTTAATTGAACTTTTTTTTTCATTATTTTTTTTTTCAGATTTGAGTTTGACCAGTATTAGTGCATCTTGATTTTTATTATTTATTATTTGAGCTTGTATAATATTATTTGATACAATTTCAATATTTATATAATTATTTTTATTGTCATACAAACAAATTAACAATAAGGTCTATAATCAGCTTTTCCTCTGGTTTTCCCCATAATCCATTAGTTTTAATATTACAAATCCTACCAAAAAATAATAGTATTTCTAATTATTTTTGGTTAGGTATATTATTTGTAAATAGTTATATTTTTTTTTATGTTGTTTCAAAATTGTTCTTCCAGATCTTGTTTTTTTTTTTTTTTTCTTTTTTATTTTTTATATCTTTAAGAGTTTTTCTTATTTCCTCATTTTTTTTTTGTTCTCTCCTTAAATTTTTATTTTTTGAATTCGCATATGTATATGAACCTTTTATAGGTCTGTGGGCATCTGAAAGACTGCATTTTTTATGACTCATAAGTTTTGTACAGTAAAGTTTTTATATGGTATTTTTAGCCAAATATTAAAAAAAAACACGTTTAACGCACTCTAGTACACAATATAACCACAATTCAAATAGAACGCCAGATAAAAAAAAAGTGTCCTAATTTTTCCCCACAGTGCGTTTACGTTTTATTTGACCCACGTGCATGTAGTTACTTGAGTTTAATTTTTGTGGTAAATATCATTTATTATAGAAAGTAATTATATGCGTTATCTTAACTAAACTATCAATAATAAATTTATAATAATAAATAAAACAAATCATTGTTAGCTTAGATGTTATAAACATGAATTTATATTTCTAATCTTACTAAATAAACTAACTAACTAACTAACTAACTAACTAACTAACTAACTAACTAACTAACTAACTAACTAACTAACTAACTAACTAACTAACTAACTAACTAACTAACTAACTAACTAACTAACTAACTAACTAACTAACTAACTAACTAACTAACTAACTAACTAACTAACTAACTAACTAACTAACTAACTAACTAACTAACTAACTAACTAACTAACTAACTAACTAACTAACTAACTAACTAACTAACTAACTAACTAACTAACTAACTAACTAACTAACTAACTAACTAACTAACTAACTAACTAACTAACTAACTAACTAACTAACTAACTAACTAACTAACTAACTAACTAACTAACTAACTAACTAACTAACTTACTAACTAACTAACTAACTAACCTGTTTGGCATGTTAAATAAAATTGAAATAATAGAAAAATATGCAAAATTCAAATTTCTAGCCAATGAATTTTAATCATTTTCAGGTTATTTGGTGTGGCTACAAAAATAACCACACGCTAATTATTGTAATAAACAAAATAACAGTTTGATATTAACAGAGAATTTAGAGACTTAAAGAGTTAACTTATTTATTACACTAATAATTTTATGATATGTTTGTTTTGTTTTCTTTGGGTTATGTTTTATAGTACTTTATTTTAATTTGTTTATTTACATATCCTTTACTTTTACATTTTAAATTATTACTCCACTATATTCTTTGTACCTTGTTTACACACTATCACTACTGTTTTCTTGATTTCTATTTTTTCATCTAAATTTCTCTTCCGTTGTTATTTATTTTATGTAGTGCAATGACATACACACACACACAACTTTTTTGTCTGATACCTACTTTGAGTGTGCATTAGCAAAAATAAAATTGATTTCAAGTAATTATAGTTTTTAGGAGGACCGTCTGGAATATTCTCTTGACTAAACTAGTGGTGAATTTGTTTTCTGACCATCAACAAATTGGCGTTTTGCTGTGTTACGGACGGAGCGGTTTCTGCAAGTAGCCTTGAAGGCTTTGGTGAACAATAACAGTGCGTAGAGTTGTTTTCCCACAGCTGTAGTTTCTTGTTGATTTATTTAAAACAGTTTAAGATATTCTTTCTACACTTAATATGATAAATTATGGTCTAGGCTACTGCACACTATCTTTGGTTTGTTGAAAATTTTATTGCCAGCTTTTACCAAGTCTCAGTTTTTTGGTATGTAAGAGTACTGGAGTCACTGCCAATTTGGGTTAAAAGTCTGTGTTTGGCAATCCAACCGGTGTTTGATTAGCTGCAAAATTATTTTCTAGATGAGACTTGCTGGTAATGAATGCCGCTAGATGTTCAAGACTTTAGTGTTTTTCTTCTGTGCGGTGGTGGAAAATAACAATAAAGATCAATTGTGGCCAATTTCTTTTGCTCAAAATTCTGGAAAAGATTACTAGGGCACGTAAAGGGAGCGCGTAGCACAGTAATCTAAGCATCCGACTACTGCACCAAAAATTGTTAATTCAAATCTCACAATGGAAACTATTTCAAACGTTTATATGATTTCCTACTTTCTAACCCGCCTTGTGAGCGTAGGACTTTATGACTAAAATTCTTTTTTGATCCAAAGTATATTAATAAACTCTTCAGTGGTCTAGCAAACAAAGTTAATGCGCCAACAGTAACGTGAAAAGTAGCTGAGTGTTGGCTGTCAGATAGAGTAAAAGTAAATAAATAGTATTGAATAAGCAATAAACTTAGTGATTTTTGGTTTTATTCTGAAAGATTGTCTTTGAAGCAACGTTGAACGATGTTTTGGGACTCCTAGACATGTTATCATTACAACATTTTACTTATTCAATCAAATTAGTAGGTTTGATAGCTGCAAAACACTGTGGACTGAGTAATGTTGTGCGGAGTGTTCTAAATTGTTGACTCAGTTGGCGTGGAGTTTGTCTGTGGTATGGTTGTTATGGCATTTTGTGTTGAGAAGTTATTTGATTCACACAAGGTCAATGTGATAATTGATGCTATTCGACTATCCGAGTCAAATAACCGTCTCCGCGACAGCAATAGTTGTGGTACGGTGTATGCGTACTTAACATGCATCTGTAAATTTAGAAGTTTTTTAGGAAATCAGAAGGCGCTGTGGGTAGGAACAAAATTTTGGTTGTTTTGTCCAGCTTTGGTAAACTCTCCGCGACTCAGTAAAGATGGTTTTGTGATTGCTGCAGTTTCTCTTCAATACGTTAATATTCTACTCTATAATAGCTGCCACAATTTGCACCACTTTTTTACAGAATTTTTAATATTATTGCTCAAGGTTTAGTTAAATGTAGTACCTGTAGTTAGGTATGGATTAGCAAAAAAATTTTATAGGTGTTTAAAGTTACTTCTTAAGGAGATGAAATTAGAGCATTCTCTTGACTTAACAATAGCTATAATCGGGTTTTGTGTTTATGTCTGAAGTCTTTCTCTAAATATAATAAATAAAAGTTATGCCTCAAACACACATGTTGTGTAGGATGTTTAAGATTGACTAAATTATTTTTTTTAATTTATTTAAAATAGTCTAATGTACTTTATATAATGAATAATATTGATGTTAATTTGGTTTACGCTTGTGTTGTTTGTGTTTTGTCACAAACATTGTTAAATATGTCTACTAAAACTGTTGAATCAGCAACAAACAAGCTCTGCACAGTCAAAGATAAACTCAACGGATGTACTTGTTGCTGGTCGTAAACTAGATCCTATCTCCTTGCTACTGATTGGCCAAGCTCATAATTTGCATCAGTAATATTTTGTTTTTTTTTGTTTGTTTAAAACTACAGTTATAATTTTTAATATCCCAGTTGTTTAAGTAGAATGTAGGTGGTAATGGTTTTATTATATGTTTAAAATTTGGTGTTTTTAGTGCATATTTCTACTTAAATATACTAGTTATTGGCACAATTATTGGATTTAATTGTGTTTTTGCAAGTGACAGGTTCAGCGTTGTTGCCAGTCTTTTTGTAAGTAACGTTAACAAAGAAACGTTATTACACATTTGCCCATAATACATGCAATAAATTACATTATGTCAATGCAAATTGCTACTGCAGAAATTTAACTGATTTTTTTGGCATTATAGTAGGGCACAAGCCGTAAAAAAACTGTAGTGCTGCACAAGAATTTTTTTGGGCGCATTGTTTTACAAAATTTAGACATAAATTAGCCCCCGCATCGTGAGATTTAATTCCGTTAGACATTCTTTTTTAATTTAAAATTAATAAATAATGTATTTTATGTAAATTGCATCTTTGTCCAGTAACAGACACATACACGTGTTTCAAGGTGTAAGCCCATCTCATTGGTCGAAGAGCTACATAAAAGAAAACATTTACGCTATAGACTTTTTAAGCGGCAAGGGTAAAAAAGTGTTCACAGTCTGTGTTACAAAAAATATGAAAACAAAAAAACTAGCGTTGGCTGCATCTCGACAAAGGAAATCTGAAAAAAAAATAATATAAAAAGTGAAGTGAATATAAAAAAACTAAAAAATAAAATAAAAATATAAGTGAATAAAATTAAAAGACTAATAACAAATAAAACCCATAATATCATGTTCTGCAACTTGCACAGCATGCAATGGGATAATATAAATTTAAAAAAAAAATTAAAAATACGTTATCACCACAAAACAATATTATCAAACTAACCTTAAATTAATAATAAAAGTTGGGACCGTACGAGGTTCAAAGTAATTCGTACTTCTACGGGGGTGGTGGCAATTGTAGAGCCCAGAATTTAAAAAAAAAAACAAACAAAAAACACAGCAGCTTGGGCTTGTTTTTAGTGTAAAAAATAAATATAAATGTTTTTTTTTTATGAAGAAGTAATTACTAATATGCCAATAAACAGACAAAAAGTAGTTTGTTCCGTATCGTAAAAGTCAAATAAAGTATTAGCAACACTTTAATAAACGCAACGATGATTTTGCTTTTTTAATATTAGGGCGTATTCAGCATGTAACTGATCTCGTTTTTGTCGGCGTGTATATAAGTTTTTTTATAAAATAATACTTGTTTAATGATATTTCTTTGTGCTTTATCATCATAACTGATGTTTTGCTTTTTGCAGGTTCTACGTGCCTTTCTTTCAATTTTTTTGGTCCTCCGTCTTACTTTATTTTACTTTTATTTTTTGTCTTCTTCTTTTTCTGTTCAGGTTTGTGTTCACCATTCTTTTCATTGCGTCTTCCAATAAGAAAATTTCTTTTCAATGCATTCCATCTATCTTTCTTTTTCATGATTATACCTGCTAACGCTCTTTCATCCCCTGCTCTTCACAGCAATTTTATCTTCCGGATTTAACCACATTATGCTCATTAGTCTCTTACAGAGCCACATTTCAAAAGCTTTTTGCGATTTTTATCTTTTATCCTTTTGTCCAAGTTTTATATCTGTATAGAAACACTCTCCATACAAATTATTTCACACTACTTTTTTGCGAGGTTATATTTAATTTGTTATTTAAAATTTCATAAAAAGTTTTTTGTCATTTTTATGCGTATCCTTATTTTTTTTTGCTTTTCCAATTTTCTGTAATTTTAGTACCAAGGTACTTATGCCTTTCTATTCTCCAACGCTCATAACCTTTGCCTTGTTTTTGTTTATATTCTTGTTAGCCTTATATCTAACACCGTACTGCACTTAATTCAAGTTCTAGATGCCTTTCAAGCATGCAATATCTTTTTGTGGTTTGTAAACTACGTGTTTGTAAGTATCGGTTTCTTTTTACTGCAGAACGCAATCAGCCTTTTGGCTCTCATTTTTTGTCTGTCCATACTTGGTTATCACTTCTCCTACACCCACTGGAATTTTAGTCTTCCATCACAATATTGCAGCAACCTCGCCTTTCTTTTTTTATGATGTTTTCTTTTCTGTTATAATTCTTTTCCGCATCATTTTCATAATTGCTAGTTGGCATATAAACTTGTATTATTAGTATATTCTTTCGTGCAGCATAAATCTTTATTGCTATACCCTATCACAGTTGTATCACTTTACTTACATACTTGTGTAACTTTTTACTCAAAACAGAACTTTGCATTCTTGCAGTCTCCTTCTCCTTGTCTTTCCCACTTTGTTTTACTGACTCTTATTATATCTAATTAATTTTTCAGTTAGTAAGTTTTTTTTCTTTAATTTTTCTTCTAATTTCACATGCTTGTTTCTCATAAAATACCGTTGGCACTTAGTAGAAAAGTGACTTCTTAACCCGGAAGTTGCTTAGTCGTTAATAGTAACAAGGTGCACCACGCAAAAGACGGGTTGACATTGGAGTAAAAAATACTATTTTTAAGGCGCAACCAACCCCTTACATTCCATTTTTATTTGAGTTAAAAAAAATACCTGTGCATTAAATATCTGATCATGTGTGTTGAAACGATAAGTAACTTTAATTAATAACTTTTTTATATATTTGTCTTCGAATTTCAACGAGTAATACTACACTCCCTAAAACATTGAAGTCTAGATTTAAGCACTGTGAACCTTGAATATTTGTGGCTTATGAGTCTTGGGAAATACTAAATTTAGAAGTTTATTCCATGTGTCAATAGTACGGTTAAAAAATCTTTCTTAAAAGTTCCCTAGAAAGCCTTGTACTATTAGTAAATATTTGTTTGGATGACAATATGTCTTGTATTTGCATTTTGAACAATGTCTATAAAAATATCTATCGAAAATGCAAAGATCTGCAATAGCTTTTTTTAGATAAAATTTAAAAAATATAGTGTGTTTCGGATGCTCCTCCCCATACTTAAAAAAATATTCAATACAAGGACAAATATAAGTTTTATATACAAACGCTAAACAAAAGTAAAAAATGTTTACATCTATAATCAACAACATAAAAAGATTATGTAAGATTGTAACACCTAGAAGACAAATTAAAAAAAACTTAGATATGGATTTGTTGTTTAGTTTAGTATTTAGTACTGATATCTTAAATTTTAATTTTGAAGCAGTAAAATGTTGAGTTTTTTTAGAGTTAAAATGACCATATTAAAAGTACTCTATTCAGATATTGTTTTGAGGTCTTTGTTTGTTGAGGCTACATATTCAATTACTTTGAAAAATACTTATTGTCCGTCTGGAGACTTATTGTGATCATCTATTTTGCCATTAGATATTGTAGTAAATTTTAAACTATTGAATTTATTTTTTAGTTTTTGTAATCTATGTAAGATGTTGTATTTTTGTATTTTTAACTTGTTTTACTACGACACTATCTATTATTAGCTGTTTTTTACTCTTTTGGCTATATAGAAACCTTTCGTGTTACTCGGTTTAGATGTTTAATTAAACTGTATTAGATAGTTTTTTTTTTTATTTTATGTGCATTCTATAAAAATGTTTGTTATGTACAAAATTTAACTTTTTGTATCAAAAGTTATGTATTTGATTGACAATTCCTGGTGGTTTTATCAATTTTGCGTAATTTTTGTGAAGTAGTTTTAAAAACTTTTAATTATACAAAAAAAAACTCTTAGTACATATTGTGTGTTTGGTAACTTTATTTGTTATATTTTCATTTTTCTATATCTGTTCAAACTTAGTTTATTCTTTATGGCAATGTATGTATAATTAAATTCCATGTTATTTGATGATGTTCAAACATAAACTTTAAATGCATCAGCGCATAAACACAAATAAAACTATTTAATTCTAACTCAATTATACATTATTTTTATTATTTGTGCAAAAAAGATAGTCCACAGCTAATAATGTACATAAACAAATAAAATTAATTTTTACAATTGAAGCAAAATAATTAACATATTTTTCTAAAAGTTAAATTTAAAAAACTTAGTTATTTATTTATTAATTGTTGTTTTGCCTATAATTATACTTAGAAGTACCACAGTATTATAAGTTTAGGTTAATTATTTTGTTAAGTTCATGTAACCAAATATTTATAGTATTTGTCTACAGCATAACCATTTTGTAAAATATGTGCGTACTTAGATGCAATCAGGTATGTAACGACAGCGCAAAAAATCGGAATCGAACGTATGTTATGTATAAAAATTCAATTTCCTTTGTGTACTTTTTTTTGAAGCGCGACTCATTCGTACCCCGTACACGTATAAATTCTAAATAATGCAGCCGAAGTATCTATTGCATTATTTGCAAACAGGGCCCATCATTCAAGTTATTCGAACGCAATGGCTGCGAGATGAAATCTGTTGCCGGGGAAACGGGATCGATACGCCCGAGCTTTTCATCATTTCCCAGGGAAAAGCAGGGATGGACTGAACTTATCGCTAATTTTAAACATCTATAGCTCTAAAATAACTTAATAAATTTGTACTACGTAACACGTAAGGTTGTCTCCTTAAATAAAATGTGTATTAAAATCTTATTAATTATAAGTTATAATCCGTTATGTGTTTTCTTTACATTTTTGTATTAAATTATTTTCATTACAGACCTGTGGCTTAGCGCGCTTTGTATGTTCGGGCCCGCTGGACTTATTTCGGTACATACGAAGAATTTCATTTCGATGCCATTAAGACTTCTCTTATTTTTTTGGGCCATTTTTATCGGCTTTTGTGTATGGTGTGTCACTAATTTCACAAAAGGGGAGCCAACGGTCAGCTTCGTATTGCAGAAACTATTTCCATTGCAATTACGGACAACACCGAGTTATTATCACTTTGTGGGATAGCGGATTACGTTTTCATCTGTGTTTGATAATTGGAAAGCAGCCTGGAAATGATTGCATTATTTCTAGCAATTGCATCTACATACAAAAATACATATATGAATGTGCATATGACATTATTACTAACACATGTCTATGATAAACTAACAAGTACAATGCAAATCATTTTTTTTAATAATTTTTATGTTTAGTTCTGTGAAAAGTCTTATCACAGATCTCTCAGTCTAAATTTTCATAATAACAGTAACCTAAAGCAAAGTATAAATTTATTTACTAATAAAGACGTACTTTTAATAGTAACAACACTTTAATCAAAGTAAAATGTAACAATATTCTTGTTTTACAAAAAAAAAATGATATTTGTAAAAAAGTAAATGTGCTATATTTGTTCTTCACTTTACTGTATTGTGTCGTTTGCAATTAGTATTGCTAAGGAGAAGTATGTTATTTTATACGTTTTATTACTTTCATAAAGTGCATATTGCGCATGGAGACATCCAAAAATGATAAAAAACTTATACATCTGTCAAATCACGATTACGATTTTCTACTTGCACTTGCAATTAATTGCACCACTCGCCGATACTCGTGTGCAACTCGTCAAAGCTCATGTGCAATGTTCATACTTGTTGAAAAGGAGTATCAAGCCGTAATTGTTGCAAAATACTTTAATATTTTATTTATATATATGTATAGTTAACAATAGCTATTTATATAGTCAATTGCAAAATGAGAGTGTTTTAGACACGAAACGTTACACGTTGCTGCAAAAAAAGTCAAAACAATTATATGAACAAGATTATAAACGTTTCTAAGAATGATTACTTAGAAGTTAAAGATGTGAAAAGCATTTTGGAAAAGGTTTTGATTCTTTATTTTTTTCAAAAAGCAAAAATTAGTTTCTGCTTACGTTGCCAAAAAGTGGGTATAAATGTCCATCAAACAAACAAAAAAATAACATTAAACATTTTTAAAAACAAAGATTTCAAAACTTTAAAAATAAATGAATTTGCAGTCAAAAAAAACACTAGTACAATAATCAACGTATTGTTGAAAACATTGACCAAAAATAAAAAATTTGCATTCCTTCATTGTTTAGGCATTCAATTGTCAATTTTAAACGATTGTATTGTAAATGTTTATAAAAAATAGTATTAGTGTGTGTATATTTCCTCATTATTTTGTATTTATTAATAACTTGTTTTAGCACTAGACAATATGTCAGATGTTTTAACTGTTTAAAAATAACTTTTAATAATCAAATAAAGAATAAAATGTCATAATAATAGAGTAGAACATTTTAAATTGTTCTGTTTTTACATCTTTAAATAGACTTTATAAAATTAAAGTGTATATTGTGCAATTGACACCAATTTCCCACAAATATAAACGCTGCACATAAAATTTGTTTTTATAAAAACACAAAATGCATTTTTATTTATTAATACGTTAAATTCATGTTTACAATTTGTCTTGTACGCCAAGAAGCTTCTACAGCTTGTTGCGTTTCCATACATTTCGTAACTACTTATTACATAACTTACAAAAAACAACATTTATGTTTTAATTAAAAAGTCTTTTAATGCTTTAGTGTAAATTACAATTTTTTTTTTTTTTTATATTTGTTTAGAAAGAGTATTTAAATCAGTCACAGAATCATGAATTATATTGTATTTTCCGTTGTTATTATTTATTATTTGGAAGTGTATATATGTTCTTTTACTTTTCTCGAATAATTATGTATCTGATAATACATAAATATTGGTCTTAATTAGTTTATGTTTTATTTTAAAGATTAACTTACATTTGTCAAGTTTTACATTTTTTGGTAAAAAAAGTTCTTTAAGTTACAGTGGGAGTAGAGTATGGTAAGTTTTTTTTTGTTTGGTACACGCTGCATAGAGTTTAATTGTGTTTTCAAAGTTTACTACCATGCAGTAATCATAAAAGATACTTTAAAAATAATTATATTGTAAAACAGGTAGTTTTATAGATTAAATATTCTATTTTCTGTGTACACCAAGAAAATACACAATACACAATACATTTTTTAATCTTGTTGATGTGATATTGCTAGTTAAATTTGTCATCAGTTATTTATCTTAAGTATTTTTTTAGTTTACTCTATTAATAGGTTGTTATTTAACTGTCAGGTTTATACTGGAATTTTGTTTATTTTTTTACAAATATTAAATATTTAGTTTTACTGATAGTTGATTTTATATTAACCAGCTATGAAATTTTATTAAATCACTGTTAATTAGTGTACTTAGTTTGTGTAGATTGTTTTCTTGATATAATAGAGCAGTTTGCACTTTCTAAAATCGCTAATTCATCAAGACATCTAATGGCAAGGTATGATGATGATGCCATTTCATATGTAACTGTGTTCAGCTCAAATGTCTTAATTTCTTCCTTGCGATAATCTCTTCACAAAATTATTTAGAGATGAGTTTGTGACTTATCCACTTCTATCTGGCTATACATTTTTTTATATCAGCCGTCATCACAAATTTAAACGTTCTAAATCGAAATATTATGCTAAATAAGTCTTGTTGTATGGCAAACCCTACTTGCAACGTATCGTTTAGTGACGCACCCAATAAAGTTTTGCATGATGCGTCAAAAACAACTCAATTTTTTGTCAAACTGTCATCTTTCATCACTGGATGATAAGTAATATAAATATTGAATTTTTATCTTGATTCTTTAACTCTTTCATGTGGCCAAGTTTTTTGTATTCTTGGATAAAATCTTTTTAATTTCACTTCAGTATTAGCGCATAATCTTTTCTCAAGCAATAAGAAGCGTTTTAATGCTATGCTGTAAGATTCGCCAAATATAGGGGCATTTTTTCCGATAAGAAGCATAAATTGTTTTAAAAAAAGTGTAAAGAGATTAAATAAAAGTAGAAACAGACAAAAAAGCGGTAAAATAGGAAGAAAAAGATTGAGAGAAAAAAATGAATGCAAAATTTTGCAAAAAAATGAATGAAAAAATAAGAGTAAAGAAAAAGAAATATTATACTGGAAAGGGATATAACAGTAAATAAGTAGAAAGAATAAGAAATAGTGGAAGAGTTGTATGGAAAAAAATAACAATGCGTGATAGAAATATAGAAATGCAAACCAGAAGAACAAAAAATAAATGAGTTGAATAAAAAATACGCAATTAGTATGAAAAATTATCTTAATAATTCAAAGTACACAAAAACAGAAAAAAAATACAAGCAAGATTTAGATGTAGAAATGAAAAAAGTTTGTAAATTTTAGATAAATAAGAAAAGCAAAAAATGTGCAGAATGTGTGGAGAAACCAATAAAACAATAGAACATATGTTAAAAGAATGAATTAAGATGAAAGAAAAACAAATAGAAAGAAAAGATGTTTTGAAAGAAGATGGAAAAGGAATAATATGAATGAGAAGCGTCATTAAAAATAGACAGAAAATTGACAAAGATCGTAGAGTTTAAATTGTAAATATATTATGTTAATAACGTAGTGCAAATGTACATAAGTTTTATTAAATAGTGATTTTGTTTAAGTGATGTATAAATTGTAAAATGTAAATACTTTTCAATAAACAATTATTATTACAAAAAAATTTAACTCAATGCATACACTTACAACATAACCCTAACAGTTTTGATTATTTTAAGATTTAAAAAAAAAGACGGAAGAACACTACCACCTTCCCATTGCTATTGCTAAGTGCTCAACGTCCTATCAACTTAGTGCAAAAAATTGTTGCAGCCTAAGCAAAAAAGCGGTTTTTACAAAAATACAAAATACACACTAAACAAAATTGCGCTTGACTAAAATTTTATAGCATTAGCTAAAAACATTATTGATAAAAGAAAGAAGTAAACCTCAACTGTGGTTTTGCTTACCCAACTAACTCAGATATAGCCCTAAGTACTGCAACAAGTTTTTATTGCATTTTTACAACCTCAAAATAACGTTGCAAGCATTATTAACTTAACCCATTCTGCAGACCTTAGCAAAGACGCTAGACTTATAACTACATCACGCGGCAAACAAGAATGAGTTAATTGTTGTTTTGGAAAGAAAATCTAGGCAATTTATACCAAACAAATCAATATACAGAAACATCTTTGTTTTAATTGTTTAAATATCATACAAATTTTAACAGCTAGTTTTTGAAAATTTGAGAAACACTAGCGCGCTAGCGTAGTTAACTACTGCTATTAATATTTTACTAAACACTTATTTAGGTTTTTGTTGTCTTAGCAGTGAACATTTTATTTAATAACTTTATCTGCTTATTAATTATTATTTATATCTATATCTATTTAATGTATGTGTTTTGTTAAAATCATATGATTTGTAAAACTTAAAGTTTTGTCATTAAAATAGTGTGGCTTTTCACTTTCGGAAAAAATCAAAAGTTTTCTTGTGTTCCCAGCTCTTACAAAGTTAGGCGCTAAAAATTGCGTTTTTCCAAAACAAAACAAAAAAAAACAAAAATAAAAGTTAGCACTATCCAATATGTAATTTATTGAAGATGCCAAATCAAGAAAAAAAATGTACTTTTTACTATTATTTGTTAGATACTTGTAAATCAATATTCGACAATGTTTTACCTACACTTTGGAATACGTTGGATTATTGTGGAAAGAAACTTTACAACTTTGTAAAAAAAATCAACTTTATTAAATAATAATTTTTAAAATTACATAAATATAAAAATTCTGAAGAATAGCTGAAGAGCTGTGACACTTGCTGCCTGAAACACAGTAAGAACAGGTAAGCATAAAATAATTGTGTAAAAGAACCATTACACAAATATGAATCCAAATATCCAAAAAAGATCATTTTTGAGACCTAATAAATAACAATCTTGCAGGGATTTACGTTTAATATTTTATTTGGTATTTTGAATATATAGAATGATTCACTTAGAGGTACTTTTTTCAATAGGGATTTTATGACAGGTTAAGCGAGTCAAACTGTCATGGTATTTTTGTTTAATATTGTTTGACATTTTATCATAAAAAGACTTTATTCAGCTGTTACAAAAATCATTGTTCTGCAAAGAATGTGTTTCGTGCGCTTTGAACAACTTATGATCCACGTAATCGACCTACTAAACGCACCGTGTTGGTCTCTGGTCTCTTGAAAAACATCACTGTTTTTGACCAAAATTTTGTTTATCGATGAGGCCCATTTCTGGCTTAATGGCAACGTCAATAGTAAAAATTGCCAAATTTAGGCTAAAAAACAACCAGAAATTTGTTTAAAACTGCCAATACATCTCGACAAAACAACGGTTTGGTGTGTTTATCGATAGAATTAACGGCGCATATTTCTTCAAAAATGATTATGATGATTATTTGCTGCCTGAAAATAAAACAAGACGGCTCAAGACTTGCTATAAAGTCCATGAAACCATAGTTTTATTGCAAAAAGCTAATTTCACGCTTTGGACCGGTGAATTGACCGTCAATCATGTGATATTACACCTCTAGATTTTTTTCTTTCTGGCTACGTAAAGTCCACATGAATAAACCGGCTATAATTGAAAAATTAGAAGCCAACATTACTCGCATCATTCGCCAAATGCTACTCGAAGTGCTCTAACGCGATGAAAACTAGAACTTTAAAATGAACTATGTTAGCTGCAGTTACGGTCAACATTTGAAAGAAATAATCTTTAAAATATAAATGTTTGTATAATAATAAAGATTACCCAATAAAATAAGTTTTTTTTTAAGTACCTCTATATGAATCACTTGTTACTATAACTATCAGTTTATTTTAATAATTATATTTAATTTTAAGAAATAACAGATTGTATGTTTTTGATACTTTTCAATTAATTAAATACATTTTATTTTATGGCCCAGTGGTTATAAACTAGTAAACAGAATAATTATTCATAAAAGTTTTTCTTAAATTTATTTAAAAAAATACTATAAACAATTTTATGGGTTGTAAGTTATGGATATTAAAAACACAATTAGAAACATGTTTGCAGAAACTTTAATTTTTTATAAATAACAAAAAATGTTAATTACTTGTGTTCATGCATATGATCACTTTACAACTCTAATTCTAATTTGCTATCTTTTAAATTCAACATAAACATTTTAAATAAGTTTGTCATTTTAATTACTCAATTTAAAAAATCCAAACAATTTTTTTTGTTTTATACATATTTTTTTATTAAAAAAAACGTGAGATTATTGATTATGTTTCTTGTAAATAAATTAACGATAAACTTTTCAACAAGAAAACGCTATATATCGTGAACCCTTACCTGTTGCATCTGAATAATTCATGACTAACTTTTTATCAATTAATAAAGCAAAATTAGATATTTTGGAACTTTATCTTTAAATTAGTGATAATCTTGTGTTCATAATTAAATTTAACTCAGCTGTTATCCTCCCGACCACTATACACTTGTGTCCCTCGGGTCATATAATAACAATAATATTAATTAACCTTATTCTACTTGAAATAGTTTAATTTTTTAAACTAATAATATTTTTTATAATATTTAATATAATTATTAATTATATCAAAACATAAAAAATAGAATGAAAATAATATCTTACATTTATATAAAATGAAACAAATGATTAAAAGTTTTTGGCAAGTAAATTTATAATATTATTATAAATGTAAACGATAAAATTATTGTATATGTCAACATTTGCTAATTAGAATAATAATCAGTAAGCTAATTTTAAAAACATTGTTTTTGCAATTTTTTTAGAATTGATTTAATATACCAAATAAAAAAAATCAATATGTTTTTAATATTAGTATAATAGTTATCTGTTTTTCCAGGAGCTTATGAAAGTAATTACGTAAATTAATAAGAAAGTAAGGTTTGTTTAGCACTAGAATTATAATTGCACTACTTCTTCAAATTTTATGCTGACATGCAAACATATTTTTATAATAGAATATTAAACATTGCAAATTGGATATATATGACACAAAGGACACAATTGTAACAAATTTATTATACGTTTGCAATTTTTTTTTATTGAGGTTAAATACACCCGAAGAGCACAGCAGGATTAAATGTAATATAATATAAAATGAGATCAAAACTAAATATGTTGAAGTTCTTGAAAGATTTTCAAATTTTACTTATTTATGTATAATTTAAAAAAAACACAAATATGCATATAAAAACTTCTCCTTAAAATTAATAATAGCTGCATATATTTTAATAAAAAGAACCTGTAATTATTCAAAAAAATGTTAATTAATGGTATTCATGAGAGATATTAAATATACGGGGTGCCGCAAATTCTTCATATTTTGTACTAAGGTAAGTTCATTCAAAAAGGTCGAGAACCAATGCTATAGAACAATTTCAGTCTATTTTGATGGCTTTTAAAATTAACGTACTACTAGTTTTTGATGCGATGCTATCTCACTTTTACTATATCGTGTTTGGTGTAGGAAACGGAAATGAATCCCATCACAACCGATGCTAGTGCACTCGACAATCTGACACTGAAACATTCGTCCTATAAAATGTCAATTTTTTAATTAACATTTATTTAAGTTCTTTTTTGTAACAGTTTGTGCATTATATAAATCGGTTTAATTAAAATATTAGTTTAAATTAAAAACTATTGAGAAAACTTTTATTAATATAAGCTATCATCAGAATATAACGGAAAAATAATATTTAAATCACGACGCAAAATGATGAAGCTTATTACCAATTCAAATTTTTGTTTGAAAAAGTAGGGGACATAAGGCCATGTTAATTTAGAACTAAGCAAGTGAGGTCACATAAAACTGCTTGATACCGACTCCGGTCCTGTGAGCAGTCTTTATGTATACTTTATACATCCCTCTGCAGATGCCATGAATATTCCATGTTCTTTCGACTGCACACAAACCAAATTCCCACTCGCAATTTCCACACGGTTTCCATATTACTTGATTCTATTTTACATATATATTTCAATGGCATATTATATGTTTAATATTAAATAAATAAAGAAATGTATGTTTAATAATATTAAAACCAAATTGATGTTTTAACATCCATCTCAGTTAATTTTAAATTTATTAAAAAGCTTTCTCATTATAACAAAGTTTGTTTATTATCAAATTAAATTAGAATTTTCAGATCTTTTAAAATCATTAATAATTAAATTAAGTATAGTGAACTGAAAGTAATAATACTGTTTCAACTGCGCAAATTACTGAAAAACTTTACCAACCGCAATATTTTGAATAAATAAACATTTTTCAATCTAGAGTATGCACTAATTAATTGTGCTGATTATAGCTGTTTTTATTATTATAATACAGATATAATATGTGTATAAAATACAAATTTTCTTTGTATTTACACAACAGTCAATTAAGAACAATTTATAATTTTGTCATTTTTAGAAAGCTTTCAATAAATAATTTCTGCAAACTATACATTATCTAAATAATTACTATAATACACTAAAAACTTACATATAAAATAATTTTCTTGGATAATTACAAAGAGCTATACTATACATATACAAGGTAACCCGCATAAATTCCCGGCCTAACCAAAAAACTATGCACCTATGAAAAAAATATTTGATTATTTTTTAATATAATATCTTTTAACCTCAACACACTTATTACATCTTTTAATTAGTAATTCTATAAAATTTCAAAAAAATATTTTGAAGATTTGTCGCCAAAATGCCTCAAAACAGTTTTCACTTCTTCGTTGTAACTAAATCGTCAACGCCAATAGTTTTTTTTATTAATTTAAGTAGTCGCTATGAAGATAATCAATTTTTTGAAAGCCGTATTTTCTAATGGCAAGTTGAGCAACCTCAGCTATGTGCATCAATAAAGCTATTCAGTTAATCTTACAAAAACAAAAAGTAATTTGGATATTTTGCATAACCAAAATAAAAAAAGATAAAATTGTAGAATCAGATTGAGTCCTGGTTAAACAAAAACAAGTTAGTATTTAATTTAAAACGTCCCAAAATTAAATCTGCCACCGATCAATACTATAGATTTAGTAAAAATCGATTAAAACTCTATATCAAGAATTATTTTTAAATATAAACTTGGTCGAAATACCGTTAAATATTAGTTCACTCATCTTTAATGTTGTTTTAATTTTTATTATAACATGTTTCATAATTTTTATTTATTGTCAAAGTAATTACTACAAAAATTAATTAAAATATTTGAAAATAATAAGAATGGCAACTACATCTCTATTGCAATGTGCAACTTAAACATATTTAAGATTCTTATGATGGAGAAGTTACGTAATTACATTCTGCAATTCAGCAAGTTATTATGTAACTAATTATAAGAAGCTGCAAACACGTATAATGCTAATTTTAATCTGAATATAACACAATTATGTTTATATAATTTAGTTCTGTTGTGACAGTCATATTGTAAGGAGTGTTAGAACTCTAACGCAATAAAAACAAATAGTTTTTAAAAGTTTTTTTGGTCGTTAAATAAATAAACTCGCCCAGCATTAAAAAGGTCACAGGTCATAAAACATATGAACAGTATTAATCTAATACAATAATTTTCTTAATACCAACTTATAATAAGATCTATGCCTACCATTTATAGAAACTTATTTTTTTACAACATTTATTTATTTCGGACGTCACGTTTTAAGCTGTTGGTCCCATCAAACCACTTTAAACAAGTCGTAGACTTACTGTGGCGATGTAAAATAGCCGTAAAAAGCATAAAAAAAAAAAAAAATATTTTTTTATTTAAAATTACGTATGTTGTCAAAGTTTTCAAAACATCTCCGCTAATACTAACTTCACACAATTTAAAACAATAAATCTGTAACATTGTACAATAAAACTTTAATTAATGTCTTGTTACTACAAAGTTATCTAGTAAGTTGTTTTTTATATATTTTTTTAAGATAACTTTACATAAAAATACACAAACATAGAAAATTAAATTCTTGACATAAGTTTTTTGTATTATTGACACAAAAATCTTAAATATTAGTAAATTTTGGCACTACAGTTTAAGATAACAAACTAATATTTTGATGAAAAGTGGCCTGATCACCCCACCTTATCAAAAGATTTGATATTGCCTTTTTCTTTTCTAGCTTAGTAACTATTGAAGTTTATGTAGAAAACAACATTCAATTTTGTATTGACAAACACTTGAGCAGATAGGCACATTACTCCAACTTAGAAAAACGGGCTAAAATTTTAATCCAATATACCCCAACCGTGTATTTGTCATCTACAAATTAAATATTACTGTTTTGTTTTCTAACTGAGTGATTGTTGTGTATTACCAAAATCAAAAACAGTCAATCCTATAATGACTAACACTTAAACGAGTAAACGTATGGTGTGTGAAAATCTTCCTCTTATTCAAAAAAGGCATTACCCATCTTCTAATAATAGGCAAAGATTAATGATTCTCAATGACAGATGATTAAACAAAATAATTTAAAAAAAAATAAAATAGTTCTCAAGCAATTGCTAATTTAAAGCTGTTTTAAATGATAACCATATTTGAGGTAGGCACACAAATTATGATAACTATTATTGCTATAAATCAAATGACCTAATTTATTATGTACAAATTTAAACGTGTCCTTCTATGTTAACAAAACTTTGAGACTGTATAACACATTTATATAAAATTCTAAAAATTTAATTTAAGATGTTAATAGCAATAAGCAATTTAATAGCATTATTGTAAAGTTTGTAAAAGAACAAACTACTCGTTTTGCGGTTTATATTAAGCTAGATGTTCAGCAGCAGTGGTGTCATTTAACACAAATGGCTGTAACTCATTTACAGACAAATGTATGACAACGCTGCAAACAAATATATTACAACATTAGAAACAAATTGTTTAAAAAAATCTATAAAGTCTAGATAACAACCAAACCCAAACTATGGAGAAAATTGCAACCAGTCATAAATATTAAAACGTATTCATTAAAAAAAAACAATTTCTTTTACTCTTTAAAATTCAAATTAAGTACAAATATCAAAACAAAACTTTAACAAAATGCTATTTTGCAAACAGGAAGTAATGTCTGAATGAAATAGACAAACAACAATTTGTTCCAAATTTGTTAAAACGTTGTTGTATTGTTTAACAAATATATGTTTTGCAGCTTATCTGATAGCAGTCGGAATGAATTGCTTGCAATAACGCAACTAAAAATAGTACAAAGTTTAAAAATGACACCAACAAATCTTTCTCTTTCTCTTTCTCTCTCATTTGTAAGAGCTGAAACAATAGGGTTTACGCTTATGCTACTACCACACAAACTGCCTTTGCATATATACCTGGAATTAAACACATATAGTTAGATTTTTATTAGATACCAAATTTCAAATACAGGGAGTTTATAAATGAATGGGATTATGTAATCACTTTAAATGTGCCGCTTTTGTTAAATTGTTCACTAAACTATTTGTTTTGACAGATCAACTTTGACAGCTGTGAAGCAAACATATGAAAACATATGTAGTATAGTGGACGATTTTAAAAAGGCGGCATATTTAAAGTGATTACATAATCCCATTCATTTATAAACTCCCTGTATAAGTCAAGTGTAATTCTTTTACGTATAACATAAATCCTGATAAAATAATTCGTGCAGAATAAATTAATTTGTTAAAATTTGATAACAATACGTTAGTGATCAACAATGTAACTGATTTTACCAAATGTAGAGGCAACATTTTGTGGATATGAAAAAAATTCTGTTTGTTATGTGTATTTTGTCCAAATAAAATTTAAAAAAAGTTTTTTTTTTTAATTTGAACGGTATTCTTCCAGAGCTAGTCGATCCAAGACATGCAGTATATTTTAAATGCCTTTAAGCACCTGTAACGCAGTAACTGTATGGATTACCATAATAAGAAGTTCAAACATCATTTATATAAATATAAAGAGATTAAGCAATCAATATATGTGTAATGCAGATTTGAATCTTTAGATTACAAGTTTTAAATGTGTGCATTATTTCAAAGCAAGAGCTAGTAGTACCGCTGTTAACACATATTATTGTTGCAGTTTTAAACAATATCCATAGAAATACTTATAAATAATGTAAATATCTGCAACATTTTGCAAATTTTATCTACGTATCTAAGTCAATAACCATTTGTGGATTTTTATATAATTAATAAAATCTACAACAAGTTAAGAAATTATTTACTTCTTTAATACTATTGTTACCTGCTTCTCAGTATTTTATTACGGCATTATAAGATATCTAATCAACAAGTAGCGTAATACCACATTTCAAATGAATTGCATCTTACTTTTGTATAATCATATTTTACTTTTTACTTTTTGTATTAAATGTTGTATTAAAATAATTATTATTACAACTGATTTATAACATAATGTTAAATAAACATAAAATTGTATATTAATTAAGTTATTATTTTGCTCCGCTAGAACTAGTTTATTCTATTTCATTAGATTATTTACATTGAGCGATCAAATGTATCATTAGCTTAGGAGCTTCTTGTCGACGACGTTGAAATCGTAGCAATAAAATCAAAATAAAACGGTATATAAACCCTCAACACAATTGCAATTAGACTGTTATAAATAGTTATGTTTATTTGAGATTTTCAGTATCCATAGATTTAAGTTGTAAATAATTGCTATTTAAAAATGTTTTTAATTATAAAAAAGTTGTTTAATATTTCTCATATATTCACGAAACAATATATTTGTTAAAATTTAATTTATCCAAATTTGAATTTTTCTGCTGCTAATAGTTTAAAACTTCAGGCTTTACCCTCATAGCTGTCATTAATATATTAAAATCATATGCAATTCCTACTAACAGCAATACAAAGAAAACGGATCAAATTATTTATTAATAATGATTTTTATGTTGTTGTATGTATTTACATACCGTCATAATCTTCAATAGAGATATATAAATCGTAAGTAAAATCAATTTCGGCAATTTGCGCTTAACATAGTGATTCCAAAATTATAGTGAATGATAAGTGATTTCAACATACAGCATCTTTCTTAGATTGATATGGTTAACTACTTAAAGCTTTATCCAGTTAACGTTAAAAATTGTTCTAACATAAAAGACGCAATTAAAAGCTAAAAAAAACTTGTTTTGCATCTTATGGTTTATCACAGTTTAATTGTTAATTATTAAAGTGTTGTAATGGACTTGTATTTTACTTTCTTCACTGTAACAAATATTTCAAAATGCAACCCATTATCACTTTGTAATGCATATAATTCATCTTTAAAAGTTTGATGTTTGTGCATAGATGTTGAGCACCTTAAATTTGACTTATCAAATTAGTAATCAATTTTAAGCATATAATTTATATATTAATAAATAATTACCTGTCAATAAATTAGCGTTATATTCGGATACTACAGAATTGATGCCGCAACTTTAATATTTTATAGTTTTAGCCAAAAACGGCATATTCATAAAAAATATAAATTATTAATTTAACAATCTGATTACTTAATATTTGCTGACAATGCGTTTGCAACATACTTTTAAATATTACTCATACAGAGGTCCAGACAGCACTGCTAAACATAGACGTGAAAGGTAGAGCAAGGCTTGACGGAATACCACCTGTAGTGTTTAATTTGTTCAACTCTTTTTTATATAATATTTCATTCCATATTTTATTTTTCTTTATTATTACTTAAATTTTGATCATTATAAAAATTGTTTAATGTACAACCTATTCTTAAATTAAGAAATAAAAACTGCAAAAATCTGCAATTCTTAAAGTTTTCAAATCTTTTATTAAAAATTATATGAAAACCTTATACTTGTTATATCCCCAAACAGCATTTATTTATAAGTGGATGATTTACTAATACTTTAACGCTAGCGCTGAAGTTTACTTGGTATATATGGACTTTAGTAAAGCTTTTGATTTTTTATTTATTTATTTATTTGCTTTTTACGGCTATTTTACATCGCCACAGTAAGTCTACGACTTGTTTTAAAGTGGTTTGATGGGACCAACAGCTTAAAACGTGACTTCCGAACCACGCTGGTGGATAAAGAGCAAGTTATCATTTCAGTCATATTTCGGGGATCGAACCCCGGACTGCTCGCATGATATGCAAGTGCTCTACCATTGAGCTATCACACCATTAAAGTTAATATTAAACTATTGATATCTAAACTCGAATGTTATAGTGTTTGTGAGCTACTTTTAAAATTAATAACATTTTATTTAACAAACCACACGCAACAAATTAGCATACTTTCTTTTTAAAAATATATTACTTATCATCTGATATCTCTCAGAAAACTTTTTTAAGATTATTTATTAAACATATTTATAAACCACATTTATATCGGATTGAGGTTCTCAATACTATTATTTGCAGATGACGTTAAATTATTTAGACAAATTTTCTTGTTCAATAATTTTCTAACTGATCTCAATACAATTAACAGTTGATACATTAATAATTAATGCTGATAAGTGTCATAAAATGCTGTTCAATAAAACCACTTTATAACTGCAAAGCTAATTATGATTTAGCCAATATTACACTAGTTTATTTAGACATTGTTAAAGATCGTGGCGTTTATTTTGACAAAATGTTAACAAATAATATAATTTATTTGGTATTATGCCATTTTAAAATTAAATATACATGTCATACATACATAATCTTTAAAATAGTCCCAAACAAAGTAAAAACATTTTTTTAGTAAAAAACACTTTATAAAAGTTTTAAAATTCTTGAGATTCATATGTTGAGCTTAAAGTGGTAGTTTGTTGTACAGTTCTACTCTCATGCAATATGGCAATTTCTCAAATTTAGAAGAGTTATGAAGTACTATTAGCACCGACGTAGTATGACGTGTATGATACTTGTGAAAATCAGAATTTTTGAGAAATGTTGAGCCAAGTCGGGACTGTAAGGGGGCTGAGAGACCACCGAGATATTGCTTTGGGTCAAAAAGTTGGTAACAATATAGACCGTGTGGCTAGCGGCATTGTGATGGTAAAACTTTACCATGTCTTTGATGTCAGTCTTCACAAGCGCGAGCCGGCGTTTCAATCTTTAGAGCACCTCGAGATAAAAGGCTGAGTTGACAGTTTTTTTTGCGGTACAAACTCAAAATGGACAATACCTCAAACGTCAAACAAGATAATGAGCATCGTTTTGATACGAAACTTGCTCATTTGCGCCTTTTTAGGGCAGGAAAATAATTTTGTGTGCCACGCGCTGTTCTGTCTTTTCGATTCTGGGTCGTACTCAAACATTTAGAATTCGTCTCTGGTTACAACAGAGTTAAGAAAGTCCGGCTCATTTTGTTACAAAGTCGAAAAACACATTTCACGCGGAGACAAGTCTTTCCGCTCAGACAGTCGAATCAAATTGGCGACAGGCTTTGGTGAAAAGACCAATCCCTCACTACATTTTCCGAACGGTTTTACTGAGCTAAAATGGATAGTCGCGTTACAATAAAATCATGCGCATTACTTGACCTTGTACATGTTCCAGGTGGTAATTCCAGTTTAAAAGATTGTCAACTACTAAACCTAAAAACTTTTTATTTTCCGAAAAATATTGATATTGTTCAGTCCAAATGTTAATCCAATGTGGCTATTTCTGTTAATCCAAATTACCAGCAGATATAAAAAATAATGTATCATCAGAATATATTGTAATATTGGTGATTGGTAAGATGTAACTTACTAGATCAAAAATAAACAATAAAAACATAAGAGAGCCTAACACTGAGTCTTGCGGCACTCTTTCTTTGCTTTCAAAGTATGTAAAATATTTTCCATTTACCTTTACATAGTATTATCTATCACTTAAAAACTTTAATAATTTTAATGTGACACCGCGGAAATTGTAAGATTCAGTTTTTTATGATAAAATCTAAGTTAAGACAATCGAAGGCCTGAGAAAGATTGAAAAAATACCTGCTACATGTTTACCTTTATCTAATTCTTTATACACATTACTGATAAAATTTGTACTTGCAGTTTTAATAGATCGACCTACAAAAAACCATGTTGTGCATCGTAAATTAGATTAAATTTATTTAAAAAACTCATCATTTTGTTGAAAACAATTTAAGTACTGCAATTGATCTGTAGTTTTCAATATTTAAAAAAATCATTTTTCTTAAAAATAGGCACTACTGAAGCATTTTTCAGAATGGTAAAAAAATTACCAGTTTTTAATACGTTATTAATAAGAAGTACTAACGGTTCTGCAATTACAGAGAAAATGTGTTTAACTATTTTAGTATAGCATGCACATAGATATAGTGTCTTTACGACATGGGCTTAATTTATCTCAAGAGATTATTTCATTAGCAACCATTTATGATTGTATTATATACCTGTAACCCGAGGTAATTTTTAAGAGTAAAAATATTGTATATTTATATAATATTTTTACTTTTCAACATCGAGGTGTTATAAACTATTTATGGTATATAATACAAACATAATTGTCACCCTAAAGCGATTAGTAATAAAGTAATTCGCTGAGATAATTTAAGGCCACGTTGTAAAGACATTATATCTATGGGCATACTAAAGAAATGTCAATTAAACCAGTGCCGATTGTGTTTTTTATGTTATTTATTACAGTCAAAACGTCGGCGTCGTAGGTTTCAACAGAATTGAAAAAGCAACTATTTGCATTATTACTACTACATACAGTGCATTCTAAAGATGAGTTTAGTCCAAAGTGGTTTGTTTTGTGTTTTGGTTGCAAAGTGCATTGCACAGAGTTTCGATACAATTTTAGTATCTTGAGTTATTTTATTATTCTGTTTTAATTTAATACATTAATTAATTTTTGTAGAGTAGAGAGTAGTAAAGCTTTTTTAACTGTTTAATTTTTTCAATTATATTACTTGTAATCCATCTATTATTCCTAGGTGTTTTAACTTTTAGTTGAACAATAAGACAATTAATATCAATAGCCTATATTAGTATGTTAATAAATTTATTAAATTTTAAATCTACATCATTATCATCATGGCCGCAGTTTAAAATGTTGTCAAAGTTAGCGTTACTTAAAAATAAAAACAGTTCATCCAATATTATTATAAATTTTTTTATAATTACTTTTATCACAGTTGGGTTTACTTATCGAGTTACATAGTTTTACAGTATAGATCATAGTTAGATGATTACCTAAGTTAGCTTGGACAATATTGGAACACTATATAATTTATTTTTGAGATTGATGTTTTACTTCTAATGTCTCTAATAAGATGCTTGATTTTATCAAACGTAACACCAGGGCCGCCGTAAGCGGGTGTGCAAGGCGTGCGTTGCACGACGGCGCTATGGCAGAGGGGCGCAAATTTATCTAAAAACATTTAAAATTTAGAACTTAATTCCCGTGCATTTTTTGCCGCCAATATCAGCCATTTTTTTTAATATGGTTTAGGAAGTTTATATATTTTTTCAGGATCTACCAAAAAATGGACTATTATTAAATATCTTAAATCTTAATTTAAAGCCTTTAAGGTCTGGTCTAGCTGGTCTAGCAGAGTTGATGCTGTGAAAAGATATAATATGGACAAAATCTTTGATGCCTTTCTAGAAATTGCTAATGATTTTTTAATTTCGAATATAACAACAACTTGCAAAGTTAATTTATTAGCATTAATCATTCAAAATTATAAATTTATTTGCTCTACTATTTTTTGGTTTGAAATTTTAAACAAACACATTGAGTAAAATGATGCATAATCCAACTAGTTACGTATTAACATTAAGTTTTGTGTAAATAATCTTAAAAATTTAATTATCAAGTTTCAAAATTACTGCTACGATAAATATTTTAAAGAATTTTTTGGTGAATTTTTTAATTGCTTCATAACAGAAGATTTGCATATAAAATTAAAAAACGATAGCATAGAAGAAGCTGATAATAGTATTGATCTTTTCAATGAGTTAAAAGCTATAAAATTACATTAACAATCAAGCCCCATATTAAATTTGAACTGCAGAAAATGAGTTGACTGCCTATTTTTTAAGTTTATCAATAGCTATTAGATTATATCTAATTTTACCGGTGTCAGTAGCAACAGGAGAAAGGTGTTTTTCTAAACTAAAAATTATTAAAAATTACCTTAGTTTAAAAATGTAACAGGACAGGTTGAGATCATTTATACGTCAACTTAGTAAGTTTTTTTTTTTAATAATTAACTAATTAATTTGTTTTGCTTTTAAATTCTCATTGCCTTAAATGATTTTCTTTAAAGGTGCCAAGCTATAGAACACGCTACTCTTTACTTTTAAGGTTCCGTTCACTCGAATAGTCTGCTTGTAAAACATTGTAAATAGCTACTGTAACAGTCTTAACTTTGCATCATCCTTAAATCGATTTAAGATTGATGCTCGGCGTGCCGGAGATGCATAACACTTGTTTTAATAGTTTAATCTAGTTTAAATGTAATTTTAGTGTAGTTTTAATTAAGCTTTGTATAATTTTTGAATGACGACAAATAAATATTATTATTTTTATTATATAAAGAAATATTTAGTCGATAGGACAGTTGAAACTAGGTTTATTTTCTATAATATAATTACATGTCAATAATTATTAGTCTATATCAGCGAACGATTCGGAGATTATAACTATCCTCTATTCAATGGATAAACCTATCGACTAAATAAAATTGAACGACGCCATACTTTAATATTAAAAAATATAATGAGTTTAAGAAATTTTGACTATGTTAACCCTTGCCTCACAACTACTTTGGCATGTAGTCGGAATTTCTCTTGTGTGAGACAAAAACATAATGGAATATTTATAGAATGTACAAAACAACAACTACACGTAAATATAAGCATTGACGATTATTGTGTTGTTATGTAAATTCAATATCTATTAATACTATATATTTCAATAATAATAATTGCGTCACACTAATCATTTAATATAGTCCATAATCAGTATCAAAAACATTCTCTTATTATATTCATTATTCTCTAATAAGTCATTTTATATTTTTTTTATTACTTTATCATTTATTACTGAATTGAATTTTGAATATTTTAATTATTTTTGTAACTGTATTTCAAATAAATTAACTAATATAAGTAGTATTGATGAAATTAATAGTTATTTCTGTATCCAGTATGTAAAAATAATGTTTATTGCATGTTTTGCACGAGCCAATGACTTTTCACAAAAGAGGAACGGTTACCATAAAACTTATTTGATACAGTTACATACAATTCAACAATACTCAATAAACTTTTGAAGTTACTAAAAATTCGTGCAAAAATACATGCAAACATATATTTTTAAATATAACATGTGCATATTATGAACGAGCTATTGGATAACGCAATGATTCAATTTTATGCCGTACAGTATTTTAAACGAAATTAAAATTCGCTTATGTTCAACAATGCGAGGGTTGTGCTCACACACAGCAAATTTATAAAATTATGATATTTCAAAGGAAATTATTCATGGAACTCTTCGTCTTTTGATGTTGTTTAATATAAGGCTTTGAAGTAAAACTGCCCGAAGCAAGAAAAATTGTTATTTTCATTAATTTGTGTACATGTTGCAGAGAGTTTCTTTTAAGTGGACAGAATACGTTATATGTTTTTTCCTTTGAATTGGTTCAAATAATTAGCATTTCATTAAATATTATATTATTTGTAACAAAGTAAACATAATTTATTTTTCAATTACGTTCAACCACAACAAGTTGATTAAAAAAATTAAACTGACAATTTAAAAATATCTGTAACCGTTGCGTGTTATAAAATATGTTTGTTTTTTTATCATTTGAATTCTAGATGATTACTAAAAATCATAAAGTAACAAAATAATTATTTCTAATAAGATACACAATGTATACAAATGTTTTTAAGTTTTCTCAAAATGGACGGTTTAGAAAAAATCTGCTCATATTATGTATAATCAAATATATCAAACTATATAAGATATAATTAAATGGCATGCAAAGAATTATCCACTAAAACAATAAATTTAATTTTTTTAAATTATTTTATTTCAGAAAATACAAAATTGAATTAAAAAACTATCTGCCCAATCTGGAGTTTCATATGAAAATAGTAAAAAATCCTGCATTTGCACCCGTATACATAATAGTTAGTTAAATTACTTCCACTTGATAATAAACAAGTTGCATATTGCAACTGGTTCAACAAACATTTAAATAATGATGAAATATTGATTTCGACTTTTAGCATTAGCTTAGTCTTCCTCGTTGTAGCGTATTGTTGAAGAAATCCATTTAAAATTATAGTGCGGTATCGTTCTACATTGTTTTATTAAAAAACATATGAAAATTTATTCTTTGCCTTAAAATTGCAACCTAAATACTAATTGAGTGTAAAGTTGTTTTGTGTAACTAATAGAGATTGACAACAACCACTAAGCTTCATCGGTAAAAAGGTCTTATTCAATATTTAATCATTATTTATATAGTAAACAATATCTTTAGTTACAATGAATAGCCGATCAGGTGGTTTTATACAGTTTTATAAGAAATTCTGAGGACTGAAGAGAGTACGACCAAGTGCCATCCATATTGATAGTTCCACTGCGACTATAAAAACATTCTGTTCTTGTATACACATTATTGTACATGTAACTTAAAAATCCATTTCACAGTTTGCATAACACATAATACACACTATTTCAAATGTACACTGCACTTATTAAATTGACCTAAACATATTTTTAATTAATTAACATGTACCTTAAACAATGATTATATTATTCTGATAACTTTTAGGATTATTTTGTTCAAAGGATAACACAATATTTAAAAAACCTCATTCTTTTTTTATCACTGTATTATAAAAATAATAATGCCCGGTTTCTCTAACGTCACTTGAGACGTAACTTAACCAAACTCAGCTTAGAATTAAGCCCAGATTATGTCGAGTTTGAGTTGTACCATGCATTTAGAATGCCCTCTTTGCTAAGATCCGAATAGATTTAGCAATGTTGTCAATATTTGCAATGCTGTTTTCTAATTAGTAAAAAAAACCATCTTGTCTTCTCAATCAATTTTTCAATGACATTAGTTTATTATAATATATGAATGTCAAACATTGTTATATTAGGGTTATCTGTGCATCACATATATAACTTTTAAAGAATACAATAATTAGAGTATTTTAAAGCCACACTGCAATTTATTAAATATTAAAATCAAAATTAATATGCAATACAGTACACAAAGGCAAGTAATAGTAAATAATTTTTTCAAACTTAATCAAATATCATTGCAATATTAAGGTTACGATTTGGAGCTTGAGCACTCAAAAACAGCATCTTTTATTTGATTTTTGCTTGACGCAAATAAGGTGAAATTTTGCTTTAGTGCAACGAAATAAGCTCAGCTTGCGGCTTAAAGCGTAGCTTAAGGTCAAGTTAGGGCTTGAGACATGCTAGAAAAACCGGGCGTAAATTTCAGTTTTATCAGTTTCACAATGATAAACGCACCGATGTTGTATTCGATAAATCAATACTTAAAAAAATGTCATAGTCAACGCGTCATGGTCGTAAAAAAACTGATGGCATAACTTAAATTAGTATATTGCGATAGAAAGCCGACTTTTTTTCAGTTTTTGAATTTTTAAGAACAAAACACTTAACAACTCGAGTAGGGCATACTAACTAAACTTATAGCAAAATATGTTTTTAATATATTTTTTAGTGGGTTTTAATATTTTATGATGCTGCATATGATTTTTCCTCCCTTCGCCGCAAAGAATCACTTTCTGATCTAAAATACGAGCAAACAAACTGTTTTTCAGAGTGGGCAAGCAAAAATTAAATAAACAATTAAAATGAAACTTTAAATTTAATATAATATATTTTGTCTTTATTTGGTAAAATACGTGCATTATTAACAAATAAAAATATTAATTAAACAGATGTTTAATTATCATTATTAATGTTGATATTTTAATATCATTTTCAAATGTCTTCACAGAGATTGTAGATTTTGCGTCCGCTTTTTGACGGGTGGTTTTATTGGCCAGTTAGTTGCCCCTAGTATTCACATAATCCGTCATTCGGACTAAGAGAATTCTTTCTCTAAATCTGGCCTAACAAAATACTAAGACCTATATAAACTAACTCAAGATAACATTTTACAAATTAGAACAAAGAAGTAACAAACTACAAACAAACGTCTTACAATGTTGTTACACTGTGGTGTAATGCATATAATTGTGTAGTCTACACAGTGGTGAAGAGACCCACAGTGAATCGTACTATTGACAACAAAAGCGTTTTTTAGTTCCTGATCAGTTGTCAAACTGTCCATGTAGAACCAAAAACAGTTATTTAAGTATTCAGCAACAATGTTGAAAAATTTGCAACTTGCAAAGCGTTGCTATAACGTTAAAAGCTTAGATATAAACTTCATTCATGGCAATAACTAAAAAAGGAAAAAAAAAAATTGTTAAAGTCGCTTTGAATATCTTTGAATAGACAAAACTCACTTCCAACTCCTTTACTCGGACGCACATAAACCTCCTAATAATAAATATTTAGTTTAGATTCACGTTTTTGCGTTTTGTTGCAGGTGAAATATAATCAGTTGTTGTGACCCTTTGCATGTAACTTGCAACAGAAACTTGGTGCGGAATTAATCTAAAATATTCTCGTAGCGTATGCCAGTTTATTCAAAAAATTTCCTAATTTATTGTTGTACATTTTATTCTAGTAAATGCTGTATATTGTAAACAACCTCAATTAAAGTGGATGGCAGTTCCTTTTTTCAAACCATTCAATAATTGATAATTTGTGATTAACAAACTTTTTTAAATTGATGAAGACACGACTGAAGAAACCATCAACCATCATGTTCTACTACAATAATTAATTTTTACTATAAACAATTTTTTCTTGTGTAAACATTATTGTACATATAGTTTAAACATTCAATTTAAAGTTTGCATAATACACATTTTACACTATTTCAAAATTACACTGCACTCTACAATTTATAATTTATTATTAAAGTAACTTTAATATATTTTTAATAAACATTAATTTTATATACTTTATAAAGAAACAAAATCTTCTTCTTTGACAACTGTATCCTTGTTGTGTTTATGGGGTTTGCTTACTGTGGTACTAGGAAAAAATGAAGCCTTTCGTTAAACTTTAAACCAACGAGCGGTCGAGAGCAAGGTTTCAGACTAATTACAGTCACCTTCCAGCGTAGTAGTCGCGTTGTGGATTTGTGGAACGACAACTGTTATATTTATGCCATGTGTGAAGACCCGTAAAGAAAGATAAGAAATTCTGGTGGCTGAGTCATTTTAAACATGCGTTTTTAGGAATTAGTAACATTCCACTTTAGCCTAGATTTCTACATAAACAAGAGGTTGAAACTAAGCCACTTCCCTCAATAGGCTGCGTTGTTCAATCTGATGGCCGACAAGATAAGTTCTTAGTTGCAGCAGAGTAAGCAGCAAACCATACACTGTAATGATTAGTGTGCGGTATCTGCTCAATATAATTTTTGGAAACTATATTTTTATGGTAACCCTGGCAATTAATATTCGACGTATACTTGCAAACTCTAAATAGAAGTCAAAAAAATAAATGTTACTGTTACAAGCATGAAGAAAACAACACCGATAAGTGTCTTCCAACACCCAGTCAACAAACCAAACTAGTATGGGTGCGTCCTGGGATACCCCAACTAATCAGTCAGAAAAATCATTTTCACAGACCGGTGTTTGCAAACACCAAATTAGTAAATAGAAGCTAACACAGAAAAAGAAGCGGTTGGCAGTTGCTGGGCAGACAAAAACTTTAACCAACAAAAAGGACATTTCACGTATTGGGCTGGCAATCACCGCCTTCAAGAAAGATAAAGGTTCTAAGTGTCCTGCCAAAAAACACTTCCAAAACGGAGTAAACATACAAAAAGATTTATGTAAACAACTTAGAAGAAAACAGAAGACACAGAAACAAAACTTAGTAAGATTGCCCTATAATAAAAAACAAAAACAAATTACAAAAATGCTGCCTCAAAACAACTCCACGTAGCTGTAATCAGCCTAGCTCACTACATAGGTAAAACTAACAAGAAACAAGCCAAGTTTATAAAAAAGCCCTTATTCAAGAATTAGATACAACACTATCTACTCCAGAGAAAGCATTTAATATCTTTAAAAGATGGTCACACGCAGAAGAGATCCTTAGGATCACTTGTAATGATAAATAAAGTCGTTACAAATAGTAGTCTCCGGCCTACAACCATTGTAGCTGAAATTTAAGTTGAGCATTGTGTCAGTAGATTGTCTCCCTAGGTAGACAAAAGACACACTATGATTTCCAAGACAACCGAATGCTGTAGGACTGGTTATAAGCGGAAACAAAGACTCCTTCTTCTGTAAATAAGAAAAATAAACGTTATAAAACTAAATAGAAAAGATAACAGCTACATGTTCTTTCCATCATTAAAGTTGCACCAAAAATAAAATGGCCAGAACAAACAATGAAGGTAGAGAAAGCAAGTGTTCTACCCAGAGGAAGCCTTTTCGGAGCCAAATGGCGGTGTCAAAACAATGTCGTAAGCTAGAAGTGATGAAAGACAAAATGGTCCTAATCCAAACCCTAAATAGTGTAATCCAAACTTGAGGTAGATTGAGCAAACTAAATGTGATGTATTAAGCATATAACAGGCTTTCTTATGCCACAGTTCTTTAGCATTTTATAACTACTCCAATACACCTAACCGACATGCATACACTAAAAAAAAAAACAAAATTGCTTTTAAATCTTGTGGCAAATCAAACCGAAAGCTCGCCACGAGAAAAATTGTCTATTCTGAAAGTATTTACAGATATCAAAAAATGACATTTACTAAAAAAACACTTTCAACCCTACAATCAATAGATAAATAAAACACATGCTAGCAAAATAAGTTGTAACAGTTACTATGTCTTTCACAGTGGTCAGGAAAAATTGCAAAAAGCTGTCCTTAGAAAGTGCTATTGCCGCTACTATGAAAGAAAGTAATAGCTTTATACGTTGACTCAAGGCTATTACACAATTGGCTACGTAGATAATATAACAATCCTGCTAAGTGCAATAATTAAAATTATTATAATTAAAAATTACTAACCAAGCTCTTACGGCCAATCCTTAATAAACCAAACTGATTGTTTTTACACACAAAATTGAAACTTGGTCAACTAAACTTACCAAAACTCCTAAAAATCTCATTAACGCTATCAATTGACATACAATATCAAGTTGTAATTTAGCAAAACAAGCTCACTTAGGGACCACATCTAAATATAAGACGCAAAATGTATTTATATCGTTCTGTCTCCGAAGATAGTACCTTGGCTATACACAGATGTAATAAGATTTGTTCACCTGAGCATTAATGTGGTAATCAAGAACGAAAAGGAAAACATTTGCAAGTCAACTTAATTAGTTGCAACGAATGGCATGCCTAAGTACAATAGGCGACATGAAAACAACACCAACTTAATTAAGTTTGATTGCACGTTTTTATTACAAGAGTGTAATTATTGCAAGTTGTTGGTTGACCCATCGGTATTATTACCACTATATATGAATAAATTCATTATTATTATTTTCACGAAACAACAACAATTTTGTGTATTTATTAGCACTACAATAAAACATAATTATATTACATATATATGTAATTGATTGTAATAACTATTTTCAAACATTTATTTATAAATAAATTAAAATAGTTGATTGCTGTTACTTTTATGATCTTGCGGCGTTAAGTTGTTGCGTTGAGTTATGATAAAAACAAACCGTAGGTGTTCACTACAAATTAACAATGAAACAAAACTGTCAGTTTAGTATACGGAGGTAAAATCGTAAAGTTAAAATTAAATTGATTGAATAATGAAAATAAAGTATGTGATATGATTAGATTCGAAAAATATAATTAATAAAAAACGCACCATTTATTTTAATTTTTTAAACCCATATTTATTGAGATGTAAAAGAAGTACTATTACAGTATAAAGTTTAAATAAAAGTATCTTTGGAACTATTGTGAATCAGAATTATACATTTACAAAACAAAGTAAAATTAAACGTGAGACAACAAAATAAGGAAGATTTTATTATTTATAAAGCTTGTAGTAGTTTCATGCAAGTAGTATCATTTGACCCAAATTCAACATGGGCTCATAATAATTTGAAAGAAAAATGTATTTTAAAGAAAGAAATATATTTTTTTATTAATACTTTTTTTATAAAGCGCGTATACTTTAATTTCATTATTTCTTGAAAAGGAAAAATCATTTGGTTGGAATAAATAAATTGGTGATAAGAGCGGAAGATAATTTCGTTTCTAAAGCCTAACAATGCTGTTCGCTATCCTTAAAAATAAATGCGATTAAACTGGTTTAATTGAACGAAATAATGCACAATACAAAGCGGAAAATCGTATAAAAATAAATGAATTATAGAACGTACATTCGTATGTTACATTGTAAATTTCAGGCAGAAAATAATTAAGTTCGATACAGTTAATATTCTTATAAATGTTTAAATGAATGAAAATATATTACAATTTAATATAGCTCTACTTTGTTTTATTTTAGTTATTGTTTGGTAAAAGAATTAATTAAATACTTTACTTAGCAATATAGTAAAATAGTGAGACTGATAATGTTTCAGTAAGGATGTGTGCATAAAACATAAACATAAAATTTAAACACGTCATTAAAACGTCAAGAAAAAATTAATTGTTTCAACATATTCTATGAAATAACTAGAACTTGCATAAACCATCCTATCCTTCACATTATTTTATGACAATTTTCTGGTTTCAATTAATTTTGTTTAAACAAATTAACACATTTTCCCATTTTCAGTTCTTATTTGGATGTTGGAGATTTTTCAATAACTGCACTACAACGTAGTTAATTAAAAAATCTGTAAAATGGATTAATAAAAAATATTAAAGAATAATCAAGACATTTATGATTTTAATCATTGTAATTAAATTACTTAAATAAATCATTTTTTGGAATTTTGTTACCAAACGCGTCTGTATTATTTTCTTTGGTACTTAATATTAAACAAGATTTACAAATTAACAAATTATGAGATCAATATTAGTTTTAAGATAATAATTTTACAAGTAAAGTTTATTGAATCAACAAAGTAATTTAGAAATATATAGGTCTCTTAAAGTTATTGACGCTTGGTAAACATAGTTTTTTAAGTTATTCACGTTGGTGAATACTCATAATCGGGGAAATTCTCCAGACCTCTCATTTGAATGATACGGTATTGTTGTCACTTCATTGTTGAATTTATGCAATAGAGATAATTCATCTATATACCAATTTATAATTTGTTTGTAGTAATTACTACCTTCTCATATCTAATAAAAATATTACATGAAGTGGCATTTACATAATAGTAGATACAACAGGTAATAGGTCAAATAAATATAATAAACATACTGTTTAAAAAATATAAAATTACAAAAGTATGAAATGATATATAAACACATAAAATATAAATGTTAGAAGACGTATTCTGCAAATCGAATAAAATGCGCAGTTTCATGTAATAGAGCTTTAAATTTGTCTGAGAGCAAATTGTAAAATTTAATTTTAAAATCATTTCTCTTACTTTTACTCGTTTGACAGCAACTTTTCACTGCGCAAAACTTACTGATCTTCCTTTTTGTCCCGATATTGCCCCACTATGGTACGCTCGGGATAATCCGGTCTATATCGTCATCTCACATCAGCGCCAGTGTTGCCAACTTGAGGGATTTTTCCCTTTATAGGGAATTTCAGGCTTGCAAAGGGAAAAAGGAAATATTTAGAAAATTTTGGGTGAAATAGGAAATTTCTAATATTAAAAATTTGAAAATTTTTAATATTAGAAATTTCCTAATAAAATAGGAAATTTCTAATATTAAAAATTTTCAAATTTTTTATTAGTTATTATAATTAATTAATTAAATTTAGTTTCAAATCTCCAAACACAACCAGAAAATAATTGCCCAGCAATGTATAAAATTAATATAAATGTAAAAATATTTTTGGATTCGGCGCTATTCGACTTATTTTATGTATGAAGGCGTTAAACTCACAACAAACACATTTTTTTCTTTTACAATTCTCTTTCATTCGACCCTTTATTTATGTGTGAAATTGTTGAACTGGCAAACACATAATTTTTGTTTGCATTTTGGTTATTCCCCACAATTCGAACGCCTAACGCCCACTTGTAACAGACTGTAAAACAAAACAAAAAACAGATTGAGCAAAAAAATCCTCAATTCAATATGTGTTTTTAGAAGCAGTTTGCACTGTTTGCAGGCATCTGATGCCACTAATTTTAAACAATGTATTCTTTTAAAAAATAGTATGTTAATTATGTAATAATACATTTAAATATAAAATATAATGTTTCATTTTTATTTATTTGAATTATTTAATATTTAAACTTGTGGGAAATTTTCATAGCCAAAAGAGAATTTTCTCAACATGTGGAGGTAATTTGTCGTACGGACGGTTGGTAACACTGATCAGCGCTACAACTCGCTATCTCCCGCGCGTTTCTCCATAAATTAAACCTGCACATAATTACTAATATATTCTGTAAAATTAGTAAACAGAATTTTTCTGTAGCATAAAACTTAATAGGTCGTAAAGCCAGAATCCGCATTATAACATCAATACATAATGCACCACAATACTAGTCACGTAATTAATTAAATTAAACCCCAAGGTATACTCTAAACCAGTGTGTATGTAATCCTTACTAATGTAATGTGCACTGTTACGTACAAATTATGTAAAAATAATTAATTAATTTATATATTTGTAAGTCTGTTTCAACACAATTTGGACTAATAATATAACAAAAAAAATAAACAAAAATAATTTAAATTTTGAAATGGTATTTGGAGATTGAGTTCTGCTTTATGTAAAATCAAATCATATCTAAAATAAATTGATTTGGTTTTATACAAGATATTTTACAAGCAATTTTGTAAAAATTCTAGAATTATAGATTCAAAATGGCTCGTAGAGAGTAGACGTATTTTTCACGTGTTTGGCAAAATAATCATTAAAGTATGCTATAAACCTAGTATTGTGTTTACCAAACAGGTAAAATTTTTTAAATTGATTGTTATAAAAAACCTAATTATCAACTGATAACCGTGTATTATTTTTGAGTAATAAATATTAGTGTAGCACGTAGACAGTTTTAAATCCTAGAAATTAAAGTAAATTTTATAATAGACAATTGGATAATATTCAGAAAATAATCACATAAGCCACAAAGGTATAATTAGCAACAATTTATTGAGATTGTTGCAACTAAAATAATGGTGGACTTAATAACAATTATTAACAAAAAATTTGTATCTCACTCGTGATTAATAGGAGGTCTAAAGAACAAGAAGGCTAAAAAAAAAATCAAAATTTTAATTTCAAAAATTTCATAGTAATTTTAGCTGTATGCGGTTTTGCAATATCCTGTTAGAAATTGAGGGTTTTTCAACGCTTTAACACTAGAGGAACCTTAATTCTAGAAGCAATTGCTTTCCATACCATCACTTTACGTGTAAGAACTGTAGGTTGTTCCAAAACAAACTGTAATTTGTTTTGTTTGATTCAGCAACATCTAACTTTCTTAAGACCATCGTAGACATACGAACAAATTTCCTTTTTTTTATTAAAACTAACTTGCTTCTATTGATAGTCTCTCATTGTACTATTCCAGACGGCACCTCTTATGATAAAGAGTTAAAAACAAACAAAAAAGAGAGATACGACTTAAGACCAAATAATTAAAATTTTTTGTAAACTAATTAAACAAAGATTGTTTGCTAACTAAACAAAAATCTCTATTTGTTCTCCAAACATCAATTGCTCTTGATGTTGAAATTGGTTCTGAAAAGCAACAAGCCAAAGAGCCCAATCTTCACGTTATGTAGTGTTTCTAAGGCGTCCAGGTCGTTATTTAGTCAATCTACACCAACATTGAATTATTGTACTGACACTTCTACTAATTTGTTAAGCAATATCACACATTGACAAACTTCTTTCTCTGAGCCTAAAATTCCTTAGCTGTTGAAAAACTGATTTGCACCATAAAATTGTAATGTCACTGCAGAGTTACTCTAGCAAAATAACAATAAAATGTTACTCACAATTCTTTATTTTTTATTTATTTAATTAAAGCAGCAAACGTTAAACCTCCCATCCACCACACTGTGCGTATAAGTCATATATTTTAGTCAGCCTTATTCACAGTAATTTTTGCTAACTGTAAATCTATAAATAAGATACTGATAGCATTTTTTTGTTTTATGTTGGTAACTGTTTAGAAAACAAATCTTAGATTTTTATGTAAAAAAGCATTTAATAATGTAAATTGCAAGCACAATTAAAAAATAATTGTTTTGAAACATACCTCTACAACTTTGGTTAAATTTAAGTTTAAAAATTATTTGCATAACACGGTTTTAATAAATAGAGATCAATTAGAGCTGTTAAACCACTTCAAAGTTCAAAAGTAGGTTGTGTTGTACATTAGATTTGATAGTTAAAAAAAAAACATGAAATCCTGGTTAAGAAACAATTTATTTTTGTCAAAATATTATGCACTATTTTCAAAAATAAAGTTTATTATTTTAGTTAATTTTGTTTTATTTTATGAGCATAAACCAGTATATTGGAATTATCTGCATAGTTAATAAGTTTTCCATTTCTTCTAAATGGCACAGTTACATCATTTAGGTCGTTTAGATATAATATAATATAATATCTAGATATATAATAAATAGTAGAGTTTCTAGGGTACTACCTATTGAGGATTGAAAATTTGTTATTAGATGTTAGTATAACTTGTTGTTCCAGATTAGCTAACTATGAGTTTATAAGTTAACAAGCAACTCCTCTCAAACTAGTTTTGTTTAATTTATCAACAAGTAGATTGTGGTCTAGAAAATCAAAAATATATGTACTTGTAATTGTAACAAAAAATTTGATGCAAATTTTCGACTTATCTATTATTCCTTTTTTTTAATATCTACCATAAAATTACCTGTTATTATTATTTGTTGTTTGTCTTCTGCAATAAATTTTTCTAAAATAACAGTTAAATTATTAATAAACAAATAAATATCTCTATCACAAGAACGGTAAATACATATAATTTTAGATATTACATTACAAATTTCTGCTTCAATTGCTGCACATTTAGCATAGTTCTCAATTGATAATGGATTAATATAATTCCTGAGTTTCCAGTTCAGTTTATGATCCGTGATAGTTGATGACCTGTACAATATAGATGCAAGATTGTACCCATCTATTGATAGTGATTCTCCATCTATAAACCAATGCTCGTTGATATATAACACATCTAGACAATGTTTGTCTGCAAGTAATTCAAGCTGATTTATATTTTGATATATAATATTAAAATTATAATTATTATTTTTTCTTGTTCTTTTTTGTTAGTATAGTAATAACGCTTTACTCTAAATCTGGGTCAATCTTCTGATATTATAAGCATATCTTTGTGTTTAATATTTGCTCCATTCCTATAGGTTTTATTATATTTTGATTCACATTCTGAGTTCTTACAGATATTATTAATATAATTAATTAGGTCTTAAACAGAATATAAATATTAGAACTTACTTGACGCTATCCATGCTGTTTGTTTCTATGCTGTAAGTCCCGATTCGGACGGTGCCAAAAGAAATATAATTTTGCGTGGTGCTTTGACTATATTTTTTAAGAGTTCTACACTTATTTTGTTTTACTGCATTAAGCAAATCTTTTTGTTTCTGATTTTTTGAGGAGGCATGATAGCTGCTAAATCAATTGAACTACCATTACAAGTATTTAGAAACAATAGCTTGGTTGCATACAATGTTTCTAATTTAGTAAATACTTGATTTACCAGCTTATTTAATTGTATAATTTTATTTTCAAGCAAAGCTTTATTTTTCTGTTAAAAGCAATTTTTATCTTCAAGGATGCTTATTAACTTAGATTAAAAGCGTTGAGTCATTTTGACTAGCTAATTCATGTTAAAACATAGAAAAGAATTTATAAGTAAAATACTTAAAAATACTGCATATGAAAAATAATGTAACTATTTAGAAACTTTTTTTGTACAACCCATAAAATTTGACACTTACAATTTTGTACTAACCTCAAAAGTTATATAATGTATCAATGACATAATACATAAACTACAAATCAATAAGTTAATAAACTGTTTGTAATTATCAAGATACAAAAACTGTATGCAACTTGTATGTGTAAGTAAGTATACTAAACGTGCCATAAAACTTATGTTTGCTCACTCGGTACATAAATAGCTATTATAAAACAAGTTTTTAATACATTTTTATTTAATTGTCTTTTTATTGTTACCAATCTTTAATAGTATTGTAATAAATCAATTACGATACGCATTGCATAATGAAATCCCGATTTTAATAAGACTCGTGGAGATATCCAATAAGATTTTATAAAAAAAATAAATTAAATATGATGACTCATAATTTAATTAGATTTAAGAGTATCATTACTCCTCCAACATAGAACTGAGAGATTTACAAAATAAATATCAAATATTTATATATAATAATAAAAAACTTACGTAATTTTAAATGTGCTATAAGAAGAAAATATTTAATAAACTTCTATAGTGCCAAACTCTGTTAAATAAAGTTGAAAATTTTTTTGGCAAATGTTAAGTGATTAATGTAATTACTTTAATAGTTGGTAAGTTTTACAAATAACATCTTGATCTAATAAGAACAATTTTATATAAAAATATAAACATCTATATTAAATAAAAAAATTATTTATACCAATATAACAAAATTGTAAATTAGAAGTAATAAATTGTTTTTTTTTTCTTAAAATGTTTTAATATCTTTTAGCTCTTTTGTAATATTTTCATTTACATTGCATTGTATAATAAAAGTTAATATCTGTATCATTTAAAATATCAACACTAAACTCAAACTAACAACTAAAACGTATCTGTAAAAAAAAAAATATTAAATACAATAAATAAACTTCATTTTTAAAATTAATAACTAAATTTAAAATAATAAATGTAATATCAAAAGAGAGAAATAATATAACTTTCTAACTCGAGTATTTTTCTATTTCTGGTTGAATTTAGTTTGCAAAGTACTTTATCGGCTATAAAAGTGGAGCAATTGCAGTCGGTCCCCGAAGAGACTGGTTTGTTACTATTTCTTCAGCTATTTGCAAAGAACTGTGGAAACCTTTTAAGGAGAAAACTTCACAGCATAATTTTCATGAGTTAAATTGAATTCAATATTAAGATACATCCCTGCTTCTTTAAAGAAAAAAAAGAGATAAAAATGCATCCTTTAAGGGGCGTATCAAGTGGAGTGTTTTGAAAATTAAACGACCGAGGTTTGCAAGCTCTTTACGTTAAACAAAAACAATTTGGCGGTGAAAAAGGTGACAGAAAAGGGGCCGACTTCAAAGAATGAGGGTAACGAGGAAAGAATAACATCTCTTCGCAAATTATATGGGTAAAAGAAGGCTAAAACTGTAGTTGATGTAATTTTTTGGGCAGAGGTAGGGGGATCGTAGGGGATCCCCCGCAGATCAATATCTAGCCGGGTGGCTGGATCCGTAACCATGGCGACCAGCTGCTGCGAGACGGTGTGCCGCCCCCGCCGCGTCCTCCCCGCCATCCCCCTTTACAGTGTTCCCGGGACCACCACGCCCTAACTAGGACATCCACCACGTACATCCACCACTCCTCCTGACGGGACTTTTCTCTCTCTGGAAATGTGCTTAATCGCTTTTCCAGTTGTCGTTGGGAAATTAATTACTACCGCTAACGAAATTTGTTCCTACCTGCTTTTGTTACATTGTAAGAACGGGATATTCATTAAATATTTTCTGATAAACGCAATAATACTTTTATACAGCTCTTGGATAAATCCGTTGTAATATCTGATATCACACATTGTCTTGATATTTGTTGGGTATCAGTAAAACGTGAGATGAGAGTCGTGCCTTGCTGAGCTCCAGTGGCACGTAGCCAAACCCTGCAGATGCAGGACGCACATAAACTTAAATTAGAGCCAATGGAAAAACAAGCGGCATCTAAAACTTTCGTAAGTTTACACATAAAAATATACGTTATATCCCTAACACATAGATGTGTGGGTACGGTACGTAATAGAAAACAAGCCCGATATAAAAATGTTCATTTCTATATCTACGATACTGTATTTCTTTATCAGCGAGCAAGAAAATTATATTTACTAAAAAATAGAGCTTATAAGAATATAATCAAAACATTATTATTTATGTTATTGTATACATAATAAAAAAAATCAATTAAAAAAATTGTAAACGTAAAATTGGTTGAAATATAAATTATTTTGTAAAAATTCTGTTACAAAAAAATGTAATTTACATTTTCAACATTCAAACTTTGTTTGACATTTGCATTTTATTAACATTATATCAAATGCATTTATCAGATTTATAAAAAGTTTATCAATCACAATTTAGGATGGTTCTAAAATAAGAATATAAACAGAAGTAGTTAGAGCATTTATTACTAATTAAAAGCACAAACAAACTGGTTAATTTTTATGTCCAGCTATTATTATCTTTTAAGAAAATGTACAAATTATTTTTCTATTTATATACTTATAAAATTAAAGTTGTTATTAGTAAATAGATTTTAATATATTATTGATATAATTTTTACGAAAAAATAATTCAGGACACATCCCGTTAATGTTGCAGCGCAGCATACAAGTTATTGATCGAGTACTTCTACAACGCAATTCTAAAATTCAAATAAAACTAATAATTGAGTTACTTAAATTGATTTTTACAATAATATAAATAATATATAGTAACTTATAAACAAACACTAGAGATTGCATATAGTTTCTATTAATAAATTATATTAATTTCAAAAATGCTGCTTGCACCTTTTTTGTTAATCTAGCCGACCCTCTTAAGAAAAGTTTTAATAACGTACATATCATAAATGGATCGTAGCTTGGGGTATTTGAATATAAAAAGGAGGAAATATTAAAGAGGTGGAAGCTGCTGCCGTTGCAACACACGACGGTACATAAAAGGCATCGCTCCGAAATTTAATGAAATGATGAACGAGTGGAGAAACATAAAGATGAGACGTCCCTCATAAAGTGGTTAAACAGAGCGAGGGTCAGACTGAGGGTGGATTGGAGGTCTAGGAGAAGTGTGGGTCGATGTATCGAATGCTACTGTACAATAGGGAATTTTAATCATCATTCAAAAAATACTTGCATAATACACGTATTATAAAAGTTTTTTTTGTTTCAAAATATAATATAGTAATTAAATTTCTTTAAAACCAATATATTTCTGTTTGTGTTTAAAAAACTTGTAATCCAATAACCTGTTTATAGATATTAAATGATAAAATCTCCTTGAACTTGCCCTTTTTATTTTTTTAATAATGTTTGAAGTGTTTAGGGTGCGCGAGAAAAATGTAAAAAATGCTCTATAATCTGATTTGGACCCGGAAGTCCCCATTATGTAAGTAACATCTTAAGCTAATATAGTATGGTTGCTAGGGTTACAGGATCGATGATGTTCACCCCTGGCTGATGCTGCTACTGCTGGATGTTGCTCTGGATGCTTCTGTCCCGGGTAACAGTCTAACCAACCTAACCAGGTGACTCCCGGTTATGCAATTCACCCGTTTACGACAGCTTTCATTTCTACTACAATAAAGCCATACTCTACTACAGCGTTTGCTCTTCGGCCTCGCCCATTTCCATCAAACATCAACAGAGTGAAAAGTGTTTTCATTCATACAAAAGGAATGTCGACTTTACGGAAATTACAAATTCAGAATTCAATTAAAATAATTGAAGTTAAAAACTACATACTTTAGTTTAAATTATTACGTATAATATAATAAATAATAAATTAACCTTTAAATTATGTTTTCTACATTTTATAATATATAGTTTTCTAATAAAGCTATAATTTAATTTAATTCAGTTTATAGAGAATAATAAATAAAAATATACACATCTATCACTAGACCAACGATTATAATAATAACTTTTATAATTTCTATTTTAACTAATAATATTGAATATTGTTTTAATAAGTTAAATTAGTAATAGCATCAGATATTTGATATTATAGTTGTAATGATTTAGTCAAGAGCTTCATAGGCTGCAACCATCAAAAAAGTTCTTTGCAATCAAAACAATTAAAAAAAGTGTTTGTTTGCAACATTATTGAACTTGATTAAAATATCTTTTTCAAACAACCTTTGACACATTTATACAATTTTTTTTTCAACACTACAATTAGGTAAACAACCAATCCCAAGACCCCAAAATTAAAAACAGTATATTAAGTGGAAAATTGTTACAATAAAAATGTTTGTTCTTTTAGTCCGCATTTGTTAATACCAACAATTATACTAATAATTAAGAAAAACGCAAATTTAATTTTATTATTATTATATTAGTGTAATTTAAAAAAAAAATTGCATCATGTAATGTATGTATAGGGTTTTCCATTAAGAAGTGTCATTTTAAAGTTTGTGCCATTTTTGTACTAGATATTAATGTTATTTTTTGACAGTTAAAAAGTAAAAACTATTCCATTTAAAAATAGTACAAATACGCTTTAACAAAAAATAAAAATAGTGAAAATTCACTACAGATATGGTGAAAATTTAGCGGAGACGGTTCGTAAAGTTTGCAGTGTATTAGGTCGTAATGAAGCACCGTCACAAACAGTAATTGTAAAGATAATTAAAAAATTTGAGACATTTGGCCAAGTTAGTGTGGTTTAATTGTTAAGAAACCACTTTATCCAAAACGAATTACAGTTTGGTGCGGTTTTTGGTCCGAAGCCATATTGTTTCGAAAATAATAAAGGTGAAACTGTTGCAGCCAATACAGACTTTATATGGCCAATATTGCTAAGATGGACGTAGGTGATGTCTATTTTTTGCAAGACGGGGCTACATGCCACACAAGTAGAAAAACAATAACATTTTTGCGTCAGCGATTTCCCCGATGTGTTATTTTGCCCAACTAGCCGCCTAGGTCGTGTGATTTAACACCGCTAAACTTTTTTCTGCTACGTTAAAGACAAAGTTTCACAACAATCAAAAAGCTTAAGGGTAACATTTAGGCTGTTATTCGCAAAATAGAGCAACCAATGTACGGCAGAGTGATGTAGCATTTCTTCAAAACAATGGGAATTCGTAACCGCAGCTATGGAAGCCATTTAAGTGATATCGTGTTCCAAAAGTAGACGAAAAGTTTCTACTTGAAATTAAACTAAAACATAGTTACGTGTTATTATTATTATTATTATTGTTATGTGTTCTTTTTTTAAATAAAAATGACACTTCTTAATTGAAAACCCTGTGTTTTAACTAACGGGCCTAACAGCCAAAACCGGTCTTACACAGCATACTAAAGTATAAAAATATTTAATCATTTTACTCCATAAAACCTAGATAATACAGTTTGGGTTCTTACTAATCTAGAATAATTTGTAATTAAATGTGATTTATTTCTTGTTATATAATCATGTATAGTTTCATAGCTATTGTAGTTGTGGATATGTTGCTTTACATGCAATAGACATAAATAAACTCACAAAAAATCAAATTGCAATCATTTGTCAACAATCATCTTTGTAAGCTATTCTTGCAACTATACGTAATGCTTGTCTATCCATTTTAAATAGTTTTGATACAGAACTATGCTCTTAAAGACTGATCTATTATTAAACCTAAAAAAATTGACAGAATCGTAAAACGTTGGTGTATTTAAAGATATATACATAGTTTTTAATGTAAAACATAAGTTTGATTCATTTAGAACAAGTCGATTGGCATCAAATCAATAAACAGCTTCAAATAAAAGTTTGCGTTCTAGGTCACTACTATCTCAATACATGCATTTGTTCAAACCAAGTCTGCAAATAATACAAAATTAGCCTGACCAAGGTTTTGCGGTAGATCATTTATATATACTAAGAACAAAAACTGCACAAGAATGTTTTTGCGGAACATAATTTAATAGTTTTAATTTTTTTTAATTTAAAGTTATTATGCAATCTGTTATTTTCCAAATAAGAGAATATTAGTTTTATGTTTTTGAAGATAAAGTTGTATAATTCTTACTTTTTTTTTTAATAATATGTTATGTACACATTCAAAAAAACGTATTTTCCATCTTTAAAGCATTGAGATTAAAGATATAATTTTTACTAAAAACTAATATTTCGGTTGTTCGGCCTGTTCTGCTAGTTAAAAAATTTGCCTATTAAAACTGAACAATTTCCTGATATCTTAAAAAAATCTAAAGTAATGCCAATATTTATTAAAAAAGTTGCTTAAGAAATAAAAAACTACAGACTAATTACGCTCCAAGTGTTTTTTCTAAAAGTTTAAAAAAAGCAGTTTTTCCGCAAAATTATTGATTTTATTAGTAAACACAACCGATAGACTCTCAACTAAAACTGCTATAGAAGATTTTGTATAATATACCAAAAATAACCATAACTACGTTCTAGAAGTATTTTTTATTTATCTCGAGCCTTAATTATATTTTTTTATTAGAAAATTTTAAAGTGCTAGGAGTATAAAGTGTATTAAATAACTAAGTAAAGTCTTACTTGGAAAACAGGAAAATAGTTATCAAAGTTAATAATAATGTGTCTCAGACAAACGTTTTAAGCATGAGGTTCTTATTGTTTGTTAAGAGCGCTCTATAGACGCCATGAAATTTATTGCAGAGAGAGAAACTTAAATTAGAACGAAGACAAAAGATATGCAATAGGCGGCTCGTTTGTTTGGTGATTGGGACATCGGGGTTGTGGTTGAGGATTTTTGATGTGCCGGCGCGCATATGTGTGATTCTCTCTTTGTCGTACGTAACGACAGCAAGCAGATTTAGACACTACATATTATGCTACATATAATTTATAGTTTATACTAGTTTCAATTTATTGTATAATTTTTATTTATTTTAATTATTATATAAAATATTTGTATTAATTAAAATTGATTATTTACAAGCCAAATTGACAAACTAAATATAAAAGTTAATTTAAATTTAAAGTTAATAAACAATATTGTTAATTATATTTATATTATTATAATATGTATATTTATTTTGTATAAACATTAGTCTTTAATATATAATTTGTTAATTTGAGTTTTTTAAATAATCAATTATATTTATATAAATATGTTACAATATAATTTTTTATGCGTATTGCAATAATAAGAATATGCTCGTTCTCTATTAAATCTAGCACAAAAAGCAAATGAGGTGATAAGACAAGTATGAGAAAATGCTAAAAAGAAATTGTGTTAAAATACTGTTTGACAGTTCAGTAAAAAGTATGATGCTGTATGGAGAAAAATGTGGGGGTGATAGAAGCAAAAAACCTACAACCATGCAGATAAAGTATTGGAAATAGACATTGAAATTACATCTAAATTTCTCACTGTCCTATTTCAATTATAAACTTAATTATTAGAAGATTTTCTTATGGCATTAACGGACAAAAGATTATTCAATATTTTTTTATTAATTGTTACACGTACGCTGACCGGTTTCGGTTATTTGTTTTTTATAACCTTCTTCAGAACAAACTAACACATTAAAAAATTATTGTTGTCCAATAACTTAAACAAAAAATCCATTTTTGTAGATGGATTGTCATACCTTCCTTGGGATAATTCTGGATAGTTAAAATTAGGCTGCTAACACTACACGCCATTAGTAAAACCAAATCTGATTAAGTTTATAATTGAAATTACATGAGGAATTGCTAGCATACATCATACTAAAAGAAGTGAAAAAAAACTTAGTAGTAGAGTAGTAGCAGAAAAAAAACAGTTAGTTATTATAAAAAAAAAACTGAGGAAATCAATGAAAATGCAAAATCATACAAAAATATCTACAAAAAATTGTACAAAAAAATAGAGTAAACAAGAACAATTATTATAACATAAACTGGATATGCAGGCTTGTAAGGAAGTAAACAAAATAAGATAAGATCATTAGTGGTAAATAAGAACAATCTTGTATGCAATAAATGACAATGCCAAGGTCTAAAAGTGAAAGAGGTATTAGCAATATTACATTTCACATCAAACAAATAATAAATCTAACATCTTTAAAATAACTAAAGGCACATTATGCAAAACTGTAATAGAATCTGACCAATATCTAACGTTTCTAAATTTAGTTGATGATAGAACTATGTAATATTGTTACAATTGAGACTAAAGGAACTGAATAATCACAAAAAAATATGGAAAGCACTACTACCAACTGCACAAAGACAAAGACATAACGGTATCAAATGTGTAGCTTACCAATAAAAAATTGTTCCTTAAAACAGAAAGATCTACAATACAATACTAATACTTAATTCAAATATTTAGATTAAACAACATTTTAAGCAATTCCTGTAAAATTTTTGTTTTTTTTTTTTATTAATGTTTTGTTCAAAAAAATCTTTTGCATAGAAATATTTTGACTTATATTTAGAAAATTTACGTATTAAAAAGTAAAACATAAATGATGTTTCTATTTAAAATAAATTGCAATGACGTCATAATTCTTTCAAAGTCATCAAAGAAAACAAACTACTTGACGTTTTTGATTTTTTTTCAAAAACTATTAATTATTTTTTTATTTGTTTGTTTCTAGACTTTATATTTGCAAAAATGTAAACTGCCAAAATCGAGAATTTTACGCACACCGATTAACATAGTGTCGCTGTCTTTTACAATGGGACACATTTTCAGTTTTAAAATACAAAAACTAACTTTGCATGGCCATTTTGAATTTGATATAAACAAAGTAGAGGTCAAAAGCTATATAAATGTTAATTTGGTCTTTTGTCTTTATCGGTATAACACAAAGACTATTCACTTAATATTGTTGACCACCAAGTTATTTTTAAACATTATTTGATACATAGCACAAAGTGGGTTACCTACTAAAAATTTTTCGATAATAAAAGAACTTACCTTGGTGCAAATTCAAAACTGATTTGGAAAGCAGTTACATAAAAAGACACTATTTAAAAAAAGTTCTAGCTAACGCGTCAGTCAGTCAAATTTCATAACTTTAACAATTGAAATATAGAGTAAAGTGGTATGGTTGGATAAATAAAAAAAATTAACTTACCAGATTGATGAAATTTAAAGGCGCCAATTGTTTTACATTTTTTTATTGGTTTACTTTCGGTTCCTGAGTTCCTAGCATCTGGTGACGTTTTATTGATGGTACTTTAGATTATCAGGGTAAAACAATAAACTCCTGAAAAGGCTAATTAGGAACACAAAGAAACAAAAAAAAAAAGAAAAAGTTTGGTAAGTTAAATGACTTTACTGATCTATCCGGTCAAAATCAAAATTTTATCGCGCGTTGCGAATTTATCGGACATAAAGCAGTACATGGTTCAGTTTATAAAACAAAAGCAAAAACGGCACATTATTATACTATTATTAATTTATCGAGCAAAGTACTTCTTCTAATTAAACTTACGTAATCGTAATTTTATCGACCAAGGAACTATTTATAATTTAATTGGTATAAATTTATCAACCTCAAAATAAACGATACCTGGTAAACTTGTATGATTTGTCGACCGACGATTGTTATCGATTCTGGGTAACAATAATTTTGGCATCCACTCTCAAATATTGCCATCGACACCTCTGTTGCTCGGATTAATCTCCAGTGATCAGAGATTGTTAGACTGATTATGGTTGAGTTCATATCATGGTTGTGCTTAATCTTTATCAAACTTTTTAGAGTTTTAAGCCTCCACAAAAGAAAGCCTGCAAATACCTAATTACAATACTACACCTAACAACTTTAAATAATATTACCTTATTGTAAATCTTCCGACTGTTTGTCCTTATAAGACATAAAATTGATTGACGATAGCATCCATAATGATTATTTAAATAAATCTAAAATTCAAAACTTGCCACTAATATTGTTAATAAATTAATAAATTTACAATACCTTAATACTTGTTAACACTCTTAATTACCACGCGGCATGGCATAGTTTCGCCATCTTAAATGTTATGGAAGTGTCTCAGCGACCAACACAACTCAAGTCGTCACAACCGAAAGAGAGTTATCATCATTTTGATTTTAGTTTTATTCAAATGGCAAAATTTTCAAAAAAACAATTGAAATTTGTACGCATGTCAGCGCATATACGTCTCAAGTTAAGTATTATTTCATAAACAGTTACCAATTTAATTTGAAGCCAAACGACAAGATAATATTGTACAATACATTTACAATTAATTAATAAAGTTGGCTACATTAGCCAAGCGCATTTAACCGCTAGGTTTTACAACAAAAACGGTATTTTAAATAAATTCGCAACCCGCAAAAATTAGAAACGATACGCCAATGACCACTCCAAATTCACGCATGTATTAAATGTCAACAGCTGACTGCCACAAGTAAACAATACATATTGGAGGTTAGTGCTAAAGTGAATTAATAAATATAGTGAAATGAATAAAGGACTATCAATCTCGTATCATAAACCAGGTAAGTCTACATATCAAAACACCACCAAAATTATATTTATTGTAGGTCGTGATTGCATGCAAATTATTAATTTAATCCATTAATGCAACTAAACATCATCCTCAACCAGGTTTGTCAGGAACAGAAATCCATATATATATATACATACAGGTAAATTTAAATAGTTAAAAATCAAGTTAATTTCATTTTATATAACCAACCATTATTAACCACCTATATTTATTTATTTTAATTAACAACTTAATTTCAGTTATGTTACTGGTCCACATTTGTACTCAGTTTATATAGTGCAATTAAATCCAAACTCTAATTGTAGTGTCTGAATCATGATCTACAACGCATCGGAGCAGTTTTCTATAATATAAGGTAAGTATTTTAAGGGATCGTAATACCTTAACTAATTGACACATATCCCTACTAAATCTAATCTAATTATACTAAATTAAGTAATATTTCTAAATCCCAAAATGATTTAATAACCCCTATTAATTATTTAAAGTGTATATTTGGTTGCCTAACGATCATGCCTACGCAACATTAAATTCTAACTATTGTAAGTTCACAGATGTATTAATTAGTTAAACCTTTTAGCAATTAAATCTTGTCAATTCAATTAGACGTCTCCGATGAATTGAACAAGAGGGCAGTAGTATTTATTACCTCGACATATCCTTGTTTGGCCAAACTGAAGATAAGATCAGGTAATTATGCCATTGCTGAACTTCATAGTTTTAATTTCTTGTTATTTTTTAGGAGACGACATGGACGTGTCAAGTGGCACGCTACAAGAGTATATTAAATGACTGTAATATTTTTCCAATGTCCAATGATTTTGATAAATACTCCTGAACATTTTATAATTAGTCGTCCAATTAAAGCGTTACCAAAAAAATCTATTTAATGTCAAAACAAATTGGCTATCTATTTATCAACACCTTTAACAGCTCAAGCAACACTTTTGGCCACTTTGGTATAAAAATATACATCTGACCTTCAACATTGTTACAGTTTAAAGAATCATGTTTCTAATTTTCTACTATAGTTCTTGGTCTTCATAATGGATAACAAATGCCGCCTTTGCAGTGAAAATTGAGTTGCATTACACAACTGCATCATAGAGCAGACAACATTATGCGTAATCTAGATCTGAATTTGAGTGAGAAAGTAAAACCATTTTCATTGCACGAAGGCAGCATTAGGTCTTTGTAACTTTTCCAGCAGTAAACTTTACTCTTCAATTAGGCACTGCCAATGCGTGAGCTCTATGACATTCAAGTATAATCTTTGATGTAATTTTAAGTTTTTTTTATAGCTAAAATTTCTGTTGATCATTAAATCCTATTGAACAACAGAGCACGAATTTACCTGATATTTTTCGGGTTACTATTTCCATCACCCCATAAGTTATTCTGGCTATTTCGTCTTGAAAGATAGTCGTATGTGTCCCTAGTGGTAACAATATTGAGATGTCTAGATCCTGAGAAAAAACCCAAGCTCCAGAACCTTAGAAAGCCATAGGTGCAGATTTGAAAAAGCATTTCCTTATCCGCGTTTTGCTCTTGTTGTTCTTGTATCTGTGATATCTGTTTGCGTTTCTAACAAAAATGTTTTCTTTACATCCTCTTCCAGAAAAGACAAGTGTTTGTCGGTCTGGCTGCATTCAGGCGCAGTGCAGTTTATATTGCTATTTCCTCGACATATATGCAAAAGCTAGCAGACACAGCATTGCTTCCATCGCTGCAGTCGGAGTTGTTTGCATGCTGCCTGATGCACTTAGGCATGCTATTCAATGCAACAATTTAGTTATTTTGCTGGCGTTTTCTGCTTGGTTCCACCAGACTAGTGCCCCATTCTTCTTCTTAAAGTGCCATACTCGCTACGAGTGTTCGGTGCCCCTCTCGTATGTTTGTGGTGCGCGATAATAGTTCTACACAAACATACGCGACCTACAGTTTAACGTGGAATCCGAACCACACCACTAGAGTGGTTTACTAAGCAAATACTTTGCTGGTTTGCCATTGCCTTGCAAAGAAGACGACCGCATCGAAATATATTCGACAAATTAGATATTGCCGCTGCCGGTAATCGAACCCGGGCTGCCTGCACAACAGTCCTCGCGCTAGACCATTGTGCTACGGTCGCTCCATAAGTGAGCATAAATCTTATCACTGCTTATCACTGTATATAATCATAATACTATCTTTGGAGACTGTATCCATGTCTTGGCAACAGCCCGTCTACATTTCCATAACAATATGTCCACGTTTTTACATCTCATGTTCAGATGTGGTCCTCATGTGAGTTTAATGTCAAAAATCACACCCAGGTATTTCACCTTGGTTAACAGAGTCAATGGGGTAAGAAGGACCAATTCGGTTTCGGAGTTAACTGCACTAATTTTCTATAATTTTTAAGGCTTCTTTCATTAGGCTGCAGAATATGCCTTGAAGTTGGTTACTTAAAAGAATTGTTACATTATCTGCGTAGCCAGTTCTGTAGAAACCACAGTCAACAGAGTCGTTGAATTAAGATGTATTAAACTAGTAGTAGTGGTGATAGTACCCTACCCTAAAAGCAGCTTCTATCAACCATTTTTTAGTTTTCTTTTCTTGACTATTGTCGCCTACAGTAACTGTTATAACTTTTTATTTAGTATGTGTTTTATCCATAAATCTTCCAGGTGTATCTTGACTAGTAGTTTATAATTGTAAAAAAAAAATTGCACTACAGAATTGAATGCTAGGAGAACCCAATCCGTCTTAGCACTTTTTTTTGTAGAACTCAATTGTTTAAACCTGTCTGAATCCATCTTTGGCTCATTGGATGCCAATCTAACAAAACATCAATTGCATCAGACTTTGCAACCAAGGTTTTTTATAAATTTAAATAAAAATGGGACATTAGGCCTCTTATATTTGAAATAACAATTCATCTTTTCTTGTAATAAGTGATCGATTGATTAATTCAAAAAAGTAAAAATCTTATTTTATTTGTTGTAAGATGTAGTTTATTTTATACTTTGTAATAATAAAATTAACTGAAGTACTCTGCAGCTTTATAATATGTGTAAATGTGTAAATTAATAAATACTAGCTGTTATCAAACTTAACTTAGCAAGAGCTGGACTAGTAGTTTGCTTCCACGCCTTGGTTTCGCAGACACAAAAAACAAAACAAAACGCGTCAACAGATAATCCAATATTATTAAACGCCGCAAACACTTATAATGTTACAAAATGTCATGTGGGCATTAATCTCCCAATCTTATATTAGCTGTTCACTAAAAAATAGCTTCATTTAGGTTTTGCTAAACATCCTAAATTAAACAAATAGATTTTACAATATACCTAAACATAGAAAATATCTTAAAGTAGTTCTTAATATTTCAAAACATTTTATAAAATATAGAATCTTAATCACATCAACATTGATCAAAAATTTTACTTTATTTTATTATTATATTATTTTTTATGACAAAAAGAAACATAATTTTTGAAAAACTTTAATCAACTTTAGATAAATAGACGTCCTACTTCCAGATAACATACTTAATATTTTCCAAAGATCATACTGACGCTGTTTTTCTGACGGTAGTGAAATTATGATCTGAGTGAGATATTCTTCTAATTCCAAGAAAACAAAACTTATTGTTTGTAAATCGCAATATCTATATCATATATCTAAACCTTATTATCTCACATATACTTTTCTGGAGCAACACTTTAGCATACCACAAATATATGCACTTAATACATTCTTCCATTCAAATAAGTTGTTTCAATTTAAGATAACTATTTATTTCAGAAGAATGTTGTACAAAATATTTTAGTTATTGCGATAGCTGACATAATAGCGCGACTCCGCGCATAATCCAGTGTTTTTGAGGTAAATTCGTTGTCAGTGTCATTCCTATTACAAAGTTTGTAGAATGGCCAGTTGTCGATAACACTCCCCGTCGCTCTGCCGTTTTATATACAGGGCAAGTATAAGTATTTCTTTCTTTCAAATCGGACCGCTTTAATGGTATTAACCAAATCTACAACATAAAAATATTTTTAATATAAATTAAAAAAATTCAGAGTGGGCATGCAAAAATATAATTATCAGTTGATAAAATCAAACACTTACAAATGGTACTTCATCATATAACACTTTAGGTGGCGATTCATCTAAAGCCATTGTAACTCTATTCCAACAAGCACCGTCTAAGAACAAACCATATATGTAAACTCCATCTGATGGAGCTTTTGTTAGATTGTCATTTTGCATTACCTATAAATAAAATTAAGATTATTATAATTCAATTATCTATTAAATATCAAAATGTTGTATGTTGCATGTTTTATAATTCACTTACTGAACTCATAACTTTGACACTTTGGCATTTTAAATTATCTGCGATATGCTCTTACCTGATAATCAAATGTCAATAGATCAATTGGAATTGTATATTTTCTAGCGTAATTCTGTTGCGCTCCAGTGAGAAAAGCTTGAGTAAAAAAGAATCCAGAAACCCAAAACGTTTCGGGAGGACCTTCATTAAACCATTTCTGAAATATTATGTATATTACATTAAAATTTAACATTGATAACTCACAAACACGAGTAGCTGTTAGCACTTAAATTTATATACTGCCTATTTGTATTAAACAATTTTATATTTTTATCATTGAATCATAATCAAATAAAATATTTGCATTACTAAATCTAGATATATATAGATAATTTTACATGATAGATTTATTATAAACCTAACCAAAAAAATATAAAACAGTCAAATCAATTAGTTAACATTTTATAACTTATGATAATATTTTTTTTAGTTCTAAAGATAAAAATAAATTACTTATAAGTCAATATAATTTGATACATAATTGTAAAATAAAATAAAATGAACTTTGATGCATGTAAAGCTATTTAGTTAAAACAATATTTTATTGTTACAACAATTCATATAATCTCCAAGTATGATTTGAAATAATTTTTAATATAGGGAATTTCAAAGTACCTAAAAGTATGACGTCATGTAGATACAAGACAAGAAACATAAACACTCTGAACCAGATTATTAAGAAAGGAGCCTGTCTACTGCAAAGAATGAAGATCAATTTTATTACCAAATGTTTATGGTATAAAATAGGTTTAGCTGAAAAACAGCGATTGGCTGAACTTCGCCCATTGCTTCGTATACAAACAAGGAATAAAAACATTTATTATTATTATTATTATTTTAATAGAATATTGTACGAAAAGCATGAACATTGCGCACAAGCGTTGGTAAGTGCTGCATACAAATCTTGGTTGATTTATAGAACACAACAGTTATGAAAACTTCAATGTCAAACAAGTCATAACTTATAATAAAAAACATCGTTCGTAGCCTCAGAGAAACCCATAATAAATAACAAAACATATAGTGCATTCCATATGTCAACCAAAGCAACCAAAATCCCGGTTAATATACGGAACGCCTTTATCTGGTTACAAATAGTTGCAACCGCATTATATTATTTTTATTTATATTAATAATTAATCAATCAAATATTATATTATACAAATACAATTAAAAATGTTATTCACATAACAAAACTGGTTGTGTAAAAATAAAATAAATTAATAAAAATAATTTATTAAAATAACATATAAAACAATAATAATAAAAAATGTTTAACATTCAAGCGTTTCATAGAATTAAAAAAAGAAAATATTGAATTAAAATAAATAACAGAAAATTGATTTAAAAGCGGTGAAATATTTCAATTTTTAATTTTAAAAACAATTTACAATTATTTTTTTTTATAAATTTTAATTTTGTAATTTTGTTTCTTTTGATAAAAAACAAACTTTTTTACTCCAATGCCAATTTTTTTAGAGACCTCTCAAGACAAGTTTGGTGCATCGTGCTGGTGGACTATCTCGCTAAGCTAACAAAAGCCACTACGGCTTCCATGACAACCGGATGCTGTGGGGCTGGTTATGAACCACCTGGAAAAGCATAACCAAAAGCTTGGCGTCAAAGATTAGAGCGTTTTCCACACCGTCAAAAAATATAAGCCCAAAGGTTGACAAGAAAAGTAACAGAGTGAGCTTCATGCCCCTCAAACTCACCATTTAAGTCGCACGGAAGGTGAAAGGACAGAAAAAAGCAAAAAATGTAGATGAGTCAAGTGTTCTACCTAAAAAAGCCTACGGAAAGGAAATACATTACTCCCAAACCTCCCAGAAGCATTCAAATGATGATGATTTCAATGTAACCAACATAATTGTTGAGAAGCCGTGGTAAACTAAAAGTGATGCAGGACACAAAAGCCCTAATCCTAAATCATTGAATAGTAAAATCTAGAGTTTGCGGATGATTACAAACCCTACAAATGGTAAGCTAAAGACACACACCAATGTCAAGTCATACATATTTAAAATTCAAATTAAAACATTAATACAAAATAAAACGTTGGCTTTCTAGACAACCTATGACATATTATTAGTGCCTATATAGATTTGACTAAACATGAAAGTGTTAATGAAATAAAAAACTACCTAGGTAAATTATAACATTCTCAAACACAAGCATACAAAGACTCTTGCCCACTTAGGTCGGCTCTCGGCTCAGCTGAGTAAAAAAACAACAACAGAGTAAAAAACGCAATCAATTTTAGACGTCCAAAAAAACTACAAAATACTTATGTCAACGACAGAAGAAAACTTAAGAATCTTTTTGTGAGGATGTTGTTAACACCTATACAGCCGTAAACCTAAAAAATATACATGGAAAAAACCCCCAATCACAACTTGATTGTTTAAAAATAGATCGTAGACGGCCAACCTATCAAAAGCAACTAAAACACTTTGCAAACCCCATTTCCCAGACCGTACCACTCCGACACAAAAATGAAAGATCAATTGTCTACAAATTATTATTCTTATAATTTTTAAATAATTGTACAAGAGAACGCTTCATCAATTGAAAAAAAAAACACAATTTTGAGCAAAAAAATAGTGTCACGCAAAACGCCTACTCCTCCTACAGTTTTTGAGATATACATTTGTGTTCCCGGTATCAAAATAACTCAATAAATCGATTGACAAATTTGGAACTTATTGCATTAAAAAATCAAAACTCAAAAATAGTTGGTAGTATGAGACAAATTTCATTGTTTAAAAAAAAATGTAATCTATTAAATTAAAAGTTTAATTTTTTTTTATTTTATCCCTATTTAGGGTAGGGATTTATAATAAGTAAATTATCATTTTCATCTCGAAAATAATTATTTAAGCAAAACTGATAAAACCATGATGAAATTAACATAAATGATAACTAAAATCACTATATCACATAAAAATGCTTTTTATTATGTTAAGCAACTCTACGTTTGAAAATACTTGACAAAAGAAAACCTAAATATCATTTCAACTTTAAACACCAATTGGAGAATTATTGAATCTACCTCCCCTCCCCCTCATACTCTAACTCCTATACAGTCAAAACTATTGTAATCCTACATCAATATTTAAAAACACTGGCTAACAATTTACTCGTGGTTCCAAAACTAACTTCTTTAACCGACATATGGATTAAACTTCCAAATTCATTATTTCCCAAGACTTATAACCCGTAATTAATCAAGGTTAATGTTCACAGACATATGTTCATAACAAACTTTTAGATACTGAACCCAGTATTTAAAAACACTCCCTAATGAGTTTGTACTGGACAAGCAAAACGCCCCCTAACAAACTTTTGGCAAGCAAAGTGAGTTCTGACATTAGACTCTATGAACACTTGACAGAGAACCTATGTTAATATATAAATAGATATGTAAAGATTTTCTAACAACCATAAATTAAAAAATTACTACCATAGGTAACCTCACTTTGTAAAAATTAATTGGCATTCATAGTTTGTGCGATCGCAACTACTTGTAACCAGTTTCAAATAATCAAGTTCTGCATATGAACCTATTTCAGCATAACGGGCATTTTCGTTAATTTGGTCAATATACAAAACACACTATTATTAAAAGATAAACCATTGACATAAGTTTTCTTTAATTTTTTTAAATACAATTTTAATAAACACACAAATTATAGTAAGTAAATAATAGACGTTGTGTATAATAGACCCATTACACACTAAGGGTGTCGTGCGTAATAAAACAAATAAAATAGCAACGTATCTCTACTAATAAAAGCCATATAAATAAAACAATACAGAAAAAAGTAGACACAAAATTGTCCCGCGGCTTGCTTCACACTACTGTAATTATTAGTGTAATTATAATATCCGACAAAATATTTCTAAGCCAATAATTAGTTTTTTAAATTAAATTAAAATATTTACACATGAAAATGCTAACAATAATTATGTAGATGTATCAATTTGTATATTATAATTGTATAAATGCAATACTCGAGGTGCGTTCGTTTATTCTACTCTAGGTGCTCACTTAACTCTGATTGCTTTTTAGTCGTTCGGCAACGTCAAAAGAAGCGCGTTTTTAAGCATTCGAATATAATTGAGTGAAGAATTTCCCCACAAAAAAAAATCCAGCGGTGACAAATCGCAGCTGCGAGGTAGCCAATTCACATCACCGAAACGGCTAATGCGGTTGTTGAATTTGGTGCGCAGAAGATTGATTGTGGCATGTACAGTATGGAATATTGCCCAATTTTGTTGAAACCAAAGCGGCTGTAGATCAAGTTTTTCTGTTTTGGGTTACAAAAAATTAGTGATCATGCCTCTGTAACAATCTCCGGTAACAGTAACGTTGGCTCTATCATTGTTTTTGAAGAAAAATAGCTCAATAACGCCAACACTTAAAAATTCGCACTAAACGGTAACTCGCAATAGATGCATTGGTTTCTCAACTATAGCATATAAATTTTCTGTTTCTCAAATACGGCAGTTTTGTTTGATTACATAATCTTCAAGATAGAAATAGGCCTCGTCCAAAAAGATAATTTTTCGGTTAAAAATAGAGTCAACATTCAATTTTTTAAAGCCCACTGAACAAAGCAAAAACAGTCACCAAAGTCGGCTATTTTAATTTCTTGAACAAGTTGCACTTTGTACGCAAACGAGGTCTTTGTGAAAAATCCGCCTCAAAGTGGTTTGCCAAATATCGAGTTGCTGACTTTTTTTTTTTAGTTAGGTGCTCGCGTACACTTCGAGCCACAGAAGCAACAATTTTGGCAGAACGCTTTGATGAGCATGCTTGATTTGCGCATTGTCAACTACCACTTTTTTACAAACTTTCGCATTCCTTTGATCGATGGCGCTTCATTTCTTGCAAACAAAGTACGCAATTTTTGCGCTGTTGCAATTTTTAGTATTTCAAAACGTTGTTCCAAAGTAAAACAATGCATTCTAACCACACTTTTCTTATGTAATTGTTACGCAAAAATTTACAGAGTCGGTAGAAACATGTGAATCAAAATTCAACTAAAACATGGCCTAGCTTCCAAACTGATAAATAAAGTTAATAAACTTTGAATACTTTAATAAAACACTTTAAAAGCTGTTGTACGACATAAATTACTTAAAGGAATTATCGTTGCAGGTTGTTTTTTTAATTTAATCCTATACATTTCTACTTTTAGTGTAAAGCGTACATTTTTATTTTTTCAAGGTTTATATGTAAAAGTTCTACCTTTTTTTACGTTATCTTTTTTTTTCATTTTCTTTTCTTATTGTATTGTTCGATTCCTTTCTTGATATTTAATTTGTTTGTGTCTAATATATTTTCTTTAATTGTACAAATGTTATTAGGTTGCACTAATTTAAAAAAAAAATTTAGCGCGTATCACTGCCACAAATCTAAAAGATTTTTGAAGTTCGTTAAAATACATAACACAAAAACAAAAGTATCACGTTCATTTCATATTACTAAAAACTTTCATAAAAATTTTAAAAAATATATGAACCTTTATTCACTAACTATAGATCAAATTAATTCAATTTTTTTTATTAACTATCAGAATACAAAGTATAGTAAGCAAGCTAGAATAAACAAATTGAGTAAACTTCCTATAGAAACAGCTCAATACTATTTAAATTTGCCTTTTCGTCAACAGTATACCGGAAATAGCTTTTCTATATCTTCAACTCTAAAACGACACGGCGGTCTACAAAATACAAGACAAACAACAACAAAATCCAACTACGAAAGATGTACCGTAATTCGATTTAGTCTGGAATAACATTAGTTAAAACAAAACATCGTCTACTTCAAATCATAAAAAGTTTAAATGTAAAACCTCAATAATTTTGAATAATTGATCAATAGTAACAACTGATCAATATTTAAATTATAAGTAATTTAAATATGATCTATAGTTTTAGATTTTTAATTTAATGTAAAGTATCTGTTTACATTTTTAAAAATCATTTGTTAAGCGAGAGAACAGTTTGTTTTGCCTCGTTTGGTAATATTAGCAAGCTATTTCTGCAAAACTTTTATGTTATTTACTCTCGTGCAAATAATCTTTTCGTCTGTTCGTTTATCTTATTCTGTCAGACCGATAAATCTGACAACTGAAGAGAGGATAAAAAAAATTACAACCTTGAAAAGTATTGCCAACATTTTTAAGAGTTTGAATAACATAATAAACTTGTTAATACAGCAAATCTTTACGATGAAGCGGCACAATAAGACATAACAACTAGTTTTAATTCATCAGCGCAAAAAAAATACATTAACATCAAAATTTAAACATTTAATTATAAGAATTATAATGATAAATAAAATACTTTAAAATCACCTATTTTAATTAAATTGAAGTTAAAAAAATTAATTATTTAAAATTGTAGTTATATGAACTACTAGTTTTTGAAAACATATCAGCAAAATATGGAACAACTGCGCAGTGACCCAAAATGATCCGTATATAAAATAATAATAAAAAATGTAATTGATTTTTTATAAAACTACTTTTACAATTTATTCTTACTTATATTAAACAAAAATGTCCTATCACTTTTAACAATTAGAATAATTAATAAGTTATTATAAATTACTCTAAGATTGGCTGTGTCTGTATTAAAATGTATGGTTAAGTGGCTATTAATGCAAAGCATCTCGCTTACTTGTCAAGTTTATGTTCTTCTGTATGGTGTCAAGATAATGCTGTGCAATCAATGTAATCTATTTAAACAATTTAAGATTACAAATATGGCACAAAGCAAAAGTTTAAAAAATTAATTGTAAAATTAATTGTAATCTATTTTTTAGCGCTAAAGAAAGAGTTTATTACGTCCGAAACGTTCGCTCCAATTTAATGTTTTATATTAAAACAAAAATAGTTTTTATGTCCTATTGAGCCACTTCATCGTGAATAATTTTTGTTTGTTTAAAGTAAATTAACAAAAGATCTAATAATTAAATAACAAACCAGAATAAATGTATTAAGCATTGTAAGAAACTCATAATATTGAAAACCAGTCTGGAAGTTATTATAAATATTTGTCAATTCAATTCAATTCAATTTTATCTGTTAAATAAGACAAAGTTTCTAACTGTGATGCCAATTTAAATTGATTTGATTATTTCTTACTTGGTTATTCACTTAAAAAAAAATAATTCATAAACTTAACACGGAAACAGGCAGTATATCTTTGTTTAGTTTACTTTTTCATGAAAATTAAATTCCGGGTGGGTGACCATTTTCCTTTCATCGCCGCCGGCAGAAAAGTTTTGAAGTAACATTAAAAATTACTAACCTGGAGGAAGGCGAGTCGAGCGAGAAAATCGTTAACGTAACTCCCCAGGGGTTTCAACGACGGGTAAGACTTCTTGGCCCACAAATTCGGTATTTTTCCGACCATCATGCTTATAACAACCTCTTCCAAATCAGTAGACATAACAATAACGCCTGAGAAAAACACAATATTATTGACATACATCTTGAAATATAACATATTACCTACCTTTGATGGCTTTCTTTACGTTTTGCAAACTGTTCCTTATGACTGTGAGCAGGGTATTGAATCGCCCCATTTCCTGTATTAAAACGGTGTTCATACTCTGGGAATAAGAAGTCGGATATTTCTCCATTACCAAGTCGCGATCAAAATTTGACGGTAGCTTGTGTAATATATCTGCTGCTACTTCAAGAACAATTTCATCAGGCGATTTTACGCTGCCACCAGTCGATGCCGCGTCCTAATTCATTTGTTTTTATTATTATTTATTTTTTATTCATATATTTTTATTTTAAAAAGCATGCAGTTAAGAGAGAAAATATCATTTGGTAATACTTACAGCTTTTATTAGTTCCTGTGGACAGTATAAATTATATGATTAATATTTTAATATAAAAAGAGAGTTTGATATCTATATTTCTACCTCATTAATATATGTATATCTATGTACATATAAAATTAAAATAATTAATTAATGTATGTATTGTTTGTTCTGCATACTGCCATATAGAAAATAACATAAAATGATTTGTCATCTTCTGGTGAAATAATTTATTATTTGTTACGCCAATACACAAAGTACTATTAAAATTAAAATTCAACAAGACTATAATTAACCACAACTTTTTTTTTAATTTTGATTATTTGTCTTTTTATAGTACAAAGAAAAACTGTACTCCCTCAGATATTGTTTGTAGTTCAGAACCAAAAATTCACATAAACATGCAAAAATAAATTAGGAACTAAAGTTTAATATTCATATATTGATATCAAATTATAAATAACCTAAGATAAGCTAAACTGACGCCGTAAAATCACCCATGTTGCTAACAAATTGAGGTTTGAAATATTTGCAATTTGTCCAAATGTTGTCGTTTAAAGGTAAATTAACTAAAAATAGTTTTAAAATTTGTGTTGGTTACTATTATTATTTGTGTTAAAAGCAAAAAAAATTGAATAATTAGAAAACTTCACTAAGTTTTATTAAATATTAAAATATTAAATACTACTTAAGTATCATAAAACTTTTGCTGGCACTTGTCATTTTACTCATCATACTTTTAGATATTCTTCCTTGCTGACAAAGCAACTCAGCAGTTACCAAATATAATATACAATTTGAAAAAAATAAATAAAGTTGTTTTTATATTTATGATATAATATGGATATAAACTCACAAAAACAACAAAACAATAAAAAAAGTAATAAATACTGTTAATAAATAGACGATTTATACAATATTTTAAATAATATAATAAACAAATCAGATACAATGATTTATTTAAATTTTAGGACCTCATGTTGATGAAAGTTTACACGATTGGCAACAGTCTAAAAATAAACCGTTCAGAAAAACTCAGCTGCTCTGATTAATGCTAAGCACCTACAACTGATGAGTCGTTCTGGACGCAGCCAATGTTTAAAATTCAATGCCAATGTTTAAAATTCCCGCCTGTAATAACGTATCTAAAAGCGTTGGAATATTACGACACTTATTAAAACAGTTTTTGTGTTTATTGTAAAACATGTTAAAACATTAGAAAAGAATTGATCAAAAGTAAATGATTTAAAAACCCTACAAAATTAAATGATTGAAATTGAATACTAAAGAAACAAGCAGTTAACAAATAAAAATAAGTAACAATGTAGCAATTTTGGCTGATTAAAATCCACATAAAATTATCTAATAACTATTGCATGAGCTGATCCACTGCTTGTTGCAGATATTAAGTATTAGGATATAAAGTAACATCCCAGCCATCACACATCACCTCTCAGAGACCGGATGTCCAAAAACCATGACTCTTTCACTTTCTCCCATTTTTTTCTATTTATAGTTGTACCGGTTCTCATTGTAGTATCATTGCTCTTTTACTACTAAAATTTGCTCCAATAAACAAAAAAGTAACAAAAACAATAAACTATCTCAAGTAAAGTATGTAGACCAATGAATGATCTATCTGTTGATGGTGCAAGATACTATGCGCTGTTTAAAGACAATAGTACAAGGTACAAAAAAGTAAAGTTTTTAAAATACAAAGGTAATGTCTACTTCACATGTGTAAGACAAAATTTAATTACAAAATACAAAGAATTTGTGTATATAATGGGATTGAGTACGTTGTTTAACACATTCGCTGCCATATGAGTTACATACAATTCACACCTTTTTTATCCAATCGGTTCCGTTAGTTAAATACAACTCCTTGCACTGACTGTATTATAGCTCCCATGAAAGTGTGGCCACAAGAACAATTTTTTTTTTACATTGTGGCAGCAAATGTGTTAACACTATGGAAATAATTCTTAAAACAACAGAATACATATTAAACAAAACTCCTACAAACTAAACAAAAAATTTCACTCCATATTGATGACCGGCAAAAAACCAACACTTAATCATGTCAAAGAAAAAGCATTTACAAACTCCAGACAAACTACGTCAAAACTATATAAAAAAGTGCAAAACCAATTCTAACTAAAGCATGTACAACTCAAACAATCAGCAAGTGGAAATTTTCAAAAATGTAATATCTAATAAAGAAAATCCCATTTTTTGATAAAAAAAACCACATTTCCTAGCAATATCTCTTTTAAAGGTGTTTCAGTTCATGCTTCTGAAAAAAACCATCTAAAACTGCAGTAAAAAATCTGTCAAATTTTGAAAATGCCAAAGAAAAATGATGCAGCACTCAATACTAATAAATAAAATGTTTCAAAAGCTCAAAGATTAATCTAAGACAAGTAAACTTCCAAAACAAATGACACCTAACTGAAGAACTTCCAAACACCTATGAAGAAGCCATAAAAATGTAAAAAAGACCGCTGATGAAAAAAATGAAAGCTCTCAAACCAAACAATACATGAAAGATTACAAAATTAGTATTTTATGTCAAAAACTCATCAGACAGCAATAAAGTCCGATACAAAGCTCAATTATGTGCCAAAGGTTACAATCAAATCAAAGGATTTGATTATAAAGAAATCTTTTCATTAACAGCTCACTTTTCCAGTTTGTAATTTCAGTACCTTTCCACTTCCTCCAATTTATTGTTGTTCAAGTATACGTCAATTTCTCCAGTTCACCTAACCTTTGTTTAGTTTTTGTAAATGCTCTTCAAGTTCTTCAACTAGCATATTCAATTATTTAGTGCTCTCTGCAAATACAATAATATCATCGGCAAATAAAATAGATTCTATTCTTCTTCCTCCTATGCTTACTCCTTTTCTTTCCAGTACTCCGTTACTATCTCTTCGGCATACATATTAAACTCAATGATAAACAACTGCCTTGTCTCGCTCCTTTTCCAATTTTAAACAACTTAGTACTTTTGTCATTTAACCTCATTGCTACTAGTTGTCTCATATACAATTTACCTATTTTTCCAATCTACTCCTTTTATTTTTAAAATATTCATCAGATTGTTACCATCAAACATAGTCAAATGCTTTTACAAAGTCTATAAAAGACACACTTAAACTTTCTCCAATTGTCCTCATGATACCAATCGCATCCCAGCAAGGTATTAGAACACTTATAGCAATTGCTGCCAAAAATAAATATATCATGAAGCAGTTTGATATTATATATTATATTTCTATATACAGGGTGTTAATGAATAGAAGTAACAAACTTCTACGGTGGGTAAAGGGGTTCATTTGAGACATTTTTTATTTATAAACTCATAGGCAACCATGTTCACCCTAAAAGCTGTACGTCAATTTTTTTTTTTGTTTTTTTTTTATGCAGTATTCGAAATATCTCTCTAAAAAGTCTAAATCAAAAAATAATAAGATATAAAAATCATAGGCAATTAAATTGTCCATCTTTTTTAAACAGCATATCTGGATCTATCTCTAACCATACTCATGTCATAAATCAATGTTTTTTCTTTTATTTCTTTTTTTGTTATTTTTGTTAAAAATCATGCTTAAAAGTCAAAAATTTGAAAAAAATTGGAATTCAAAATTAAAGACCATTCAATTGCGCTTCTTTCACTTAATAACATGTTTCGATGTAGCTCCTACCAATTGTGTGCTATTAAAGAAAAATTTAAAAAGAAACATTTTTTGAAACTTTAATGAGATATCTAAACTGGTCACAATAATTGCTCAATATGTCTACCACCAACTTCGATGCAAATATTGCACCTTCGCAGCACATTTTCACAAACCTTCTCAAAATTTTCAGGCGTTTCTTGAATTTCCTGCGCAGCTGCCATAATACGCGCTAACAAATCTTCTTCAGATTCGACTGGCGTCTCGTACACCAAACTTTTCATGTAACCCCACAAAAAGAAATCTAGGGGCGTTAGATCCGGGGATCGTGACGGCCACGTTACTGGCCCCTCTCGCCCAATCCATCTACACCCAAACTGTTCGTTGAAGTAGTCCCGAATAGCAAGCAAAAAATGTGCTAGCGCACCGTCATTGGTACTTCCTCCAACAATTCTGGCAAGACTTTTTCTAAAAAAATCTTGTAAATGGGACTGGTGAGACGAGGTGGAAGAAGGTATGGCCCAATCAAACAACCTTCAACAATGCCAGCCTACACGTTGATTCCAAACTTGTGTTAGAATTTGGATTGTCGAATAGTATGAAAATTTTTGTCGGCCCAAATATAGTTGTTGCAAGAGTTAAGAATACCTTCTCTGTTAAATGTTGCTTCATCAGTAAAAAATGCATACAGTGAAAATTGAGGCTGTAAGCAACATTAATTTACAAACCAACAAAAAAAGTTTATTCGTAGTGGAAATTCGATTGGACTTAAGGCTTGAATTTTTTGCAGATAATAGGAGTAGAGCTGATCTGTTCTTTCAAAACTTGCCAAACACTTAAATGATTAGCACCAATGTCACTTGCAATGCTTCAAGTGCCGCTGGATAAGTTCTGCTCTATCTTATAGAGCACATCTTTTTCAAATCGTAAGGTTTGACGATGTCTTGCAACTCCTCAATTTACCTTGTTGACTGCAAAAGTTCCTGTATCTTGCAATCGCTGATAAACTTTTGCAAACACTCTATTGGAAGGTATTGAAAGATTTAGTAATGTATACAAGCGTGTCTCAAGTCTACCATTACAATGTGCTTCGCCGTAAACTAACATCGTATTAGCATAATTTTGAAAAGTGTGCTGATTCATGATTTAAGTAACAAGTAACACAAATTTAACTACTTCATACGTCAAAATCATAAGCGATATAAGACATGAAACAATAATATACTTTTATAACAAAGTTTTCTGATAAATTTAAAAAACATAATATTTGTTTTTTATTTAAAATGATCGTAATTAAATAGCTGGCATATGTTAAAAACTTTATAAATTTTCTTGTAGACTGTTAGTTTGAAACTTAAAAATTAAATTATATCTTAAACAGTTTCAAATAAAATTTTAAAGTAGGTAACCATAATATAATTAACACTCCAAGATGTTTTATTGGTTTAAAAATTACTCTGAATGTATTGAATGAGGCAACCTTCGTAGATCAGCAAAATTACATTATCCAAACTATAAAAAACTTCAACTTGGCAAAAGCAAATCTTATCAGTATCCTTGCTGATCCCAATACCATCATACAAAGAATTTTCAAACAATTAGAAGAAATAGTGCTTTATAGAGAAGCAGTAAGCTCTCTAATGTTTAATGAAATTGTAAGTAGACCTTATATGGTGTTTGCTGTATTAATCGCTACCAAGTATTTGAACATTCCAACTACCGCGCATTGTATTGCAGTCAAATATATAACCAACTATCTGAAAGGTATAGAAGCAAACTATGGAGTAATCTACAAATCATAAATTAGAAACCCTTTGCTAGAAGGTTTCTTCAATTCTGATTGCTGGCAACTGTCTACTCCATGCTATGTGTAGTCAACGTCAAAACACCGTTAACCTATCAACAACCAAATCAAAATACGTTGCAGTTTCTTATACGTCCAAATAAGTTATTTGGCAGCAAACTTTGCTAATTGACGTCAGTGAATATATAGAGAAACGAACCACTCACTCAACATCTTTGTTAAACATCTAAATACAATCAAGTTAGTTAAGTACTACTTTGTTTGTGAAAAGAAGTTATTAATATTATATTAAACCGTGTTTTAGTTAGAGTTAGATTCAGTTGGAGTAGGTGCAGTGTAAAGTAGTGCAGGACAAACAATAAAAATAATTCTGTAAACTGTTTAAAGTTGAGTAGTAGAACAGACTTAAGCTAAACTTTTCCTATTTGTAACTTACTATAAGTAAAAATTAATGTCTCGACATTGTACTTGCAATGTGCAACTTGTAGATATACAGGATAATTCAGATTGTTTTTGGAAAACTGAAATAGTGTAGTCAACTCATCAACTGATCAACTCATCAAATAAAACAAAAAAGTTTCTACTAACATGTCGCATTATTTTATTATCATCACTAGAGTCAGCAAATTAATTCATCAATTAGATAAAAAAACTATTAAAAAAAAAATGCTCAAATTAAAATCAGCCGACATCAATACAATTTCTGCGACGCCAAATCATCACATCAATTGCTCTTGATGTTTCTATGATTTTGCCTAATCTCATTGCATGCATCTTCAATCTTTGAAATTAATTGATCTCTCGTATCAACTAGAGTCTCATACACTATATTTTTCTACAAACATAAAATCCAATGCATTAAGATTTGGCAATCTTAGAGACCAGACCTGTGATCCTGCACGACCAATGCCATTGCTGTGGATAATTTGTATTTGACCATTTTCAAATTATTAATCCAAAACGTGCCAAAACACCATCAAGTTGAAACCAGTTTCTATTTCTAAAGTAACAAGGCACGTCCGCTAGTAAATCTTCTAAGTATAAACACTAAATTTATTTTGAAAAAAGCATGGTCGTGTTTCGTGCGGATTTTGGTGTGACAAACCATAATAATTGTGGTAATTAGAACTCTAATCCACAAAATTTTAGGCAAAAAATCTGGATTAGCTTCAGGTTCACCATTTACAAAAAAACTAATATTTTTTTCCTAATCTCTAGAATGCAAATCTTGTATAGGTTGCCAATGGTAAACTTTCTTGCATCTTTATGTAATACACGTAGTACCTTAAGATTTTTATACTTGAAGTTATTGAGCTGCCGTTCGAGAGCTGAGTCTAGGATTTAAATCAAATAAACAAAGATTGCCCAGCATTCCAATTCAAACCTAATTTACAAAAACGTCGGTGCACATCAATGAATACTTGAGCACTTGGGAGCCTCCTATTTGGAAAACTTCTTTCGTACTCACGGTTAGAAGCACTGCCATCGCAAAATCCATAAATAAAATAATTGTTTGCAGATTCTTCATTAGTGAACTGCCTTGGCATGGTACAATGTCAAAACAAACAAATTTTCACCGATTACACAAATGTGTGTTATTGACAGATGCGTTACTAATTAATTTTTCCACAGCGCAATTTAACAGTTAAACAAAAATAGCATCTTCGTTGAATACTGTTTAAATTTGCCAAAAACAACTGAATCACTTTGTATATAAAACTCATGCACTCATGAATATTGTTCTCAATTATAGGGAAAATTGACTAATGACATAGATACTTCGGCAAAATGTTGCAGACCTTTGCATTTTCTATAGAAATAGACATTGTTCAAAAGAAATACACAAGACAAGTTGCTACACCCTGTACCCCCAAAGATTTTAAATAAGGTTGCCCTAACCTGCTCAGTAAAGTCGGGATATTCATACACACAAATCCGTAATAAAAATTAAATATAGAAAGACTCATCATGAAACAAAATACGCACATTATCCTAGCGCCAATTGCTTGATTTGCAAAAGCCTTTGTTATTTAAACAAATATTTACTACAAGGCGTACTAAAAATACTAACAATTATTCAGATTCAGATTCAGAAGTACCGCCTTCCAAATTCTTTGTTTTCCGAGAATTATTTTCCGCAGTTGTGTTGTATAGTACAATACAAACATATAAAACTTTTAACTAATTAAAATAAAACAAACGTTAAAATGCGCCACCAGAACAAGTATAAATTAAATCAAATAAAAAATAAATAAAGTAAGCAGCAACGCCATCTGTTAGAACTACTGTTAACTTGAATAAAAACAAATGAAATTAAATAACATCTACATAAATTTAAGTTATTATAACATCAAATAACATGTAAGTAACAATATATAATTGTCTATACACATTATAATAATTTTATGATGAGGCTACCGCTTTCAAACCGACCGACTAAATAAATATGTATAGAAAACAGCACATAAGTATACTACATAACCTATATAATTATAATGTGCGAAAATGAATAAACAAACAAAAAATATTAGTTAGTTTAGAAATTATACATGCACTACAATTTAATAACTAAAGATTGTTTCACAATACAATACGGAAAATTATCTGCTATTCTATAAAAAAATAATGTTCACCATAACTACAATCCTTTTGCTTACTTCTAACTTCACATTATTACCTCCGTTTACTATTCGTCATTTCTCCATTCTGTCGTTATTTTGTTCATTACCTTCTTATCATTCAGGATGATGAGATTTAAAGCGACAATTGGGGACTGAATATGCATAAGCAATAGCTTTTAACATCTCCGTATAGGATTTGATGTTGAATGAGGGTCGGTTAGTACATTAATGGAACCTCTTTATCCATTCACTCAGATTCAATCTTCTGTCCCCTCACACATTATTATGTTTTCGGCCTTATTTTTTTATAATTTAATTGATTATGTGAAAGTTATTTTAAAATTCTGCCGATTAATAGTAATGAAATATGTTTATTACAATGTATAGAGTATGTTTAAAGTCAATAATTCATTATATATACTAAGGTATTTAATATATACACGTTAAAAACAACGGGCATTTTTTAAATAAATATAATTTAACTTACCTCTAATTTTATAATATCCTATATGAAAGAAAGTTCAGATATGAAATTAAACATAGAATGTGTATAAACGCAACTTACCCAACGATCCTGATATGAGACAGAAAAGAGCTCAGTATAAGAAAACAGTTCATAGGTGAAAGCATTCGCATCTTATAATTAGGAAATGAGTTATATACCTGAGTAAGCAAAGTGTTTGTGAACAAGAGGTTAGTTTCTTGTTGATCTTTCATGATGTCGGCATTCTCGTTCATGCCGAAAACTTTTGGATGCGTGATCAAAGGCAACGAGCGGGTGTAATCCATATACGCCTCGTAGTCCTTTTCATCCGGACAATAATATTGTCCTGTTGGATGACAAAACGGAAACGGAAATAATATCTAATTATAACTGAATTTATTCGACTTGCCTGTAGGATCAAAAGGGTATTTAGACGACTCCACCAATTCTCTACAATAAAATGTTGCCAGTATTGTATTCAAACAACGTCGATCCCAATCATCAGTGACCCGTCCACCATAATTACATTCTCCAGTTAAGTATCTCAAAGCATCATATTGGACATCCTAATAAAAATGTATTAAGATGATAATTACAATAGATTATATGCAAAGAAATATTTTTATGTATTAATATGATTAATTCAATTACTTTTGCATATTTTGCATCTTTTTTGTATCATCATTACTATTGTGAATATTTCTAGTTTTGTACTGAATTTTGCATATTTTTTCACTATTGTTAAAAATTTTACATTTTTTGTTTAATTTAATTTACATAATTTAATTAATTTAGTTAGTTAGCATTAGTAGTAAAAGCAACATTTTTGAACTAACTGTATATTATTATCAATATCCAAATATGGTTATAGATAAAACAAGCAAAACTTTTTATAAAGAATTACAATAATTTTGCTAACAATGAGAAATAAAATATTGCTTTATTTTCAAATTTTGTAATTTTATTCAACAGAAGTTTTTTTTTGCAAAATATAAATTTTAGAAAAAATAATTTAAACAATTAATAAAATATTAACATCAATGAATGTTTCTCTACAATGTAAAATATATTAAGCAACGTACAGAAGGTATTTATTTAATGTCGACAAATTAGAAAAACATAATTAATAAGATGTATATCAAAATATATATTTCAAATTTTTAGTGCATTTGAAAATATGTGTGCATAAATCTCAGCTTTACTAACGATGCTATTTTAAAATATACAGAATACAGCTTTAACTTACGTTATATTCATTAAGGAACATTTGTAATTGCATTACACTGATTCTAAGGTCGGTTTCGTTAAATTCATAAGGAATATTCCATCCTAATGGACCAAACTTTCTACGTTCCTGCAACAACGCATGGAAAAAGCAAAGTCCGTATAATAGTTTCTTAAAATTATCTCCTTGCTTGCAGCTCTCAAACCATTCAGGATCTGAGATAGGATCACTAAGATAGGATCGAATAATATTTGCACGTAAACCTTTTGGAGGTTCATTTGTCATTTTAACTCCATTTTGTAAAACTAATACAGGAAAATGTTCGGCGGGATAAGAAGTAAGCCATAAACGAAAGTCTGGATGTGTGGTCTCCATAGAAAAACCTTCGCAAATCTAAAAATATATTAAATTTTATATTGTTTTATTTAAGATTACAGACTATGTTCTAGTTACTCTTTCCAATGTAGGCATAAAGCTTTTTGCCAAATGGCAATTTTGTAAAACTACCCAGTTTCCATTTTTAACGCCTTCGTCAATCATTCTAACTGCTATCGGTCCCTGTCCTTGTCCCAACGAAAGAGAAAATAATCTAGATTGTCCAAATCCTTGATCATCCGCAAACTTCAGTAAAACTGCGGTAGGGTCAGCACCGGGTGTTAATACAAATATCAACGGAATTGTGCAATATGAATCTGCATATGATGACGGTAGATCGAAGGGTGGTGGTTCAATATAAGGTTTTCCAAGTTCATCTAAAATTTTATTAAATTATCAATTTAAATTTATGAAATTGCAGTATTCATCACTGCGGTAGTTCAGTTTTTGTCAAAAAAGTCCAACAAACCGATTAAAAAAAAACTTAAATTGCACGAGTTGTGCTCGAAGTTTTATGACATAAATATCGCGCCCTTAATAATTAAAGACACAAAAGAAAACAAAAAATATGCTAAACTATTCATCAAATTAAAAATATGTATTCAAATGTTTTTTTTTAACTAAGTAAAAATTATGATTTTTTTTTTTCAATTTTTCCAAAAAAAATAACATTTTTGTTTTTTTTTTTCTGATTTGAACATTATTTCTACAAAAAATCTGTGTTCTAATTTAAAAAAAAGTTTACCAAATTTTCACAATAAAATGAACTTTCTGTATATTGAACAAATTTTTTATATGAGTATTTGAGGCGTCTAAGCGGAATGTAATTTAGGTTTAATATAGTCCATATGATCTATTCCAGTTTAGATTGGAATCAATAAAAGTTTCCAAAATTTTACAATGTTCACAGGAATTAGGAATAACACAGCGTTTTCCAAACGTAATTATCTGGGTTTCGTTAGTATTTAATTTTAATGTATTTTTTTATCATTAATACTATTATAGATGTTACCTAAGATATTGAGTAAAGCAGATGTGGTTGATTTAGCCTCTCTGAACCTATGCTGGATCATTTTGTTGTCTTTTTTTTTAAGTGGCATAATTTTAATACTTGGAATCCACTTTTAAATGTATTTTACTAGGTTGTGATTTAGTTTTATTGCACTCGTCTTTAACAATTTCCCAATACTTTTAAATTGTTATTGATAGAAGCTGATATTTTCCAATTTAAGTATTTAAATTTAGCCAATTTTAATGTTTTACTGAAATTATGTTTAAATTTTTAGTAGTATCGACGTAAAACTAAGTTATTAGGAACCAATTTAATAAATTTTTTTTCTTTAAATTTTGCTAGATCTTTTAATTCTTTTGGTTATCAATTGTTATCTATTTTTACTATTAATCAATGTTTTAACATTCTATTTTACTTATTGAATGAGTAAATTGAGCTTTATTTATTAATTTAAGAAGGCCTAAAAATGTTATTTATAATTTTGGTTTGCAAATACTCAACAAAAACATTTGAATATTGCGGTCGCTGAAATCAATATCCATATTAATAGCCATGCTATCAACATTTTTATTATTGAATGTTGATCAAAATTTGTCATCACATTTGTTAAAATATCAAGTTTTGAAGTAAATAAAATTATACATAGTATAAAATCAATCGCTTATGGCAGCTACAAAGTAACGTTAATGTTACAATTGAGTTGTCCTTTCATAATTATCATTTTAACTTTTATTATTAAGTTTTGCATTGAAAAAAGCGTATTTCCTAAAGCTTGGAATCATGTTCTTACACCTAACCTAAACCTAAAAGTTTAAAAGATCTGAGGCCAATAAGCATTTTTCTCACATTATCGAAACTCTTTGAAAAAGCTGTTCAACAACAGTTACACCAATATCTATATGCATTTTAGGCGCTGTAGGTAAAACCAAATTGACTGTTTTGGTTATACATAACTTTTCAAAGGTCTTCGATCTTATTGATCATAAAATACTTTGCTCAATGTTACGGTTCATGACCGTAAGTGAAAAAGCTATAACATTGTTAACTTCATATTTAACAAATCGCTCACAAAGTGTACGTATAAGAAATGAAATATCGTCATCTGTCATAGTAAGTGAAAGGGTTCCTCAGGGATCTATTTTAGGCCCTCTTCTATTCACTATCTATACTTCATAATTACCAAAACCAAATAGTAAACTGCCAGTATCATGAATATGCTGATGACACTCAATTGTATTATTCTTTTGATAAAACGGAGTTAATTAATGCGCAAGAAATGATTAATCATGACTTACAAAGTTTAATTCAATTTGTTAATAAATCATGAACTTAAAATCAATCCATCAAAATATGCAGTGATAGTATTTTGAAATTTAAAAAATATACAGCTTGTAGAAAACAAAATGATGCTGATGTTATAAAAACATGGGATTACATATAGTCCATACTCTTCGATTTAAAACATAAGTATCAAAAACGATTGTAAAAGCTTATATGACACTTAAATCGCTGTATACTCATCAGCATGTAATGGGTGCAAAGATAAAAACACTATGCGACTCTTTAGTAGTCAGTCAATTCAATTATTGTGATGTATATGGCGATTGTCTTTAGTAGAATTATGACACACAAATAAAATTACTAATTTTATTAAAAATAACAGTGGAGGAATTATTTCCGATTTGGGGTAATGTTGAATAACTTTACTCCCACGCTATTAGATTAAAATTAGTGCATTGGATTTTTAAAATCGTGTGTGTCCGCTTAAAATCGACACGGTGGTAAAAAAGTTACAGTAAAATAAACATGCGGCAATTTTTGCAAAAACATAATTTGCGAAGGTTATATTTTTGAAACAAAAGCGTTGATTTAAACATTCTTGAACTATGAATCTTCTCGGATTGAATTTATCTAAATGCTATGAATATTTCAAAATGATCTTATATGAATACGCGTATTTTTGAGAGACCGCGCGAGTCGGAGATTGAGATTTGTCTATGAATAATGATTTCAACATACACAAAACGATAAAAAAAGCGGTAGGAATTTATCGACGAATAAGTCCAACGGAGCTAGTAAACGAAAACAATAAAATGGAAAACGTGGAAGAAGATACGCGAATATGGAACGACCACCTAAATCAACTTTTCACAGGTACCAATAGGTCACCATCAATGGCCCCACAGATGAACTGTCCGGACAACCGATAATCAAGAAAGTGGTTACGGTTTTAAAAAACAAGAAAACTTCTGGCCCTGATGAGATACCTGTGGAGCTTATAAAACTTATTGATGAAGACAATCTTTATATTATAGAGAAAATCGTTAATAAAATCTATAACACTGCAAAATACCCGGAAGAATGGTTAAAGTCAACCTTTATAGCACTGCCAAAGGAAACAAATGCAAAAACACAGAATAATCAGCCTCATGAGCCTCATTCTAAAAATATTCTTAAAAATCATACACCACCATATAATCAAGAAGTGGGAGCCAGGCATAGGACGGACACAATTTAGGTTCAAAGAAGCCATGGAAACCCGCGAAGCTCTGTTTAGCATAAATGTATTACTTCAGAACTACAGAAATGTCCAAAGGGACTTATTCTTATGCTTTATCATCAACGAAAAGGCATTTGACCCAGTACAACACGAAAAAACTGTTGGACATTCTTAAAAAATGGACATCGACAAAAAGAAATATAGCGCATTAAAAACCTATATAGGAAACAATCGTTGAAAATACGAATCAATAACGTGACAATAAAAGAGTTAGTTATCCAAAGAGGAGTAAGCCAAAAATGTAGTTTGTCATCAACACTATTTAATATTCACTCCGAATTTATTTTCCGTGAAGCACTCAGGTAGGGAGATGATTTCACCTTTATTGCGTGATCTCCAATCACTAATGGACCACGTGAATTACAACAACAAACAGACAAAATTCATGATTGTAAGCAGGCGCGGAGAAACACACGGAGAAGCCAAAACAACAATTGGCCATTGACATTGAAATTGCTAGAAGCTACTTCATCAAATACAAAAAAATGCAAATTTACATTAAAACACTAATACGCTTTATCAAGTGCTACATATGGTCCGTATTATTGTATAGTATGGAGGCGTGGACCGTCAAAGCTGCAACAATGACTAGAGACGTTTAAAACACGGATGTACCGGCGGTTATTAAAAAAACTCTGGACCAATACCGCAACAATTAAGAAAAGAAGTAGAACTACTCCTAACAATTAAGCGCCAAAAAAACTAGGTCTTAAGCCTTATAATGCGCAACCAAAACTACGATAATTACAATACTAGTATGACAGCTCAATGACATAATAACTTGCTTTTTATCCACCTGGGTCGTTCGGAAGTCACCTAATAAGCTGTTGGTCCCATAAAACCTCTTTATACAAGTCGTAGACTTACTGTGGCAATGTAAAACAGCCGTAAAAAAATACTACAACTCATTGTACACGGGCAAATTAAAAGTAGGCAAGGCATTTGCAAAAAAAAATTATTCTGGCTAAAACTAAAAAAAAAGCTAAGACTAAAAACATTGGGCAACTAATACACACACCATATGAGAGGGATATATCTATAGAGTATTAACAGAACTAAAAACTGTGATAATTGATCCACTTACTAAGCTATGTATTGATTTTGGAAGTTTTCTTAACTACTTAAATTAGCTCCTGGTTTTTTAATTAAATAAAAAGAAAATAAAAGTTTACATTAGAGATCGATTAGCTTATTGCCGGAAAATTAAAAAATATTTAAAAAATTAGCAGTTAATTTTTTGAAGAAGAATATTTATTTAATAAAAATCAATATTGCCTTAGAAAAGAGTTGAGAATTAACTCTTGATGCATTATTGAATCTGCTGCAGGGAATTACTAACTCAATTGAAAATGAAGACAATGTCGCCTTTAGTTTCTTAGACCTAAGGAAGTCATTTTGAGTTAATAACATTCTAAAAATTTGGTTCCGATTGATTAAGTCTAAATGGTGCCGCAAGTGCAAAAACTACCAAACAAGAAGTAAAATTGGATTAAGCGACAAAAGAAACATAAAATCTAATAGAAAACAATATTGTATAACAAAAAAAAGTTTGATGTCGATTTTAAAAATTTTACCTCTTCTTTGTTAATTTTTGCGCTTGCGGCACCATTTAGACTCAATCTATCGGCACCAAAATTTAACAATAAAATTTGTCAAAAAAAAACTGTTAAGCCCCACCCTAATGTACAAATGTCACCAAAGAGTTTTAAAATCATCATGTTGTATCTGTTAAACAGGACACAAAAATAGGGTTTTTATTGTGTGACCTCTGCAGTTTTTGATCTTTATCAATGATCTTCCGGATATGATAACGGAAGCAAATGTAATTTTATATGGTGATGATACTACAGTTACTAATCAAGCTAACACAGTTGAGGAAAACATTGAACTATATACGACCTAGCCGTTTCTAAGTCGTGCAAATGTATTTTTTATGTTGATATTATAGTTACAAATCAATGTTAAAAGTATGACATCCTGACAAACGCAATTGAAATGGCAATTAGAACTAGATTTATTTTGTAATATAATTACATATATAATAATATGATATCAGTGAACGTTTTGAGAATTATACTATCCGCTTCCTAAGCTCTAGAAAAATATTTTTTGATTTTGAGACAATTCTGGTTATTTATAGACAAATTTTTATGACAATTATAACATTTAAAATTTACTACAAAAAAAAACAAAATAGGTAATGATAAAGGGTTTTTCATTAAAAAGTGTCATTTTTATTTTATAAAAAAGTTCAATTTCTTTGTCTACTTGTGGAAAACGATATCACTTAAATGTTTCCATTCTTTTGAAAAAATGCCGCACATTGGTTGCTCTATTTCGCGAATAACATCCCGAATATTATCCTTGAGCTCTTCGATTGTTGTGGGATTATTGGAGTAAACTTTGTCTTTAACGTAGACCCACAGGAAAAAGTCTAGCAGTGTTAAATCACACGACTTAGGCGGCTAGTTGATGTCTCCTCTTTGCGAAATATTACATCCGGAAAATTGCTGACGCAATAGTGCTACTGTTTCTTCACATGTGTGGCATGTAGCCCCGTCCTGCTGAAATAGACATCACCTACGTCCATCTCGTCCAATATTGGCCACATAAAGTCTGTAAGCATCGTACGGTAACGCTGCGCATTGACTGTAACAGTTTCACCTTCATTATTATTGAAAAAATATACCAAATTGTAACTCGTTTTAGATAAAGTGGTTTCTCAACAATTAAACTAGAATTTTTAGAGCATCCAGTTCTGTTTATTTACGAAGCCACTTAAATAGAAATGGGCTTTGTTGCTCAGGATGATTTTACTGAGGAACTGTTGAATATTTTCCTGCATTATCAATGCCCATTGAACAAAAGTACGGCTTTGTTTGTGATTTCTCGGCTTTAATTCTTGAGCTAGCTGCACTTTATATACATGCAGGTGCAGATTTTTATGCAAAATGCGATGTAAACTGGTTTGTGTAATGTGTAACTGTTGTGAACGCCGTGAAATCGACATACGTGGGTTTTCTGCGACACTTTCAGTAACAACAGCAATGTTTTCGTCTGACCTAATACTACGACGACAGACTGGTGACTTAACCTCACTAACTTGGCCGAATGTCTCAAATTTCTTAATTATCTTCACAATTGATGTTCGTGACGTGCTTCATTCCGACCTAATACATCGCGAACTCTACGAACCGTCTTCGCTGAATTTTCATCATATCTGTAGTGAATTTTCACTATTTCCATTCTTTGTTGAAGCGTATATCGTACCATTTTTGTAAATGGGATAGTTTTTACTTTTTAGCTGTCAAAAAATAACATTTACAAAAAAGGCGCGAACTTTAAAATGACACTTCTTAATGGAAAATCCCATATATGGTTGATTATATATTCATATACATATTATTAAAAAAAAGGCCTGTGAAAGTGACTTTATCTTCTATTATTCATCTTATATTAATTCTAGATCACATTTGGCTTATTTATTAAGGATGCAAGTTTAATTCCAGAACTGGTAAATGTTACTATGGATTTTTGAACCTTAAAATATCATTAAATAATTTAACAATTCCAAAGTCGCAGTTTCCAGATTATTATATTAATAACATACTTTCTAAAAGTAAAGCATCAATTCGCATGTTATTAATCAGACCTGCCATTAAATATATTTTAAATAATGAGTTCATTGACTATTTTCCTAACAAAACTCTTTAATACTTACCCAAAACAAAATTCTGTACTGCAGGAACAATTTTATCCGGACGAATACATCTCAAAACCAATAACTTTTGAAAAAGTGTCAGTTTTTTATTATAGGGTTCTGGCATCACACAATTTTGTGGAGTAGGTGAATCAAACATTGTTCTCCATTGCATGGTATTGCTGACAAAATGCGCCCGAATACCACTTAAAAATACTAGATTTAGTATACAGTTTTCAAATTATTGTAAATTAACTTACGCAAATGTTGGAAAATCGTCTAGTCTGCATAATTCGTCCCAATTTTTTGATACTAACCAAGATGACGGATTTATATGTGGATTATCTAAACCTACTCCTCCAGTTAAAAGAAACATCCACTCTGATATGTCAATTTTATCTCTACTCTTTAATAAATTAATGACCAATAATAAAGAAAACAATAATTTATCCTGCAAGAAACATAAGTTATATATATATATAAATATATGTATGTATACAATTGCAAATGTATATTTTACCTTTTCAAATAAACTTCTGCATATATTAACATACAAGGAATATGTAAAATACTTTTGCAAATCTGCCAGTCGTTGTGTGACATCTTCTACTCGATCTGTATTATCTATTGCAGCTTTGAATAGGTTCATGAACCATACCAAGGAATATTGATACATTGGATCTATATTTGCCAAATCAGCTAAAGTAATTAATATAAATTAGTTATATAATTTAAACCAATACTATCTATTGTTTTACCTGTAGTAAAAAATAATATTGCTGAGTGCACAGCAATTGGAGTGTATTCTAATCTGGCTGTATCTATCTGCTGCTCTGTGATTTCAGCAACAGCTTGTTTAGATGCAATTTCATCTGATAAAACTTTAGATGAGCTCAACACTTGTACCGCTGTTTCATCCTCCAATATATTTCCCTCGCTAGTACTCAAAATTTCTAATATTTTATCTTCAATTTCTTTTAACATCCTTTTATTATCAGCACCTTGTACAATAAGGGCATTTTTTTCCGACTCTAAATCGGGTCTTTCTTTTGCTACTACTATACCCAACAATTGATCTTCTAATCCTACAGTGGTAATCATAAAGTTTACCAATGTTACTTTAACTGCAACTTCTGGTAAATAATGCGGGTTTCTATGTTTTGTGGTTATATAAAATCTAAACAATTTATTATATTCTACTACGCTGTCTCCCAATTTAAGACACAATGCACCTCCTTGTTTGAACGTTTGTTGCGATAATACTGGTTCAAGTATAGCGTCTATTTCTTCACCAATATTTTCTAATAGAACCTAATAATATTAATGCTGTTAAGTATTTGGTTAAAATATATTGATATACATTTCTTACTGGCTGGCCAAATTGAATAGCATTTTCTAAAACTCGCACATAGTCAGCTTGATTCAATCTTATTATTGCTAAATTATTTTGTTTTTCCATATTTTTGGTCCATTTATTTGCTTGTCCTTGTGGATCGATCATTAATGCCCATCGTCTTGCATTTCTGATAAGTAAAAAAACGTCAGTTTGCCATATACGTTAGTCACTATCTACTGGGTTTAATATTAAATTTATTAAAAATTGTCAAACTTAAATTATTATTAAATAATAGGTGCTTTCTTTTTGCCACTATTCTCAGCTATTCTTATTTCACCTTACTTTATCTTAGTTAATAGACCGTTCCATTTGTAAAATAGCAAGTAAGCCAAAGTACATAATAGTTTTACTTTCTCCTTGCCCATAGCATCCTTTCACGGGGTGAAAATTAATCAAGTGATATTTTAAAATCATTTAAATATTTATAAAATTGTAAACAACGATAAGTAAATTTTAATAATAAAAACAAATATTTGTTAAGTTAAGTGAGTATTTTTGTCTTGCCTCTCTTGGTAAAAGGAAAGCACCTATTGTTACGTCTATTTTTGTTCTTATACCTATACATGTTCTAGTGCACATTTAGTTCACTACATTGTAAATTCCAATAATTCTCACTCACTATTTATGTTAATGTGATAAAATGGAATGTTTTTCCTTTTACAAGCTAATATCATGAAAACAAGTAGTTAACAAAAGTTGCTCAATAAATTATTTTGTTTGTAGTTTTGATTGTATTATTAGACTAATTATGAATAAATTATTAAAATAATAGAAACGTTTTGCTTATTTAACAGACACAGTCCTATCAAAAAATACAAATTGGCGGCTAAAATGTTGGTTTTTGACTCCACACTTTCAATTTGCTAAATATATTGATGGTGATGGTTCAGTGATAGAGCGTTTGCTTAACAAGCTAGCAGTCTGGGTTCGATCCCCGAAATAAATGATATAAAAACCATCGGGCTGCTTCAGAAGTCACCTAATAAAGCGTTGGACTCATTAACCCTCTTCAAATAAGTCGCAAGACTTCTGGGGCGATGTAAAATAGTTGTAAGCTCACAATAGCTATAATAATTGATACTAATGTGATATTGATGATGTTTTGTGGTCCAATAATAAGTTTCTTTCTAGTTAATTACATAATGTGTATACCCATCAATGTTGGATCTTATCTGTTGCGTGGCTACGGGTATGTCGGAGTATGCATTTTTGTGCCATATTATCTATCGCTTTTCGAATAACTGCTGCAAAGTTAAGGTTCTGTAGTTTCATCTATGTAATTACAATTAAGTCACGATAAGATGTATGTATATAATCCCAACATATCTAATCTGTAATTTTTGATTGTTGGTTTTGTCACAGATTGAATAGCTTTTTCTTATCATTTTATTTGTAACTTTCCGTTTTTAAGTTAAAAAACGCTTCACATCTAACTTAAAAATGTTTATAATTGTATATAATTTAACAAATACAAGTATTACATCTTATTTGTCGTTTTGTGTTTGATATGGTGATAAACTTTTTCAAATAACTAATATTTATTGTTTTGCAGATGGTAGCATCCTTCATAATTTTTAAAAACTATATCGACGAATTTGACAGAGCGTCTTTAGTTTAGAATTTGTAGCATCAATAAACAAAGACCTTGAAACATAATCTGACTGGGGTAATCCCGATTTGGTCAATTTTAACTTTCTACCACTGGAGCGAGGGTCCGAGCTTAGAACAAATTCCAGTGTTCCAAGGGTCGGAGCGCTGTTCGATGTGCGAGGGTACGATGCTATGATCGGAGTGAGAATCGCCGTTGTGTCCGCAACCTAACTATAGTTTGTCCGCGTTAAGACTGTAGTGATGGGAGTGGTTTATAAAGTCAGTGTCACACAACTGTAATTGCAACATGTCCTCGTTGGTATTATAAAACAGCTAACTTTACTATGTTTATTAAATTATAATAAAATGATTTTAAATTATTTAAAAACTTTAAAGCAGAAACAATATAGTTTATTGCTTCTTAATTAAATATTATTATGTTTAGTAGAAATGTATATTAGTCACTTTTAATACTAAAATTTATTAAAAAGAATTTCTAGAATTGCATGACGTTTACTCATATTTAAGTTTTTGTGGTTATACTGTACGTCAGCAACAAAAAATTATAATTTACAGTTGAAATACATATAATTATTTACAAATGCGTTAACCTAGTTACAATAACGCAACAAACTGATAAATATTAAATAGTAAAAATTGTTAACCAAATTTATTCAATTACAAGTAGCTTTGTTTTAATCTGGTAGTTATTCTATTGTAAATTGGGTAGGCCTCTAAGCCAACCAGAGCATTGTTTCCCAGTTGCCATAACAACTACTACTGCAGTCTTAACGCGAACAAACTATAAGCTTTACTTTTTTGACAATTGGTTTATATTACTTACTTGATTATTATTCCATTATCAATGCTGTAAGTATCGGTAGGCAAACCAAAAATATTCCACTGCCTAATCTCCACTGGTTCACCCAAAACGAGAGTCAATTGAAAATCGTGACTGCAAACAATTTTGTAACCTTTTAAATGAGACACCCATTCTTCTATTTGTGCTTGTCTAAATTGCATTGTAAATGGACCAAGATAAGCTACAACGCCAGAACTCAACAAAACATCTCCGGTCAGTATAAAGTATTTTTCACCAAGTGCTTTAGCTGTACTCGACCATCTATGTTTTTCTCCTCCTAAACCACCAATTAATTCTTCCGCACGTTGTAGTTTTAAAGCACATAAATTAGCTTCATCGTTTAATTTTTGAAATTTTTTCCTCTCCATTTCCAAAGTTTGTTCTAATTTTGCTACTCTTTCTCTGGCTGCGTTTAACTGTGCGCGCTTTATTTCTAATGCTGCCATAGCTGTTTGGTATTCATTTTCTGCTGCAGCAAGAGCTATCTTCTTAGGAGCAATGACTTTGGCTACTTTGTCGTATTTTGAAATGGCTATGGTCCATTTACATAATCCTTCAGCAGCTGTCGAAGCAGATTTAATTTTGTCCGGATCAAAATTTTCATCGCATAAAATTTTTTCTGTGAGTTTCTGCATAATTTTTGGTGGAATATTATCTTTATCATACAGTATTAACCCCTCCAAAAATTTCATGTCCCCCAGAACTTTTTTCGATGGACCCCAGTAATCTTCATAGGTTCCAATACCACTAGGAGCTGGAAGTTTGTCTGGTTTTACATCCTATAACAAAAAGGTAAATTTATTAGGTTATATAACGTAATAAACAAACATTGAGGTTTCTTTAAATATCGGGTTTTAGTGTTTCTAGGTTTTTTAGAAAATGGCTACAACAAAATATTACTTTTTTATTATATTTTATTTATTTATTTAAAATTCTGCTACGAATATAATCACAGCCCTATGATAATACTACTACATCTACTAATTTTGGCTGGATTCCAACCTAAATTATTGAGTTCTTCAAGGTGCACGCAACATCACTTTCTTTCTTCCGAAATAAAGCGTACACTTTTTTTACTAAAAAACTGGCCCTGAGTTGGACAATAATTATCAGAAAAGAACCAAGCGCAAAAACAAGTCAAAAAGTCGTTTTAAATTTTTTTTCTTATACCTTAAATATGTATTTATTTTAATTGTTTATAGGTACTAAAACATGTATTTTAAGCGGACCCTAGACGTTCAATATTATAGTCAAGATATTGCATAATAATTGATATTATACAATAATATTGACCATCTGTAGATTATATTAAAAGATTGCACAATATATTGAGTCATCTAATCTAAAAATCTTTTTTTTAACTATTCCTTCATACACCTGCGCTTTTTTGTCCTATTTTTAGGCTATAACTACAGCAATGGTCATACATTTATTTTATTCCACCTGTTGACTGCAGAAGTGTCAGTAACTAACAAGAAGTTTGCGCAATTATATTGTGGTCATAGCAATATATTGTGAAATAGATTCTTCAATATTATTGATGATAATATTGATCGTCTAGGGGCACATTTACGGTTATGGCAAAATATCTAAGAGATATTTTTATTTATTACCTTCAGAATACATATGGCTTCCATAACTAATTTTACTCCTTTTGGTGGATTTTTCATAGTTTTGACAATTGTAATATCCGCAGGCGTTAATGTGTTCAATGCAGCCATTGCCACTTCTAATATAGGGAGAGCCACAGCTAAATTTGCATCACATTCTTCTTTAATTGCTCCTGCAGCTTTAGCCTAAATATGTCAAATTAGAATCTAATCAACATTATAAAACATAATATAATCACTTGTTCGTTAGCAACCTCTTCATCGACCATAACAACTTGTTCAACTTCGGCAGCTTCGGCGCTCTCTATTTCAACTTGCTTCAATGTTTCCTGTACATTTGCTGCAGCAATAACCAGTGCCGGTTGAAGTGCTTCTAAACTGACCTGCATCACACTGACTTCTGCAGCAGCACTATCTAATTTGTCTAATCCAATTTCGTATCTCTTCTTTCCCGTTAATACCTCACTAAAATAAAAATTTTATTGTATTATATAATTGTTCAATTGTACACTCAAACTAACTCTCGTTTTCTATCTAAGAATGTTTTAAACGTATTTATAAGTTCCAGATATGAAGTAGGTGTTACATAAGTTCTTCTTTTTAATCTTTTATAAAATTCTATGGATAAAGTTTCTGTGGATGTGTGGAATGTTTGACACATATCTATACAGACTGTTCTCTCCTTTTCTGGCAGATCAACAGTTCCGAGAAATCGCGTTGCAACTGCTTGTAACGCATCCTCGGGCCATGGCTAAAAAACCATACAGTCAGATTGTAAAAAATTTAAATATTTATATACAAAATACCTGAAACCAATCTATTGTGCAACAATTAATTAATGCTGGGAATTTACGTATCCTTGACCTGAACCCATCACCAATTGGTGACATGGCTAGTGCAACATGTAATTGCTCTCGAACAACTTGAATAAAATAATTCATTAAAGCAACAGGACTTCCATCAGTTTGCATGGTTTTGTCTCTTTGTCTATCTAATTGTCGCATTTTTTCACAGATTTCAACTTTCTCATCCATTGCAAATAAATTAGGTACTTCTCCAGAATTTAATAGATTACTTATATCTTCTACAAAAGATTCTTCTTTAATCTAAAATGGAAGATGCAGTATAGAAACCAAAACGTGGGAATGGGATAAACGATTTTTTTTTAATTTAGAGTTAAAACATACTAAAAATAAACACATTATTTTTAATGTTGTAGTTATAAGTATTTAATTTAAAATAAACAATAGTAAAATTACCTGTGAGTCAGCAAACAGAAATATTGCATGTTGGTCTGTTGCACTAGCTTTCCTTAAAATGATCTTAATGTCTTCATGCCACTCTGTCGCACCATATTGTCTTGTTAATTCTACTTGGAATAATTCATATTCTGAAATATGAGCAGCTAATCGTGTTAGTGATTGTCTTCCAGATCCACCAACACCTACTAGTAAAGCATGACTTCTCGGTTGTTTCACAATTCTGCATATTTTTGATAGGTGTTCGATTGCAAATCTAAATTATAATGTTTGTTATTCATTTTAGTATAGTTTGACATTTATTAATACCTAAATAACACTAAATTCATTGGTTTCTTAGACATATTATTAAATTCTCTAAGATATCCTTCAACAATTTCACGTAAATCATCTAAATCCAATACTTCAATATAGAAACGTTGGTCTGCTTTAGGATTTGCAAAATCGCAGTAAAGCAAATTTCTTAGCTCTGTTTCTCCTATCTAGAAACATATGATTTAAAATGGAATAAGAGCATTGAGGCTATAATACCGTTTTTGATGTTGGGGTTGCTAACCGACTAAACATAACATCCAAATCTTCTTCCAATTTGTCTTTAGAAACAGAATGAAGCATGTTAAATATCCATAGTCTATCGGCATCATCAACTAACCGATCGTAATACACACGAAGTACTTCATGAACCCACAATCTTTTAATAGCAACTAAATCTTCCATAGTTTCTGGTACAGACAATAAAACACCCTGTAAAGATTATTATATATTTATAAAGAAATATAGAAAAAGAATATAGAATATGTATAATATATAGTCCTTATATATGTACTGTACCTGAATTACTCTCGAAAAATCTCTCAAATTAAATAAGTAATGTGATTTGGCAGGAGTTGGTAGTAGATTAGCTCTACTCAATTTATAAACATCAAGAGTGGCACTTACTATCTGTTCAATACAAGGGTCAAAATCTTTTGAAAATCCTCTGTAATTTGTTTATTTGTATCATAAGCAGTATTAAATTGTGTCAAATTATACCTGGTATCTAAATGCCATAACATAATTTTATTAAAAATATGAACCATTACGTTGTCTTGAAACTCATCAATACAAATATGGTTGAAATGTCTTGCAAATCTTGGAGTAACAGTATTGGAACCGGGTGGACCCATCGCACATATAAACTTTAAAAAGTGTTTTTAATCATTAAATAACAAACAATACACTACACGGTGCATACAAACAAGATCGAAACACGATTCTTAAATAAAACCTAGTTATTTAACTTGACCTTATATTTATATATTAAACTAGTTCCTACATTTTTTTTTATAGAATTTTTGTGTGAGCACCCTCAGAAGTAATCTTTATGCAAAAAAAGTAACCCAAGCCAAATTTCAGCCATTAAGGTAATAAGTGCTGGACATGATAGAGGAAGATCCAAGTAGTTCTACGCAAAAAATTGCTAATACTTTGAGTCATTGGACAGTTTTGAAAATTCTTAAGGGCAATTTGTTGTATTCATACCACGTTCAGCGTGTTCAGGCACCTGCTGATTTTCCTTCACGCATTGCGTTATGTCAATGGCTTTTGCAAACATTAGTTCTAATCCCTCTTCTGACACATATTCTTTTCACCGATGAAGAGATGCATAAAGGAGTTTTCATAACAAACATGTGTGGGGGCAGATGAAAATCCGCATCGGGTATGTGAAGATGGTTTTCAACATCAGTTCTCTTTGAATATTTTGGTTGGAATTGTGGGCGACTGTCTAATTGAACCAGTATTTTTACCAGGAAGACTTACCAGCGAGGTGTATTGCAACTTTTTGGAACACATGCTACCTTAGTTTCTAAATGATGTACCATTGGCAACAAGAATTCCAATGTGGTTTATGCACGATGGTGCAACATCACATTTCAGTTTGGTTGCTAGTGATTATTCAACAGCAACATACGGAGATTGCTGGATAGGTCGAGGTGGGCCACATGCATGGCCTGCTAGATCCCCAGACTTAAACCCCCTGGATTATTTCTTATGGGGCTATCTGAAGTCAGTTTACGCTACTCCAGTGGAGAATTTGGACGATTTGCAAAATCGGATAATTGCTGGGTGTAACTCAATTAGAAACAACCCTGGTGTATTTGAAAGAGTTTGGCACTCAATGACGAGAAGATTGAATGCTTGTATCTAGGCTGGAGGAAGTCATTTCGAACTTTTATTGTAGATTTAGCAACTTTACATGTACTTTTTGTTAATAAAATGTTGTAACTGTCGCAAATTTTGTTCATAATGTATCTTCGAAACAAAAGGGTTTTTCAGAAATCATAGGACAAAATACTCTTAAAATAGGCCAAGGCATAACCCCTTTGAATGAATGCCGCTTGTTTACCTAACACTCTGTATATATACCTACCCAGATTTTTATAAGTAAAAAAGAGTGTAAGATGTTTTTGTTGTATCTTATATTTAATTTTTTAACATCCCTCTCCCTCCTTCATAAAAAAGTTATTGTTTTGTTTTCATTTATCATTATGGCTCCCCGCGGTCTGACGAATTCCAAAACATACATAAGTACGGATGGATGGTTTGAACTGGGGTTTCCGCCCACCTGTTCAAATGTTAATTTAAAAAAAAAATGAAAGTTTTTATTCTCTATGTCAAAAAAGGTGTCCAATCTCTTGATGATGGACACTTGTTGGTTGGGCGCCCCGCCCCACTCCGGAGTATGATTGTAAGGACGCGTAGAATAAACTGAAGTTTTTTATTTGGCTTACAGAATATTAATTTTTTAGATTAAACAAAAATTCGGTCTGAAACTGATTCATCAAATCAAATTTTCTAAAAATTCATTCAAATTAACATTTTCTTTTCTTTAAATAAAATGTAGATATGTTGCATTACTTTTCCTCGTACTGTATAATGAATCGTAGTATGTTTGTAGTACATGTAAAAAAGATAGTTAACAAGACAAACAAGAAAATTGTGGTATTAACGAGGTTACTGACTAACGCATAAAGCTAACTAGTTTAAAAAAGAAGGTACTTTGCACAATGTCACTTTTAAACATTGAGGCTTTTAAAAATAAAGAAACAAGCAAATATATTAAACTGAGTGCAAACACAAAGTACAAAGCCACTAAAGCAATGTTTTGTTTGCAAACAAAGATGTTGTTACGAGTAGTTTTAGCATAAAAGAAAAAACCTAATCAGTTTAGGTGTTACCAAATGAACATATAAAAATATTTGCATCTTTTATGAATAAGTTTGAAAAACATAAAAATACTGCCTGTAAAATACTTGAAAGTAAAAAAATAAATATTTTTTGTGACGTCTTTACAACAAGCAATTTATTACACTCTGAACTCCAAAGATGAGAATCTTGTTTGTATGCACACAATATAATAAATACCTGAATGTCAATTAGTCTCATCGGAACAATCTCTTTTCTATCATACCAAATTTCATGATCAAACCATTGTCTTAATAATTCTATAGGAGGTTGAGCTCCATAAGTTTCCTTTAATGGCATACTCACATCGTCTACAAATATGACACATTGCTTTCCAACTGGAGGACCATACACGCCTAAACACATAATTGTATTGATTACTCAAAATTGTACTTAAGTAAATAATGTACCTTTCTTGCGCTTATCTAATTTACTCATAATTATATCTTGAGTTTGATTAGCCGATGTTTGCGCAGAAAAGTTAATAAATAATGGTTTGTATCTATTTGTATCATTTTTCTTCAGCAAGAAATCCTAAAATAATTGGCGTTATTAATTATAGAAATAAATATACAAAATAATTTAAACTAACAATAACATAGACAGATTTTCCTGTTCCTGTTGGTCCAACTAACATAACTGATTTGTGATGTTGCACCAAATATTGCATAACAGCAATGTTTCTGATAGTTTCCAAAGTAGGTACAATTATTTGATTAACTGGTATATCTCTAGGTATAGGTGGCTGAGATTGCAATTCATCTGACCATAACTTCCATTTACCTTTGCCCTAAAATTGAAAAGTTTCAATAACAGAAAATTAAATATAAAAATATACACACCTCTTTAATATATCTATAATCAAATACAGTTTCACCTACTGGTATTAAAAATATATATGGTTTTTCTGGATTAGAAATTTCTAACCCTATATTTAAATTTTTTGCAACATCAACTGGAAATTTACGCTCCAGTAATGCTCTAAATAGCATGTTAAATTTTGGTCTACTAGAAGCTTCCAATGTACCGCCCATGCCCCAGATGCACGAAAAGAAAAATACTCCTTCAATTTGAGCACGCACGTCTAATTCGGTCACTTGTTCCAAGTATTTATCATCATAAAAATCATCAAGAAAGCAATCAAAAAGATTCATTGTCGATCGTAAAAGATTTGAATCTGATGTTGTTGCCATTTCCTAAATTAAACAATTGAATTAATTGTAGTATTAATATATAATAAATAAATTGATTACTTTTAAACCACATCTTCTTAGCAAATATAATATTGGATATATGAATCTTTTAAATAAATTGTTAATATTTTCTCGATCTAAATCTTTAAATGCCGGAGGCAAAGTGTTTATCCATGATGTTAATAATGGTTCCCAACCTAGTGACAATGGTTCTAGGTATATCATTCCGCATCTTGAAACCTGTGTACAAAAGGTTCAATTATTCAAACAATTAAATAAAATTACATACCGTTGCTGGGGAAGCTACTTCTAGATCCATTGGTTCAAATATTAGATTAGTTGTAGGTGCCAATTGTATTATTTCACCAGACATAAGGCAAAGTTTTTTATTGTCGTCTAACACAGTATTCATATTTTCAATCCAAATAGCATCAACAGGTCCATCAAAAAGTAACCATTTTCTGTTAATAATTACAAAACAAACAATAATAAATAAAACTATTATTTAGTTTTGTATACCTATCATCAGTAGTAGACATTGCAAATTGCCTATAACTTACAGCCAAAATACCATCAGACCATTCATGAGACACTGCATCAAACTGACCATATAATTGGCCCATTGTAATTGATTTTGGATTCATTACTGTATAAATTGCACGATGCTCATCCATACCACCCTAAATAATATTATTTTTTAAATGCCGAGTTCAACTTCAAAAATGGAGTATTTAGTTTTTATGGAAATCCTGTTTGATTTTGATAATAATTTCTTTAGAAATTGTTATTTGGTATAATCATGGGTATTAACTCCTATTATCACGTGGAACTAAATGTTAAACTTACTCTTTCTTCAACCAGCCCTAACGCATCAGCTAAAACTCTGTAGGATGAGGTCTTACCACCAAATGGTAAACCAACTAACATTAATCCATGGCGCACAATAATCATTTCGTAAAGTTGTTGTACCTTCTCTAGGAAAAATGGTGTATTTTGCAGATTCATTGCCTTACAAGTATCATTTACAGCCTTATCTAATATAACGTAATCAGGAACCGGTAGTTCAACACCAGGAAACAAATCTGAAGTTATGCCCTAGAGCGTACATAAAAAACAAAAAGATTATTTTTTCATTAAAAACTCAATTATTTTACTCTACATTATCTACATAAATTTTATTAACTTGCAGTTTGTCAAATTTTGATACAGATTACGATCAAAACGTTTTCAATTAACATGCACAAACAAAAATAGATTAAACTATCAAAAATGCAAAAAATATTCATCAAAATCACAAAGTTCAAATGTTGCTAAGATGAATGTGTCTCTATTTTTATCGGCCATATGTTTATAAAACAAAAAAAGAATTTAAGAGTAAGTTATTAATATAAACTAATAAATCAACACAGCTGAATATAATAACTTTTCAATATACTATCTAATTTTAGTTACTTTTAAATCCTGATATTTGATTAAATTTAATATAAGTTAGAAAATGTTTTATTAAATGAAGAGAAAATAGTAAGGAGTAATATTGCGCAGAAACTGTTATTATTATTAATGAATTAAAAAATACTACATTAATTATTGTTAATTTACCTGAAATAGAGGTACATCATGAACCAAAAATTTGGCTAAATTTACATCTTTAATTGATCTTAGAATCAAAATATCTTCTTTTTCATTTGGATACCGAAGTTTTAATGTGCCTGCCGCTCTAAGTACTGATTTTACAGCTCTCATGCCTACAGAAAAAAATGTTTTAAACACAAATTTGATTATATTTTATACTTACCATAATCATAATGACATTGAGAAGATAACTGTTCTGAGCATAAACGATAAGTGGCAACAATTTTAACTGATAACGGTTTTGCTGTTAAGAATCCAAATGAATACAGTTCAATTTCAGATATTAATGCATAATCGGGTACCATCATTGCCACTGATCTGAATAAGGCCTATAAATATATGTTAGAGTATTTAAATACAGGTGAGATAAATGAATTACTTTTAAATTATCTGGTAATTCGGATCGACCAGCATAACCTGGATTCATAGTAATAAATACTGCGCAACTTGCATCTAAATGAAGTTCCGTTCCTTCAAATACTAAAATATCACTTCCCGAATTTATGCCTCTTTGAATAGTTAATATTTGTTGAGCTACGACGGATAGTACTTCCAGGTCAATGCGATTAAATTCGTCAAAGCACGACCATGCCCCGCATGATGCCAATCCCTAAAATATGAGCAAGAAAATATTATATCATTTTTTTTAACAAATTTGTTGCCACCTTAAAGAATTTTCCTAAGGCAATATAATCAAGGCCGTCAGAACAATTGAAGACCACACATTGTTTAGCTACAGCTTTGGCCAAATCTTTTGTTGTTTCTGTTTTCCCTGTCCCAGCAGGTCCTTCTGGGGCACCTCCTGTAAATAGTATATAAATACGTACATTTATTTTAAATTAGGATTATTACCTAAATGTAAATGCAAAGCACCAAATAACGTTCTGAAACATCTATCTGTCAAAGGAGTAACAACGAGTCTGCTTGCGTTCCCTAAATATTCATATCCATACATAAGTGTTGAATTTATCATTCTTGTTGCCATTTGATTTGATTCCCAATAATAACGAATCTGACATAACCATTGAAAATCATTTGTAGATGAAACTTCGAAGCTTATAATATCAGATAACGTATCTCTGGCATGTACATCCAAAACAACCAATGCACCTAAAAATGATTTATTATTTTATATTTTTTCAAAGGAAGCTTTTTATATACCCAAAGTTATTCTATTTTGTAAATTCAGTTTTCCACGCACAAGGTCTACAACTCTATTTATTTGGTTGTTACATTTCTCTAGGTATTGAGATAATGCATTAATACTTATTTCAATAGCTTGATGTACTTCAGATGTCCAGTATGCCATTGCTACGCATTGTACCTATAATATACATATATATTTCAAAAGCTTTATTATTACATAATAAATATAATACCGTTTGTCCAGGCCATTGTAAAACCCAGTTATGCCTAAGTTTTAATGGATAATCATCAGTTGCACGTTTTACCATTTGGTGAACTGATTTTTTCATATCAGCTTCAAGTTCTAAAAGCCATTTTTCAACTTGACCTTTAGCCAGAACTGTATGAATTATATCTTCAAGAAGAACTTCTTCGCCTTCACTTGATTTCATTTTTATAATATCTAACTCCGGAGTAAATTCTAATTTTGCTATACCTTCAAAGCATTTTTTAAGATGAGGTTGCACCCTAAAGAAAAACCAATATAAAATTTATTCTAAAATTTATAATAATATCATTTATACCTTGTAGGATCTTTAGTTTCAGACAAAATTTCCAGTAATTCATCATTAGATAAGAAGAAGAACCTTGGAAAATATAGTCTTTTTTTCTCTAAGTAATCATTTAATCCCTTTTGTATCATATCTAACAAATTGTTACACTTCTTTAAACGTTCGGACATCTTTTCAATTTCAATTACAGAAAGGACAGCAGGGTCGTCGTATACGCTTTTCATTATATCTTTCCAAATCTAAAAAGAATGGTTAAATTGTTTAATTTAAAATATTTGAAATGTTTTTTTCTTTTATTTACGACACCTTATCAACAGCTGTAAATCGCCTTCCTTCTTCGGGCATTTGTTGTTGGATGTCAGGTGAAGAAAATATTGGCTCTAGGTACATCCATGTGCCCTGAACTTTTAACCAATCATCCATTATATCCTGCAGCAACATTAATTTGCTTTCCCAATCTCTGAAAACACATCCATATTTAGTTTACAGATAAAAATCAATACTAATTATTAAATTAAACAGAAAATATGAAGACTTGTTTAAACATTTCAAGCAGATCTGCAAAAAAACTATTTGAATCAAAGCGAGTGTTAAATTTATTAGAACAATTAAAGGCATTGGTTCAAATTTTAGCACACACTTCACACTATCGATTGAAACAGTATATTAAATTAAAAAAATCATTTTAAAAATTAAAAAACTTAAGTTTGTGTGCTACAAACAAACAACGATGCTACTTCTAAGAATAACTTGCGCTAGCGTTTACATATAAGCAAATTGTAAAGACAATTTCTTTCTGCAAATGACTATATATAGACACTACTTACACGGTATAGTACACGCTATTGTCGAAAAATATCTTGCTGTAGAAAGAAAGTTGCTGCCGCTGGTGTTCTTATTGCAAATTATGAAAATGGAAACTGTCGCAATGAAGGATTGCTGAGAGAAAATCTCGTACTACTACAGAACAGAAATTTTCTACTCAGTAACTGTTAAAGAAATCCGAGGAGAATTTCGTGATTACTTTGTTTTGGTCTAAGGTGGAGTTGTAGAATTGTAATTTAAACTTACTGCAGTATGTATTATTTATTTGTAAAAATAAAACACACTTTGCCTAAAAAAAAATGTTCTACTTCATCTGATGTTATATTTTGATAAAAAAGAAATTTTAATGAATCAAAATATTCCCAGGAACTCCTATAAATGTCATCAGTACCTTGCCCACATTTTCTTTATTTAATTTTGTTCCACTCGTGGTTAGAAATTGGACGAAAACTGCATAATATTAATTTATGCAGTTTTCGTCCAATTTCAACCTCGGTTGTGCTACATTTTTCGGCTATAATTTTATTTGCCATAACTCCGGGAATCCCTCAAACATATTTATTAAAAACAATGTATCTTCTTTTAACCACATACGTTTTCGCTCCATTATGTATGTAGTTTTTGCGCCATTCGCTTGCACATAACTTTCAACAAAACCGAAATAAATTTTAACTTCACTAGAGCGCTCTCCCAACTTGTTTAGACCTACAACCGATTTTTGTTGTAACCACTAGCCGCAAGTTGTGACACTTGCCGAAAGAGAACTATCGGACACTGTTTACATTGTGCAAATCATTTGCAATTACTCTCAGATATAAACTTGCTATAGTTTTACTTGCCCATGTAAATTGCACTAACAATTTTAATTAAAATTTTAGTTGTTGGTGCTACCTTTAATAACAAAATTGAATACGACTCATTGGGTGTTTTGAATTAAAATTGTTATGCATATAAATTTTACTTTTGCCCGTTTGACACTATCTATAATTATATCTTGAATTATATATATAATTATACAGGGTTAATACAATAAATTTAAAATGACAAGATGTTTAGGTAAAGGAAAAAGTCCGGTAAGATATTGTGTTAGAAGAAACAGTGTCAACAACACGTGCAAGTTTAGAACTACAAATTTCGCAACTAAAAATGAGCATCTACGTGAAGATGACAAGCTTAAACGTCGAGATTTTGTGGTAGTAGTAGTGACAAAGTGAATAAACACAACGTCCATATATTAGAAGACTGAACGTCCGAGTGTTGGTGGAGCATTTGCGTGATTTTCCAACAATGATGTGTGCCGTGTGACACGAGAAGCACATATTGAGCACCTGTGAGTTCCCAAAGTAAACTTCAAGAATTACTTTATAAAACAGTGTAAGTAAATACATATATTAGTTTTGGTTTGACTCAGTAACTGAACTAATAATCGTCTGCTGGATTTGGTAATATCTAATGTTGAATGCATAGCTTATCTCTATTTCTGAATTATATTCTCACCACAAATCATTTCCGATTAATTTATCCAGATCTTATTATAAATTTTGTAATGCTAATTACCCAGCTCTATATAATCTTATTGATAACAACGGATTGGTCGTTTTTAAATAATTTAATTGTAAATTGTAAATTATACAAACTTTTAAATTCTACTGTACCTATAGATACACCTAAAAAGGTTTTTTTTTTTTTTTTATTTATTATATTTTATATATATTTTTTTATAAATTTTATTAAATTTTCCTAAATATCATTAAATTTAAAATGAATGATTTTTATTAGTGTTTACTTTTTAAAGTTAATAATTTTTATTAAATATAAAAAAATATTACAAATAATTAGTCAAATAAATGGGATGCAATGATTGACGAATAAAAATACAGACTAAATCTGTAATCGTAAATAAACTGACTAATAACTAATCAATTTAAAAATTGTGATTAATGACTAATGATTGGTTAGTTAGTCAGTAATCAAACCAGTATTTTGACTAAATTGTTAGTCACTAACGCCCAACTCTAGCCTAGACTAATATTTCCAACTTGAAATTTGTTTGTTAATTATGCAACCGACTGCACTGAAAAATGTTGAAATATAATTTAAAAAATAACACTTACAAAATGTCTTCTTCAAATGGTTTAATGTAAGGCGAATTCTTCATGGTTTGTGTTTTAACAATGTGGTCATCAAGAAGCAATTGTATATCATCAATGGCAGATATAATATATGTTCCTGTATCTCTAAAATATAACAAATAATTTCATCTTAATATTTCTACTAATTATATTTTAACATTCATATTTTGTAAAATGACTTACCGATAAACTAGCACAGAGAATGATATCTCTAACCATTCAACGTGCATCTTATTGATCATTTTTTCAAGATTATTTTCTTTTGTTGCTGCCTCAGATATACCTTCAAATTTAGGTAAATATTCCTCTAATCCATAGTCCAAAATCTTTGCCAATGTTAACTCATCGTCCACAGTTATAGGAAAACCAACAATTTCTGAAATCTTTTCCCAATGACGAAGTTTCATTCCGGGGTTACCCAATGTCATTATCATTGGCATATATTCTTTAAATTCTTCTATTTTCATACGGACCTATTTTATTTTTGAAAAATGACATAATTGTTATTGTTAATTTTATTTATTACCTTATTGGCAAGCTCGTGAGTAGCAGGCCTATCTGTAAATGTTTTTTCCAATTTAAAAACTGTTCTATAAAATTGTCCAACTTCCGTATCTATATCTTCTGGATCAAATGAACCAATTTTAGAATTCATCCACAAATCATATTTGCTTAAAAAATCTGTAGCATTATCGTACAGTGATTTGTATGGACGCAATTTGTCATGAATTTGTTTGCGTTGAGGATATTGAGATAACTCAAATTTGAAAGCCTGTTCTTCAACATTAAAATCTTCAATCTTTTGCATTGCAGTAATTAATCTATATAAAAATATTATTATGATTTAAAGAAAATTTTATTATTAAGTTGATTTTTTAACCTGTTGTCCAATTGAGTTGCTTTTTTATGATACTTTGGTAATTCATCTAAATTCCCATTATATTGCAAATCATGAACAAATTTAGCGTAAACATCCAAAGTCTCAATAAACTTTGAAATTCTTTCTGCCAATGAAGCTTGAAATTCTACCATTTTTTCATCTACGATATACCGATGTTCGTCTAATCCTTTTCTGACACTCATGTAACTTCAATATTGAACCGATTAGTAAGTACAGAAATAAAAAATAATAATAACTTAATCAAAACTACATATTTTTAAAATAATATAAATAATACTTACTACCAGAAAGTATTATTATTTTGTTTCATCTGTACTGGTGTATAAACACTAAAGTCCGACAAGAATATCATATACCTCATGACAATTCTTAGTCGTTCTTCCATATCACTTAATACTACTTCTTCTATATGATTTATATATGCAATCTGCGCAACTAACTCAGCTGTATTTGTGGGTACAAAAACTGCTTTTCCCATAATGTCTAAATATTCTTCTCCAAGTCTAAAATACATCCAATTATATAAACATATGCAAATAATACTGCTATACATACGCTTTACAAAGTGCTTGATAATCATTTGTCATTCTTGTTACTAATCTGTCTCTCAAATCTTCAGCAGCTTCCATCAAATTTTCAATTAAGCTAAATCGGCGCATTTCATACATTCCCATTCGAATAGTATGTTCCATTTTAATAGGTATTTCATCTTCTATCTCTTTCAATTTAATTATTCTATCACAATATTCTTGAAATGGTCTTTCTTCAGAAAGAAATTCTGTTATATCTTGATCCGCCTAAAAAAAAATTATATTTTAGCTATTTTAGTAAAACAAATAAATAGAGCTTACTTCCCCATTTACCAATGGCATGTAATCATCGAAATCTTGTACGCGCAACTCTGGACCAATGCGTTCATCAATTAATAATTCTCTTAGACGCACTTTATATTCAACAATTAATTCTTCAGAGATTACAGGCTAAAACACAAATACTCACTAACAAATATTAACAGTTTACTGTATTACCACAAGAGATGGAGGGTTCTTTTCCTTAGGTATTCCAAAAACGTAAGTCTCAACTCTTGGTACAACATATGCCATCTCACAAATATCATCAATAATTTTTATAATAGCATCTCGAAAATGTTTGAAAGGTGGTTCAAATTGCAATATACTAACTTTTAAAACTAAATTAATTTGAAATCCTCTATTTCTATACTAAAACCAAAACCTGATTACCGCCAACAAGTATTTGTTAAATTTGTAAATGTGTACCTTAGTATCACAAATAAATTCTACAAAGTCGTATAGAGATTTTAGTACTAATGACTGGATATGTTGAGTCATTATAGTTGATACAGCATTATAGTAACATTTTAGTTTCTTTGGGTGTGTTGGCAGTTTATTATTTTTGATACCGTTTTCAAATATTTCAACAGCAGATTTAAAGTAGCTATTGATTATAGACTCTCTGGCATTTTTTATGTATTCACTCATTGTCCAATTAAATTCAATTAGATCAAAAGGAGTTTTCTTATCTTTTATTAACTTTTTAGTATCAATTAACCGTAAACTCCTAAAAATATTATTGGTATTTAATTATTAAAATAAATAATTTCATTAATTGCCTAAATTTGGAATGCCATAGATCTACCAAAGCACATATACAAGGATTAATAAGATATATTATTTTCTTTATTTTAGCTTTTGTTGCGTCATAATTGGGCTTCCAGGCAATGCTCAACTTTTCCAATTCTTTTCTTTCGTGAGTAGCAAATTCATCATTTATAGATTGTTCAAATGAGGGATCTTTTAAAACAAAATCTACAATTGATTTTTTCATCGCTAATATATAATCTTGGGTCATGTCTTGCACAGCTATATCAAACGGTTCTTTCCATCTTTTTAGTTTCGGTGGTATTAGTTTTAAAACCTATAATAAATTAGGAAAAGAAATATTTTTTACGTGGTTGTTAAGTCGTGTAATCTTTAAACACCTATTATTTAATATAAACATACCTGTTTAAGCACTGAAGCTTCTAAAGGTGCTACATGTACATCATCTATTCCGTGTTTAATGTAATAATAATAACGTAGCACTTCCATCTCGTCTGATGACGGGATAGCATATTTACCAATTTCAGCTGTGGGATCACGATTAGTTATGAGACGAACTAATCGATTCCGAAACTCTACTCGTTCTTTTCTTAATATAGTATAAGAACGCAATTTTAAAGCTTGTTCTTCGGCTGTAAACACAAATACTGTAAATTAAAACTGTATTTACTGTAGTTAAGAAATAATAACTAAATATCTCATTTTTGAGAATACAAAATAAGTATCTAAGGTTTAATTCTGATCAAAACATTGCTCAAAGATTGTATTAATAGTTTTATTTATATTTAGCAAAAAAAGCAACAGAATATGCTGAATCAATGTGTGTGTCCAGCATTGAGAATTGCAAAAACTGCTGCGTAGTTGCCGATAATTAATAGTAAAACCCTTTTGATACTATCTATAATCACAGCTTGAATTCATTTATGTAATTACAGATCAAACTATAAAAGTGTGTAAAACGAAATTATTATAAAGATTACAATAATAACTGAAGCTCCCAAATACAGTATTGGTCCAATCTACAGTATCTAGACTATTTATAAAAATTCTCACTACCGCAAATTTACATAATATACCAAAAATAGAAGAAATTTTAATGAAGATGATAAATACAGTGTTAACAAAGGTTCAGTACGCAAACTGTGACTATGTAGACTTTCATTAGTAACTCGCATTTGCAACGTGTTCATAAAGCAATTAAAGCATAACAACCGATATAATACAACATATAGCAGGAAAGCTGGCCGAGAAACAATATGTTATACCAATATTTATAGACAAGAGGAAAGCTTTTGATACCACCGACAAAAACAAATTGATTAAAAAAATGGAGTTATTAGGAATAAGAAACACAAATTTAAAACTGTTAAAAACATATATTTAAAGCAGAACACAACGAACACGAATAAATAACATATTTAGTAAAACAACGAAAGCAGAATATGGGGTACCACAAGGTGGAGTGCTGGCACCAATGCTATATATATGATACATAAATGATATATATAATATAAATTTGACTGATGAAATATATACATATGCTGATAACACATGTATTATATATTACGGAAAAAATAAAGAAGCAATAGAAAGAAACATAAATGCAGACATTAAGAATCTAACTAAATGGTACGACAAAAACATACAAACAATAAATGAAGAAAAAACAACTTATATGGTAATAAGACAAAAAAACACAAAAGATATGACATAAAAATTTAAATAAATAACGTACCAATTACTAGAACAAAACAGACAATATACACATATTAACAAAATATTAAAAGAAAGCGCAGCAACAATGGGAGCTGTATATAGAGCCAGGGAATGCATAACAAAAGAAACTGCATTAAGTATCTACCATTCACTATTTTTAGAAAAAAATAATTATTTAATAAACATGTGGAGAGAAACATCAAAAACAAACATACCAAAAATAAAGAGACAACAGAACAAAATTCTAGAAATAATACACAAACTACCAAAACTAACACCAACAGAAAAAGTACAAAATAATTAACGAAACAAAGATAAACAAAAAAATAAAAATAGAAAAATGCAAACTAATATACAAAATTAAAAATAAAGAAATTAAAACCAACCTCTAAATAAAAACCAACAAAGAAATTCACGGACATAACACTCAACAAGGACAGAAAAGGCAAAACAAACAGTATTAGGCAATGGACTAGTCACGTACAATCAACTGCCTCAAAGTATTAAGAAAATAAAGATATATAATGAATTCAAAATAAAAATAAAAGAACACTATATATTAAATAGATCAAAACAAAGAAATGAATAAAATAGATAATACAAACAACATAAATAACAAATAAAAAGAATTGAAACATAAAATGGTGCCCCGAATACAATACTTTATTGAAAAAAGACTTAACCAATTTATTTATTTAAATGTTTTGTACTTACCGCCATCCACCATTCCACAATATTGTATAATTTGCGCACTCTGCATGGATGCTAAATAGCACCGTTTATTGTTATGTGTAAATTGTGTATATTTCATACGTCGCTAACCTTTAATTACAGAAATCAGGCGCCAATAACGGAAAGCTATGACAAAAATTAAATGAGGACACCACCTACCGAGTGCACTAATTTGGTGTCTTGCAAAATTTTCTAATATTTCCATCAAAGAAAATATAAAGATTTTGCACGATCTACCGTAAGTAACCGATACGCTTGACGGCATTTTACTATAACGAGTAAGACTTCTTGCCGTTGACATCGATTGTAATAATGTATCACAAAGGTCAGTAAACCTAGAACGAGCAAGACCACGTCGACATTCCAAGATTACTACAAACAACCATCGTAAAGAGTATTATTACCGAACAAAGATACTACAATCGACCTCAAGTTATATATATATATATATAACTACAAGATACTCCTTGCTACCCAAACCAATTGCCAAAATCAAAGATTGCATGTCTCGATAAACCTAAACAGTGTAGCAACTAACCGCAGTATCGAGTAAAATGTGTCCAGCAAGAACAGAAACCTATTACGTCACAGTGTTAACGATCAAAATGTGTCTATTTGCATATTACCATCGAGCCACCCTTGGGAACACTGAGACGCGTCCACATTATCTAACCGACCTTAGTCAAATGTTTAATTATGACTCTTAACATCAAGCAAAAATCCAGCAACAAAGTTTAATCACCATTGAGCCGAGTTAAATAGTTTTAAATTTTTGACAAATCAGCTTAAAAAAACTATGAACGCCATTAATGCCAATACTATAAAGCCAATAAGAAGAGTAATATCTACAACAAAGCAAGCGCAAAATAATAATAATAATATTTTATTGACGGCTTCACCTTTTTTAGAAACAAGTACATTTACAATTGTTTATATAGTTGTAGTAGGCAATTACAGTAATATATAAAAATAAATATAATTAACAAACATGACACTTAAATACAAATATTTACATTTACAACATTTTATTTGATCTTAAAATCACTTAATTATGATGTAATATTAAATTTACAAAATTTTGATTGCCGTATCTAGTACACCTATTTAGTGAACTATAACTGTAATAATTGGAAGTAGAATTTTACAAAACATATTTTTACTTACTATACTAACTACACACATATTTACATAAAATGGTAACGCAGAGAGAAGGACTAGCAGTAACTCCGTTTACAAGCTTATGTATAAAACATAAATCAGTTTTAATGCGTCTAGTACGCAATGATTCTAGATTTACATGATTACCTATCATGTCTAAAGTCCTTTCATTATTAAAATATTGATATTTTTAAGGCTTTACTTGTTAAAGCTTGTATGTGATTACTAAAATTAAGCTTGGTATCGAACAAAATTCCCAAATTTTTAATTGTCTCTACCTTTTCCAATGCAGTACCATTTAACAATAGGCCCAGTTGTGCAGTACTTTTAATCTACTAAAAGTTATAAATTTACTTTTATCTATATTAAGATTTAATTGATTATCTACACACCATGTAGAAATTCGATTCAAATATCGATAAAGCGAGTATCTATGCCATAGGGACAATGGCGGACATAACTTGGTCACAGATACAAATGACACCACCTTCATCAACAGACACAATCTCATCAAAACCTTCAAGAATTTCGACTGGGCAACCAGATTGGATCCCAAGATAGCCACAACACGGAAAAACCCCATTTTTGAACCATCACAAAAAATAGGGCTCCCTCACTTCACAACCTTGACTGACAACATGATTTCCTTCAAAGAAATCAAAGAGATTAGGATGCACTGGACACCGGCTAAACTCTTTTTTCACAACACTATCCAAAGCGGAATTAAATGAATTGCAATCTACAGAAACTTATAGAGCGTATGGTGAAATCAGAAGCATAGCTAAGATTTGTGGGTTTTACAGCAAAGTATTGAAAGGGCCTTTCTCAGAGTACAATTTTAAAAAAGTATTTTTTTACTTTACTTTCTTTTGCAATGGTTTGTATTGGCAACTGGCAACTTTTAAGATGTCCACACATCGGCACAAAGTAGCGGCTTTTAGTTGGTACAAATTTAATCGGGTTATCAGTTGCGTCTGAACGTGCAAAGTAAAGATGTTTTCTCATTTCTCAATTTATTGTTCAATTTTAATGATTTATTTAAGCTTATTAATTGGCGTTGATTTTAATGCAATTTACTGCGTTTTTGGTTATAGAAATCCCTTTACACTTGGCAATTTATTGTTCAATTCCGTTTTAATACTTGCATGTTGCATTATAAATGAATGATACTTTGTTTTTTAATTAGGTATTTTTTAAATAGTATAATAAATATCAATATTTACAAATAATTCTTTAGTTTATGATGTGGCAACACATAAATTCTAAAAAAAAATATACTAGACTTTGTCAATAAATTAAAATAAAATATAACATGGTTTAAGCTGATTAGAAATTGCTCAATAAATTGAATCAAGTCTCGATTCTGACCTTCCTGTTCTTGCTGCTTCTCCGTTGTCCGCTAGGTGATAAAAAACTAAACGATAATCGAGTTTCGTGTGTACTGTGTACATAGTTTATGTTAGACATAATTATACTATCTAATTACAATAAGAATTACCTATTAATTTTTGAGTAAAATAACTTATACCAGTATCATTAATTATAAAATAAATATAACCCTCAGTAAAACATAACAAAGTTGTTAATAATAATATTTTATATAATTTGTTTACTGCGACAATCGCATTAGAAAATATATTTTATTGTAACTAGGTTTGAAACAGTTTTAATTTAAAAAATGAATACATATATTCTTTAAGTAATTCCTTGTATACTATTCGTAGTGAAAGTTATGTAGAATATTTTTGCAGAGGTTATTACTCCACTTCAATAGCAATATAACAAACATCATTTTCACTGCAAATGTTTTTATGCGAATATTAAATTGGATAACTAACAATTGCTTAATATAATTAATTAAATCACACTAACTTTAAGTTTGCAGTCACTCACCACACATAACCGGTAATCTGTGACATAACCTATGTACACAACAAAACACTCAATTATCGTCCAGTTGTTTACAAAAGCAAACAGTTGTTAGTGTGCATGTGCGGCAACGAAAAAGCAGAAAGCGTAAAAGGAATGTTCGGGTAGAGACGCGAGTGTAATTTTTAACTTTTGTGATTTGATTTGATTTAAAATGAATGGATTCTCTAATGTATGTATGTCATGTTGTTTACACAATACTAACAATAAATTAAAATATATTTTTTTATCATTTCAAAATATATACTTAAAGTACCTTTGAATAATTATTAGTAATTTCTATTAGTCTCTAAAAAGTTTGCCCGATGGTTTACAATAAAAACTACTTTTTGTGTAGTATTATTCAACATTCAACAAAAAGGCACCATCCCGATTATTTATTTCACTTTTAGGAGCATGCTACAATATTACACTTGAAATATGACAAAGGAAAAAATGTTTCTATCTCCAAGAATGCCAAAAAATGATAAAAAACAAAATTTCTTATAGCATACTTTGTAAATACCATCACTTAATATTAACCGCTTGCCGATTAAACTTAGCACCAATCATGCTTTAGCAATGTATAGGTATAGATAATAAGTTTAGCAAGCAGCAATGAATTTACAGAATGCAAATGTTTTTCTATGCTACAATCAGCTACAGCGACTAAGAAGATGTGCTATTCAGAAGAAATTGTAACAAACATATCTGTCGAGATCAAGTTAAATCTTTATTAGATCAGACTATGCAATGTATGTCATGTCAGAATATGATACATTTATAGAACTGCGACATTAGTATAATTCATATATGGCAATTTATTGGTGCTCTGGCAATAAAATTTTAAACAGGATTTTGGTAGTGTACAATGTGGAGATGCAAAACTCAATTACTTCTTTCTATTTGTAATCTATTTGTAAAATAAAAAATACCATTTTTTTACTAAATATTTTTGTCCTAAAAAACTAGTATTTAAAAAAGAAAGAAGAAGTGAATGCAATTAACAAGAAAATTGCAAATATTTTAATAATAAAAAACAGCTTTTAGTACACATTGGTTGGTTATGGTTATGGTTGATGCAAAAATCAATGCACTGACCGAACCAAAATATTACATTTGCGGAGGCATTTCTAAAGAAATAAACAATTTATCTAATCACTTAGCTCTATATTTTTTACTTGCTGCAAATTTTTATGTAAGATGACATCGATTCTCAACTTTGTTACGCTAGATTAAAAAAATCGACCACTCTGCAATGTGTGGTGACCATTACTGGCATGTAGCATGCAACTGTTGCAATATTTTGTTCTGGTAGCCGCCTCAATGATACGAAATTGATTTGAATTGCAACTTTGTAGCAAGTCTGGAAGATATTGACGATGCCAAGCCAAAACGGCATAAACTCCAAAGAAACGATTTTCTGTTTTTAATACCGTCGTATAGAATTTTTTGTTCCGCATTTTGTAGAATGGTATTTTTAAGATTGCGCAACAGCCATTAGATACACTTATACTAATCTTATTTGACACAAACGCCAGTCGTCCATATATAAGTCAAACCCAATTGAAATTACCATTAAAAATTGTAATTTTTCTTTTTTTTTAGGCTATTATGCAGTGATTAAAGTTGTGTATATCTCCTGTCAAATTCACTAAATATGGCGTTTTGACTTGGCAGCGTCGATATGGGGTTTTTGTATGTTCAAGATGCTAATGAACAGAATTTAAATTCCTTTTTAGACCACAACTAATAAAGTAGACTAGGGAACTAGCCTGATTGTACCCACCCCTATAGAGTTTTCTTTGCTAACGGTAAGGCTGCAATACTGTCCGATGTTGGCACAATTTAGCCAATATACTACAAATGCAACTATTGCTCAGTACTATTGTATGGAGCAAGCTTGCACTATTTTAAACAAGCCAGTATCACTAATAGACAAATTTAATGGTATATTTTTCTAATTTTTATTTTGTTGTACGATTTGGTATCATAAATTAGTTACACAAACAAATAAAAAACGTATCACATTTTAAAAAACTTAATTAACAATTCTAAGAAACTTTTTAGAGTAAAAAAAAAAAAATTAACTGATTCATATCTTATATTCAATAAGTTATTAGATATATTTCAAAAGACAACGGACAGCATGTGAACAAAAATATAGGATAGAATAATCTGAATAAAAAAATAATGGGGTGACACCTGAAATATTCGAACAAGAGAATATCTACGACAAATATGCTATACTAAAAGGATAAAATACAAAAAACTCTAAAGTTACAAATTATATTTACAAATCATTTAATGAATGTATTAAATTATTATCAGTGCATCAGTTGGGTGAAGCGCCTAACTCGAATCTCGGCGCATAATTTGTCACAGGTTTGAGCCCCAGCTTCGGCAGAACATTTTAAGAAGATATGACATTTATTAATTCAGGACATTATTCTAGTATATGATTAGTGTCCATGTAACTCTAATTACAATTAATATGAGAGGATGCATGAGCCAGATACTCATCAGTATCCATTCTCTCAATTAATGGGTGCAATAGTTTATATTTGTGTTTTTAAATACATATCCAAAGGCAGCTGAGAGGTGAAAAATAAATTAAGGGAAAAATAATAAAGTTTTTTTCATGTTGGTCGTTATCTAACAGTAAACATGGATATTGCAGATGCTTTTGTCAACTATTTTATAGATATTTACCAGAATACGCTATTTGGAGTCAGAGGTGTTAATTTATCTAACTCATGCTTAAATGGAATTGTATGGCTCTTTTGGGTAGTTGGTGTAAACAAAGTTAAAACCGTATAAATCAGTTGAAAAATTTGCACACTTGGTAATCTGATGAATTAAAAATTGTAATTTTAAAATATATTTGTTATGCGATATTACCACCATTAATGCATCTAATAAATATGTGTATCCAATGTGCAATCGTTCTAGATAAACTAAAAGAAGCTCTATTTATTTTAGTTTACAAAAAAGGCGATATATAGTACTCCAGTATATCAAAGGCTGAAAATAAGCTTTAGCAGCCTGCCGCTTATAGCAACACAAGCAAGCGAAGCGAGTGATGGCTGCTAAAAGCATGTTTGCACAAGTTACACTAGTTTTTTTCCTGTTTAAAATAAATAATAAACAAACAATATTTAAGGAAATTTTAAAGTTTATTGTAATTTCTTACTACTGTCAGATTGTAGGGTATGTCATGTGAAATTGTGATTTAAAGCTAATACCGCAAAAGACTTGTTTGCCTGCCTCTACAGAAATTATCTATTTTGGCCCTAAAATACGAGCGGAAACAACGATTTAGAGGCTTTTAAGGTTTTTGATTGGCTATAAATCACGATTTAACATGTCATACTTTTGGGGTATTATGGAGTAGTTAAACACGGTAGTTAATAAATCCAGAGTTTAATAGTTATAGTACGTTCTTACGCTGTTGAGACTCTCTGCACGACTGACTGCAACACCGCAGGTAGTCTTGCGTTACAATACACATACATGAATAGAGTTATACTATATGCAACCAACAATACATTATTTCAACACCCTAACTTATTAAATAATCTTAATAGTACTAAACTACTTATTAAATTTTAAATATAATTCAGAAATAATTTATTTCTTGATTAAACTAATCTGCATATTTGCATAATCTAATATTTCTTTAGAAATTGCTTTAGTTAAAAAATCCGCTACATTTTTGTTTGTCGCGACATAGTCTAACGTCACACTTTTGTTTTGGATCTGATCACGCACGTAATGATGACGTACATCAATATGCTTTGACCTTGCCCGAAACTGGTCTTCTTTAGCAATTGCTATCGCACCTTGGTTATCGCACCACAAATCACATTTAGTCGCGACACCTTCTTTATTTCCACTGAAATGAGGTTCAAACTGCCTCAACCACATAGCTTCTTGCACAGCAGCTGATAATGCCATGTACTCTGCTTCGGTGCTTGATAAGGCGACGGTGTGTTGCATCTTGCTGGCCCAAGAAATTGCACCTGACCCGAAGTTGTAGATGTAGCCGGTGCATGAACGACGTTTGTCGATGTCGGACGCCCAGTCAGCATCTGTAAATCCTTCAAGTCCTTTTGAAGATCCATACTTGTAGAACAATCTGTAGTTCGTTGTCCCTTTTAGATACCGGAAGATCCGCTTCACAGCTACCCAATGCGTGATGCCAAAGTTTGTATTGAACCGGCTTACGTTGCCTACCGCAAAAGCAATGTCTGGTCTTGTACCTTGTACTAGGTATAACAAGCTTTTAACGGCTTCCTGGTATGGGATACTGCTTACGTCTTCTCCATCGTGAATATCTTGGCTTGATAGCTTTTGACCCGTTTGAACTGGTGTCGCTACAGGTTTGCTATCGAACATTTGGAATCTCTTCAAGATATTTTCAGTGTATTCGGACTGATTTATTGAGATCCCTTCTGATTCAAATGTGATATTTAAACCGACACAATTTTTGGCTTGACCCATATCTTTCATTCGAAAATGATTACATAATTTCTCTTTCAGCTCATTTCGCAGGTTTTCGTCTTTCCAAAAAATCAGAATATCATCGACATAAATTGCTAATATTACCTGTCGGTCCTGAGTAAAGTAAACGCATGGGTCCATTTTGGATTTTTGCATCCCAAATGATCTTAACATTTTATCGAGCCGTTTATTCCATTGTCTTCCGCTTTGTTTAAGGCCATATATTGCCTTATTTAATTTGCAAACTCTATTGGTACTATCCTGGAAGAATTCTGGCTGTTCCGTATAAATTTCTTCATCAAGGTCACCTTGGAGAAAAGCGGTTACTGCATCCATTTGATCGATGTTCATCTTATTTTTAGCGGCAATTGAAATGAGGAATCTTAGCGATGTGTACCGTACTACTGGTGAATACGTTTCAGTGTAGTCAACACCATATTTTTGGGCAAAACCTTTCGCCACTAGTCGAGCTTTATGTCGTACTATAGTTCCGTCATTGGCACGCTTTATTTTGAAAATCCATTTGTTTTTTATGGTTTTCTTTCCGTGAGGTAGATCAACCAATGTCCATGCTTGGTTTTCTTCAAATGATTTCATTTCATCGGTCATTGCATTTTTCCATTCCATTTTACTGCTACTATTCATTGCCTCTTCGACCGAAGTTGGTTCGTTGTCTTGTAGATCCATCATTGCATAAGATACAAAATCTTTGTCAATTCGTGGTTTTGGAGTTCTCTCTGATCTACGAACTATGGTGACTGCGGGTTCCTCTTCAATGTCGGGTTCATATGTGCTATCATCCTGATTATCAGGATCTTCATCATCAATATCTCCCATTTCAGTAATTGAAGTTTCGGATCGATTTTCCACATTAGTATCGACTTTCGACGGAATTTCCCTAACTGAGTCATTTACTTCTAGGTCAATATATACGCAATTAGACGTTTTAGCAGCTTTAGGTTCAAGAAATTTTACATCTCGACTAACTACTATTTTATGTGAAATTTGGTCATAACATCTGAATCCCTTCTGAGTCTCACTCATACCCAGGAATGTTAGTTTGCGGGATTTTGGATCGAATTTTAAACGTTTTTGTTTTGGAACGTGCACCATTACAGGCGTACCAAAAATTTGCAAATGACCCACATTTACCTTTTTGTTTGTCCACATTTCCTCTGGTAGCTTTCCAACAGTTCTGTTTGGTGATCGATTTATGATGTATGCGGCCATGTTTACGGCTTCTGCCCAATATGGTTTATCTAACTCAGCATCAAAAAGCATGCATTTTGCTCTTTCGATTAAAGTTCTATTCATGCGTTCAGCTACGCCGTTTTGCTGTGGCGTGTACGCACATGAAGTCTCATGAATTATACCATATTTTTTTACAGAAAACGTCCATTTGTTGATTACAATATTCCGTTCCGTTATCTGATCTTAGACGTTTTATTTTCTTGTCACATTGGTTCTCTACCAAAGACTTGTACGCCTTAAATGTTTCAAGCAATTCTGACTTATTCTTTAAAAAATACACAAAGACTTTCCTTGAATAATCGTCAATGAATGTAGCAAAATATTTGGCTCCTCCAATAGATGCATTTTCCATTGGTCCACACAGGTCCGAATGAATTAGCTCCAACGTTTGCGTTGTTTTAATTAATGCATTTCCATTGGGGAAGTTGTTTCTCGCTTGTTTGCCCATCAGGCATGTTATACATTTGTTGATCACCGTTGTATCTTCGGAAAAAGATATTCCATCCGCAAAAACTTTTAATTTTTTTAAATCCGCAAAGTTTAAGTGGCCTAACCGACGATGCCACGTCATAATATCTTCGGATATAGTTTTCACGCCATTTAAAAAATTGCAACTGTCAATGTCACTGTTCACTTTGTATACACCGTTTTGAGGTTTTACTTGAATCAACTTATCGTTTTGTTTATTATAAACCGTACAACCGTTTTCATCAAATATTACACGCTTTCCAGCTTTTACCATTTTATAAACCGATAGCAAGTTCGCGGACAAATCGGGAACATAAAGCACTTCGTTTACTGGTATTACCGAATCGTTAACCTTCAAAGATGTTTTACCGACACCGAGAACTTTAATTTTGTGATCATTTGCTGCTTTAATTTCACTCACGTTCGTATTTTCTATGTTATTCAAAATGCACTTATTCGGTGACATATGTTGGGATGCTCCACTATCGATGTACCAAGAGTCGTTGAAAACTTTATGCGGAGTCACAGATGACAATGCGTAAAAGGCATTTGCCATATTTGCGTTCGCATTTTGTTCAGTCTTCTTTTTGGATCGACAATCCTCAGCCAAATGTCCCTTCTTTTTGCAAGCGTAACATTTCATTGATTTCTTGCTTTGCTTATTATTTGATTTTGACTTGTCCGCACTGTAGAAAGCAGTTTCGTCGCGTTTGGCATAGTCCACATCAAGCAACTTCATTTTTACGTTGTCAGCTGTTATTGCCCCGCCACTACTTTCAATTCCCATTATTAGCGGTTTGAATTCATCACTGAGTCCAGCAAGCATTATGGCACCGAGCCATTCATCACTGATAGGAAAACCAATACTGTTGAGTTTGTTAGCAGACGAAGTAATGTTCGTCACATATTCGGTCATGGATGCACATTCTTCCAATCGAAATGTTATTAATTTACGCAATAGTCCAATTTTACGCGATAAACCATGGTCATCGAACAAGCTCTTTAGCTTTTTCCACATTTCAAGCGCTGTCTTCTCGTTTTGCACATGCACAAACAATGATTCGTCCAATGCCATTACGATACGTGCTTTTGCCTTCTTCAGTTTTTCTTCATCCGTTTCCGTTACTGGATCGGCGATACATCCATCTAGACTGAGAAATTCAAGCACACTTTTCATCGCGAAATACCAATTATGATAATTGTCACTACCGCGTAATTTATCAATTGCATATTCCTGACCACCACGCGACGCCATCGTTGTTCGGTGAAACGGATTCTAACCTGAACGATTGAGCACGTGTCGGCGAATAATTGAAAAACGAATAAACTTTTATTAATGTCTCTAATGTTCATTAAACTTTCACCGTAGGTAACTGGGGTGACTGGGCCCATAAACTTTTGGGATATTATGGAGTAGTTAAACACGGTAGTTAATAAATCCAGAGTTTAATAGTTATAGTACGTTCTTACGCTGTTGAGACTCTCTGCACGACTGACTGCAACACCGCAGGTAGTCTTGCGTTACAATACACATACATGAATAGAGTTATACTATATGCAACCAACAATACATTATTTCAACACATACCCTAAAATCTGACAGTAGTATCAAATTATATGAAATTTTAAAAATTTTTAAAACGCTATTTTTACTTGGTGCTGGCAAAAAAATATTGAGTGTAACTCGTGGCAAAAATTATAGATCCATTAGTATCCTCAGTGTAATGTTCAAGGTTGTAGAAAGAATATTGCTAGTCAAATGATTCAATTTCTGAATAAATTTGACATAATAACTAATTTTAAACATGGATTTATGTCCGTACTAATAGTCAGAGATTAAATCTCGAATTCATGAATCCGAGATTCATTTTGTTAATCGTTGATTGGCTCTAATCCAATTCACGGATACCGTGATAGTGAATATAATTGCGATCGACCAATGTAATTTATTACCAAACGTCAGAATTAATATATGACACAGTAATAAACAATCTTGGGTGGACCCAAGATTATTTGAATCTAGGATTATATTGACGGTTGCATAGTTTTCAACTCGATCCGAGAATTAAGCAAGCAATGCATTGGTCGATTGCGACTAATAATATTCGTGAATTGGATTAGAGCCAATCAACGATTAGCAAAATGAATCTAGGATTCATGAGTCCGAGATTTAATCTCTGACTATTAGTACGGGCATTAGATAGCCAAGTTTAAAAGAAACTGCATAACATTTGTTGATGTAATAGATAGACTCAACTTAAAACAGATCATCAACAAGATCGACAGAATCGACAAAGAATGACTAAAACTTCGCAAATATTAATCAACTTTATTATTTTAAATTCATCAGCAATTGTAACTCATAGTGTCTGTCCAACCGGCCATGCGGTTGCAAACCATTCTGCTATATTTGGTAATATATGCATTACACGACCAACACCACAAAACAATATTAAAACAATTTAGAAATTTTATAAATATAGACCACAACTTATTTTACTAACATTTATGGCCGATCTCACCGACATAACTTAAAAATTAAGCCAGAGTTAAATTGCTAAGTAAGGCTTAGCGCGTTGCACCGACATTATTAACGCGTACTTAACGCTTAACTATTGGTTAAATATAAGCTGTCAATTTTGCCGGCTTAAAGTGCGACTTAACCTCAAACTTGTGTGTGACAAGTAAACTAAAGATGGAGAATATAATAATTATTTATCTTTTTGTTGATGAAACTATGCCTAATTGCATTCTCATTCTGCACAACAACATTTGTCAAATAAAAAGGATCATTTTAAGGTTAAGGAATTTATTAAAAAATAGTATATTTTAAAGTAAGTAAAAAGTGAAAGCATAGCTTCAAGAAAAGTATATTGTACTAAAAAAAGTTATATAATATATAACAATAATATTAAAAAATACACATTACATTAACAGAACAATCACAACCGGCACAACACCAAATCCAAATCACGTCTGTCAAATTTATTTTGTTTTGTTCTCATATAGTTATGCACACAATGCGATGAAAGCGCACGCAAAAGTTTAAGTCAATATAATGCATTTTGGCTGAAATCTGATGTGCCGCTCGCTAGTCAGAAATTCGACAATACTTAGCGTAAGCATCTGTTTCAAATGGTTGGTGAGACGCATATAAAATTTAAGGATGAGTTAACTATTAGGAAGACCTAACTAAGTATCGATTTAAGAAGTGTCGGTGAGATCGGCCATTCCTTGGCATACTATATATATATATACATATATACATATGTACAATCCAAAATATTATCGAAAATCTTGAATTTTTAAATAAAAATATAACGTGCATCATTAAACAACGTGGTATAACTTAAAAAAGTCCAATTTGTATAATAAATCTACAATACTTGATCTTTCATATGACATAAATAAGGTAGATAAAATTAATAAACATTTTATAAACTTTATAAGCATTTCATAGTATTTTTGGGTTATTCTTTAAATTTTGTAGATACTGATTTCTAAAATTATATTAAAAATTAAAACAATCATAATCATTCATAATTACATATTTCACACATACTACTAACCATTGTCTTGGCTTCTCATTTTTTTTTTTTTAAAGGTGGAAGGAAGCACTTATACTTCTCTTGCCAAAAGTACTAAATCTAACCAAATATAAAGATCTCGGACCTATCAGTCTGTTGTCTATTCTGTCAAAAGTATTAGGAAAACATATAAAATCAAATATAAGTAATGGTTTTCATTACTGTTGCCATCTACACAATTTGGATTTCGGCCAGGCCATGGTTGCGCCACTGTTTTATCAACTATTGCCGACGATATTTTAACATCTAATAAAAATAAAAAAGTAACTAGCACTAGCACATAGATTATGTAGAAACGTTTTATTTAACTGATCACAATATTTTATAAAACTTACGACGTCATATCTACGTAATAGACAATCTTAATAATACCTAAAGCATCAAGTATAACTCAAATTGTGCTCCAAGGGTAGCGACCGTAGCACAATGGTCTAGTGCGAGGACTGTTGTGCAGGCAGCCCGGGTTTGATTCTCGGCAGCAGCAATATCTAATTTGTCGAATATATTTCGATGCGGTCGTCTCCTTTGCAAGGCAATGGCAAACCAGCGAAGTATTTGCCTAGTAAACCCCTCTAGTGGTGTGGTTCGGATTCCACGTCAAACTGTAGGTCCCGTATGTTTGTGTGGAACTATTATCGCACACCACAAACATACGAGAGGGGTGCCGACGCTTCTAGCGAGTATGGCACTATAAGAAGAAGAAGTCCCAACGGTCCATTGCTCTATATAATATTCCTAAACCCTATCACTGCCAAAGCAAATAATTTTAAATTCTAAGTACCATTTTCTTTCAACATTAATAATGTAAAAAACCACTCTACAAATAAACCTAAATAATGCATAATTATATTTGGGCTGAGCAATAAAATGCAGGAAAACATAGAATTAAAAGAAAATGATAAAGTATTACCAGTGGTAGATTCTGCTAAAAATTTAGATGTAATATTGTACTACGCGCTGAGGTTTAGAAGACACTTAAAGAATATCATACAACGAGCTTTTCCAAATTTGTTTTATAGTAACAGGGTATATTTGAGCAAAAGAGTTTAAATGCCATGTTACACTAAAAGACTACAGCGTGTACAAAATTGCTGCCTGCGCTTTATAAAGGGTGTTTTTTAGAGGCGGAGAATAATAAATCAATAAATTTGTACAATTTTCAAGCTAAACTAACCTCAAAACAACCAAGAACTGTCAAAGCAGCTGTCACAGATAAGAAGGTTGCCAATTTAAAGTTCGACGCCTCTACGCCTTTTATTTGGCATTCACAAAACTCAATCAGTAAGCCACAAACTTGGAGAACTAAACTGGTTAAATCTAACAAATGCAATACATTTGCACTGCTGATTTGTACCATAAAACCCTTACATCAGCTGATCTAAGTTATCTGTATAATAAAGTATCTTTTTGTGGTGTGTCACATAACTTCAACCTTAGAAAATCAAATAATATGTCTATACCCAAACACTTAACAGAAATGTTCAAGGGGTCGTTTAAATACATTGTTATCTTTTAAAACATGTAGGATCACTACATCAATTTAAAATCAGAATTTTATAACAATAAATAAGGAGCTTAGAATCAAAACCGCACATGTCACATTTTTAAATAAAATGAGTTCTGCACATAGTTAAATTTTCTATACTGTCGTTTACAAGCTATTAATATTTCCAGTGTCAATAGAAAAGAACCATTGTTCAAACTACTCGGTAAGCAATAGAAGTTTGTTCAAGTATCCTAGCACATTTATAGCCGCTAACCTCAAAATTGGCATACATTACTAATAAAAAGCGTCAGATTATCTGGTAGTTTTTTGCTGTTTTTAGTACTTAGATACAATTTGACATATTGTATAAATTAATGCTACATTAATTATATGAATGGAGAAGACAAAATCACCAACGAGATGCTAAAAAAAAGAGGAACCATTATAGAAGAGACACTACAGCTGCTTCTCAACAGATGCCTCGAGGAAGGCAAGATACCAAACACATGAAAAAACGCAGAAGTCATCCTGTTTTTCAAGAAAGGCAACAGCGCCAATATAGAGAATTATCGTCCCATCAGCCTCCTCTCACACTTGTATAATCTTTTAACCAAAATCATCACTAATAGACTGGCAAACAAATTCGACTCATATCAGCCGGAAGAGCAAGCGGGTTTTAGGAAAGGGTACGGCACAGTTGACCACCTACAGACAATCCGTACGCTGATAGAAAAAACAACGGAATATAACATACCCCTTCACCTAGCTTTTGTAGACTTTCACAAAGTCTTCGACTGCATAGAAACCTGGGTATTCCTACATGTAATGGACCAAGCTAGAACCGATTCCCGATAACTCCATCCTCCTCAAATACCTATACGCAAACGCTACATTTCAGGTCAAAATTAATGAAGACCTTGTGACTAACAAAATCCTAATTATTAATTAACTAAAAGAGGAGTACGCCAAGGGGACACCATCTCCACAAAACTTTTCACCCTGGCGCTCGAAAACATTGTCAAGTCACTGTCATGGGAAAGTAAAGGTATCAACATCAATGGAACCTACCTAAACCATCTACGTTTCGCCGACAACATCGTCATAATAAGAATTATCGGATATATTAAAACAACTAAATACAGCTTTGAAAGGAATTGGCCTAAAAATGAATCTCATCAAAACTAAAATAATCAGTAACACATGGGAGAATCTAAACATAGACAACGAAACAATAGAAAACGTAGAAGAATATGTTTATCTAGGACATGGCATTAAAATTGGCAAAGAAAATTAGACAACTGAGATAAAACGTAGAGTAAAACTAACATGGGCAGCCTTTGGAAAATTAAAGCACATACTCAGAAATAGGGATATACAAATAAATCTCAAGCGAAAAGTCTTCGACTCATGCATTATACCAGTGGCGACATATGGCCAAGAAACCATGTCAGTGACGAAACAGAGCGCAAACTATCTAAGATGCTTAATATTAGTTTACGAGATAAAATCATAAATGAGGAGACTCGTCGCAGAGCTCAAGTGGCAATAGGTGGGCCATATAGCCAGGCAAAACCAAGTCAGATGGACTTTGAAAATAACACACTGGCGACCAAGACAAACAAAACGCAGCACAGGCTGACCACTTAAAATATGGATAGACGATGTCAAAGCAGTAGCAGGGAAGATATGGTTTGAGACAGCACAAGACCGAGAAACATGGAAAAAGATGAAAGAGGCCTACATCCAGGAGTGGACAACTGACGGCTGAAGAAGAAGACAAATTATATAAGTATATTTAATTGATTTTTAATTTTTTTTTGCGGTTAAAAACATATCAACTTATCATGAACATTTGATCAAAAAACACTTATTTGTTTTTAATAATTAAATTTAGTAATTTCCCGAACAGCTATTGGCATTTTCGTTTTTCCAGATATTCTGACAAAAATGTAACACTCCAACTTCTACTATGTAATCATCCAGGGGGTTTTAATTGTCGTCTATTAAGTATGGCGAACATGGAAAAATTCCGTGAAAAGTTGAATCTTGTATTGCCAAAACTTTTTGATCAAAAAGCTTATTACAGTTGACAGTTGTATTGTTACAATTTTGTTGTAGTAATGGGCTCATCAAAAGTTTTTTGAGAAAAGAAACTATTTTCATATACAGTTGGTTTGAAAAGCTCAAATAAAATTGCATCAGCACTCTATGACTGTTTAAATAGAAACATAAATACTATAGAAGGCATCAGGATCCTACGATTGGTATCGGACGGATGTGCAGGTCAAAATAAAAATAGCACAATCTTAGCAATGTTACTTAAATGGTTTTATACAGCTCCAAATAGTATTCAGGAAGTTTAAATAATATCCCCTGTAACAGGTCATTCATTTTTACTACCTGATCGGTTCTTTTGGATTGTTGGAGAAAAAACTAAAGAAAGATACAATATAATTAACCCTGAAGAGTACCACAATTTCTTTAAAGAGCACGGTACGCTCTTGCTTATTGGTAGGACTGGATAGTTCAAAATTGGAAGCTAGAAGCTACGAAAGTTTTTAAACGAACGGCACAGTTGCATTTTAAAATTTTCTAATTTGATACTACTAATAGATAATAATGGAAATATTAAGGTAAAAGGAGAAATTTATTACAAAAATTCTACGTCTAATGCATTAAGTGTATTAAAAATGGGAAACAATTATCAAATATACAGTCCTGAAAACTTGCCATTTGTGTACAATTAAAAGATAAGAAGCTTGAAGATATTGAAAGTTTATTAAAATTACACTTTGGATTAGAATTTAGTTTGTATATTTTATAAATAAATTAAACGTTTTTTATGTTCAATTTGAACGTTTTATTAATTACTTTAGGTGCAAAAGTGGACAAGTCCAGAACTTTGTTGCAAAACCATGTCTAATTTTCGATGGTAAATAGCTATAGTTTCTGATAAATATCAAGAAAACTAATTCTGCCAAATGATTTTATATTTTTTAAAAAATTAGTTAGCAGCGAAAGTGTTAAAGACATTTTGACGAAAGTTTTCTATTCTTCAGGCTAAAAGTAAATGTGTGACAGTTTTCAGCAATTTATTCAAAATTAAGTGGATGTGACATGACCTTAAGAATTATAAAAAAAGTATGTAAGTAATGACGTTTAGGGAAGTAACTTTAGCAGGTTTGTACATTTATGAATCCATACTATTTTTATATAAATTCTCAAAAGTTTAAAATGTTTAGCTCATTTTATAACAAAAAACTAGACCATTAAATTACAATATACCAGCTCTTGGATAAAGTTGTATAATAAACTACTAGGCAAGTTAATGCATAAATGATTATTAATTAATTTAAGAAAGAAGTGTTTACGTACTTAATTAATAAAACCATATAAGGTTAATGAGTATTTAAATCATCAGTGTATTTAACAAATTTTCAATTTTTAATGTATTATATAATTTTTGTATTATATTTTGTATAAATTCCGAAATATATATTATTATTATTATTATTATTGTCGTTATTCATTTAATATGCTTACATTGTATAATTATATATTTTGCTTTTGTCCCCCAAAGCTCTGTTTTAGAGCAAGTACATTTTTGTGTTTTTATAAATAATCTCCCATTACACTTATCTAAGTACGTATCAACATATTTCAGATAAAATAAATCAAGTGAATATTAAAGATTAGTGCATTAAAAATAACTTGGTGTTAAACAAATCAAAAACCGTTATGTACCATATTATAACAAAAAATATATTTTTCAGTTTTTTTCTTTGGCAAGTGCCGTTGATAGCTGTTAAAATCATTTTTTAGTCAATCAATTACCAAGTTTTTTTTTTAATATTACCTAGCAACGTTCAAAAATTTATTAACATCGCTCTTAAAAATGTACATAATTGATAATACGGCAAACTATGCTTTTCATACACTACTTTGTCTTTTAAAAAAAAAAAGATTTTATTATGTCTGTTTAAGATTCTATTATAAGCCACAAAGTAAAATGTATTTTAGATTACAAATAATACAAACAAGGAATTTGTAAGTTGCTATTTATTGTTGAACTCTACATTTTTTAGCATGTTATAGATATATTATTAATTTATGGATTTACTTACAACAAAAAATATAGCACTAACCTCTTTTCTTTTTCTCTGCTAACTGCTTTCTATATCTTGGGTGAGCAGATGCATAAATTGGCCTAATGATTTCTGCTGGCAAAGAAAAAACATTTCTGGCACCAATATTAAAATCTTCTGGTAAAGTAACACGCGGAAATTTAACTTTTAAATCGCCACGTGCCTCTAATAATGCACGTTTTTCTGCAATCTTTTTAAATAATTTTTGTTTTTCAACTTCTCTTGAAGCCATATTTCAAATCTACAATAAAAAACAATATTGTATAATATTAAAATACATATTACAACTTACCAATATGGACATATATTTGATACAAACATGTATAAAACAGTAAATTGTAAAAATAATTATTTTGTATAATCGATAAAGCAAGCTATCAAAACACAAGTGTCAGAATACTATTTATTTATTTACCATAGCGACGGCAATACAACCTTTTTGAAATGGATTTTAAATCCGAAATTGAAAACTTCATATCTACATTTGCCGATAAAAATTTCAACGTTTTCGATGCAGACTACAGGGTGTACGTGGTTTTTATTTCAACATGTTGTGCATTAGGACTAATTAGCATTTTATGTAAATATCTTCTAAAAAATTTGACTTACGTCAAACGACTTCCTATAGAAGATAAACCACAAAGTAAAGAAATGATTATACCACTAATATCTAATGAAAAAAGTGTTAAAGAAGAAAATAATAATATTGATGTACGTTTATTTAATTCTGAGTCACTTAATAATAATAATAATAATAAATAATTCATTGATTTATAGAAAGAAAAATGGTTAAAAGCAAAAGATTTAGTTAAGTTATTAACACTCAGTAAAACAGATATAAATGGATTAGTAGGAGTATTGATCAAAAACGAAGTAGCGGCCATGGTTGAAATTAATTGTGAAAATGAAGATTTAATTTATGAAAAAGAATTTCAAATGCTAGTGCACGATATAGCCGTCGCGTGCATAGATCTAACTATCAAAATTACAGCATACAAATCACCACCTACAATTAACAAGGTATGCTGCTTTATGTATAAATTATATTTAATTCAATTCGCCAAAATGCATTAATATAAATGGTCACAGCATAATAGAGTGCATTTTAGCACATAAATATTGTACACTTTAGTGTACCTACCTGTATATCGAAATAGCTTTATAATATAGCAAAGCATTTATGACTAAGAATTTGAAATGATTTATTTAAAAATCAAACGCCCAATGTTTTGTTTGAGTGATTTGTTGTTGCTTTGATGCAGATTATTTGCAATGACAGTGACATACAGTCATTAGTTTCGGCAAACGTCAAAAGCGTTATTAAGAGCTGTACAGTTTGAATATTTTAAAACTTTAAAACAACTTTACATTTAATTTCTTTTTAAATTCGGTTTTTTTAACGTGGTAAAAAATTCAAAAATAGCAACTGATATAGTTGTGCAAAATTTATAATTTCCTAATAGAAACTCGAAGATGCATTCAAGTTTTAACACAAAAGAGCTAACTTAACTATTTTTTTTTTCAATATTTATAAAATATTTTGGTAATTTACAACATAGCCGGACCGTAATTTGCCTTGTTTTGAGAACATGAGTAATTTTTTTTGTCCATACTGGCAATTAATATTATTTCTTTATAAACACCAAATAACTATTAACATAAGAACTTTTAGTCTAGACATTTTGGTCTGTTTTCTATGGCAAACAGGGCAATTGCATTCATTCTTACAATATAATAGAATTTTAATTTTGATTTTACAACATTTGAGAAAAGGCGAAATTTGGAAAAGGTCGTTTACGGATAAGTGTAACAAAAGAAATAAATATTTTTTTAATAAGTTGTGGAGACTAGGCCAAGTCTTCAGTAATAATCAAAAAAAAATTATATAAAGGTTTCTTTATTTAATAAATACAAAACAATTTGAAAAATGTTTTTATTTATACAAGAAAATTCTTGTTCTACTGTGTAAATCGTTTAATAAAAAAGTTGATGAAATAATCAACATTAAAAAAAATCACTATATACTTTTAGACCTACAATTTATCAGTTCGTACAACATGCGGTTATTTCCAAATAAATTGTTCCCAAATAATTAACTTATAAATATGAAGGAAATTTCTAAACTATATCCAGATTTAAACCCAGTAATTAATACATAAGATGAAATTTAAAAAGATATAAAAATAAATACAATTACAAAAAAAAAAATGATTAATTTTAATATAAAAATAGCGTTGAAGAAGGAAGTTGAATTTGAACTTCCGAAACGTCCGTTTTGATTTAAATAAATTGATGAATTGAATAATATCTACTACTTTTGTCCTATTGCTATCTAACCAACTTGAATAAAAGAATTACAATTTAATTTAAAATTTTACAAATAGTTGACGATTTTAGATTCTCATTCATGACATTGACATTTTAATCTCTGTACTTTACAAAAAACGATTTTTAAAAGGGATTAAATTGCTTGAGTCATGTTCGAAGTTTTATGACGCTCAAAATATAGCGTCTCCTAACTATGTAAAACAGCTAAACAATTATCTTTCTTATATTTTTTCAGATATACTTAGATTCCGATCAATTGAATGACTTAAAGAATGCGGTTGGCGTTATGTTTACTGACGAATTAGGAAAGAAAGGCCATAAAATAACCTTGAAGCGGGCTTTTTGCTACAAAGTTAGCAAAAGCATACGACTGTTTGGCTATACATACCCCAGCCGAATAATAGAAGCAGGTTCATCATTGGGAAGGTATGGAGCTATAATTGCGTTAAAACTAAACACAAATAATTACGAAGGCGTTAACGATTTTGGTGAAAAGCTATGCCAACACATTATCTGCAATAATCCAATAAAATCTGGCTCTACATATTTTATCAATACATCTTTGGAGCAAGATTGTTGTTTAATACACCAAAACTATTTACACGATGAGACACAAAAAGTGGGAGAGATTATAAAACAACTAGGTATTGAAGTACTTGATTTTAAAAGGTTTGTTTGTGGTGAGACGGAATCTTTAAGTGAATTGTAGGTAGAACATGTATAATATAAATAAATTTTTGTATGTATAATCTTCATTAGTATTTAATATATATATAAATCAATCCTCATATAGAAAACATTTTAAAATCTTTTTTACAATGCTAAACATGTTATTAGTAAAGATAGTTGGTAAAACTTCAAGTAGAACGTGTGCATTTATTCACACCTATTACGTGGATGGTTGGTTGTGATATCTTTTTACCGATTAAGTCCGGGAGCCAGCAACCGTTTAGAGTTAGTCATTTTACAAAAGCTGAACATTTTTCTTAAGTTTTATTTGGTATCACTGGTAAGCGAATGGACCTCCAGCTGGCGCACCTCCGGGGGTGTAGCTTTGGCAGTTTCCCACACACATAAAATAATAATTTAAAAAAACGAATACCGCAAAAGCTGAAACTTTGTTCACATGTTGATTATGCTATAAATAAAAGAAAAAACGTATCCAGGCGAATTTAGAGTGGGGGATTATGCCTCAGCTTTTCACGTAAAAAAGTGAAAAATATGCGCTGGGTAAACTGATACCGCAATAGCTTAAGTAGGTAAACTAATAGTTAAATTAATAACTTAAACAAAAAAAACATCCAGCTGTACTTGTAGTGGGGGAGAAGTGTCCAGCTGATGTAGTGAAGAGCGCTGCGCTGGATATTTTTTTTGTTTAACTTATTCAGTTAACTATTGTATTACCAAATTTCAGCTCTTACGGTATCAGTTATCTATACTTTTTTCATTAAACCGCCCATGCAATTATTATACTAACTCTCCTGTTTTTGAATTTAAAGTAAATATTTACACATTTAAATATTTATACATAACATAAACAGTAAATATATGAACATAAAAGTGCCAATAGAAAATATTTGGAAAGCCACTTTGTATAATACTGAGCCAAGATTTAATACTGCAGTCTTATGATATACCGAATAGCTCAAGCAACCAAAATTTCTAGAAACAAACTGCGCAGCGGTCGGTCTATTATATCTAGCATGAAAGGCTATTTTTTCCCCACCACACCGTCCTCAAATCTGGCATTGAATATACTATATACGTGCAGATACTATAATAAAAATTAATAATAATCATGGTCTTTGTTTTTTCATAGTTTATTTTCTTTAGTTGCTCTTCTATTATTTCCATGTTGTGTTGTAGCTCTTCTTCGGTTTCAGCAATCACTGCCATATTGTCTGCAAATATCAGTTCTGCTATTTTTGTTCATTTCCATTTTCCAATATTTTATTTATTCCATTTTCATTTTTTTCTTTGCGTGTTTTATTGCCTTGTCTAGCACAATTGAAAAAAACAATGCGTTTAACACACATTCTTGCTTCACTTCTTTCTTCGTTTAGAATTCTTTTCATAATAAAGATACTATAATAAACAAGAAGAAATTATTAAAAAAAATTAAAACAAAAAAATTGAGAAAATTTGAGAGATACTTTAAATTAAAAAAAAAAAACTCTAAAATACTACATTAGAAAAGAAGAATGTTTGGAGTTTTGATAGGTTTTAGAAAGTATTTTAAACCTTCTCAAGGCTTTGAGATTTTTGGTAAAACTTTGAGTAAGTTTTAAAATACCATAACAGAAAAAAAGAGTTTTTGGAATCTTTATTGCGCCCATGAAAAACCTTTAATATAAAAACTATAAAAGATTTAAAATATCAGGTAAATAAATACTGTATCTTTTAATGTTTATAAGAAGACTTTTGAGTACTATTGCGTTCTTGACGCAGTTGAGAGGTTTGAGAAGACTTTACAAAGTTTTGTTTAGAAGTTTTATCATAAGGATAACAAAATACTTTGAGAGACCCGGAAAAATTTATGAAGGTTTTAGGAGGACTGACATGATTTTTAAAAATATTTAGAATAGAAACTCTAAATAGTTTTGAGCAATCCGAGAAGACTTTATAAAAGTTTGAAAGTATCTGTCAAATGCTTTTAGTGATGCTTTTTTGTCTTTAAATAGTTTCTTGTGCAAGTGTAAAGTTTAAGAAGATTCTAAATGATTTAGAATTGATTAAAGAGTTTACTGTGTTTAATGAGAAAAGTATAGATATCTGATACCGCAAGAGCTGAAATTTGGTAATACAATAGTTAACTGAATATGTTAAACGAAAAAATCATCCAGCTTAAAGTTTACTGAGGGGAAAGTGTCCAGCTGATGCAGTCATAGGTACGACGCGCCCGAGCGCATACCCATGTGCAGCGCTCTTCATTGCATCATCTGGACACTTTTTCTCCACTAAATGTACAACTGGATGTTTTTTTTGTTTAAGTTATTAATTTAACTATTAGTTTACCAAATTTCAGCTATTGCGGTATCAGTTTACCCAGCTCATATTTTTTACTTCTTTACGTGAAAAGCTGGGGCATAATCTCCCACTCTAAATTTGGCTGGATACGTTTTTTCTTTTATTTATAGCATGATCAACATGTGAACAAAGTTTCAGCTCTTGCGGTATTAGTTTTTTTTAATTATTATTTTACGTGTGTGGGAGCCTGCCGCAGCTACACCCTCCTGAGGTGCGCCAGCTGGAGGTCCATTCACTTACCAGTGATACCAAATAAAGCTTAGGAAAAATTTTCATCTTTTGTGAAATGACTAACTCTAAACGGTCGCTGGCTCCCGGACTATAAGGGGAGAGAATATTTGCGCTATTATAAGGGTTTACAGAATCAAACTCATCAAGAAAACGCCTGAATATAATTAAATAAAATTTTTACACATTGTTGAAGAAATTCCAATCTATGCCCTCAAATTTGTAGAAATTTGATGCAACTTAGTCGTTTCTACGCAATTAATATAAAAAAATGGCGTTTTTAATTAGTTCTTCATTAATTTTTTACTCGTTAAATATAACTTCAAATCTTTAACCAAAAACATGAAGACGTAGAATATTGTATGTAGTTTAACATTTAAAAAGAGTGATGACTAAAATCGATTATCGATTGGATATTGAGTTGGTTGGAGTTTTGTTCTATAAGAACTAATTTTAATTTAAAAACGGCGCTGTACGTGTCAATATTTTTCTAGAGAGAAAGGTTCACCGATATTCTCGTAGATGTGATAGGATTTAATATTTCTTCATAACAATACTACTAGTGGCACCACAACAGGACGGGGCGACTAAACCCGGCAATATATAGCGTTAATTATAACATTTTTGTTATTGTCTAGTTAATGTCACTACAGTTGAATGTGATTTTTATATTACTTACATTTACCGATTGTTAATACAATCCAATTGAAATGGCGTGAGGGTATTTTAAGACCTACTACAATAAACATAAATTTGCAAACTTTATCAAAAGATAGGATTTCTAGTTTGATTTGAGGTTCTTTTAGAATATACTAGCGACATGTCGTCGGTCTAATTGTTAATAGTGCATAACTCCAAAAAACATAATTTTACAGGAGAGAAGAAAAACTGATTTTACGCTATAATTGACAAAGGAGTTGTGCAAAATTTATTTCCATATTCAAAACTTAACAAGGAGAACAAGTAAAATTTTTTTTTTTAGTAACTAGGTTCATACAAAATTACATTACTTCTTGAAAAAAAATTACTGATTCGGCAGACACAAAAATAATAGTAATTATTCATGTATTAAACTCATAAAGAGAATGATAATCTTTTTCAATTGTCTGTTTTAAGAACATAAAATGTTCAAATTTCTGTTGATTTATTTTTAATTTATCTCTATAAAGAACTGGCTGTGAATCCATTTGTAAGTACTGTGAATTTATTTGTGGCTTGGTTGGCAAGACTTTTAATTTTTCAGAATGTTTAATTTTAAATTCAATTGTGCCACCAGAACTGTATTTCAAAGTTCTTAGATTATTTACTGTGGGATCACCAACTTTATCTCCAAGTTTAGATTTAAATAAATTTAATGTAACAAATTTCTTAAAATGCGTGTGATTAAGGTAGTTAACTTTGTACGGCTTGGGATTTTTCTGAGCAGATTTACGTAAGGCTACATAATAGTTCTGCTTTTTAATTTACTTTCAATAGTAGAGTGCATAAAGTCACACTCCATCTGGGTGTGTCCCTTTTCCAAATATTTCTGTACTATTGCCAAAATGCAGTTACGATTTTGAGCACTGCAGCCGTCACTGTATAAAATTATTTGTTGTGTAGGTTGAAGCTGGGGAATAATTTTAGTGCACAAAAATTACCAATTATTGAAGAAAAGCATTTAGCATTCCCCTTTACCCTCGTGCGACAAATAACATTAGTCATCCTTTGTACCTAGATCAAAAATTGTGAAATTGTGGACGATCAATTTGGTCCGGTACATTTGATTTGGGTCATAACAGTACTGACTGAAGGTCCATTGTGAACACTTTATTATTTGAATTTTTGTTTCTGCTCATTCATTACGTGATTCCTTTTTGTTTGCTATATGTTTTGTGTATATCTTCTAAATTTTTTGTTTTATACCTTACACAAATATCGCACCCATCTTTTTTTTGGAGAGAACAGCGCTAAGTTTAAATCTTCAAACATGTTTGAAAATGTAGCTATCGACAGCGCGTCAGTTTTATGTTAAATGCACCAGTCTTATTTGTAAACATCATACAGTTCCGATTTGTTTTAAATTGAGGTTTTAAATATAATTTTTAAGTCGATTTCCGGCAATAGTGAGATTCTAATTTAGGCAAGCCATTAAAAAAATGGTGTAGATCTTGTTTTTTGTACAAATCTAGAACTTTTTATCTTTTTTACATTTTTCTCTGCTATTTTGCCCACAGACGTCTTGAACGGCTGTAGATTTATCTATTGTTATCCATTATTATTATTAGATACTCCTAAGGTATTACAAAACATTGTCTTGCAAACTCTATTTTTATTTAGGAAATATTCAAAAGAAGCTGTTCTGACTGATTTTCATATTTTTTCGATCTCTTGCTCTTTTTTTAATTTCTTTAGAACCCCAGCTGATACATAAATTTTTCTTTCTGACCATATGAGTGTCCAAAATTTGGTAAAAATATCCATCCTTTCTCTTTCCGTTACGTAACACGTAATTTTTGCTCCATCTTTTTTTGTTGTCTTCTCTCTGCACGAGCAACTCATTTTCAGTTCCTTTTTATTTTTTTAATTTCAATTTTATTGTTTTTTCTTCCCATGAACTCTATGCCCTTTTCTCTTTTATTTTTGTTGGCATATTTCCACGTGTTTGGATTACTTAATCTGCATTTTGTTCTTTTTCATGAGGCTTGAACTTCTTCATCTGAACTCTATTCACTAGTTTTGGTATTTTCGCGATTGTTATTAGTTGTTGTTACCTCTTCTTCTGCATACGTCATTTCTTCTTCTACTTCAGTGTGAACCTTTTCCCTAGCAATGTTGTGCGATACTTGGTCTTCATTTAAAGTATCTAACATTTTATTTTTTTTTTTTTAAATTGTTTAATATCATGGCTGCTTTAGGCCGTCTTGTTCAATCTGCTTTCGGAAAACAGATTGCTATAAAACTTTATTTCAATTTCATATGAAATTAAAATCTATGCCATTTTGTGTAAAAAGATCTTTTGTTATCTGGTCTTCTTTTAATATATGTGCTTTGTTCGATTGTACATTTTTATCATCTGATTTTGTTTCACATAACATTTTATTTTCTAACCGGTGTTTAGTGTGAGATTGATTATTTGTTACATCCTTTAATAAAACAACAATCTATTTTTCAGCCAAAGACTTGAAACTTCTGGTTTTAGGATCCACATTTGCTGGAAAAAATAATCCGCAAATTTCAAGTCAATTTTAGTTAATAACTAGAATTAGTAGTTTCCAGTTACATTAACTGCTTATAATTATGTTATCTAAAATAATTTTAGAAAGCAAATTTGTCCGTTACTTAAATATAAGAAATAAATATAATATGCTTATTTGTCAAATTTTATCACAACCACTGTATAAAAGTGCTTTGGGTTGATTTACACAAATTAACACAATAACAGTCACTGCGGCATAAATCACCATGTTGTTTACAGGGAGTTATGCATTTATCATGTGCAAATTTCATAACCTTATTTTTGAATGATATGTAGTATTTTTTAAGAAAGTGTCAAGTTGTAGACTGTAGATTCGACAATTGTCTACAAAATGGCGCAATAAATCAAATCCAGCCAAATTTTTACATTAGGCCGACGATGTTGCAAAATGTTTTACAACAAATGTTAAAAACTTAGGAAATGTTTTATTCGAAAAGATTCCCACATTTTATTATTTCTTTGGAAGAAGAATCAGATGATGAAGATAAAACAATTAAGCTGGAATAGGGATCATTTTAAGACTTAACTTTTATTGTTTGACATACTGACAAAAGTACACTGGCGAGCAAAAAATAGAGATCACTTAATAATAATAATAATGTCAAGTTGACAATTTTTTGCTGTTTAAATTATATAGTAATTGGAGTGCCTACAACACCTACAGTAGTAAATGTATGATTAAACCATGTTTTAAATGAAGCAAAGAAACAGGAATAGAAGAAAAAGAAGTTTGAAAACAATTTAGATCAAAATTATTAATGTGAAAATTATAAAGGTTAAGTGGAAGACCAGTGCTATAACCATGGCTAAAACTGAACTTCGCCGTTTTCTTGTAGTAAATATAAAGAAATAAAGACGCTATTATTATTATTATTAGACCTGTAATATCCAACTCTTAATAAGACACCTAATAAACTATTAGCTGAATAACCTAACTTTTAATTTTATTTATTTTATTAAAACCTATGAACCACCAATTATATATATGCCTAACATATACATTTCTAACAAATATAAACATTAAGCATATAATTTATCAGCTGCTCAGAAGTGTAACAAAAATAAATCAAAATAAAGTTTGAAAAAAGTTAGGTTATTCAGCTAATAGTTTATTAGGTGCTTTATTAGGAGTTGGATATTACGGCCCTTATTATTATTATTAAATTATGACTTATATTTAGAATTTTTTGTTTATGTTTGTTTGCTGTTTTAACTTTATGTTAGCAAATTATAAACCAAAGTAGGCGTTTAATAATTCATTTCCTGATAAATCTTATCTATCTGTCAATTATTATCACCGTGTTACAGACTTTTATGAAACAGCATTCATTTCGCTTTAATTGAAAACCTATAATTTGTTGTGGTTTTTTTTTATTCGTGTTGATCTTGCTCTGCAAAACTTGTCGTTAACACGGTACTGTACTTAACAGGTCATAATGTCTGTAGGCCCTATTGTTGTGGCAAGAATTATAGCGTCGATTGAAGATGGGCAAAGAAAACGTGAAACTGCAAGGATTGTTGCTAAAACCTTTGTGCTGTACTAACGGTGTATCAGCGTTACTTGAATACTGGCCTGATAATCAGAAGATCAGGTTCCGGGCGAAAAACAGAGAGTCCACAAGTTTGCGGAATAGAACAGCTTCTGTAGTTTATCTACAAAATCAATTCCATGAAATTAAAGATGTAAATGTTAGTGAATGATCTGTTAAAAGAAGGCTTTGGGCTGCTGGATTGTCTTGTAGAAAGTTGGCTACAGGTCTACCTTTACAACGCCGACATCGTGTTGCAAGATTGGCTTTTGCCCAAAATCACTGAGCATGGAATAATGAGGACTAGAGCAGGGTACTGTTTTCAGATGAGTCGAGCTTTTGCCTCAATATATCAGACGGACGTCGGAAAATGTGGAGAAGACGTGGAGAAGGATACGCTTCAGTTTGTATTGATGAGCGACTTTCATTTGGCGGTGGGTCGGTTATGGTTTGGGCAGAAATTTCTACCGAAGCACGCACAGGTCTTTATAGAGAATGGCTCCCTGACAGCTTACAGATACATTATGCAGGTTCTCGAAGATCATTTTATGCCTTTCATGACAAATATGGGCGAGCGCGGCATTTTTATGCAAGATAATGCTAAACCTCGCGTAGCCAGAGTTGTCAGAGATTATCTGGATGAAGTGGGAATTTTGCGGTTTGATTGGCCAGCTCTCAGCCCGGACATGAATCCCATAGAACATGTCTGGGATGAGTTAGGACGACGTATCCGGAAGCATACACCAGCTCCAAGAACTGCTCAAGACCTAAAACAGTTGCTATTGCAGGAATGGAATAATATCGACCAAAATGTGATGCTTAATTTAATTCAAAGTGTTCCTCGTCGACTTCAAGCAGTCATTAATGCAAGAGGAGAAAATACTCGTTATTAGTGATAAGGTTTTTTTTTTTCATATTTTTTGTTCTATATTAGTCTTAAGAACAAAAATTCGAACTTTGTCTGAACTGTAAATTTGTGGTATTTCCAAAATACGCAATAAAAACACTAAATATGCTTTACGATTCAACATTGAATTTTTAATTTAGTGTGCAAAATACAGTACAATTGTTTACAATTTGCTAACATACGGTTAAAACAAAAAAATCAAAAATTTTAAAATGCTCGCTTGTGTGTGTGACATATTTTTGCCTTATAATGAAATTGATATTTATCAGCAAATAATATTTGTCACTTTATATTTAAATTACACTCAGTTTCAAACTTACTGCACCCCATCCAATAAACACGCTATAAATATAACAAGAGTTTACTTTTTATAACATGCTTAATATAAGATGCTCGATATCTTCCTGGGGTATCACGTTTAATGCAACCTGAAGTTGGTGTCGCAGGCAAAATTGTAAGCCACAGACTCATCATGTCTTAGACCTGTTCGTTCGGTGATAAGCCTGGTGGTCGTGCAGGCCTAGGCAATAGCAATATTCGGAGTTGTATTTGCTTTAAGTATCTTCTTATAATATTAGAAGTGTGTGGCCTTGCATTATGCTACTGAAAGTTACCATTTCATATCTGCATAAAAAGCACTAATTCTGCTTCGAATACATTTTGGATGTAAAGATGTGCATTCAATCTACTAGGGATGAACAGAAGGAGTAACCTTCCTCCTATCACACCCCAAACCGTAACAGATGTTAATGCTGTGTGGCGTCTTTCAGAATTTTTGTTTGTTTTTTACAATACCGGCAAACTTAACGTTTTTCTTAATAGGAAGTATTGCGTTATCTCCTCTTACATATTTCTATACACAAAATTTATAATAGTTATTGTGATTTTATGTAAATTGTCTCTCTGACCCGTAAGATGCTAGACAGAGATAAATTTGTTTCAGTCATCTACGGGCCAAAATGCCGTTGCCTGTCCGTGTAAGGATTTAACAATATCAATATTACATAAATAAAATATAGATCAAATATATGAATACAATTAAAAATATTATTAAAATATTTAATATTTAATAATAAAAAACAATAAATAACAAAAAATTTTAAAAAAGTAGAATAGTTATTTAGTAATAAAATTATTGTAAATATTAGTTAAAATCAAGTTCTGCGTTGAAAAGCTCTTGATGAACCGTATCCAATAAAGAAAAAATTAATCCGTTTAGAAATGACAACCTATAACGTGAATTTTATGTTTTTTTCTTAAAAAGAAGTGTTGACATTTTTTTTATATTAAACAGCTTAATTTGATAGATTTTATCCTTCTGAAGATGGAATTTGTCCGGTGTCTCTATTACTAACCGTTTTTGAATTTTGATTTTTTTAGTGTTAACAGTTTTGAAATTGTGAAAAAAGTGGAAAAATCGATTTTGAATAGTGGCCCACCAATCGCAAGAATCCCAAAAAATTTATGGATGTAGATTTTTCAAATACTTATAAAGTAAAAAAATAAAATTTCATGCAATCCAAGGTTTAGATAATCTAAAATCAATTTCAACCCTTCTGGAATTTTTTTTTTGGGTTCTATACCGGGTTCGAGTGGCTAAAAAAATTGTATTTGAAGAACACCCAAAATCCTGCTTTCATGTTTTTTTTTTAATTTCTCATTCAATAGGTGCGGAGAAAAGAAAAAAAAATGCTACTTTGTGCTCCCTAGTGGAGTGTCGAAATTTTTAAATCATACCAAACATGTTTTTTTCATGCTAGATAAGTAATTTATGACGTAATTTGGACATTCGTGATGGGCGGTATTTCATGTTAAGGAGACCCTTTAAACAACAATAATTACTGTTTTGTTTTCACAAGCTTTCTTTCTCACTTCAAATTTTATTGTTAGTTACATACAATGCATAGGCTACAAATGAAATTAGTAAAATTAATGTAATTCTTGATTAAATTTTCAATTATAAATGACTAATAATGGGCCATATTTAACTCAGTTACACTAAATAGTGAAATGCTTAGTTAAGCATTTATAATAAATTCAAAAAATTAAACTCATAAACTTAAAAACTATAACCGATCAGAAATTATGTTTTTTACTCAAAACGGCATGCTTAGCACCCTGACCTTAAATTCGAAAGTATAAGTGGCTAGGATACTAAACGTAAATTTTAAAAGTAGTCAAAAAAGCACATTATATCGTTACTGCAGTAATAAAAACCATTTCTGTAAGACAAAAAGCGGATCTCAAAGATCAAACATTAAAAATCGTTAAATACCATGTTTTTTTTAATAATTGTTAAAAATATAAATAATATAAACTTTATATAAAACTAATTTGTAATAAAATAAATAAATATAAAACTATATTTGATGAATATTACATGTTTTGAATCTTACTTACTACATAACTAACAAAACGTAACAAACCAAACAATTAGGTTTGCTACGTTTTTCAATGTAATAACAAATTTTGTTAGTGTAGTAAGTAAAATTCAAAACATATAAAAGATAATATCGTTGAGTGAATAAACATTAAGAAGAAGTGCAACCAACGCTAATAGGTTTTCTTATCCACACGCAAGCTCTCTCCAAACCAAATAAGATTTTTGAGAACGCGTCCCAGATATTCTGAGATGGAGGACAGACGCTAGCTTGTGTGTGAGTAAAGCATCTACATTTATAGGATTCCTAATATTCATTCACTCAACTGTACTGTGATCTAGAGGATATCTGCTTTATGTTGTTGTTTAACAAAAATTGTTTAAAAAAATTCTTGGTCACCTTTAAAAGAAATCTTAATCTATTGAGATAATTGACAAAGTAATGCCACTCCTCTCATTATCCAATGTTTGGCTGGTTTAACAGTATTTAGTGTCATTCCGATCACAAAATTTGTTGAATGGCCAGTTGTTGACAAAATTCCTCTTCTTTCTGACGTCTTATATAATGGACACAAATACGTACGTCGTTCTTTTAACTCATCATTCTTTAGTGGAATTAGCCAAATCTACCAAAACCAATGATATCAATAATTATTTTTTGTTATTTTTCCGTAATATTTAATAAGTTAAATATTATTTTTGGGACTTTATTATAATATAATACCACTTAAAATACTTACATAAGGTACAGTATCGTATAAAACTTTTGGCAATGATTCATCCAATGCCATAGTTTCTTTATTCCATCGAGCTCCATCTAGAAATAGACCATAGACATATACACCATCGTCCGGGGCTTTTGTTAATTTTTCTTCTTTTTTGATCTGATAAAAAAACCATATTCAATTAATAAAAACGTATGTGAAATATGAACAAATACAAACTTCATAATCAAACACTAATAAATCAATCGGAATCCTATATTTCCTTGCATAATTTTGTTGAGCGCCTGTAAGAAATGCTTGAGTAAAGAAAAATCCTGATATCCAAAACGTTTGTGGTGGTCCTTCTTCATACCATTTCTGAAGTTTAATATACATTAATAAAATATAACATAAAACAAATATTTTACATTAATACCTGTAAAAATGCAAGTCTTACTAAAAAATCATTGATATAACTTCCTAATGGTTTCAATGAGGGATATGATTTCTTTGCCCACATATTTGGAATTCTTCCAATTAACATACTAGTTACAACTTCTTCCAAGTCAGCAGACATTACAATTTGCCCTTAAAAGATTAAAAATGAAACCAGTAATACATAAAATGCAGATATTATGTACCTTTAATTGCTTTTTGTACGTTTTTCAAACTGTTTCGTATAACTGTGATGAGACTATTAAATCGGCCCATCTCCTGTACCAGTACAGTATTCATACTTTGTGAATAAGAAGTAGGATATTTTTCCATTACTAAATCTCGATCAAAATTTGGAGGTAGTCTCTCCAAAACATCATGAGCAACATTGAATAAAACATCATCCGAAGATTGTGTTCCACTCCCAGAAGATATGGCATCCTATTAAGATATACATAATTATAACAATTTTTATTTTTTTGTATATAATTAGTATACCGCTACTTACCATAATTAAAAGATCCTGATGAAAAATGTGTAAAAAAATATGTTTGTTAATCATACAAGGTGGTCTATGACTAGCTTACAACAAGAAGCCTATCGGCGGTATTATAATTGGCGCACTAATATTATCTGCTATACTCCACTTTTTAAACGTTTAAGGGCCGGTATTATAAACGTTAATTTAATCATCAATTAACTAATTGAGAAATAAATTTAATTGTCAGTTAAATAGACAGAGATAACCTTAAGGGGGCAGTTTGATGAGTGTCATAAAACTACGAGCAGAACTCACGTAATTTACCTCCTTTTTAAAATCGGTTTGCAACGTGTAGAGAATGAAATTTCCAATCTAAAGAAATATATAAAAATCCAAAACCTTCAATTGATTATTAAATTTTAAAATTAATTTGTAATTTTTTTGTTGAAATATTTGCTTAAACTTTAAGAGTTATACTTCATTGAACATTAAACTTAGTAGTCTTTTTATTGTGCTATAAGTTATTTTTCTGAAATAACTATTCTTACAGTTCTGCTCGTAGTTGTAAATGTATAATAAAATGTAAAATTTGAAATTCCCGCGTGTATTAATTTTTCTAACAGTTTGGTACTACTGCCACAATAGTTAAATTTTACTAGCATTATTTAAAGACAAAATATGGTTTTATTCCAAGCATTGGTACACATTTTTTTTTTAAGTAAGTTTAATCAATGTTGCACGATTGAAAGTTAGTTTAATTGGTTGATTTAATGTTTGATTAATTGACTTTTACAATACCGAAAGTTGGCCGTATTCTGGATATTTTTAGTTGTGATGTTAATTAATATTAAGAACGTTGCTAGGTAATACTTAAAAAACTTGGTAACTGATTGGCTAAAAATTAATTTTAACAGCATTTTTAACTATCATCAATGTTTTTTTTTTTACAGAATAGGCCCAATTTTCAGTTAAATTAGTTTAGTTGCTAAGTAAATTTTAATCATAGATTAATTTGTTTTATAATACCAGTCCTAAGTAAAGTAAATCAGTAGAACATTTTTGATTTACAAAAGACGTAATAACTCAATAAGCAAAAAATATCCAAATTTACATAATAATTTTATTTTTTATTTTTAGATCTAATAATCTTAGAATTAAAAAATGTAAAAATATACACGGTGTTTATTTTATTATAGAAATTTGATTTTTTTTAATAAAATTAAAAATTTAAATATTTGAAGTTCAGGACTTTGTTTATAACTCAAAAAGGATGCATTTTATTAAAAAAAATTCTACAAAAAATACTCAAAATGTAATGTAAAAATGTAAAAACATACAGGGTGTTCCATATGAAAAAAAAAAGTTTACTAAATTTCCACAATAAAATTAAAAATATATTTAAACAATACTTTTTTTAAAACCAAACAACTTTTGGTTGAAACTTTTTTTACTGTTGAAGAATTATTTAGGGTAATTTTGACTAACCCTGTATGTATACAAAAAATCCTTAAGTAAGACAAGGTACTCAGTCGCAGTCGCAGAATGCGAGTAAGGTGTAAATAAATATGACGTTTCCCAACAAAACCGATAAACGACTGATAATTTTTTTCAAATATTACACTTTTAGCTTGTTTAAATGAGCATCGTGGCGTAAATGTTGCTATTGAATTTCATTATAAACATGTTATATAGCACGCAAACAGATCATACATTAATAGTTATTATGGTAATCATGTAGAAACGTTGCCGGTCATTAGCATAACCTCGAGTATGAACGGGAAATTACACCAACTTTTGACAATACTCTCGTATTTTAAATCCATTATAATGATCTTTGCATACTATGCATATTGCCTATTATACAGGGTGTCCGGAAAATACGTGTACAAAGTTTGACGACAGACTCCTGACGTCAAAATAAGTCGATCTAAGCCGACTTAGTTATATCCAAAATTGTCTCGTTTAGCCGGTAGAAGGCGTCAAAAAAAACAAAAGTATAACAAAGTTGAAAGTATCTATTGTAAGAAACTAAGTAAAACAAAAACATTACTTAAGCAAATGTGTAAAATGACCGCCATCTTGCTGAATACACTTATTAACACTCTTTAAAAAATGATATTGGACCCTATCTAATGTCTCGGGATTATTAAAATGGTTGCCTGCATTTAAAATCCGCTGCAATAAATCATCGCGTGTGTTTACCGGAGTCTTGTAAACTTCTGTTTTAATAGCGCCCCACAAAAAGAAGTCACACATATTTAACTCAGGAGAACGTGGTGGCCATTTTACTGGTGCATCATTGCCTCTTCCAATCCATCGGTTGGGATATTGATGATGTAAGTATTGCCGAACGGCAACGGAAAAATGGGGCGGGGCACCATCATGCATATACCACATTTCCCTCCGAAGAAAAAGGGCCAAATTCTCCAGAAGAATTGGTAATGTGTCTTGCAAAAAAATTTAAATAAATATTTCCATCTAACCTGTCTGGAATAACAATGGGACCAATAAGGTAGTGATCAATAATACCTGCCCAAATATTAATTTTAAATTGATGCTGATGATGTGCAACTTTAATGGCATGTGGATTTTCATCGGAATAAATATGTTCGTTGTGCAGATTGATTACCCCAGATCTTGTAAAGCATGCCTCGTCAGTAAACATAATTTTTCTACAAAAATTTGGAACAAGGATTCTTTTGTTTCTAATATATAATTGACAAAATGTAAGCCGCATGGGGGGATCAGTTGGTAAAAGTTCCTGGACTTTTTGTATGTGGTAAGGATGTAACAACTGTTCTCTTAAAACCTCATTGACAATCGTTTTAGGAACATTTAACTCACGTTCTAAGAGACGGGTACTGGTACTTGGTTCTACTTCAACTCTTTCCAGAATCATCTCTTCTGTTTCCACAGTTCGAGTTGTTCGCATACGACCCCTGCCTTCAAACTTTTTCTCAAAACTGCCCGTTTCCCGAAGATGACGCTCAATATTGGCAAATGTTTGGTGGTTTGGTATTCGACGGTTAGGAAACCTCTCCATGTAAACCCTAACACTCTGACGCCTATTTCCTTGACAAAACCCGTATACCAGGAGCATGTCAACTTTCTGAGAGTTTGTATAATTTTCCATTTTTAATGGTAAAATGAACTTGTAATTCAAGAATGTTGATCGTATACTTGAGTAAATTTCATAGACTGGTGACAATTTGTCAATAATTGTCAAATTATTAAACGCCATAGCAACAAGGTCACTTAAAAAATTATTGTTACAGGTAATTTCTTTTTAATATTTACAAATTTTTGACGCCCTCTACCGGCTAAACGAGACAATTTTGGATATAACTAAGTCGGCCTAGATCGACCTATTTTGACGTCAGGAGTCTGTCGTCAAACGTTGTACACGTATTTTCCGGACACCCTGTATATTTTAAAATATTTGAATACTAATGTGTGGTTTTTGTTTACACTGCAAATAAAGAATAAAGATATATGTAATTGCCATTTTTTTAAATTTTACTATTAATTCTTACTGTAAGCTGTTCATAGATTATACAACATAGTTCATATATTGACTTACCCACCGATCCTTTGCATTGTGTAAGCATAAAGACGTAATAATAATAAAACTAAACTCGACAATATTAAGAACTTGCATTAAAGTTATATACCTGTGTTAGTAGAGTATTTGTAAATATTAAAGTGGATTCTTGTTGATCCTTCATAATGTCTGCATTCTCGTTCATACCAAAGACTTCAGGGTGTGTAATTAATGGCAGTGCTTTAGTATACGCCATATATTCATCATATTCAGTTTTACTTGGGCAATAATATTGACCTAAAGATAAAATAATATTAGTTTCGAATAGTAAATTGCTAGAAAACAATAAAACCTGTTGGTTCAAAAACATATGTGTCTGTTTCCACCAGTTCCTTGCAATAAAACTTAGCTAAAATAGTGTTCAAGCATCTCCTATCCCAGTCATCAGTTACCCGTCCCCCGTAGTTACACTCGCCAGTTAAATATCTTAGTGCGTCATATTGTACATCCTAAATATGTGTATATACTTCTATTATATAACAAACTTAATATATTTAATACTCACTTCATATTCATTCAAAAACATCTGTAATTGCATAACACTTATCCTAAGATCCGTTTCATTAAATTCATATTGAATATTCCAACCCAGTGGACCAAATTTTCTTCGTTCTTGAACTAAAGCATGAAAAAAGCAAAGACCATATAGTAATTTTTTGAAATAAAGTCCTTGCTTGCATGCTTGAAACCAGTCTGGATCTGATATAGGATCACTGAGATAAGAACGTGTAATATTAGCTCGTAAACCTTTGGGAGGCTCGTTGGTCATTTTAACTCCATTCTGTAGAACTAATACTGGAAAGTGTTCTGCTGGATATGACGTTAGCCATAAACGAAAATCAGGATGGGTTGTCTCAGGTGAAAAAGATTCACAAATCTAAAATAAATTATTTTTATAGCATACGTAATCAAATATATAATTTAATACTTTTTCTAATGTTGGCATAAAACTTTTTGCCAAATGACAATTCTGAAGAACAACCCATGTACCATTTTTAACACCTTCATCTATTAATCTAATAGCTATTGGGCCTTGTCCTTGACCTAACGATAAGGAGAATAATCTGGACCCTCCAAACCCTTGATCATCTGCAAATTTTAACAATACTGCAGTAGGATCTGCTCCTGGTGTCAATACAAATATGAGCGGTATACAACAATGTGAATCCGAATATGATGATGGCAGATCAAATGGCGGTGGGTCTATAAATTGTTTTCCCAGTTGTGCTGTAACATATTAAAGTTATATAGAGTCTAAATGATAAGTGATGACGTAGAGAGAGCTCAAAACATCGCTTTGGCTATGTGCTTTTTACATAAATGTTAGTTTTAAATTAAATTAAGTACAATGAAGCACGCATACTTGTTATTCCTGGTGGCCTATCACGGCATGAGAATTTTAGCTAATTACTAAGGGGGTGTAGTTATATTCGTTGTTGCATAAATTTCAAAGTGATATTTTGAAATAGTTTAAAAATATATGAAATTGTAACGACAAGTAAATTTTAAAAGGCGGTTATGCCCGTTCTATAATAGTTATAAATCGCTTACACACAACAAAGTTTTGAATAGCTGGTACTATTTTATCAAAACGTATGCACCTCAAAACTAATATTTTTTGAAATATGTTTAATTTAGTGTTCCATGGAGCAGGTAGTGGGTAATCATGAGGTTCTATTGAATCAAATACTTTTCTCCATTGCTCAGAGTGCGCTGTAAAATGTTCTCTTATACCTCTGAAATATTAGTTTTGTAATAAGTTGTATATAACAATATTTTTTAACTTACCGAAAATTTGGAAATTCATCTAATCTGCACAATTCGTCCCAACTTATCGACACTAACCACGATGTGGGGTTTTTATGAGGATTGTCTAAGCCAACACCACCTGTTAATAAATACATCCATTCTCCCATATCTATTTCATTTTTGCTTTTCAATAAGTTTATAGTAAGTAGTAATGAAAACAATAGCTTATCCTACAATTATTTAATTAATACAATATAAATAAAAATGGATGCATTACCTTTTCAAACAAACTTCTACATATGTTAACGTATAATGAGTAAGTAAAAAAATTTTGCAAAATTTGTAATCGTTCTACGACATCTTCAACTCTGTCAGTGTTATCAATTGCTGATTTAAATAGATTCATAAACCATACCAATGAATATTGATACATAGGATCGATATTTGCTAAATCCGCTGTAGTAAAAAAAAGTATAGCGGAGTGTACAGCTATGGGTGTATACTCTAATCTAGCTTCGTCAATTTGTTTTTCAGTTACCTCTGCTATAGCTTGCTTCTGAGCAATTTCATTTGAAAGTGTTTTTGAAGAACTTAAAACTTGAACACCAGTTTCGTCTTCCAAAATATTTCCTTCGGACGTACTTAAAATTTCAAGAATTTTGTCTTCAATTTCTTTAAGCATTCTTTTATTTTCAGCACCTTGCAAAATTAAAGCGTTTTTCTCAGCTTCTAGGTCGGGCCTTTCTTTTGCTACCACAATTCCTAATAATTGGTCTTCCAAACCAACTGAAGTAATCATAAAATTTACCAATGTTACTTTAACGGCTACCTCGGGCAAATAATGCGGATTTCTCAATTTTGTAGTTACATAAAATCTAAAATCTTTATTGTATTCTACAATAGTATCGCCTAGTTTTAGACACAATGCTCCGCCTTGCCTAAAAGTTTGTTGTGCTAGAACCGGCTCTAGTATAGCATCAAGCTCTTCTCCTATATTTTCTAAAAGAACTGGTTGTCCAAATTGTATAGCATTTTCCAAAACTCTTACATAATCACTCTGATTTAATCGAATAATTGCAAGACTTTTAGTTTTCTCCATATTTTTAATCCATTTATTTGCTTGTCCTTGGGGATCAATCATCAAAGCCCATCTCCTAGCATTTCTAAAATATTAGTAAAATTAATTATGTAAATAATATTAAAATTATTTTAAATATTAAAAAGTAATTAATATCTATTATACTAAATAAAGATGTATTGCGGCTGCAAAGGGTGGCTATATCATTATGCTTAATATACTTTGGCACGACTAATTTAAAAAATAGCTTTAATTATAACAAATTTGATATAATTACAAACATAACTCAAGGTTTTATTGCCTAATAAATTATATTTTTAAACTTGTAGACCTACCATATTAGCAACGAGGTCGTTAAATACATTTTAGGACATAGGGTTGGTCAGGTCAAAAAGGTATTATATTGGTTAAAGCGTCATTATATCAGTGTTTATAAAAGGAAACTGAACGGATTAGTCAAATTAACTTTTAAATTTGTTATTAAATTCATTATTTTTAGGAAGCTTTATAAATGTTAATCTGAAATAATTATAGTATAAATTTATATTTTATTATATTCTTTTAAATACTACAATATTTTGCTTTTCATTTTTCCATTGTAATAAATTAAGGATAGAATAAAATTTAGTAAGCAAAATAAAAATTTAATAATGTGACAACTATTTATTATATTAAATTAAAAAAAAAAAATCATATAAACATATTTCAAACTGTAATGGTTATTTCTCCCAGAAATGGTGATATATAAAGTCAAATTATTGAGTTTGTTGGAATACTACGTTCTGCCAACTTAAATAATGCTTTGCAAGAGTTGGAAACGTTTATATTAAAATTATTACTTTATCTTTTTTAAATAAGTAATTTATTTTTATTAGTTTATTTAATATCGGGTTTTTCAACAGGGGCATAACGGTTGCGTACAGGAACATATGAGCGAACCGCTCTTTAAGAGCGGTACTTGTTGCTCCCGGAAATAAACAACAAAATGGCAGCTCACCGTTGCCGATTTGTGACGGAAAGTCGCCATTTTGAAAATCTTCTTTTTTTGCGTTCGATTGGAAGCGGCGGGAATTGGCTGTTAATTTAAAATTGGCAATAGTAATTGTCATTCAAATTTGTTTGTTATGAGTTTTTATTACTTATCTTTTATAATACAGATATTTAATACACAACTTACACAAATCACATAAACAGCACAACAAATATGTTATAATTACTGATTAAATCAAACGTCAGATTTTAGAGTTTTATGTTTATGTAGTTGGTGATTGTTTACATGGTTGGTAACTACTGCAACCTAAAAACCGGAAACTGCAGATAAAACCGCTCTTTAAGAGCAGTCCGCTCTTAAAGAGCGGTCCGCTCACAATATCCTGTACGCGCTCAACGATTTTATATTTAAATACGGAACGCACCCTTAAATTTTTTTCTGACGTTTCAATGTCAAAACGTCAGTCAAGGCTTACATTTTTATCATGGCAAAGTTTTCACAAACGAGCAACGTTTGGAAACTATTAAAAATTACTACCGAAATTCTGAGTCTGTAGTCACAACTTTAAGAGCGCTTACTCCAATTTTCAATCGTAATAATCGTCCCACCAGACAAGCTGTGCGTGCTGAAGCGGATAAACTCAAGTTAACATATTCACTATTGAACGTTTCTGTGCCAGTAAGACAATGCACCGGTCGAAGTACCAAAAACATCGCAGCCGTAAGTGCTTCAGTTCAAAAAGAGCCAAATCAGTTGATTCCAAGTCGTTCACAGGAATTGCAAGACTAATTTTGGCCAGAATTATATGGACTTGGCAGGAGTGATATCTGGTTTCAACAAGATGGCGCCACATGCCACACAGCTCTTTTGGATTTCTTTTTATGGGGTCACGTTAAGTCGTTGGTTTATGCCAAGAAGCTAACAACTTTAGAGGAACTCAGGAACAATATCGAACGCAAAATTGCCAACATTCCGGCCGATATGTATAGAAGAGTGGTGGAAAATTGTCTCTAAAGAATCGACTGCTGCCATCGTGCTCGCAGTAGTCATATGAACGAAATCGAATTTGATACTTAAATGTAACATGTACTACACATATGGAATAAATTTCAGCCCGATATCTCAATTATTCTGTGTTTTATTTAAATACAAAATTGTTATGTCCTTATTGAAAAACCCTTTATATACTACAGTTTTGTTATATTTATTAATTCTTTATCATATGTAGCAAAAATCTATTATTTTTACAAAAGATTGGCAGTTTTTGTATAACATACGTTTATCAAGTTTTGCAGTTTTTATCAAACGTTTACTCGTTTTATGAAAGATTATTATCATTTTTAACAAGCAACAACTATATTTGTCGAGTATTTGAAATAATTTACCTTGCAACTGGTTTTTAACCTAACTAATGTATCATGCAAAGTAATAAATCACTCAACAATAGTAGACTATAATTTACAAAAGCCTTACAATAATCTTATTTGCCACTTCCTACCATGCGATAAACTAAAATACACCCCCACAAAAATTAGTAAATATTAGGTTATATTCTATCCCGTAAATCTTCTAAGTAATTATAATAATTACTTACTTGATTATTATAGCGTTGTCTATGCTGTATGAATCTGATGGGAGTCCAAATATATTCCACTGCCTTATTACAACTGGTTCTCCTAAAACTGCAGTTAATTGAAAATCTTTTGTACACACTATATTAGAAGCAATTAAACGTGAAACCCAATCTTGAATCAACTCAACTCTAAATTGCATAGTAAGTGGTCCTAAATATGCAACCACGCCTGAACTAATCAGAACGTCACCTAAAATAAACGATTGTTACTATAATATTATAATTTAATTATGCCCATACCTGTTAATATAAAATATTTTTCTCCAAGATTTTTTGCTGTAGCAGACCATCGACTTTTTTCGCCACCTAAACCACCAATCAGTTCTTCTGCTCTTTGTAGCTTCAACGCACATAGATTAGCTTCATCGGTTAGCTGTTGAAATTTTTTATTTTCTGCATCTAGAGCAGCTTCCAACTTGGCAACTTTTTCTCTTGCTTCTCTTAATTGAGCTCTTTTGATTTCTAATGCAGCCATAGCAGTTTGATACAACTGTTCAGCCGCTGCAAGTGCAATCTTTTTGGGCGCCACAACTTTTGCTACTTTGTCATATTTTGAGATTGCTATAGTCCATTTGCATAATCCTTCAGCTGCCGTGGAAGCAGTTTTAATTTTATCTGGATCAAAATTTTCGTCACACAATATTTTAGTCGTTAATTTTTCCATTATTTTTGGAGGTATATTGTCTTTATCATACAGAACTAAAGCTTCTAAGAATTTCATGTCACCTAAAACTTTCTTTGAAGGTCCCCAATAATCTTCTATTGTTCCAATACCGCTGGGTGCTGGAACTTTGTCTGGTTTTACATCCTATTAAATCACAATAAATTAGTAAACTAATAGTATATTTTATTGTTCAATCGCTTGATTGAAATATAAAATTAATCAGGGGTGAGATATTTGGTCATTTGTAACAATCTTATAATGGTAATTTACACACGTACAAGTTCACAAACTATTCTTTTTGAACGACCATAATACTTAAAACTTATACAAAAAACTTCCGTGCGTAATAATCAAATGAAATAGCTAATGTTTCCTTAGCAACAATTTTATAAATAACACAGTAAAAATAGTAAACAACCATAGTTATCTAAGATAAAATAGTTAAATAAGTCAAACCTTAAGAATGCATATAGCTTCCATAACTAACTTTACACCTTTTGGTGGATTCTTCATAGTCTTAACTATAGTGATATCAGCTGGTGTTAATGTATTCAACGCAGCCATTGCAGTTTCCAGTATGGGCAAAGCTTCAGCCAAATTAGCATCACATTCCTCTTTAATCGCTCCAGCTGCTTTTGCTTGTTCGTTGGCAACTTCTTCATCTATCATTACATTTTGTTCAACAATTGCTGCCTCTGCCTTTTCAGCTTCTACTTTTTTCATTGTTTCAGCAACTTTCTCTGCGGCAATAACTAATGCAGGTTGCAATGCTTCCAAACTTGATTGCATTACTGATACTTCAGCACCGGCGCTATTTAATTTTTGAAGACCTATTTCATATCGTTTTTTACCCATTAAAACTTCTCTAAAATTTAATAACATTATAAGTAGTTTAAATAAAACAACTTGATATGTATTACTAACCCCCGTTTCTTGTCTAAGAACGTTTTAAATGTATTGATTAACTCTAGATAAGAAGTTGGAGTAACATATGTTTTCCTCTTTAGACGGATATAAAAATTGTCACAAACTTTTTCAGTAGATGTGTGAAATAATTGACACATTTCAATGCAAATACGACGTTCCTCATCAGGTAGATCTACTTCTCCTAAAAAGCGCGTTGCAACCGCTTGCAATGCGTCTTCGGGCCATGGCTAAAAAGTATAAACGTAATACGAATTATTTATTTTTATTAAATATAAGAACTAACATACTTGAAACCAATCAATAGTACAACAATTAACAATTGCCGGAAATTTTCGTATTCTGGTTCTTAGTCCTGCACCTATAGGTGACATCGCCAATGCAATGTGAAGTTGTTCTCTAACTATTTGTACAAAAAAATTAAATAAAGCAACTGGGCTGCCATCTGTTTGTAAAGATCTATCTCTCTGTCTGTCCATCTGACGCATTTTTTCACACAATTCAACTCTTTCTTCAGTTGTAAATAAATTTGGTACTTCTCCCGAATTCAATAAATTACTGATATCTTCCAAAAAGGATTCTTCCTTAATCTAAAATAAATATCTAACATAAATAAAGCTGTACTTCATTGTTGATTTAATTTACTTGAGTATCCGAAAATAAAAATATGCCGTGTTGTTCTGTAGCACAAGCCTTTCTTAAAATAATTTTCATATCCTCGTGCCATTCATAACGACCATACTGTCTGGTTAGTTCTACTTGAAACAACTCATAATCAGAAATATGTGCTGCTAGTCGCGTTAACGATTGTCGTCCGGAACCACCAACTCCTACCAGTAATGGGTGACCTCTGGGTTGTTTAACAACACGACATATTCGAGCAAGATGTTCAACGGCAAATCTAATAAAAGAAGTACAATATAATAATGAATAAAATATTAAACATAGTGTATTATGTGGTTTAGTCTATTTTTAACAAAAGTAAGTCAAATCTATTGGAGCAACAATTCAGAAATATTGACATCTGCTAGAAAAAAAAATCGTAACATTGCTGTTGAAATAAGAGTTTAGCCAATCAGGTATCGAGTTTTTCAAATATTATCTAGTAACATTCAAAATTAACATAATTTTAAAGGCGCAATATTTTGAGTGTCATAAGGAACTTTAGTAATTTAACCATGGATATACTGAATACCATACCATTTCGTTTGTGACTTGGTAATATAAAACATGTACATTTTAGATTTTTAAACATTTAAAACAGCATGTATGAAAAAGTATCTTGTAAAATGTTCCGGATAACAATTGGTCAATTAGATCCAAAATTAAGACCAGTGTTCGTCATAAACAATTTTATTAATATCTAAACGGACCTACCAACTTAAACCAAATTTTAAGTCAACTTTATTATATGGTTTTTGCGATACAGCAAAATAGAACTTTAAAAATTACAAAAGTCAATTGTTTTTATAAAACCCATTTTTGGTTTTAACTTCGAATCCAATTAATCTTTTTATTGTAAATATGTTTTAAATGTTTAAAACCTTAAAAAAAATAGAGTAAAAATGTCCGTCTAGGAAGAAACATTTCCAAGCAAAAAATGCGTTAAAAATTGCGCTAGAATTGGATTTTTAAACAAAAAATGCGATTTTTCAAGTCAAAGTTAAAAAACGTCAAAAAAAGAATCGTAGAATTTTTTAAGGGTTTCATACCCCCTATAAATACTACTAATGAGTTACAGAAACGAAAAAAATAGGTTTTTTTGTTTTACTCAAAACTAGTTTTGTGTCAAAAGTCAGCTTTTGAAATTATACGCTTCAAATAATCTAACATTAGCCACTATTGGAGGAATAATTTGAATGTTTGTCCCATCAATGACGTTAATGATGCCATTAAGTGTAAACAGAACCTAGTTTTTTGTTTTAATTAAACATTTTATTAAAAAACCGTGAAATTCAGCTAGAATTGCTTGAATACGAAATTTCAATTTATAGTATTATTAGTTATACTTTTTATAATAATTAATTAATACTATGAAAGTTTTTGCAATTTAAAAAATCAATAATACCATAATGAATTACATGTATTGATTTTTTTTACGTACAGGATCTGAAAAAATTAAAATTGCTATTTATAATAAATGATTATCCAAAAAATGTGGTAAAAAACATATTATATGCAACCTGACAATATTACTACTGAAGAACCACCAGAAAAACTTCCATTTTTTTTAATCCCACATATCTCAGGAATTTCTAACCACATTAACAAAAAGATACAACACAACAAAGTAGGGCGACTAGGAGTATATAAGACCATAACAATAGGAAATATATTTACAAAATTAAAAACTCAAGATGACAAAGATGTAAAAGCTAATGTTATTTATTCAATACTCTGCAGTGACTGCAAAAAAGTATACTTTGTCAAACAACACCTCAGCAAAAGACTATACCACCACAAACAGGATTGCAAACCAATGTATATCAACAAGAAAGAAAATACAGCTCTGGCACTACACTGTTTCAATGAAAATCATACGTTCAACTTTAGTAATACAAAAATATTAGACAGAGGATATAAAAAAAGATTAACTAGCGAAATAATACATATTAATTTAACAAAGGAAAAAAACATAAACCTTAAAACGGATTAGGATAAATTGTCCAATATGTATGCGAATTTAATACAGATGTGCAAATAAGTAGTATGCAACTAGTACAGCACCATGATGTAAACAATAAATAAGTGTAGTCATTGTGAATGTTCATTTTAAAGTGTTGTGTTGTAAATTTAATGAAGATAGCAAATTATTTTAAAGTCATGACAAGTATAGCTGACATTTAAAGGTAAATTTAATTATTGTGACATATTTAAATAGCATAAAGAAATTTTTAATTGTTTTTGTAATTTTTTTTTATATTTATTTTCATTTATTTTTTAATTTTAATCAACAATGTAATTTTAAACTCTTTTAGCTCTGAGGAAGATAACGAAGTTATCGAAACGTCGGCAATAAATTATTAGCATAAGCTAGTTTTTTAATTACCTTATCCTACTTCCAAATTACATTAATCAAAACATAAAGCACAAAATATAATCCAGAAAAACAAAATGTATTGATTATTGATAAAAAATTTATCCATTCTTGAAACTTCAAAATTTTAACATATTGCCACAATCTAATCTTTTTTTTTTCTAGTAAGGCATTAGTTAAAAACACGTATTATGTATAATATAATTAACGTATAACTTATGAAATCGGCCCTAAAGGCTTGGGTATAAACATGGCGATTCCCAACCTTGAAATATCAAATCTGTCGCAAGTTGATGGCAGATTAAACATTTATTTTAATTCTTTTTCAATTTTTAATTTAAAAAAATTAATTTACCAAATGTTCATAATAAAATGAACACCCTGGATATTAAAATATATAATAATAAACGATAGCTTTTTTAAATCCAAAAAAACTTTTGTTTGAGACTTTTTTTATTTTTTTGGATGTTGGAGAATTATTTAGATGTTCCGGTAATTTTGAGTAACCCTATATTTGCTAAAACTATATTACTAATCAACAACTTATAGCATACCTGAACAGTACAAGATTCATTGGCTTCTTAGACATACTATTAAATTCCATTAGAAAATTATCAACTATATCTCTTAGTAAATCTAAATCCCTAACTTCTGCATAAAATCGTTGATCGGACCTCAAGTTTGCAAAATCGCAATATACCAAGTTTCGCAATTCTGTTTCGCCAACCTTAAAACAAATTATGTACACAAAACACTTACTTTATTAAATTCATATTTACCTGTTTATTTGGTGGAATTAAAAGGTAACGAAACATTACATTTAAATCCTCTTCTAGTTTATACATAGATACTGTATGCAATGCATTATAAAACCAAAGTCTATCATCATCTCCTACTAAACGGTCACAATATACCCGTAAAACCTCATGAACCCACATTCTCTTAATAGCTGTAACATCTTCCATTATTTCTGGCACCGATAGTAAAATACCCTAAAATCGAGAATCATTATAAAAGAGTACCATTGACACAAACTCAAAAATAGTTTAATTTAACTTCTTAACGAAATATTTTCATATCACTACCTTTTTTACAATACATAATTTCGTGTTAGTGTTAAACGGTAAGATATCTGAAAATCATTAAGCATATATAATAATTCTTAAGCTTTGTACCTGAATTACTCGTGAAAAGTCTCTTAGATTAAAGAGATAATGTGACTTGGCGGGAGTTGGTAACAGGTTTTGTCTGCTGAGCTTGTAAATTTCAAGAGTAGCATTTACTATATGGTCGGCTGATAGCTTAAATTCTTCAGCAAATCCTCTATAAATAGAATTATTAAAATATATGTAAACAGAAATGTACATTGTTTACTTAGAATCAAAATGCCAATGCATTATTCTACTAAATATATGTATCATAACATCATCCGTAAACTCGTCTATACAGATATGATTGAAATGTCTTGCAAACCTTGGAGTAACAGTGTTTCCTCCAGTGGGTGGGCCCATAGCACAAATAAACTAAAAATAAAATATATATATATATATATATATATATATATATATATATATATCACTTTTAGAATTAATACAATAAAAACTAATTAACGATTATTCAATAAATTATTGTAACTAAAGTAAATAATCAAACGAACGACAGTGACCGTTAGATTATTTAATTCATAATATCTAAAATCCCTTCTTTATACACATGAAGTTATTATGACGTATTATTATTGTAAAGAGAATAACGACGTCCAAAATCTAATGTTGTTTAATATTCATTTAATAAATATTTATTAAAATTAAAAAAGCCGAAGATTCGCTGATAAATTCCAGCTTCATCATGGGCATTAACATATGGTATTTATAAATTTTATTATATATTGACGTTAAAACGTGGTCGAGTCATCAGTTAAAATATTATTAAATTATTAAAAAACTGTTAAGCCTTAAAATTAAGTACACACTTGTAACAATGTGCGGTACCGCAACACCGTCGCGTAACATCCTCGCGCAACAGCGTCCCATCGCTTGTCGGTTTTCTGCCGTCGGATCAAAGAAGGTGATCTGTGGGTACTACGCAGTTGTGTTGAGTGATGGTACCACATGGTACGCGAGGATGTTACGCGACGGTTTTGCGGTACGGTACATTGTTGCAAGTGTGTACGCACTACGACATACATAATAATTTTGTTGGATATTAAAAGTATTTACCACAAAAATACAAAAAGTTTTATGTTTATTTAAAATATTGCGCGGCTTTCAATTTAGAATTAATTATTTTTATTATAAATTTAATTTTGCTGCTATCGCGTAGCGTGGCCGTAATTGTGAATATGCCAATGTGCAAAACTCGCTGCACTTGCACAGTAAATATCTATTATAAAATGTTATGCCAATGTCAAAAGAAATATATGTATATAATAATAAGAGATACATGGCAATTAAGATTATGTATGGTCCCCCCCGCAAAATATTGAAAAAGGCCCCCTGAAACTAAAAATAGCGTGTATTTTATACTTTTTCTTACAACCCCCTCCCCGCCCCAGATTTTGATAAACCGTGGCAGGGCCGTTTTGTAGGATTGGGGGCCCCCAAATCGTGTCGGGCCCCCCCCGCCCGCGGGGTCTGCGGGGCCATAGCTACGGCGCTGTGTATGGTCATTATCAAAAAGTGATCTTACCTGAATATCAATCAATTTCATGGGAATTATTTCTTTTCTATCATACCATATACGATGATCAAACCATTGTCTTAGTAATTCAATTGGTGGTTGAGCTCCATAAGTCTCCTTTAATGGCATGCTTACATCATCAACAAATATAACGCTTTTCTTCCCAACTGGAGGCCCATATACGCCTAAAACACACAAGTCATATAAATTTAAAAATCAGTTTAAAATGCAGCCACTTCAAACCTTTCCTTCTCTTATCTAACTTGCTCATTATAATATCTTGCGTCTGGTTTGCTGAAGTTTGTGCAGAAAAATTGATAAAAAAGGGTTTATAAACTGATGTATCGTTTTTCTTTAAGAGAAACTCCTACAACATATCAAACATCAATATTATATTTTATTTTTAGACATAAATATATATATTACTATAACATAAACAGATTTTCCTGTTCCCGTTGGTCCAACAAACATAACGGCCTTTTGGTGTTGAACTAACAGTTGCATTAAAGCACTATTTCGAACTGTCTCCAGAGTTGGAACAATAATTTGATTAACAGGCATATCTCTAGGTATTCCTACTTGTACTTTTAGATCTTCTGACCACAATATCCATTTTCCTTTACCCTGAAGTAAATATGTTATTAAAATATACTAAACAATAAACTATTAGTATCAATACTTCTTTTATAAATCTGTAATCATAAACGCTGTCCTGTGCCGGCAATGTAAACATATACGGTTTTTCCGGTTTCATTATTTCAAATGGAATTTCCATATGCTTATGAAGTTCTTCTGGAAATTCCCTATCTAATAAACCACGAAATAACAAGTTGAATTTTTCTCTTCCTGACGAATCTAATGTGCCACCTAGTCCCCAAATACAAGAGAAGAAAAATATTCCTTCCAATTGAGCTCTCACATCCAAATCGGTGATGGATTCTACATATTTTTCGTCTTTAAAATCATCCAGAAAGCAATCGTATAAATTCATCGTTGAACGCAATAAGTTTGAATCTGATGTTGTTGCCATTTCCTATTGTATATGGTATGATATTACATATTATATTTCATTTACTTTATAAATTACATAGATAAAGTTTAGCCAAAATTATCTGACAGATTTCACCCTATATAATATTTGAAGAAGTATGTTTAAACTGATATTCTATATAGTATCCGTGTTGCCATTTATTTGATAGCACATTTAGGAACCCGTGTCAAATTTATATCGTTTTAAGATCACTGCAATACCATGCTACATTATCCAAATATTTTAAGTTCGAATTACATCAATGTGCATTTTTCTTTGACCAATACTATATATTCTCACCTCACCTCACATTTTGTTGTGTTTTCTATTTGACATATGAAATGTGAGTGGAAGTAAGATTTTTTTCCTCATATTGATTATAACAAACAATACCATACGTATATTACTGGTATTTTACTATCTTAGTCAAACTTTGTATATGCAGTGATTTTGCAGTAATCGTAATGCAGCACAAAATATAAACCATTTACATAGTGCAATTTTAGAATTTTATTTATAGACTTTCTGTGCATGCCATAATTCCACGATAGATCGGACAAACGTCCCCACATCGACATCATCAATAATGATTTTTCTAGAAAATCAGCTTAATCATATTTTTTTGTTAAACTTCATCTGTTTATAAAGGGTACATACAAACAAGAACAATAAACTATAGTCTATTGAAAAAAATAGATTAGACATATAACACTTATGTTATAATAATTTATCAACTTCAAACGACACTTTTTACAGTAACGTAATAAGATAGTTTAGGAAGTCAACAATTTTGAAGATGTCATGTGCTTTTCTTTTACTTAAATTTATTTAAAAAATAGCACAGTTTCTCGGTATTGTATGTATGCAGAGTATATTATACAGTATGTCCCCAAATTGGGTACCCAAGTGGTGTTGTTAAGAAAATAATCTAACGTTCTTACTCTGTCAATTAAACGACTTCGGTCATATCCTCATACTTTTTGTTAAAATAAATTGAAAATGAGCATATAAAGACAAAAATAAACACTATTCAAAATAAGTAAAATTCTTTATAACGAATGACCGTTTCTTTAAAAAAATCCGGGGACACATTGTATATTTATAATTATACGATATTAATACACTAAAACATATACCTTTCCTCCACCACGTCTAAGAAACCACAATATAACTGTGGCAAAACGTTTAAAAAGTATTTTAATCATATTTTTATTGAAATCGGTTAAAGTTGGTGGTAATGCATTTAGCCAAGAAATTAGTAACGGTTCCCAACCTAGTGATAATGGTTCCAAATAAATCATACCACATCTTGATACCTATTATTTAAATATTCATTAAAATATCGTTATTAATAATTTTAAATTACCGTAGCAGGTGATGCAACTTCTAAATCCATTGGTTCGAATATTAAATTTGTTGTTGGTGCTAACTGAATAATTTCACCAGACATAAGGCAAAGTTTTTTGTTATCATCTAATACCGTATTCATATTTTCTATCCAAATAGCATCTACTGGTCCGTCAAATAGTAACCATTTCCTGTTCAATTGATAAATTATTATTCTATTACATAAAAACTTTATTTACCTTTCTTCAGTTGTAGACATAGCAAACTGTCTGTAACTCACGGCTAGTATTCCGTCCGACCATTCATGTGATACTGGGTCAAATTGTCCATATAACTGCCCCATTGTTATTGACTTTGGATTCATGACAGTATAAATTGCTTTATGTTCATCCATACCTCCCTATTAAACAATAACTAAAATTAATATATGAAATATGATCAATTATTTCACATACCCTTTCTTCGATTAGACCTAACGCATCTGCTAAAACTCGATAACAACAAGTTTTCCCTCCAAATGGTAGTCCAACTAACATTAGCCCATGTCTTACTACAATCATTTCATATAGTTGTTGAATTTTGTCTAAGAAAAATTCTGTATTCTGAAGATTCATAGCTTTGCACGTATCATCGACTGCTTGATTTAATATAACATAGTCTGGAGGTGGTAACATAACTCCGGGGAATAAATCAGAAGTAATGCCCTATAATTTATTATTTTTTAAATAAAATAAAAGTACTATTACATTTTTACCTGAAATAATGGAACGTCTTGTATCAAAAACTTTGCCAAATTCACATCTTTAATGGATCTCAGAACCAATATATCTTCTTTCTCTTTAGGATATCGCAGTTTTAATGACCCTGCAGCTCGAAGAACCGACTTCACTGCTCGCATTCCTAATAATATTAATAAAATACAAATTGCATTACAGTTATAACGTAGTTGATAATCAAATATACGATACGATATACAATAGAATTAATGTATTTAAAAACGTTAATTAAAATATTAAAATTAAAGATTTAGCGAGAAATGTTGTTACTTACTGTTAAGTGCAAGTTCTATTTCGAAAATTGTAAAAAAAAAATATTAAAACATAATTTACGTACCATAATCATAATGACATTGTGAAGATAACTGCTCCGAACATAATCTATATGTTGCTACTATTTTGACAGCCAGAGGTTTTGCAGTTAAAAATCCAAACGAATACAACTCAATTTCGGAGATCAATGCATAATCTGGTACCATCATAGCTACAGATCTAAATAATGCCTAAAACATTTTTTTGTATTAATATATTTCTTACGATTAGCATAGCGCCACTAAATCGTACTTGTTCGTTATACAAATTTTTAACATTCGCGTTTGATATACATGACTAAAAATTGCACAGTAATCTTGTAGGATTTACTATACATTTACAGCATGTGTATGTCATCTCTCTAAACGTAAACACATTTCTTGTATTCCAGCCAATTTAAATTTTGGATAATGCAATAATATATTTTCTTTTTATGTTGATCAGAATAAGAAATTACAGAAGATTGTCGTACAATTTTGAATCACTCTATACAACAAACAACTGAAATGTATGTAAAATCTTTGCATATGCGTCTAATAACATTAGTCTACCTTCAAATTATCTGGTAGCTCCGAACGGCCAGCATACCCTGGATTCATAGTGATAAATACAGCACATGTAGGGTCCAACTGCAATTCAGTTCCTTCAAAAAATAGCGTTGGGTTTCCTGAGTTAATACCTCTCTGTATAGTTAAAATTTGCTGAGCTACCACTGATAAAACTTCCAAATCAATTCTATTAAACTCATCAAAGCAAGACCATGCACCACACGAAGCCAGTCCCTAAAAATACGCACCCGTAAAAGAAAGTCGCAAACATATTAAATAACAAATCAATTTGAACGAAAGTAATGGAATTAACTACGACTAACTACTATTCTTATAGTATAATGTACATAATATATTAATATAAAATAAATTATACAAACCTTAAAGAATTTTCCAAGAGCTAAATAATCTAAACCGTCCGAACAATTGAATACAACACATTGTTTTGCTACCGCTTTAGCTAAATCTTTAGTAGTTTCTGTTTTACCGGTACCAGCAGGCCCTTCTGGAGCCCCACCTACATAATTATTTTTAGTAAAGCACAGAAAACCTTTATTACACTTACCTAAATGTAAATGTAGAGCACCAAATAATGTTCTAAAGCATCTATCAGTTAGAGGAGTTACTACAAGTCTTGAGGCATTTCCCAAGTACTCATAACCATACATAAGAGTTGAATTAATCATTCTGGTGGCCATTTGTTTTTCTTCCCAATAATATCGTATCTGACAAAGCCACTGAAAATCGTTTGTAGTTTTGACACCGTAGTTTATTATATCGGCTAGTGTATCTCTTGCATGTACATCTAATACTACTAATGCGCCTAAAAAAATAATTCAAATACAATTTAGTACAAAAATGGATAAAATATTAATACCTAACGTTATCCTATTCTGCAAATTTAATTTTCCTCTTACTAAATCGACAACTTTGGAAATTTCAACATTGCATGTTTGTAGGTAACTTTTCATTGCATTAATACTTATTAAAATAGCTTCATGCACTTCAGTTGTCCAATAGGTCATAGCAACACATTGCACAGTTTGTCCGGGCCACACTAATACCCACTGATCTCGTGGTCGCTTTGGATAATCTTCGATGGCTCTTTCTACCATCTTATGGATAGACTTTTTCATATCACCTTCTAATTCTAATAACCATTTTTCTACTTGGCCTCTAGCCAATGTTGTTTGAATTATATCCTCCAATTTCACTTCTTCCCCTTCACTTGACTTCATCATTGTGATATCCAAATCCTCAGTAAATTGCAATTTTGCCATTCCCTCAAAACATTTTTTCAAATGAGGCTGTACTCTAAGCGGATCTTTAGTTTCAGACAAAATTTCCAACAATTCGTCATTTGACAAGAAGAAAAATCTTGGAAAATATAAACGTTTTTTTTCCAAGTAATCATTGAGTCCTCTTTGAATAATATCTAATAAACTGTTACATTTTTTCAAGCGTTCACTCATCTTATCAATTTCAATCACAGACAATACTTTACAATCAGCGTACACAGCCTTCATTATATCTTTCCATATTTTATCGACAGTTGTAAATTTTCTACCTTCTTCTGGCATTTGCTGCTGAATATCTGGAGATGAAAATATCGGCTCCAAATACATCCACGTACCTTGTACTTTAAGCCATTCATCTAAAATTTCTTGAAGAAGCATTAGTTTTACTTCCCATTCTAATATTTCAACTTCAAAAGGCTTAATATAAGGTGAATTTTTCATAGTTTGTGTTTTAATTATATGATCATCGAGGAGTAATTGAATTTCGTCAATTGCAGAAATAATGTAGGTGCCTGTGTCTTTGTAAAGTAAAACAGAAAATTCCATTTCTACCCATTCGGCTTTCATTTTAAAAAGATTTCTTTCTAAATTATTTTCCTTTGTTGCAGCTTCAGAAATAGCTTCAAATTGAGGTAGGTATTCATCTAAGCCATAATCAATTATTTTTTCCAGTGTCAGATCTTGATCAACAACTATAGGAAAACCAACTATTTCTGAAATTTTCTTCCAATGTCGTGGTTTCATGCCTGGATTTCCAAGCGTTTGTATTATTGGCATGCAGTCTTTAAATTCTTCAATTTGTTCCAAAACTGTTGATGCTAAATTTTTAGTTGCAGGTTTATCAGTAAAAATTTTCTCTAATTTGTATACAACTCTAAAATATTGTCCAACATCGGTATCAATTTGTTCAGGATCGTGAGTACCTACTTGAGCTTTCATCCATTCTTCGTGTTTTTCTAAAAATGCAGTTGCATTATCATATAATGTTTTATAAGGTTTTAACGTGTCGTGAATTTGTTTTCGTTTTGGGTATTGCGATTGTTCTATTTTATAAGATACTTCTTCTTCATTGAATGCGTCAATTTTTTCCATAGCTGTTATCAATCTATTATCTAACAAAGCGGCGCGCTTTGTGTATTTAGGTAACTCTTCAATATTACCATTGTACTGCAATTCATCAACCATTTTCTCGTATAACTCTAAATCCTCGTCAAACTTATTAATTTTTTGTTGCAAGAGATCTTGATATTCTTGCGTCTTCGAGTCTATTATCTCTCTACTTTCTTCAATAACCTTAGGCATTTTTAAATAAAGCAAAGTTATCAAACTATTTTGTTCTACTTCATTTTCAGTAAAGATTATATGATCGGAAAGAAATATAATATACTTCATAACATCTCTGAGCCGATCTTCCATTTCAGGCAAAACAAATTCTTCGGTGTTATTGACGTACGCAATTAAAGCCATAAGATCTGCTGTATTTTTGGGAACAGTCAAAGCTTTTTCAACAATTATGTTGTATTCTATTTTTAATAATTTACAACTTGCTAAATAGTCGTTTTGTAACCTTTTAACTAGTTTAAATCTCAATGACTGAGCTGTATTCACCAAATCTTTGATTAATGCGCTTCTACTCACGTCAAACATACCTAACCGTACCGTATGTTCCAAACGTATTGGTATTTGAGTAGCCCTTTTCTCAAAATATAAAATTAAATCGCAATATTCTTCAAACAGGTGTTCTTCTAATAAAAAGTTATTAGTATCCGTTTCAGCTTTTCCATTAAATAAAGTTTTATATTCATCAAAATCATTCATTCGTCTCTCTGGATACTTTCTTTGTTTATTGAAAAGTTCTGTTAATTGTATTTCAAAATTTTCTATCATATCATTTGGAATTTTGGGTGATATTATTATCGTTTCATATTGAAAATCTAAATACAACTGTGATTCTAGTCTTGGTACTATAAATGCACCTTCACAAATATCTGATAGAATATTCAGTATAATTTCTAAAAATGAGTGTAACGGCGGATCGAATACAAGACCGTCGCCTTTTTGAATTAAACTAACCTTGAATCCTTTATTTTTGTACTTAACATCTTGTATATAATCAATATAATCTTTTAGTGAATTACTGCATATTTCATGAATTTGCGTTTCCATTATAATAGCCACAGCATTATAAAAATGCGTCATTGTATTAGTATACGCAGGATTTGGCAATATGTTCTTTTTATTTCCAGCAAGAAATATATCAACAACCGATTTAAAGTACCGATCAAGCATAATTTCTTTTGTGCGTTTAATTTGATCACTAACTGTTAACATGAATTCATTTAAATCAAATGGACCTTTATGTTCAAATAACTGATTAAAATTTAATATGCGTAGTTTGCTACAAATAATAAATAAATAAATATATATAATACAGTATGTTACAAAAATGACGTCCGTTCTCTCTTCAATCGATGCGAACAGCAAGGTAAACATAGTAATCGAATATGAAGAGTGACAAATTATCCAAATATCCATAGTATTTTAATTGTTTTGCAAATGATAGAAGGCACATCTCTATCAATAAGGATTCATGTCTGTAGATGATTAGAAACCAGAATAAATAGTAACTATCATAATATGCATCACTGATGTGACAAAAAAGTTATATCAATATAATATAAATTTAGGCTATTTTATCAAACAATAGCACAACGATTTAAAGCCACTAGATTATAGTTGGTTCACGTTAAGACTGCAGTTGTAGTTATAGCATTTTAAAAGATTAACTTTTCTTAAATTTTAATGTAATACATCAACAAATCTGAATCCTTGAGATTTCAATTTTTAGTGTTAACTTACAAAACAAAATCATTAATTTAAAAATCGTCACTCAATTTTAAATTACTACTGCATCGATAGTCGATAGAACGGATGCGAATTTTGTACTTTTCTACAAAGTGTATAAAAAAATAATCTAATGATCCACGAAAATAAGATGTTAAAAAAATAAGTAATTTTATTCCATTTAATTGAAAGTATCATAATAGTAAGGTATTATTTTTTTATATAAATTAAATTAAAGTTCGATATAACCCAAGATTTTTACATTATTTTTTGACCGTTTTTTGAGTGTCATAAAACAGCACAGCTCGCACAATTTAATTCTTTTTTAAAATCGGTGTTTTGTATCGTGTAGAGAATAAAATTTCCAGTGTCTACGAGAATCCAATATTTTCATTTGAAAACAATTTTGATTTTTTTATCTATATAAACCTTTCTATTTGACATTTCAAATATATAATATGACCACCTGTCAGTTGAATAAATTATGATGAAGGTTTTTTGCGTATTTTTTATTAAATCAGTGTTGTTTGTTGCAATACTGCAAAAACTGTAACTGTATTAATTAAAAACGCAAATAGCAAAAACAAAAGCTGCACTGAGATTAAGTTATTCATTAAATTTGCTGTATTTTTTGAAAATCCCTCTACACACTACTAAATTTTGGTCTATTCATTTATTATTGCGCCGATAGTACATATATCTAATTCTGATTCTTCAAATTTATTAAGATGCTATTTATCGCATTAGCTTTAATGTGTATTCCGTGTATATTTGAAAAATAAGTAAACTCAAACGTTGTTTACCAAACTACAATGATTTACCATAATTACTAAATGATGTACAAAACCAGATAGTTTGACAAAAATCAGAGCTAACTGTGAATAACTCCAAAATGACAACATTATCAGAAAATTTTGTTCCCGTGGATCATATTGTATAGTGTGGATCATATTGTATAGTATAATATATACTTACGTAAAATAGCAATGCCATAGCTCTAATAATTTATGAATGCATGGATTAACAAGATGTAATACTTTTCTTAATTTGACTTTTGTTTTGTCATAGTCGTCTTTCCATAAAATACTGAACCTTTCTAACTCACTCCTCTCTGGAGTTTCAAATTCGCTTCCCAGGTTATCTGGTAACATTGGATCCTTCAATACAAAATCGACAATTGATCGTTTAACGGCACAAATATAATCTTCCTTCATATCATCAATGGCATCTTCAAGTATTTCATGCCATTTTTTTAATTCATAAGGAATCAAATACAAAACCTTAAACATTTAAAAATTATTTTATAACTTAATTATCAATCAATTTGAGTTAATTACTTTGTGCAAAATTGTTTGGTTGAGTGGAGCAACATATATTGTATCAACACCATTTCTAATATAATAATAGTATCGTTGTGCATCCTTTTCTTTTCTTGCATTCTTATCACCATCGCCATCATAGGTAGACATTATTAAATTTACCAATGTCTTTCTAAAACTTTCTCGCTGCATGCGCATTGCAGCTGCAGTAAGTATAGATTCTTCAACAACCTCTGTTTGCTTCTTCTTTTTAACTTTCACTTTATTAACAGCATGAGCTCCAATTCTTGGAACACCGGCAGGAATCACACGTCTATTCAAATGGGCAGGTAAAGTATAATCAATATTAATATGCTTGTCATATTCTTCGGGAAGAACCATTCGTGGTATTTTTATCCGTTCATCACTTGATCCTAGGTATAAACCACGTTTCTCGGATAATTTTTTAATCAGTCTTTCCTTCTCAGCTTTTCTTGAAGCCATTCTATATAAAAAATATGGTATTATTGATAATATTTTACAATGCTATACAATTTTAAGAGTAAAAACTTCCACACAGAATATAAAAGTAGACCAATTCTCTTAAATTCATTTATTTAAAAATAGAAATAGCAACCTTTGTCGAGGCCAGTCGTGTACCTACTATTCAAATTTGGCAAGTTAATATTTTCTTACAATTAGTGTGTCGATAAAAAAATGCAATATATAAAAAACATATTTTTAAAAAATAATTCTTTTCTTCTTCAATTTTTTGGCATCATCAATTAAAAAAAAATTCCAATTTCAAAAACACTCACATAGATGAATGATATTAATAATAAAGACCTAAATTAAAAAATATATTTTTACATATGTTATATTTGCATGTGACCGCACAAGTAAGTTGTATTTTAATGAATAAAAAAATCAATTAAAAAATTATTTCTATTTAATTTCAAGAATATAATAATTAATAAAAAGATAAAATTATTTTTTTAGAATTTTTTTTTAACTGGCTGAATCCGCGCTCTCACTCAAGCATCAGGATAGAAAAGCAACCTTTTTCAATTCAGCTCAGCTACGTTGTTGTAATAGGTCTGTTCCAACCTACAATTTATACAGTTTGCAAACCGTTTAAACTATGCACACAAACAAATTACTGCCCAAAGATGACAAATATTTGTTTGCAATCTGTCCAAACTGTAAGTTGGAACAAACCTATTAACGCCGATTAATATAAGCCAACTGTTTTAACATAAGCCAACTGTTTTGTTCAAATTGTTCGTTCGCATTTTTTGCATCAAGGAGTTGTTCTCTAATTTTTTTAAAGCTGTAATTTTATTCTTTATGTGTTCTTGACTCACAAAAATCTTTATCGAACGTGATATTGAATAGTTTTAATTTCTACTAGTGCTTCTTCTAAATTTTCAAAATGTTTGTTTAATTTCAAAACTTTTTGACGTTTGTGTAATCCACACAGACAAGTTTTGAACTACGTAGACTACATAATTTGGTCGCTATAAACACAAAAATATTATTATTTCATGCCTTCGCGCAATTTTGCATCCTTTCCTCGAGCTCACATTTCATAACATTGCTCTGCTGGAATAGATAAACAATCTATTACATTACATTCTAATTCTAGCTAACAACATTTTAACAAATCTTGCTTGCAAGGAATAATTTGATATTTGATATTTGATATTTGATATTTGATATTTGATATTTGATATTTGATATTTGATATTTGATATTTGATATTTGATATTTGATATTTGATATTTGATATTTGATATTTGATATTTGATATTTGATATTTGATATTTGATATTTGATATTTGATATTTGATATTTGATATTTGATATTTGATATTTGATATTTGATATTTGATATTTGATATTTGATATTTGATATTTGATATTTGATATTTGATATTTGATATTTGATATTTGATATTTGAAATTTGATATTTGAAATTTGAAATTTGATATTTGATATTTGGATTTTATTATTACAATAAAATATTTACTGCGTGGATTTAATTTGGATAGAAATACAATCAAATAAATTCAGCCAACTAAATAGTTAGCTGAATTTATTTTACAAATGTAAAATTAAACTTTTGCGTTATAAAACACAAATTGTTGCCACTGACCTAAAGTACTTGGCAACATTATATGTTGGTACACTAATACTCCAAAATCTTTTCTGCATTAATATTAACTAGTGTTTCTTGAAATGTTTTACAAACCGTTCTTTAGATTTTCATATTCATCTTCATCTATTTTTTAAAAGCAAATTAGCAATAGCTGTAATAGGTAACTAACAGAACGATTGGCATTAAAGAAGGTTTACATACATATTTATAGATAGTTCTGTGAAATTAAACCTCTTGCTACTTAGGAATGTAGATACCTTCCTACATTTGGATAAAAGAATCATGAAAACTTCCCTTATATTCTTCTGTATTTTCAGCTAAACTACGAAAGGAGTTTGTTATGTTATCTACCTAGCTATGAAAACAATATACTATTGCAAAAAAAATAATTTACGTCAAGTTTACTAACTTGTAAAATAGTTTTTATAGTGGCATCACCAAGTTTGGTTAAAATCACTTATCATTTGCCATTTTTATCATAAATATTATCAAAAGAAGGCAAGCAGTTCAAATGATTCAAGAAATCCATTCATGATGACTTAAAGTGTAGAAGACCTCTGGAAGCAGAAACTGGTAAAATCATCAACAAAGTTGAAAAATTAACTTTTTCTATAGAATTGTAACTAGGGATGAGACCTGGGTACACCACTAGGTTTGTAGCGTATTTTAGTATTTATATTTTTTTTATATGTTAATATTATTTTAAATTTATTTTAATTAATTAAGCAAACCATAAAATTTGTAGTTATGGTAACATTATTTATAATGAAAAAAATAATATAATTATTTTTATGTAAATCCACACACCATTTTGGATATTCTCTTTAACATCATTTTTTATGATGTAATTTATAAAATGTAACCTTTTACTAAAGAATTAAATGGAAATTTAATTATGGCTACCATTTGGTAAACAACTAAAAGCCTACAAAATTGGTGACCCCGACGAACGGATTCCGGCATAAAAGATCCAGACGAGCCCGAGGAAGCGGAGGAACTGTTCGAGTGATTTTAATATTTACAAGAAGACGGATAAGCAGAAGGGAATTATTTACAAGCAGAACCCTGGAAGCTGAACCATCAAGAGGATACAGGTTTTGAATGAATTATAATAAGCTGTCGAACTATGAATTTTTATTGATGTATGTCAAAGGACATATTAGTATTTTATTATAAATTTTTTTATATGTTGGTAATTTATTAACATATTATTATTATATTATTATATATAGTACCGCGCTGCACTACTACCTATTTTCCCAATTATTATTAATTTTTGATCATTAACCATAAACACAATGGTTAATGAATCAGACGAGGTTGAACCTGTGGCCGTTCAAGCAGTGAATTTCAAAATACCGCAATTTTGGGCTGCAGATCCAGAATTGTGGTTTGCACAATTAGAAACAATTTTTTCTCGGCAACGAGTTTTGTCTGAAAAGACAAAATTTGAGTTAGTCGTGTCTACCTTAGCTCCAGAGGTTGCTGTGGAAATACGTGATTTAATAATTAAGCCTCCTTTAGAGTTTCCATTCGAGAAACTCAAGTCCGAGTTAATTTTAAGGACCTCAATTTCAGAGCAACGAACGTTGAAACATCTCTTGACTGACGAAGAAATTGGTGATAAGACACCATCACAGTTTCTTCATAAGTTGATGCAACTTCTCGGTGCTAAGAAGCTGGACGATAATATTTTAAAAGAACTTTTTTTACAAAGGTTGCCGACTGATGTAAGGAAAGTTCTTATGACGTCCGATAATCTTTCGCTAGCGGACTTAGCCAAATTAGCTGATAAGATTGTTGAAATTTCAGTAATAAATTCCGTAAATTCAATTTCGAAAGAGGATGAACAAAATTCATTGCGGTTGCAGATTTCAAAATTGAAGCAACAAGTTAATGACTTAACAAAAATTGTTACAACCGCTCTAAGGTCTCGTTCTCCTTCAAGAACAAGATCAGATTTGAATAAACATAATAATAAAAATTCAGACTTTTGTTGGTACCATTTCAACTTTGCTAATAAAGCGAAGAAGTGTATTGAACCATGTTCTTTTAAAGAAAAAAACCCGTAATTCCAATGGAAGTTGCGACTGCTTCATTGGAGGTTTTACCTAGTCGTTTGTTTTATCTTTTTGATAAAGATACTAGACATAAGTTTTTAATCGACACAGGTGCAGCAATTAGTATTTTGGCTGTCAAAAATTTGTCAAAATTAAAATTAAACCCAATGACTCTTTTAGCGGCGAATAGTACACATATCCAAACATATGGATATCAAACTGTTAAAATAAACTTAGGGTTAAATAAAATCTTGTCTTGGCGTTTTATCTTAGCAAAAATAGGAAATTCAATTATTGGTGCGGATTTCTTAAGACACTATCATTTGATAGTTGATCTAAATAATAATAGGTTAATAGATTCTAAATCTTTCAGCTCTTGCAATGGTGTTTCATCAAATATTTCTAAAATTTCTCCAATTTTATTAAACAGAAATTTAGACTCTTACAACAAATTATTAAAACTTTTTCCAAATTTAACTCTACCATTACAATTAAATGTTAAAGTTAAACACAATGTAACTCACTGCATTACAACTGAAGGATCACCTATATTTTTTAGACCTAGACGCCTTTTTCAAGAGAAAATTAAAACGGCAAAATTAAAATTTCAAAAATTATTAGACCTTGGTTTTGTAAGAAAATCTAACAGCAATTGGTCTTCACCTTTACATATGGTGCCAAAGTCAGATGGTTCTTGGCGTCCTTTTGGAGATTATAGGGCTTTAAACAAAATTAATAAACCTCATCGTTATCCGATACCACATATTCAGGATTTTACAAGCAATTGTTTTAATTGTAAATTTTTTTCTAAAATTGACCTTATTAAAGCATATCATCAAATCCCAATAGATCCGAAAAAATATTTCAAAGACAGCAATAACAACCCCTTTTGGTCTATTTAAATATTTAAGGACGGGTTTTGGTTTCAAGATTTATTGATAATACTCTTTAGGCCCGTTTGCACCATTGTTCCTTAAATCTTAAGGAGCCCTTAATAGTCATGAGTGTTCCTTATTACATTGCACCAAGTTTTTAAGGAATACTTAAAGGCTTAAGTGACGGTTAAATTTAAGTCCTAAAATTTTGCGACTTAAACATCACCTTAATCTAATAATGTAAATAGTGCTACACAATAATAATAAAAATGAACAATGATTATGAATTACTTCCAGTTTTTAAAGATGATGTGTAGGTATTAGAAATAATAGAAGTTGGGATTCCTCGACAAGTATCTACGGCTTGTAGAATTGTTAAAAGTTTTGGTGGCACTAGCAAGATTGAGTCCGACATACGTAAAATTTCCTGAAACAAATTTAGAAAAAAGACAATTATGCCAGAAGTTGTTCAATATTACTGCCTTTCCAAGGATGTTCGGTGCTATAGATGGAACCCACATCCAAATTCAATCACCTGGTAATTTTTGACGATTTATTAAACAACTCCTGTAAAGTACGAATTTGTTTATAGGTGGAAACAAAGCAGACATTTTTTGAAATAATTATTATTAATTATATTAATTAATTAATAGTTCTCAAATAAAAAATAGATATGTAGAAGTATAATTAGCAGAACAAATTTTTTTTGCATGAGAATTTATTTTTCTGAAACTGTAATAATAAAGTAAAAACACAAACATTATATAGTCTTTTCTATATTTATTTACAACATCTACAAATATCCATACCTTTAAATTAATTAAATTAATATTGCACTAATGTCAGAAATTTGATAGGAAAACGTAGCGGAAATAAATTTCACTAAATTTGTACAGTGTTGTCAGTCTATCTTTAACTTAACCTAAGGATCACTTTATTTTGTGTGGTGCAATGTAAATCCAAACTAAGGAACAATTTATTTTAAGTGCTCTTTAGTTATGGAACACTTTTAAGGAATAATGGTGCAAACGGGTCTTAGAGGTCTAAATTTCTGTTTTGCATACATAGATGACATTTCAATTTTTAGCAAAAATCAGAAGGAACACCTCATGCATTTGAAACAAATCTTTGAACGTTTAGATAGTAATGGTATTAAAATTTATCCTGATAAGTGTAAATTTGGAGTTGAGGAAATTACTTTTTTAGGCCATACAATTTCATCATCAGGTATTATACCTGCACAAGATAAAATTAAGGCAATACTAAATTATCCTCAACCAACAACGCATCGTTCCTTGTTACGATTTCTTGGAATGGTCAATTTTTATCATCGTTTTTTAAAATCAGGTGCGAGTATTCTCACACCACTTAATGATTTTGCAACAGTTAACAGAGACTCTAAAGATCTACCTTGGACGCAATCAACCACTGATGCGTTTGTTAAGATTAAACAAGTATTAGGTCAACGTTCAATTTTGGTTTTTCCTAATGATAAATCTGAGATTAGCATAATGGTCGATGCTTCAGATTTCGCAGCGGGAGCAGTTTTACAACAAATACCTATTGATGGTATTCAACAGCCAATATCTTATTTTTCAAAAACTTTCTCTAAAACAGAAAGAAAATATAGTACTTTTGGTAGAGAATTATTGGCAATTTTTTTAGCCGTCAAGAAATTTCGTTACCTGGTAGAGGGACGAGAATTTTTTATTTTAACAGATCATAAACCATTGATCTCAGCTTTCAAACAAAATTCTACTCATTACTCGTTACGAGAAATGAGAAACTTAGCTTTTATTTCTCAATTCACTTCAGACATCCGTTATATTAAAGGATCCTCGAATAAAGTGGCAGATGCTTTATCAAGAGTTGAGATAAATGAAATAGTTGATTCTTTGAGTCAATTGAGCAAATTGCAGCTTTTTGATGAAGAGTTACAAAATCTACTAAATTCTAACAATACGAATTTGATTCTGGAACCACGACAATTACCAAATTTTTTCCAGTCTATTATTTGCATGTTTCTCATAACATGGTACGTCCTTTTATTCCAAAATCATTACGCAACACAATTATTAACAAATTCCATTCTTTAACACATCCTAGAATTAATTCAACACAAAAACTTGTATCTATGAACTATGTTTGGCCAAATATGAAAACTGACATTGCAAATGTCGTAAAATCTTGTATTGATTGCCAAAAAAACAAGACTCATAAACACACTAAAAGTCCAATTCAGAATTTTGATTTACCTAAATTTCGTTTCGAAATCATTCATATCGATTTTGTAGGACCTTTACCTAATTGTAACGGATATCGTTACCTCATGATCTGTATTGATCGTTTTACGAGATGGCCTGAAGCCATTCCTTTAAAAGATATTACTGCTTTCAGTGCTGCTAAAGCATTTTTGAGTATTTGGGTTTCCCGTTTTGGAGTTCCAAAAGCTGTAGTAACAGATCGTGGAAAGCAATTTGACTCAAACTTTTGGAATGAATTTAGAAAATTAATAGGTTTTGATCATAAATTTACTACTTCATATCATCCACAATGTAATGGATTAACTGAAAGGCTTAATAGACAAATTAAATTATCTATTAAAATGTTAAAACTAACACCTAATTGGGTTGATTCGTTACCTTTAATTCTATCAATTGTTAAAAATCCATTAAATGCCTCACCTGCAGAATTTGTTTATGGTACTACTTTGAACTTGCCTGGTCATTATCTGAAGTATACTGATCACATTGTACCAACAGATCCAAATTTACCGTTATTTTTAACGAAACTAAAAGAAACCATGAATGTACTGCTACCTTGCCAAACAAGATTTATTAAACGAAATTTTTTCGTAAACCCTGATTTAACAAGATGTTTGCATGTTTTTATTCAAAATGACCATGTTAAAAAGTCTTTGGAACCAACTTTTTCCGGACCTTTTTTAGTTATTTCTAGAACGTCAAAATTTTTTATAGTTCAATTTAATGACAAGCAAGACTCGGTTTCAATTGATCGATTGAAACCAGCTTATTTAGAATTGTCAACAATTTCATTTTTTAAATCTATATTAAAACCCATTACTGCTGTGCCCGTTACAAAATTTGACAAAGCTAAAAAGACAGTTTCATTTAACCATTGTGTTTATTTTAGTGGTTAATAATTTTTTCTTTTTAGTTTTTTACATTTCGGGGGGAGTAGTGTAGCGTGTTTTAGTGTTTATATTTTTTTTTATATGTTAATATTATTTTATATTAATGTTAATTAATTAAGCAAGCCATAAAATTTGTAGTTATGGTAACATTATTTATAATGAAAAAAATAATATAATTATTTTTATGTAAATCCACACACCATTTTGGATATTCTCTTTAACATCATTTTTTATTATGTAATTTATAAAATGTAACCTTTTACTAAAGAATTAAATGGAAATTTAATTATGGCTACCATTTGGTAAACAACTAAAAGCCTACAAAAGGTTCCTCCCTTAAAACCAAAATCCATGTAATGCAATTTACTGCGCAAAAAGTGATGGCTACAGTTTTCTGGGATGCTAAAAGATTCTCTTAATTAAGTACACGCAAAAAGGAACTACAATAACGGTATGCAAAGACACATTTAAGAACTTAAAAACTGCTATACACAAATAAAGACCTCTCAATTATGCTAAAAAATGCTGCTTCTGCACGACGACACCTGCACAAATTCTTCAAGAAATAGTCAATGAATATGACTTAAACTACCAACCTAAAATACATTTTTAAACAACAGGATTAAGCTCTGATTGAAATACCGACTCTTTCACGTGTTTCACTTGATTGTAGACTAGCGGAAATATTGTGTAAAAAATACTTCTATGCTCGTACTAATAGTCAGAGATTAAATCTCGGATTCATAAATCCAAGATTCATTTTGCTAATCGTTGATTGGCTCTAAGCCAATTCACGGATATCGTGATGGTGAATATAGTTGCGATCGGCCAATATATTTTATTACCAAACGTCAGAATTAATATATGACACACTAATAAACAATCTTGGGTGGACCCAAGATTATTTGAATCTACGATTATATTGACGGTTGCATAGTTTTCATTTCGATCCGAGAATTAGCGAGCAATGCATTGGTCAATCGCGACTAATGATATCTGTGTATTGGCTTAGAGCCAGTCAACGATTAACAAAATGAATCTCGGATTCATGAATCCAGGATTAATCCGAGATTTAATCTTTGACTATTAGTACGGGCACTAGTACCCCTAACCAGCACCGTAACTAGGCACCGCCAGCTTCAAAGACAACTTTAAACATTAAAAAACAAGAACTTGCTAGCAACGCTCCCTCTAAACATAGCTTAACGCGGCTCATACACGCACCATGTTCTTGCCTGTTGGACCAAGAGTGCTACGTTAAGCGAAAGCAAAAATTGGCCACACGCATACAGTTTGTCAGTGGTTTTGTCACTTACAACCAGTGCCGTAACTAGGGCGGTGCCGTCAGTGCCCTCGCACCGGGGGCAGGTCGGTGGGGGACGCAGATCACACCTCAGAAACATGATTTTAGAAATTTTAAACATGAAAGAAAAAAATTAAGAATTTGCTAGCAATAAAATTAAAGGAAAGCGCAACTTCCTTTGAACAGAGACCCGTGGAAAAAATCTAAATTTTTTCAGTGTATCACTTTAAATAATAAAAAAAATAATTTACAAAAAAAATAGCTACGGGACCAAACATGGTTAACTTATAGACAGAAAACAACATTTTGCTTTCCTTGACTTCTTTTCAATAAAAATCAAGCATTGAATAACATGATATAGCTCATCTTTAGTTAATCCAAAAAGAGGTGTTTAGTGATGGCGACATTTAAGTCCGCGGGTACCCTATCATGAAAAATCATCATCTCACCCTTAGAAAACGTCATAAAGTAAAAAAAAAAATACAAAATAAGTGTTTAATATACTCATCTATCCAAAATGCAATAGACCATGAAAAAGAAAAGTGACATATTTTGAAAGTTCAATATTAGTGTAATATTGTTTTGTGCAGAAAATAATTTAGCACTTGCAAAAAAATAGGTTAGTCTCATTCCGGCAGTTTTTAGGGGCAATTGATATATTTAAGTATAATCCAGAATTAAGGTCGCACATCAAATCTCATAAAAAAAGACAAGTTTCGTATTTTTTCCACTTATACAAAATGAAATATTTGAGTTATTAGGAAATGCACATATTCATGCCTATTCAGTAAGCAAATCTTTAAGAGTTAAAGATGTATGAAGTTGTTAACTCAAGGACAATTGTTAAGTTAACAACATCGAAAAGAATTCGTATTCAGTAACGCGTCCGCTAAATATTTTGATTGTCAAATTAAAGATTTGTGGTTATGGATAGTCTTTAAGTTAACAACCACGCTCACTGTGGTTGTTAAGCCTTAAAGATATTCTTAACCTAACAATTTACTTCTATAAATGTTCAAAATAAGTATTATTATAATATATTTTATATATTTCAAGTAGGAAACCTGCTTATATTAATATTTTCTCGTGTTGTAAATCAGTAAAAAAATATTACGCAATAAAATTAATACTTTCAATCAAATCTAATAAAATTTGTGTTTGATTTTGCATATAATTAAACTTGTAATATAATTATTAAATTAATATAAACATAATTGTTAAATAATTTTATGTATCTGACTTTATGGAATTTATTACTTTATGGAAAATAATTTCTACATTTAATTATTTTAATAATTTTATTACAACTATTTTAATTCACTAATTCACTCATGTATCCAGCGTCTGTAACTTCTAAGTATTTTTATTATTTAATTTCTATATGAATTTTATATTTAGCTGATATTTTTATAAGGTTAGGAACACGTTAAGAATTTGTAAACATTAAAGAGAAAAACATCGTCGAAATGCGACAGATGCATGCACGCACCAATCGCACGCTTGCAAAGCAGTGATCGAATGCTAGCTTCATGCAGTTCATATAAAGATAAATTGTTACGGAAATAATTAACGATGTTGTCCTTAGTGAATAGGAATACTGAACATTATAGTTAAGAAAATCGTTACGAGTTTCACCATAACGATGTTGTTACTGAACAATATCTTTAACTAGAAAAGTTACAGAATAGGCCTGATTGTTAAAATAGTGAAGACAGCTAAATACCTTTCTACTTTGTTTGACTGCACCCTCAATGTATCACATTATGAGCAAATGTTTTAAATTTCATTCACTTTATTTACTCGCACAAAAAACTGGTGCGGGATTAGCCAAAAAAATTGTAATTTTTTTTATTTGCTGGGAAATATGAAGCACCTTAAAATTTGTTTGAAATGCTATTCAGATACCCAATGGTTATCAAAGGCAAAACAGTTACTGTTTTATATGCACAAATTGTGGATAGTGTGAATGTTTTGACTGATTTGACATCACCATCTTTTAATGTTGAAACAATTTACAATAAAATAATATTACAATAGATATAGCAGCAAAAAAGATTATGTAAGCAAATACAAGCAAGTATTTGGAACAAAGATTTTCAAATGTTTGAAACTGAGTGATAAAATAAGTATGGAAAGCATATTTTACAAAAAAAAAAAACGGAAAACGGAAAAAAAGACAAGACATGGATGAAAGATTTGATGCAAGTTTTAATATGACTAAAAAAATAAGATGTTTCAAGTTATAGATACATTATTCATTTATTTAAAAAAGAAGTTTGAGAAGCTAAACAGGATTGCTGAAGATTTTGATATTGATAAAGGTTTTTTGACAATTACCGGTTTAAAGAAAACTAATACCGCAGATTTGAGGAAGGAAGCTTTGAACTTTAAAATATAAAAATGATATAAACGCAGTATTTTTTTTAATTAGGGTGTTTGAAGTTTTCATATTAGTGAATTTTTACTAAACGATTCAACATCTTTTCTAAATATAATTCAAGCATTACTTGATTTTTGATTAGAAGTTTTTTTTTGTAATGTTGTGGTTGCTCTTAAAAAAAATTAACGTTGCCGGTTACATCATGCAAAAGAAGTTTTACCAAGTTGAAATAATTAAAAATATTTAAAGTTGACAATGAGTCAAGAAAAGTGCTCAAAACTGACGAGTTTGCCTTAACTAAGGAAATAAAGGTTAATTTTTCAAAAACGTTTTATATGTGTTTTTTTAGTTACTATATATTTTGAGTTACGCTTTAGAGTTAATGATGCAATTATTTTTAAATTTTTATTTATTGTTGTTTATACCATTATATAAATAAAAAATAATTTACTGTTTAATTTTTGTATTAATGGGGAGAGGGGAGCAAAAAAAGATTTCCTCGCACCGGGCGCATCAAAAGCTAGTTACGGCACTGCTTACAACGCGTCTTCAGTTTGCATTTGGACTGCTAACATGTCTCTCTCTACAAAATCATGAGAAGACTTTAGAGAAAAAGTTGTATAATAAGTGTTCAATTGACTCATCTATCCAAAGTGCAATAGACCATGAGAAAAAGAAGTGGCAACATATTTTGAAAGTTCGTATTACTGTGATATTGTTTTGTGCGGAAAATAACTTAGCAGATTCCGGCATATGTTTAGGCGCAATTGATATAATTAAGAGTACATAGTTTGAAATGCCATTTAAATACCTTTATATACACAAATTGTGGATGTTGTGGCTGCTTTGTACACAACAAAAATATTACAATAGATATAGTTGCAAAAACGATTGAAGGATTATGTAAACAAATACAAAGTATTTAAAAGAAAGATTTTAAATAATGTTTGAACCTGCTGATAAAGAAAGTATTTTTTACAAAAAAGAAGAAAACGGACTAAAGGACAAGTTTCAAATAGAAATGTTATAAATACATTATTAACTCATTAATGAATGAATTAATAATAAAATGGAGGTTTGAAAAGCTAAATAGGATTGCTGAGGATTTTGGTTTTTTGACAATTACCAGCTTAAAGAACACAACAAATTTGAAGGAAGCTATGAACTTTAGCTTTAAAACATAAAAACGATATAGATGCAGTAGAATTTTTAAATAAAATAGAGTGCTTGAAGTTTCAGATTAGTGAAATTTTGCCAAACAATTCAACACCTAAATCTAATTCAGGCAATTTTTGTTTAGTAAAAAAATTCTAATGTTGAGGTTGCAGTTAAAATATTTTTAACGTTGTCGGTTACAACTGCATTATGGAAAAGAAGTTCAACTTGTTGAAACTTATTAAAACATTTTTAAGGTCGACTATGGCTCAAGAAAGGTTCTCAAAACTAGCCATATTATCCATAGAAAATTCAGTAGACAACTCGACTATAATAACATTGTTGACGATTTTGTCTCACTCAAAGGAAGAAAGGTTAATTTTTAAATAATATTTTATATATATATATATATATGTGTGTTTTTTATCTTTTAAGTTACGTATTAAGAGATTGCTGAAAATGTTTTTAAATTTCTATTTATTGTAATTTATGTCATAAGAAATAAACAATTGAATAGTCCACTATTACAAGAGCCTTATTTTGCTACTCCTTACAACGTAGATATACATCTATGAGTCATTGATAGCTATATTCAGGCAAATTAAAGCAACATCAATTGACGTCATTTTATCAATGAAATATTATTATTTATAACAAACGCTCCCAAAATGTTGAACAGCGTATGTTTTGTTCCCAGATAGTATGACGTAATTTTATACCAACGTATGTTTTAAACGTATTACAATCCTTAAAAATATTGGAAGTACTTCTTAAGGTTTTCTTCATCTTTACTTTAAATTTCAAATGTAACGTTTATTTAATTTATGGTTATGTTTGGTTTCAGACACACCTAACCACAAAAAAGATATCTGTATGGTATGTTTGGGTGCGTATATGAGGTAACGGATCCATTTGGAAAGAACGCTACGATCTGCATCACGTTGTTGGGGACACCCATTTGTTGCTTTACATATTTTATAATAATAATAATACTACGGGTAGATGCATAACGTTGACTTAAAAATTAACGTTATTCATACGCAAATTTGTTCCGCGCGTTACTTGGTTACTATACTAGAGATAACTATTGCTCCAAGCACCGGTTTATTCTTCTATTCACCGGTTTACCCTTTCCAACCGTAACTATGCTTTAACTATGCATTTTCATATTATATATTCCGTAGATAACGCATTCCTGGTTTAACCGGACGATGAGATAAAGTAAAATAAAAATAAATGATAGCAAAATCAAAGCTCCTACTTCAGTAAACCCACTTTAACTTGGAGCATAGAATGTGTGAAATGTGAGCGCGAGAAAAGGATGATAAAGCGCGCAAAGGTAGGAGTGCACACAAAACAATATTTTTGTAATATTAAGTTTCCTATTACAGCGGCCAATTTATGTTTGCGTAATTTCGGGATACTAAATGTATTTACATATTAGAATTCCAATTTCTAGACCAAAATCAACAAATTACTATAGACGCATGTAGATGTAACTGGTATAAACATTTAACCTTCTAAACTAAAGAGATATTCATTCCAAACAAAATATTTGTAAATGAGAAAATTTAATTTAATTTCAAGACAAATCATAGTTTTAAAAATGTTGATCATAGGTTTTGTTTTGAAGATTTAAGAACCTTCCGGTAAAGTGTTTTTATGAAAATTACTGCGATCTTATTGATAAATGTCACCCATGTCAGTGTGTATCAATTTCAGCTACGATCGGCTATCCTACTCCAGTCACTCTTTTTACTCTTTTCACTCTACGATCGTTCGGATATTGCTTTTGGGTGCACGGCGTCATATTTTTGCCGTTTGGCAATAATATTAGGTGCGTTCGTTTATTCTACTCCAGGTGCTCCTTTAACTATAATTGCTCTGTACGCGTTTGGTAATGTCAAACTGAACAAAAAAAAAACGTTCTTAAGCGTTCGGATATTATGGAGTGGAGATGATGGTGTTCACTCCACATGCACAACCTCGAGAGAGCGTGTGAGAGAGAGTGACCGCCGTATTTAAATTTATTACATTTAGTTAATCGTGAAACTCACTTATATTTTTGTAAACATTGATATACAAAAAGAATGTCGCAAACGTGTAAAAAACCTAATTCGATTATAAATGCATGTTTAAAACTTAATGTAATAAAAGACCTTCAAACAATTAAAATTTTGAGTTTCTTTTAAATTCACTTTCATTATGGTTTTATATATGTAGGTGATAATATAAAATTACCGGTGTAATATAATCAAGTGTTTTAAATTTTTATAGAAATAGAATTAATAGTTCTTATAAGAAATAACATATTACATTGAATAGTAGAGGTCACAACCATCAATTAAATTAGTATGTTTATCTAAATGTCAGCTTTAAGGTTATAATTTCTAAATGACGTCGAATCAAATTACATTATTGCGTTCGGATATACGTATTTACTCTAACAACAATCCACACCACTCCAGTCTATTCTACTCCAACTCCACTTTCCTTAAACGAACGCACTAATTATATTATAATCATTTTATATCAATACAAATAATATTGAAACAAGTTAGACGCCTAAATTGTTAGAATATACATAGAAAATATTGAAATATTACTTTAGTTTTAACCTAACATGATCTGACAACTGACGGAAGTGACAGACTCCGTTAGCGTTCGGCTATTTTTGACTCCATTCACTCTTTGGTCACGTGACAAAAAATCTACTCCAACTCTACTCTCACTCCGGATTAATAGCCACACGCAGCTTAGCTCTAGGTTAGGTCGCGGTAGTATAAATTAGTAAATTCTTCGAGTTCTTCCTATAATGTTAATATTGTAGTTTATGTATATTTATTATGTAAATTAATTAATTAAATAAAAAGTACAAATGCATTATTATTTAATTTAACAGTGTATACACAGTGTATTACAGTGTATAATGATTAAAAAATAATAATTTGTATTTAGAATTAGATTGTTGTTACCTTTCATAAGGCTGATACGCTGATACACTTACACGACTTGTTACCACTTAATACCAGTGCACCGATAGAATTTAAGAAAAATTGTGTGCTTATAAATGAAATGTAACGATTTTTGGAATGTTTTCTTGATTTCAAGAACATCACTGTACATGGATGCTAATTTTATAAGCATGCGCATTATTATTACATCACATTCCATTATTTCGAATTTATAGGTTATACTTCAAAGCGGCTTCAAAATATCAAAATTAGTAAAGGAAAACTCTGGTAAAAGAAGTATCCATTTTTAAAATCAAGGTAATTAATAAATACTTACATAGTACTATCCTAAGATAAATGTATGGAATCAAACTATAATTCTGTTATAATCACTTCTATCTTATTCTTTCAAATTAGACTGACTGGAATAATTATTTTATTTATTTTACCCATGGCAACTGAATATTAATTGATTTCAGTTTTGAAATGTGCATAGTAGAATAGGTTTCATTAACTAGTTGAAAGAAGCGAGTCAATAAAATCTATCTATTAAGCAATTTTTTTGTATTATTTATTTTATTCATGTTGTCTTGTATCTAATTGTTCTCAGTGGCAGTTGAATGAAATCTTATGTTGATTTATTACAGATGATCTGTACGTATCTAGCCCGACACATGCATACAAGCTTACCATTTTGGAATGCTCAGAAATCGATGTTGGCAACTCTACGAAAAAAGACAGGCTACACATTTGCAAACTGTAAAAAGGCATTGGAAATGCATAATAATGATTTAACGAAGGTAATTAAATCACATTATTATACACAATATATCACTAAGCACTTATATCATTTTAATATTATTAATATTTTCAAAACCTTTACATACAAGAATCTATAAGTAGGTATTTTTTGAAATCAATATTATTATTATTGTTATTATTATAAGTTGGTAAATATTAGCAATAATTGGTTTCAAGTTTTTTGTTCTTGGAGTTTAAGAATATTTTGATGAACCATCATTCACTCAAACATATTATTAGTCTATCGGCTATCCAATATGATCGGTACAGTTCCAATGTGGAATGTTTGAATTTTTGTATGTAAATACTAAGTGACCAAACAGTGTAGAGTTTTAATAATTAATTGTGTTTTAGATATTTTAATTAATGCAAACTATCCAAGATGTAGCTGAAGTGAAAATTATTCAAATAAATTATTTTTGATTTGCAATATTAAAATGTATATTATATTTGAATTGTAGTGATTGACATATAGAATATAAACTACTAGAAAATACACATTAACTAATAATGCAAGTTTAATTTTTTTTATTTGAATAAGGTTGCACTATGTAGAGTTGGTACAGTAGTCTGAAAATGATATCAGTCAGTTGATCAATATAATTAAAAAATTTTTATAAAAATATACACACTTTGTACATTTCTGTATAATATTATGAGTTTCTTAGAATGCTTAATACAAGTATTCTTATATTTTTGTTGTGTAGTTTGTGCCAACAGGTGTCATTAACACTTAAGCACTTAACTTGGAGCTGCGCCTTCACATGGTTAATAGAAGAAAATAGAATTGGTATTCATAAAAGATTTGTTAAGTAAATGCAAATTGTGTGTTGGAACATGAAAACAATTATATAAAAATATAACAGCAGAAAATTATATTCATTATATAAATAAAATAGATAAGGTTTTACTTTTATATTATTATTTAATATAGACTATGTTACAATAGGCACGTAAAGGAACGTACTCAATATCATTGTCATTAAGCATGATTTACATGGGATAGTAACTTGCGGTAGCACTTCTGAGAGTAACTTGCGCAGGCGTTTACATATAAGCAAATTTTAAAGGCAATTTCTCTCAGCAAGTGCTCTAGATAATAAATTGCGATAGCACTTCTGAGAGTAACTTGTACTAGCGTTTACATATAAGCAAATTTTAAAGTCAATTTTTCTTGTCAAATGCCAATTCAATGGGCGTACACACGGTATAGTATACTCTATTGCGAAAAAATGTCTCGTTGCTGTTGTTATTGCAATTTCACAAAAACAACAAAAATAAAAAGCTAAAACAAGAATGTGAGTTAAAGAATGGATAGCCAGAAGGCCTACTCTTAGTGCTTACGCAATGTTATTAGATGAATTAAGAAATGAATATCTAAATACATTCAAAAAAAAATTGCGTATGTCAGAGATCGATTTTAACTTTTTGCGTGAATCTATCAAACCAAAAAAAAAAACTGCCTAATTTTATTTGTGATTTAAAGGCTAATTTTAATTTTTGAGAATATTTCCTATTATGAATTATCACGTAATAACGGTCAACTCTACCTACTATATAATATTAATTACGTGTAAGTATTATATGTAAAATAGAGTCTCAATGCTAGTTTGTATTTTTAACAACAATATTATTAAATCTATCTATGTATTTTGCAATTCAATCAGCTTTGGATCGAGACAAGATCATAAAACGGAGCCAACAAAAATTAAAGTTGACACGTTTGAAATAAACAAATCGGTTGCGAACGACACGTCACTATTGACTTGCACACAATTTTCAACAAAATCAAAATAATTTTTAACTTTCTTAGAGCGCTCTCCCAACTTGTTTAGACCTGCAAGCAATTTATGTCGCAACCATTTGCCGGGAGAGAACTCTAGAACACTGTTTACATTGCGCAAATCATTTGCAAGTACTTTCAGATATAAACTTGCTATAGTTTTATTTGCCCGTGTAAATTGCGCTTTAGGCGTATTTGAGTGGGACTTTTGGTACCCTTGTGGTAGTGTAAATGTATGACATCACGTCAACTATTGCGGTATGATAAATTCAAAAAAATAGGCGGGAAATGAATGAATGTCAAGTTTATAACCATAAAATTTGATTGTTTACATTTTTTAATCAAACGTCTAATAAAAATTGTTAATTTTTAATTGTAATATTCATAACATTTTAGAATAGCATCAGCAATTTCAGTATTTATTTTTAAATTCAATTGACTTTCCTTTAAAAAACATTCTAATGATTAAGAATTAATTTTAAAATATATATTTATACTATCGCTAAGTTTATTTATTAGAGTGAGAAAGAGACGAAAGGATACAAATCAGCCCAACTATACTCTGAAGCACGGTGCGGCAAGTTGACAGCGTTTAAACACCGTGACGTCATTGTTTCCCACTCAAATAGGATTAGTTTACTTTTGGTACGTCTGGTGCCCCTAACCAGGACGATTCAAATATGCCTAATGTAATATTAAATAGGTTAATATTTTATTTTTTTAATTTTTTTGCTACTTATGTTTTTTTTTTTAAGTAAACTATATTGTTGATCATTTATTTATATGACTTATCTATGGTTTTTAATTTACGTAATGTTTTGCAATTTTTGGTAAAAGAACAAATTTAATCAGAATTGTATTAAGATTTTTTTAGGCTCAAAATCCAGACAGTTTTGAAGCTATTTTATTTCTTGTTAGTAAAATCTGTATTACCATCAATGAAAAGGTTTATAAATATTACTTTCTGCTCTCGATTCTACCCAATAAGCAAAAAAATGATAAATGGTTCATTTCATTCCTAATAAATAATAAACATGAATGTTGAGTTTTGATTAAACTTCTTTTTAAAAATGATTTTTAACATAACAAATTTTTAACAAATTTTTTTTCAAGTTTTATTATGTAGCACTGGTAGGCTTACAGCCTGTTTAACCTCTTAAGTATCTCAAAGCAAAACAAGCATTGCACGCCTGGGTGGCTTATACATTTTACCGCATGCATACATATACATCATACACATTATGTTAATAATTGTGGTCGTCAATGGTTATGCTTATTTGATTGTTTTAGTAAAAAAATAATTAAAGAACATTTATTTATTAGTTTAACAAAACAATAAATCTTATTAATGTATATAACAATATTCTTTCTACAAAAGAAATAAAAATTTTGCTGTTTTACTGATTTGTATAATATTTTTTAAAACAAGATTATGGACAAAAACCAGTTTTGTATTCTGCATAAGTATATTGAATTCTTGCTAACCTTACTATATACATATATAACTCACAATTTTGTGACATTTGTTTTGTAATTGCAAGATTTATTATTTCAGGAAAATGTTGTACAAGATGGTTTTGGTGTTTTTACCGTCTTAGAACTACTCTTCTACATTTCGCGTTATTTTCAATAAGTTTTTCAAATAATTCTATCTGAAAAACTCTAGACTTTATTCCATCAAGTTTTCTACAAATTTGAAAAGAATTCAAACAGGTTATATCAATAAAATGGCGAAATATTTTTATGTAATCATTTTTCAACCTGTTTCTTGCAATTGCATAAAAATGCAAATAATTATCAGTGATCAACTCTTACTGCTTATATTTGCATTATAATCCAAGACAACAACTAGTAACTACACTTTCTACAAATTTTTTTTGTCTCTTCTTTTTATGAGCATTTGTTTTCTTCTAAACATTACTATGTATATGGAATTTATTAATAATGTGAGATGCTTTTTTGAAAAAAAAAAGTGTAAAATTGCATAATAATGCTTTCTCTTTTAAGAGATGTACATTTGGCAGATGGGTTTGTTTTGAGCAAACTTCTTGTAAAATCAAAAATTTAAATATTATTATTTGTATTGCATTTGTGTCTGTCTCATCTTTTATGCATGATTTTATTCTAATATTCTCTTTTTCTTTTTCAATATACTGTGAAGCATATCTATATGTTTCTGTCTCAATTAGATTTATAGTATCATCTAAAAAAAACTTTTAAATATTTTAAAATAAAATATAAATATCTTTCAATAAAAACTGGCAAGAAAGGCAGCTGTGAAGTTAACTGGTTCACAGCGTAAAAAATACTGACTGCAAAAATAAACCAGTTGATCTAATAAATACATTTTTTAGAAACACAAAAAATTTAAGAAGTTAAAGGTGGTACATACTATTTATATACATTAGACTGGTTCTTAATAAAAATTGTTCAATTTTTGTGTGTGCACCCTCAGAAAGTGATCTTTGTGCAAAAAAAAGTAAGCCATGCCAAATTTCAGCTGTTTAGATTCAAAAGAACACGTGTTGCACTACCTTTCAAAATTAATATATTTAATAAGTATCATAGCTTCCAGATTTAAGTCAGATGCATACTCTGGGTCCCCAAAAAAGCAATTGAGTACTTGCTAATTAGGTTCCACATGAAATTTTACATCAATATACTCTGTTTAATTATTTTTTTTAAATTAGCTTATTTTTATTATATTTTAAATTTTGAACATAAAATTAGACTTGTAAACAAAAATTATTAGAATTTGAGGATTAGGCCTATAATTTTTTTTTTTTATTTAGGATACTTTTAAAATGACGTATTGTACGTATTTTTTTCATTTTGTCAAATTTTTAACATTCTAATAATGTTTTTTTAAGTAAGGTATTGGGTTTACTTTTAAAACTTCAATGGCAGTGCAACACGTGTTCTTTTGATTCTTAAAAGCTGAAATTTGGCAAGGGTTACTTTTTTTGAATAAAGATCACTTTGTGAGGGTGCACCCAAAGAAATTATAAGAAAAAAGAATCAGTCTAATATACTTATGTATATATTACATTTTTACACAAACTTAAACACATTACAGTGCAGTGTTAGAACAATAACAATAGGTATTAAGTTATTGATGTAGATATTCATTTTTTAAAAGTCTTTTAAGCTTAATTTTATTATTTGACTTGCCATATACGATGTTGTGTTTTCCTTTATTGGCTTGAATAGGTGGGTTGTATATGTTGCTTTTTCTTCTTGTATTCTAGTTGTATATGTTGCATCTTTTTACTAAAGAGATGTTTGTCTTCCAGTGTTAATCTTATATATAAGTTTTTTTTTTTTTTTTTTTTTTTTAATTGAGGGGGGAAAATGCCTTACGCACTTTGTGTGGGGCTCCCGGTTACCCGTATACCCACTAAAAACCCTAACCTCTAAGCCCTCCAAGCCTTGCGGGATTACCGTTGTGGTATTACTTCACAAAGTCTGGACACCTTCTATTTATCCTACTATCCTTGACTTCCTGCTCTTGCTTTCTCCTCTTCTTCTTTTGTTGCCATTATTCTCCGTATTCCATCATCTATGGCCCTCCAGTTGTATGCACTTTCAAGCATGAGTGTGGTCAGGTTGTTTACGGTTATCTCTTTACCGACTCTTAGCTGCATCTCTTCTCTGGTGCTTCTCCAGCGAGGGCACTTTACCATTGTGTGCTCCGGGGTATCTTTCTCTCCACAATAGGGGCATTCGTCCTGTTCTGCTAGGCACATTCTTTTTAGATATGACCCAAAACAACCATGACCTGTTAGGATCTGTGTGAGGTGGTAGTTCAGGTTACCATGTTTTCTGTTTACCCACGGTGTCACCAAGGGTATGAGGGTCTGTGTCCATCTGGCGACGTCACCCTTGCACTGCCATTCTGCTTCCCATTTTTTTCATTGTTTCCACTCTCTTGTCTTTGCTGTGCCCCTTTGGTTGTTTCCCTTTACCTTCGGCCCGCTCTTTGGCGAGAAGGTGTATGGGGATGGTGCCCGTTATTGCTTGTATGGCCTTGGACGAAACTGTTCTGTAGGCACTGGCTATTCTAATTGCCATTTTTCTTCTGGCCCGCTCTAGTATTATTCTGTATTTTTTTTTCTCGCAGCTTTCTATCCAGATAGGTACGGCATACAGCAGTATTGAGTCCACCGTTGCACCCATAACTTTACGTTTCTCCGCCTTTGGACCCCCTACATTCGGCATGATACGTGCCAGGGCCATTACAAGTTTCTCTGCTTTATGCTTTACCTCTGTTATATGAGGGCTCATATTCCAGTTTTTACCTATCCTCATCCCTAGGTATTTGATGCTGCCTTGGGATGTGATTGTTGTATCCCCTAGTTTGATTTTAACTGTGATGTCCTTCCTTCTACCCACCAGGACAACAGCTTCCGTTTTATGGGTTGCCAGTTCTAGACCCATTTTTTTGATCCACCTTTTTATCTTGTAGGACGCCCACTCTGCCTCCTCTTCTATTTCCCTTATATTGTTACCCCTGACAACCATAGCTAGATCATCAGCATATGCTATTGTGGTAATCCCCTGTGTCATCTGCTCTCTCAGCAGACCATCATAATATATATTCCACAAGGTAGGACCCAGGACAGACCCCTGAGGCACCCCGCAAGTCATTTCCAAAGTTGCTCCGGAGCTGCATTCTATGATTCTATCCTGTAGATAGTGGCATAGGATTTTTCTGAGGTATGTTGAAATTCCCCTTCTCTCTAATTCTTCTATTAGTCCCCTCCAGGGCACCGAGTTGAAAGCATTCTTTATATCAAAGGTGATCAACACCGCCAGTTTGTGTGTAGGATGTTCAGCTACCTGCCCCACTGCTTCCCTAACATGTCTAAGTGCATCCAGTGTGGAGTGGCCACCTCTGAACCCGTGTTGGTTTTTACTCAGGCCACCATTCCTGTCTAGTTCCTCTGTAAGTCTCGTGTTGAGGACGTGCTCATACAGCTTTCCCAGTGGGTTCAGTAGACATATAGGTCGGTATGCCTTGTCTTCGTTTTTTTTGGTAGGTTTCTCGATTAGAACTAATTTTGCCCTTTTCCAGTCCTTGGGGAAGATGCCTTGCTTTATGAGTTTGTCAAGGACCTTCGCGCAGAGTTGAGGTCTTTTTGTTGCTATCGCTCTGATCACCTCCGGCGGTATCATGTCTGTCCCGTGTGCCTTTTTTCTTTTAATTTTACCACCTGCCTTAAGTATTTCTTCTTCTGTACATTCCGGTATCATATCCATATCTGTTCTTATCTCTAACCACGTTGTTCTGCCTAGGTTCGGAAAGAGTTTCTTGGCTTCAGCCGTTATCTCCTCCCCTGACAGTGTTATTGGGGATCTTTGTCCTATTTTATTTGTGACTATTTTATATCCTTTGCCCCATATATCCCCATTTAGTTCCTCGCATAGTTTCTTCCAGGCCATCTTCTTGGATTCCATTATTGCCTTCTTCAGGTCTTTTCTCTCACCTGCGTATGCCTCTTGTGCTTGTTGCAGAAGGTATATGTCTCTTGGGTTTTTTCCGTTTAATCTTGTCACAATCCTTTTAGTTTTTATACATCTCCTTCTCATGTTTGCAATATCATCACTCCACCAATACATTGGTTTGTAGTTTACCCTGCCCCCTTTTTTCTTTAAAGTCTTTTTGCAGGTTTTTATTATAGATTCTTTTAGCTTCTCCGCAGTGTGTTCCATTCCCGTTGTGTTTAGGTCCAGGTTTGAGAGGAATTTTGCCTCTTGCTCATTGCGGAAAGACCATCCGGTGATTTCTCTTGTCTTCTCCCAAGTCTTTACCTTCCCCTGCCTGACTTCGAAGTGTATGTTCATGTGGTCACTCAGATTCTCTTCCTCGCCCACATGCCAGTTGCTAATTTTTGTTACCATCTTAGAGGTGCACAGGGTCACATCTATGAAGGATTTTGCTCCGTTTTTTTGGAACGTAGGTACTCCCCCTCTATTCAGGCCGCAGAGTTCGTTTTCGTTTGCCCATTCCGCCAACATGTCACCTTTCCGGTCGTCTTTGGGAGACCCCCATATGCCTGACTTGGCGTTGAAGTCCCCGCCAATGATCTTATCTTTCTTGTGTTTTTTTTGGTCCTTACTTAGTTCTGTTAGCCACTTTTCGAAATGCTCAATGCTTTCATTTGGGGAGAAGTAGCAGGCATACATCACTGTGTCCCGGTCCTCCACCCAGGTGTAGCCTACCCCACTTCCTGATTTTAATGCCGGAGATTTAGTATTGTCAGGGATGTATATTGCCGCGTCTTAATTTTTATCCATAATCCATCTTTTCCTAGTTGCTGCTATTTTCTTATTTGGTTCCGAGACTAGGGCATAATCTGCTCCTGCTTTTTGACAGTTCCATTCTAGTAGATCCATAGCCGCTCTACATCTGTTTAGGTTAACCTGTATAACCTTCATTTTCTAGCCCTTCCGGCCCTTTCTTTCTCCTTCTGTGCTTGCACCAGTTTCCTGAACGCCGGGCATCTCATGCTGTCCGTTTTGTGACTTTCTATATTGCATAAGTAGCACTTCTGTTTATTGGTGCAGTCTTTCACTTTATGTCCGGTCCCCCCACAGTTCCTGCAGGGCTCGCCATCCGTACTTTTACAGTCCATTGCCTTGTGACCTATTCTATGGCATTTGTAGCATTTTGGCGGAGCAAATACCTCCATCACCCTCCATCTATTCCAGCCTGAGCCTATTTTCCTTTTCCTTATCAGGTGCTCTGCTGCCTTTTCCTGCATGTTCACGAAGGCATATCTTACTCCATTCTGGTTGACCTTTTCTGATAGTTTCACCGAATCTACCTTGGCGCTCAGGTTGTCACTCAGGAGTTCCATGTTGATTTCATCCTTCACCTCATCTTCATTGAAGTCTCCGTCCACGTCTAGAAGTCGTATTGTCTTTTTTCTTTCATTTAGTTCAATGTTGGCTACCTTGTTGATTTTCTCATCGAGTGTTTTCCTGAACTCCTTCCTTACTTCTTCCTTATTATTTTTAACCACAAGTTTAATGTTGCCATCTTTCGTTTTATTTATCCCTGCGATGATGATCTCGCCCGTGTTCACTTCATTCTTCATACATTTCATTACTTCTGCATAGCTGCAGCCCTCTTTTGGTTTGATAAGAATCGTATCCATCTGTCTATCCCAGCGCTTCTTTGGCATCTCGTTTTTTCTTCCTTGCTTTGGTTTCCTTTTGCCATGGATAGTCATTTTAAGCTCCTCATTTTTAAGACAGTATTCCATCACTTTCCTGGCCATATCTGGTTCTGCATCCGTGATACAGGCTAGTCTCGATTTTCCCTTTTCCATTGTCATTGCCTTTACTTCCTGCATAGCGTTGATTATTCCTCTACTTCCTTCTAGTGTTCCCATCCCCTTCATGGTTTTCACTACATACGTGAGTCTTTCATTTTCCTCTTCTGCTTTGCCATTTTGGGCAATTATGGAGCTTTTTGTAACCCCACACCACCATTTAGTTTCTTGTTGATCCTCCGTCATTGCTGCTATCAATTCCGGGTGTCTCTCCGCTATTATTTTTTCAGGGTATCCCTTTGTGCTCTCGCTACTACTTAATATTACTACTAAGTCTTCCTTACTGTCAGCTTTAAAGGTATCACTCGTCTGCTCGCAATTCGTGAATAGGTCTTCTGTCCAGTCTACTTCCATCAGCTCATGTAGTGCTTTGACCCCTTTTTTACGTGAAAGGCATTCGTTGATCCTGTCTCGTTGATTCCTTTCCTCCGCTGTCTCCATTGTTTCTGTTTGCTCCGCCTTATCCACTAGGCTTATACATTTCGGGAGCTGTCCTATAACGGACCCCTGACCCTCCTGTTTTTCTAGCATTTTATCTATGAAGTTAATCCCTCCATCCTCTCTCAGCCTTGATGAGTAGCCATACAACCTGCTGGCTGCCTCTCTAGCTTCCGGTTTCATTATATTGCTTACCAGCGCAATGTTTCTCAGATTTGAGCACTCTGCTATTATTCTCCTTAGAAGATCCTTCAGCTTTCTATAGTCCAATTTCAATATAAGTTTACATTTTTTGTTTTAATGTTTTCAATTTTCAATCTATTTTTTAAAGTGTTTCTGAAGTGGTGAGGTATATTACGCTAAATAGTGTTTTTATACATCTATTTTGTAGTCTGTACATTGAGTTTATTAGATACTGAGATGTATTTTACCAAAAACCTATCATGTACATTATTTTAAGTATTATCATGTTATTATAGATAAGATTATTTATTTTACTACATCTAATATCACATCTTTTTATTGCACCTGTTAGAGGTATTACAGTAGTAGTAGAACCCTAAGTAATTTGTTTTTTTCACCTGTTTTAGAATTGTATGTTCACTTTCACGTTTATTTGATTACAGTTTTTGTTTTTGAATATTATATATTCTGTTTTGTCCTTGTTCATTTTAAGTCTTGCTTACAAGCTATTTGTTGTTTGTACACACAGATCCTGGTTGATGGAATCACTTATCACTTTAAGAGTTCTTTCTTCACTCAGTTTTTCACTTTGTTTGCTGTCTTTGATCAGTGAGGTGGTGTGGTTTTCCTCTGATGCCTATTGCCTCCAAGTAATTTAATACCATCAGATTTACATTGTGTGAACTTTTTTTTTAAGTTGACAAGTATAGTTACAACAAATTTGCTGTTGTCCAGGTTGGTGTAGATGTAGACCATTAATTATATCGGCGGATTGTGTTCCATTTTTTTGAAAACCATATTGGTTTTTGTTAAAACCAGCTGTTGATAAAGGTGTTCAGTTAATTTTTAATAATTTCAATTATTTTTGAAATATACTTACAGGGTTCATTATGAAAGTAATGCGCATTTTCTATGAAAATAGATTTATTGATTGTACTGGTACAAACGAAATACTCTAACCCTGCATCAATACACTTTTGGAGACGTGTCTGCTACGCCTGGAACCTTGTAACATGCTTTTGGATTTGGAGAAACAAACAAAAAGTCGCACGGAGCCAAATCGGGATTGTAAGGGAGTTGGGGGACAACCGAGGTTTTGCTTTGGGTCAGGAAGTTGGTAACGATGACGGCCGTTTGGCTGGGGGCATTGTCATGGTAGAGCTTGACCGTGTCTTGTATGTCAGTCCTCACGCGCGCGATCCGGCGTTTCAATCTTTGGAGCACCTTGAGGTAAAAGGTTGAGTTGACAGTTTTTCTTTGCGGTACAAACTCAAAATGGACGATTTCTCGGACGTCAAAGAAGATAATAAGCAACGTTTTGATGCAAAACTTGTTCATTCGCGCTTTCTTGGGGCGGGTGGGATGATTTTGTGTGCTAAGCGCTGCTCTGCTTATTCGGTTCTGGGTCGTACTCGAACATCCAGGATTCGTCTCTGGTTACGATAGAGGTAACGGCTCATTTTGAATCAAATCCAAAAGTTCTTGACAGCACAAAATCGCGCCGTGTTACAAAATCAAAAAACACACTTCACGCGGAGACACGTCTTTCCGCTCAGAACAGTCGGAGCAACTTGGCGACCGGATGCGTTGGTGGAGGATACCACATTTCCCGACCGGTTTTACCGGACTGGAGTGAATAATTATTGTTTATTTATTGTCTTTTGGCCACAAATGAAAACCTTTCCTGTTTTTAATATTTTTAATTTCTTTTCTACATTTTGTTAATATCCATTCTAATTCTCTTGTTTCATCTCACTACATTCTTTTAGCATAATATTTCCATCTTTCTCTACACATCCTACACATTTTTTTCATCATCCAAAATTTGTACACTTTTCTCATTTACACATCTAAATCTTGCAATCATCATTCTCATCTTTTTTATGTAAACTTGTATTTTGTAGGTACTTTGGTAGGTCATCTTCTATAGTATAGGTGTAACTTCCATTGTAACTAGATTCATTCACTCGTGTTGTTTGTTCTTGTACCTGCCTCTTGTCATTATTTCTAACCATTGCATTCTTATTTTTTCAACTTCTTTACTGGCGTACGAGTTCCTGTTAAAAAAATTCTCCCACCTATTTTTATATATTTTCCATTAATTTTTTTTTTATACACTCTTACAGGATTCTGCATTTACTTTTTCCTCTTAATCTTTCTTTGTACTTTATTGCTTGTTTTCTTTGGTTTCTCTAGTACTATGTATGCAGGTTTTTAGACCTAACACTCACCTTCACTACTTTGCTTGTATGGTCTCTAGTTATTTTTAATCATTCCATCCTCAGATTTCTGCTCTATACAGTTTAGTAAAAAGTGTGATACTTTTCACTAAACTATTGAACATCAATTGCTTTTAAATTTTTTTTTCCTTATTTTCCATACCCGTCCTACTGCTTTTTTGCCATTTTTTTTATATGTTCATTCTTGTTATTAATTGTATAAAATTCATACCCTAAATATTTGAACGTTTTTACTTCTTCAGTCTCTTGTTTCTCTCATTTCCAATTTTCTCCCTCCTTTCTGAACACTATTATTTTTATTTTTTCCATGTTAACCTGTAACCCTTTCTTGCTAAAGTATCTTTCTAAACATTTAATCATCTCTTTCATTTCATTTGCTTTTTCCCAACAATTGCCATGTCATCTGCATCTCTCTACCCACTACAATCCCACATAACTGCCATTCTCAGCTTTCTTCTACATCAGCGACCTTTCTCCTTACCAGATGCTCACTAATCTCTTTCTCAAATTATTTCTTTTGTAATCCGATTCTTATTCTGGTGGTTGAATAATTTTTTTTTTTTTCTGTTTTTCTATTCAGTTTAGAAAAATGTATTCTCCATTCTTTCATGACAATTGATTTGTTCTCTCTTTTTCTTTTCTTTATTTAAATTTGTACATGCTTTTTTTTTCAATGTGTTTTTTTTTACCGGAACAACTAAATAATTCTTCAAACATAAAAAACATTCAAACAAAAGTTGGTTTTATCAATTGTTTCATAAAGTTGTTGAGAGGTTGCTCATTGCCAACCCATTAATTTTAATTCTATTTTAATTTAAAAAAAGGTTTTTATAAAAAATTCTTAGAGCTAATCTTAGAATTAAAAAATGTAAAAATGTATACATATACAATGGAATTACACAACAGCACTACATATTTTTGTTTTCAATCTAAACCTATTACTGTCTTAGTAGATAACCAATTTTTATGATAATTCAATAAATTATTTTTTGTATTTTCTATCATAAATAACATAAGAATAGCTTAATAATAATTAAGTGTTTTTAGGCTGAACATTGGTTAAGAGAACAAGCACAATCTTTAGGATGGTCAAAAGCAACAAAATTGCAAGGAAGACAAACCACACAAGGATTGATAGGAGTCTTACTTAAAAATGATACAGCAGCAATGATAGAAGTTAATTGTGAGACAGATTTTGTAGCCAGAAATGAAAACTTCCAAACTATGATTGATAATGCTGCAAATGCTTGTATTGAGTATGCTTCGAAGCAAGAAACTGGAGCTCTTAGTAAGGTAATGTTATTATAAATGTGTTTATTACAGCAATAGTATTTATATATGTTATATATACATAGAAAAATATATTTATTCAAAATCGTATTCTACTTAGAATTCAATAATACTATAAAATGGATACCAGAAAATGTTTTACTTGTTTCTTAAACTCAATTTTTGGGTCTGTGTGGGGGGGAGAGTATTGTAAAACTTGATTGTGTAGTATTTTTTCCCATGTCTTCAATTTCATTAAACATCTAAACTCAGGTTATATAAAATGTGATTGTCTAGTTTGCTAGGCATTTGTTGTGCTATTTAAGTGATATTGGCTAATGTTATTTTATCTATATACACACTATCAAAATTCATTTTAGTTTATAAATTGAAATCTGCAATCATATTTATTTTCACTTATAACTCGTTTATTGCATCTTTGTAAATAAATTTGAAAGTGTAGAAGCAATTGAAAATATCACATGAGAAATGTGCACATTGGTATGATAAACAGATAATTGCAAGTTTCTAGAAGTGACTTCCAATAATTTTTAGTAAATAAATAATTTGCTTATTATATTTTATTTGATATAAGTTGTATGTTTTATGTAAATTATTATTACCAGATAGAATGACGTAATTTTATACAACCATAATAAAACTGCCTAATTACTATAATTTAAAAAGCTAATTATTGTGTTATTGTTGGAAATATTTTTTGTCTGATATTGTAAGCACATTATATACAGTAGTGTGAATATACATAAAACATTACAAAAATCAATCAAAAAAAGAGAATTAAATTTTTTTCAATATGAAATCTTTCTGTTTGAATAATAATAATGATTAATGTAGTTATGTATTACGGTAAATAGATACTAAAAACTGTCCTATGTGTCATTCTAGGATAAACCTATCTTCGAAATTAAACACATATTGTACTGCAGCTGTTCTTTTGAAGAAAAAAATTTTTTATTATTTTTCTTAAAGATTATTTAGATTATATTTTTTTAAGCTTATTTCAGAAGTTTAACAAAGTCATCTTTTGTTGTTTGAACCAATTTAGGGTCATTTTACTCTGTATTTGATAGTTTTTGCGCTTGCGGCACAAATTTAGACTCGATCTATCGGCGCGAAAATTAGAAAATATTATTATTTTTGGCATTCAAACATAAATACTCTTGGCGCTTATCAAAATTTGTTAAAAAAAAAGTTTTAAACCACACCCTAGTGCGTTTATAATATTTTTTGTGAATATAAAAAATAATTAATTTTTAACGCATTTTTTTCTAGATGGACTTTTCTATAGACGATGAGTACAACACTGACTATTTTCCATGTAAAATTGTCTCCAAAATTCAAATTTTTAATAATATTTGGTGTATTGTTCCTCTGAGCGCGGCTAAACGTGCATTTGTAAGAGTTTTATGTTGAAGAATAGGCCTACTTTGCAGATTTGCAGAGTTTTAGACTCTTAAAACCCAAATACACAGAACATATTTATATTTTTCAATTAATTTACATCAAAATAAGTCCTTTGGCGGTTAAAAAAAATTTTAAAAATGCTCCTTTTTGCCCAGCCCACTGAGAACAAAAACATGGTTTTATGGCTTTTGCGGCTTATTGACAGGGTATAGACTTGAAATGGCACCAGATTTGGATTCTACGGAAAATTTCTGATTGATTTCATTAGTAAATTTATTTGTTTTGAGTTAAAATTGCGGTTTTTAAACAAAAAATGCGATTAAGTTAAAAAACGACAAAAAAACTTAAAAAAATTGTAGAATTTTTTTTTATGGGTTTCATATACCGATCAAAAGACTACTAATAAGTTATAGAAACTAAAAATACATGAGCAAGTTTCTCAATGCACCCCCCCCCCCCCCCCGCTCTGGTCCGTTTGAAATGGAATTGCCCATATAATACTTGTTATATCTAATAAAACAAATGTTAAACTGATACTAAAAATTAATTTTTACTTTCAGATATCATTAAACACTGAACAATTAAAAAATTTGAATACAGCTGATGGAAAAAGTTTATCTGATCATTTGGCATTAATGATTGGAACAGTAGGAGAAAATGCAACACTAAAACGTGCTTTATGCTTCAAAGCTGCAGATGGTATAAAGTTATCAGTGTATTCACATCCTTCAGGTGATGCTAAAAATGGAACACTTCTTGGACGATTTGCTGGGATAGTAGCTTTAAAACAAAAAGAATCTACAGATATGGATATTGAAGATTTAGGAAAAAAATTATGTCAACATGTTGTTGGTATGGATCCAAAAAAAGTTGGAACTGAAGAGGACATTCCAGAGAAAAACTTGGAAGATGAGTCTTGCTTGATTCATCAAGAATATTTGCATGATGAGAACTTGATTGTAAAAGATGTATTGAATGAATATGGAGTTAGCATTGTTGATTTTAAACGTTTTGCTTGTGGTGAGGAAATAACGACTGGACAACCTTTGGAAAATATTGAAACATGTCAGTAAAGCATAAATTTATAGTGTCAAAGTCATAATTTATTATACTTATATGTTATGATTTATACCTGAATTGTTTTATGTACAGATATAAATGTAAATATAGCTTTTATTTGTTATTAATTTTTAGTAAATAGATATATTTGCCCAAAACAATCCTTAATAATTCACATTATTTTAAAAATAATTATTTTTAGCAGAAAGCTTACTATTGTTTACTGCACATGCATTGACTAGCTTAAAAAAGTAGTAACAGTTTGCTAGTCTCTTTAGTTGTTTACTAAACAATGTGGTGAACTGAATTCACATTGAATTAACGAATGTGATCATCAACATTTTTATGTCGATTTACATTGCAAAATCTATATTTATCGTCTCCCAATCATTTATCAGTCCAAATATATAGTCTTTGTAATTATTGTGGCTGTACTGACAGTAAATTGACAATGCAGATAATTTTCATAAACTGATTGGATTAATTCATTATTCATGGCATTTTATTGTGATCTGATTAGTCAAATTGATTATTGAATCAATAAAATAGTTAAAAATTTCAACAAGCGCTAGACGAATTTGGTTCATAGTGCGTACATTATAAGCAATGTTATAATGCAGAAAGTTTCAAAGCAATAACCAAAACATTCGATACAAAATGTACTTAATGTCATACATAAATGAACACTAAGGACAATGTGGACCATTATTTATAATTTTGCTCAACAAATTTAATTCAGCGATAGTAATCGAAACTTCAACAAAGATTTTGTTAGTGTCATTGTTGTAAGTAGAATAAATTTATTTATGTAAACTGATTTATCTTTACCAAACAATTAAGATTTTAGTTGTACGCTCATGATGGTCATAGAATGGACAGCAACGACATAAAGAAATAATTGCATTTTCTGTAGAACAGCACACAGGCTTTACACAGTGATTGACTATGTATGAAGGGTGCAGCGGATGCAAGGCATCCGGAAAGTAGGGGGGGAATGCAAAATAAGATTTACCAGCAGATCATGCTAAATGTCTATAGAAAGAAAACGATATTAGTCTATATCATTTGTTTTTAGGAGTTACAAAGTTTGGTCATAAATTTAATACTAAACAAAGATTAATGTAAACTAAATTGTATTGTATGGTTATTAAATAGTAATGTATAGTAGAGCAACTTTAGCTTGGCTCATGGAATGTAAGCACAAGAAAAGGACAATAAAACCCGCGACTTGCGAGGGCATTTTCATGTACATATATTAAGTTGCCTTTTATGGCGGCCAAGCTAAAACCCAACACCACAAAATAAGATAAACAGTCGAAACTAGTTTTATTTCCAACATCTTTCAGTATTGTTCCTGATTATAACGTTTTAAGGAGATTTTTTAAGTTATATATTTTTAGCAGGACATTTGAACTACACTGACCATAAGTTTATTCTGTAATATAATACATATTATTCGTGATATATACCTCGATTTTTAATGGCATGGGAAAAAATGCAGATAATTTACATTTGAAAAAAATTTCCTTTTTTTTCTATTTACCTTCTTTCTAAAATTATTATATTTGTAGCTTTATTAGATACCTAATGCGATAAATAATGTTAAAATAGACAAGAATGATAGAGGTGACAGACTTCTGTTATTTAGGAATTAGAATTACAAAGAACAATAGAAGGTAAAAAGAAGAGATCATAGTCTAATATTAAAAAAAAAATTATTAAGGCTTGGACAACAGGAAAGGAAGAAAAACAAAGAAAAGAAGTGTTTGATATGGGGTGCTACAGAAGAATGGCGAGAACTAGTTGCAACGAAAAGGTAACAAGTGAAGAAGTATTACTATCTATAGCTAGTCGAAAAATAAAGAAACATTTGGAATATTATGACAAAGAACAGAAAGGTAGGATACATTTTACACATATGGTGGATTATGAAACTGATTATAGAAGGCAAGGCAGAAAGCTAGGTATGCAAGGGAAAACAGATGAGAGACGAAGTAGGAATGAACAACTATTAGGAAATTAGAACAAAATGTTTATTTCCAACAACAAAAAAATAGATTTTTAAAGTTACATGTAAATAATTAAAAACAATATTCTAATCTTCTATATTATATTAAAATGACATTGATTTTGAGTACAAGTCAATCAATCAAATTAAAGATTTATTTTATGAAATGAAAATTTAGCTTTGCTATTGCATTAATTTGAATAAAGTAGTTTTTTTTTAATGGCCCCATAAAAGAATCATAGGATTTTGGAAGGATATCAAATGTAACTAAAGCCACCAATAATAAATCATTTTTTAACAACCTGCTAACTTTTCTTGTATTACAAGTTGGAGATCCTTCGAGTTGAAAATGCAGTTGAACTATAGAATTTTATAATGTAAGGTTGTTGCTGAAACAATAAACAATGCAAGTTTGAAATTGTAATATTAATGATGGGTTACATATTTGTTTGGAACAGTTGCAATATGTACATTTTGTAGTTAACTGGGTAAGGAAGATAAATAGAAAAATTAATGTTTCAAACATAATCAAACCTGAGGATATCTGCAAATTTTTTCTGTTATTATAAATCACCGTGTATAAAATATTTACCGGATGCTTCAATTATTTAGGAAGTTCCATACAAGAAATAGAAGTCCTAATTAATTATATTTTTTAAATTGGCTTGCCCTAAGATGTTTGTGTCAATTAACAAGTTTAACATGATTTCATAAAAGAAATTCTAATTTATTTTGATTAAAAATATTTTGTTTATATAAATTTTATAAAAGTAATTAAAGTCAGTTAATTATTTTATTGAAAAATAAAAGTGTAAATCTGTCAATTTCAAATTTATTTAGATGATTGTACGATTTTAGTTATTCAAAGCCACCCAGCATGCATATAAATAAATTTTACTAAATACAACACAGATAAGTGATAATTTAAACTTTATTAGAAAAATGTTTAATGTATAATATACTTAGTAATTAAATCATATCCATTGGAATTATTTCTTTTGTTTTTTCTTCTCGGCTTCTTCTTCCTTCTCTTTTTCAATCTGCACAACATATTTATCAATTGTCTCACTATCCAGCATAACCATAGGTGCTCCTTTACGCATGACAGCAATTTCTAGATTTTTTTGTCCAGATTGCACCACTTCCAACAAAGCTCTAATAGCCAACTTAACAGTACCATTTTCTGTAGATACTTCTTCGGGTGTATAGTACTTTTCTAAAAACTCCTTAACTGTTTTTGCTGACCGACCAGTTGCATTGGCATTCCATTCGTAGTAAATACCAGATGGTTCAGTTTGATATAAATGTGGAGAACCGTCATAATCAAACCCACCAATTAAGCATGACATACCAAATGGACGTCGTCCGTTACTCTGCGTATACTTTTGTTTCAGTCCTGCTATGTAGCGTGTAATATATTCTAAAGTAACAGGATCTTCAACGGTTAACTTGTGAGACTGGCATTCTATTTGTGCTCTATTGATAAGTATTCTAGCATCGGCGGTAAGGCCAGCAAAAGCCATCACAACATGATCGTCTAACAAACAGATTTTACGAACAGTACGCTCTTCTTGTAATTTGGCTACTGATTTCTTTTCTACGCCTAATACAACTGCATCTTTTCCCTTAACACCGACCTAAAACTTGTATAGTTAATGCACTGTCATTATAAGGTTATGTTTGTTGCAACTCACCGCTGTTGAACCTTTTCTTACTGCTTCTTGAGCATATTCAACTTGTAATAAATGACCGTCTGGTGAAAATACAGTGATAGCACGATCGTATCTTGCCGACATTTTATAATTAAATTGTTTTAACTTCTTTTAAACGATTACACAGTACTAATAAGCCGCCTCGGAACCTACAAAATATTTTGCTTTGTAATATTTAGTTATCAGTTTTACCAACGTAAGAACTTGATTAAAAACTAAACATTTAGTAGGTGTTACCAACTTGCTTAGTCATTCATGTTCATTTAACTAATACGAGGGGGTGTTGATAATTTTTATATGTGCTTTAAAATTAGTACGAAGAAATATGTGTTAAGAATGAATAAAAAAGTTTATATATATATATATATATAGTGTGTTCACGGATGCACTTAATTATATGTGTTAACATTTTTATTGAACATTTTTTGAAAAAAGTTCTTTTCCTTCTGAGATCCCAGTAAAAACGCCTTGACCAAAATGCTTAAAATTTTCATTTTTTGAGTATTGAATAGCTTAAATTATATTTTTGAAATTTTTTGATAGTTTTGTTTTTGAAAAAAATCACATCCATAGAAATAAACACTAAAAAAATAATAAATGAAGAATGTGCTTAACTAGTTATGAATCAACTATTATCAAGAAAACAAGACTAAATCTTTATAATGCTATTATCAGTATTTTTTTTTTTTCATAATTTGTAAAAATATATGTCATACTTAGCGGAAACTTTATCCTTGCCAAATGCACTCATGTTAACCTCGCGTAACACAAAAAACATATTTTTAAACTGATGTAGTTGCCAAATACGTCTTTTTTAATAAGTTGTGAGTTCTTAAAGCAACTTATAAATGTTTCGATTAATAACAGCTTAAAAGCAAAATGTCCATTACAATGGACACGGGACTTCAAGAAGATATAACTACGATTCACGCTTAAAACTCTAATTTTGTTGTACATGGTGTCCAAAAAGTATAAAAATTTATTTTACAAAACAAAAATTTTATAAATCAAAAATTTGTTAAGTGTCAAAATTATGAGCGTATAATAAAAATCAAAAATCCAAAAGAAATATTTTCATAAATACTATGATAAAATTAAAAAAAGTTTGCTAGTCAGTGTATCTTCTTCTTCTTTACGTGCCTTGTCCTCCACGAACGTTGGTGATCATCAATATTATTTAGGTCTTGTTGACAGCTTTACGAAAAAGAGTTGTAGTGCTGACCCCAAGCCACTGTCGTAGGTTTTTCAACCAGGACGTCTTTCTGCGACCTGGTCCTCGCATACCAGCTATTTTTCCCTGCATTATATTTTGCAGTAATCTATACTTCGAGCCTCGCATGATATGGCCAAGATACTCAAGCTTGCGTTTTTTCAGAAGATATAGAATTTCTGTGTCCTTATTGAGGCGTGCAAGAACTTGGGCATTAGATATTCTATCTGTCCACACTATACGTAGCATCCTTCTGTATGACCACATCTCAAATGCTTCTAACTTTTTTCACATAGCATCTGTGAGCGTCCAGGTCTCTGCGCCATACATTAATATGGAGAAAACATATCAACGTAGCAACATAACTCGCAGATTGAAATTAAAATCCCTGTGGCACATAACTTGCTTCATTTTATTGAAGGCCGATTGCAACCCATCCAATTTGAAAAATGTTTATTTAGCCAATTTGTAACAATCAAGGCACATTACTACAATTAATATATGTTGTACTTTATGTAAATTGCCTCTCCACCTAGTGTAAAAGCCCTTACATAATAATATGTATACGTTAGTAAATATTATGTTTAATAATAATAATAGTAATTTATTATCACAACAGACAAATGCCCAACTACAGGGTAATGTTACATTAATCGTAGTATAAACAAACAAATTTTGATATATAAAGTATTAATTGTATAAAAATGCACGTAGTTGTTGCAGATTAACTAAAAAAATATCTAATTCAGGTGGCAGTTCGTTAATGGTACGCATGATAGTGTTCATTGGTGAATAGAATCTCATATTCGTTTTGTTATTGCGAATAAAGTAGATATCCTTGGACCATGTCCTCCCTTGAGGTACCCGATAATTTACTATTTCTAGCAGGGCAAGACATTCTAAAGCACCAGTAGTAAGCTTGAATCCTAAAACCGTCATTGGTGCTATTTTTCAAGTGCTGTTTCAAGAGATTGATAATTGAACATGGTGATTAATTCATTGTTGTTAAATTCTCCTCTTTTTGGGTAGAAATGATGTTTTTGAAAATATAAATATTTCAGAAGTTTACGCTGAATAGTTTCAATTTTGCGTTTATGTATTTCGTAGTAACACAACCAAACAGATAAACAATATTCTAATTTGCTTGATAAACTGTTTAGCATTTCGTAAAATAAATCTTAATGATTTTGAAGTAACATTAGTCATAGATTCAATGTGATGAACAAATTTGAGTGTCAAAAACGCATAAGTTACAGAAATTTGATACTCCAGTAAGATTTCCAATCTAATTGAGTAGTCATATTTAATTAAGGTTTTTTTTAAACTTATTGGCATAACATTGCATTTAGAGATATTTAGTAGTAAGTTGTTATTTTTACACCACTGATCCAATTTGTTTAAATCATCTTGTAGGCAAAAGCAATCATATTGTTAAAATTTCAAAAAAGTTTTAAGTCATCGGCGTATAACAAGTAATGTGACTGAAAACAGGTACCTATATTGTTTATGAAAAAAAAAATTAGAGTCTCGAGAAACACCGGACGTAGATAAATAGTTATTGGACCTAACATTTGAAATTTGCACATATTGTGTACGATTTTTCAAATAAGCAAATAAAACTCCAATCAATTTGTTACTAAATCTAAATGAGTTAAGTTTTAGCAACAAGATATTATGATCAAGTTTATCAAAAGCTTTATTAAAAAACGTCGACTTGCTGTTGCGAAACTAATACCTTTGAGGCATATTCAGTAAATGCCGTTAAATTTGTTGTTGTTAACCGACCTTTGCAAAAACCGTGTTGGTTAATATCCAATTGATTTTTAACATTGAAGTAAATATGGTCGCATAATATAGTTTCAAATACTTTGGCGACATTATTTATTAAAGTAATTGGGCGATAATTTGCAATAATTGATTTGTTTTTTTTTTTATACAGGATACACTTTTTTGCAAATGGTTGAATACAGTACTATAAATGCTGGAATTCTGTCAGACCCAGATGTTAATTTGAAACTCAATTTATTAGCAGCTAAAATTACTTTGTTTTTAGTTGTTTTTGAAATATCAAAGAAATTACGTTGCACTTTAGAATATACAGACTGAAGTGCGTTAGAAGAAATGTTATTATAAACACTACTAAAAGTCTCAGAAAAGCAATTTGCAATATTATGTGGAATGGATAGAGACCAATCTTCATGAACAAATAGAGATGGAAAACAGACGTATTTTTAATAGCATGAATGTATGTTCAAAACTGCTTGGGGTCATTTTTAATTTGTCCTTCAGCAACAAAACTAATATATCTTTTACAATCTTCAGATATCATACGTTTAACAGTTGTGCGTATATCTTTATATTTGTCTAAGTGCCAATTTGACTTTTTAGATTTTTGCATCTTATAATAATAATCTTTTACTTTAATCACACGAATCAAATTATGACGAAACCATATTTGATATTTTTTCCTTTCAGTACCAGTAGTACCAGTTGTATACTTAGGAACATGACTATTAGAGGCAGTATTAATATGATTGATTATATAATTTACTACAAGAATCATTTATATCATAACTACTTAGAACATCAGTCCAGTCAATACAGGTATGCTGCAGATTTTGGTATAAGTTTGCTAAATCAGCCCGCCGGAAATTAAATGCTAAAGATTGCATAGGTTCATATGGTGCGATAATTGAAACATTAACGACTAGAGAAGGATGATAAAGGTTTTCTTTTACCAAAGGATCTGTTAATAGTGCAAATAAATTTGGAAGAAGTCAAAACCAAGTCAAGTAATTTATTGTATGAATTTAAAATATTATTTCTTTGTTTAAGATTATTGAAACTAAAATTTAAAATTTGAGCATATTTATTTCTAAGATCATAAATTTGACTTCAGGAATAGGAAAAGTAAATAGATAAAAATTTTGAATGAGCTTCGTCACTATTAATTGCAAGTAAGCCTTTTTGTTTGACACGGTCTGATCGAAACGTAGTGTAATGTGGAGAAAAGAGTTTGGAATCAAATACAGTTTCCTTTAGCTATGTTTTTGTAAAACAAATAATAGTGTAATTATTAGCACAGATGTTATCAAATAACGTATGTATTTTATAATACATGACAAATTCGTTATTAGGTACTGTTAGGATACGTTTAGTTTTTTTTTTTAGTTATATAAAGGGTGCCATTTTTATACCGAATAGTTAAATCTGTGTCACCCTTAGCTGTTCTATCGTTCAACTTTTGTCAAATTAATTTGGAATATTCTCTTTGTTGAATTGTTAAATCATTATTTAAGTATGTTTTACTAAAAGTATCTGAGCAATGTATTTTTTCTTTTTTTTTAACTGTAATAGCCAGTTTCCAAAAACTTAAAACTATTTTTACTGGTCTTGGAGTATTAGCATTAGGAGTTCTGCAGCAGGCAACTCAAACACCGGGACCCAGCAGCATATTTAAAAGATTGTGAAATTTTGTTTGAAAACGGATAAGTCTAGCGTTGAAAAAGGACCCGTTTTTTAAAATAAATGCAGTGTTTTGTGCTAAATTTGTGAAAAACAGTCAAGACGGAAACGTGGAAGATTTCAAGTACATAAACACAAAAAATGCTGTGGTTTATCGAGATTGTGAATTAAATGAGTGGTTTGTAGAGAATATATCTGACGTGCTGTTGTGCAAGTTGGAAGAATTTCAAGAGCAAGACAGCGGATGGGCATTGTCAGGAAGTCACAAATCAAAATTTTCATTTTTAACGCAATTATTACTCTCGTTAAATTTTGTTGAAACAAAACCGAGCAGTTTGAAATCGAACTGTCAACTGAATTATAGATGAAAAACGTCAAATTTTACGAATATGGCAATTGCAGAACGCTGACAATACAGGCAGTACTTGATTCCGCAAACTTTAGCAGTGCCTCTCGTACTTCATAATAAAAACTATTTCTATCCAGCCGTCTTTCGTCTGTATTTACGAACGGCTTAGACGTACATTCTCGAGCGAACGTCCTGCATTTATGAACAAGTTTGAACAAGTTTGGGTAAAAAAAATAACGTCCAGCTCCTCTAAAGCCGAACGCTTTCCGACGATGGAGACGTGATGTAATATTACGCGCCAATATTTGAAAATGTTGTTTAGCAATTTATGCGATATCAAAAACTTTTATTATTTGTCAGTATTTAGCCTTATTTTATTTAACAAAACAATCATAATTTTTTTGTTGAAAAATAATTAAAAAAATAAGTCTAAATAATACTATTAAAATGTAAAGAAATAAAGATTTATTTAATTTATTACTAATTCTAATAATTGATTTTAGTATTGCGATATTTGTTTTTGACAAGAAATTTTTTGTAGAATATGATTTTGATGATGATAGTTTGATATTCGAATGTTTAATTAGAAAAAAATGCAAAAAATGCAGAGCAAATTGCATTAAATCGCGTATTTTTGTTATTTTTTTACAGTTTTTGTCTTTTATAAGCGTTTTGTGACCACGAAAATCAAAAATTCGTAATCTACGGAAAATTTTACAACAATTATGATACATACATTTATTTGTTTTATGAGACATAATATATGTACATTACTTATTATGTAAGTATCATAGTGCTTGCAACTATAATTTCTTTTTTATCACTCATCGTGCAACGTGGTTTGTTTTTAAAAACTTACAAAGTAATCACGGTGCACTACTATTGGTCGCGTTGGTAGACAAATTTGCCTATTCTTACGATGCTAACGTTATGGGATGCAGCGTGTATAGGGTACACGGATGGTCGATTGACAAACCTGCACGAATCAAAAATCACGTTTGGGAACGTTCACAAACCGTGTAAGAGCTTAAAAGTTTTAGAAAAAGTTATTAGTGCAAAAGTTACGGATTACGTTAAACATATGTCGTATCGTTAAATTTTTGTAAGAATCAAAAATAAAAAATAAAACTATTGCTGGTTTTTTATCGGAGCAATTACTTAATATCTGTTCTGTAATATCAGTAACTTGTTGGATTGGTCTTTGATTTTACTCGCTAAACTAGAAAAGTACAACTTTGACAAAAGTAGTGTTAAATTGTCTAAAGTCAGAGTAAAATCTGAGAAAGGTAAAAGTCGACGTGTCACAAGATTCCGTCTTGGGCCTCTGTTCTTGATTTAAGTCAATGATTTTGCATACCTGACGCCAACTGCTTGTTTTTCTGCAACTATTTCTGTTAGTGATACAAATCTATATTGCGCAATTGTAAAGTGTAGCTTGGGACTCGTATTTTCGTTTGTTTGGGGACATTCACTTAAAATTCTTTCTTTTACCGCATTTAAAATATTAACGCACAATAACTTTAACTGCGTCATCTAATAACGCTAGATCAATAACAACTAGATTTAAATAAACTCAAATTGATCGTAATATACTACCCGCCAAATGTTAAAAAAAAACACCAAGAACCCGTAGCCCAATTTTTATCAAAATTTTAGATATGTAACTTAATTACACTAAAAATAATTAAAGTTTCAACAAAAAATCATGATAAAATTTTTTTTATTACAATTTTGTGGTGCAAATCAGTTGATTAGTTCCTCATTTTAATCAAAATATGCTTCGAGTTTGTCAGCGTAGTGTTTTTTAACATTTAAGCAATTTTGTCTCTCTCCGGGACCAATTTTCATTAACAAAAGCAGTTAGAAATTTCTAGAGAGGCTTAACTAACTAAGAAGTCTCATTTGGTTTTTAGTCGTATCGCGTTTTTCTTATGTTTTCTTAACTTCTCACAAATAGAGGTGCCGCCTAGAATAGTGCAATAAGAAACTACAACGAAGTTGATCAATAAAAACAAGTTACCTTTAGCAAGTAATGAAAATTTTGCTTGTATGCCCACAATAGTTGTAAGATGGTTAGACGTCTTCTAGAAAAACAAAGAAACAAAGGAATTCTATTCCTTTACTCAACGTTTACAGTTTGCTGTGAAACAACATTCAGATCTTAAACGCGGGGTGATGGTATAAAGAGCAAACGTTTATCGAAGTAAGTCTTCTCTAGTGTTCATTTTAAGAATGTTAATCTTATATACATTTTTATTTATTTATTTTTATAAAATAATAAAGAATCTAATCAAAAAAGTAAAAATTTACAAATTCTTAAAAAACAGTATGTGGTACACAATTGCTAACATATATTATTGTATTTTAATCATTGTTACATGCAACCATTGGCTGCGTTCAGAACGACTCATCACAGCAACTTGTCCAAACTGAACGCCGCTGCTGACTACCGCTAGGTAATCCTTTGTTGATAATCGCTTGAAATGTTACTCTTCATACTTTTAGATACATTTGCTTGTTAACATAGTAACTTAACAGTCACCAGCGGTTAAGCACACACATTTTATTTAACAAAAAATCAGTATATGTATAATAAAAAATATATTGAAGTTCTTAATTCAAACTCCTGAACTTCAAATTAAACATTTTCTCATTAACATGCACATTTATTTTAACCAAACAGGTAAAAAAACAAAAACATCAAAAGCAAATAAAACAATCATTTCAATGACATTTTTTTACGGTTTGACTAACCCTGTATATTCAAAACTTAAAAAAAAATCAGAAAAAAGGACAACTCAGGTAGTTAAAAAAGATGGGATTAGTAATGGCTTGATTGAAATGAAGCCAAAAAACATTACAAAGTGTTATTAAATGTCATTAATTTTTTTTTATTTAATTGAGTTAATAAGTAAATTATTTGACGTATACAATTAATTTTTGGAGAGATGGAAGATAATTTCATTGAGTTATCTTTTTTATAATGGATTTTTAGTTACATCTCGTTATTAGGTTTGTAGCATTTTAGTAGGCGCACTTTACCCTCAAGATTAAATAGGTCTTTTGCAAGCTTATTTGGGTGTGACAATAGTCTATGTTTGTATTTGGCACAATGCTGGAGGAGATTTGTGGGTCCTTTTTTATTATATGGTTGGGTACGTACCATAGAGCGTCAACCATACTCCTTAGAACTTTGCTCTGGAACCTCGGGATAATTTTCAGGTTGGAATGGGAGAGGCAAATCCTATAGGTGCAGATGGGCTTTATAATTGCTTTGTAAATAAAAAGTTTGTTTTGCAACGTTAGTTTTAATTTTTTGGCCGTTATCCAATATAGTTGTTGCCATCTATGTCCCAATTGTTTTCTATTGTTGAGTATCGTCGGTGAAAGTGCAAAACCTCGTATGTACATTTTCAAAATTTTTACAGGAGACGATAAAAGCTTCATATTTCAAGTATAGTTATAAGAGTTTTAAGTTCTATCTTTCTAAATTATTATGAATCCTAATATGATAATTAGGATAAACTGAAAGATTCGAGGTTTTGTACATGTTTATGTAGAACAACCCCGGTTTGAATGAGATAAAACCATTTTTCACAAAAATGCAAATACGAGGTTTTGCACTTTCACCGAAGAAATATGGGCCTGACATATTAAGCGTTTGTCCAAACGTATACGTAGGTATTTTGCACTGTTTGCTTGAGTTAATTAACAGTTCATCAAGATGGTTGCGACGGTTACTATGTGGTACTTCATATTTAATAAGTAAATAAAACAACTACTATGTTTTTACCACTAATTTATTATTGTAAAATTATATATAAGGCATATACAATTTTACAAAATACATTTCACGACTTAAGTTTCAACGTTTTACGGTCATTATCAAGTGAGGAACAAATGAATGAAACAATACATATATATATACAGAGCAATTGGTGAATTTTATCTCAACACTTAAAATTAATAACTACTCCAAAAAACTCAAAACTTGTATCTTTTGACGTCACTAGTATGTTCTCTAATATACCTACAAATGATTGCCTTGAAATTATTCAAAATATTTTAGATAAAAACAATTTAAACATAATTATAAAATCAGAAATTTTTAATGCTTTTGAAACTTGCTTGAAACAAAATTATTTTCAATTTAATAATAAATTCTACAAACAAGATACTGGTTTAGCAATGGGTTCTCCATTAAGCCCCCTGTTAGCAGACATATTTATGTCACAAATTGAAAAACACATTTTTGAAAAAGAATTTACTAAAAAACACATTTCATTTTGGTATAGATATGTGGACGACATAATTGCCTGTTTTAATGGTACGGCACGTCAACTTAATCAATTTTTAAATATTATTAACAGCATACACCCAAAAATCAAATTCACTTTAGAAACTGAAGAACACAATCAAATTAACTTTTTAGATCTCACATTAATTCATAAAAATAACAAAATCGAATTTAATATATATAGAAAACCAACAAACACAAATTCTACTATTCCATTCAATTCAAATCATCCAATGTCACACAAATTAGCTGCGTTTCACTCTATGGTACATAGAGCTTTTTCAATACCATTATCATTTAATAACCTTACCATAGAATTAAACACTATTTTATCAATTGGAATAATGAATGGTTTTCCAATAAATCTTATTCAAAATTTAATAAACAAAAAACGTTATCAAAATACAATGATTCAAATTTATCCAAAATCTTCAAATATAAATAAAAATTCATTTTCAACTTTAACTTATTTTGGTAAAACCACAGACAAAATCGCTTACATTCTTCGCAAACAAAATCAACTAATCGCGTTTAGACCAAGTTGTAAATTATCAAACATCCTTTTTAATGCTAAAGATAAAGTTGACCCCTTAAAAAAGTCAGGTGTATATAAAATGTCATGTCCTGAATGTAATAGCCTATACATAGGTCAAACGGGCCGTAGTTTTGAAAAAAGATACGCTGAACATTATCGCGCTTTTCGTTTAAATAAAAATTCAAGTTCATTTTCAAATCATTTTTTTGATTGTAATCATTCATTCCCCAACATTAATCAGTTAAAAATTTTACATACCTGTACAAAAGGTACTAAGCTTAATCTTTTAGAAGCCGCCGAAATTTATAAACATTCCCATAATCCGCTCGTTAACCTTTTGAACGAGCAAACCGATCTAATTCAGTATAATCCACCACTTTTTAATATCCTGTAAAATTCCTTGTATTCTCCTGCCAATTCACCAATTGCTCTGTATATATATATGTATTGTTTCATTCATTTGTTCCTCACTTGATAATGACCGTAAAACGTTGAAACTTAAGTCGTGAAATGTATTTTGTAAAATTGTATATGCCTTATATATAATTTTACAATAATAAATTAGTGGTAAAAACATAGTAGTTGTTTTATTTACTTATTAATTAACAGTTGTTTAGGGTAACGGGAGGGGATTGTACTCTTTTTGTTGTAAAAGTTACATGTGTCTTGTTTGCCTTAATTTTCAATCTCTTCAACCAGAATTCTATTTTTTTAGATATCTTTGCAAATTCCTTGATGTTTTTTTATTGATTTGGTGGGAAGCCAGTATTGCCTTGTCATTAGCAAAAATAGAGAGCGTAGTTGGGTTTATAGTAAGCAGATCTGCGGCTCTAATACAATTCCTTGCAAATAAGTCCGTGTAAACCGTACTTTTACTAGAAAGAATTATTAGATAAATATGACTTTAGTAGTTCGTAGAAATGATGAGGTAAAATTTTCTTTAATTTATATAGCAAAACAGAATTTCCTGTCATTGCTGGTCTTCTTTATTACTCTGTGCACCTGTTCTACTGTACCATACTTTTTTCTAAATCTAAATTAGAATGGGGTTTAGTCTGGCAAGCTTTTTGAAGCGTTTTGATAGTACTGGCAATAAACTTTGGTTCTTACCAGACTTGACAATCATAGTTATTTCAGTTATTTTTCATTGGCATGGGCATGAGAAGTAACTGAGTCGTAACAAAGCATTGAATATTTGCAAAATTGCCATTATATTTTTTGTTATTCTTTGCAATATCCGACCTGTTATAAGGTTTTATCCAGGTGCTTTGTTTGGGCTAATGTCTTTTAGAATTGTTAGTTTATCCATCTAGAAAATATATTGTTAAGATGGGCTCAGAGCATCCGATTGATGACCTTCAGAACAACTCATCAGTCGCAATCGTCTAAACTTTTATCAACTACACACACATAAAGCTCATAAGATTTGATTTTAAATAAATGATTTAAATAGTTAATAAAGCCGCTACTTAACGAGATTTAATATATTCTCAATATGTGATGCCATTTAATCCCACTTTGTAATGTTTTTATGTTGCCCCTTTTCTTGTTTTTTTAGTAGTATGTAAATTTATATGCGCCGATTAACTGCTGAGTTGATTTGTCAGCAAGCAAACAAACCTAAATGTATGATGAGTAAAATAACAAGCGCTGCCAACAAACAATGACTCAGCGGTAGTCAACAATCGCGTTCAGTTTGCATTATGAGTCGTTCTGAACGCAGCCATTGTTTCAGCAACTAATGAGATTTTCTGTATTTGAACATGTGTTGTATGCAACCATTTTACTAAATTGTAATAACCTTTTTATTTTTAAATAATCCAGTATATGCTTAGATAATATAACTTAACTTGTTCTTCAAGTTGCTGTTAGCGTCCGGCGTAGAACGGATGTGTTCGCGGCAGAGTGTAATTATGATTTAAAATTAGTGATTAAATAAGCATTATTATCTATAATATTTAGGAAGCAAAAAGACAGAGAAACAATACAAACAAGCAACAAAAGTGCCTGTAAAGGTTTTGTGAGGATGCAAAGATAGTAATACTAATAATTATAATACATATATTAAAAAAAGTGCAAAACTAGCCCAAGTGCAGGAGGTATCAAAGGATTTATAAAAAGCGGGAAGGTGCAAAAAACACCGACAGAGACGATAAAAAATAAAGACTCGGGTTCAGAGAGTCAAACCTCAAAAAGAAGGAGTGAAATAAACCTGCCAAGCAAAAACAACAGTGCGAAATACGCAAAAAACTACAACCAATAGAAACGATAGGAGAATTGGTTAGAGGGTTAGATAAAATAAAAATAAAGAAAATGGCAAATCTCCTAAAGGTAGCTATAAAGAGGCAAAAGAAATGTCGATACAGACAATGCAGACAGGAAATAATAGGGAAGAAAGCTTTAAAAACCATCTTATTTCAGACCAGTAAGTAATAGAAATAGTAAAGAAGAGAAAAGCAATAAATGGCAAACAGATTATAAATATGTATAAGTAGAGAAAGAAAAAACAATACGGGAAAAGAGAACAATACAGCAATTATAATAAACAATGAGTTTGTCAAGCAAAGAATCGAGTATTCTACAACAACCAAAAATGAAATACCTAGAATTAATGGAGGAAGAAGGGGAAGAAAAAACACCATACGTAAAAACTGTAAAAAAACTAAGCGGGAAAAATGTGGAAAAACTAAACATAATTAAACAGAAGTACAAAACCGCATGAAAAAAAATAAACATTTCAAAGGCGATAGAAAATGTGCCAAACAAAACAAAAGAATTAAATATTGAAGAAATAGACATACCGATCCCAACGGGAATAGCACCAATGAAGACAAAACAATTATGAAGTTAACAGGAAATATAGGTAAGAAATCAAGCAAAGAGACGGAACAAACAGGTTAAAAAACGGTTAGGAAAACAAAGGAAATGAAGAGAAAGTTTGGTAGACTTATGCCAAACAAAAAAAAAGGAAAAAAATCAAATGGCTAATAGCAATGACAGTAAGAAGCAAAGTGTTATACGCCGCAAAAACATAAGGAGAAGCAATGAAATCAAAAAAACAAAAATAAAAATAAAATAAAAGAAAATGTAGTTCGTTAAGGATCAGTGATCAGTAGTGATCACGGCACACCTCCTGCAGATATGATGGTGGAAGTGAAGCTACAAATACAAAAAAACTAGTAAAGGCAGGACCAGGAAACAAAAGAGATAAAAATAAATAAAAAGCTCTAAGCAACTTTTCATTAAAAGTACTAAGAAAGAAAATTGAGAAATCTGACAATAGAAAATATAGAAAAACAAACACATAAAAAAGCCACACAAAAAAATACAAAAAAAGCAAAATGGAAACAACAACAATTATGCATACTAAGAAATAAAAGCTAACCAAATTAAAAAAAAAAAACATTTATAAAGACTACGATACCAAACAAAATTACAGAAATAATTTTAAAAAAAATAGTAGATACACCACTTCAAAGTTGACAAATAATTTAAAATAGTCAAAATATACCTAGCAACGAGAAGACACAAAGAAGTAATCCCAGATAGAGGTACCGTTGTTATGACAACCCATGTTTATTAAAACTTTTTTGTTTGTTGTGGTTTGTACTACCACCCCTTAAATATTTTACTTTTTTTAACACTCTGTATATTTAAGTTTTTGAGGTTACACTGTACGTCAGCAACAAAAAATTGTAATTTAAAGTTGAAATACATATAATCATTTACTAATGCGTTAACCTAGTTAAAAATAATAAACTTAAATAATAGAAATCGTTAACTAAATTTATTCAATTACAAGTAGTTTTGTTTTAATATGATAAATATTCTTTTGTAAATTGAGTAGGCCTCTAAGCTAACCAGAGCATTGTTTCTTGTTACTACGCAAACCAACTATAGTACCAATAGAGAATATAAAGTTACCATCAAGTCTCGATAATTGCACTTTATTAAGTTTGTGACGACTGCTTTCTGCGTTCACTCGGTATAATTGTTTAATTTGAAATATGCAACCCCAATTACAGAATTCTACATTCAGTTTTGTTTACAATTTACTGAATTAGAATAGGTACTTATAAAGTCCATTGTTTGCAAGTTCTATATATTGTTATCAATACAGGCATGTGCATTACTAACGTGTATGTAATAATTATAATTTAAAATTCATAGATAAATTTAAAATATTTTCAAGTTAGACACGTCCCAACTGCAGATCCCGGCTTTATCACCTCCTTTTGACGTTGTGTTTGTGTGAATTTGTAGTTTTTCTTGGTTAGTTTGTACGTGTATATCATCAAATCAGTTTAAATTTGATTTGATGAATTCGGCATGCCGGAAAACAGTTGATAAATACTGGATAATATTTAAAATATTTTTGAACTTGGATACAAATAAATAGAACAGATTAATAATGGCTAAGCTTATACCCAAATTATTAGGAGTTTGCATAGTATTTGTATTAGTGCAAAACTTATTGGCACATGGACATTCACATGATGGTCATGGACATTCTCATGATGAACCTGCTCATTTTAAATACTCACGTGCAGCCAACGAAGAGGTTCACAGTGAACAGGCACATGAACATAAGCAAGAACATCAACATAAAGTTCTTAAAGCTGATGGCAATATTTGGTTAAATGCCATGGGTTCCACACTGTTAATAAGTGCAGCACCGTTTTTTATACTGTTTTTTGTACCGTTGGACAATACGGAACAAAAACAACCACTGCTTAAAATTCTGTTAGCTTTTGCCTCAGGTGGTTTATTAGGTGATGCATTTCTTCATTTAATTCCACATGCAACCATGGGGCTTGAAGAAAATCACAGCCACAGCCATTCACATTCCCATGAAGACGGACATGGACCTCATGATATGTCGGTTGGTTTATGGGTTCTTGCAGGAATCGTTACATTTTTGATAGTTGAGAAGACTGTAAGAATATTAAAAGGAGGTCATAGCCACTCTCACTCAGCTCCTAAGAAAGACGATAATAAGAAATCTGATAAAAGTAAAAAAGTGAAAAATGAGAAAGAAGATATTAAAGTAGCAGGATATCTAAATTTGGCTGCTGATTTCAGTCACAATTTTACTGATGGTTTAGCAATAGGATCATCATATTTAGCTGGAAATACTGTTGGTCTTGTTACTACAATTACAATATTATTACATGAAGTTCCACATGAAATTGGAGACTTTGCAATTTTATTACAGTCTGGTGTTTCTCGTAAAAATGCCATGTTGCTGCAGTTGACGACGGCACTAGGAGCCCTTGCAGGAACTGCCATATCTCTTTTGATGCAAGATGGATCTGGCTTTATGCCCACAAACTGGATTTTACCATTTACAGCTGGAGGTTTTATTTACATTGCTTTAGTGTCTGTTATTCCTGAACTTTTAGATGAAGAAAAACCTAGTTTTGTACAAACATTATTACAAGTAGCTGCATTATTATTTGGTGTTTATATGATGGTACTTATTGCAGAATATGAATGAGATTGTTAATGGGTTTATAAATTTTCTTAAGTATAAAGCCAAATCAATTGCTAGGATAATGATATAGTATTTTTTATTCCTCAACATTATGAATTGTTATGTAAGTATTTCTCTCGTACTTATATAAATTTGTATATTGTTAAATTTCAGAGTTATAAATAAGATTGTAAATTATTTTTTTTATAAATAATAGAAATGTCATGATATATTTAATTTTATTATACAGAAATGTTTTATTTACAGAAAAATAAATTATATCACATTAAACCATTTTCAAATTTGTACAATTACATAAATTATACACAATAAAACTATTTTCCTAATACTAGCTTTAATTGTTCAAAACAGTAGTTGGCCTGCTCTATAGATTCCGTATTTTCATGCAGTCTTCCTAAAATAAAAAGAATAATTAGTTACACAATAAAGGATTAATTAAAACTACATTATACATAACTATTGTTTATTATTAAATTTTAATTTCACAAAAAAAAAGTAAAATTCTCTTCATTTCAATATATTTATGTTGTGCATATCGCAGTTGAACTTGCCAAAATCTGAATTTTTTGCTTAATTTTCTGGAGATGCAACAATCATAAATACACAACGGAGCAACGATATAATAAAATTATGATTTAAATTTTTCCGCTATGTTTGTGTTTAAAACTGCATGTCAAAGTATAAACATATAAACACTATTTTGCCAAAAAAAATATTTCATTGACGGACACAAATGGAACTTAGCAAAGCACACAACAACAATATAATGAAATTATAATATATAATATAATACACTATCTTTGTGTTTAAAACTAAATGTTAAAGTAAGTATAAATGATAGATAGATGGTTAAGTTCACAAATGTGTGATAAAAAATGAAATTTTACAAGACAGCAAAAAACATGTTACTAAGCAAATACTATTCATTTTGAAGCACTAACACCGATTTCAAATGAGCCGCTACTATTGGTCAGACACTTACAACATATGCGTACTAGGCAACTATGATGCTAACGAAAATGCAGTTAATAATAGGCACGTTCCTTTTGCCAATGAAGTAAGCCAAAATACTCACTTAACCTACAAATATTTGTTTTTCTTTTAATTAAAATTCACTTCTGGTTAGTTACAATTTTATACATTTTTAAATGATTTTAAAATGTGTAAAATTATAAGCAATGAAAAGTGAATTTTAATTAAAAAAAGAATTTATATTTGTAGGTTAAGTGAGAATTTTGGCTTACTTCACTGACAAAAGGAACGTACCTAATATGTCAACTAAAGGTATACATTTGTGAGCTTAATCGTCGAAATAAGCTTTTTTGCCAAAATCAATGTTTCATTGACAGAAAGATTGTCAATAAGGACATCTTTCGATAAAATGCATGAGATACCATTGATGTGGTATCACATGGTTTTAAATTGATGTGTTTGTCAGAACTGACCAGTTAGTAGCAGTTTAGTTCACCTATAATAAGATGGATTATGAAAATAATTAGTGAAAGTTGCCATTAAATATAAAGTAGTTAATAATAATCATAAGAATGTGTAGAGGTCAACAACCTTTTTTGAGTAAAAAGCCATTTTTAAAATTGGAAGTCTTTGAAAAACATGTAGAGCCACACAATATTTTTGTATTCTTTTCGATTTTTAGTAGGTAATTAATTTTTTATCTATTTCAGAGAATAAGAATAATACATATGAGATAATTTTGATGCGTTTTTACAACTATTTTTTTCTCATTTTTCTGCAAAATTTTTATGTTTTGCATTTCAACTGTTTTTGATAACAAATTGGTGATTTTATGCAATAAACAATTTTTTATATGCAGATTTTTTTTGCAAATTTTACAATAAAATAAATTGCGATTTTTGACTAAATTTTAAATAATTATTAAAATTAAATATGATCCCATAAATGGATTTTCTGTGCCACTTAGTATTTCTGAAACAATTTTTGTTCAACGTTACGAAATAAATATATAAATGTATGTATTTCTGTATTTGATTGATTTTTAAAGAATTTCAATAAACAGAATTTTGTTTTGATATTACATAATAAAAGTTTGTGACTGAATAATTTTTTTGTTTCATAAGATTGAGCTGCAAAGAAGAGTTTTTCAGCATTTTGGAATTAAGATTTTCGTTTTCTTTTGGCACTGTCTACAAGTTACCTGGCGTTTGTCCGCCAATTAATCTACACCCTGTATGTATATTTATATGCTTGCAATGTTAAAAATGTTTGTACAATTACAAATAAAGTTAATTAATTTTGTAAATTATAAGAATTCATATAAAGTTGATTAATTAATTATCTCACTAAAAAAAGATTCTCAAATTGTCCAATCTGTATATCTTTGTTTAAAGTAACATTATTCACAATTTTTTATTAATCAGCTTATTTTATTGATCTATTCTATGTTTTAATACCTACTAATAACAGAAATTTTGTTGAAATAGCTTAATTATTTAAAAAAAATTGGTTTTAAGTTCAGATACTGAAAGTAATCTGTACCATAAATAATGCAAAGCATGATTAAGTTTTAAAATAACAAATTACACATATTTTGAAACATCTAGATAGATTTTTTTTTTTCATTATTGACTATTATTGATTGACAGAAATTGCAAAAAAAGCAATAATATAATTTTGAATTTTATAGAAGTGGTTCATATCGAAATGATTTCTTGATAAATTCAATTAATACCCATTACTTGCATGTTTTTTTTTACCAAAATAATAATTATAAAAATTTATAGTTGGTAGTTTTTAACATGTAAGTATAATTAAAGCAATAAATCAACATAATAATATACAAAACAATAGCAACATAGTATTGATCATTGATATACGAACAAATACCAATTAAAGTGAGAGATAAAATGAACAATGAAGTTAATATGATTAAGTTAACAGCTTATGCCTTGAAAAATCAATTTCAATTAATAGTATTTTATTTATTCTGTTCTGTAAATATTTTTTTAACTGTGCTGTTTAAAAGCAGCCAGTCTGATTCAGATTTTCATATTTATGAAACTATCTATAAAGTATTGTACCATAAAGCTTGTAAGGTGAGCTACTATGTGAAAATACTAAACCATGATATAATAGTAATATTAAATACACAAAGTATGTGGCACCAATTAATTTCTTATTTTGAATTTCTTAAAAACAATGCTAAAACAGCAGAACATTTTTAACAAAAATAAAATGCCATTGCATGACCTTGTATTTGACAAAAAGCAAATTTGATTTTAAAACTGATTAAAATACAAAATGCATTTTACTGTTTGTTAAACTATTTTTCTTAATAAAAAAGTAAATAATTAATTAAGCAAGTATTTTTTTATACATATTTCAAATCGGTATTAAATATCAAAACATAAAATATATTACCCATTTTCCAAGCATCTTTGCATGATTTTTCTGCTTCTCCAGACAATCCTCTTTGTAATAAAATCAATCCTAGATTTGCATGGATGACCCCGACATGTGCTTTATCATCCAATTTATTTCCAGTTACAATGGCTTCTCGTAGAAATTGTTCTGCTTTTGAAATATCTCCTGCTCGCCAGCATGTTATTGCCAAATCGTTTAATAGTAACATTCCTTGTTCTGTATATTTTCCTTTGACTTCACAACAAACGCTATATGCTTCTTGTAAATGTTCTAGTGATTTCGAAACATTACCACGATCTAATAAAAATTGTGCATACCAATCCTGTATAACACCATATAAAATTCTTGCATCACTATTTTTGTCTTTTTGATTTTGTATTTTATCTAAACACCATTTATAGCCTAGCTCAGCAACCTCTTCTTTTGCCAGTAAATGGTTTATTCTAGCTAATTTAAGGCTTATGTGAATTACCTAAAAAAAAAAACAGACATAATAAATTTTATAAAGACCAATTTCATAAATTAAAATACAACCTACTTATAAAATCTTAAAATTTTATATACATAATGATTGTTATTTATAATAACAATTTTATTCTCAAAAAAAAATCAATAAATAATAACAAATAATTGAAGATTAACTTAAATATTTTATACGATAACATTTAGTTGATTAATTCTGTCCATAAAATAAATAATAGTTTTCAATATTAATGCTTTTTATACTATTTTTCAGACTGCTCATATATATGTATTTCAATGTTAAAAAAAACAAAAAATATAATTGGTTGTCATAGTAACTATATTAAAATTAAAAAGACACATGTGTGCACACGCTTTTATAATATTTAAAAAACCATTTAAAATAGTTGTTGAATCATTTAAATTGGTTAAAAAATAACGGAGTTATTCAGCCGTACGTTTTTTGTATATGGCATCACAATAATTAATTTTATAAATTTGTCAATACCATAGATTTTTGATCAAGTGGCGGTTTATATAAGTTGATGTAACAGCAATGTAGGACTTTCTTATTAGACTACTAGTATTTTGTTTAAATCTTAAGTTTGCGTCCAAATAAACAACCAAATTTTTTATACAGTCACTGAGCAGCGCTCCTTAATTTAGTGGAGCCAAAAAGAATAAGTTTTGTTTTAGCTTTATTGATTTGCAGTGTATACTGAGTAGCATATTTTACAAATCCATCTAAATCTTATTTTGAGCAGTTTGAATATTATTAATATTAAAAGACATGTATAGCTAACACAAAGAATGGTCAATAATAGTGTAAATAGAGTATATTAAAGACCCCAGTATAGTGCCTTATCCTATACCACAGTCAGACTGCAAAGCAGAGAAATCTTGTTGTCGACTACTACTTTTAGAGTCCTTCGTAAAAAACTTGTCATTAATTGAGTTGCTTCAATACTAATACCGTTGAGTGAGAGAATATTAGGAAGAGGCGCGTTTCTAATGTAACTGTGAGTGTCCACAAAGTTCCCCAAATTTAGGTCATCTATTTTTCCCGAGATTCTCATTCGCATCAGAGTTGCGGTAGGAGTAACGTCGACACGAAGCATTGCCGAAACTGAGCGTCTCCTCGGCGCTCATCTTCTCGGCTAGTTACAGGTTCATGCCATGCTGTTTATTGTTTATACAAAATAATTGCACATTTTAATGAAATATCTGTTCTGTGCCATTTTGTCATAATATATAATCTTGTAAAATATTTTTGTTTCATAAAATAAAAAAAAAAGGCAAATATTTAATATTAAGTTTGGTGGAATAAAACCATTTCTTAGCGCAACTAATTTAAAACCATTTAATATCATTTGTTGCTAGTTTTTGATTTGATTTAAGAACCAAAAACAAATGAATACTTTAAATAGTTGCGTAAACAATTCTTCATGCATTTAATAATTAATAATTAAAGAGTTGAAATATGTATTTCTTTAAAGTTTAATAATTTTGGAAAAAACGTAGGTATATAAAAAATTTCAAATATTACCTTGAGAATAACATTTTTTTTAGTGAGATTGTAAAGCACGCTGTATCTAATTAATTAATTTTACACTATGTAAAAATATGTTTGCAATGCAACGGCATTTTCGGTCACGATTTTCCAATATGGGTCCGTTACCTCATCCAAACATACACATGTTTTCTCTGTAACTCGGTGTGTTCGACACCTCGACACCTAACGATATTAAGAAGTTATAGATTATATGTACATATATATATGTATATATATATTAAAAAAAAATCGGTTTTTTACATACATTAAAAAAGTTATTTTGTTGAGAAATGACACTTGAAAATAATCGGTATTTTTTATTAGATTTTCCATTTGAACATTTGGAAATAATTCATTGACATTATAGAAATAATAAGCTTAAAACATAAAAAAAAATAAAACTTTACAATTTATAATTCGAGTTTATTCAAACATATTCTTTTGTTTCTTGCTGTATATCGCTAATCATTGTACCGTATTTTCAAAATTGGAGTAGAGTATTTGATTTAAAATTGAGTTATTCAAATGAGTACCAATCCAAATCTAACTAACAACCTAGATGCTTTGCGTAATGTTGCTGATCTTTGCATGTTTTACAAATATTTCCATGGTCAATAATGTGTTTGCGCACGTCACTTTTTTGCTTATAAAAGTCTACGTTATACTTATAATTATACCGTATAAGTATAACGTTATCGTTTGTTACGCTATTTATGAAATTAGCGGAACCAATCAAAAAACCTTACTCTAAATGTATCGCCTACTTGATGTGTATTAGATATAATGAATATAGCCATAAACCGCAATCGTAAGATTTTCTTATCTCTGTGTTTGTATAAATTGCAATTGATACTGTTTTGCCAAACATTGAAAGACTTTTTAATCAATTCATTTTTAAAATAAGATAATAATATGCAAGTAATTTGATTGCCCTTATGATAAGTTTATTTAGGTTATGTTTTTAGTTTGATTACTTGTCAGTTTTAATCGTAACGTTATACAGGGAGTTTATAAATGAATGGGATTATGTAATCACTTTAAATGTGCCGCTTTTTTTAAATTGTTCACTAAACTATTTGTTTTGACAGATCAACTTTGACAGCTGTCAAGCAAACATATGAAAACATATGTAGTATAGTGAACGATTTTAAAAAGGCGGCATATTTAAAGTGATTACATAATCCCATTCATTTATAAACTCCCTGTATTACACATGTGCAAACACTTTTAAAATTGTTTCCCTTACACTATTTATAACGTTATAATTATAAGCAAAAAAGTGACGTGTGCAAACACACTATTGTTCAAAATAAATTAAATAATTATATCAATAAGATTTTTAAGACATTTATGAAGTATGTTTTTAGTGTATTATCAGAGTTAAACAACACATTTTTAACTTGCTGGTCGATTCAGATGACTTATTTGCCGTTCCAATACGTCCTACAATTTTTTTTTGTAATATACAGAATTAAAAACTTATTCACGTAAGAATACTTTAAGTACATTAAGTTCTGAGTTGACATCTCATTCTGAAAACCTAAAATACGTTCGACCCATATCCAACTTTGATAGTAATTCTTCATGCAGTAGTAAAGTAAGCAAACATGTTATTAATATGTCATCTCCGCAAACAATTACAGACGTAAGAAAAAAGTGTGAATGTTTAACTGCAAAACTCTCAGATTTACGGAAACGTAATAGGTTACGATACTCCCAGTTATATAGACTAGGGACAAAAAAAATTATCATTTTCAAGTAGTGTTGTTGTCAATAATTTGATCAAATTTAAAAGTCAAGCTGTTAATACATTTGTAAATATGTAGTTATTTCACAAATGGTTACAAGCTGAAAAATAACTGGCTTTTTCTTTGTATTACAAAAGTCCAAGTTCATATAAGTTTATGATAAGTAACTTAAAGTTATGTTTACCATCAGTTTGGACAATACAAACAAGGTTGCAAATTTTTAATTTGAAAACTGGCATAAAAACTACTTTGATGAGCAAATTTGCCATAAAAGCTCGATCAATGTCAGATAGAGAAAAAATGTGTTGTTTCTTATTTGATGAAATTATGCTTAAGCCTCAATTAGAATACAACAGATCTGATGATCTAGTTGAAGGATATCAAGACTTTAGACATTAGTTTTTTTATATTTGTAGTATTCAATATAACAGGAAAACGCCAATGTGTTTCGATATGTCAGATAACTGTAAAAGGAATTGCTTTAAAACACATTATAGCAAACGTGACGAGGTTTTGCAAAAACTTATTTTGGTTCCGAAATTAATTGTTTGCAATCAAGGTACTTACAATAGAAGTGCAATTAAACTATTAGGCGCTACAAAAGAAAATACTTGCATAGAAATTTACAACAAAAAAGTTTTTGCATGTTTTGATGTACCTCATTTAATAAAAAGTCTAAGAAACAATTTAATAAAAGATAAGTTTAAATTTATTATTAATAAGAAACCAGTAGCGTGGTCTGATATTACAAAGACGTATGATATTGATAGAAAAAGTACTACTATGAGAGCAATGTTAAAGATTGGGGATGTACACATTTTTCCAAGAACTTTCAATTGTCACAAATAAAATAGGACAAAGATCCCCAATAACACTGTCAGGGGAGGAGATAACTGTTAAAGCCAAGAAACTCTTTCCGGACCTAGGCAGAACAACGTGGTTAGAGATAAGAACAGATATGGATATGATACCGGAATGTACAGAAGAAGAAACACTTAAGGCAGGTGGTAAAATTAAAAGGAAAAAGGCTCACGGGACAGACATGATACCGCCGGAGGTGATCAGAGCGACAGCAACAAAAATACCTCAACTCTGCGCGAAGGTCCTTGACAAACTCATCAAGCAAGGCATCTTCCCCAAGGACTGGAAAAGGGCAAAATTAGTACTAATGGAGAAACCTACCAAAAAAAAAACAAAGACAAGGCATACCGACCCATATGTCTACTGAAGCTGTATGAGCACGTCCTCAACACGAGATTTACAGAGGAACTAGACAGGAATGGAGGCCTGAGTGAAAACCAACACGAGTTCAGAGGTGGCCACTCCACACTGGATGCACTTATGCCCGTACTAATAGTCAGAGATTAAATCTCGGATTAATCCTATGCCCATACTAATAGTCAGAGATTAAATCTCAGATTCATGAATCCAAGATTCAGTTTGTTAATCGTTAATTGGCTCTAATCCAATTCACGGATACCGTGATAGTGAATATAATTGTGATCGGCCAATGTAATTTATTATCAAAGAATTAATATATGACACACTAATAAACAATCTTGGGTGGACCCAAGATTATTTGAATCTAGGATTATATTGACGGTTGCATAGTTTTCAACTCGATCCGAGAATTAGCGAGCAATGCATTGGACATCACAGTTGAAATTAATCTAGGGGATACAACAATCACATCCCAAGGCAGCATCAAATACCTAGGAATGAGGATAGGTAAAAACTGGAACATGGGCCCTCATATAACAGAGGTAAAGCAAAAAGCAGAGAAACTTGTATGGGGTCCAAGGGCGGAGAAACGTAAAGTTATGGGTGCAACGGTGGACTCAATACTGTTGTACGCCGTACCCATCTGGATAGAAAACTGCGGAAAAAAAAATACAGAATAATTCTAGAGCGAGCCAGGAGAAAAATGGCAATTAGAATAGCCAGTGCCTACAGAACAGTTTTGTCCAAGGCCATACAAGCAATAACGGGCACAATCCCCATACACCTTCTCGCCAAAGAGCGGGCCGAAGGTAAAGGGAAACAACCAAAGGGGCACAGGAAAGACAAGAGAGTGGAGACAATAAAAAATGGGAAGCAGAATGGCAGTGCAAGGGTGACGTCGCCAGAGACAGACCCTCATACCATTGGTGACACAGTGGGTAAACAGAGAACATGGTAACCTGAACTACCACCTCACACAGATCCTAACAGGCCATGGTTGTTTTGGGTCATATCTAAAAAGAATGTGCCTAGCAGAACAGGACGAATGCCCCTATTGTGGAGAGAAGATACCCCGAAGCACACACTGGTGAAGTGCCCTCGCTGGAGAAGCACCAGAGAAGAGATGCAGCTAAGAGTCGGTGAAGAGATAACCATAAACAACCTGACCACACTCATGCTTGAAAGTGCATACAACCAACTGGAGGGCCATTGATGATGGCATACGGAGAATGGCAACAAAAGAGAAAGAGGAGAAAGCAAGAGCAGGAAGCCAAGGATGGTAGGATAAATAGAAGGTGTCCAGGCTTTGTGAAGTAATACCACAACGGTAATCCCGCAAGGCTTGGAGGGCTTAGAGGTTACGGTTTTTGGTGGGTATACGGGTAACCGAGAGCCCCACCCACACAAAGTGCGTAAGGCATTTTCCCACCTCAATAAAAAAAAAAAGCACGTTTCAAAAATGAGAGTCAAATTTGCTGTTCAAATATTTTTTCACGCTGTCTCTATGACTATTAAAACAGCAGCAACAACGGGCCAATTAAATAGTACCACTGCTCCTTATCTGCAAATATACTTAAACACGGTTTAAAGTATTTTAAAACAATTGATGTGTTTGCTAATAACAATAAACCAAGTAGTATAGACTGCATTGATGAACTGAGCAATATTACATGCATAGTCAAGTAGTACTCATTGCATAGACGGTTTTGAATGGACTTATTCGATTATCTACATCTAAAAGTCGAAATCTATAAGGTTTTAATTCATTTGATGGAAGTATGTATGAATCAAATTCAACATTACAATACTTTCTCAAATAATAAATAGAAATATTAAAATTCTAACTAATGAAATTAAAGATCCGATTTACGCTGCATTTTATTATTATGAGCAGAATTAAAAAAACAGGGTGTTAAATATTTATTGACAAGTTTTTTGAACCAAGACCCGCTTGAAATTTTGTTTTCGGTAATACGAAATCGTGGTGGTTATAATCCTACACCTACAGTCCGACAGTGTCGCATTGCTATTCAGCATAATATTCATATTATGCTGCAAATTGCTCTAAGTACTGGCAATTCATTGATATGGAAGAACACTTAAACTCGATAGTGTAGAAACTCCCAATAAAACATTATTGAACATAACTGAGCAAAATGAAGTAGAAGTTCAAGAATGCTCTAATAATGAAAAACAAGCTACAAATTCAAATTTAACAGTTGAAAAACCAACTTTGAAAACATGTTCCAACATATATATAGCAGGCTATCTTGCAAACCAAACTTTAAAAAGAATTAATTGTAAAATTTTTACATCATTGTTGGTAAAACAAGATTCTGAATTGGTTTAAGAAAATGAAATAATTTTGTTAAACAAAAATTATGTGTGTTCAAACATAAGATTTTTTAAAAGACCTTCTGAAGATGCTGGTGTTATAGTAATGGTGATGCTTCAAGAATGTGATATATCATTTAGGAAGCATAAATGTAAAAATAATGTGGCAAAATATATAGAGACATCTTTTAAGGAGGGAAAATTGTCCCATAAAACTATCGTGCAGCTTTTCTCGGAAGTTAATTAAGATAATACATTTCCGTTCTCGGCATTATTATGAGTATAATAACAACATTTGAATAAGATATTTTGGTAAAAATATATTAATAAACAAAAAGTGGTAAAAATTGTTCAATTTATTTCAAACTTAGTTCATATTAATGATATTTATATAAAAAAAATTATGCCACAAAAATTATCACAAAATGATTATTTGTTTGCTTTAAAAGTAGCACCAAAGATGAGGATACTTTTGGGTGTAAACAATAAGCCCACCGATGGCTCCGCCCATTACGTTCGGTACTGTTTTTATTACACAATTGGTAGTTTGATTTTATTGGGTGATCGTCGCCATGGGCGGTATTTTACTACAGCGCGAGTGAAGCGCCCCCGGTGGTTTATCACGGAACCATTCCTGACAATTCTGTCCTTAAGTATTTTGTCTGAACATGCTACTAAATTTAATAGCAATGCTTCATGTAAAATTCATATGCATGCAACAATAAAGCTTTTTATTAAAATGAATAGGATAATTTTTGTTTTCACCAAAGCCGAATTGAAAAGTTATTTTTTTTTTAGAATTGTATATCTTCTTCTTCTTCATGTGCCATATTCAACCTTGATTGTTGACTCTCAGTTTGGCTGTCATATTGACTATGATCATCTTGTTTACCGATGCTCGGAAAAGCTGGGTTGATGTTTTCCTAAACCATTGGCAACATTTTTCCCGTTATTTTACCTTGGATTATTAGATGAAGCAGTTTGTAATTTTCCATATGCCTCATTATGGGTCCAAAATACTCTAGTTTACATTATTTTATGATGTTTGAAATCTCAAAATTTTTGTTAATTTTTTGGAAGACAGCTTCATTTGTAACTCTTTGTACCGAGCTGATCCTCAAAACTCGTCTATACATCCACGTTTCGAACTTTTTGATTAATGTTTATGTTAGCGTCCAGGCCTTTGCCCAATATAGTAAAACCGGGAAGATGTAGCATTGTATTGTGTATATCACAAAAAAATATTAAAGTGAATTAACTTTCCAAGATCTGGTTTCATATTATTTTATTTTTAAATTACATTAACAACAACATAATGTTATAAAATTGTGTGTTATAATAATTTCAAGTTTTTATAAGAAATTTATATTATAGTATATTCTATATTTAATTTATGAAAACATTTTACTCAAATTATATTTGCAAATAATATTAAAACACATCATTCAAAAATAAACGCATTTATTTCTATATTTGGATATATTTTTTGTCTATTTCCACCTATAGTTTGACTCAAATTCTTTGGCAAAACATAGCTTCCATTCTGAATGTATAGTGAAAAAATAAATTTATTATCAAATTATATGTAGAAATAGGAATGATGTTAAACTTGCTGTTTTTGTTAGTATACTGGAAATCAAAATAGCGATCGGGATGATCTCAAATAGAAAAATTTATAAGCAATGCAAGCATTAGTTCGTCCCGCTTCCCGTATGTGAAGTTTGTCTCTAGCAAACAATCCAACAATGTTGTGGACGGTGCGGTGAAGGGAGCTTGTGTGCGAATGGAACAGATATATATATAGAAGGGAGGCGCACTAGAGTTGCACACATATACTGGCTTTGCGTCTCTTCCTAATATTCCCTCACTTAACGCTAATACCAACAAAATTAAATATTGCGTTCAAGATCTGTTGAAAAAGTCTGTCAAACACTTTGTATGTATAATATCATCAATCATGTGAGTTAGAGCACTGGAACAACTATAGCCTGGGGTGCTATTCTCGAATCCATGTGAATAGAACCGTATGTGAAAGTGACGTATTTTCACATGTGATTCAATAATCGGTATTTTTGAACAGTGTAAGTTGGATCGTATATGAATTTGTTCACATGGAATACATCAAGTGTAGCTGTTTTGTCTGGAATAGATAAATAAATTTGACATTGATGTTGTTTTACCAAACCGAACAGGCACTGCTTACCTCAACTTACTGCAGAACACAATGTATGATTTTTGAATGACATTCCTTTGGCCTACAAGCAACAAATGTGGTTCCAGCATGATGATGCTCCAGCTCATTTTTCGATTGCCATTAGAGCATTTAGATCAAACTTTTCCACATAGGTGGGTAGGAAGAGAACCAGTTTTATGACCAGCAAGATCGCCTGTTTTAAACCCTCTTGATTTTTGAAACATTTGTTTACTAATTAGTACGTATTTAAATAATTATTCTTCTCCACTGCTTCCAACCCTTTCTGGCACCAGGTAGAGAATTTAAAATTTCACTTGCATTATTCCACAAAACTTGTGCACTTTTATATGTAAATTGTGCAGTAAATTTTCCAGATTTTAATTGATTATTGTCTTTTAAAAACAACACACTGCAGCCCGTTTTGGTTTATCCATATTTATTACTTTAAATTTCAACTTATACGTCCTATCACATCTGAAAGCTACAAAGGTTTCTTTATTACTTTTGCTGCGTTTTACAGTGATATATTGCATACAAACAACATAATTTCAATTCTGTGTACAGATCAAAAATACGTTTATTTGTTCTCTTGTGAATTTTTCCATTTGAATTGGTCTGAATCCAGGTAAAAAATGTATCCCGCCACATTTGGTACCTAAATGTGCGCGCGCTTTAATGCAAACACACATGACCGTTAAATGTGTCAAAAATAAGACGTCTACATTTGTATCTCTGGTGTGGCCCCTTCTTATTATTATAATAATTGACAATATTACTATTCGTAGGCAATTGTTTTACTTCAGAGGCAAGATAATTATTAATTAAATCTCTATCTTTAAGGTTCTCCAGAATGGATATGTAGCATTTGTGAAAATTTGTGAAATGTTTTTTCATAACTCAAACCATAGTTTTTTTTTGCCTTCAATACAACTTGTTATTTTATATTGCAAATAATAAGTTTTCAGCGCAAATTTCCTCATTTGTAAGATTTTGCAGTCTTCAGGATATTATGTATTGTTTACATGTTTTTTCTCGTAATGTAATTATCCCATTAATAGTGTATGTTGAAAAGACAGCTGCTAAAGGAGTAGAACAGCTGAGATGTACAACAGGCCCAATAGGACCGCAGTGCAAGAGGCGCCAGACAAACCACCTCAAGGTAAAGAAGAAATAGTGTATGTTAGCCTGGTTAGCCACAGTGATGACAGGTTAGATATTCTGATGAGGACATACTTGTTAAATACATTTATCAAGTTTGTATTAAATTACGTTATCTTATCATTGACGTTATTTATATCAAATTTTTTGTACCATTTGACTGCATAGATATCAATTAAGAATTCATTGAAGTCTATATTTTTAATATCCCTGATTTTAATTGTTTTGCGCTCTACTTTAGATGTTGTAATTGGAAAGTTGCAATAGGTCAGCTAAAGCATTATTATTTATGTTAAATGTTAATAATAATTTATTCAGAAACAAAAGGCAAATCATGACCAGCAATAGAGAAAGCATCATTAATTTGATTATTAATTTATTTACAAGAAATCATTAAAGTGATTATCATTAATTGAGAAAGAATAATTTAAAATTATCATCAAAGCAAAAAAACCTATTTAATTAAAAAAATGCTATGTTTTTTTTTCAAAGTATTTGTGGTAAAAGATTAGTTATCATTTGATTTAAATGTAAAATTAGTACCTGTTGGCACAGAGATTGTTCCTTCCACAGATGTAAATGAAGCAATTAATGATGTTAAGCTGAAAAGTATTGGATCTAAACTTACAGACTCATTAGAAACCAGATAAGCAATGGTTTATAAACAGGTGATTGGTTCAACTTTAAAAACACAATCAAAAATGGAAAATATCAAGCATATTATTGACAGTTTAAGTAATAAAAAAGATTTTGCTTCTGCGAAAAAGATGATTAAAGTGTCAAATAGTTTTAATAATAATTATCCTAAAAATATAACTTAAATTGGTGAATTCTGTATATAATATCTGTAGTTCTAGAAAATTTTTAAAGATGATTTATATATAACCAGATTTTTTTTTTAGTATTTATGGTCTATATTACATTAATTTACAAAATTTCAAATTTTTATACAATAAAAAAGCCCAAAAACTGGTCATTTTAAAGCCTGAATTAAGCCAAAAGTTTTTTTTCAAATTACAACATAAAAAGAATAGATAATAATTTTATCAATAATCTATACAACTTGTAATTAATTTAGATATTTTTGGTTTTTAAACTGCAAAATCTTTTGTAGTATAATTAATTATTATAGTATTTCAATAATAATTACATTAGAAATATATTTAATAATATTATTATAAATTATAAATTGCAAAGTTTTCATAGCTTTTTATGAAAATATCTCATTAAAACAAAAAACTAGGTTGTTTTTACTCCTAATGGCACCATTATTATCATAAAAATGACATTAAAATTAATCCCTTCATCAGTTGCTAAAGTTACATTATTTTTGTTATGAAATCAAATTTATTGTTAATGATTCCATTAAATTTTAATGTAGCATTAAGATTATTTATGAAATCGGGACTAATTAATTTTAAATTTTTGTTTAGCATTTAAATGATTTTATTCTTTTGAAGATGACTATATCGTTTTAAAGAAGTTTTTATTGTTTATGGAAAGCTGAGAAACTCCTGTCAATCTTATCTTTTTCAATTTGTATTAGATTGCAGCAATGTTTGCAAGCTTTTTTATCATCATTACTAATTTTGTCTGAATTGAGTACTATTTTTGTCATAGTTAATTTGCTATATTGATGACCACTTGCACGGTTTTTGCTTTTAAGGTAACTTGCCTTCCTTCAATTAATTTTAATGACAATATAAATTAAAAACAAAAATCATTATTCAGTATCAATTATGTTATCATATTTTCATTCCACAAATTTATTAATAACACTTTAATTTCTAGAAAACAGCACAGTACTTATATCAAATATTGTATTATTAGTTTTATGTCAAAAACTAATTAACAAATTTGTTTAGATTATCTAGTTCTAGGTCGCTCTAGTTTATGAAATATACAATACTGATTATAAATTATTGCTAAATTATATAATCATATTAGAAAAATTTCAAATACTAGGTGAAATACGTACTTTTAAGTGATCTTCATCCATACCCTCTCCAAGAAGCATTTGCATCACAGTAACAAATAACTTCTCTGCCTTTTCCATTTGGTACCGATCCATAGCCAAGTTTGCCATTAAATCATAACAGTATAATACTCCTTGGCGGTTCTGATGTTGCTGAGCTAATCGTAATGCTAAATGTAACATTTGTTCAGCTTTATCATATTCTTCACGTTGTGTACAAAGAACTGCCCGTTTTAGAGTCATAATTAATTCAGATTCTATTTCTTCATCATCTTTTTCAAATCCCAACCAACTTAATACACTTAAACATAATGCTGCATTTTTAGCAAAAGAATATTTGAAAATATTTGTATTTGAATTGTAATTTATATGATGTATTAATTTTAAATTATTTTTAAGGCATGTTGTGTTTATTTTTCTGGTTAGTTGCCTTCCATATAAGTTATTTGTATATTTGACAGCGTACTTTACAGTACTTTTCAGCATTTCGAATATTTCTGTTGACACTACCACATAAAATTTTAAACTGTGTTCAACTGTAATGCTGTTATATGAACAATTCAATTTATTTAAATTGTCAAATGTCAATCGTCAGCTGCTCATGTCAGCTGGAAAGAAAATTCAAGATTCCTATTTTATTTAATTCGTAACCATTATTTTAAAATCTAGATGGCGCATATCTTATGAAAGTGAGTTTTCTACATATACAGCTATTATTAAACATTCATACATATGCTATTCTTGATAAGTAATGATAGTCATTACTCACGGGACGTCAATAATTATCTCATTAATTACTATTTGTGAATATAAGTTCTCTTATTAATAAGAGGTAAAAACATGAGCTCTGATAGTGAAAATGATGAAAGTTATGTGGCGCCAGACATTTTAGAAGGGACTAAAGTAACCTCTATAAATTTATTACCAGAAAAATCTAAAAAAAAGTACGATTTGGTGTATAAGGCCTTTATGGATTGGCGAAGCCTCAAGAAGGACGAACCAATCTGTGAAAATGTTCTATTAGCTTATTTTGAAGAATTATCAGAGAAATACAAATCTTCATCTTTGTGGGCGCATTATTCTATGTTAAAAAGTACACTTATTATAAATAACAACATTAACATAAAAGATTACGTAAAATTATGTGCATTTTTAAAATGTAAATCTGAGGGATATCGACCAAAGAAAGCTAAAACATTTACTCCAGATGAAATTAATAGATTTATTTACGAAGCTTCCGACACTATATATCTTGTAACAAAGGCAAGAAATTTATACGTTATAAACTTCTAAGTGCTTAATATATTTTGTTTAAGGTTGCATTAATTATGGGTATAATGGGTGGTTGTCGTGCAAATGAACTTTACTCAATGAATATTGAAGATTTTGAAGACCTTGGATCAGCACTATTAGTAACTATCCCAAATACCAATCCAAAATTGTTCCGAAAGTTTACACTAACTGGACGTTTTTACGAAATTTATAAAAAATATTCTGATCTCCGTCCAGTTGGTGTTGGAACCTCGTCATTTTTTTTGAATTATCAAAAAGGTAAATGTACAGTTCAAAAAATTGGTATCAATAAATTTGGTGCAATGGGGAAACAAATAGCCACATATTTAAAGCTACAAAATCCGGAAATATATACTGCACACAGCTTTCGAAGATCATTTGCTACGCTACTTGCAGGCGGGGATATAACTGTGATGAAAAGACATGATGCCACTTTGGTGTCGAGTGGATATATAGATGATTCCATGAAGAATAAGACAAATACACCAAATCATATAGTTCAATCGATGCAACAAAAGAGAATTAACACTCCTAAACAAAATGTATCGACTACAAATGAGACTATTAGTTTTGATATTAATTCAACACCTTCAGTAAATTTTACAAATTGTTCTAATATTACTATTAATTTTGTTACTAATAAGTCTAATAAATCAAAATAATATATAAATTTTATTCATACTATACTTATTTATTTTTATCAAACTTATTCAGACCAAAAAAGTATTCTACTTCCTATTAGTTTGTTCTATGATTGATGTTTTCCTCAACTCTGGAGCTTTATTTTGTGCTGTAGCATGTTGCTATTGTTATTTTTGTAAAATATGACATTCTATACAAATTTATTTAAAAGGCCTTAGGGTGGGAAAATATGACAATAAAATTTTAAGGCAGACTGCTTAAACCAAAGGTCTTCCTCTTATCTCATGCCAACCAATATTAATAACAGGAAATGTGAGGAAAAACATAACCAAGAAACTAAAAAAACCTACAGTCCAAAAAGCTAATCCTGGAATCTTAGCATATTGAGTTAATTATCCAAACTCAAGATGTATACTACTGCTAAAACTCAAAATATAACCAGACAACAAAATAAGCATTTTTGATGACTGAATAGGATATTTTAAATAATTGCCAGCCAATACTAATAATATGATTGAAAAACAATGGCCGCGTTCAGGACGACTCATCATGCGTACTGAACGCGTTTGATGACTATTGTTTGCTGGCAGCGCTTGTCATTTTACTCATCAAACATCTAGGATTGCTTGGTCCGCGCTTTTATTTGAAAAATAAATTCATCATGTCAAAACCAAACTACATAGCAGTTATATATGTTTTTAAACGGGAAAAGGAGCAACATAGGTAAATGAGACTACAACGTAATATTAACGCTGTAATAACTTGAGTGAGAGAAGTAAAAAATGATAAAGATAATCAATTGCCGTACTTCGTTGCCAACTTCAGGGTAATCTTATTCTACACCTTCACCTTAGATGACATTACTTATTGAGAATATATTATATCTTGTTAAGTAGCAACTTCATAAACTAATTAAATCATTTATTTAAATTCAAAACTCTGAGATTTATGTTTATGTAGTTGATAAAAGTTTACACGGTTGGCAACAGTGGCAAAATATACCGTTCAGACGGGCTCAGCGCTTATTGGGTCAGCGCTGGCAACTGAAGAGTTGTACTGAACGCAGCCACTGGCTGCGTTCAGGACGACTCATTGCTGTCAATCATTCAAACTGAACGGGAGGCGGGAATCATCGTTTGCTGGCAGCGCTTGTCATTTGACTCATCATACATTTAGGTACGCTTTTATGCTGACAAAGCAACTTATTAACTACCAGCGTTTAATCGGCAAATATTTAAAAAAAAAAAAAAATTATTGCTTATCTCCAATCGATGTGTGCTAGTGTTCTGTGTTGCAACTTGCAAGTAATTTCTTGTTTAGATTAGGCAGTTAGGTTATTGGGATTACTTTTTAAGTTGTTTGCGCCACTGTGGCTAGAATCAGCTAGAATGATAACTATTGTATGTGCCGCAACGCCATTTATATGATAGAGTTCTGTATTTCACGTCATTTTAGTTTACATTAGACATGGTGACCATATTTTTACAATTAAAAAAGAGTTTATAACTCTTCTACCCTTAAATCCTTCTCTCTTCTATACTAATCAGTTTCAGAAAAACTGCAGTCCAGCAACTGGTTAACTATATATTTTGAACCCTACCCGTTCAAAAAGTTGTACTTTTTGATCCTATCTTTATTGTCATTATTTAAAAAAATAAACTATGTTTAAACTAAAAAACACCAGATCTCGAAATTTTTAAAAGGTAGAAAATTTAATTTTAAAATTTATAACATTTGAAAATTTTAGGTCGTCGATTTTGTTTCGGAGATATAACCATCTTTTCAAAACAAAATTTTTGCAATTTAAAAAAAAAACGTTGATATGTCGTATGTCATTTGTTAATATTTTTTTTAAATCAAATAATGTCAAAAATCACTAATGCCCGTATTCATAAACATTTTTATAACGATTCATTATCAAACGAAGCATTATAATATAATGAACATTAAAAATATAATGATATTCATAAATAAATTGTCATTAGTTAAATTATTTAGTAACTTTTGTTTTTTATAAGTTATTAATATAACTTATACTATCTAACCTTAAATTTGATGAATAATTTAATGAGCGTTATTGCTAATGGGTGCGTACAGGAACATAAGAGCGGACCGCTCTTTAAGAGCGGTACTTGTTGCTCCCGGAAGTAAACAACAAAAAGGCAGCTCACTGTTGCTAGTTTGTGACAGAAGATCGCTATTTTAAAGAGCTTTCTTTTTTGTTGCTTGATTATAAGCCGCGGGAATTGGCTGTTAATTTAAAATTGACAACAGTAATTGTCATTCAAATTTGTTTGTTATAAGTTTATACAGGGAGTTTATAAATGAATGGGATTATGTAATCACTTTAAATGTGCCGCTTTTTTTAAATTGTTCACTAAACTATTTGTTTTGACAGATCAACTTTGACAGCTGTCAAGCAAACATATGAAAACATATGTAGTATAGTGGACGATTTTAAAAAGGCGGCATATTTAAAGTGATTACATAATCCCATTCATTTATAAACTCCCTGTATTAGTTATCTTTTATAATAAAGATATTTAATACACAACTTACACAAATCACGTAAACTGCACAACAAATATGTTATAATTACTGATTATAATCAAACGTCAGATTTGGAGTTTTATGTTTATGTAGTTGGTGATTGTTTACATGGTTGGTAACTACTGCAACTTAAAAACCGGAAACTGCACATAAAACCGCTCTTTAAGAGCAGTCCGCTCTTAAAGAGCGGTCCGCTCACAATATTCTGTACGCGCTCATTGAGTGTTTATGAATACGAAAATTAGATTAAAAGTTCCGTTATATATTTAACGAATTATTATATGTTTTATGACGGGCATTATGCCCGTATTGATAAAACGTCATTAAACATATAATGATTTGTTAAAAATATAACTGAATGTTTAATCAAAGTTTCGTATTCATAAACACTCATTAACAATAACGCTTATTAAATTTAACGCACTATTTTTGTGTCCGTATTCATAAAACGTCATTAAACATATAACAATTCGTTAAAAATATAACGGAACGTTTAATCAAATTTTCGTATTCATAAACACTCATTAGCAATAACGTTCATTAAATTATTCATTACATTTAACGCACTATTTTTGTGCCCGTATTCATATAAGTCAGTTACAGTAACGGATCGTTAAATTTGACAACCGCAAAATTATTTATACTAATGCCCGTATTCATAAAACGTCATTAAATATATAATGATTTGTTAAAAATATAACGAAACGTTTAATCGAATTTTTGTATTCATAAACACTCATTAGCAATAATGTTCATTAAATTATTCATTAAATTTAACGCACTATTTTTGGTCTATTACAACAAAACGAATCATTAAATTGACATATCTGTTTGATTTAAAAATATCTAATTATCTGTATTAATTCACAGTATTTGAGGTTATATTGTATAGGTAAACATATTAATAACTTATAAAAAACAAAAGTAACTAAAAAGTTACTAAATAATTTAACTAATGACAATTTATTTATGAATATCATTATATTTTTAATGTTCATTAAATTATAATGATTTGTTTGATAATGAATCGTTACAAAAATGTTTTATGAATACGGGCATTATTCTACCATAAAAAAAAGTTTGGCATAATAAATAACTATCAGAAATGAATGAAAAATAATATTTAATAATAACGCAAAATAAATAACATGTATTTCTATCAAATTTATAAAAATAGTTTTGACGTTTTATCGAATTGTGAAGTTATGTTGTCACATTTAATAGTCATTAAATTTAATAAGCTTTTATGAATACGGGCATTGGTCCATTAAAGCGAAACGAGTCATTAAATTGACACATCTGTTTGTCTAACTATCTGTATTAATCAAGGATGTTATACAGGGAGTTTATAAATGAATGGGATTATGTAATCACTTTAAATGTGCCGCTTTTTTTAAATTGTTCACTAAACTATTTGTTTTGACAGATGAACTTTGACAGCTGTCAAGCAAACATATGAAAACATATGTAGTATAGTGAACGATTTTAAATAGGCGGCATATTTAAAGTGATTACATAATCCCATTCATTTATAAACTCCCTGTACTATATACTGGATTGGCAACCAAGCCCCTTAAAGTGAGGAAAAATATCGAAATATGCAACTCGCCGTTGTGCCGCTTTAACATCTCTTTCTATCTCATAATCGTATACGAGGCAAAAGAGACAGAATTTTAGAAAAATTGATTTAAAACAATAAAAATATAAAATTAACTTTCTTATTACATACAGTCAACATATTCATGTATAATAATAAAAAAGTTACAACTTGTACATTTGTTTAAAATATAAAATATATTGACAAATATACATAATATAGTACTAAAATAATAATTTGTTAACCAAACCGTGAACAATGCGTGCTTTAAAGTTACGCATTCGTATGTCAGTTTTTACTTGTAATAAAGGAAATTTATTTATTAATTCTTAAGTTACTTAATAGAAACAATAATAGATTTTTTACACGGTTAATAAATTAGAGTTAGTAATTTTTAAAAGAAGTACTAATTTTTTTAATTTTTATTAGAAATAATTTAAAAAAAGTGGATTTGGACACACTATTTCCCTATGTTAATATACGGTGGTTGCCGTATAACATCCTTGGTATTAATTCACAGTATTTGAGGTTAGATATTATAGGTTAACATATTAATAACTTATAAAAAACAAATGTAACTAAAAAGTTACTAAATAATTTAACTAATGACAATTTATTTATGAATATCATTATATTTTTAATGTTCATTAAATTATAATGATTCGTTTGATAATGAATCGTTACAAAAATGTTTTATGAATACGGGCATTAATGTTTATTAAATTATAATGATCTGTTTGATAATGAATTGTTATAAAAATGTTTATGAATACGGGCATTAATCTTAAATACCAGATGTCAAAAAATGCACGATCTAAGATGATCAACTATCAAAAATACTTATGCCCGTATTCATAAAACGTCATTAAATATATAATGATTTGTTAAAATTATAACGAAAAATTATAAGGAAGAAATAAATGTGAAACATAAAGAAGCTAAAGAGGAATTCAATATAATAAGAAGAGAACTACAGAACACCAAAATGGAATGGGAGAAAGTGGCCAAAGAATGGAAGAATGAAAAAACCATGCTAGAAAACAGAATAAGACTAATGGAGGAAAAAATGGACAAAAGTGAAAAAATACAAAAAAGGAACAACATAATAATACAGGGAATATGTGTAAATGGACAACATATGGAACAAGAAGTAGAGCAAATATTAAAGCAAAAACTAAATGTAGTAGTAAAAATCAAAAATAGCTTCAATATCAAAAATAACGGTAACAAAAATATAATTAAGATCGAAATGGAATCCTGGTATGACAAAAAGAAGATAATGGAGAAGAAAGGATTACTGAAAGGGACTAATATATACGTGGAGGACGACCTGACATACGAAGAAAGAAACATACAATTCAAAATTAGAGAAATAGCAAAAGAAGAACAGAAAAAGGGGAGAAAGACCAAAATAGGGTATAAAAAACTAATAATAGACGGTGTGAGACACGATTGGGACTCGAAAAGTAATGCACTAGAAAAAAACTGAAAAGCGAAGGTGCCGGAGAAACAACAATGACAACGAAAAACGCAACGAATAGGAAAATAAATAAGGAAGACAATAAAAAGAAGACAGTTAAAACAGAAGGAAGAAATATAATCCGATTTGGAGTATGGAACATAAAAAGCATTAAGGGGAAAAAGGAAGAATTAATAGAAGAAATGAAAAACCAAAAACTAGACTACCTAGGAATCACAGAAATAAAGAAAAAAGGAAAAGACACACAGATGTTGAAAGACGGATACAGACTATACTGGTCAGGAGTAGATACAGAAAAGATAGGGGCCAAAGGGGTAGGATTAATAGTAAAACCAGAAAATATTAAAAATATAATAAATGTGAAAATGGTAAATGAAAGAATACTAACAGCGGAAATAAAAATCGAAGAGAAACTAAGATGGAATATAATAGTAGTATATGCACCCACTGATAATGCAATGAAAGAGGAGAAAGACAGGTTCTACGAAACACTACAAGAAGAAATGGATAATTCAAAAATGAACACAATGGTGATGGGAGACATGAACGGAAGAGTGGGAAATGATAACAGAGGAAAGGAAAAAACCATGGGCTCAAACGGAGAACCAACAGTTAATGATAACGGAAACAGAATAATAGACTTCTGTATAGGAAATGACTTAACGATTACCAACACGAAATTCAAACATAAAGACATACACAAGTATACAAGACAAGTAATATCTAGAAATGAAAAGTCGATTATAGACTACTTCCTAGTAAGCACAGAGGAATGGAAGAGAATAAAAGACGTAAAAGTAAAAAATCAAGCGGAAATAGGAAGCGACCACTTCCTGCTAAAAATGGATATGTTTATACAAAGAGAAAACAAAAAAGAAGATAAAAGAAGAAAAAAAGTAAAAACGAAAATAAAAACATACAAACTAAAAGAAGAAGAAACGCAAACAAAATACCAAGAGATAATACAAGAGAAATACAGAAAAATAGAAATAGGAACAGATATAGAAGATAAATGGGAAAAGTTCAAACAAATAATAAACGAAGCAGCAAAAGAGAGCTGCGGAACAACGAAAATAGGTAACAAAGAATGGAAAAAGACGAAATGGTGGACAGAGGAAATTAAAAAGAAGATAAAAGAAAAGAAAGAAAAATGGAAAATATACTTACAAACCAAAAGAAAGGAGGACTATGAAAAATATAAGGAAAAGAGAAGGGAAGTGAAAAAGATGATAAAAGAAGAAAAAAAGGAAGCTTGGATCGAATTTGGCAAGAAAATGAACGAGAACTTCAGGCAAAATCAAAAAATATTCTACGGAACACTAAAACAAATGAAACAGAAAAAGGAACATAGCATGATGAACATCAAGGACATAAATGGAAATATAATCACGGAAGAGGAAAAGATTATGGAAAGATGGAGACAATATTTTCAAGAACTAACAAAAGATGATATAGGGACCCCAACAAGAAACAACGACAATGTGACAGAAGATGAAAGACCCGATACAGAAATTGAAATTACAAACGAAGAGGTGAAAGAAGCAATTAAAAAGTTAAAGAACGGAAAAGCACCAGGAACGGATGAGATAACTGCAGAAATGCTAAAATATATGGGTGACAATGGTATAACAAAAATAAAAGAATTGATAAATGACATAATGCGGGAAAGAAAAACACCAAGGGAATGGAACATGGGAATAGTACTACCGATCTACAAAAAGGGTGATAAAAGAAAATGCGAGAATTATAGAGGAATTACACTAACAAACACGACAAGTAAAATACTAACAAGAATATTAGACAAAAAAATAAGAGACAAAATAGAACATACAATTGAGGACAGCCAATGTGGCTTTAGAAGAGGTAGAAGCGCACAAGACCAAATATTCATAATAAGGCAATTAAGTGAAAAGATGATTAAAAAGAATAGGGATATACACATCTGCTTCATTGATCTCGAAAAAGCTTTCGACAGTATAATTAGAGAACACATATGGGAAGTACTGAAAGAGAGAGGAATCGGAAGTGAAATAATAGACGTAATCAAAAACATGTATAATGAAAACAGAAACATAATAAGAATAAATAATGAAGAATCAAAAGAATTTTCGGCAGGGAAAGGTGTAAAACAAGGCTGCGTACTAAGTGCACTATTGTTTACGATAGTCATTGACAAGGCAATGAAGAGGGCAAAGGAAAGAATGAAAGCATATAAGGTAGGATACTGGAAACTAAGAATAACGGAAATAACAGAATTACTTTTTGCTGATGACATGGCAATTATGGCAGAAAACGAAGAAGAATTACAACACAACGTAGAAATCATAGAAGAAGAACTGAGAAAGGTAAATATGAAGATAAACTATGAAAAAACTAAAACGATGATAATAGCGAAAGAAATCAAGAATCACAAAATAAATATAAACGGTAAAGAGATCGAACAAGTAACACAATACAGGTACCTAGGTACAATAATACAAAACAACGGGAAATTGGATAAAGAGATTGAAGACAAAATTGGCAAAACGGCAAAACTATATAACATGCTAAAGAAACCGTTCCTCAATAAAAAGGAAATTGCAAAGACTACAAAAACAGAAATAATCAAGAAAGTGATAAGACCAACTTTAACATATAGTAGTGAGACCTGGACAATGACAAAAAAGCAAATAGAAAGAATCAACGCAATGGAGATGAGATTTATCAGGAGAATTGAAAATAAATCACTAAAAGATAAGATAAGAAATGAAACGCACAGGAAAAACCTAAATATAGAACCCATACAAGAAAAAATCATTGAAGGACAGATGAGATGGTTCGGACATATAACAAGAATGAGCGAAGTTCGAAACACTAAGAGAATTTATGAGACAAAAGCAACAGGAAAACAAAAGAAAGGAAGACCGAGAAAAGAGTGGAAGAACTCAATTAAGGAAGAAGCAGACAAAAAAGGAAATACATGGGTAGAACTAAGAGAGAAGGCGAAAGACCGGATGAATTGGAAAAAATATTATAATAAGCATTAAACTGTAAGCCTTACACTCGAAAGGGTAGAAAGGCATAAATGAATAAATAAAAAATAAATAAAATTATAACGAAACGTTTAATCGAATTTTCGAATTCATAAACACTCATTAGCAATAATGTTCATTAAATTATTCATTAAATTTAACGCACTATTTTTGGATCATTAAAACAAAACGAATCATTAAATTGACACATCTGTTTGATTTAAAAATGTCTAATTATCTGTATTAATTCACAGTATTTGAGGTTATATTGTATAGGTTAACATATTAATAACTTATAAAAAACAAAAGTAACTAAAAAGTTACTAAATAATTTAACTAATGACAATTTTGTTATGAATATCATTATATTTTTAATGTTCATTAAATTATAATGATTCGTTTGATAATGAATCGTTACAAAAATGTTTTATGAATACGGGCATAAATCTTATGATGTTTTTGACTGCGTCACTGGGGTGCCCTCGCTGTATATTTTTGTGTTCGACTGACAACGCTCTTTTTCAAATGCACCATACTGTAGGATAGACGGATAGATATGCACCGGCAAAGTTGATATTGCTTTTACGTCAAAACTCGGGGCGCCGCAGGGCAACCTCAAATGTAACAGACAAAAACGCCATAAGATGTACACGTTTTAATATTTTATGATAAAATTTTACTATTTTAGACTTTTTATAAATAGAATGTAACAGTTTTTAACAGTTTATGGTAAATTTTACTTATTAACAATTAATTTTATAGCCGGATTTTGCTTACTTTCCAACAATATTTTGATGTTATATAGCCAGAGTAAGCTATTTTTGATATTTTATAAATACGATGTTGGACCTTTTATCCATACGTTTTTGCAAAAAAAAAATGATTCTATCTAAAAATATTTTATTGTTTTATGACCGAGTTTAGCTATGTTATGATAGAGTTTTGCACATTTTTAAACAATTATTAAGTTAATTTTTGTTATTTTATATATTTTTTAATCGTTTATAGCTGAATTTTGTTACTGTTTCTTAAGAAAAGATGAATTTTTCTTTTTTCCATTTGAGCCATATTTTGATACTTTATAATTATATTTTCATTTTTAAGTTTGATATTTTTAAAATTTAAAAAATAGAATTTTACACTTTTCAACAATTTGTAACCGAAATAAGCAGTTTTAACAATATTTTGATATTTCATAGCAGGATTTTGCTATTTTTAAAATTTTATAAATTTTTTTGCATTGGTCCGACTTTGACAGTTGATCACTGTTTCAATTTGACAGTTTGTCACAATTTCGACACTTAACGTCACTGTTTTGACATTTGATACCTGTTTTAATTTGACATTTAGTCATTATTTTTGTTATATATTTGAATATTTATTTAGTATTAGTAGCGCCACTTATTGGATTATATATAAAAAGACACCACTTGTCACCTTGAACCTACACGCTGTTATATGTTGCAATATTTTTAATAAATAATAGTTAACTACACAAATATATTGTTTTAATAACAACCACAACAATTTTGATAATTTGTCACTATTTTGCAAAGTGCCAAGACTTTAAATTCCGTAAATAATCTTTTGTTTTGGTATTGTAAAACATTTTGTAACGTTTGGCAGTTCGAAAACATTTTTTAGCTGTTTGGACAGATGGTGAACATTATATGACAGTTCAAAAACATTTCAAAAGTTTAAGAACATTTATTTTGTAGCAGTTGAAAAACATTTGTGACAGTTCAAGAGCATTATTGATAGTTAACAAACATTTTTAGTGTTTCTGAAAGTTGAGGAACATTATATGACAATGCAAAAACATTGTTGAAAAGTCAACAATGTAAGCCATTATTTCTCAAAATCTATACATATTTAATTCTAGTTTTAGTTCTATTGCAATTAATGTATTATTGTTTAAATATACAAGGTCATTATAAAAATTTGGGATTATGTAACCATCTAATGTACGTTTGTGCCGCTCTAGTAAATTAGTTCGGTGGTCGTACACAGTTGAAGTTGACATGTCAAAACAAAGTAAATAGTTTGGTGAACATTTTAAAAAAGCGGCACATTTAAAGTGATTGCATAATCGCAGACATTTATAGAGACCCTGTACTATTACAAAAACGTAACATTATATTGGGCACATAAAAGGTAATTCATGTTCAACTTACATATCACACAGATAAATATTTTAAAGCATCAAATTATATGTTAATGATAAACGTTGTTTTGTATCCTAGCAGCATAAACAATTTTAGTCATTAATTTAAAAAGCTTCTTCATATTGAAGTCTTGATGGTCGCTTTAATATAAATACTTTTTTTTTTATTATTTGTACTCAAGTACGTAATACTACAAAAAATATCTTAGTCATGGTCAAATGCACACAAAACAACGCATTAAAGCTGTCCAAAATTTATTTTAACATTATAAAAATGGGAGTAAAAAAAAATATTTAAAAATTTGTTTAAATTAGGTCAATAACTAACTTATCTCAACATACTTGTAGCGGACAATGTTGTTAATGCTGTCAAAGTGTAACTGCAAAACCAGGATATTTAATTTGTCATTGATTGTAGCAAGTACTGTTGTGAAAACGTAGTTTCAAGTTTCGCACGGTTATGAATGCGAGGTGATCAGAGCGTGCGGGCTCGCGGTCGGTAACCTAGTGAGAATAAAACAACGAACAATGACATGTATGTTTATGTAGTAGTGTAAGTGTCAGTCTGTAAGCAAGCTGTAACGTGAACACACGAACTTATAAACCTAACTGAATAAATTCTATTTGATACTTGTTGGCTGTGTATTATCAACAGGTTATGGGCCCAGCACGCTTCCACTGCGCCACAAAACTGTGAAACGAAAGTGAAAAACACGTGTTGTCGGACATCTTGGACAGTAAAGTAGTTATCGTTTATTTTTGTATTTCGTGAGTGTTTCGGGAATAAAATCAATATGTCAGATAAAACAGACATGCCACATTTTGAAAAGCTGAAGGGCTCAAATTGGCCGTTGTGGAAACAATGCATGCTGCAATATTTCAAGGTGAATGCCTTGCTGAAATATGCACAGGGTAATGTTTTACGGCCGGAGAGCAATGGCAGCAATGAAGCACAGATCGAAGCATGGGAAAAATGCGATGGAAGGGCTACTTTGGCAATACTGTCAGCGATCGATAACAATCAGCAAACATTCGTGGCAGCTTGCGAGACCGCAGGTGAAATGTGGAAAAAGCTACTATCGGTGTACGAACGTTCCGATGGAAGTAGCAAAATGGAGGCAAATCGCGAATACCACGCTTATCGTTACATGGGCGGGTCAATGGCTATACACATTGCTCAAATCGAATTGTTGGTTGCAAAATGCAAACGCAGCGGTGACATTAAGTCACCTGAGGACATCATGGTGAAGCTAATGGATAATTTACCAAGAGAATTCTCCACAGTGCATGTGGCATTCCATCTGGCTAGTGACGATAAAAGGACGCCAGATGAACTAAAGAAAATCATACTTGCCGAAGAGGCTCGTGTGAATCCAGAAATGACGGCCGAAGCAATGTTCGTCAAAAAGTCAACAAGGTCCGTGTCGCAAAAACCAAGAAACGCCTCATCAAAGAAAAGGGCAAAATGCTATGGGTGCGGGGAACATGGACACTTCAGACGAGATTGTCCGAAGCGGAGCAAACAACAAGACAGCGGCAGCACCAGCACCAGCACCAACATGGGGAACATATGCTTTAGCGCGGCGGAGGCAGCGATGGTCAGTGAACGCGATGACAAAGTGTTGTGTGACAGTGGGGCAAGTTGCCACATGTTTAATGAAAAGAAGTGGTTTGTTGATCTGAATGAAGACAGTGAAAAACTAAAATTGGCGGGCAAATATGAACTAGAAGCAGCTGGTCGGGGTTTGGTAACCGCATTGGCAAAAGTTGGAAATAGATGGAAGCAGGTCGACTTCAAAAATGCTTTGTACATTCCAACTTTGCGGAAAAATCTGATCAGCACTGGATTATGCCAAAAGGTAGGCGCTAAAATATTAATGGCTGGTGAGGGGGTCAAATTCAACCTAAATGGACAAACCCATCTTGAAGGCATACTCACGACAAGCAACTTGTACGAGATGCAACTAAAGCCGTTGGAATATGAAGCGGCAAATTCGGTAGAAGAAGAACTCATGAGATGGCATCGGAAACTCGGCCATCTGGGTTTGGACCGAATGCGTCAAATGGCTGATACTGGTCAAATTAATATTAGAATTAATGCTAATGCCAAACTGTTTTGTGAAGCGTGTGTATTCGCGAAATCAACAAAGAAATCATTCAAAACCACACAACCACGAAACTATGCAGCAGGTGAATTTCTGCATTCAGACGTAAATGGACCGATGACACACAAAAGCCATGGAGGAAATCGATACTTCGTTAATTTTGTGTGTGACACCACCAATATGACCTTCGTGCACTTCATAAAGAACAAAGATGAAGTGTACGAAAAATTCAAACTAGTGGTAAATCTGATCGAGACTCAAACCGGAAATAAGGTCAAGGTATTGAGAAGCGACAATGGCGGTGAGTACGTCAATCACCGGATGAAGACGTTCATGGCGGATCGAGGCATCAATCATCAAACTACAGCTCCCTACACTCCAGAACAAAACGGGATATCCGAGCGTAAGAATCGTACGATAGTCGAATCAGCAAAAGCAATGCTGTTTGCAGGGGACTTGGAGGAAGGACTGTGGGCTGAGGCTGTATTGACAGCAACGTATCTGGCCAACAGAACTCCATCGAAACGATCCGGAAAGAAATCTGCGTACGAGTTATGGTTTGGCCGGGCACCGCAGAGTGCTCATTTACGTACATTTGGATCAGTTGCATATGAACATATTCCAAAGGAGTTGCGAAAGAAATGGCAAAAGAAAGCGAATAAGCGAATAATGGTTGGGTACGATTCGAACGGTCCGAACTATCGATTGTTAGATCCAATAACAAGAAAGATCTCCATCAGTAAGCATGTTACTTTCAATGAAGAGACTGCAACAAAAGAAACTGATAATCATTGGCCAGCAATCGATTTGAATGATTCGGACGTGGTGAACGAAGAAATTCCGCTAGAAAGAAACGAACCTGATGAACAACCAGAGAGAAACGAACCTGATGAACAACCAGAAAGAAATGAACCTGAAGAAGAAGAAAAACGGTACGAGCTGCGCACCAGAGGCGAAATAAGAAGACCTGCCAGATACGAAGCAAATTCAGTCCAGGCCGACGAACCGACGTCACTCTCTGAAGCCTACAACGGATCTGAGTCAACAAACTGGCGGGGTGCTGTCACGGAAGAAATGAACTCTCAAGAGAAAAATAAAACATGGATTGAAGTTGATCAAGTGCCAACGGGTGCTAAAGTGGTGGACTCGAAATTTGTGCTTAAAAAGAAAATGAACTGTGACGGAAAAATCGAGCGGTTTAAAGCGCGCCTGGTGGCTCGCGGTTTCTCACAACGTAAAGGGATCGATTATCACGAAACATTTGCATCGGTAGTAAGGTATGAAACAGTTAGAATGATGTTAGCATTAACAGCTAGGGAAGACTGGGAACTTGCTCAGTTTGACATTAAGACTGCATTTCTATACGGCGAGCTGGAGGAAGAAATTTATATGCGTCTTCCTGAAGAAGTCGCACACAAGCTCGGCCGTATAGTACTACTCAAGAAATCATTGTATGGTCTGAAACAATCCCCACGTCAATGGAACAAATGTTTTGTCACGTTTCTAAAGCAGTACAACTTCATTGAAAGCAAAGCAGACCCGTGCATGTACACAGGAAACGTGGATGGCCACATGATCGTGTTGTTGCTCTATGTTGATGACGGGCTGTTTCTGTCACCCAGCGGAGCTGCGATTGAGATCGTCATGAAAAATCTGAAAGACAGTTTCGAAGTTGTGGTCGGAGCTGGGAAGGTATTTGTGGGTTTGCAAATATATAGAAACCGCGCAAAGAAACAACTAATACTTACTCAAACCAATTACCTAAGGCGAGTGGTTGAAAAATTTAAAATGGAGGACGCGAAGTCAGTATCGGTTCCGGCAGATCCACACACAAAGCTGTGCACGATCGGTGAAGCCGTTGGTCACACGGTACCCTACCGTGAAGCGGTTGGATCACTGATGTTTGCGGCATGCGTGACTCGTCCTGACATTATGTACGCAGTAGCTGTCGTCAGTCGTTATGCTGAGAAACCACTGCAAGAACATTGGATGGCGGTCAAAAAGATCATACGATACATCAAAGACACGTCTAGTTACGGGATCATGTACGGCGGCAATGAAACATCTGAAACGATGAAGGCATATTCGGATAGCGATTACGCAGGCGATCCTGATACACGAAAATCCACCAGCGGCTATGTGCTTATCTTTAACGGTGGACCAGTGGCGTGGACATCGCAACGACAACGAATTGTGGCCCTCTCGACAACCGAAGCCGAATACATTGCAGCTAGTAACTGCACCAGAGAAATCATATGGATTCGACGTATTCTGGCTGCAGTGGGGTTCGACGAGCCGGTTGCAACAAGGCTCCATGTGGACAACCAGAGCGCGATCAAGCTCATAAAGAATCCCGAGTTCCACAAGCGCACCAAACACATCGAAGTGCGCTTCCATTTCATCAGAGAAAAATATGAAGATGAACACCTAGACATCATCTACGTACCATCAAATCAGCAGCTGGCTGATATACTCACAAAGGCACTACCAAAGGAAAGCTTTCATGAACTCCGAGACGGACTGCAAATCATCGACACATCCGTGAAACATGGAACTGGTGAGAGTGTTGTGAAAACGTAGTTTCAAGTTTCGCACGGTTATGAATGCGAGGTGATCAGAGCGTGCGGGCTCGCGGTCGGAAACCTAGTGAGAATAAAACAACGAACAATGACATGTATGTTTATGTAGTAGTGTAAGTGTCAGTCTGTAAGCAAGCTGTAACGTGAACACACGAACTTATAAACCTAACTGAATAAATTCTATTTGATACTTGTTTTGTTGGCTGTGTATTATCAACAAGTACTACACTACGCAACAAATTTTGACTATAGATTTGCACTTAAATCCTTACAAAATCCAAATAGCACAAGATCTAAAACCTAAAGCTAATAGATAAAACCATTTTTTTATTAATCTTAAGAACATATTTATTATGTTATAGATAAGACAAAAATTCGAAATATATAAAATTAGCATACATAATTGAAAACAAGAGAAAATAAATTTAAGTGTAATATTAAATAATAAATAAACTATATTAATCATTACTAAAGACTAAATAGATTTATTTACAGAATTCAATGAAATAATAGAAAACAAAACTTTAGTAGACGGAATAATCTTATTAAAAAAAAAATCAAATTAAACTTAGTCTATAATTTTGAAATAAAAAAAGTAAACTTAGAAACATTTTGTAGTTTAGCTTGTTAAATTATTTTAAACATGATTGTGATCTATATATACAAATTAAGAGTTATCTGATTATCAATATATTATTTTCTATAAATATTTTAAAATTCAAAACATTAAATATTGTATATAATTTTACGCCCACAACATCAATCTATAGTATAACGTACATAGATAGAGAAATTTCTTGTTAACAATTTTTTTATTCGGTTTCCGTTTAAATTTATAAATATTCATTAATTCGAAATGGAAACACAAGACTTTAAATAACTCAAAATTCTTATGCAAAACTTAATGAGAAAAGCTTATAAAGCTTATATACTTATAACACGTTTAAAAATATAAAATGATAGTGGGCCGGTCCCGCTGTAATCAGGTTGTCACTGGACCCCACCCAGTCCGGCCCTGACGAAATTAAATTACATGTATATTATAATTACATACACGTAGTGGCGAGTTCATTATAGCAGTTGAAGAACATTTTATAATATTTGTCATATTTTAAGAGCGTCAATGAAGGTTCAAAAACATTTTTTTGGATTTTTGACAGTTGAACTTCATATAACGTTCTCATTATATGAAGTTCAAAAACATTGTCGAAAAACATTTGTATCAGTTGAAGAACAGTCTATAAGATTTGTGACAGTTCAAGAGCATTATTAACAGTTTAAATCTATTTCTTCTAACTTCACAGCTGAAGAACATTTTATAACAGTTCATGAACATTATAACATTTTCGACAGTTGAGAAACATTTTATGATAGTTCAAAAATATTATTGATAATTTATTTAATTGTCATAACATCAAACTGTCAAATAATTTTGAGTTTTCGAAAAGTGGTTCTAAATTGTTATAAAAACTTCACAAAGTGTCAATTTGCAAAAAAATTGTCATTAAACTGTCAAATTGACGATAATATGTCAAACAGTAAATTTAATAGAATGTTCAATTTTTAAACAGTGTGTTCAAGAACTGTCAAAAATTTTGTAAATAACAATAATTTTTTGATGTTTGAAAACATTTGTGATATTTATCATTTTATAAATAGAATTTTGCACTTTTTGGCCAGATTTTATTCATTTCTGAAAATATTTTATATTTATATGAATAGAATTTTGCACTTTTCAACAGTTGACAAGATAAAAAGAAATGACAAAACTGTGTACGTTTTTTTTTTTCGAAAAATGATTCCAATAACGGGGCCAACCCCTGAAACAGATAGCGGTAATCCTAATTAATATTAAAAACGCCTCTAATCAATTAGTCAATTAAAACGCTTCACTCTTTCTTACCCCAACAAACTAATCCCGGGACAGGCAAAAACACTGTCCTAATCCTAAATACCGTCTTAACTATTAACAGTTTAGCAATAGGTTAAACACGTTGGTAGTCAGATTTCATTTTTAAAAACCTTATTTACACTTTTAAAAGGCGGATTTACATATTTAAAGGCTGAGTTTATAATTTAGAAGTCGGATTAATATTTAATACTTTGAAGACCGAATTTACAGTTTTAAAGGCTGAATTTATATTTTGAAAGTTTAATACTTTGAAAACTGGATTTACACTTTAAAATCTATTTTTTTTTAGTATAAATCCATTTTATTTTAAGGCCAAAATAGTATTTGTCAAATTTACAGTTTTAAAAGTCGGATTTCCAGTTTTAAAGGCTGGATTTATAAGATGAAAGCCAGATTAACTATTTGGCATTTAAATTTAACAAGTTGGTGGCCAGAATTTTATTTTTGAGGGCCGAATTTACAATTTGTAGAACAAAAAACCAAAATGAAACACGTTGTAAATCAGATTTACAATTTTAATGGGTGGATTTATAATTTTGATGCTAAATAGTTTGGTAGCAAAACTTAACACAATGATAAAATTTAAATTCCGAATTTATAGTAGCGCAGCAACGGCACAGATGGTCCGCGGCTCCCATTTCTGTTGACTTTTTGGAACACCAAAGCATTTTTACAATTTATTTGTTGGGCGTCAATTCCCAAATTAAGAAAATAATTCGAAAAACTGCCGGGAGCAAACGGGAGGTTGGATTGGCCCGCGGTATTTGGCGTCGGCTTTCACAAAGCCCATAAAACTAAATTGGCTAAGTTTTTATTAAACAAGTAAAAAAAAAAATCAAACAATTGGGATTATTAGAACTCAGCAGTGAGACGCTCTTGCTCGCTTGAATAACCGCGCGGATGTTTCAATTCAAAGGTACATTGAAAATAGTTACACTTGACCTCTAACCAATAAAGTAAAGTAAGGTAGAACATGCAACGACGACTGCGCGTTTAAAAACTGCGGTGCAACTTTACTTCATTGCTTCTAACGCATCGGATGCATAAAATACTAAAATAGAAGTATTTTGCGCTACGCTACACTATCTAGCGGCATATTTGTCAACAAGCTAATGTTAACGATTTAGTATGTTCATATAAGTTACGTCTTGAGTACGTTCCTAAAGTACTTGGACGACGGCGAGAGTAACCCAAATGATAACTCGCCGTTCTTTAAAAGTAGAGGTAAGGGGAAACATTTCACTCTCGCCGCCGTTCATTGACGCCTTTAGCAACACCCATGCCGTACCTATGTTACCGTCCTCCAGCCGACCTTCAAAATTGTTCTTTATTATCTTTATGCAAATGAGCTATTAATGGCAATGATAAAATTAATATTTTTTTACTTTATTTTTTAAAAACAGCAGCAATAATAATAAATGTTTTAATACATTACTAATATTATTATTTTTATTCTGACATTCAACTCTTATTTATATTGTTGTTTATATGTTTAGATGTTTGATTTTTAGGAGCCTACCTAGAATATACTGGAAATATACTCACAAAAGCACTCCTATAAGAACAAAATACTTCAAAAAATATAGTTTACAAAGTAGAAACTGGAATTAACAAAACATATTTGGGTCAGCATTAACTCGTTTTCGACGGTACAAAGAACAATTTTCCAAAAAAAGTATTAGGCATATGCAAAACAATTTTTTTTTTGTTAGTTTATACTAATAGTGCACCTTGAGTTGCTTACATCACAAACCACATTAGGAAAAAATGTTTTAAGCATGTCTGTGATTGGCAGGACTCATACCCCTATTTAGAGGATCCTACCCGCTAAAACCCACCTTTTTTACAATGCCACCATGAGCGGAATTGACTTCTGGTGTCACACACGATCAGTCATGCGTTGTCCATTTCTCTTTCCAACTCTTCTCTTGCTTTTATGCTCATAATATCGTTGATGTAACTGTTGATTTTTTCTCACTTGTCTTTGCTTTCTAGCATTTTCTCGATTATGTTGGTTAGCGTAATCTTCTTCAAGTTTCCGTCTTCTCTTAGCCAAAACCTTTCCAAGTACTTGTTGAAGCTCCCACAATCTGTTAGTGCTTAGGAGAAATAGTAATTAATTTTACTCTATTTCTGTAATACTTGGTATTAAGGTGTGCAACTATTTGTTTTTCTCTTCTCTTTCCCGTTATATTTGCCATTTCTCTATGATTTCTGTTTTCTGCGTTTCTTACGGTCTTTCTCTCTTCCGCTGTAAGGTTTGGCAGTATCATTCTTCCAGGTACATAGCTGGTTGTTCAACGTCAAACTTGTTACTTAAGCTCTGCTTTCCAGTTTCTTTAAATTTTTTATAGGATGGATTCCTAGCTAGGCGGCATCAATTTCTGCATTCAGCATGGCTGCATTGGTTATCTGTGGTGCAAGTTCTAGGAAATTCTTTTTAACCATTGGTTGATTTTTTTATTAAGTCTTCTTCTTTCTTCTCAGCCACTAGTGCGCCGTCATAAAGGATCTTCCAAATGTGTAGTCTCGAAACGGATTCTTGCGAGACCCCTGCCTGGACCTTGTCTTTTCTCCGTCCTCGTCCATGACCTATCTGTTTTTGATCTAATCTTTTATTGTTTCTTTTAGATCCGTTGATACTTCCGTCTATTTAATTCTACTATATTTTTTCTTGGAGTGCTATTGAATGCCCTGCTGAGTTGTCGTCATCTATGTTTGGTTTAGTTGTCCAGGAATTTGTCATCTCTCAGAGTTGTGTTCATAACCTCTAGGACAATTTTCACCATTTCAGCAGGAATGTTGTCTGACCCAGGAGCTTTTTTCTTTTTTCTTTTTGTTATATCTTTGTCCACGCAATTTTCTCGTGGTTTGGGAATAGAGCTTCGTCTTTCTCCTGCTTATTTAGCTAATTTTAGTCGTTTTGGCTTGCTATTCCCTATCCCTTTCCCCATACTCGTTTATCAGTCCGTTTAGAGTTATAAAGCAGCTGACAATTCTGATCCCGTTTGCTTCGATGTATATATTCTATTGCGTTCCTTTTCCTTCTTAACATAAGTTCCCGTTCAAGATTTTGATCGTCGATTCGATTTTTAGATTTGCAATTCATGGTCCCTCTTTTATGTCACGTTTTGTTCACTAATTATTGCCAAGTTTATTTTCAGTTTTCTTGCCATCTAACAAGTCGTGGCATACTGCTTTTCGTTCGGTGTTAATTTGTTAATACTTTTTAGCATTTTCATGTTGCGTTGCCTTTCTTTTCCCTGATTCTACTTTTTCCCTTTTTGTTTCTTTTTTCTTATCGATTATTTTTCTTGATATGTCTTTCTGCCCTTTTTACTCTTAATTGCTTTCCTGTATTTAGCACATCTCATTAATTCCATCACGTGGTCTTTATTTTTGCATACGGAGCAATACTTCCCCATTTTACATTTCTTTGCTATATGTCCGAACTTTAGGCAGTTGCACCTCTTAGGGATTATTTTCTCTACCATTTTTTTCGTGGTCTATCCTACTATAGTTTTTCCTTTTTGAAGCAGAAACATCGCGTTTGTTTTCTTAACCCTAAATATTTGTTTTTTTGGTTGCGCCAGATCTGTTTGATTTCTTCCTTTATTTTTATTTTCATATTTTCTACCGCCTCCTTCTTCCTTTATATTTGTCTTATTCAGGTCTGTCATTACAATCACGCTTTCTCCTACTTGGTTCGCTCCTGAGATTTAAATTGCAAAGCATTAACTATACAGGGTTAGTCAAAATTACCGGAACACCCAAATAATTCTCCAGCCATAAAAAACAAAAAGTTTCAAACAAAACATTTTTGGGTTTAAACAAACTATTGTTTAAATATATTTTTAACAAAAAACAACTCATTTGAAAGTCACCGGCAGACAACCAGAGAAACATAGTTCAAAACCAGATAAACTTCATTCTGATTAACAGCCGGTTTAAGAATCAAAAGTGTACCTAGGAGCTGAAGCAGTTTTGAACCACAACTTACTATTCGCTAATCTCAATATCAGACTTAAACGCCAACGTCAAAAAACAACATTCGATCGCCAACTGCTAAAAACCCACACACAAACAAAAGTTTCATTACGTCAATAAATAAGAACTTCACGACAATGATGCAGAACTTACCACCAGGCACATGGGAAGCAATGAAGACATGAATGACAGAAACAAAAAAAAGTCAAAAAGGTAAAACGCAAGCTAAAAATCTGATCTGGATGACAAATGAAATAACAGAAAAAACACACAAGCTTATATGCGAGCAACGGAGGAATAGATAGAAGAAAGATGGAAAGCAATAGAGGAACTCGATATGCTCAAAACAGAAGAGATAAATTACAAATGACAAAGTTATATAAGGGAACTATTCAAAGATATTTGAGAGACCGGCCCAAGCATAATGAAAAGTAGAAAAGGCTAATAAGACAAATACAGGCGGAATGGCTTAAACTTCTGATCACAACCATTAGACAAATATTCAACAAAATCTGACACAAAACAGATCCCTTAAGACTGGTTGAAATCTACCTTTATACCAATTTCTAAGAAAACAAACTCTAAATCCTGTAACGAGTGCCGATTAATATGTCTTATAAGCCACACCCTAAAACTATTATAATGCATTGTATAAAGCCGCATCAACAGGAGGTGTGAAAAAATAATGAACAAAAAGCAATTTGACTTCAGAGGCGGTCTAGGCACTAGAGGAACACTATTCTGTATGCAGACTTTCCTACAGCGTTTCTGAGAAGTGAGAAAACGAATATACACACGCTTCATTAATTATGAGAAGGCTTTCGATCGAGTACAGCATAGAAAGATTGTCAAAACTTTGAAAAATATTGAACTAGCTGACAAAAATGTGAAAGCCATTCTATATTGAAACCAAACTGCAACCATTATTGTCAACAACAAAAAGTCTGAAGAGATCGCCATCCAAAGAGAAAAAAGGATGTGTCTTATTCCCTATCTCCTTCAGTATGTACACCAAAAATATCTTTAAGAGTGGCTCTGGAAGAAGATGTAGGAGTAAGAATTGGTGGAAAAAGTTTCAGCTACATCAGATTCGCAGATGATAAATTATGACAGAACCAACTAAAAAACTGTAACACATGCTTTACAATATAATCAAAGATAGCAACAGATGGTGCCTCACGATAAACGACAAGAAAACCAAGTTAATAATAGTTAGTAAGATGAACGTCAAACCGCAATTACTGACCCTTAAGGGCAAAATAATAGAAAGAGTACAACATTTCAAATATTTAGGTAGTTGGATAAATCAGTCAATAGAATAAGAAATTAAGTGCAAAATAAAACTAGCTAAAACAGCATTTATAAAACTAATAATGTGTCATTATAAAAGTTTGGAATTATGTAAACCATCTAATATACTTTTGTGCATGTCTAGTGAAATAGTGAATTAAATATCTATATATAGGGTAAAGTAAAACCTGCTCAGCCTTATTCTCTATGGAAAGATAAAAAGCAAAAGAGGAATCGGCCTACGACAATGGACGGGTCTATCGGCAGAAGAACTGCCTAGGATCTGACTGATTCAAAGAAATTGTGAACACAAATGATGACAACGCTTAGGAAAAAAAATAGCAATAGTCACTTAAATAAGAAGATATGGAAGCATGGACGTTAAATCTACAACTCAAAAGGAAACGTCGGACTTTTGAGATGTGGGTAAAAACATTATAAATGAAAAAAATTACAAACGTGTAAGTGCTGAGTAAAATATCGAAATAATTCATTATATTAAATACAGGAAACCAGAATATCTGGAACATTTTATGCGTGGAGACAAATATAGGATACTACCGGCTCTTAATACAGAAAAAAAAAATCGAAACAGTAGAAGTGTATGACGGCGTCGGTTTTCTTGGTTGAAAAACTTTGGAGACTGGTGCAGTTGTACTTCGAATAAACTGCAAAATTAACATTAAATAAAGAAAATTAATAGGTGCTTTCCTTTTGCCACTATTCTCAGTTATTCTTACCTCACCTTACTTTATCTTACTTAATAAGACCTTCCCATTTGTAAAATAGCAAGTAAGATTTTTACCTCCCCCCTTCCCCTAGCAACCGGATAAAAACTAAGTGATATTTTAAAACCAAAATTGAAAGGAACGAAAGTGAATTTTAATTAAAAAACTTCATATTTATGAGGTAAGGCAAGTACTGTAGCTTACCTCACTATGCAAAAAGAATACACTTATTAATTGGAATTTAGTCCCGAAAAGACATCTGGTGCCAACTGCCAAACCAAAAATAAAGGCAAGTTCCAAATACAAACGTTTTTTTTTTCAGTCAACAAAGAAATAACTGGTTTTAACCAGTTCCATGATAAAATAGATGATAAATTTTACACAATTTCGTAACATCAAAGATAAAGTAAATAGATTTTTGGCAATCTTTTTCATTTTCAACAAGCAACAAAGTTACAGGATGAATGTAAGGAAACAAAGTTGTTATAGCTACAATTATTTTATTAATTTTCTTTATAAAAATTTAACATTAAAATTTGTTACTTATTTTTATGTTAAAATTGTGAAGTATATGCTTTATACTAAACAAACAATAATTTAAATTTAAGTTGCTTACCATATACTGTAACAAATAAATTTTATTTTTAATCCACAGTAACATAAGTAACAATAATTGAACTTCAAAAGTTATATAATATTAATATACAATTTAGGCTCATTCAATAATATACAGAGCTCTTCAAAATAGTCAATTTATTATCGACAAACAAGTAATAAAACATCACATGAATTTATTTTGAATTCGAATAAATTTACAATTTTCATAGTTATGTACCAAGACTATTCTGAGGTGATCTGTATATCAAACAATAAAAATCAACAATGTACAAAACATATTAAAATCAGATAATAAATAATTAAATGATTGTTTCATTATTCCTTAATGTCAATAAACTTTAATATTGAAGTGGTGTTGCCAATGGTTCATTATTATCAAATAATACTGTACTTCTGCATAGTTTCTTGGTAGCTAAATCCTTCTGCAACAAACAAATTATAATGTCAGTTTGTAAATGTATACAATATAAATAGTACTGACCACTACAGGTCTGTCAGTTCAATATCGGAAGTTTCAGCAATAGGTACAACACCCTGTAACAAAGACAGTAACAAAATACTTAACATACACATAAGCATGCATTTTTAGTTTCTTTGGTAGACAAAGCATAAAAAATAAAGTAATGGTTATATTTTAGTTTAGTTATTTGGCTGAAAGTTTTTTCAACACACACGAAATCCCCAATTAAAATTATTTCATGAATTACTAGAATTACTTTGTTATATAAAACAAACTCTTTAATTACAACGTAAGTTTATTATTGTAGTCTTTAATGAAATGATTTTATAGTTTCATATTTTATGTGCTTATTTGTTATAAGTTTAAATTTTACTGTAATTGTAAATACAAATTTAAATAAATATTTAAGTTTTTGTAAATTAACTTATCATATTCATTGTAAATTATGGAAAAAAAAGAACTATCTATATTTATGTACGTAATAATTTGTGATACAGTTTTATAACACATTTCTACACATGGAAAATAAATAACTTTAGTATTAGTATAGTAGTAGATTTATGCAAGAAGTGCAAAATATAAGTTTTTTTACATGATTTAAGCTATAATTATGTTTATAAATTCTCAGATTGTTGTTACAAATATACATTCAAGAATTCCAACTTAAATTATTGGGTTCTTTATCGCACATGCGACATCGTTTTAACTTATCTTATCTGAAAGAACAAGATATGTTTTGCAAGCAGAAAAATTGAGCTTTTGTATAGGGAATTAGAACCCAAGAAAACAGTTGAAATAACTGTTGCGCACAACCTTCACGTCGATTTTAGAAAATATTTTCCTATATATTTCTTACAATTTTATTGTGACCTTAAAATTATGGCAACACTATGCCTAAAACTAATGGCGTTTTCGGCTGAGTCACTCTTTTTGCACTGAGGTGCCCTCGGTGCATATTTTTGTGTTCGGCTGACAACGATCATTTTCAGAACGCCATATTGTAGGATGGACGGATATGCACCGGCAAACAGCAATATCCCCTTACGTAAAATTTCGGGGCGTCCCAAGGTAACCTCAAATGTCACAGCCGATAACGCCATAAGAGAGATGCAGGATACGATAGCCATAATCCAAGAACCATGAATAGTAAAAGCCAAAGTTTGTAGACTTAAAGAGAATGCTTTTGCAAACCTTACAAACGGTAAGCGAAGGACGTGTATTTACCCAACTAAGCATATAACAGCTTTTCTTAAGCCCCAGCTGTCTACGTTACAGCTGTGAGAATCAGCTCGGCCATACTACTGAAAACAGACACCATTGTGACGTCCGCAAATCTAGCCCACGATACACCACCTCCAATCACAGCTATAGAAGAATGGGTACGGTATTGTATAAGTGGTAACATAAATGTGGGAAGCAAAAACACCAATGACAGGAGTAAGATTTACACAATCAGTACTAACCTAGAAATAGGCGTTTAACCAACGTTCGTTACTAGACTATAATAGATATTACACTAGCTGGTATAGGTATTTCAAGCAAAATCCAAAACGTCGGCCTCAATGTCTGATCACAGATGGATAAAATTCAACTTAGAGCATACACGGAAAATAAACATAAATCCTACCAAAACTCGAGGCTGCTGACAACCTATCGCAGCGTTTAAGTGACCACATAGTTTTATATGAACCCAAAAGTATTCAAAAAATTGAAAACTACGTAGGTAACTTGGAAAACTTTTTAACATAAGCATACAAAAACTCCTGCTCACTAAAGTCGGCGTCTGGTTCCGACAATATCATAAACTGGTGGTATGACAAACTCAAATGACTCAAAGCAGCTACAAAAAAATCCTTCAATAGAGCAAAAAAAACTCAAAACGCCAATCAGGTTAGATGTCCTTTAAAAACGTACAAAAAAATATAAAAAACCTAGAACCTTTTGCGAGTAACATAAAACGCTCGTACGGCACATGCACAGCCAACCTATCAGAAGCAACCGAGAAGATACTTCTGAAAACTCACTTCCCAGGTTGTATCACCCATATACAAGGTTGGTCTGACGCTACAATCCCATCCCATCAGGGCATGATTAGGACGCTATAACCTGGGCAAAATTTCTTACTACACAAGACACAGGATTTGGACGGAATATTCCAGGATCTCTTGCAATAGGGCCAGAATATCACTATAGCCCACCAGGAGAGAATCTATATAGGATGTATGGCCTTCCTTTACATACCCATTGCACGGAAAGAAGTAAAAGTTATATTTATAACAAAACCAGGACGCCCATTACACCCGAGCAAAATCCTACCACCCGATAAGTGTTACGTCTTTTTATCTAAAAATACTTCAAAGACTGCACGAAAAATCAATTCGGCTAACGGCATTTATTACTACGCCGATACGCACAACTCAACTCAACAACACGCATACACTCAGGAAAGATCTACGATATCGGTCTATACTAGGAGTATTCATAGACATCATTGACAAAACCATTTTCCATAAAATAAAAACAGCACTCTCGACGCATGAGTGGTTGGATTAAACACGTGAAAAAAAAAAGAACTAACAGTTACTGTAGGCGTCACAATGGTCAGGTGGTTGACAGAGGCTGCCCTCAGGGTGGGGTACTATCACAACTACTATGAAATATGGTAGTAGACAGTATAATTCAATGACCGTGGTTTCTACACAATTGGCTACGCAGATGATATAACAATTCTGCTAAGTGGCAAATTTGAAAGATCAACCCTCAAGTTACGTGGACCTGAACCGCACTAACACAAAAAAGCATTAAAACCATACATACAATGCATTTAAAGCACGATAGTATAAGAACCCAAGCTGTAGACAAAAGAGTCAATGATTGCCTCAAAACTACTTGCGACTGTCTAGATAGAAACTGCAAATCGTAGCAGGCACTCTCAATTAAGACAACACATGCATACAATGAGCATTATAAACAGTCCAATATGTAGAGGATGTGAAATGGACGACGATACAACCGAGGACATACAATGTACCTGCCCAGCGCTCCCCTTTTCACCCTCCCACTTAAATGAGAAGTAAAGACATTGAAAAATGGTAAAAAATAATAAATAAAAAAATTTAATAGTGCACAAAATTGAAAGTAAATGGATAATAATGTAGAAGAAATAAAAAAAATTGTTTCGCAATAGACGTGCAGAAATTAATTTTTAAATTTCAAGGCCGAAATAAACGTATTTATTATTTTTTTTTGTAGAAAAAAAAAAAAAACAACGTAAAACGACAGAAAAATAAAAATAAGCTTTTAATGTACTACACCCTGTAGATTATAATAAAATTAAAATCATTAAATTGTTTTTAATAATATAAATCTTAGCAGTTTTGATTTGTTTGTTTGTAAAAGTTTTTACTTTTTAATTTTTAATTAATTGCAAAAATTATATTTTTATTTTGTTTACTGAATAAATTTCATTTTTTCTAATGACAAAAATAAGTTCCTCCTCCTGTATTAACTGTGCTAATGAATAGTTTTTTGATAAATTGTCTACAATACATTGATTTACTGTGTACGTTTTGATCAAATTTATGTAAAAATACATAGGCGTAACAAGATTTTTTTTTAGTTTTTATAAAAATTTTCATGCAATTGCTTATCTGACAAATTTCCAGCAAAAAATCTTTGACTATTTTCTATTTTGTAAGAATTTCATGCAATTTTTGGTAAAATGTTTTATTTTTAATAACAATTCCTCATTGGCTTTCTGTGTAATTTTGTTGTGTTTTTAGCAATAAACAGATTTGGTGTGTTCATTCTGAGCAATTTTTTATAAATATTATGCAGTAAATGCAATTTCTGTGCAATTTTTATATAATAAATTAATAGGTTTTATGTGCACATTTTTGATTTCTTATGAGCTTTCTCCGCCATTAAAAAAGCGTTTTTGCAATAACTCGGCTCGGTTATATGATATTTTACGTAAAAATCAGAGATTGAAACCGTTTCTTCTCTATTTTCTCCTTTCTTGTGAACATGCTAATACCTAGAATGCTTTTTTTTAGAAAAAATAAAAAGTGAAGCGAGTCACATTAGACGTGCGTTACGCTCTATATTAGAGTGCTTCCTGGAATTTCAGAGACGACCTATACAAGGCTCTTTTCTATTGCGGAAAACCTCTTTGTAGCATTTCAGGCAGTAGAACTTCAAAACAATTGTACGTATTTCAAAATAATTGTTTCATTTGCAAAAAAAAAAACCTTTGATCAAAGTATGTTAGAAACTGTTGATTCATTAAATTTTCAGAGTTCGTGCTACAGAAATTTGGGAATGAAAGACTAAAGTAGTATACATCTCAACGAAGTGAATCTGAACCGGAGAACCTCAAAGAACCAGAAGGACAACCATGGCTTAAGTTTGTCTTTGATTAAAAAAATAAACGCTTGTTTTGTAAAGAAGTACCAATCAACTTAAATTGCCGATAAGCAGACAAAAATTTATTCAACATAATAAAGTCAAGTAAACAGAGTATTAGCAACACCTTGATGGGACGATGATTTTGCTCTTTCAGTCTTAGAGCGTATTCACTATGTATTTGATCTCATCGCGAGAGGAACTCGGTACCATCAAGAAGGGACGACGTAAACAAAGTAGCCGACGCCATGGAGAAAATTTACTCTTTTCTAACAGAGAATTCCGTGTCAATTTTCTATGAATGATTTGATAGAACAAATAGACGCAGAACTTGTTCCTAGTGTGAGAACCGCTTAAACAAAATTGACATACATATACAGACATGACATAAAAAAAAAACGTGCCTTCTTAAAAGCTACCTCCATGCAGAGCTGTAAAGATTCAAAATGCTTAAATCATTTTTTTAATGATGACTTAAGACTTGTGATTTAAATTATTTTATAAATGATGATTTGATTTAAATCAATTAAAATGATTTAAATCAAATAAAGTCAAGGGGGGGGGTATGTTACGATGTTGTGACAGGTTCTGGTACACTCCGCGCGCCCGCCCGCTTTAGTTTATCTCTACAAACAAGTAGCTAATAATATATTATATGCAATATTATTCTTATTAAATATTCAAATTAAATAAGTATTTAAAATTAATAATAATTATCATTATTGTATATGTAAACAATAAGGCCCCTTTCATACGTAGATTTTTACACAAAAAATGATTTATGATTTAAATCTTTTTAAAAATGATTTGTTACAGCTCTGCCTCCATGGTAGTGTGGAAGTTTCTTTTTTCTTTCTCATCTTGACAATGATCAATAGCACATAAAAGTCAAATGATAAGGCGCCAAAAAAGAAACAAAAAATTATGTAGTTGCAATATTTATATTACGTCGGGGAGCCGGTTTATCGCGAGAAAAAGCTTTTTGCTTACTTCAAGATGGCGGAGAAAGCTAATAGCAAAAACAACTTAAGGCTAAGCTTTTCTAACCCTATCTATACAATTTAAAAAAATAGTATCTTTGAGTCATTTGCATTTTCAAATGTACATAGTGAGTGACTATTATTTTTTTGATGAATAATAACTTTTAATTTGGGATTTTTTTCGAAGAGGTTAATAGAAGTTGAAGTGATACACAAACTCTAGTTATTAATAGATTTTGAATCAATTATTAAATATTGATAATTACACTAAATGTAATAACTATCAATTAAAAACTCAGTTTTGCGAGGGAAAAAATGTATTGTATCAATACAAATTTGCAGCGGTCATGACCTTGTCACGCTGACACAATTCTCGGAAACCGCTAATCAACATTTTGACATAAAAGTGGTCCATCTGCCGAAGAATCTTATGCAGATAACTACATGATGATCTGCATATCGTTTTCAGATTAGCGGTTTTCGAGAATTATTATCGCTTTGTAGCTGCACATTTTTTTTTTGAAAAACAGCCTGAAATCGGCCGCCTAGACGTTAACACCTTAATAAAAATTTCACCCAATTCAAAACTTGCAATATATAAAACGTTTTATATAAAACAAACAATCGCAAGAAACTGATTGTAAACATGTGAAAATTTGTAGACTTTATTCGGCTGGCTCCGTATAGTTTAAATAACCTAGATCCGTCTAATTTGATCATTGTTAGTTATACAAAAGTAGCAAATAAAAGTATTAGCATGTACTTATAATTGGTAGCCTTTATCAATTTCCAGATAAATTAAAAATGCCAAGTGGTTTACTTTTAGTTAGATTTAATCAATATGGGTACAGGACTCGCTTGTAATTGAAAAGTTCAAGACCAACAAATGATCAAGTGGTTTTTACTTTTAAAATAAATGAAAGAATTGATCCAAAGCACAAATCTCGCTTCTTACATTTGATGCACAACCAATATTTTTGTTTGTGTGATTTTAACTAATTATTTTTATTCAACAATAATAATAATCTATTTTAATTCATTATTTGAATAACTTTCTTTCATATAAAGTGCAAATTTATTGTAATTTTTATTAGAAAAGTATACAATTTTTTTTATAACATTCTATCTGGAGTAGAGAATATGCATTTAATGATATCAGAATAAAATAAATTAAAGCATACAACTTTCTATATTAGGATTCATTGCATTCCATTCTATTAAAAACATCCTTCAATTTCTAGAATCATAATATACAATTTGAATAATTCGTTCTTTATTATGCGAGTAAAAAACTATTTTGAACAAAAATTATTAGTCAAATAACAAAAAAAACTCAAAATAATGAGTAAATAAATTCTGACTTAATGAATAAAACATTATTCAGTAAAAAAAAATGTATTGAATAATTATTTAATAATAATCTTATCAAATAATGCCCAACTCTGATTTATTCTTATTATTTTGTGCTTCAATAATATATTGTGAATCCTCTTACAACTTCACCGTTGTTTAATTGTGATGTACTCATAAAGATGTATCAGATATGTTATTTTGTTTTTTGTTTTAATGTTGTTAATTCAGCTACCCATATCGGTTTTTATTATTCTTCTAGCTTTGTAACAAACAACATAATAGGCATGTTCATTTCGCAATATCACTGAAATTTTGTTCACTTGGTGATGATGTCAAATATTACTTAATTTTTGTTTAAAATGATACATTACAAAGAACAACAAATTTCATTTTATATGAAATTGTGTTATTCATTACTTTTGAATTTATTCAATTTGCGAGAGCAGCCGACCTTAAAGTGCTGCAACTGCTTTATATGTATGTTCTAGATTGAGAAAACAATGAATAATTTTTACTTATTTTTATACCAAATAACAAGAATAGTGTTAATGTTATTAATGGTTAGGTTTGAAGATAAAAACAAGTATCAACACCAATTTTTGTTTGTTCAAAATAATGCCATTTACTATTCATGATATAATTTTGAATGATTATTGCTATTTAAATCTACAAAATCTACATTCTTATATACGTAGGAAGAGAAGAACATATCATACATAGTAGATATCTTGAGAAAATCTTATAATAATTATCATTTTTTTTAAATTAAAATATTACCGTTAAGCTAAAACATAATATATAACAATGCAAACTAAAATTATTTTACTTTAAAAAAATAGCTCATGTAAAAAAAATGTCTTACAATGAATTGGAGTTTTTCAAAAAAAGAGAATAAATTGTAAAATCCTGAGATCGGCAGGTATGATGTTTTTTGCAGAAGAGACCATTTTATAGTTTTAAAAATATTTCTCGATGATAGTAGTTACTCTAATTGTGTTTAGTTATGTGAATTCGTTTAATTTCCTGTAAATTTAGACAACCAAATATTGATCACAAAAAATTACTACAGTACATAGTTTTAATCTAATCTGTACAAATAAAATAAATTTCTACACTTACCGATTTAGCAATTGCAGAAAACTATAATATATAAACAATATTCTCAATAAAATTTAAATATAAACATTTTTATCAGACATTTAGGATGTTAATATGCAGTTTTAGTAGTAGTTAAAATAAAAACTAAAAAATGTGCCAAGTAAAGTAATCTAAACTACCTTTTATAAATGAGGCATTCAGTGCAACCCACAAAATTCATCAAAATATATATTATCCTTTTTAATTTTGATTACAATTTGTTTAATTGAAAAAAAAAATCAGTAATGTAATTTTTATTTTTACATTCTTATCAGTTAGTTTTTAATGTACTCTTTTTCCCAATTTTAATATACAAACAAATGCAAAAGATGTGGGTTAAATTTTGTAGTAATTGTAATACATATAATTGTATTTAGAAACGCATGTGGGTTGTTGCATGGAATGCCTCAAATATGCCACTTACTACCAATATATTTAATTAGATCACAATTGTATACAACCATTAACCACATTTCAACAAATTAACACCGATCTACTGATTTAAACACACCTAATTGTTACATTGTTCACTTACTTCAAAGAAGTCATAATTTGATAAAGCGGAGCCTTTGCTTTCCATGTATTTAGATATTCTTCGTAATAAATCCTTCTTCTTTTTCTTCTCTTTAGAGAAACTAAGTTTGTTCTTAGATATTGTTTTATTATTTAACTGTACTTTAGGTGGTGCTGTTTTCATTACTAGAATCAATTTAAAATAATTAATGAATTTATGTATATAAATTCTTATATTAAATGCTAAAAATGATAACAGGTGCTTTGATTAAAATATACATAATACAATGGAGAAAATTTAATAGTGCTCATGAATAAATAACATTTTTGTCAACTACAAGTGAAATTTATGTTATAATAATTATGACTCTACATTTTAGACTTACCATTTCTCTTTTGTAATGTACTTTGAGTTTTTTTCAAAGGGGTCATCATTTTGGATTTTATAGCGGTTTGGGATACTGTTGAATTTTCACGTTTGTATAAGTTATTACTGCTGCTTAGAGGAGTAGCCAGTCTACTTTTGACTGCAGAAGAACTTGCCATATTACGATTGTATATATTGCTGCGTAAATTTCTAGAGTTTAACAATGGTGTTGTACCACCAAACGCAGAAGAACATAACTTTAATGGAGTATGTGCTCTAAGATTGTTACAGGAAGAAGTACTAGCACATTTTTTCAATCCTGGAGTCAGAGTTAAATCCCTTTGATGTTTCCGTACGTTTAATTTAAGTTTTTTATCCTAAAATAATATGTGCTATATTCAAAATACCATAATTTAATATAATTTACCTGTTCGTAATTATCATGATTTCTTTTGATTACATCCTCAACATTCTCACCCCAGTACATGAAGCTCTGGCCGGTTTCAATTTCAAATTTTGCTGCTAATTGAAGCAGCTTCTCTTCAAAATGATTTATTTTTTTGGTCAATGCATTACGTTCTTTCTCTTCTTTTAATAACTGACCTCCTCTATTCTTGTAACGATCTGCTTGTGTTGATCTATCTTCCAATTCCATAAACTTGCTCCATAATGTTTCACGTTTTTCAAGAAGTGCATATATATCCCTAAAAGTAAAGATGATTAATTTCAATAATTTTCTCATAATCAGAAAGTATAACTTACTTATTTTCTTCATAATTTTTTTTTAGCTTTGTTAATTCCAAGTCATGCAAAGATAATAAATCTTCTGAATATAAGGCATCATTAAAATGTTTAAATTCTCGTCGCTGCTCTACTGTATATTTCAGTCTATCCCACCATATTTCAATTTCTTTCCTTAACTTTTTTATGAATACCTGAAAATAATTTGTGTTTATACAATCATCTGTTACAGAAAAATAGGTAAAAATATCTTTATACCTTTATACTAAGATAGATTAATCTTAGATATTTTTTTATTAATTTCATTTATTTGTGTTATTTTTAGATACTTTAGTTGTAAAGGTTAATTATAAAAACAGCAAACTGCTTTAGCAATAAAGACAAACTCCACTGTTTCCTAGCAAATACTTATAATTAATTATATTGAATTGATGTGGCAGATACATGCTGAAACTCCATATTAGAGTAATATTAAAACACACGTTTGGGTTTCAAATTATTATTCTTATCCTTTAAAAACCCTATATATACTCCATTCACACCTATAAGACAGTCTGGTTGATCATGATATCTTTTTGTACAAAGAAATGCTGTTACTTTTTCTGCCCTGCCAAAATGAATTAAACAAAGTTGAAAATGTGAATTATGCAGATGTTTATTACAACAACAATAATATTTAGACCATCTTGGCTATAATGAGCAAAAAAAATCCATTAAAAGTGAGCAACATCTTGACTATGCCTTAGATGTAGTCGCAGAATAATGAAGAAGAGATTGATGAATGTAATAATGCTAAATTTTAACAAAGTTGAAGAACTCGGGATAACAAGGCTATATGCCACAATTTGGTAATTTCCGACTTTTCATTACAAACGTTGGTTAAATAACGATATTTATTTTGGGTATATTAATCTGCACTTTTTCCTGGATAGTTTAGGAATATTTATATTAAAAAAAATCGTAATTTATTTTAGAAATTGCATATTTAAAGCAATAAAGAAAACTTTAAATACGATTATTTTGGAAAAACATTTTGTCGCATATAGCCTTGTTATCCCGAGCCCTTCAATTGTTATTTGTCACTTTATATTGTATATAGATAACCAAAGAAGAAAATAAATTAGTCTTGGAGTTCACATATTAAGAAAGAGTAATCTTTTACATTGCTTCAGCCCTTTTGCTAAGACAACCTTTTATAAAAAATAACTAAAAACCCAAATTCATTATTAACAAAATTGATATTGCATTTAATATACACTGGGTGAAATATGACAAACGCCCATGTCCAACCAGATTGTCTAATATGTGTAAATGGATTATATGTATGTATGTAGCCAAACATTTAACTCATTCGCTGCCATATGAGTTACATACAATTCACACCTTTTTTATCCAATCGGTTCCGTGAGTTAAATACAACTCCTTGCACTGATTGTATTATACCCTCCCATGAAAGTGTAGCCACAAGATCAATTTTTTTTTACATGGTGGCAGCGAATGTGTTAATACAGAAAAGAAAATAATTATGCATGCAATTTCTTTTATTTATATAAAAAATATCTATCTTACCTCAATATTTTCTTTTTTAATTGTTTCCAAACGCTTTACTTCCAACTTCAAAGCCTGTAAAGTTGCAATGCTATGACCCGGATGGTTTTTCAAAAAGTCATCACAATCTTGCAAATCCTCTTCTAAAATTGCCCACAAATCACGTATTTGTTCACGTAATGAATACACTTCTTGTTTTGTCAATTCAAGTTGATTCTTTAGATTATTATAAAATTTCTCCAATTTCATCATGTTGCTATCGGTTACTTTAAACAGACTATCATCTTCTGATAATACAATCCTTTCAAAATCTAAACTAGGTTTTAATACAAGTTCTTTATTTATATCAAGAATATCACATTTCATATTTAAATATTTCTCTTCTCTTTGAAATTTTTCATTTTCTAAACCTTCAATATGCTTGGTAAAATTTTCAATTTCTTTAGCAGAAGGTAAAGGTGTTTTTGGGATTTTTGTTGTTTTTATACCCAAGCATTTACAAACATCATTTTGCCTAACACTCAATGTATTTATTTCATTAATTCTTTTATCAACTTGATGCTGTAAACTATAAACAAAATTATTTTAAATATAAATCAAGATAATAACTTGTTATTTCTTTGCTTATTTTAGTAGCTAAATTTATAATTTATAAATGACAAAGTATTTTGATAATTTGAAAAATTATGAATTTGATATAATAATTTTCAACTTATTATTTTGCTTACACCATAATTAAATAATAAATGAAGTTAAAACTGAGGTGGGGGATTCTGATCACTGGCTTTTATCATTGGTGACTTTCACATAGTAATTACATAATGTTAATGAAATCAGACAAAACACTACTTGACAAAAGTCTCCGAGATCAGAATCAGTCAATCGGTACATTGACAAAAATTTCACTAATCAAAAGGTATAACAAAAGCAAAGTAATAGATAAGGTGAGACAAACATAAACTAAATATACACAACTATCAATTGCAAAGCAACAGATTAAACGCCAAAAGTTTAATTATTATAAACAGTCAATCAAAATCAGTTTAAATTTTTTTTGGACATGTCCAAGTTAAATCCACCACTTAATACTTATTTCAATGAATAATTAATAAATATTCTTTCTCGTGGTACAGGAATCAGAATATTGAATTGAACACCGGTGTGGCATGGTGACAACATACCCAAACATCATGTGTTAAGTGTGAACATACTTTATTAAAATAAACAATTATTTAGATATTATAAAAAAATATATAATCATAATAAACATTTGTAAAAGTTAAAATTTAAAAAGTTACCTACAAATTATTATGTTCCCTTCATTTGATTTAGCCACTTGAGTTAACTCAACAAAGTATTAAAACACTAGACATGTCTCATACCAAACAAGGTATTTGAATAAAGTCAATAAAGTGTCCATTATAAAATATTAAATAATTTATGAATCAACAATCTAAATTAAATAACTCGTTCCTATAATAATGATCAACAATGTAGGATATTGTGGCATAAGTAAAGCAACAGTTACAGTACATTAAAATATAGATATAAACAATGACTCATGCAAGCAACTCCTAATTAAATGTTCAGTATCACTTTATATCCATTTTAACTACATTTATAAAAAAAAAAGCAAAACTTACTCATTTACTGTTGCCGTAAGATGTTTTTCTTCATCGTATAACCCTAAATTATCCGATCCGTACTGTGGCATTTTAATGCTCAGCTGTTTACATAATTTATCAGCTTGTTTAAGCAACTCTGTGATGTTTATTACCAATTCCTTCTGCTTTTCTTCAACTTCGTTATTTAACTCTGATAACAAAACTTCAATTTCTCTTTTATAAATGTCCATCCATGATTTTTTATCATTCTCATCCATTCCCAGCTTATTTAACTTTTCCATCCATATTTTCACATTCCCATCAACAACATTACTCAGTTCATCTATAAACTGTGTATCCATTTTCCCTGAGAAATATTATTATTATTCATATATTATACTATCTCTAACACCCCCAGGGTTAAAAAGGAAATTGTTAAGAAAGAAAGATATTATACTATATAGAAAACTCACTTATATTTTTGTAATTCAGATATTCACCCACAAATTCCCAATGATTATCACTGAACCACACATATCCATCAATTTATTTTATATGTTATTTTAAACCACTTTGCTAAATATTATTAATAGAGCACTAACAAAAATGAGACAGTTGGAGATGGCACAAAGACAGTTTTGACGGTTGAAATATTTGAAAATTCGACTTGATGGTGATTGGTGGGGGGATGAGAAACAAGATTGAACAAGCTGTGGCTATGTTGTTATTACAGTGATCTAGTTTTTAATCTTTTTAATAGAAGAAACGGCATCTAGCGGAAGTTGATTGTAGGATTAAAACGATTAAAAAATGTGAGTAGTTATGTGATTTTGTAACTAAAAATAATATTAATTTATTATGGTAGTGGCGTAGTTAGGGTTATCATATGGGGCCGGCTGTTATATATTTTTTATTATTTTATTATTAGTATCTAATTTAACATTATCATAATTATTATAAATTTTAATGACACATGAAAATTTGATGAGTGTTGCAAATTCTTTTTAAAAATTAGTGTATCATATAATATAGTATAATACTATTAATACTGAATAAACTAATAAATAATGTTCTAATTTAATATTTTAATCCAAAAAGAAAATGTTAAATAAATAGACAATACAAAATGAGTAAGTAGGTAAGCAAGTATTTAGATAGAATTTGTGTTACATGAGCATAGAATTCAAAAAGAATCAGTAAATTGATCAAGGATTCTATAAACTGTAGCTGCGTGAGACTCATAAAGTTTACAAGGTAAGTGATGCCTAGAGAGCAATATAAAATGTAGTAGGTTGCTAGATAAACTAAAAAAAAATCAATAATTTAATTAATTGATTAATTTATTTACGGGTTCACCATTTTACAAAATACGGATTTAAAAATTAAATACAAATTATTCTCACCATGCTATTAATGTATATAAGTTAAAGTGAAATTCTGTTATTATTAAAAAATAAAAATAAAAATTTGGAAAATTTAGAAAATTCTTACAACAATGATAAGTATAAACTAAACAAAATTATCTAACGTAACAATTGCACTTTTTGTTTAAATAAATTATGCGATGTATTAAACTTTGATTTGATTGGGTAATGACTAAAATATAACGAGTATTACCCCCTCTTGCATTAATGACTGCTTAAAGTCGACGAGGAACACTTTGAATTAAATTAAGGATAACATTTTGGTCGTTATTATTCTATTCCTGCAATAGCAACAATCATAGCTCCTGAGCAGTTTTTAGAGCTGTTCTGAGATAAGTTGTTCCAACTTATCCCAGACATGTTATATGGGATTCATCTCCGGGCTGAAAGCTGGCCAATCGAACCGCAAAACTCCTACTTCATTTAGATAATCTCCATAATGTATCTGTGAGCTGTCAGGATGCCATTCTCTATGAAGACCAACTCTGTGCGTGCTTTGGTAGAAATTCCTGCTCAAACCACAACCGACCTACCTCCAAATGGAAGTCGCCTATTAATACAAACTGAAGCGTATCTTTCTCCGCGTCTTCTTCACACTTTCCGACGACCGTCTGATCCATTGAGGCAAAAGTGCGACTCATCTAAAAACAGTACTTTGCTCCAGTCCTCAATATTCCATGCCCGGTGATTTTGAGCAAAAGCCAATCTTGCAACACGATGTCGGCGTTGTAAAAGTGGACCTGTAACCATCTTTCTACAAAACAATCCAGCAGCTCGAAGCCTTCTCTTAACGATCCATTCACTAACATTTACATCTCTAACTTTATGGAGTTGATTTCATAGATAAACTGCAAAAGCTGTTCTATTCCGCAAACTGGTAAACACCAAAAAACGATCATCTCTGTTCGTGGTGATTTTTTCGCCCGGATCCTGATCTTCTGGTTATCAGACCAGTATCCAAGTAACGCTGGTACACCTCTTGTACAGCACACAGGCTTTTACCAACAATTCTTGCAGTTTTCCTCGCTCATCTTTAATCGACGTTATAATTTGTGCCACAACAATAGGGCTTAAAGGCATTATGATCTGTTAAGTACAGTACACTATGTGAATGACAAGTTTTGCAGAGAAAAATCAACACTAAGTAAAACAACCACAACGAAATGTAGGTTTTCAATTCTAGCAAAATGGATGCTGTTTCATAAAAGTCTGTAACACTGTGATAATAACTGACAGGTAAATAACATTGGTCAGGAAATGAATTAGTAACATATTTGAAAAAAAAAAATCTTTTTTTAAGAAAAACTGTCTTAAAGTTTTGCAAAATTTTCAAAATTAAAAAAAAAATTTTTGGTTGTAAAAAATTATTCTTTGAACAATTTTGAAAAAAAAAAAGTTTATTACAGTTTTTTTCTAAAGATGCAACCCTGAGAAGTTACAAACGATAAAAAAATGTACAAAAAATGCAAAAAATCAATTTTTTCAAATTTTGATTGCTTATTATTTGAAAACGGTTTATTGAAAAAACCTAAAAAAATCTCAAAATCAGGACAATTTTGAGATTTTATAAAGCAATTTTAGAGTAGTTTTCTTTAGAAATAAACCAATACAAAATAGTTTGTGAAATATTTTCTAAATGTTATTGCTGGAGCAAAATATTTAGACACGCTTGCTTATTTGAACGCAAAACATTTTTTGAAACTACAAGAAGAGTGTTTTGTTATGCAAGTGTAAAAATATGTAATATATAATTTTGTAAATGACAGCACTTTTCATATTTTATACTTTCCAAAGACCACATCAACAAATATGACAGAAAGTCTTAAAACTTTTAAGTTAAAATCTGTAACCTTTAAACAAAAAACAAAAAAAAATACCTTGAATAAATATCTGATTGGGGTGTCTCTAACTTGGACAATTTTAACTCTAAATAATAAGTATCATCTGTATCAAATATTAAACTAAACAATAAAACCATATCTAAATCTTCTTCAGTCAGGTTTTATATTTGTACAACTGTTATATAGAACTTATATAAGTCTTTATATAAAATATTATTCACAAGTATGAAGAGGAGTGTTTAAAACTACACTATCTATTCTAAATTCCATTCAAAAACGAGCCAAGTACTACGACTAATTATTTGTTTAGTTGGCAATATGTCTTGTATTTTGTTTGAACATTTCCATGGAAATGTTTATAAGAAATGCAAAGATCTGCAACATTATTTCAATCTTGGTAACGTTGCAGATCTTTTTTACATATTTTTTATATCAGAAAATAAAACCAAGATGTGTAGTAAACTTTTTCATATAATATTTATTTAAAAAATACTTAGTAAGTATAAAAAATATTGTGTTAAAAATCTTTATTTTTTATTAAAAAAATTACCGCAAACTCGCCGCAAACGTTTTATTTGCGTTTATTTGATTTATTTTTTAATTTATTTAATAGATGTAGGTGCTTCTAATCTCGATAGTTTTAACTGCAATCTCCTGCAACTTTTGTATACAAAAATGTTATACCAAAACTAAATGATAATGTAAAATGTATAAAAGTATTGCTTTAAGTAAAACAAATATATATATTTATTGATATTGATGTTTCAAAAGATATTTATTTAGCAACGCAAAGTAGATGTAGCTCCATCATGTTGCTTTAACCTAAACTTCTGTTATTCAATAAACATTTTTTTTTTGTTGTCTTTAATTTATTTTGTGTCGTGAAATAATTTTGATTAATTGTTTTTGTACATAATTATCTTCACAATAAAGGTTAACTCTTCTATCAAATGGTTCAAAACCAAAATAATTAAATAAAAATCATACAAGAATTATCATTGTTGGCCGTATACGACGAGATTAAACAAAAATACATAGAATAAATGTTTCAAATCCAATTTTCTTAAAATTTCTTCAAATAAACTATTTTTTTATGTAAAACATTTTTGGAAGTCTAGTCTATACAGGGTGTAGATTAATTAGCGGACATACGACAGGTAACATTGTAGACCGTGCCAAAAGAAAACAAAAATCTTTATTTAAAAATGCTGAAAAACTTTTCGTTTGGCCTCACGAGGTCCTCAAAGTTTCAATTTTATCAATACAAACACTGTTTTAATTGTGTATTTTATGTAACAATTTGCTTTAATTTTTAGTATAATAAAAGTTAAGAAGTTTATTAAAAATTAATAATAAAAAAATATTGAAAAATGTGCAAATTACTTTCCAAGAATAAATCAAATTTAAATTAAAAATACTCCAAGTCCAAAAAATGTCTATAGTGGGTCTAAGAGCTGTAATATCCAACTCCTAATAAAGCACCTAATAAACTATTAGCTGAATAACCTAACTTTTAATTTTATTTATTTTATTAAAACCTATGAACAGCCAATTAAATATATGCTTAACATACACATTTATAACAAATAAAAACATTAAGCATATAATTTATTAACTGCTCAGAGATATAACAAAAATAAATCAAATTAAACTTAAAAAAAGTTATTAGATGCTCAGAAGGGTTAATAAAATAAATCAAATTAAATTTTTAAAAAAGTTAGGTTATTCAGCTAATAGTTTATTAGGAGCTTTATTAGGAGTTGGATATTACAGCCCTAAATCTAATATATGGATATATAATTTTATATGCGGCCCGTAGAGTTATGATGCATTTCCAATGTGGTCCATAAGATCATTTGGGTTGGCCAGTTTAAACTGGAGAGTCTACCCACCTTCTTGAGTATTTGTTATCAAGAGATTGGAAGTTTCTCTTTTTTTTTGAAGCTTTTGTAAGTCATGACAATATTGAATACAATGCATTCTGCATGTGCGAACATTGACTTAATAAATCAGAAGCTGAAATCTTTAAAGTATGTAATTTGGAAGTAGTGTCATAGTACAGGGTGGGTATAAATGTTTGGGATTATGTAACCATCTAATGTACGTTTGGGTCGCTCTAGTAAAAATGTGTAAATAAAGTTGCCTATCTTAAAATTCAATAATAAAAATATTTTCATATGTTTACATTGTTTACATGTTTATAATTATCAGTTGTAAACTTTTGAATACAATCCGGAATAGAGTAGAGCCATTCCTCATTATCAAACCGCCCATTCCTAAAGTAGGATTCAATAATAAAAATATTCTCTTCATTTGTATACATTATAACCTTGCTTGCTTGACAGCTGTCAAAATAAATAGTATAGTAAACAATTTAAAAAAGGCGGCACATTTAAAGTAATTACATAATCCCATTCATTTATAAACTCCCTGTATGTGAGTTCCAATTATAAACGTGGTGTGGCTATTATTCTAGCTCAACTCTATTTTATACGTTTTAAACTAGATCAAATAAACGCACTATCTGTTGAAAAAAGTATGCAAAATATTTGCTACATTTATAAGAAATTTTAACTTAATTTTAATCTGTTGTATCGTGTTCCTCTTACTGATTTTAACGTTTTGATCAAAATTTTAAATAATTTATTAATTAAAACGCACGCGTTGAATGCGCACATTATAATTAGTGGTGATTTTAATGTGAGATTTCTTAGAAATGATAGCAAAGCAATTAAAGTAAGTGATATTATGCAGAGTTTTGGTCTAGTCTCTACTGTTAATTTTCCAACAAAAAAACTAAATAGTATATAAATGTTTTTAGCAATATCAACAATTTATTGACATCACAAGTAGACACGGGATTGTCGGATCATTTTTTCACAGATAAAATTGCAAACAAATGCAACCTTACATAAAATACATCAATAAATTTGTGTCGGTCATCTGATTCAAATAAAACGCGCCAAAAAAGCCGTTGCCTGTCCGTGTAAGAATTTAACTGTATTACAGTCTTCTTCACACACAAACTGTTCAACGTTTCTCCTAATAGGGAACATTGTGTCAACACCCTCAACACATTAGTAAACATAAATAGTAACTGTGCTTTTATGTAAATTGACTCTTCGACCAGTGAAATGCTAGGCACACTAATGATGGGTGCATACCCTGAAACACGTGTATGTGTCTCTTACTGGATAAAGATGCAATTTACATAAAATAAATCATTTATTAATTTGAAATAACCTAAGATTGTTTAAACTAAAAAAAAGGAAAATCGAGCAAAGCATTCGACTCGGTGTTGCACTGTATTATGATACAAAAGCTCTATTCTTATAACTTTATGCCGTTAAACTGCAGATTATTAGTGTCCTGTTTAATAAAAAAACAATGTGTAAAAATGCAGCATCTCAAAAGGCTCTAGATGTAGAAGTAAATGCTAAAGAGTGGTTTAATGCAAACAAACTTTGTTTAAATGTTAGTAAGACCATATCAATGGCGTTTAATATTAAGAATGTTGATAAAGAATTATTGCCTACTACTTCATCAAAGTTTTTATCTTGATAGAGAGTTAAATTGGCATCAACAAGGAGATTACGTAGCTAACATTTTAAGTAAACATGTATTTATACTTCGCAATCTAGCTGCCTTCATAAACTCTACTGATGTCGGAACTGCTTATTTTGGTTTGTGTCATCCGTATTTGCAATACGGTCTCATAATATAGAGACATTCTGCAATACTACATAAACTTTTTGCTCTGCAGAGAAGAGCTGTAAGAATTGTTGCTAGTGTGGGATACAGAGAAAACTGCAAAGATAGCTTTGAAAAATTGGAAATTTGAACACTACCATGTTTATATATATGATAGTTTAATTAAAATATAACTTAAATAAAGCAATTGTTTATCAAACTCAAACGGTTGTATTCACTAATTTTAATTAACATTAAATGTATTAATAATAAACGGGACTGCGGTCGCGAAGAAACGATCCTCACCCTAACACGTGTGAATCTTCTCTGCCGCACCACAGACCCGTAGAAAAGCTTCAGTGTTGCCTATAGATTTAAAAAAAAAATTCAGATAGTACCTACAAAAGTTGCCAGTTTTGCATTAAAATCCCCACTTTTTTAATAAACAAAACAAACATTAAAACTACTAATAAAATTTATTAACAAAATAAATAAAATAATATTATAATAACAAAACATAAATAAAATTCATACTATAAATAATAAAACATAAATATACTATTATTATAAATTAAATAACATAAAATAATAAGCGTTAATACATTGTGTTATTAAATTTACATCTTAATTGTTTTTTGATACCAAAATCAAAATAAAATTTATGTTCTTTTAATATATTTTTAGAATGTAATATTCCAGACAGTGTTTCTACAGATAGTTTATTTCTCGTCTTGGTTTTATTTAGATTTATTGTATTAAATATTCTCTCTACTGCTGCACTTGAATGTGGCAAACAGAGTAAATATTTTACAAACAGTGTAATTAAAGGAAATGCAATTTGATCTCCAACTTTGAAATTGGCTACTTCTTTCCAAAACGCCGCTACATTCATATTTTTGTCAATGTCTAAATTTTTTATTAGACGCCATTCGCAATCCAACTCATTTAAATCCAAATTCAATGATTTTTTAAAATTAGAAGCACATACTGCTAGTGATTCTATATTTTCTATTTTTTTTTAGATTTAAGAACTCAATATTTTTTACAATTTGAATAAATAGACTATCAAACGGAAAACATTTATAGATTTGGTGACAACATTCTATTAAATAATTTAGAATGTTGGTTCTAAATGCCTTTTTATCGTTACTCGTTAAATTAATATTACTATAAAATGCTAAAATGCATTTAGGCTCAATGTATATGTCGTCTAACGCAAGAAAATTGTGCAAATTTTGATATTGCAGTTTAGCCAAATCAGTGTTTTTTAAATATTCTGCTTTGATATATGTTTGTAAAATGGTTTTATAACTAATTGAAATATTTGAATACACTGAATGTATTTTAGACTGTTCCGCCTGGAATACTAAATTTAAATTAGTCAAAAATGGCAAGAAATATTCTAAAAACTCCAAATATAATTTATTCATTAGATTTATTAATTTATTATAAATAGATTCCGCTTTCTTATCTAACAAATGCTCTGCTGTGAAATATAAAATTAATGCATCATACTGCTCAAATATTCTTATTATGCATGAATTTAATGACAACCATCGTGTTTGACATAGTTGGTGAAGTTTATGAGGTTTAACATCAACAAATACCTGAAATTCTTTAAACTCTTGTTGTCGCTTAAAAGAATACTGCATATATATGTATAGACAAGCTCTTCCACCTCATTTGGTATATATTTACATGCATATGATGCAACTAATGCCAATGAGTAACAAATGCATTTGATTACAAAAAGTTCTGGTATACTACTTTTTAATAATGATTGCACATAATGATTTGCACCCATCATAACATTTGCATCATCTGCTGCAAATCCAATTAAATTTTGAATGTATGGAATCTGGTTGTTATTAAAAAAAAATTGTTATAAGATTATAAATGCCATAAGCTGAAGCATCGGGACAAGGCAACAGAGTTAAAAATTGATCCTTAATTGTAAAATTGTCATCAATTGTTCGAAGAACAATTGCTAAACTTTTAATGGTAGATTTATCAGTCGATTCGTCCACCATTATAGAAAATTTATTAATTTTAATAAAAAAATTTTTTTTTTCTAAATTGAATTTACCTGTTACATTGTTTATTATTCCAGTGCAACTGGATCTATTGCAACTTACAGAGTAAATTGGTACAGATGCGGAACTAATCGATTTAATTAAACTTACTAAATGGTCTGCTGTAGATAAAGCAATATTATGTTCTGTTAAAAACATGGCAATTCTAATTTCTATATCTTTTTTTCTGCTTCGTGCTTCTGAATATTAGATGTAGTTGGCATATCAAAAACGGAACGAGTATTTTTTGATTTTCGCATTTTTTAATTATGTTTCACTGATGCGCAATGCTTCTTTACGGCAGACAATCCAGAAATATAATCTTCGTGACAAAACTTGCAATTAAAATAATTTGCACCTTTTTTGCTACTTTCTATCCATGACTTAAAATCATTATTAGTTTCCCATTCCGATCTATATTTATGTACGTAGGACTTTTTCTTACTGGGTACTTTTTTAATAGAGCTGGGAACTTTATCATGGTCAGTGTCGTATTCACTCTCTGAATCCATCTTTTCACTAAATTAATGTAATAAAAACAATGTTATTAATAAAAATGTAATTAATTACTTACAAAATAAAGAATTAAACTCAAATATTGCGTTTACAGTTTTGAAATTTCGTCTAATATCTACACTTCAATTTAATATGACCACGCCAAAACGTATTCTGTTATGTTATTAATCGCCGTTCGTATTACATATTTTATTTATTTCTATATATAACCTCCCTTAAGAACTAATCGAGCAAAGCAAAACATTACATTTTTTTTAAGTCAGTTCGCCAAATTATATTATGCCTCTCTACAGCTACAAGATTTCGAATATTTTGCAGGTGCGCTTTATCAAATCCTAGCCAAAAAATGTTATAAAAACAACATCCGGTGATAAAATAGAATAACAAGCTGCAATGTAGAAAAATAGTATAGGACAGGACAGGGTACAGAATATTATTATTTAAATTATTTAATAGATTAATTAATTTAATATGTATTTTACTCAAAATAACAATATTTCTATAGCAAATGCAAGCAATAATTAATGAGCATTAACTAACTAATTGAGTATTTTATTAATTAACAGTAATTGTTTAGCACAGCTCTTACCCAAGGTCAAATCTAAGTTCTGAATACGGCATTTAAATATTTTTTCACATAGATTGCACGCGCCGAAATGACAGATCTTTAAAATAATTAATTACCGAGATTAGACTAATTCAAGTAAATAGACAAACAAGTGTTAATTCGGTTATTTATCAATTTATTTTAAATTTGAAAATCAATTTTGAATGATAAAACAAGTACCTTAAACATATATCGATGACACAAATCAGATTTAATTAATTACCGAGATATGAACCGATAAAGTGCTCGCTAATATAAAACAGTCGCTACTTTTGTTGCCAGGTTATTTAAGGGTAATAGAAATTGATAAAATTAAATTTTGAAAACGGCATTCGATAGATAAAACATGTAAAATGATCATATATCAAAGACGCAAATCAGATTTAATTAATTACTGAGATATGAACCGCCGTAATTAAATACATACTAAACCACTTACTAAAGTGTTCCCGCTGGGTCACTAAAATTATGAATTATAAATTATAAATTTATAAATAAAATGTCACATTTCCATTCCGTTCTATGAAGTAACGCAATATCAAAATGTGTATCAAAATACTGGTTCAGTAGTACGAATTGAAGTAAAATTTTATTATATTGAAATGCTTCAATATAAAAACGTGTACATGTGCTCCGTGTTTAATAAATAATTTAAGGTGTTTTATGTTGTTTTAAATACTAATAACTTGACTGTATTCGTCATATTTTTTACAAGCAGTGTAGTTCATACAAAATCTATAAAAGTGCTATTTTAAACGATTTTTAATTAATAATTTTAATGTGTTTGTACTACGTATGCTAATACAGTCGACGTGACCGCTAAACTTTTGGAATAGAAGCACGCTGTTTTTTCCATCTGTACAAAAAATGAGTAAATATTTTCGTATTCTTATACTTTTTTGTTTAACCTTTTCGTTACCTTTATCTGTCTTGTCTTATTAGTTAAACAGGCACTTTAGTGTGAATTATTTCTGTTCCTGTTTGTTCTTTCCCTTTAATAAAAAATGGTTCTGCATTGTAAATATTGCAATGAAATCAAACACCCTACAATGCTGTCATTTGCAATTAAATGTTGTTTATGTAACAAATGGGTGCATAAAAAATGTATTACACTTAACAACGAAAAGTTTGATAGTCCGGAACATTTTGCGTGTAATATGTGCAAAATAAATGATTCAACTGACTTAATTGATAATTTGAATAATAGGAAGCTAATTCATACATCTTCAGTTGAAGAGTTTTTTATGAAACAAGTTGAAACTTTTAAAATTGAATTATTTGAAGAGTTGCAATCTATAAAAGATGGAATGTCTTCATTTGATACTAGATTGCAATTATTAGAATCAGAAAATGATTTATTAAAATAAGAAATACAGTTGTTAAAAATAAATTCGCAATCATCTAATCAAAATTTTGAAACTGAACATGTTTTAGATGAACTTGAAGAACGCACTAAAAGAGCTAGCAACTTAATGATTTTTAACGTCAAAGAGTGTGCTAACTTAGATGTCAACACTCGCATTGAACATGATAAAACAGAAGTTCAAAAACTTTTCCAGCGTATTGATGTTCCCAATCCTCAAAAGGTATTGAGAGTTGGACGAAAATCAAATAAACCTAGAACTTTAAAAGTAATTTATGACTTTCCCACTACTGTTACCAACATTTTAAAAAAACAACGCGAGGTTAATGCTCCTGGTATTTCAATAAAACCTGACAGAACAATTAAGCAAATGAATTATTTTAAAAAGATTTCAAATGATTAGAATATCATGAAAGAAAACGGAGAATCTGATGTAATTATTAAATATGTCAATAATCGCCCAACAATCGCGAAAAAGAGCACTTTGGTTCAGGCATCAAAAAACAATTAAGAAAAATTAACATTTATTATCATAATATAAGGGGTATTAATACTAAACTAGCTGATTTTAGGAAGCGTTTAAATTGTTGTATATACGATATAATAATCATTGTTGAAACCTGGCTTACGAAAAACATTCAAAACTCAGAATTAAATTTAATTAATTACGAAATATTTTGAGCAAAAATGAAATGCAACTACCGCTACAAAACAGATGATCGTCACGAGGATTATGTTATGTTCTGTCAACTCAGAGATCAATGCAAACTTTTAAGTCGATCATTATATAATGTGTACATAGAGAAGGTAAATACAAACATCTACACAAATCCTGCATTCTTCTGGAGATTTTTGAACGACATGAGAAATACACAAGGATTTCCAAATATCATGAACTACAAAGATACTACCTCTGACAATGGTCAGGATTGTGCATAATTATTTTCCAATTTTTTTTTCATCTGTCTATGTTAAAAATAATGGTGTTATTTCTGAATTTAATTATGTTAACCAAGTAAGTCTTGATAAATTAGTTGTAAACATGTCTGATGTATTTGATGGAATTCAGAACTTAAATAATTCTTGCAGTTTTGGTCCTGACGGAATTCCCAATATATTTTTAAAGAATTGTATTTGTACTATTGTAGAACCTTTATTTTTCTTATTTGACAAATCAATTACATCTCAAGTGTTTCCTTCTTTCTGGAAAAGAAGTTATGTTAAGCCAATATTTAAATCTGGTAAAAAAAGTAACATTGAAAATTATAGAGAAGTGTGCATCCAGTCAGCCATTCCAAAGCTATTGGACTGTATCATTTCAAAACAATTTTTTTGGTTTTTAAAACAATTTATTGTACAAGAACAGCATGTTTTTTTTTAAAGGTAGATCAACTAATGCAAATTTGTTATTATATCAAACATGTATTTCAGAACAATTCAGTAATAATTATCAAGTTGAAACAATATATATTGATTTTGCAAAAGCCTTTGACAGAGTAAATTATTCGATTCTTATTGCTAAACTTAAGACTCTTGGCTTTAATACTGCTGTAGTAGAGTGGCTACATAGTTATTTTACGTCAAGAATCTAGTATGTAAAAAATAGCAATTATGTATCTAGAGAGTTTGATGTAACATCAGAGGTGCCTCAAGGCTCACACTGTGGTTCTAAATTATTTTTATTATTTATTAACGATTTAGCTGAAATTTTTGAATCGTGTCACTTTTTGCTTTCTGCTGACGATCTTAAATTATTTTTACGAATTAGAAATGTTGAAGATTGTATGTTAGTACAGAATGATCTGGATCGATTAAGTGTTTGGTGTAATACAAACTTGTTGTTTTTAAATTTGTCCAAATGTCATAGTATGTAATTTCTCAGAAAATTAATTCTATTGATTTCACATACAACATTGATAATGTCTCAATAAGTACTTTGACAGATGTAACCGATTTAGGAGTTATTTTTGATCAAAAACTTACATTTAGTAGACATGTAGATAAGTTATGTATTAAAGCGCGTAAAATGTTAGACTTTATAATTAGATCGTCAAAGGGTTTATCTGTTAGCGCCGTGGTGTCTATTTATAGATCTCTTGTACGGTCGCAATTAGAATATTGTACTGTTGTGTGGAAACCCTATCACAAATATCAAATTGACAAAATTGAATCAATCTAAAATAAATTGTATAAACACGTAGTCTTTAAAATGCATATATCAACTGATTGTGCAAAATTATATATAAAAAATAGCTTTCATATTACACCTCTTGTAGATCGCCGTATGGTATATGTCTTGTGTTTTATGCACAAAATACTAAATGGACAAATTGACTGCCAAGAGTTATTGAGTAAAATAATTTTCAATATACCTCAAAGAAATACTCGTCAGTGTAGTATATTTAAAGTGAAAACTTACAAAACAAATTACAGTCATTAGGTACTGTAGTCAAATGGATTTCATTAGATTTAATGTATAGTAAATATATTAGTTAATTTTATAGAATATGTAAATTGTCAAATGTTTATTTTGATTTGTTTTTATATGTATAAACGCCTTATAATTAATAATAATAATAATAATATAAATTTATTAATGTATGCCAAATTATACATTTTACACAGATAAAACATAATGATGGATATGAAACGTCTAATATATATATATATATATTATATATATATATATATATATATATATATGTGGATGAGATGGTATAATAAATACAGTTGTAATTAATAAATATATACGTACATGTACAATTACAATTTAAACTAAAATATAAACATATATACACATTTACAATTTAATAAAATAACTTATATATTTAAATTAGAACAGTTTAAAAATTCTTCAACAGTATAAAAAGCTCTTGACAATAAGAAATGTTTGAGTTTTAAATTTAGTAAAACATAGTTGTTTAGTTTCTGAACTTAACATGTTAATTAATTTAATACCTGTATTGAAATACGAAGTATGAAATAATTGTGTTTTGTGAAAATTTACAGTTAATAACGATCCATGACGGGTATTATAGTTATGGTATTGTGATAATGTATGAAATGATGTTAAATTTAATTTAATATAGCAAAGTGTTTTATAAATATAAATTGACAGCATAATTAAAATTTTGTTTTTTATAAAGGTTTCTTTACACGAATCTTGATAATTTAAATTAAAAATTAATCGAATTATTCTTTTTTGTAACAAAAATGCTTTATGAGTCTGATGCACGTCCCCATATTAAAATCATGTAGGACATATGAGAATGCACAAGCGCATAGTACATGTTTAGAAGAGCTTCTGGAGATATTAGTTGTTTTAGTTGTAATATAGCAAAGTTGGATTTATTTAATTTGCAAATTATATTACTTATATTGTTAGACCAGATTAACTTAGAATCAATAACTAGTCCTAAAAACTTGCATGATTGACTTAAAGAGTATACAATGTTATTTACTTTAATCGTAAAATTATCAGGTAAAGTTTTGCGTTTTGTAAAAAATACACATTCAGTTTTACTACTTTTTATTATCAATTTATTTTTAAAACACCAAGTATTAAATTGTATAATTACGGTTTTAATTTTTTGAAGCTCTTCGGGAGTTTCCGCAGATACCACAATAGTTGTATCGTTTGCATACATTATGACTAAACCTTATACCAGTTATAAATTCAGGCAAGACATTTATAAAAATTAAAAACAACAATGGGCCAAGAACTCATCCTTGTGGGACCCCCATTTCTAAATCTTTCACGTGAGATGAAGATTTATTTACTCTTACATACATCTTTCTATCTGTAAGATATGAAATAATAAAATTTAATGCAGTATTTCTAAATTCCAGGCTTTGTAATTTAGTTGACAAATAATTAATATCTACACTGTCAAACGCAAGTGACAGATCAAAAAATAAACCAACAACATATTTGTTTTGATCATCTTCACAAATAATGTATTTCATTAATTCACAAACAGCGGTTTCAACTGATTTATTTGAACGAAATCCATGCTGGGAATTTGAAAATATATTATATTTATTTAAAAAAGAAGTTATTTGATCATAAATAATTCTTTCAAAAACTTTTGATATGGTAGACAGTACCGAAATTGGTCTATAGTTAACTATGTTGTTAATGTCACCTTTTTTAACTATTGGTGTAATTGCAGCAGTTTTTAGAATTAAAGGAAAAACTCCAATATTGATTGCCCAATTAAACAGAAACACTAAATGATCACTAATGTGATCAACTAGTAGTTTAATGATTTTATTTGATAGTTCATCGTTGCCACATGAAATTGTTGAATTGGTTCGTCTAATTGTCGAAGTTACATCAATAATATTAATTTCTTGCAAAACAAAACAATTTGCAATATTTTTGTACGTTGAGGCACAGTCACAAGCTAGAGAATTGCCGAAATTTTTCTTTACATTAAAAGATGCAATAGTAGAAAAATACTCAACAAACTCATTATTATTATTATTATTATTAACACATTAGGTGTTTAAGTATCCATATTTTTGTATTGTTCTTTTTAATTTGTATGAATTTATGTAAATTGGTGTTAACCGTAAATAAATAAATAAATAAATAAATAAAATACCAATAAAATATAATTAAATTATTGCTTATCATTATTATCATACCCTTTAAAATTATTATGAAGATATTTTATTTATTAATTAGTAAAAATAGTTGTAGCTTGATAAACATCAGCATCAGAACTGGCAACCAAATTGCAATGTCTAAAGAGGTAGACAATCAAATATAGTTTAATATTTTTTTAAATTTAATCTTATTCATATAGAAAATAAGAATGTTTTTAAAGTATGCCATTTTAATGCGCAATGAAATTGTCTTTGGTAAGTTTTCACTATATCGTAAGCAAAAATAAATGATATGGTAGTTTTTGGTGAAACGTGGTCGAAAGAAATTACTTTTGCTCAGTATATTGATAAGATTTTACGAAGCGGACTCCAAGGGAGAATATAAAAACATTAAATTAAGAAACATTAATATCGAGGCCATACGTAGTAAAAAACGAAATAAATTTGAATTTAGTTTAAAAAATTCACATTGGTATACTAAGGATATGCTACTTTTCTATCTAGATAAAAAATGATTTTTTTAATTTCTAGTTTATTTTTATCTAATCCAGAGTACACAATTTTATTATAACAATATTTATACCTATAACTCATAATATAATAGTTATAGACAATTTAAAATAATCATTTTTGTTGTCAAGAAAATACAGAGAAATTGAAAAATAAGACCAAAATAAACTATAAAAGTAAAGACTTAAGTTGACTTTGTTTACTTATCTAGGTAACTTGTTACAGAAATATAAACTATAAATTTTGTCATTTTAAAGTCATAATATAATTAACAATAGCTAATCAAATGCACAAGCTAATAACTATATTATTAAAGTTTACAGCAAATATTAAAAATAAAAAAAAAGAAGGAAGAATAAAGAGTTATTACATGTATATGAAAACATCTACTATAAAAAGCAAGCATGTATGTCTCTGTAGCAATGTAAAATTACTACATTAATAAAATAAATTTTTAAAATAATTTTTATATAAATATTTGTTTTGTATACGAAATATAAATTACAATTACTATAGCCACTAACATACTATAATTTTTCACAATAAAATTAACATCAAAAGACGTAGTTAACTATATTTTAGTATCTTCTTCGTCGTTGAGAATTATAGCCTAATGAAAATTCACGATCTTCCAAATATTTTTCAATAGGACACCTACTATTGCATTTGCCGTCTAATTGGAATTTCACCTTGTGAGAAGGAATGAACATTCTTCTTAAACGTTTCAAAAACTTTTTAATTCTGTAACGTACATCATCGATGAAAACACTAGGTCCACATCTATAAAAATTAAAAATAGTTTATATAATATATTATATATACACGTATATCAAAAAATAAATAATAAAGAAATAAACTGTATACCGCAATAATCTAAAATCCACAAGTCTAGTAGCATGGATCACAGCACAGAAGAAAAACAAGGACAATAAATAACTGGCAATGACTTTTGTCATATCAGATTTAAGAAACTGGAAAATTCCTGAACAATCCCACCCACTCTGCTTAAGTATTTCTTCTTCAAATTCAGCAATTTTGGGTAAAAATGTAAATAAGGTTTGCTCCAACGGAAACCAAAAATCGTTCATTATATGTTCCATTAAAAAACTTCCCATGAGAAACTAGAATAAAGTATTATAATGTGTATTAGTATTAATATACTATATTATTTCTTGTTAAACTAAACAAGAAATAAAACAAAGTAAATTTGTTTTATATGTTTTTGTGAGCTTATAATGTTCTATACATTTTGATTGTACTTAAATGTTTAAATCTGAATGAAAAACATTTGATTTTAGTTTATATTGACGTTTTGCTTATTGTAAAAATTTGATACATTTTTTTATCACAGTCAAAATACCGAAATAAAGTTCTTACTTACCTGAACAATAAATGAACCGGACCTCCATAATTTACGTAGCGACCTTGGGAACAACCTAATTTCCCAAAGAAGTAAAAACACGGCTGTCAAAAAGATGAGACACGATACAAGGGGTTCACATCCTGGTTTCACTGAATCGTAAAATATGCATACTCCGCACGAATTTAGAATATAAGCCAAAAACGTCGGGGCGAAATACCCCATCTCACTTTACATTTCACGCATCCCATTAATATACGATAATTTTTGTATGAACTGTTAATTTATTGTGCACATCTGTCATGGTCACTTTTGTTTTTCATTGATGAGTCGATTTTTATAAACTTAGATTGATAGCATAGTTTTAGACGTTGAGTTATTCAAAGCCACCTTAATTTAGGGTGTGTTTGTTTAATGACATTATTGAAATTAGACACCTAATTAGCTTTTAACTGAATAGTATATACGAAACAATGATAGGATGCGAATAAATAAGTAATGTGCAGACATACTATTAACAACATATCCTGTGAAAAAGAAGATCTTATTGTAATAATGGATAGTAAAGTAAACTTGAAAGATAATATTATAAAAAAAAAATCCAAAAAGAATCCGCAAATCAGTAATTTAATTAATAATGGATGAATAAAAATTGGAGGAATGTCAGTCCTCAGAAGCAGTTTATCAGTAGAGTTTGATGTACAAATACGCGTTGTAACGTTGACGCATTGCCCCAAGTTACCATAAGTAATTGTAGAATAAATTAATAAAAAGTGTCTTTTTAGTTTCACAAATAGCGTATACAACACTGCTAAGTTTTTTATTTGAACATCCCAACGCATGTTTGAATCCACAAATTTAATATTGCAAGAATCTTTGCACAATCCGTTTCTTTAATGTTTTTGGTTGCAAATTTGCTGTTTTTGATTCATTAAAAATCAGTTTATTTGCACAAAGCCATACATAAAAACTAAAGATGAATGGGATATTGCCAGACGGACAGACCGGGTTTAGAAAAGAAAGAAAGACCATGGATAATGTATACGTACTACATCATATAGTAGAAAAAGAAATAGCAGAAAAAAAAAAGAAAGTTTATGCATTATTTTTGGACCTAAAAGAGGCATTTGATAGTGTGAGTAGCAAGAAATTGTAGATGTATTTAAAAAAAAAGATGAATAAATGAGCATCTAGTAAAAAGTATAGAAGAAGTATACGTAAAAACAGTTGGGTGGAGGTGGTGGTTAGCAGAGAAAAAGTGTGGTAGCTGGCTTATGCAGACGACATGGTGATAGTAGCAAAACAAACAAATAAAATGAACAAAATGATTAGATGTTTGGAAGTAAATGTAAATTAAACAAAAATTATGACTTTTAGATAGGGGGGAGGAAGACGTAAAGTATAAAAGAAATTGAAAAAGTAAAAACATTTAAATATTTAGAATATGTTTTTTGTACAAACAGTAATAAAAATAAACACATAAAAAATATATAAAGAATGCTTATAAAGCGTAGGACAAGTATGAAGAATTGGTGAAAGAAAATTTGAACGTTTGAGAATGAAAAGAATGATGTTTGATAGACAAAATACTGGAGATAGGTATTAGGAGTAAATAAAAAAACCACAGCGTACATTGTAATTGAAGAAGTTAAAATAGATGTATTAAGAGTAGAAGCAGGAAAACGTGCTATAAATATGCTAGTAAAGAAGTAGATAGATTGAAAATAGATAAATGTATGTAGAGTGAAATTATGAAGAGAGATAGAGAAATACAAGTGCAAGAGCGTTGAATACGGATAAATGAACCTAGGTACAATTCAAATTATGTACATATTATAACGGATGTACTAGAAAGTGTAAAGTATAAAAAATTGAAAAAAAAGAGAAAAAAAGGGAAAACATAGAACACATGCTAAAATTTAATTAGATAAAAGAAGAGCAAATGGGAGAAATAAGGTACTGAAAGAAGATAGAAGAAGAATAAAATGGATGATGGCGGTAACAAAACGAAGAAAAAAAATTGAAATAGAACTAATAAATAATTAATTAAAAATAGGGTTTAGGGTAATTAAGATTTCATGTTATATTAAAAATGAATTAAGTTTAATTGGTAAATATTATGTTAAGTTGTAGAATTTTCAAGATCAAAAAACAAAAAATAAACTTTTATTATATTAAAAAAATCTAAATAGAAGGAAAAATCTCAACCAAAGTGAACAAACATAGAAATAGAAAATATAAAAAAATAAATTTAAACATGCCATAATGGACGTTAAAAGAATTGCTTGTAAACAGTTCTGTAATAAAGTGAACAAGGACATACAAAATTGAATTTGAATAAAAAAATCACTCTGACGGATGCAAAACAAAAGAGCTTAGCAGAGAAGTTATATCCTAGCCATCTGAAACAAAAAGGAAAGAAATTAAAATGGCAAACATGGAACTTTTTACAAAAACTGAGTTAATTGAAGCAATTAGTAAAGTCAAAACAAATAAAAAACCAGATAACAGTTTGGCAAAAATTGTCATAAAGCAGTAAAACATATTCTAGATGTAATACAGGAAGTAAGTAATAAACCAGGAACTAATGAAAGGCCAATTTTCAAATTCGTAAAAAAAGCTAAGCCAGTATTACTAGAAAATCTAATAAAACATAACAAACTATAAGCTACAGACTACTGTGTCTAACCAATTGTTTTGGAAAAGTGTAGAACATATGATTTTTCAAGAAAGTCTACAATTTAAGCAATAAGCAAAGTGCTTGAACTGGTTGCTGAGGCTACTAATAGGTCAATAAAAATTATGAAATTATGTCTACTTGTCACTATAGACATCAAAAACGCATTTTGGTACTATGACGGGGTATTATAAAAATCCTATTAAACATGAAAGTTAGTTTTAGTCTGAGAAAAATTATTTCAAGTTACTTAATAAAGAGAACTCTACGCATAGGTGAAAGACAGAACCTTAATATATCTTGTAATGTACCGCAAACATCTAATACTGTAGAATATCTACTTCAATGAGCTGCTAGAACTAAAAGTACGGTAGTTGTAGTAGTGTCCACTACCAACTAACCTAATTTCTAAGCAAATATGGGTTCTTTAACGCATAAGGTTAGTCAAAATTACCAAAACGCTTAAATAATAGTAGTGTAATAGTCTTAACTAAATAGACCAACGTTAATTAATAAAAAAAAAACAAGTTATGTTTAAATTTTTTTTTATTTTTTTTACGGTTTACGGCCTAACTCTGTATATTTTTTCATTGTAAAAGATGGGCTAAAACAAAGCTCAAAATGGAAAACAGATGCTGCTATTTTAGCTAAGGGAAAGTGTAGGGACAAAGTGGAAAGATAGAGATCACCAACAGAGGGAATAGTGTGGGCTGAAGTAGAAAGTATGATAGTATACAGCTGTTATATCAGTCCAAACTGCGGAATGGAATACTATCGGGAGTGGATAGAAGAACTAAAAAACAGTTTAAGAAAACAGAAAAGCAAAAAAATCATAATAGGAAAAGATTTTAGTAGACCAATCTTAGAAGAGATGATAGCTGGGTTAAAGCTTATCATTTGCAACAAAGGAGACAAACCTACGTTTGTAAGGAGAAACTCAAAATCACATACTGACATTACCATAGCTATATGGGAAATGGCAGGTATAGTGAATGAATGGAACGTGACAGAAGAAGAAGTTTACACAAACATATACAATATAATACAAAGGAGAAAAAAAAAAAACAAGAGTACACGAGAGAAGGTAGATGGAACGTAAGAAGAATGAACAAAGAGAAGATAAAGGTAACTATGGAAACAGAAGAAGTTACAGAAAACAAAAACATAGAAAAGAAATGCGAAAGATACTAGTAGAGGAACTAAGCTGGTTCAACGCCAATTTCTTATGGGCATTTACATGGGGTCCAAAATCGGCCGTTTGACGCCATCTTGGATTTCTGACATCCGGTTGGGCACGGCCATCTGGGCGTGTCAAAGGAAGTGGGCGCTGGGTTGACCTTGGGATTTGGGTATCCGGTCGGGGCCGGCCATCTGGGCATGTGAAAGTGGGCGCCGCCTGTGGCGCCCTTCTGTGTGCAAAGTGTGCAGTACCTCCATAAGAGTGTGTGAGTGCGAGGGGTGTGCGAAAACTCGGAAAGAGTGGGATGGAGAATGAGTGCACGTCAGCGCCGCGGTGGCAGAAAAAGTAAGTTGGGATGGATGACGTAATTGAAATTTTGCTTGTCGAGACATGTCAAATTTTTTTAATTATGGTGAGTCATCGATGAAAGATAAGAGTTGTGTACCGGAAGTAGCAAGTGCGATAAGGATTAATGTACCGGAAGTGCATCCGTTGAGATAATGGGTGTATGCTTAATTGGAAAGATAAGGATTAATGTACCGGAAGTGCATCCTGTTGAAAAGTGTTGTGTATCGGAAGTGGATTTTGTAAAAGTCGAGCGTGTTGAGACTTGTCTAAAATGCTAATTGAGGTGTGGGAAAATATTATTGGGATGACGTCATGCAGACAAGGACGTAAGTAGTTTATTGAAATTGAGCGTGTTGAGACTTGTCGAAAAATGCTAATTGGGGTGAAGTAATTAGAAGATAAGGATTTAGGAGTATTTGATTGGAGGAAACAAGTCACGTGACGTTTTGCAATTTATAATTTAGTATAAAAACAAGGATCAGAGGGTTCAAAATCAGTCTAGTACAACCCTCGAGAGTACATTACTACTTTATCATCATGGCTACAATTTCAAACGTTGCTGACGGTATGGTCCGAATAATGGAACAATTTATAGCGCAAAAAGAGACTGATATGGGTGTGATAGAAGAATGGATCAAGCACTGCTCTAAACAAATTCGTATTTTAAATACGGCGTTAAAGGCGGAGACGTCTATGGGAGTACAGCAAAAGATATTGTCGACAATCAGTAAAATGAAGACATACCGGACTTTGTTGAGAGTACCTGCAAGAGCCGGAGGCAGCATTTCAATTCGCAGTAGGACTCACGCTAATCGGGCTAGTGAGGCGGTAAAGTGGGAAGATTCAAAATCTGCGTTTGACGGAAGAATTAGAACAGGAGTTTTAACCAATATAAAACACAGGGAGCCAACATCATATTTAAAAGATTGTGAAATTTTGTTTGTAAGAAGGATAAGACTAGCGTTGAAGAAGGAGCCGTTTTATAAAATAAATACAGTATTTTGTGGTAAATTTGTGAAAACCAGTCAAGACGGAATCGTGGAAGATTTCAAGCACATAAACACAAAAAATGCTGTGGTTGATCGAGACTGTGAATTAAATGGATGGTTTGAAGAGAATATATCTGCCGTGCTGTTGCGTAAGTTGGAAGAATTTCAAGAACGAGACAGCGGGTGGGCATTGTCGGCGATTATTAATTTGTGCATCAATATTAATAAATATAATCCGTTGCGAGGTTCATCATACTTGGATTTACCCCCGCAAATTAAATTGAAACACGCGTGCGTTAATGTAAAAAATAACGATGATGCATGTTTTGCGTGGGCGGTGGTATCGGCTTTGCACCCAGTAAACTACCAGAACCATCCAGATCGAACGTCTTCTTACTCGCATTATTCGCAAGTTTTAAAGTTGGACGGCATTAGTTTTCCAATAAGGCGTGAGGGTATATCAAAATTCGAGCAATTAAATAACATTTCTGTGAATGTGTATATTATTAATAAAAAAGGCAAAAAGTATGTAGTCAGTCCGAGCAGAATAGCAAAACAAAAGAGAGACAGACACGTGAACTTATTGCTTGTGCAAGATAAATATTGTACGGAGGAGGAGGATGACGATACGGATTTATCCGAACCGAAATACCATTACGTATGGATAAAAAATTTGTCGAGGCTGGTTAGCGCACAATTGTCTAAGCACAATAGAAAAACATTTATTTGCGATCGGTGCTTGCATTGCTTCCAAACCGAGAGTAAACTGAAAACGCATATTGAGGACTGCGAGCAGAACAATGAATATAAGGTGAGTTTTGTAAAAGATGGCAAAATTAAATTTAACAACTATAAAAACAAGGAGCGATGTCCGTTTATTGTGTATGCGGACTTTGAATGTATATTAAATCGGGTGAATATCCGCATGGGCGACAAAAGCGTCAAGTATCAGCAGCACGAGGCTTATAGCGGAGGATATTATTTTAAGTGTGCTTATGACGATACCCTATCCTTCTACCGCAGTTACCGAGGTCCTAATTGCGCCGAATGGTTTGCGGAGCAGTTAAAGCAGCTTGCCGAAGACGTCGAAACAGTATATTTATGCGAAATGCCAATGGAAATTAGTCCGAATGAAGAACGCCAGTTTAGACGAGCATCATTGTACCATATATGCGAAAAACCTCTGGAGTCTGATCGCGTGAGAGACCACTGTCATTTGACGGGGAAATATCGAGGAGCCGCACATACAAGTTGTAATATTGAATACCAAGACAGCCGCACCATCCCGGTGGTTTTCCATAATTGGAGCGGATACGATTCGCATATTATGTTGAAAGATGTGGCATTAAAAATAAACGGGAACGTAAATCTGATCCCAAGCAACACCGAAAATTTTATCGCCATGATAAAAAATATTTCAGAAAGCGAAGTGAAATTTAAATTCATAGATTCGTTTCGATTCATGGCATCTTCCCTGGATAAATTAAGCTCAAACTTGGACGATAAACCAATTTTAAAATCTCAGTTTGGTCATATTGACGATGAGCTGTTTAAACTGCTGACGCGCAAGGGGGTTTTCCCATACGATCATATAAAATCTTGGGAAAATCTGAACGAAAAAGTGCTGCCAACGTATAATCAATTTTATTCAAAGCTGACAGAGTCCAATATAAGTTTTGAAGACTACGAACACGCGCAAAAAGTATGGAATGAATTCCGAATACAAACGTTGGGAGAGTACAGCGATCTGTACTTAAAAACGGACGTGTTGTTGCTGGCAGACGTTTTTGAGAGTTTTAGAGATGTATGTCTGAAACACTATCGGTTGGATCCCGCTCATTATTTCACCGCTCCGGGTCTTAGTTGGGACGCCATGTTAAAATGCACCAAACAGGAGCTCGATTACATTAACGACATCGATATTTTAATGTTCATTGAGAAAGGGATACGTGGAGGTCTCACCCAATGCTCAAAAAGACATTCGAAGGCAAATAATAAATACATGCCCAACTACAACCCGGGCATACCTCAAAAATATCTAATGTATTATGATATTAACGCGATGTATGCCTGGGCAATGTCGCAATATTTGCCGCAAGGCAATCTCAAGTGGGTGGAAGGAGACGTGTCCGCATTTAATTATCAGGTATCCGATGAAGCATCTATAGGGTATATACTGGAGGTAGACTTGGAGTATCCCGAGAGCATCCACGACAGACAAAAAGATTTACCAATGGCCCCAGAGAAAGGATGCCCTCCAGACTCGAAGCAACCGAAAATGTTGGCGACTGTTTGCGATAAGAAAAAATATGTCGTTCATTATCGTAATTTAAAGCAGTATGTGTCGGAGGGTCTGGTTGTGAGGAAAATCCATAGAGTGCTTCAGTTTCGCCAGTCCCCATGGCTAAAAAAATATATAGATCTAAATGCCGACCTGCGCAGAAAATCGTCAAATGACTTTGAGAAAGATTTTTTCAAACTGATGAGTAACGCTGTGTTTGGAAAAACCATGGAGAATGTGAGGAACAGACGAGCGATTAAATTAATAACTAGATGGGATGGATGATACGGCGCAGAAGCTCGAATTGCGAGTCCGTGTTTCCACAGCTGTAAAATAATGGAAGAAAATATGGTGTTGATAGAATTACTGAAAAACGACGTATTGTTTACTAAACCGATTTACGTGGGTATGGCTATCTTGGACATTTCAAAGACTTTGTTGTACGAGTTCCACTACAAGTACATAAAAAACAAGTACGGAGACAATGCTCGACTCTGTTACACCGACACCGACTCTCTTATTTACGAGCTTGAAACGGATGATGTATACAGCGACATCAAGCAGGATATCCATCGCTTTGATACTTCTGAATACGCACGGAAGAACGCTTATGGGATTCCTTTATTGAACAAGAAGATTCCGGGGCTAATGAAGGATGAAAACCACGGTCATATCATGACGAAGTTTGTAGGTCTTAGAGCTAAAATGTACGCATGTATGGTTCCATCGGCCGACAACCCCGTCACAAAGAAGGCTAAAGGTATAAAATCATACGTGGTGAAATCTCACATTACGTTTGACGATTACCTGAGGTGTTTGAACGGAGGTATAGAAATGGCTCATCAACAGCATTCCATCAGGTCGATGAACCATACCATATATACTATAAATCAGAAAAAAATATCTCTAAGTCCTCACGATAACAAAAGATATTTGATTTCGGGAAGCCCCGAGACTTTGCCTTGGGGACATTACGCAATAATGGAGAGTTAAAGTAAGAGAAAAATATGGTGGGGATAAGAAAAAATGTATATAAAAAACTATATTAATTTTAATAAATATGTTATTAGTATAATCTTGTGTTTGTTTTCTCCACCACTTTAGCAGTATTTAGTTGGGACATATAAAAGATTAGAGCGATGACGGTACACAAAAATTTTAATTGTGCTTAAGTAAGTAGAAAATAAGGATTTAGGAGCATTTGATTGGATGAAACTACTGACGTTTTGCAATTTATAACCTAGTATGAAAACAAGGATCAGAGGGTTGTAAATCAGTCTAGTACCGCTATACCGCTATACCGCTATAGCGCTATACCGCTACAGCTCTAAACCGCTATACCGCTATACCGCTATACCGCTATACCGCTATACCGCTATACCGCTATACCGCTACAGCGCTATACCGCTATACCGCTATACCGCTATACCGCTATAGCGCTGGATGTAAGTGGATGCAAGTGGATGTAAGTGGATGGAAAGTGGATGTAAGTGGATGCAAGTGGATGGAAAGTGAATAGAGCACCCGATTAGCCACCGTTAGCCACCGATTAGCCACCGATTAGCCACCGTTAGCCACCGATTAGCCGCCGTTAGCCACCGATTAGCCACCGTTAGACACCGATTAGCCACCGTTAGACGACGTTGATAGGACAATTGACTATCTTAAAAAATATAAATAGAAATAACAGCATCAACGTCAGCCAGCCAGCCTGCCTGCCTGCCAGCCAGCCAGCCTGCCTGCCAGCCAGCCTGCCTGCCAGCCAGCCAGCCCGCCTGCCAGTCCGCCAGGGATATAACTATGTAATCAATCTCTGGTTGGCTGGCTGGCTGGCTGGCAGGCAGGCTGGCTGGCTGGCAGGCAGGCTGGCTGGCTGGCAGGCAGGCAGGCTGGCTGGCTGGCAGGCAGGCAGGCTGGCTGGCTGACGTTGATGCTATTATTTCTATTTATATTTTTTAAGATAGTCAATTGTCCTATCAACGTCGTCTAACGGTGGCTAATCGGTGTCTAACGGTGGCTAATCGGTGGCTAACGGCGGCTAATCGGTGGCTAACGGTGGCTAATCGGTGGCTAATCGGTGGCTAACGGTGGCTAATCGGGTGCTCTATTCACTTTCCATCCACTTGCATCCACTTACATCCACTTTCCATCCACTTACATCCACTTGCATCCACTTACATCCAGCGCTATAGCGGTATAGCGGTATAGCGGTATAGCGCTGTAGCGGTATAGCGGTATAGCGGTATAGCGGTATAGCGGTATAGCGGTATAGCGCTGTAGCGGTTTAGAGCTGTAGCGGTATAGCGCTATAGCGGTATAGCGGTATAGCGGTACTAGACTGATTTTCAACCCTCTGATCCTTGTTTTCATACTAGGTTATAAATTGCAAAACGTCAGTAGTTTCATCCAATCAAATGCTCCTAAATCCTTATTTTCTACTTACTTAAGCACAATTAAAATTTTTGTGTACCGTCATCGCTCTAATCTTTTATATGTCCCAACTAAATACTGCTAAAGTGGTGGAGAAAACAAACACAAGATTATACTAATAACATATTTATTAAAATTAATATAGTTTTTTATATACATTTTTTCTTATCCCCACCATATTTTTCTCTTACTTTAACTCTCCATTATTGCGTAATGTCCCCAAGGCAAAGTCTCGGGGCTTCCCGAAATCAAATATCTTTTGTTATCGTGAGGACTTAGAGATATTTTTTTCTGATTTATAGTATATATGGTATGGTTCATCGACCTGATGGAATGCTGTTGATGAGCCATTTCTATACCTCCGTTCAAACACCTCAGGTAATCGTCAAACGTAATGTGAGATTTCACCACGTATGATTTTATACCTTTAGCCTTCTTTGTGACGGGGTTGTCGGCCGATGGAACCATACATGCGTACATTTTAGCTCTAAGACCTACAAACTTCGTCATGATATGACCGTGGTTTTCATCCTTCATTAGCCCCGGAATCTTCTTGTTCAATAAAGGAATCCCATAAGCGTTCTTCCGTGCGTATTCAGAAGTATCAAAGCGATGGATATCCTGCTTGATGTCGCTGTATACATCATCCGTTTCAAGCTCGTAAATAAGAGAGTCGGTGTCGGTGTAACAGAGTCGAGCATTGTCTCCGTACTTGTTTTTTATGTACTTGTAGTGGAACTCGTACAACAAAGTCTTTGAAATGTCCAAGATAGCCATACCCACGTAAATCGGTTTAGTAAACAATACGTCGTTTTTCAGTAATTCTATCAACACCATATTTTCTTCCATTATTTTACAGCTGTGGAAACACGGACTCGCAATTCGAGCTTCTGCGCCGTATCTTCCATCCCATCTAATTATTAATTTAATCGCTCGTCTGTTCCTCACGTTCTCCATGGTTTTTCCAAACACAGCGTTACTCATCAGTTTGAAAAAATCTTTCTCAAAGTCATTTGACGATTTTCTGCGCAGGTCGGCATTTAGATCTATATATTTTTTTAGCCATGGGGACTGGCAAAACTGAAGCACTCTATGGATTTTCCTCACAACCAGACCCTCCGACACATACTGCTTTAAATTACGATAATGAACGACATATTTTTTCTTATCGCAAACAGTCGCCAACATTTTCGGTTGCTTCGAGTCTGGAGGGCATCCTTTCTCTGGGGCCATTGGTAAATCTTTTTGTCTGTCGTGGATGCTCTCGGGATATTCCAAGTCTACCTCCAGTATATACCCTATAGATGCTTCATCGGATACCTGATAATTAAATGCGGACACGTCTCCTTCCACCCACTTGAGATTGCCTTGCGGCAAATATTGCGACATTGCCCAGGCATACATCGCGTTAATATCATAATACATTAGATATTTTTGAGGTATGCCCGGGTTGTAGTTGGGCATGTATTTATTATTTGCCTTCGAATGTCTTTTTGAGCATTGGGTGAGACCTCCACGTATCCCTTTCTCAATGAACATTAAAATATCGATGTCGTTAATGTAATCGAGCTCCTGTTTGGTGCATTTTAACATGGCGTCCCAACTAAGACCCGGAGCGGTGAAATAATGAGCGGGATCCAACCGATAGTGTTTCAGACATACATCTCTAAAACTCTCAAAAACGTCTGCCAGCAACAACACGTCCGTTTTTAAGTACAGATCGCTGTACTCTCCCAACGTTTGTATTCGGAATTCATTCCATACTTTTTGCGCGTGTTCGTAGTCTTCAAAACTTATATTGGACTCTGTCAGCTTTGAATAAAATTGATTATACGTTGGCAGCACTTTTTCGTTCAGATTTTCCCAAGATTTTATATGATCGTATGGGAAAACCCCCTTGCGCGTCAGCAGTTTAAACAGCTCATCGTCAATATGACCAAACTGAGATTTTAAAATTGGTTTATCGTCCAAGTTTGAGCTTAATTTATCCAGGGAAGATGCCATGAATCGAAACGAATCTATGAATTTAAATTTCACTTCGCTTTCTGAAATATTTTTTATCATGGCGATAAAATTTTCGGTGTTGCTTGGGATCAGATTTACGTTCCCGTTTATTTTTAATGCCACATCTTTCAACATAATATGCGAATCGTATCCGCTCCAATTATGGAAAACCACCGGGATGGTGCGGCTGTCTTGGTATTCAATATTACAACTTGTATGTGCGGCTCCTCGATATTTCCCCGTCAAATGACAGTGGTCTCTCACGCGATCAGACTCCAGAGGTTTTTCGCATATATGGTACAATGATGCTCGTCTAAACTGGCGTTCTTCATTCGGACTAATTTCCATTGGCATTTCGCATAAATATACTGTTTCGACGTCTTCGGCAAGCTGCTTTAACTGCTCCGCAAACCATTCGGCGCAATTAGGACCTCGGTAACTGCGGTAGAAGGATATGGTATCGTCATAAGCACACTTAAAATAATATCCTCCGCTATAAGCCTCGTGCTGCTGATACTTGACGCTTTTGTCGCCCATGCGGATATTCACCCGATTTAATATACATTCAAAGTCCGCATACACAATAAACGGACATCGCTCCTTGTTTTTATAGTTGTTAAATTTAATTTTGCCATCTTTTACAAAACTCACCTTATATTCATTGTTCTGCTCGCAGTCCTCAATATGCGTTTTCAGTTTACTCTCGGTTTGGAAGCAATGCAAGCACCGATCGCAAATAAATGTTTTTCTATTGTGCTTAGACAATTGTGCGCTAACCAGCCTCGACAAATTTTTTATCCATACGTAATGGTATTTCGGTTCGGATAAATCCGTATCGTCATCCTCCTCCTCCGTACAATATTTATCTTGCACAAGCAATAAGTTCACGTGTCTGTCTCTCTTTTGTTTTGCTATTCTGCTCGGACTGACTACATACTTTTTGCCTTTTTTATTAATAATATACACATTCACAGAAATGTTATTTAATTGCTCGAATTTTGATATACCCTCACGCCTTATTGGAAAACTAATGCCGTCCAACTTTAAAACTTGCGAATAATGCGGGTAAGAAGACGTTCGATCTGGATGGTTCTGGTAGTTTACTGGGTGCAAAGCCGATACCACCGCCCACGCAAAACATGCATCATCGTTATTTTTTACATTAACGCACGCGTGTTTCAATTTAATTTGCGGAGGTAAATCCAAGTATGATGAACCTCGCAACGGATTATATTTATTAATATTGATGCACAAATTAATAATCGCCGACAATGCCCACCCGCTGTCTCGTTCTTGAAATTCTTCCAACTTACGCAACAGCACGGCAGATATATTCTCTTCAAACCATCCATTTAATTCACAGTCTCGATCAACCACAGCATTTTTTGTGTTTATGTGCTTGAAATCTTCCACGATTCCGTCTTGACTGGTTTTCACAAATTTACCACAAAATACTGTATTTATTTTATAAAACGGCTCCTTCTTCAACGCTAGTCTTATCCTTCTTACAAACAAAATTTCACAATCTTTTAAATATGATGTTGGCTCCCTGTGTTTTATATTGGTTAAAACTCCTGTTCTAATTCTTCCGTCAAACGCAGATTTTGAATTTTCCCACTTTACCGCCTCACTAGCCCGATTAGCGTGAGTCCTACTGCGAATTGAAATGCTGCCTCCGGCTCTTGCAGGTACTCTCAACAAAGTCCGGTATGTCTTCATTTTACTGATTGTCGACAATATCTTTTGCTGTACTCCCATAGACGTCTCCGCCTTTAACGCCGTATTTAAAATACGAATTTGTTTAGAGCAGTGCTTGATCCATTCTTCTATCACACCCATATCAGTCTCTTTTTGCGCTATAAATTGTTCCATTATTCGGACCATACCGTCAGCAACGTTTGAAATTGTAGCCATGATGATAAAGTAGTAATGTACTCTCGAGGGTTGTACTAGACTGATTTTGAACCCTCTGATCCTTGTTTTTATACTAAATTATAAATTGCAAAACGTCACGTGACTTGTTTCCTCCAATCAAATACTCCTAAATCCTTATCTTCTAATTACTTCACCCCAATTAGCATTTTTCGACAAGTCTCAACACGCTCAATTTCAATAAACTACTTACGTCCTTGTCTGCATGACGTCATCCCAATAATATTTTCCCACACCTCAATTAGCATTTTAGACAAGTCTCAACACGCTCGACTTTTACAAAATCCACTTCCGATACACAACACTATATCTAAAAAATATATAAAAAATACAGAGAAAATGGAGCAGAAACTAAAAAAAAACGACAGAAAAATCTTAAAAAAGACAATCAGAGATAGCAGAAGAAGATGCTGAAAAGATATGATAGACGGTGATCCTTGAGAAAAACCATACAAAATAGTGATGAACATACTGAAAAAAAAAGCAAAAGAAGTCTACCTAAAAGAAGACGAAGGAAAAGAAGTCATAATTAAGAAATTGTTTCTCAAGGGAGAATCGGTAGAAGATTCAGAAAATAAAGTAGAAGAAGAAGAAGAAGAAGACGAAGAAGAATAAGAAGAAGAAGAAGAAACAGTCATGGCAACAGTGAAAGAAATAAAGAAAATCATAAAAAAATTGCCTAACAATAAAGCACCAGACAAAATAACAACAGAGATTGTTAAAGCGGCTCTAGACGGAAAGGAGGTAGAAATAACTCAAATTGTTGGAAAAAAGCCACCTTAGTACTAATTAAGAAAAAGAAAGAAGTAGAAAAAGCGACTTCATACAGGCCAATATGTTTAATAAACACATTAGCTAAAATAATGGAAAAAGTTATTGTACGAAGAATAGAACAAGAAATAGAAAAAAAGGAGGATGGGAAAAAGAACAATACGGATTTATCAAAAGAAGAACAACCTTAGGAGCTATAGACAAAATAAAAGCAATAGCAAAAGAAGCAAACAGCGGAACGTTGGACATACAAAACGCGTTTAACAGCGTGTTATGAAAAGCAATTATAGAGGCGGCAAAAAAAAAGAACTGAACAGAAAAACAATCAAGATCATATGGAGCTACTTACAGGGTAGAAACCTAGTAACAAAGAACGGAAGATTCAAACTTAACAGAGGTGTACCACAGGGCTCAGCACTAGGACCAAAACTATGGAACCTTGTTTATAATGAGTTACTTCGAATGAAGTTGCCGGAAGGCGTGACAATAACGGCATTTGCGGACAACGTAGCACTAGTAGGTAGGGACGTAGAAATGGATACTAAAAGAAAGACGAGAGTTGGCAATAGATATGATACAGTTATGAAAGAAAAATAAGGGTTTAAAATTAGCAACACAAAATACAGAAGCGGCCTAGCTATCGACTAAGAGAACTAATAGAAAAACAAGTAAGATACAGGTAAGAGACCAAGTGATAACCATAAGGAAAAAAATCAAATACCTCGGGGTGACACTTGAAGCATAAGGATGGAATGAACAAGTTAAGGAAGCGGTCATGAGAACAAAAAAAATGAAGAGAAAGCTTGGTAGACTCATGTCAAACAACGGAGGTCCGGGAAAAAAGCCAGAAGGCTAATAGCAACAGCAGCAAGAAGCAAATTGTTATACGCCGCAGAAACATGGGAAGAAGCCATAAAAACAAAAAAAAAACAAAAATAAAATAAAAAGAACTACAAGAGCCAGTTCGTTAAGGATCTGTAGGGCTTACAGAACGGTATCACAAGAGGCAGTAGAAGTGATTGCGGCAACACCTCCCGCAGATATAATGATGGAAGAAAGGATAGAAATAAAAAAAAAACTAATAAAAGAAGAAACCAGTAAAAAGGAAACTAAGTTAAAAGCAAGAGAGAAGACAATGGAAATATGGCAGAAACAGTGGAATAGAGGAGAAATAAGAGAATGGACAAGAGAACTAATCCCGAAGATAAATGAGGTAGAGAACAAACCCGAGACGTGCTATTAAACAACACAAATACTGACCGGAAGCAAACAAAATAGTTTTGTATAGACTGAAACAAAAAAAGTAAACTATTTGTATTTTTTTTGCCAAGTAAATCTGTAGTAGAATTTGAAAGTTTTCTAAGCACACTTGGAAACCCACCGCCAATCGCCTAGGATCACTAACGGTAAGTATAATGTTAAACATTATGCAAATCAATCTACATCACTGCAGAGCAGCTTCCGCGGCTCTCAGTTACATTGTTAAACACGATATTGACATTGTCCTTATCCAAGAACTTTAGATCTATAAGAAAGAGATGAAGGGGTTAAGTATACCGAACAGGTAGCTGCTAGCCAGTGGCTTACCTAAAACTTTTGCCGCCGGGGCGGTCTCCAATTTGCCGCCTTTTCTAAGTCAATCAAATGGTGGTTTTTATAAATAATGTTTGTATCCAAGCAAAATTTTTAGAGATAAAATTTTCAACACTACATTGTCTTGACAATAAGGAAAAAATATTTGAAATCGTATAATAATTCATAGTTTGTAGAACTACTAAATATACAAAATGCCGCCCCAAAATATGTGCCGCCCAGTGCGGACCGAACCCACCCCCTCTTAGGTGCGCCATATGCAAACCTTGTACATGCATTTTAGTGAAACATGTACTTAATTTAATGCCATTATAAGATCTATGTTTTAGAGACCTAGTGACAGCCAAGGTGGTAGTAGTAGCAAAGGGAAACAAGAAAAAGATAATTCTCAGATCTGGATACTTTTCCTACGATCAGTAAAGACTTCTACCACCTGCAGAACTACTGCAGCGGACAAGCATTGGGAACGACGCGCCGCTAATTTTTGGATGCAATGCCAACGCCCACCACGTAGCCTGGGAGAGCAAGGACACAAACGTAAGAAGTGAGAAACTTCTAGAATTTATAGTAGAACCTAAGTTAAATATCATAAACAACGGACAAACCTTCATTGTCTGATTATGCATACATCCAATACAATATTAAATCTGAAGAAACGCTCCTTTTGGAATACAGAAACCAGAGAAAAACTAACTGGGATCTATACAACGAGATAGTAGTTAAATTGGAATCTGTCCAAAGACATGACAAGATCTGGATACAATGACAAACATATTTGTCAATTCCATTAGAACAGCCTTTAAAAGAAGCTGCTCTAGCACTGTCAAGCACACCTCTAATAAGATTATTTGGTGGAACAAGGAACTGGACAGGGCAAAGACGGCTACTAGAAGACTGTTCAAACAAAGCCAAGAAAAACGGTGGACCGCATATAGAACCAGTCTCACGGCATATAATAAAGAAAACCAAAAAAGAATTGTGGTGAAGATACTGTGAAGATGTTCAAAACGGTCCCACATGCTCCCGCCTTCAAAAGCCTTAAGCAAAGACCAAACTGGGAACATTGGTTTTTTGCAAACCAAAAATGGGAAACACACAGAGTCGGTCAATGGCACTCTGCAGAAGTTGCTGCAGACACACTTTCAGAGCTCTGTGCTGACGGAGTTCATAGAGAATCTAAAACTGTCAAATAAAAAAAACTGGAAAACAGCTAAGACCATAAACTATTAGAAAACGTAGTAGACAGGCACATACGAGACGGGGTACTAAAAGCTCAACCACTCCATCAATATCAGTATGCTTACCAAACGAGTAAATCCTGCAAGCTAGCTATACACCAGTTAGTCAGCAAATGCGAGAACACTATTTAATGCAAAGAAATTGCTTTGGGTGTTTTTCTGGATATTGAAGGGGCATTTGACAATACTACCTTCAAATCTATAGCAAATGCAATGGAGAAATTAGGAATAGATCTTCTCGTCCATGAATAGGTCAACTCCATGTTCAAGAACCGGCCTGTAACTATAACGCTGTATGAAAAAACTGTAGGAATTAAAGTACTTTTACCCATACTGTGGTGCCTAGTCATGGATGATTTATTACAGATACTCAACGCTTTAGGCTACGCAAACAATCTTGCTATCCTTGCATACTGGAAGTTTGGAGCAACCGTGTCCAACATGATACAGAGTGCACTAAACATCGTAGAAAGATGGTGCAAAAATGAGATGTTATTAGTGAACTTAAGCAAAACGACAATAGTACCGTTTACAAGACGGCAAAAGACCACATATCTTAAAAACCTGAGAATGTATAGAACGACGCACCTGATATCAAAGAATGTAAAATATCTGGGACTAACGCTTGACACTAGGTTAAACTTTAACACACATCTAACAAATATAACACTGAAAGCTATTCGGGTCAGGCGTGCATGGAGATTAACACTTAATATGACCAGATAGTTATACACTGTGGTGGTAAGATCTATTATTACATACGGAGCAATTGTATGGGGGGAAAAACTACTTTCAAGTGTACAGCCAAAAAACTTTCAACTTTTTCATATAAAGCATTATGTTCTTGGAATGAACATTAGAGTAAACTTACTTCCATAAGTAATTGCTTCCCATACCACCACCGCGAGTGTACGAGCTGTATGTTGTTTTACAGCAAATTGTAAATTATTTGTTCTTACCTTCTTGGGCATACAAACAAAATTTTAATTTCTTGCAAAAAAAAAAATTATTGTAGTATTTTATTGCACCATTCTAGACGGCACCTTTTACGGTGAAAAGTTAAGGGCAAACAAAGAAAAAAACGGTACAATTTAAGACCAAATAATTTATTTTTATGATAAACTGATCAAACGGAAATTTATTAGTTAGTTAAGCCTCTCTAGACATCTCTAATTGCTCTACTTGTTGAGAGCAAATAACCCGATCTTTACGTTATGTAGTGTTTCTATGGCGTTTAGGTTGTAATCTTCATCATTGTTCCAGTCTCTCGATCCATCTACGCCAACACTGAGTTATTGTAATAACACTTCTTTCAATTTGTTGGGCAATATTATAAATTGACAAACCTTTTTCTCTGAGCTCGATTACTCTATCGCGTTTAAAATTTCATAATTCTTGAAAAACGCTCCGCTGACAAACGCGGGTCATTTTTTGATTTAAAAGAAACTAACTAACTGATTTGTACAATAAAATTGTAATGCAATTGGTGTTTATTTTTAGCGGGTATTATATTAGTGAATTATAGTGTTTTTTACTTAAAATTAACTTTCCAATAATAATCTACTACTTAAAGTATCCAAAACAAAATTTAAATTAACCAACCAACAATGCGGATGTTTCAAGTAAAGTGAACCTTAGCACAAAGTACATACTAAAAAGTACTTTACTAACAAATGTATCACTAATCTTTCTTTTAAATGTATTTTATGTAAATTGCTTCTGCATCTAGTGTGAGACACTGCACTAATATTAATAATAATAATAATAATAATAATAATAATAACCATTTATTTTAATCTAAAAAATGTAGTAATGAAGAATCAAATAAAATGTTTTTTTGTTACTGATATTAGAACCGTAAAAAAATTACAAAGAAATTACAGACATGACATCATAATTATCAATAAACAAAAGTTCAATTGCGTAATTTGCTTTCAAAATACTGACCATAAGATTTTTTTGGAAAAGTAGTACAAATACAAAAAAAAAGATTTAAAAAAAAAAGTTAAAAAAAAAACTACAAAACAATTGTTTGCAGGACATTTATAGTGCTTATTAAAAATACTTCCCATTAGATAAATTTATAAAAAGTGTCAAAGCCGTTGTACCTAAGAACTTAAAAATTGTTTTTTGCAAAAATTACAAAAGATAATTCTATAGCTTTAGAGAATTGAAAAAAAGTACATCAATAGTTCACGCAATAATAACAATTGTAACCGCCTAAGTGGTGTACATCAGGGTTTGAGTTTGAGTTTCCTACTTGGAGAGCCAGTTTTTTTGGTTAAAAAAAAATTGTAATGAGTACGTTTTTTTTTTATAAGAAAACAGTTTTTAGTAGGTTTTGTTTACTGCCTTGTTGCGTGCACGATAAAGTTTTAATTGTTTGGATTCTTTTAACTTTATTAGAAAGCAACTTTTATATATATCCAAATTTGAAAATGCATTATAGATTGTTGTAATGAGAACATTAAACGCATTGTCATCATTGATAAAAACACCACCCTTCGGCAACACGTACTTGTATAGTGTTACTGTACAAGCTTGGCTCATTGATATGTACATTTCTCTTGATCATATATTGAAATGAACAGTAATTGTGAATTGTATTAGAAAATTTTTTATAATATAAATTTTTTACAGAATAAAAGTTTAATAATTTTTCTATGCGTATTAATTGGCTATATACAGAATTAATATTTTCTTTATTAATTTTGTAGAAATTCTTTATATTCATTTTTACTGTATTATTATTAAACAAAAATAAATATATACAGGATGTTTACAGTCTTCTAATTTTATGTTTAAGAGTTATACTCAATAATTTATGTTGAATTTGTAAACTTAAGGCAAAATTCTCAGATGTAGTAGTCCAAACCAACTTTTTTTTAATTTTTCTACATTTTGAGAACAATCAATAATGAAAAAATTGTAAAGCGTAAAAAAAAGCAACAAAAAATATATGTCGCAGTTTTTGAATCACGTCGGGAAGTCGAGTTATTAAAAAAACGCTTTTTTTGCTTTTTTAAAGATGGCAGAGAAAGCTCATAGAAAACCTTGGTTAGCAACTAGAGGTTAAGCTTTTCTATCCAATTATAATTTTAAAATGTTCTGTAAAAAATGTTTTAACATTTAGATTTGCTTATTCTAAATCTATCTGCAACAAATTGGAAATTTTATATTTTCTTTGTTTATATTATAAAATCTTTTAATTGTATCCATGTTATTTAAATGGAAGATTTTATTTTATTTTATATTATGTATTTTATTTATTTACATATAATGTTTTGATGAATTCGATCATCATTTTCAATGTGATATATAATAATTCAAATTGATTAATATTTTAAATATTTGTTTCTTGAAATTATTAAATATGTTATTATAAAAATATCAATCAGTACTTATCAAAAAATTTCCAAATTACTTAATCACCAAATCGCAATCATTTTTTTTAAAGATATTCGTAAATAAACTAATTTAATTTAATAAATTTTGAACCTTATCAACATTAGCCAAATGCATTTTAGCTAAAAAGTTTTCAAACTTATTTCAGACCATTTAACCTGCGTAGTTATTTTTTTTCTAATACAACACTTTCTTGCTCTTCATCTTCATTATAAAAAAAAATTATATGAATAAGTTTTTGATTTAAGTTGTAAAATAAACGCAACAGAGTTGTAATTTATTTCAACAACTCACTACACTTCAGCTAATTAGCCAACATGGAATAGAATATACTAACGCATCACAAATGGTATTACGATATGTATTGAGTATGTGTATTTTACTGGTCAATAAAACAATAAAAAACAAACCATGTTCACAAGGCCAAGGTTTGCTAATTTTTGAGACCTGTAAGAAGTAGTATACAATTTTTTCACAATCATAGTTGTGTTAATCAAACAGGAAAAATATTAATTTAAATTTTAAATAATATTAGTTTTAGTAAGTAAATGTTTTCTAATGTTTTCTTTTGTTACATATGTTTTATTAATTGGATTTATTTCAAAATTTATAAAAGTATCTTGTTTGAATGAACTTGAATATAATAATATTAATGTAACTAGTAATCTTGATACGCACTTGTACCAACATAAGTTTGAGGTTTACTAGGTCAATGAATAAAAACACAATCACTTTTTTCGTTCATGGTAATTCCTCTCGAATAATTCAATAGCACTCTCATTTATTTGATCCTTTTCCTCAAGCGCCAATATAACACATACTATTATCCTAGATATATCGTGACTAAGCTAAACAAAAATAATTAAATGCCTACAGTAATATTATCATATTATAAAAAACGTAATATTTAATTCCTTTCATAAATTTATTTTAATATGTAATGAATGAAAATAAAATACAAAGGCTATAAGAGATTATTGATAATTAATCGTATTTTAAAATTTAGTGGCTGGACATATCATAAAAAGAAGAGCAACTGAATTTTACTTTTTACAATTTTGTATAAATCTCAGTTTGCACAATTCACACTATTTACAGTTATAATAAAAAGTGCTTTCCTTTGCTTGTATTCTCAGTTATTCTTACTTCATCTTACTTTATCTCACTTAATTGATCGTTCCATTTGTACATTAGCAAGTAAGCCAAAGCAAGAATTTTACTTCCTTCTTAACTATGGCGTCCTATCACGGGATGGAAATTAATTAAATAATATTTTAAAATTATTTAAAAATGTATGCATATAAGCAACGACAACAAACAAGTTTTCGTACCTAGACTTAGATAAACCTAAAATACAAAACGCAATTCTAGTGTTTAGCAATTTTACAAAATATGAACATTTTACATTGTCATAATGAACAGGCTCAAACTTAAAGTAGTACTGACCTATCTAGGTACTAAAGTATTGAAAAGATGATAAATAGAGTTTATAGTTACAGTTTCTGCTGTAACAAAATTGATACAATCTTTATTAGTTTTTGGTGAAACGGGAATTGTAGGCTAATGATATTGTTACTTTTAAATAGTGTCTACAACACTACCTATAAAAAAATTATTAATTCTAGAATACGCGACATCGTAAAGCTGACGACTATGATTTTTATTATGAATTATCTAGCGGTTTGCAATGCTCTCTACTTTCTAGTTATCGAAAAATTACATGTGAATGTGTGCACACAATAAATTTCTTTTGCAAATACATATATTTTAATGTGCGTCCAAACATTTATGGTAGTCGAGTATTCATACAACAAAAATTTATGTTAAATGTTTTTCAAGTATTAATGAGGGGAAAAGTAATATAAAACTATAATTTAAACACGTTTTAGAATGTAACTGACTCTTTCTTCATTGCTAAAATTTTAACAAATACATGGCAACTATAAACAATATAAATATTTAAAAAAACAACTACTTTAATTTTACACGTATATAAAAAAAATCTACTATAATGAACAACAAAAACATTTTCATCAATTCAATATATCAATAGTTATTTATTACTAATTTTATGGATGACAAACCAAAAAATAAAACATGTAAATTAATTATTCATATTAAATGAAAAAAACAAATAAATATTTACTAGCACAACTAGTAAATTTATAAATTAAATAAAAATAAGTTTGGTGTTTTAAGATTAAAAAAAGATACAAAGGATTTTATTTTTAAAACAACGTATTAATCTGAAATAGCTAGGGTGTTAGGTAAACATGCGGCAAAAATTCAAGGGGTTATTTCTTGGCCTATTCTAAGAATATTTTGTGCTATGATGATTTTTGAAAAACTCTGTTGTTTCAAAGATACAGGGTGAACAAAATTTGCGACAACGAGTACCAGTATTTCTACCAGGAAGATTTACTGGCAAGGTGTATCGCAACTTTTTGGAACACATCTTACCTCAGTTTCTGGATGATGTATCATTGGCAACAATAATTGCAATGTAGTTTATGCACGATGGTGCACTACCACATTTCAGTTTGGTTGCTTGTGATTATTTAACAGCAACATACGGAGATTGCTGGATTGGTCGAGGTGAGCCATACGCATGGCCTGCTCGATCCATTGACTTAAACCCTTTGGATTATTTTTTATGGGGCTATCTGAAGCTATTAGTTTACGCTACTCCAGTGGAGAATTTGGACGACTTGCAAAATTAAATAATTGCTCAATCAGAAACAACTCTGGTGTTTTTAAAAAAATGTTGGCACTCAATGACGAGAAAATTGAATGCTTGTATCCAGGCTGAAGGAAGTCATTTTGAACTTTTATTATAGATTCAGCAACTTTACATGTACTTTTTGATAATAAAATGTTGTAACTTTTGCAAATTTTGTTCACCTTGTATGTTTGTAACAAAAGTGTTTTTCAAAAATCATCATAGAACAAAATATTCTTAAAATAGGCCAAGGAATAATTTCTTGAGTTTTTTCCGCATGTTTACTTAACACCCTGTATAATGTAACTGTTTTTCGACGCTTTTGGTACTCGAAAGTTTTTTGTACAACTACCCCATTTGTGAATACTACTTTGTTCTGGTAAGAGTACCTTTTGGTCGAGCCATACTTGCAAAAGTTTAATTGGCAGGGTCACTCATGTCGGCTAGATCAATAAACAGACGCATAACCAAATGTATTCAAAACCATTTTTGGTTACCTATTCTATCTATAAAGGTAGGTAAAACATGCACCAACTTAATGTGGTCAGTTAATTCTAACAAAAACATCACAATCTGCACGTGTAAGACAACTACCAAAGTTGCAGAAAAATGCATTGGTAGCAATAGGATTAATTGTTGAAAACAAATACTGTAAATATAAAACTTTGATAATGTTATCATCTTTTTAATTAGCAGAAACTTATTCGAATTAAATAGTAACTCTAAATCAATCAAAAAAACTTGTCTTTTTTGTAGAGTCGGTGTCAGTATCAGTCTCTTAGTTAAACACCAGGCAAGTGTGTGTTTTTTGACTTAAAGATGGCATATGATATGACTTGGCAATATGAAATTTTAATGAAGCTGCGCGCATAGGTATTTAGCGGTTGTATGTCATTTTTCTTGAATTTTTCATGCAAGATTTTAAATTTAAAGTAAGAGTAGGAAATACTAACTTAAAAGCATTATAAATATGAAGTAAACAATATTGGATCTTTGATAGTTACATCTGTTAAAAAAATGTACGTTAACAATTTGGTAATCTACATTGCGGGAGATACCGTACCAGCCCTAACACGCCAACTGCAGATTATGCTAAACAAAGCTACAGGTATATATAAATAAAAATGTTAAGAAGTATTTTATATTGATTTTATATGTCATAATAAGGATATGTTCTTTTCTTTATATGGAGATAATTTAAAGTGTAATAAATTTGAAAAAATTACCTCACTTATAAACGCAGATAACAGGACTACAATTGTAAAAACTGTAAGCAAAAGGGACATCTATTATAAATTCTGATATTTTACAAAATAAAAATTAATAAAAAAAAATAAATTTAAAAATAAATATTGTAAACCAGTAAATGTAATAATTAATAAAATACTAATGGAAATAGAACTTTATACAAGAGCAGCAGCTACGGTAATTTCTGATAGTTTATTGTTTAAAACATACAAGGTTGGGTAAATATACGGAAACACCCGATTATTGGTTGCATTTTTGGTTTATGTAAAAAATGACTTTAATTAAAGTTTTTTTAGAAATTATAATCTATATAGTGATGTATTTTGATTTTAAATACACGCCCTGTTTTAGGAGATATGACGTCATCATCAGTTTTTTCAAATAGAATACCCCGTGTTTTCTTTTATTTTAAGAAAGAGAATTTTTTAACAATTACAATAGTATAAGGTTTTATGGGTCTACGACTTACGGTTTATGAAATATTTATTAAAATAATAAAACAAAATTACAAGATTACAAATTAAAAATTATAAACCTGGAGCGTTGCCATAAAAGCAAAGTAGAATCGGAACTTAATAGATTAAGAAGCAAAGGTATAATATCACTAGTTGAAATTTCTGAATGGAGTACACCGGTAATTTAAGTAATATTACTGCAATGGAGAAGACAGGTCGCTATTATGCATAAAATGCAAAGAAAAGAGGCATCAGATAGCCAGCAGCAGTAATGGGAGATATTGTATAGTAACAGAACATCAAACATAAAACAAAAACACCAAGAAATACAACAGACAACACAAAAAAGAAGACAAAAACAAAAATGTATAACATTATTCAAACAAATATAAGCAAAGAAAGAAACGCGCACAACCTACTGGTGGCAACAGAGGTGAGAGGCAAAATAGACAAAGTGATAGTGAATGAAACAAATAAAAAAAAAATAAGTAGAGAGTGAATAGAAGATAAGAACTTAGACCCCGCTATCTTAGCAGAGGGTAGTTGTAGAAATAAAATAGAAAGATGGAAACACCACAAGAAGGAACAGTAAAGGTTGATATAGAAGATATGATAGTATACTGCTGTTCAAAATCACCAAGATGGGGAACGGCAAAGTGCAACAGGAAAGAAGATGATGGCGGCTATAGATCTTACAATATGCAACCAAAGAGATAAACCAACATTTCCAAATTATACATTGACAGTGACAGAAGAAAATTGCTGAGCCTACATAAATACATGCAATACAGTACAAACGAAATAGAAAATGAGAAGAAGAAAATAGAACATAAGAAGGATGAACAGAGAAATGATAAAAATAGCTATAGAAGCAGAAGAAGTGACAGAAAAACATAGTGAAAAGATGCAAAAGGTACTCGGAAAAGTTGAGAAAGGCAACAAAAAAATCAATTCCCAAGTACGGAAAAAGAGGAAAAAAAGGACCGTACTGGTAGTGCAAAGAGATTAAGAAAAGCAGGAAGAAAGCAATACAAACAGCAAGGAAGGTGAAAAGGTAGAGTAGAAGGGGAGAAGATTCTGGAAAAGCTAAAAAGGAACAAATAAAGAACAAAAAGGCTCTGAAGGATGCAATCAAAAACAGCAAGAAAATATGCTGGAAAGAAATGTTAGAATCCATAGATGGAGACCTTTGGGGAAAGCCATACAAAACAGTAGAGTAACTTAGTGTTAATTAAAAAAAAAGAAAGCAGGCAAATCAAAGACGTATAGACCAATATGCCTCATTAGCAAAAATGATTAAAAAAGTTATTTTCAAGAAAAGAATTGAACAAGAAATAGAAGGAAAAGAAGGATGGGAACAGGAGCAATCAGGATTTGCAAAGAAAAAATCCACTCTAGAAGCCACTGAAAAGGTGATTTGTGGTAAAGAACATAGCAAAGGAAGCAAACAGTAGACAACACAGTAAAGACCATACTGTGTAATAATACCGCTAGATATAAAAGATGCTTTTAATAGCGTACTATAGAAAGCAATTATGTATAGAAACAGCAAAAAAAAAGGAAAACTAACAAATAAAACTAATAAGATAATATAGAGTTACCTTTAAAGAAAAAATCTACTTATTAAAAATGAAAATTTAGGCTGACCAGAAAAGTAGGATTCTGCACTTGGACCTAAACTGTAGAATCTAGTGTATAATGAGGTACTCAGAATGCGGCTGTCGGAAGGAATGACATTATTGGCATTTGCGGATGACGTGGCTCAGGTAGGTACAAATATAGACACAGAAGTATTAAATGAAAAGTTGGCAATAGATATGATAAAACGATGGATAAGAAATAAAAGGTTAGATCTGGCTCCGCAGAAAACTGACAATCGACAAAGAAGACTAATAAAGGAATAAGAAAAATACAGATAAAGAAACAAATAATAACTATAAGGAAAAAAATTAAATACCTCGGAGTTACACTTGAAGAGATGGAACAAACAGGTTAAGGAAGCGGTAAGAAAAACAAAAAAAATGAAAAAAATGCTTAGTAGGCTTATGCCAATAAACTATTATACGCCGCAAAAACATGGAAAGACGCCTTGAAAACAAACAAAACACAGAAAAAAAAAATAAGAAGAGCCACAAGAGCAAGCTCGTTAAGAATCTGCAGGGCTTACAGGACGGTGTCACAGGAGGAACTGCCCGCAGATTTGATAGTAGAAGAAAGATTAGACATAATGAAAAAACTAATAAAGAAGAAGCAAAGAAACAGGCAAGAAAAATACCATGGAAAGATGGCGGAGGCAGTGAAAAGCAGGAAAAAAGAGAAAATGAACAAAAAACTAATACTAGAAATTAAAAACAAAATTGAGTAGAAAATAAACCAGCAAACTGTTACTATACAACAAACACAATTACTCACCAGTTGTAAAGCTTTTGGTAAGTATTTACAAAAAATAGCGTGGGTGGAAGAAAATGTATTTCAAAACAAAATCTACAAATCACTAATAAAAATATATGCTTGAATGACAAAAACAAATGGAGAGCATCAAGAAACTATGCAACGATAGTATTAAAAAAAAGATAAAAAAGTTCGAAGCTTTAAGATTTAGATAAACCAAAATAAAAGGAAACACACAAATCAAAAGATACAGAAGACAAAGGAGAAACAAAAAGTTAAATGGAAGCAAAAAATCAAAGAAGGCTAAGACAACGATGCTTACCAACAGACGGTGAAATGATAAACAAAAATTATTAAAACATTAGTACCAACCAAAATTGCGGAGATAACAAGAAGAAGAAGAAGAAGAAAAAAATAACTGCACAAAAAAGCAAACTGAATGAATTTACTAAGCAATTTTTGAAATGGTCAGAGTATATTTGTCAACTTACACAAAGAACTAACCCCAAATAGAGATTCTAAAATCTTACTAGAAGTAAAACTAGAAAATCTAGGACTACCAAAGAAGATACACTTAATGGAGTTTGACAAAATATTTATGAAAAATAAAAAAGATACAACAAAAAAGAAGTTAATAAAAAGTATAAAAAAACTAATTTAAGGACAAATAATTAGGCTAAACAACGCAAAATGAAAGAAAGGAAAGATGGATGTTAGTGTAGGAAGTAGAACAGATAAAGAGGGTATAGGAAAAAATAGGCAGGGGACAGTATGTGTTGCTGCAGCAAACTGTGTGAACTCCGCAAGGTTGAAACCAGCCCACCTGAAATGAATTAGAACCACATTAGTATTGTTGACAAAGACAAATTAACAGCAGGACCAAAGCAGAGAAGAAAAACTTGTTGAAGCCAGCACTTTACTAAATGTTTAAATGTTACAGACGCTATAGCCACTCAGGAATTAAGAAAGTGTGCAATATTGCCTACTGTTAGGATTCTGCAATTTGTCTATTTTTTACATATTTAAATAGATTGGCCCTGTAAATTTTGTGTCAATCATTATTATATAAAAAATTCAAGTGCATACCAGTACACGTTTGTGATGATGTTTAAAAATAAAGTTAGAAACTGCAACAAAAGTTGAGGTAATTGCTATGTTATTTCTTTATGCTGTGCTTTAAAAAACAAAACAAATATTATTATTATTTTAATTATTTGCTGTAATTCATTTTGGACCTGGCGCAGCTTGGTTGAGGCGTAGAAAACCACATAAACTTCATAGTTTTGGAGTTTGGAAGGCGCAAAATGACAGTCTTGCACAAAAATAACATAACAGTTTGACTGAGCGCACGCTTTATCTAACATAAAACCCCTACTGAAAAAAGTACCTCTAAATGAATCACCCATTATTATGATGTTTTTTATATCATATTACATAATAATAATTTAATCGGAAAAACCTGAAAAGAATTAATATTTTGTGACCTTTTTTTTTTATAAGAAAAAGGAAATGAAACCAGAAATTTTTTAATAGTTTTAATGTAAAAGAAACCTCATCAGAATAAGCAAGAGGACAGGAAGAATTTAGCCTGAATTACCAAACAAGGAACAGAACTAAACTGAAGATTTTTTTCTGAATAAACGACTAAGGAGCAGTATTTAATTGCCGGAAATCTGTCACATGTAACGATTTGTATATTTTAAATTAAATAAAAAATACAATCCATACTTTCACTAAACACATGTATTATTTACATTACATTTAATATAACCTAATATAATAAAAAAATAACTTAAAATAAATAAACATATCAATCATAAAATGATAAACACGTGTAGTTGGGTGGACTTTGTTCAACATGGAGTAGTTGACATTTGAACCACTATGGCTTTAACAACTTAAAAGTAATCTCAATTGTTGTTATTGTCATAGTCAGATGTACTATTTATAATATCAATTATTTTATTTTATTAAAACCTTTGAGAATAAAAATAATGTTTTCAATTGTTATAAATATCTATATTAAGCATATGTTTAATTAGCTGTCTATAGGTTTTATAAATACATAGGTTATTAGCAGATTATGCTAATAGTTTATGTAGTTTATTACAAGTTGAATATTACATATTAATGTAAACGCATAAACATTAATTAATATTTTTTTAACTATTATAATTTAAAAGTTATAAAATAGTACAATTAATTCTAGTAAAGTATAACAAATAATATAATTGTATCTGTTTACTATAATAACAATTAATATAACTAATTTGGCAAGTTATGTATGTTACAGTTTAGACAGTATGTGACATTAGAAACATTCGGCAACATAGCAATTCTTCTGTACACTTCACTACTTCCAAACGATTTTATTTTACAGGTAATTTAACAAATATTACGCTAACTGCATGAGCGTGTACGCTAAATTGATTAAATATATTAATATAAATTAAGTTGTTAATTTACATAATAATAATTATTAATCTTTTTATATAGCATTAAGAGGGAAACAAAGTACAAGTAGAGTATAAGATGCATTTAGCCTTCTACTCTTTAATTGTTCTAATCTGTACAAAATCAGTTTAACAAAAATTGTACTTCAACAACTGACTAATTATATTGGAGTGTACAGTTCAAAAAGTTGTACTTTTTTGTCGTACATCCATTTTCACCGCCATTATTTAAAATGTTATTAAACTCCAATATTTAAACTAAAAAACGCCGGAACTCAAACCATGATAGGTTTTGTAAAAATTTTAACAGAAGGTAGATAATTTAATTTTAAAATTTATAGCATTTTTTTTTTCAAAAATATTTTTTTTAGTAATTTTTCAAAATAAATAATTTCATGCGTCAATTTTAATATGATTTCGAGTGATACACATGATTTCTGCGCAAATTTAATGCTAAAAATAAGTTATCTAAACAATTTTCATGTTACAAATGTGATGTTTTTATTTATGTCATAAATGAAGTTTCTGTTCCAATTTTATGTGTTAAACGTAATTAAAAAAAACTATGCTAGGAACAATTTTTATGCTAAAAATAAATGTATTAAATTTTTGTTCTGTTCATTTTTGAAAATTATAAAGTTAATTTTGATACAATTTTTGATTTTTTTAGCAAATTTTGAGTTTTTTGAAACAATTTTTATACTATAGTTAGGGTTTCCTTACAAATTTCAATAAAATTCATTTGTTTAACGTGGTTTTTAGCAAAATGTATGCTAAAAGTGAGTTTTCTGTGCAATTTTGATGTTATAAATGTTGATTCTGTGCGATTTTGAGTTTTAAAACGTATTTTATGCTAAATAGCTTTTGCGCGATGTTTATGGTATAAATGTTTTTTTTGTGCGTATTTTTAAAGTTTGTGATTTTTGAGCTGATTTGCTGCTAGAATTAATTTTCTGCGCAATATTGATGTTATAAAAATCTATTCGGTGTAATTTTAAATTTTTTTATCAAATTTTATTCTTTAAATTAGTTTGCAAATTTAGATAACTTTTATGTGGTAAACGTAATTTCTTACGGAATTTTATATTGTAAACAAGTTTTTGGTTTAGTTATTAATTAGTATTGTATATGAGTTTTCTGCTCTATTTGTATGTTATAAATATTTTATTGTGCATTTTTGAGTTTTTCAAGCAAATTTTATGCTTTAAATGTTTTTTTTTGTCTTTTTGATCAAGTTTATATTTGATGCTAAAAATTAGTTTGGTCAATTTTTATGTTGTATTTTTGAGGTTTTCTAAAGAAATCTTATGCAATACTTGGGTTTACTACTCAAATTTTGATATATTTCATGTATTCAAACATGGTTTACAAACGAGTTTTATGCTAGAAATAAGTTTTTTGTGCAATTTTAATCTTGTAATGTTGTTTTGTTAATGTTGTTTTTATGCAATTTTATGGTTCTAAAAGTAAATTTTTTGTTATAAGACGCCAGTTAAAGTTTTTACCGTTTTTGGCTTGATTTTGATTGTATCTAAAAATATTTTTATGTTTTATGACCGGATTTAGTTGTTTTTTTTTTTGACATTCTATAAAATGAATTTTGCACTTTTCAATAGTTTATAGCTACAATTTATTACTTTCTAACAATCTTTTAATGTTTCAAAGCTTGGTTTTGGTTTCATGTTTTAAAAGCAAATTTTCAACAGTTTATGGCCGGATTTTAAGGCTTTTTGACAATATTTTGTAGCTATTTTAGACTTTATAAATAGAACTTTACGTTTTTTTATTATTAGATTTTGGTGCTTTTTGACAATATTTTGATATTTCAAGACCAAATTTAACATTTAAAATAGAAATAGAATTTTACACTTTTCGATTGTGTCTATGCGGATTTTAGTTTTTTTTTTAATATTCTAATATTGTATGATTGGATTTTGTTATTTTTGACTTTTTAACAGTTTGGCAATAAAATTCAACTCATTAGTGGATGATTTTTAGTTTTAAAAGTTGAATTTCTAAATTAACCGTTAAAATGCAGGATTTACACTTTTAAAAGCAGTTTTAAAAATTGAAATGAATTTGGTAGTAAAATTTAACAGTATTAATTTGACGGCAAGATTAACAGTTTGGCAGTCAATTTTAACACTTTGAAAACTAGATTTACACTTTAAAAAGCGGATTGTAAATATAGAGATCAGATTTACACTATTGAACAATATTCAATACAAAAACTTACATAAGTTTTGTATACATATATGCAAAAGTTGTAAAGAAGTAAAAAACTGTTTACATCTATTAAGAAATCTTAGTTTTCTAAATACTTTTAAAGTTGTAAAATCTATGAGAATAAAGTTGCACTAACTTAGTTAGAAACAAAAACAGATTTCATGATCTTTAATAACAAACAAGAAGAAATTCCAATCACAATAAAAATAAATAACGAAAAGATTAAACAATTTGAAGAAGTTAACTATCTAGGATTAACAATCCAAGATAACTTAAAATGGGATACACACATAAATAAACTTGTTAAACAAAATTCAGCAACTATAGCAGCAGTATAGAAAATAAAAAATTATCTCCCAAAACAATTAAAAATATCTATATATCATGCATTATTTACATCATATAATACATACTTAAACTATATATGGGGAAACACAAGCAAAAAAAACATTAATAAACTACAAAGACAACAAAACAAACTTATAAAAATGTTATACACAATGAATAGAAGAACACCAACAACCGAACTATACAAAGAAAAGCTAAATATTAACAAAATGATAACTTTAAACAACATATTAATGATATATAAAATAAACAACAAAATGATAAAAAGCAATATAACGTTACAGTCCAACAAAGAAATATACAATCACCAAACAAGAAGAAAATCACACATAAGAACAACAAAGTATTCAACAGTCAAGTGCAGCCAGATACTAACAACAGAAACAATAAAACAATATAACAGCCTACCATTTAAATTAAAAATAAAACATATGTTATTACATGACAAAATATAAAAAAATAAACAAAAACAACAACAACCACGAGCCCTCAATACCGATAACTTGAGATGGGAATAAACCCGCAAACCTCAATTGATGATAGAGGGAAGAATCTATTTTATTTTTATTATTATTTATTATACATTCAGTATTGTTTTGTATTATATAAATTTTATTAATAAAACATATATTATTATTATTATAAAGTTGCTAGTGCTGTCATTTAAAAACTTTATTTGTTAATATGTATTGAACTTATGTAATGCATATAGAAAAGCAACAAGTAGATACTTGTTATTTTGTTTCCTTCAGCAATATAAAAAAAAATAAACATGGTATCTCATTTTTAATTAATTATTTCAGTTCTGAATCTTAACAGTCAAATTACTCAAAGCAACATTTCAAAAAATCTTATATTTTTTTGTGGTATAAATTTCATTTAATTTTTTTATACTTTACAAAAACTAAATTGTAAAACATCAAATGAATTATAAAAATAAACTCTAAGAAGCAATACATAAATAGATAGAATTTTTTTGTTATAATATGCACATTTTCAAGTTTTTGTAATTGGTGATAAGGAAAGTAATATACTTACTCATGTCTTGTATTGTATATTGAATCTATCATGTTATTTTTAAATATGTTAGATTTAATTTATTTTTAAAGACACCTCGACGGCTTTTTTGAAATTGCATTTTGTGGAAGATTTTAACAGCTTTTTTTTTGTAGCACATATACTGGATCTGCATCAGTACTGTTTCCCCAAAATATAAATCCATATCTGAGAAGAGACTACATTGGCAAAATAAAATAACTTCATAGCTATATTAAAATTTGTTAATATCAATATTCTTAAGATAAAACTTATCTATTAACACACATTAAACTGGTATGTTGAGAGAAACAGAGATCTTCTAAAAATGTTCTTAAATTAATATGTTTTGTTGTTTAATATTATGAATGATGGGTTTTTTAACGCATTGTTGATTGAAAAACATGCACTCTATTTTGTGAATACACTAAACCATGATTTATGTTACTCATACTATTACTTTAATTTTCAACAGCATCTGGATAAGTATATTAAGTAGCAAAGTATTGTCCGTATAGCTTAATATATTAGTACCGTTACAACTTACTGACATAAATATTAAATAAATGTTATAAAATAGTAATAGCCCGAAAATATTTTTTTGTGGTATATTGCTAAGGTTAGGTATGACTTCATTATCAATTTTCAAAATAGTTTTCCAAACAGGTTTGAAGATGAGCTCAATAAACTTATTGAGCGGTAGTTGTCCAGACGCTGATTTCCCTCAATACATTATTAATTAATTAGTTTGATCTTGTTTCTTTTTGTATATGGGAGGGCGAGTTTGGAACTCTTATCAACCGGCCAACGGCATTATTAACGCCTTTATCGTTGACTGGTTGATAAGAGTCGCGATCTCTCTGTGGGAATTGTTCGCTCTTGTATCGAATGGAGATTTGCTGGGATGATTCATGGTAACTCCAATGCATAATATATTAATTTTAATCATAAGATTCTATATCTATACTTGTTAATTAAGGTTGTTTGTTAAAATCCCCTCAAATTTTTACACTTGTTGAAAATAAATAAATATTTTTTTTTTGTTTTTTTAGATTTTATTGTTTTACATCAAATAAAATAAATGTAAAACCGTGTTTAATCTGTGTTATGTTAGTTTTTTAAAAACAAATTTTATTGGTAAGTTATAATTAATTAGCTATGTAATCATAATTGTAAATATACGCACATTACATGTCATAAATTTAACATTTAAATTGATTGCCATACATTGTTATAGTGCTGATGAAGGGTATTGATGAAATGCCCGAAACGTTTGCTCTAAAATACATATTTTATTAAATGGATGTCTGATTAAATAATACTATCCCAGTCCTATACAGCTGTTGTTTATATATATATATATATGTATATATATATATATATATATATATATATATATATATATATATATATATATATATATATATATATCTGATAATGAGTATCAAGCTTTTTTAGTAAAATCAGTTGAAAAAACCTTACAAATTTTAATCAGAATGATGAGGTAATATCAAACTATCGATGTTGCTCTATTTATAAATAGGTTTTTTTACAGATGCTTTTAAATGCTTTAGATATACTTCGGTTTCTTTGGCATAATTAAAAATTTCACATAGAAATCTAGAAATAAAAATAATGTATTTTTAAGTAAGTAAAAAGATACTGCATCATAACTCGCTCTTTTTTTTAATTTTGTGTATCCGATATTACGTTTATAATCTTAGATTCTAAAAAATATTAAATTTGAATTCAATAAAATCATATTTTCAGTCAAGTTAGCAGTGTTATTTTGTGCTACTAATTTATTTGCAATTTTGAGTTTTTGAAAAAAAAAAACCTTATTCTTTAGAGCCACAAAATATACTGGCGTCTAAAAGTAAAAGAACGCCAAAAATCTGTAGCTCAATTTTTAAGAAGATTTTAGATAATATGTAAATTATTAACTAAACACTAAAAAAATGATGAAAATTTCAATCATGAGTTGCCCGATCGCAATTTCTGTAGTACTCAGCAACTTGCCTAGGCATGCTAGAACCAAATTGTTAATCTTAGTATAAGGAATTAAATTTCAATCTTTTCAAATACGCATCCCAACATCAGGTATAATGAGATGGTCCAGTCTGCTACCGTTTGTATCCACACGCGTTCAATAGATGATATGTCTGAAACAAAAAAAATCTGAATGTAAATTATCCGATAGTATTTGAGGTCGGCTTTGGCAAGTTTCCACCCTGGCTGATGCCCAAGGTTATAGCTCGTCTTGATCTGACCACCCAAAGCAAACGAGAAACTTGCCCCGACGTCTTGAGGAGCAAGTTTCTTAAAATCGTTGCCGAATACCAAGACTCTCCGCGGTTGTATACGGACGGTTCGAAAACGGACCGGGGGGTGGAAAGTGCCTTCGTTTTAGACGGTACGGCCCATTCATGGTCTCTTTACATGCATTACATAAAACCCTGCTAAACTGTGAGACGTCATCTCACAGTTTGTTTCTCCTTTGTTCCGACTTGCTAAGTGCCATCCTGCGTATACAGTCAATGTACTTGGTCGATCCTCTGGTCCAGCTCATACAAGCTTTGATAATCCACCTGGCCGGGTTTGAACAGAGAGCTATCTTTGTCTGGACATCGGGTCATGTGGGTATCGAGGGCAACGAGCTGGCCGATAAAGCCGCCCGTCAGGCGGCTGACGCGGATCCTACGGACAACATTTCCGTAAGACCCGATGATCTTAAAGGATACGTCATATCAAAAGTCATCGAGGATTGGCAAAGAGTATGGAACGGCTTCGAGAGCAAATTGGTCATACCAACTTGACCTATTCGTATCTCTTGACCGGCGACAAACAACCAGCATGCCAAACATGTCACGACCCTCTAACAGTAAAGCACATTTTGCAAGAATGCTGAGCCTACCTTCCCCACCGTAATCGGCTCGAGCTCCTTAACAACGTGACGTCTATTTTATCAAATAGAGAAAAGTTCATGGAAAGGTGCGTCCAGTTTTTGAGTGACGCAGGACTCCTCAAACAGGTGTAACCAAGTTTTTGTGTTGTCTTGTAATAAATTTGGTTTTAAATAATTTATTTATTTTTATTAATCAGTTTGTGTTGTTGACTTGTTTAAAGCATCGTAGTCTTTTACAACTTTGGTGCAATCTGTGATTTTAGATTTAGTTCGTTTTTAGGGTCTGGCATCAAAGCATTTTACAGCTTCGATGTCATCTGTGATATTAGGTTTAGTTAGTTTTTGGGGTCTGGCATCGAATATTTTACAGCTTCGGTGTCATCTGTGATATTAGGTTAGGTTAACGTATAGGTACTGGCATCAGTTTTTTACAACTTTGTCGTCAGTTCTAATAGTAGATTCTGTGATATTAATTTTTAATTTAATTTTTAATTTTAGCAACTGTGATATTATTTTAGTATTTATTTATTTAACCATTTTAATGTGTTGTTTTGTCTCCTCAGGTCTATAACCTGAGGTTATTATTATTAAAATAAATAGCTAATGACCTTAGTAGTCGACGCTAAATACAACAACAACAAAATAATATTACAAAATACACAAAAAAATAATAAAGTAGCTGCATTGTTACATCAGTTATTAGAAAACAATAACTTCCTCGAAAACAAAAACAAAATACCACACTATAACTACATTCCTAAAACCATTATAAATAATGATCAACAAAAGGTACTATGTGACGTAAGTATTCAAACGGACAAAAGAATAACACACAATCGTCCACTCCCGATATTGAATAGTCAAATAAAACAACAAAAATAACATATCTTATAGACATTGCAATTCCGGCAAATAAAAACAAAATAAAGTCAAGTATTGTAAATATTTTTTAGTCAATTTGTAGCGCTGAGTAAGATAGTTGTTTAACTCCGAAACGTTCGCAGTTTATTCAGTTTAAATAAAATGTATTACAAAAAGAAATTATTTATTGGTCTTAATTTACCATCCAATTTCACCTCTACAGGGGTGCGTTCCAATTTAGAGGAGAAACGCGTCCGGGCGTTATTTTTTTACCACAGCTCGTTCATAAATGCAGGACGTTCGTCCGAGGAAGTTCGTCCAAGTCGTTCGTAAATGCAGGAGAAAGACGCCCGGGTAAAAAAAGTTTACCCGTCTCTCAGAGATGGGTAAAGACTACTAGGCGCGGAAGATTTAAAATATGTTTCTTTAGTGTGTCATGAAGTAATATTATTATAAAAACTAAGTTTTTTATATTAAATAAAATTATAAATTATTACAATAAATTTATTTTAATAGTTACTATAAATTCAGTTTTATAAAGTCAAAATAAGTTGAGTCAGTTGACAGATGTCAAAAGGTAAAAACTGACAGACGCGTTCTTTTTTAAAAGAGAAAAGACGTACTTCTGACGTCTTACGTCAGGACGTTCGCCCAAACTACACTCTCCAAATTGGAACGCACCCCAGTTGTTTATACTAATAGATTACTATTATTTTATTGGTCATTAGACACATTAAAGGTCGTTTATTCAATCCTATTATGAAACTGTGTAAGATATAACCCCATATTCGTGGTAATAATATTCAATACTTCTGTGCTTGTATAATGTCTAGTTAGGCAAGATTGATAGTCTATAAATAAGAAACTTTGTTATTTTGTGCATTAAAACTCGAAGTTTTATATACTTTTATATTTAATTATAAAATAAATAAACCCGTTTAATCCGTTAATGAAGACAGATTTTTTTATATCCTAAAATATTTGATAATATTGCTGTATATATGGTGAAACTTCATGTTATCTTTATGCATGTATGTAATTTATTATATTTCTTACTGTTAGACAAATATTTAAATATAAACAGAACATTCTATTATGACTTATCAAAAGTGTTCAGTGAAGTAACTAAAAAGTGTATTTGAGAAATACTAATACGTAACAGAATAGTTTTATTAAATATAGAAAGGCATTTATTTTTAATATACCAATTTACTAATGTAAAGCAAACATTCGAAACCAGATACCTGCTATGATGCGTTGGCTTGACTTTGTATACATTATTTATAAATTACGACTTGAATTAATTATTTCATTCAAATTTATTAAATTGCTCAATTATTTTCATTATTTTTAGATTAGATAATTTATTAAAAAATGTTTCATAATAGTTAACCGCAAACCGCAAATAAAATTTAGTAAATATTTCAATACATTATGTGTATTAATATTTAATCTCAAATTTGTAAATATTATGAATATTTTTTTCATAATATTTGTTTATAATATAGACAAAATAAGTTGTAAAAAAATGAAGAGATACTTGTCTACACATAAACCACTAAATGAATAAATTTCGTAGAATTATTGACGCACATGACATCGCGATATTCCCATTCCATTCAAACCTGTTCATACGGATTTCCCAACGCGATTATTCTTCACTGTATTTGACCGTAGATATACCCAATTAATAAATTATTCCAAAAAATATCAATTTCTCTCTTAACAAGGTTGGCTAAATATCGCTTTTTTCAATTTAATTATTACACCATTACACAACATTATGCGTAGTTATTTATTTAATTATATAATATACTAGTTACTACAAACGTTCAAATCACGTAAATAATTACACCGATTTTTACTTTAACAAAACAAACTTAATTGAATATGTATGTTTGCTGCATTTTAGTATATTTATGCAAATAGCACGTTATGTTTTTTATACATATGAATATTGATAGCCTGGTGTTTACTACGGTTGATTGAGTGGGGATTAATTATCGATATAAATGCTTTGATAGCTCCTGAATGATGACGGTAGACGGGGTTTGATTACTGAATACTAAAATCTCCACTTCAGTTCAGTCCATTGTGTTGGAGATGGTTGTCATGGAAACAGAGTGGATAATGCAACAAGTAGCTTTCAGTGTGCACGGACTCTATATTTCATTGTGAGAGCTAAATTACACTTTTAAATTTTATTTCCGACGATAAAGAAACGAACGATGATAAAATATAGTTAACGTGTAGATTTTTCATTGTCTGGAAAACATAGAGTATAAAATGTTATTATTTATTATCAATAATAATATAATTGTTGCGTTAAATAAATTGTATTTATTTAGGTTTTATATAAGAATGTAATGTTATTGATTGATTAGAAAACTGCAGTAATATTTCCGAGGTTTATATACGAGGGGAAGTTTTTATGTTATCTACCTAGCTATAAAAACAAGGAATTACATGACAAACAAAATGTTATTTTTTAACATAAGAATCATTAACACTAACACACTTATTCCAACGTTTTTTCTATGCATTTTAGCAATTCTGTGCTCACTAAAATATTTTTTTGAGTTTTGGAAAAAAATAATAGTCTCAGGAAGCAAAAAATAGAACTATAAGGTAGATGTTGTAATTCCGTAAAAAAGCATTTATTGACCAATTCTTGAATATCTCGTGCTTTATGTGCAGAAGCATAGTTTTCTATGTCTTTGTAGACATTCCGCGTTATTTTAGAACTTTTCGGCATAAACTCAATTAAGAGAATCTTCTTAGAGTTTCAGAAAACCATCTCTTTTCACGTAGCTCTTATTATTATAAGTTTTCATTCCTAGAATAAATCTTCAAAAATTTGTTATCTACACAGTTTTTGTTCGAGGCTGAGCAGCTTGGGAACCTATCATGCCGACATATTGCTCATTTCCAAATCTTTATGTAAAATTTTAAAATCATAGTATTTTGATATTCCCATGTCTTTAGCAATAACTGAAACTGTAACTTAGAAGTCAATTTTGTTGATAGTTTTGTCAATTCGTGTTTTCAGAAGTCTTCCACACTTTGAATCAACATGAATAAATTTTTTGCTTCAATTTAACTGCTTGCAGCAATATTTAAGTTAAAAAATGTCTATTATCTCTATACACTGCTAAAATTTTCTCATAGTTATTCTTTGGGTTGCTGTGTTTTTTTAATAAAAAAATTACGATGCTTCTGTGTTTAAGCCTCTTTAAATTGATATAAAAAAGACAAATGTTAATCTATTTCAATCAAACCAAACTTGAAGTCACAGAAACATTTTATGTAGATAACACATAAAACTATGTCAAGAAATAAAGCAAAAAAATTTAATATTATGTAATAAATTGAATTTTTGAATAGAAGATTTGTTGAAATATATATTATTATTATTAAAACAATTATAATTTTAGTCAACCGTTTACGCTCAATACATCCATCAAATTTATTTTCGACAAATTATGCTCATCGTAATGATATGTCACGCATGGTGAGAGAATGTAGTTTGTTTCAATAATTATTGTAATAGATATAATTAAACTTAATTTGTTGTTTTTATTTGGTTAATAATGTAAATTACGTTTGCATTAAGCAATATACACTATTGTAAAAATGGATAACTAATAAATGAATTAGAATAAATATAACAGCAAAAGGCTACGCTTAATACATACCTTACGGAACCATCACTAAAACTGTTTAGCAATTAATATAGATCAAATGTAATCAATAATAACATACTGAATATTGAGTCCATGGGGCTGAAATACTATTAAATAGCAATTACACATTGGAATTATAATTCTTATAATTTTTATATTCCCATATTTGTAAAAAACTGAAACCTGAGAACTTAATCAAATGCTTTTGATAATTTTTGGTATAAATTTGAATATAACAAATAGATTTAACATTCTTAAATAACAAGTTATTAAAATCAAAATAATTTGAAACTTTAGAAAATGTTTGAACTGTTTTTATTAATTTTCTCATAGCTGACTTCAATGCAACGCTTGAATTAAAACCTGTTACTTTGAACATGGAATTCCTATTACACTTTTATTATTGCACTAATAAATTTGTTTTGAAAAGTAATAATATACAATTATTACATGACAATGCATTCCTTACAAGTAAAAATGACATTAATATTAAATAATACTTGTAACCATTATTAAAACAAACTTTCTACTTATAACTTTGATAGCAATAATAATATTTTTTTTAGCACAAAACTTGTCACTAGTAATAACATGCTTCTAAATACAAATAAAATATAAGTACAAATGCATAAAAAGTTTAGATGGAAATGCCACAAGAAAATTACAAAAAGATGGAGCAAAACACAAGATGGTTAAGGTGTATAGCAGAATGATAAAAAAAAACAGAACAAGTTAGAAAACTTAACACAAGAAACATATGAGAGAAAACTGATAGTAAAAGGAGATTTAAACGCTAGTAGAACTAGACTAAAAAGAAAATGAATGAAAAATGTCCAGAAAAGCAAAAGACTAACTAGAAAATAAAGAATGGAAATAATCGAATCAAATGGGTAAGACATACTAAACAAAAATATGCTAAATAAAGAAGCTTAGCAAAAGATAGACAAATTTAAGATTGGAGAAGGAGTAAAGTCGGACCATCAGCCACTAAAAGTGCATATAAATAGAAGCATAATAAAAATTAAAAAAAAAATAAATAGTAACAAAAATGTGTATAGATACAAAAAAGCGTAAAAATGATTTTGAAAAGAAAAACCTAGGCCTACAAAAGAAGACAAAACTAAAAAATTTAATTGCAGAATTAAAAAAAAACGTTTATACGAACAGAAGAAGCATTTAGAAAAGATAAACGATAAAACACAAAAAAAAGAAAATAAAACAATATCAGAATGTAGATAAAATAACAAAAGACATTATATGAAAACAAATAAAAAGACATAAGCAATAAAAAACTCCAGGTGTAAATGGAATACAAAATAAAGCATAAATGTATGGTACAACAGATTTGATTAAAATAATAAATAAAGTATAAGAAGAAAAAGGATTTTCTAGTCAGTAAAGAGTAGATCTTGTATGTTCTATACTAAAAAAAGAATAATGAGTTTGTAGAAAATAACATAGGTATAATGTTACTAAGTATAGCATACAAGATCTATACCATGGTACTAGAAAAACAACTGAATAAAGAACTAGAGACAAATGGGATATTGCCAGACAAACAGGCCTGGTTTAGAAAACAAAGAAAGACCATAGATAACGTATACGTGGTGTACACGTATACGTTATTATATATTATATAGTAGAAAAAGCAAAAACAGGTAAACATTGAAAGAGTTATTGTTGGCTCTAAAAAGAGCATTTATGACAATGTGAATAGAGACAAATTGTGGATGTATTTAAGAAAAAAGAACTAAGTCAATGGTGTAAAAAAGTATACGTGGAAACGGTTAGCAGGGTCTGTGTGAATGGTAAAATGTAGTAATAAGTTTTATGTTACAATAGGTGTAACGACGCAGACAGATGAGCGCGTATAGGCTGCAACGCGGCATTGCAGCAATGCCGCGGAGTAATTATGTTTACCTCAAACACGCGCCGGGCACGTATTAAATCATCTGAATCTGGCAAATATACGTAGCAATTAGCGAACTTTGAGGTACGTTCTACTGCTGCCGTGTTCGAAGACGCTGCCAAACAATCGAATACAACTCAAATCCTGCCGCAGTACTGTCGCGTTGCAGCCATTTGATGCCTTAGGTTGTTTGCGGCATACATAGCAGGTGCAGATGAGATGCTATACAGGGTGTAGATTAATTGGCGGACAAACGCCAGGTAATTTTGTAGACCGTGCCAAAAGAAAACAAAAATCTTAATTCTAAAATGCTGAGAAACTCTTCGCTTGGCCTCACGAGGTCCTCAAAGTTTCAATTTTGTCATTACAAATATTGTTTTAATTTTGTATTTTATGTACCAATTTGCTTTCTTTTTTAGTATAATAAATGTTACGAGGTTTATTAAAAAATAATAATAAAAAAATATTGAAAAATGTGCAAATTACTTTCCAAAAATAAATCAAATTTAAATTAAAATTAAAAATACCCTTGGCAACGTAGCAAAACTTTTAATAAAATTCAAATTATAACGTAGGCTATGCAATGAATGTCAGTTGATATTTTTATTTTTATATGACTTTTACTTTAAATGAATATGCAAATTACGCCGATGATGCTTGAGAATGTCATGAATTCGATACCGTATAGTGCTTAGAAGTAAACGGTGGTCAATTTGAACATTTGTAGTTTATAATAAATAATAACATTTAATGTGTGTATTAAGTTGCCTACATTATAGGTTTGAATTTAGCAATAGAAATTTTGCTACGTTGCCAAGCGTAACAAAACTTTGAGCATCTCGTGAGGCCAAACGAAGAGTTTCTCAGCATTTTAGAATTAAGATTTTTTTTTTCTTTTGACACTTTCTACAAAGTTACCTGGCGTTTGTCTACCAATTAATCTACGTAAACGTAAATTTGCCCAAATAAAGATTAGTTTACAAACTCCGTTTTACGTCGCGTCAGACTTTCAATACAAGTTTGTTTAAACAAAAATATTTATTAGGTTGGTACTAAATTAAACTCGCAATCGGGTCTATTCTGTAACTTTTTAACACCACTGTTAATTTTAGCGGCAACGTTAAAATTATTTTAACTGCATTGCGTATTCTGTACAACAAATCTGTTAAAATTTTGACGTTTTGATGTTAAATTTTAACCAAACTACGTTAAAATAAACGGCGACGATAGAGGTGCCTTTAATTTTTAACAGCTTAGTTTAATTGCAGAAATAATAAAAATTGTAGAATTTGGTTAGCTAAATATAGTGCTTTTAGAAGAAAAGAAAATATGGTAAGTACAAAACTATTGCTTGCATTAATAAGAAGATAAATCAATTTTAAATAAAGGAAAATTGTAAGGTTATGTCAATGTTTACCTATTTTAAACGTCAATTTAATGTAGAAAATATTAATCTTTGTGCATGTTTAATTAGGTAGATAAGTTCTTAAATAATAAATAATTAAAGTTTTATTTTTTAGTCAACAAAGAAATAGCTGCCTGCACATTTAATAAATGAAACAGAACAATATTTAGTTTCAAGGCGAACGAGAGAATTCCAAATTTTATAACGGCAAGTAGACGAAAAATGTATATAATCGTGTTTTAATTTGGATTAATTTTTGTTTTAGGAACTAACAGCATTACATTTTTTGAAGTGGAAGGTATCAAGTTGCAGTAAGAGAAAATAATTTACTCGGGTTGATTTAATATAAAATAATAATGTGTTAATGACAAAATAAAACAATGATTGTGATTTTTGTACAAATAACGTAACTCTTTGCTGGCACAAAACTGTAATTAAAACATTTGTATTAAAAACATTGTTTTATTTTAATATAAATTATATCCAGAATAATAATGTCTTACTTAAATAAAATTAAAATCTACAATAAATTAATTATTTGTTCATTTTACACGATTATTAATAAATTTATCTATTTTATTCAAATAAAAATTGCAAATGACACAGTTGGACACAGTTTAATATTATCTAAAACTCTGTGTTTGTTTTGATTTTTACAGGACTGAAGTGTGCATAGTAGACTTTTTCCCTCATTTTATAGATCCACTGCTAACTTCACTTTAATTTTTAACCTGTAGCGTTATAATTTACAATTTTAACGTGAATATTAACATACATGTTAAAATCAACTAGAGAATAGCGTTTTGGTTAATAATTTTAACGTCGCTGTTATAATACTAATTTTAACAGCGGTGTTAATTTTAATGGCGTCGATAGAGAATAGAGCCGATTAGGCGTTGCTGTGAATGTCTAATTTATTATGTTAATGGCAATAGCTCAGTGGTTTAATATTAACTTTACATAGCAGGTTTTTTTCTTAATTTTACAAAAAATAAATTTTTGAGGTTAAGATATTTTAATAAAATTTATATATACTTTATTGTGCTGATTTAGTTATTTTAATTTTTATTAAGACCGGTTTCGGCTGTTAAGCCATCATCAGTTTTTTGTTGTGTGTTGCGCAAAAAACATCTGTGAAAAGATAAACTGATATCGAAAACAAAGCATGCAAATACATCTGCGTTGATATCGCGTGCTCTTTGGACAAGGACTTGTATGGCGAATAACGCTTCTCTAGTTCCGATTCCTTTTCTAAAGCCAAATTGTGTATGACTGATGTTGTCATCTAGTTTTCTATATATGCGAGGTTGGATGATATTAATGAATACTTTTAGAACGTGACTCATCAGACTGATTATTTTGTGTTCTGAGCATTTTATTACGTTTGCTTTCTTTGGAAGTGGAATAAATGTGGATATTAGCCAATTTTTTGGTATTTGACCTTCTGTATAGATTTTGTTAAAGAGCGTAGTCACCAATTTCACTTGTTCTGGCTCTAGTAGTTTGAGCATTTCCCCGTGTATCTGATCTGGTCCCGGAGCCATGCTGTTTTTCAATCGGTTGATTGCTGCTTCTACTTCTTGTTGTGTGAGAATTGGCCCTTCGTCACCCGATGTTGTGGTCATATTGTTGTCCACATCTATGTCTCCAAAAAGCTCTTCCATATATTGTTTCCATCTTGTTAGTATTTTGTCAGTATTTTGTCAGTTTCTGTGATGATGTTATTTTCTGAGTCTAGGATTACGCCCTCTCCCATTTGTTGCTTGCTTCCTATTGCTTCTTTTATTTTCTTATGGAGATTGAAGCTGTCGTGTTTTGCTTGTAGTATTTCGATTATAGCACATTTTTCTTGTAACCATTGCTCTTTAGCTTTTTAAATTGTCGTAAGTACTTTTTTGTGAATTTTTTAATACATTTTTTGGTTTTTGTTTCTATATTGCTTTCTTTCTTCCATGAGATTTATTATGTTATCTGTCATCCATTTTTGTCTTTGTTTGGTCTTTTCTGGATTTAGTTTGTCTTCTGTGACCGTAACTATTGCTGTTTTATTTGATTCCACAGTTCTTCTGTTTGTGTTTCAGGGTTGCTATTTTCAGATATGATGTTCAGTTCACTATTTATTCTGTCTTTAGTTTTCTGTAGAGCATTATTTTGTTTAAGTTTCTGTGTATCTACTTTTTGTAGGCGTTTCTGTTTAATTATTTCAGTCGTATTTTGGTGCGAGCCAGTAAAAGGTTATGATCTGATGGAATGTCGGCGGCTGGGTATTTTTTGACTGAAAGGATTGAATTGCGATATTTTCTGTTTACCATTACATAGTCAATTTACTATTTTCTGTTGGTTATCGGTTGGAGATCTCCATGTGTAGAGCCTTCTGGGGTGTAGTTTGAAGTAGGTGTTCATTATTGCAAATTCCATCTCTTGGCAAAATTCTATTAGGCGATCACCTCTATTATTTCTTACGCCCAAACCGAATCTGCCCGCCACATCTTTAACTTCTACTTGTCCCACTTTGGCGTTCATGTTCCTTATAATTATACTATTTACTTCTTCCCTTTTTGTGTGTTTTAGGGCAGTTTTTAGTTGTTCATAGTATTCTTCAATCTCTTGTTCCGTGCTTTCAGTTGTTGGTGCATATAGTTGTATTATGTTTAAATCGAATGGTTTTGCATTTATTTTGATTAATGCTACTCTGTTTCTGATATGGATAAATCTTTTAACAGCACCATTGACTTTTTTTGTTAAATAATATTGCGATAACGTTCTTGATTTTAGAAGTGTTATCTCCGGATAAATATATGTGATGTCCATCTATGACACAGTTCTCTAAGTTTGACCATCTTGTCTCGCTGCCTCCTAGTATATAAATCTCAAGTTGCTTTATTATGTTTGCTGTATTTTTGGCTTGGTACATGCTTTGCACATTCCAAATGCCAATTCGTTTTTTTTTTGGTTATTTTTAGGACATTATTGGATGACCGGGTGATTCTTTGCACCCTCTCCCCACTTAAGGTTTTATTTTGTATTTTCATTGTGATATTTTAGGGAGTATTTGTAAATTAGGTAGTTTCCTGTTGCTTTCCTAACTGTATGTATAAAAAATGTATGTGATTAGTAAATATTAAATTTAATTAAATTATTTAAATAGTTTATAAAGACCTCACTTAACGACCATATAGATTTAATGTGTTTTTAATATATAATGCCACTTAATCCCACTTTGTAATATATTTGTAATAAAGAAAAACTATAAATATTTACCTTATTGTAACTGTAGGTGGTTTTTACAAGTTTGGAGTACATTATACTAAACACCTTTAAAAACATGTAATTTTCTTTTGATGATGATTTATTTTTTCAAATATATGCATTGATTAACCTCTTGTGACTGACGAGTTGCTTTGTCAAGCAAGTTAAGTAAGCGTACTAAATGTATCATGAGTAAAATGATAAGCTCTGCCAGCAAACGATGACTCAGCATTGGCGTTCAGTTTGCATTATTGGCAGTGATGAGTCATTATGAACGCAGGGTTTATGATTAAACTCACTATTAAAAGTCACGTTATTACGTAAAAACTTAGTTTAAACTTAAGTTCAAGTTTAAACCAAACTTAAAAGATCGGTTTTTAGAGATTTTATAAAGCATATTGTATTAAACTGAAACCAACTTACAATACTAATCTATTATTTGACAATTTAGAGTGCATGAGGTAAGATGAGTCATAAAATAGATTTTCCCATTTAAATACCAGCTTTACGTTTGTAATGTAATCTTGTCAGTAACAAGGAATGGCAATCAAACAACTTTTATGATAAAAGATCTCTAGATGAACAACAAGAAATGGTAGGCACCTCTTTACTCATGGAGTTGCAAATAACTTTTAAAAGTAGTTGAATCATTGTAAAAAGAAGGCATGTTAAAACAGAAAGAACACACAACATATAAAATTAAAAAACAAAACTTAAAACGTAAAAAGTCTATTAAAGGAAAAAAAAAATGAAAACTTGAGACGTAAAATAATATGAAATAAACTGAACATGATAAGTTTTTTTCAGTAAAAAAGAAAGAACAAAACAAAATAGGTTTGTTTGTAAGGAGCTTTTCAAGTTTATAAAGTGACATATGTTTGTGGTAGGGTTATAGCAATAAAGTTAAATACAACACTAAAAAGCAAGCATTCTATATAATTATAACAATATAACACTAATTATAACAGTTTTATTCTAGGGGACCCATTTAGGATATAGGAAGAGACATACATACTATAGATACAAATTAAAAAAAACTAATAAGATAAAGAACAATAGTTAATCAAACATAAAATTAAAAGAAAAGAAAAACAAAATAATATTAAACAAATGTTGATGAAAGAATATATAAATTTAAGAAAATAAAATATTATAAGCCATTAATAGTTTTAGAATTTGTGCCAAAAAGCTGTGCTGTAGTATGTAGTAGTTTTATTTTGTCAGAAAATTTATTGTAATATGTAAATGCCAAGTACTTTAAAAATTTCTTATAGAGTGAGGTTTGGAGTAATGTCTTTCCATGTTTTCTGTTGTATTCCCAAAAAAAATTAAAAAAAGTACTTAAATAAATTATGCTAAAACTCATTTAAATTTTATGATATAGTAGAGAAAGTGTATAGCAGAGTAGAAAACATCTTATATGAAGAAAGCAAAGAATGCTACAATATTTTGATAAAAAACAAAAATTGAAGCGTGAGAGAAGAAAGTGAAAAAGAAATAATAAAAAATAGATTGATAAAGTTTTATAAATATAGAAAAATAAAAATTATTAATACGTGGTTCAAAAACTATAAAATGTAAATGTAAATTTAGAAGGCACCTAGAGATACATACATAAACTGGATAGAAGGGCAAATATATACAGTGACCATATACTTATGCAGGCCGAGATAGAAATAAAGCGGAAAAAAATTAAAAAAGCATCAGTGTAAAGTGTAAAAAACTTATAGACATAAACAAAGTCAATTGAAAAATAAAAACTTAAAATAGCACCAGAAGACAAAGCGATAGAAGATACATAAAACACAAACAAAATAAAAACAAAAATTTTATATATACTGGTCCGTATTTACCGCCACAGCAGACAAAAAAAATCATACCAAACATACAAAAATGGCTAGAATGCAAATTCAGAACAATAAATTAGTTTCTGTTACAAGGGTGAACAGAGCATGAATCATATAAGGTATTACAAAGAAAATACCAAATACAAAAAAATGCATGCAAATATTGTGTAAATGTGATAGACGACGACAAACATACGCTATTTTAACGCGACAGGTAGATGTCGCAATGAACGGCATCAGAGATACGAATGAAAAAGCAGCAACTGCAGAAAACATATTAGAAACCATGATGGAAGAAATACAAAACAATACAAATTCTCGCACGCTACTGGAAGAAAGAAAAATTTCCCTCGGTGTCCATAAAAAAATCCTCTTAAGAAAAAAAGTATACAAGAGAATAAACAAAATTAAACAAAAATATTTTAGAAGAAAACCTAAACAAATTAAAAGAGTACATGGAAGATCTTTATAATATAAAATAACAGATAAACTAGATATAAAAAGGAAAGAGCTATTATTATATTAATTAAATTGTTAACAACCATAAAAAACGTAATATCAATGGCAAAGACTTGTTGCTTCATATCAACAAGTAGCAATAAGACAAAATTTTAAGATTGGTAAAGGAGTAAGACAAGACAGTTTTTATTCTCAACTTTGTTTAAATTGCATGCAGAACACATGAACGCAAAAGAATAAAATTAGTGAGAAGGAGATTTGAGTATGAATAAGAGTAAAACAAAGGTAAAAAGAATTGGAGAGATATAAAAAACCTCATATCAACTAGAATATCTGGATACATTTATAATAAAGTATGCAAAAGTGGCATAGATTACATGCTTACTAATATTGAAGCAAACATTTCAAAATGCCAAACAACAAATCCTATAATACGTGGGACAATCGAATAGAAACAAGTATTTACTTGTTGAGCGTCGGGAAGGGCGGCTGTGTTTGATGAGGCAGTTGTGGTAGGTAAAGATTCTTATAAATTTGATATGAGTGAAAAATAATTTTGTACACGTTGCAACAAACAAATTAATTTAAAATTAAATTCCTCAAGTTTATTTCAAAATTTGAAGCCACTTAAAACGCTTTGCTTTTAATAAGAAATGGAAGATGAGCAGTATGTTCATGCCAATCTTTAATTTTAGTTATGTGAGTATTAACTTAATTTACTGTTATATAATATAATTATTTATAATTTTTATTTGTAATTATTGTGTTTTTTACCAACTTTAATTATTTTCCCATACTGCATACTGTGTGCATCTAATTTGATTGAGTGAACATAAATATTTATCTATTAATAAAGCAAATAAATAATATTTATTATACTACCTACTATTTGACTATTCTATTAATATATTGTTCATCTATTCACTTTTAGGCATTGTTAAATTACATGAAAATGATTTACAAAAATAGTTGTAATTATTAAAAGTCAAAAACACATTTTATATCATTTTCATTGTTTATTGCTTTATTTAATTACTTGTATGCATTGTATATTTAATTATAAAATATACATACTCTTTAAATTAATAGTCTTTAACTTAAAGCCACTTTTGGAAAATCAATATAATAAATTATTTTAAGCATTTATTTTTGCAATACGATTGGTAAGATGATGTTTTTTAATTAAAATCTTAATTTATAGTGTATTTACTAATGTAATAGCATTATAAACGTTATCAGTTAATGTTAAATCATACAGATACGGATGTATTTAAAATTAAGATATGTTCTTTTATAGATAAGAATATATCAATAAATTATATAATAAATAATCTTTATCATATTATGTTAAACGGAAAGTCCATTTACTGTCCAGTAGCTTAATAATATTAATTGTTTATAAGTAAATCTCGTACGTCGACATTTCGCGGAAGGTGCTACTGGATGTGGTTGGATTAAAGTACAGTGAACGGAATCCCCGCGTATATACCGCGACGGTTCCAACTTCCAAGCAATGATCGATTGTAGTTCCCCACTTCTTCGGCAAAAACGGATTTAAACCCCGGACTCTGGAGCCCTTGACACACTGTACGTTTGGTTCTCATTTGGTCCAGTGAGTATTTTTATCAGTGATAACAATTAACAGGTGTCGGCAGGGGTTAGAAAATAAAATGACCTCAAAATCTGGTGATGGTTGCGATCCATTTCAAATGAATAGTGGTTAGTGATAGGTGTTTAGTTTAGTGGTTTTCTGTCGTGTATTTTTTTTAGTTACTTATATTTAATTTGGCTAAAGTAGTGGTGATTATGGAGCACGTCTTTATTAACCAGCATAATGTGTGCATGTGCTTGATTTTGTAACAAAACTAAATATTTATTTTTTGTAATTTTAATATAAATATTTACCTTAAAATGACTTCACATACACTGCACTTTATTTTGAATTTTAATGTGAATGTTGTTAAAGTTAAATGTAAAGGGAAACGAAATATAATTAATATAAATTGAATATATTTTATTTTTAAATTCGTTGTATTATACAGTAACATACCAAATTCCGTAAGTAAAAAACTATTACGCCATTTCTCTTCTTGTGCATATTAAAAAAAGTAAACAAATCAATAAAAAACATAATAGAATCTTAAACAAGTATTAAATGTTTTTATTTGACTAGATTATTTCATAACAATTATGTCGAAATATTTAAAGTAATCGTTAATCACAATATATTCAAATTATTTCTGATTTGATGAAGAAATTTCAATGACCATGAAAAACGATATTAATTGAAAGTAACTCAGAATTATTGGGCGTTGTTAATGAAATAATCACTTAAGTTAAATTACATTTTGATTGTAGTAATAGTAGTAGTAGTAGTAAACCTAAACTTACAAAGTAATTTATTTAATTCGAATAATTGCTATGCCATTTATGTCCATTATATTTAGTACCATATTTAAATGTATAATATTGTATAGTATTTATTTAAATAAGCTAAGTACTAAATAATATGTCCCGTAATGGACTTATTGTAGTGGCTATTGACAATGTCGCTTTGATAATTGCATTTCAAGTAGTCTGTTTTAATTGAATTGTGAATGATTTCAAAAGTGTTGCTTATTAAATGTGAAAGCGAGCATGGGGCAATTGAATTATGTTAACATGGTGCAAGTGAATAGGGCCTTGATGAGTGAGCCCGCTTTGATTTAATTTTACATTAAATTGATATTGCAGAGATGGAGGCAAATCAGTTTAAGGACTTTGCAAAGGAGATGGTAGATTATGTATCGAACTATTTGGAAAACATTAGAGACAGGTGAGTTAATTTTATATAGATATAAATAATAAAAATAACATACTATGACGATGTAATAGACTTCATTTTTATTATAGAAAATGTATAATTAATAATTATGTAAATCTAAAACAAAATAGATAATTAAAAAATAAATCGATTTGCGTATAGTGATATTATTGATTTAATTAATAAGAAACTTAATCAGTTGACATTGGTTGAAGAATTTTATGACAGAAGTAGGACACGTATGCTAGACCTTGTTCTAAGTTTTGAATTACATTATTTTGTTTAATAATGCATAGGAGGTATAAGATATTGAAAACTTTAGCGGAAAAAAGAAGTAAACAAATATCACATAGTAATCAATGACGTATGTATAATTTTATCATCATAGTTATACCTACCTACCTAATAATTTTTCATAATAACAGTCAAATTGTATTTTTTACCATTTTAAATCATTCAAAAACCAAAAAAAAAAGTACATACAAGTCATTTTCTATTTACAGAGCTAACGTTTGCTATTGTTATCCGACGACATGTTTACCTTTCAAACTTGTTTTATTAATACATATAATTAAATAAAACAATGATTGCTTTTCAATTTGTAAAGTTTTATTTAAAAAAAGTGTTAAACGAGTATAAGAAATAATAAATAATTATAATAAAGGTTTAAAATGTATCATTGTGTATACATTTTAAAAAATAATATCAAAAGTCTAAATTATAATTATAGTAATTGTTATTAATAATAATATAATAATTTTAATATTTATTAAAAAAAAAAAAAGTTAAGTCATTTTTTTTTTTCGGAAATACTTCTTTCACTCTGACAACGCTTACAACGGTTGTTTTTGCTGAATGCACTCAATGACTAATCAAATTAATAATTTTATAACGTCAAAATTGTTTTAAATTTTCTTAAATAGTTTCAAAAACTGTATGCAGTTTTTAATCAACTTTGTATATGCGCCAATGTCGTATCCTTGATCGTTACATTTTTGAATCAAAGTTGCATTTTAATAGTTTAATATACTTGATATAGTTGTGATATGAATATTGTTTTAATTTGTAAAATCCTAAAAATCTTTTATTTATTTAAAACTTAATGGGATGTTTAATTTAGTTTCGGATAATATGAGCAGTTTTTATAACAATACTAAACTAATCTTATTATCTTGCAAACTATTTAATAGAAGGGCAAATATATGCTGGGTTTGTATGAAAAACAACTCATTTTTTATATTGCCGGACTTGTTCAGTAGTTTTTTGGCCAGCATATCAACTTAAATCATAAAAAGTCATAGATGCTAGAAACATAGTTAGTAAAAACTAGTATGCGATTATGTGTATGTTTTTGGTTAATAAAAAGTTGTTGCATTAAAATTTAAAAAAAATTAAATACTTTTATTACATTATAGATATTTGATGCTTTTGTAATAAAGGGCTTTAAGAATTGTAAAAAATCATAAATTTTTTGTAAAAGAGTTGTATAGCAAAACTAAAAATATAGATGTTGGCTGTCATATTATGACCAGGTACAAACATATTTATCGGAATTAATGTTTTTGTCAATTATTTTCCAAAAAAATTGATAGATGTTGACATCTATAATATTACTCGACCTAAAACTTAATATCTGGGCAGAAAAGTCTTTTTATTGTTAAGACAATTTTGACATTTTTATTCCGCACGCGTAAGACCCTCTCGCCGGATACATTACTTTTTACTTTCATATGGATAGTATATTTTGTAAAAGAATTTTCACGTGTTATATTAACGCCAAACATTATTTGCGTTAATTTTTATCAAATTTAAAAACTTGATACAAAATGATTTTTTGGGTTAAAAAGACCCTCAAAACTTATTCATAAGTTGAATCGCTTAGAAATGGCAGCTAATAATGTTAATTTTGGTTTTATTTTAAAAATAGGTGTTGTAAAAATATTGAATTACTAAATTAGATAAAAAAATTATTATTGTTTGTTAATACAAAAAATGGTTAACTTTGAAAGGCCATAAATAGAGTTGTGGGAAAAAATTGCCCAAATGTGATGCAACTTTTAGCCAAATATTGCGTTTTCTCAAATTTTTACGAACCGTCACTGGTTTATTTGTACAAATTATTAAAAAAGTTACTAAAATTAGTAAAGAAAGGATGAATCTTTTATTTAAGATTAAGCACGTGTCCAGCTCATTCAGTGCCGCACTATCAAAAAGGGTATTTAATTGCCATTTATTGCGTTGTGTTTAGTCTACCGGATGCAAAAAGTTGAAGGCCTTTGATCACTTATGCCCATCTGTTATAACTGTACGGAACGGGCTATTCGGGTTTGTATTAAAATTATTCCTACATTTTTTGTTTTGTTTTCTTTTGTTTTACCTCTTAGTACAGGTATAAAAGATGAGAGATTGTTAAGTAATCATTTAGTGGACCTCCAAGGAGACTACTAATAAGCTAATCCGATAAGTCAAAGTAATAAAGCCGATATATCTTTGGGTACACTATACTATTAATTTTGTTACATAAAATGAAAATTAGTGGTACTTGTGGCCGCTACCAATTTGCCTTTTTGAAAAAACACAATTTTTGACATTTTTGTGGACGCTACTATTATAAAATATTTTGTTACTCTTGGGAAAGAAAATTATTTCTGTTGAATTCTAAACAATTTGGTTTATTGCGTTACATTTTAATACCCGAACAAAACGTAAAATACTAACATAAAAAAAAACAAACCAAACAAAAAAGGTACTAGCCGATTTTAACAGCTACTTTAAACAAAAATATCAAATACATAACACACAAAAATAGGGCTACAAACAAAATATTGAACTAAATTCTACGGCTACAGAAAAAGAGGAAAATAGGACAACGTCTGAAAACCGTCCACACAAATATCAAATAGAAACAAATACTAATACCGCAGATTAGTGTAAACAAAAAGTAAGTTGTAAAAGCATAAATTTTGTCAGTATATTACAACCATAAAGAAGATAATATACTTTAGAACCTAGGAATGCATACATTGCCTTTCTTTCTTCAATCTACTTATTTAAAACGAATGATGTGTTTTACTTAAAACTTTTAATAAATATGGAAAAGATTCTTTAAATACAAATTGTTTTTCTAACTAAAGAGATGCACACTAATGAAGGTTGCATAACCTAAAACACTAGTGTATGTAAATGCATTTTTATGTTACTATGTGTCTCTCACTAGATGGAAAGATAATTTGCATAAGGTTGCAATTATTTATTTATTTATTTATTGTTATAACAATTTTATAATGTATGAAATGAATTAATAATTTATTCAAACTCAATTTAACAATCACAGCGGCCAAGGGTCAAGCATAGACAATTGTTTTGGTTCTACACACCTCGTCAGTATACCTTGTATGACCACGGCATCGCATGATAGTGAAAGACAAATTTGAATAAATATTTACTTGCTTATAAAACAATATTTACAATTTTATTATGTTCAAAATAAGTTAACATATTTGACAAATTAGATCTTTTTAAGTTTACTATATTACCATTATAAAATCCAAGAAAACAAGTTTAATAAAATAAACAGCTAGCACTAAATTACTTAAAATAAAACTAAACTTAAAATATAATTTTGGAAACATTTTTATGAACATATAAAACTTTTTTGCCTGCCTCTACCAAAACCATCGCTTTACTCCTTTGTACTTCTAAAGCCTATTTTTGCCTTTGATACAAGAATACTTTATATAAAAATTAAATTAAAACTGAAGATTTGAAATTAATATTTTTGTTTTTAAAGTTGCAGCAGGGCAAATAAGAACTTATAATAAATAAAAAAACAGATAATACTAAAAAATTCTATAAAATTATGTTTTGAAAACAAGAACATTTTAAAAATTATTAATACTATGTTTGTTTTAATCATCACTAGCTTGTGTTACTAAATTATCATATTTGTAGCAAGAAAAATATTTTTTGCACAATGTGTCCATTATGACGCTTTAATCCTAATACGTTTACTCCAGCATTTGCGAGAAAAGTGGAGGAACTCATCCTAAATGCGCGATCGGTATAAGATGAGGGTTTTCTCATTTTAAAAATTTGACGATTTTGGAAGCTATTTTGCTCATTGTGTTAACGCCAGCCAATTGACTTGATCTTTTAAACATGAAATTTTTTTGGACAAAGATTATCGTACTTTCTAAAGATTTCTAAAATGTTTGTGATTAGTAAATTAATATTATCGTTTCTTCTTTATCTTTGATATTTATTACGCTCAGATTAGATAGTTTATTACTACCTAAAAATAATTACTTATGGATATTTTAAAACTTTAAGTAAATTGAATTGAATTTTTTTTGTAAAACATTAAAAAAAGCAAATAAAATAAAATAACTTGATATTACATTGATGCTGAAACAAATTTCTAAAATAGTAACTCAATAGTTTGTTTATACTTATAAAAGCAACAAAACTGAGTTTTTTACAAAAATGTTTTATTTACTTTATAAAATGTTTGAAAAATTACACTTTTGTTCAGTTGAGTTTATTGATTCGTCATTACAAAACGCACGCAATAATTACACAACAGGTTTTGATGTTGCAAATTATAAATTTATTATTTTCAAGTTTTTTACAATGCTTATCAGCATTAATTCTATTGTTGTTTTTGTTTTTGAGGATTTTTTGATATAAAAGGAAGAATTATATCAATAATATTATGAAGTACTTTTATAATAGATTAAGATCACATCGAGATAAATAAAAGATTAATTTAGTTAAGTAGCTTGACCATGAATTAACAAGATACTGAATATGAACAAAATCAAATAAAACAAATTAAAAATTACTATCACTCAAGTTATTCAATATTCGATGGTGTAGAAAAAAACAAAGAATTGCAAAACGTTAGACAAATATATTACTGCCTTATTCCCTCTCCGATCTTTATACATTTAAAATATTTTATTGTACAGAGTGAAAGCTCTTATTCAATTCAATAAAAAATACAGACCAAAATCGTTATGTGTGAAAAGTTAGGTCTTTTAAAATATTTATTAAAACTACACACACAGATTAGTAATATTAAATCAACACAACAAATTATGAACTACATGGATATGAAGTATATACGAGTATTATGTTCTTATACAAAAGAAAATCAAACTTTCATGTAAATACATTTTTGAAGAAAATTTGTAAAATACCAACCAGATTAAAATTTTGTAATTTATGTAGTAATAACATAATAATAATTTTTGGAATAATATGCAATCAACAACACATCTAATCGATTTTATTGATATTTATATTGTTTTAACATATATATTTTTATAAACGATTAAGAAATTTTACGTTTTAAAATAATTTTCAAGATATGTACGTGTAAAAAAGAATGAAGGTAAATAAAAAAGGGTTACGCTTTTTTAATTTTATTGACCATATATTTTTTTCTCCAGTTTTTAAATTATTACTTGATTTAGAAACGAGTTTCATTTTTATTTAATAGTTTCTTCAAGAATTGCAATATAATTGCATACTCCAATTCCGAATAGTGCAATAATTTAAAAAGGATTTTTTATGTGAATGACGTATTTATATAATATTGCAAGAGACACGATATTGCAAGAAATCAATGAACTGGTACTTTCTGGACAAGGTCGATTTAATGTTATTAATACATTCATTCTATTTTAGCTTTCTTTACTTTATGTTGAATTTCTATATCAAGCAAAAACTACGTTATGTAATAGTTTAAGGTTAAAAGATCAAATATAATTATTAGAAATTTAATGACTGAAAATATCAAGAATTATAATCCAAATCACGTTTGACGCCAATACTATGCAAATAATGCACATTGAAGATCGTTGTAATTATTGCTATTCATAAAGGCTAACTAATTTATGAAATTATACTCATTACATATTTATAGAAGACTTAATACGTTTTTAATACACAATAAAAATAATTGCAATGGTTATTAATTCGTATATTGTTGAATTTATTAGTTTTCCCAGTCATACTAATTAAAATCTTAAGCAATTTCGTTCCACTAGATAGATAATTGCGCATATTGCCTATTAATAACACATTCTATAGATTTGATAGCAATGGCCAGTAAAAGTAGTTTGTTTACAAACCTTGACCTAATGAATGGTTATTGTCCTTACAGGCGTGTTCTACCTACGGTCGAACCAGGATATCTTAGACCACTGATTCCAGAGCGTGCACCAGAACAACCAGACAAATGGGAAGATGTTATGACAGATGTTGAGCGAGTTATTATGCCAGGAGTAAGTTAATTATACTGTATACATAGGGTCACACTATAATATTTTAAAACAATAAATTTAATACATAATGTTTCACTCCTTTAAGTAATAAAAATAAAAATAAATGAGATTTAAATTATGATATGCGATTAATTTAAACAATACTTACAGTATATAATACCCTTTTCATATTAAGATATATTGTTGACAATAAAAAAACTCGTTGTAAAAGTAAATTGTTACTGTATTAACACATGATTTTTTAATTAGGTTACACATTGGCATTCCCCCAGATTCCATGCATATTTTCCGACAGCAAATTCTTACCCCGCAATTGTTGCTGATATATTGAGTGGGGCCATTGCCTGTATCGGATTCTCATGGGTGAGTATCAATTTCTATAGTATTGTTAAGATCTCAAGTTACAAAGCGAAGCACCCGCAGGAAATTATCCTCGACTTGCCGGAAAATTAATTCCTTTGTCCTACTGAAAGTGTAACGAATCTCATGTTCATTGTACTTAGAAGATGACATGACAATTCAAACTGTGTTTAATTAAGATTAATATATTATATTAAAATAATTATATTATATATTTATTTTATAGATTGCTAGTCCAGCTTGTACAGAATTAGAAGTAGTAATGTTAGACTGGCTTGGCAAAATGTTAGAACTTCCCTCTGAATTCTTAGCGAGCTCTGGTGGCAAAGGTGGTGGCGTGATTCAAGGAACTGCTAGTGAGGCCACTTTAGTCGCTCTCCTCGGGGCTAAAGCGCGTGCTGTTGCTAGGGCTAAGGAAGCGCATCCCGATTGGAACGATTCTGATATTATCTCGAAATTAGTTGGATACTGCTCAAGTAAGCTCTTTAGAATCTTCCTTTTCTATACATATAATTGCTTTTATTTTATTTTTAGACCAGAGCCATTCATCTGTTGAAAGAGCCGGATTATTAGGTGGAGTTCGACTTAAATCTCTTGTACCAGATGATTGTAATAAATTACGCGGCGAAACTCTAGAGCAAGCTATTAAGGAAGACATTGAGGCTGGCCTTATTCCATTTTATGTAAGGATCAAAATTAAATATAAACTTTTACTAACTAATATATCATTAATTTATCAGTTATCTAACCTTGATTAAATTTATTTCAATATATTTAAAAGTAACACAAAATATAATAATAATAATTAGCATTACAATTCATAACAAAGGTTAATTTAATTTATTAAATTTACAATATAAAAAAAGGATTTTAAAACAATTGAGTTTAAACATATATGAGTGCTCATAAGTTAATTAAAAAATGTACTTAGTGGTTGAATAATTTTAATATTTTTTAATTATTGTGCAAATGCAGTTTCATAATATTCGTAAATAATAAGGTTTAATCTGTTATTTTTATACACACTTATATCTTGCATGAATAATTTTTCTCGGGAAATAACTCACTGACCTTCTCGTAATTATCCTCACAAATATATCAATACATTTACAATATAAATACCTTTTATGTTTTTTGTGGAATGTTGCATAATGAAATTTTCTAGGCTGTTGCAACATTGGGTACTACATCGTCATGCACATTCGATTGCCTCGATGAGATTGGCCCCGTCTGCAATGAAAATAATGTTTGGTTGCACGTGGACGCAGCATACGCCGGCTCTGCATTTATTTGTCCTGAATTTAGATATTTAATGAAAGGCATTGAGCGTGCAGATTCTTTCAATTTCAACCCTCATAAATGGATGCTAGTAAACTTTGATTGTTCAGCCATGTGGCTAAAGGATCCAACATGGCTTGTAAATGCCTTTAATGTCGACCCTCTATACTTGAAACACGACCAGCAAGGCGCTGCACCGGATTACCGTCACTGGCAGATTCCATTAGGCAGGCGCTTCCGTGCCCTCAAGCTTTGGTTTGTCTTGCGTCTTTATGGAGTTGAAAATTTACAAAAATTTATTCGCAAGCACGTGTCACTTGCACATCATTTTGAATCATTAGTTAGATCTGATGATCGATTTGAAATTACTGAAGAAGTTATTTTAGGTTTAGTATGTTTCCGATTAAAGGGAACAAATGAGATAAATGAGGCTTTATTGAAAAGATTAAATGGAAAAGGCGTTATTCATTTAGTTCCCTCAAAAATTAAAGACACATACTTTTTAAGATTGGCTATTTGCTCCAGATATACCGAAACTGAAGATATTGATTTGTCCTGGAATGAAGTTAAGTCAACTGCCGACGAAATTCTCGCATCTAAATAATCACAAAATGCTTAAAAATATAAATGTATTATTAAATGTAAATGTTTGTAACTCTGTTCGCTAGTTGTTAAGTTATTTATTGTTGTACAGTATACGTGTATATTAAATAATGTAATAAAGACACAATAGATGAATTGCTTCATACGTTATTTTGGAGGAGGACCACCATGCTTCTTAGTTAATTGTATAACTCTTTCAGCTTCTCGAATACCACTTAGCCTAGCTCCATGTACGGTTGAATAATGCCCAGCGCATGTTGCTTCTCCAGCAAATAAAAGAATAGGCGGAACAGGTTCACAGGGACCGGGTAATGGACATGACAAATCACACTGATGTCCTACAGATGAAGATGTGCCCAAATAACTATATGAACCACAAAAATAAGGATCACTTGACCACTTAGACCTTAGTAATGAGTTTGGAAACGGTAAGGATGCATCACCAGTAAATTGACGCAAAACCCTTGTTATTCCTTCCGCAACTTCTTCATCGCTTGCTCTTTCCATTTGAGCTGCTTCTGGACCAGCTACATATGCACATAGAACATGCTTACTTCCTTCAACTTCTTCCAAATTACACATGCCTTTTGTCCAATCACACCTGTTATTAAGTTCATCTGGAGACCATGCAAATCTAATTCCACCTTCATTCCAAACCCAAAACGGCCTAGAGTAGTCTAAAAATATTTTATTAACTTGTCCATATCCTAGATTATTGATAGCTTCCATTTTTTCTGCTGGTAATGCAGGACAAAATAGCGTATCTGCGTGGTTTTTTAAAACTCCTAATGAAACTGTAACGATAACATAATCAGCACAAAATTCTTCACCGTCGCAACAAGTAACCACAGCTCTTGGACCGCCTGCGCGTTGCTGTACTGCTCCCCATTTAATGGTTGCTACTGGTTTTACATATTTTAAGCTACAGTCAGGTAATTCACGTAGTAATGGTGCTAGTACACCAACAAACCCAAGAGGAACTTTAACATTCCCTCCAGGTATGTTAATATAGCTACCAAAATTATCTGCACTAACCACACTCAGATCATCACCACATCTAGCTCTTAGACAATTAGTTAAACCATATAGTACTCTGGATGCATCATAACGCTGATCTTCGGGGAATGTTTGTAGTTCTTGTTGAATGCGTAGACTGAAAAAATTCATGAGTGAACCGTGCTCTTTTCCACATCCCATACTGAATAACATTGTTGCTTCCTGTTCAATTTGTCTAAAAACATGATAAGCGGTGATACTAACTGGCATATCAACTGCTCTTCCATCGCTAGTACAGAAAACACCTTTTGTTGGATCCGGTCTATTAACTGGAGCGCATAATAATCCTTCCTGACAAGCTAAATTGTAAATTGGATTTGCCGAACAACCTCCTGCTATGTATTGCGCACCCATTTCAGCAATCACATCTCCCAACCAACACGAATGTATTCTACCGCCCGGTCTGAAACAATTCTACAGTTAGTTCCTCTTTTATATATTAGATGAACATACTTTACCGATCGGTTGCTTCGAGTATAGTAAAATTGCTAATTCCGCATTGATTTAAACGTTGCGCTGCAGATAGTCCTGCAATACCTCCCCCTATTATAACGACGGCAGGTTCCGGCTTGCAGGGATCTACCATAGACTCTGCAATTGTACATACTTCATATTCTGGAGGACGGCATCCACCAGTAGAAGTACTATATGGTGAAATACGAATATAGAGAGCGGAAGTTGTTGCTAATTTTCTGCAAATAAACACATAATTATTCATATTTTGTACAATAATTTATTAAGAGATGTTTACTTATAAATTAATAATTATTCATAGTTAAAAATAATACAATTGGTTATATTAATACTCAAAATTTTACTTCTATTTGGAAAAATATCACGAGTGTTTATGTATTTATTTATTTAATAAATGTATTTTCATAGTGTTTCCTAAAAAAAATTACATAATATGTTATATTGGTTGCATAGCTGAACAGTAGCTATGCACAAAACAAGTGCAAAAGCAAATAATATTTTACAAAAATTGTTTTCTTAACAGGTGTAATATTAAGGTATTATGTTTTATCTGCTCTAATTTTGCTAATTAGTATTTTTTATATCCTGCTTATGTCTTTAATATCAATGCCACTTCCATAAATATATTTTAAAAATATAAAGATAGTTTGTTTTGCATGTCGAATATTGACTACTTCTAAGTCATAACGCGTTCTGAGTAAATACATATTAACGGTGGGCATCTTTAGCAATTGAACAGACAAAACAAACAGCTACCACGTCACGTGAGCTTACGTGTTGTTACGCTACCTTGCTTTTAGCAGCTCTCACTTGTTTTGCTCCTTCGTGTTGTTCAAACCGACAGGCTGCTAACTCCTATTTTAATAGTAAAATTGACCAAAGAGGGAAAAATATTCCAACAAACAAAACGCCAAAACAGATTATAGTAAATGTTTTTCAACATATTTTATTTTTTTTTTGCTATAAGAGCCATTATGGTCAGAAAAAACTCAACATAAATACCTAAGTTAAATTAAAAAAAAGTATGTTTTATAGCTACATTTTTGTAAAGACTACAGCATACATGAAAAACTTATTGTTATAAAATGGAAATACTTTAATGTTTTTGATAAGCAATTTAAGCTTTCTTTGAAGCAACTAAAAGTAAATTTTTTTAACAAAAAAAGCTATTGGTTTTTTTTAATTTAAACAAAACATTGTTTGATTTTTTTTACTATTTTCAAAATTTTCTATTTTTTTTTGTTTTTTTGTTAATCAAACAAAATAATAAATCATGTTTTTTAAATTTTTTTAAAGTTTTCAAAATGTTTATTTTCTTTAAATTTATTTTTCAACTAAATCAAATTAAAAAAATATATTTTTTTAGAAAATTAAATTCTTTTTTAGAGGTCTGCAATAGATTTTAGCGCCCTTGCTTGCTAGCAATATACGTAAAAAACGTGATTAATAAAAAATCTTGTAAAGTAATGTAACACAAAATTTTTTAGCTAGCAGTATATATCTTGTTTACTTATAGGAATGTGCATAGAGAAGCGCCCCAAATAATGTTATTATTTACTATTATAATATTATAATATGACTATAACAATGCTTTGACCATGGAAACACAAAAACACGCACCAAATGGAGCGCTACATGCGAGCAACGCGTTGAACTAAACTTCAACGCGCGCATCCAATTATTATAAATATTTAATTTTCAATGATTATCAACATATAGATTTGAATTTGTTATGAATAATACTTTTTAAGAAAATTGCAAAATACAAACTAATGTAAAAAATCTCTGCTTTTAAGAGGTAAACCATACAAATAAAAAAACTTTTGTTTTATATAATGTTGAAAATGCACACCATTAACTTCAGTACATTTTTACTTTTTTATGATTTTGTCAGTAATACAATTTTGTGATTCCGTACTGTAATAAGTAACAAAGTTTAAACTGTATCTATAAAAAACTCAGTGTGTTACTGTGCTGCCTGCAGACCGCACGGATCAATTGATCTGCATTTTTTATGGTTATTTGTTATTATTTTTGTATTAATATTTAAGAATTAATTGAGCCACCACAATTCGAAAAAAAAAAATAAAATAAAAAAAAAAATAAATAAAAAGAAAGATGTTGATGGGTAATTGGTTCTCAAAGATTGCATAAGGCTCGTTTCACACGTATACGGTTTGTTTTCGATTCGTTTTTGGTTTGTTTTTGGTGCTATACTGTTTCTATTAGGTACCGAATAGAAACCAAAAATAAAACAAAAACGAATCGAAAACGAACCGAAAACGAACCAAAAATGAATCGAAAACAAACCGAATCGAATGGAAACGGTATACGTGTGAAACGAGCCTAACGCAGAGAATGCTGTATCTCAAATTATACTCTTGATCAATTACACATTAGCAAATTAAAAACACAGCAAAGAGATATACAAGTAGTATAAGTCCGACAAATTGTTGTTCTTTGATTATGCATACGTCCGGTTTAGTATCAAATTTAAAAAACATTTTTTTTAAACAATGACACTATAAAAACTAATTAAGATTTATACAACAAAATACTAGTTTGTAAAATTAGGGTCTGTCCATAACATAAACGTAACGTGAGCTAGAGATAATGACAAAACCAGTAGTTAACCAAAGTTTCTGATTTTTGAACAACCTTAAACTGCCAAAAAAACACAAAAAAGACTAGAATGAAGCAAACGCTATGTTACTATATAGTAGTTTAGAATAAAAAATTAACACGTCTGAACCATTAAAGTCACTAAGAGCTAATAAGATATACATAAAAGAGCTAACAGATCTACGAAGAGCTTCTCAGATCAAATGTAGCATTTTTACACATAACAGCAGTTAATAGCTGCTAGAAAGCAGTTACAGTGGTGTTTATACTAAATCCGGGGCAACCTATGTATGCCTTGTCTAAATTTTACAAATCATAGACTGGTACATACATAGCAAAACAAAAGCTCGATCACTGCACTAGTACTAATACGTAAGTAAGTAAGCAAATGCAAAAAAATATTTGTTTTAAAAGGCATTTTAATAATATTACCTTTAAATCCATTTCACTGGCAATATAAAACTAATAAATGGATTTTCTTGCAAAGTTTGTGAGTTAAATACAAAAAGTTCTATAACTAGAGATTCCAAGCCAGCGTTTTGCCGTACAATTCGGTATCTCTGTTCTTGTCGCACAACACTATACCCTCTCCCTCTCTCTACTAATGATTGAACGGCTATACGTTGTAGTTGATAAAGAAACGTCATGGTGCGACAAAAACGGAGATACCGAATTATATGGCAAAACGATGGCTTGGAATCTCTAGTATAGAACTCTTTGGTTAAATATCTTAAATAACCAAGTGGTTACTAAGTGTTTTGGTCTATGTAATAGCACAGTGCATGGGCAGTATACGGGCCTTGGCAACAGCAAACAAAGATTACTTTACAATAAAAATAACATAGTGTGGTTATGTTCTACATGTATAAAAGTTCTACAAGAAGGTCAGTCATTATACAATATCTTATGTAATATCAAGACATTTTCTCACGTAGCATATATGAGCAATTCTATTTCAAACGGACCAGAGCGGGGGGAGGTACATTGATTTTTTTTTTAGTTTTTAAACTTATTAGTAGTCTTTTGATCAGTTTATGAAGATACAAAACACTTAAAAAAAATTCTACGATTTTTAAAAGTTTTTTTTGTTGTTTTTTCACTTTGCAATCGCATTTTTTGTTAAAAAATCGCAAATTTAACTTAAAAAAAAAATACTAGTGAAATCAATCAGAAATTTTCCGTAGAATCCAAATCTGGTGCCATACCCTATCTACAAGCCGCAAAAGCCATAAAATCATGTTTTTGTTCTCAGTAAGCTGAGCAAAAAGGAGCATTTTTATTATTTTTTTTTAAGTTGACGTTTTTTGATGTAAAGTAATAGAAAATTTGATGTAAATTAATAAGAAAATATAAATTTGTTTTGTGTATTTGGGTTTTAAAGTTTTAAAACATTTCTTAAAAAAAAAAAAAATATTGTACAATTTTTTTTTATATGAGCTTTTCTACGCCGGATAAGCACGACGACACTGACTATTTTTCATGTAAAATTGTTTGCAAAACTTAAATTTTTTATAATATTTGGTGTATAGTTCTTCTGAAAAGTGCTAAATGTGTATTTGTAAGAATTTATGTTAAAAAATAAGCTTATTTTTGCAGTTTTTTTATTACAAACAAATTTATATTTTCCTATTAGTTTACATCTAAATACGTCAGCGTTGGCCCTTAAAATTTTTTTTTAAAAAAATTCCTTTTTGCCCAGCCCACTGAGAACAAAAACATGATTTTATGGCTTTTGCTGTTATAGACAGGGTATGGACTTGAAATAGCATCAGATTTGGGTTTTACGGAAAATTTCTGATTGATTTGCAATTTTTAATCAAAAAATACAATTAAGTTAAAGAAAGGTTTCATACCTTTCTGAACCGATCAAAAGACTACTAATAAGTTATAGAAACTGAAAAAAAATAATAAAGCAAATTTTTCAATGCTTCCTCCCCCCCCCCCGTTTGAAATGGAATTGCTCATATAAGAACTGTGGAGTATTAATATTTTCAAAAAAATCAATTAATTGCAAAATGGGTATAGACTTAACAATTATATCTATGGAAAAATCGGCATACAAACTTATAACACAAATGAATTCATATGCTTGCTAAGGAACTGGTTATTTTATATGGTTTAGAATAGACAACCAACAAAAAATCTAGAAAACTAAACTGTTTAGATAATATTATTATTAATTTTACAGATAAACATTTAGCTTACACAATTGAACCTAATATTGCGGATCATAAAACAATTGTTATTGAAGTGGAAAAGCATATTTTTAAAACTAATGACAAAATCTTAAAAATCAAACCTATAACAGAACTAAGCAAGTACAATTTTTACAACTCTGTCCATGAATTGAAATGTAATTTTATTGAAGACAAAAATATAAATGTTTTACACAAATTTAGAATGTTTATTGATTGCTTACAAAATAAACTGTTTCAAGCTTTCCTTGATAAAAAGTTAATGTAAACCCTAATAAAATTAACTAACATTAACTGGTATAATAGTAAACTAAAACAACATAGAGAAAGCATTTGTCTTATCTCTAGTATGTCTGACAGATACAAAACTTCTAAATGGTAGAAATTATATAAAACTAGCAAAAATCGTGGCTAATTCTAAATACATAAACGATTCTTCAAATACACCAAAATTGTTCTGAGATGTCATAAATACTTCCCGTTCAAAATTGACAATACAAAACACTACCATTATCACTAACTACATGAAATACATGTTTTGCAAGTGTAGCGGAAAGTGTCATAACACCAATAGGAACACCTTTATGTGACCCAATGTTATTTTGTGACAAAAAAATTTAATTTTAAAATGATATCTGCAGCCCGTACAAAAAACGTTATAAACAAATTAAAATCTAAAAAGAAAATAAATATATATGATTTCAACATTATGTTAATCAAATGTAATTTAGATCTTATTATAACACCACTCACAAAGTTTTTAAATTTATGCTTCAAAGAAGGCACTTTTCCTAATTGCTTAAAAATTACCAAAGTATCTCCTATTTTTAAAAAAGGAAATACAAATAAATGTAAAAATTATCGTCCCATTTCAATTATATCAGTTTTCGCTAAAATATTGGAATATATTTTAAAAGAGCAGTTACATGATTATTTTGAATAAAATTTTCTTTTTAATAAATCACAATTTGGTCTTAGACATGCTAGAAGTAAATGAACTTATTGCGTTTATTACGGAAGGTTTTAACAGTACAACATACACTGGTGTTACCTGTTGTGACTTGTCTAAAGCATTTGATTGCGTGGCACATGATACAACAATAAATAAGTTTGCGCACTATGAGCTTAATCCCCATAGTGTTCAATTACTATTAAATTTAAATCCTATCTGAATAATAAAAAACAATTAGTTAGCATACACTAATGGTGAACATTCTGCTCCAAATAAAAATGGCACATGGTGTACTTCAGGGTTTCATATTAGGTCCAATCTTGTTTTTAATTTATATCTATAATTTAAAAATTAATTATGTGTCGACAGTTATGAATGCAGACGATACTAGCATAATTTCACAAAATAAAGATCCACAGATTTTCCAAAATATTCTATTCAAGCTGAAAATTATACAAAAAAGTTGGTTTTCAGCAAACCAATTAATGCTAAATAAAAATAAAACTTTGCACATAATATTTTTACAGTCGCAACATGATTACGGTAAAGATTCAATAAATTTTTTATGCGTTGAAATTGATTCAAAATTCATGTGAATAAGTTGTGCCAATAACTTTCAAAACAAGTTTATTTATTAAAAAATTTAAATCCAGAAGTCTTTCCACAAGTAGCGTTAACTAAATATTATAAATTATTTCAATCAAATATGCAATATTACTGATATTTTTTGTTTGCAAAGAAAAGCCGTAGTTTATATATATTTAACAGTATAATTTTAAACAAAATATCTCTACTTACATCACAAAATCAGATATACATCACTATTCTACGCGACAAGCTTCACACTCGCATCTTAATTTCTAGCGTTTAACAAAATAAAAAAACTGCAGTAAACTCCTTTAAGTCAAAGTTTTACAACAAACTTTCTAATGCTTTTAAATAATTATCATTAGACTAACTAACTAAAAAACAACTAAAATCTTTATTGATTCAGAAAGCATTCTTTTCATTTGATGAATATTTAAACTATGCTTTTTAATATTGTCTTATATAATTTTAACATCTATTCTAAATTTGTAAATAAAAATATGTTCTATGTATTTTTATACAAGTAGATTATTTTAAGTTTGTGAAAAGTATCAAAATTTTAAATTTTATTATAGTTGTTCTGACTTGTGTAAACAGTTTATTCTGTATTAACATAAATAAATTTATTCTATTCTATTCTATTCTATTCTATTCTATTCTATTCTCGTCCAACATTAAGTCAATGCTCAATTAAACTGTAACTATAACATTATGTAAAAAAATGTATGAGCTAAAGTTGCAAGCGGTGTGTCAATATATCTATTCTTGCTATCTGGAAATTTGAACCAACCGTACCAAACATAAAGCACTAAATATTGTAGAGAAGTAATGAAAAAAGGAAGAGCCCTTCTTGGGATTATTGAAGTAAAGTACAAAACAACAAAACACCAAAGACTTAAAAAACTTAAAAACGTATAAAACTACGATTTTGGTTCAAAATAAATAAAATATTTTATACTCACGCTTGATACTATACTAACCTTTAAGACTCACTTAAAAAAATTACTACAATTACATACAGAGATTATTACATATGGAGCACTTGTATAAGATACACAATATTATTAATAGTACGACTGCTATACTAGGCAAAGTACAGAGGTTAGCATGATTGTTGGTAAAGGGACAATAAAAACAACGCCCGTAACAACCATGAAGCTACCAGTTGTAGCGGCTTAAGCAAGACAAACAACGTACAGAGTACAAATAAATAAACACGTTTTAAATTTTGGGATTCACCAAAAACAAATGTATTGCATAAAAAAAATGATGATGAGATCATACTTCATAAAAATTACTGCAACAAAATATCATTTGATATGACAATACCAAAGCAAAACAAATGAACAAACAAAATATACTTAGGCTTAGTCAAAGGAACTATCTAGTATACAAATAAAACCAAAATCCAAAATACCTCGACAGCTGGTATACACAAAGGCAAAAACTAGGAAAAACGGATTACACTACTTTTAGGTTAAGTTAGGCAAAAACATGATAGAATTAGAACTATATTACAACAAACCGATAACCATTATGTCTAATAGCCAAGCGGCATAACAAGCATTATATTTGACAGTAATCAAATCTAAACTGGTTATGGCCTATACAAAAAGTATAAATTGGCAACACATAACAGGTACGACAACGGGATACTAAAACCCCAGGGTATAAAAAAAAACTTCAAAGCGGAACAACTTCCCAAAAAAAATTGGCACATTTATTGGACTTGAAACTTTTTTTTTAAATAAAAAGCCGGAAAAATAAAATCCAAAGCAAATTTTCAGCAAAACATAGCATCTTGCAGATAAACTGTTAGAAAATAAAACATATAAAATTATTTTTAACAGGACCATCACAAAGTAGTACTAAAAACGTATCAAATTTTGTTTTGACTCCTAAATCAAACTATAAAAGCTTACAGATTTATTATGGCCTGAATAAGCACACTCATAGTTTGTGAATAAAGAAGAACTGCGAATGTTTAAATAATAAAAAAACTCTTTTACATCTGCTGAGTGATGTGAGGCACAATATGCAACGCATAGCTCACTTTGGCAAGCACAAGTTAACTAAAAAAATCTGATGACAACCCCATGGCAAAAACTTTTGGATTTTATTGAAGAATCAAAACTGCTAAACGATTAAGACGTCAAAGGTGCACAATAAGACAATCATGCTCTCGGTGCAAACACGTTTATCAAAAACAAAAACATACAAAAAAGTATCTATGATAGTGGTAGAGCATTTAATGGTAGAGCAAATGGTACACTGAATAACTGGTTTAACAACATTGAACAGTAATTTTGAATGAAACACATTTTCACATAAGTTGAAAAAAAAACTAAAATTATAATTGTTAATAACAATGAATTTATTGTTGAGTTAGCTTAGACGGTAAACATATACATTGATTGTATATAGAAGTATGTTGATGCCATAGTACTGATTTATTGAATTATTTTAAAAGTGAGTTATTACTAAACTCATGTTTTTGATAACATTAAACATGCTTATACTTATTATTGGTGAGGATTGAGTGACAATGCAAATGTGTGATGATATAAGAAGTAAAAAGAAGAGTTACAGATAAAATGTAAAAAAAAAAATTAAATATGCATGTAGTCATCCTAGTAATGATTAAATTGTGAATGTATAATCTAAAAAGTTATATCACCTGATAGCGTAAAGTTTTATTTAAAATAAGTTTCAATTCCTATTTATGATATATATACTTCTAATAATTTTTTCACATAACATTTCTACTAGTTCTTTATATGAAAGTTGGTACAGACAGATAAAGAAAAAAGTACAAAAACATCTTATACAGTATTCATTCAATATTAAAGTTGACCATTGTCGCTGCAAAACACTACAAAACAAGATTAAAATATAACAGCAAATTTAAATACAATATACAAAGTACTGATAGGTGTGCTTAGATAGCACTAGCAGGATGTCACAGTCAATGTATAGATTAAGTTTTAGTAAATATTAGATTTTGAGTATTACGATAAAATATAATTATTATATTATTTTTAAGCATAAAATGTAATTTTCTTACCTGTACAATTTAAAACAGTAGTGTGTAGATTTAATGCACTTTTTAAAAAACATATTGCACTAATGTAAAAATTTAAAAAAATGTGATTTGATACAAAAATGTTATTTCATGTTTGATGGAATGACGCTGTCACAGTATTTAGAATTTGTTACAACACACATTGGCTTCTTGATTTATTTAATAATTTAAATTAGCTAACATCAACAAATTTAATGAAAAAAAATAATTTCCTATTGAAATCGTGGGCTATGATTAAATAAACTCTTTTCATATATATTTCTACTTTTATTGTAACTATTAATAAAACTATATTACTTTAACATATATTAAACTAATCTCTAGTTTCTACTTTAATGTGATTTTCAACTTGAATACCAAAACGTGTTTCAGGTTCATAATCCATTTCATTTAATGTATCAGTTTTATGTTTTGCTATGATATTTTCAGCTTGTGTTTTTATTTCTTCCCATGCATTTTGCAAATCTTTCTCACATGTTTCATTACTATTTATTGACAATCTAATTACCACGTTATTTTTATATGTGTAACTAATTACATATATTTTCTTTCTTGCTGTTAATTTTTCTAACAGTGATTTTGTTAGACAATCGTCGCCTCTGATTCGGAAACAAACTAAAGCCATATTAACACAAGCTACTTCAAAACGGGAATCATTTTCAACTATTTTGGCAAAATATTGAGCTAAACCTGTTTGACGTCTTATATATTTCTGTATTCCTTCAACTCCATAAGTGCGAAGTACAAACCATATTTTTAATGAACGCAGTCTTCTTCCTAATGGTATTTGCCAGTGTAAATATTCTGGAGCTGTGTCATGATATTCGTGCTGTAAGTATGGTCTTTCTACTGTAAAAGCATTCATTAAATGAGTTGAATTTTTAACCCACAATACAGAACAATCAAAATTAACTAACATAAATTTATGTGCATTAAAATTAAAAGATTCTGCATGCTCCACGCCATTTTTAAGATGTCTATATTCAGGACACGCAAACGCTGCACCAGCATATGCAGCATCAATATGTAACCATATATTATATTCATTGCAAATAGGACCTATTTTAGTCAAATCATCAAAAGCGCAAGTGCCTGTAGTGCCCAAGGTAGCAACTGCATAGCATGGAAAATATCCTTGTGCAATATCGTCTTTAATAGCTTCCTTAAATAGTTGAGGTTCAAGGCGACCTTCATCATCGCTTGGCAGAAGGTGCATTGTAAGACATCCCATCAATCCGGCTTTTTCTATTGACGAATTTGATTGGTCTGAACTATATCCACGCAATCTGCCTCTGATGTCGGCTTCTGATAATTCTGGGTGCAGTTTTTTAATTTTTCGTAATGTTTTTTCTTTTGCAGCCATTAGACATACTAGTGTTGCTTCGCTTGCTGTTCCCTAAAATAATAGCAGATAATATATTAAAAACTATAAGATTAGATTACGAAATGAATTATTAATTTATTCAAACTAAATCTAATAATCACAGCGGTCAAGGGTCAAGCACATACAAATGTTTCGCTTCTACAAACCTCGTCAGTGTGCCTTGTATGAGCACGGAATTGCATGATAGCAATTACAGCTACTTTTTAAATATCATCCACGTATATTATATTTTAATTAACAAGTTTGATAAAATAAATTATAGGGTTTTATAAAGAAATATTAATAGACAATCTATATGAGATTTGATGAATTTAAAATAAAAATAATTTATCTTTAATGCTACTTGAGTATCACAGAGTATCTAAGGTTATTTATTTTTCAAATTTTATTAATACTTTACTTTTTTCAAATTCTATAATATGTAAATGGTGTATTTTAAATACATTATAAAATTATTTTATGGATATTAAAGATCAAGTGAAACTGTCGTTTCTTGAAAGCAATCTATTTAGAATTGTTTTTTGTAAAATGTCTATACGTATTCTTGCAAAATAATTAGTAGCAACACCTTGCTACAACTGCAATTTTCTGAATTAAAATTATAAACTTTTTGGTTTTTTGTTTGTAGTAAAATTAAATTTCACTGTGTTCTGTCTTCGAGTTGCTAATAGAGAAAACATTGCCAATCTATTTGCACATTATTTTTTCTCTGTTTATAAATCTACTAATATTTATGGCCAATACTATAGGCCATACATATTGAAATTTATTTATAATATTTAAAATATGCAAGTAAATAAGACCAATACAAAATGCATCTGTAGATGTTACTTTTACTTACTTGAAAATAACATTTTTGCTAAAACGAGTCCTCAATTTCTCACCATGCTCTCTCGGCCCCCAAAACATAATTTTTGTGTTGGACAAAAATATTGCAACATAATATTTATTTAAAAAATTATTATTAAAACATACTAAATGAACATAATCTTAATATTTTGTATAATAGCCTTTTGCTTTAATAATTGGATTCCATTCTTTTTGGCGTCGAATTAATTAATTTATTGATAATATCCATATCTATCTGAGACCATGCTTTCAAAAGCTTCTCGAACAATTCTGCAGCATATTTTACGTTTCTGGCAAGAAATTTTTGATCCAATATCTCCCACAAATTCTCAATAGGATTGAGATCGAGGCTTTGAGATGGCCATTTCATTGTATTAATTTGTTCCTCTTGTAACCAATTAGGTATTATTTCATCGGTATAAAACATTCTTCAAAATGTCAAGATACATAAATCAATCCATTTTTTCCTCTATCCTGTGTAATGGTCCCATGCCAAACAATAAAAAACAACCCCATGCTATTATGGATCCACCTCCATGCTTCATTGTGGGACAAACAAACTTAGAATCCATTGCAATCTTTTGCCTGCTAGACGTCTTACGTAAATCCCACCATCGCTTCTACACAAATTAAATTTAGATTCATCACTAAACACTACTTTTTTCCAATCTTCGGGGGTCCAGTTAATATGATCTTGTGCAAACTTTAATCTGACGAAAACATTCGCTTTTTGTAAAAGGGGTTTTTTAGCAGGTCTGTAGCTCTTTAACCCTGCTTCACACAGCTTTCTTCTGATGGTTCTGCTTGAAAGTCCGACTGATATTTATACATTTATTTCCGACAATATTTTTACCGAAGATAAAACTGGGTTTTGACTAGAAATATTTAAAAAATTTCAATCAAGTTGCTTTGAAGATTTTCTTGGCTTTCCCGAGTTTTTTATTAGTGTTATGTTTCTAGTAGATGAAAACCGTTTTATTCTTGATACTGTTGATCGTGGAACTTGTAATTTGTCAGCAATAACAATTTGTTTTATATATATATTATTGAAATAATTAATAATACGGGATCTAATTTTGGCAATGTGGCATTGTTATTGATTACTCTACAACACTTATAGTAAATTACACTGCAAGAAAACTGAACTAAAAAGTATACATTTCTTTTGTTGCAATTTTTTTGTTTATCAAAAAACAACATTTTGCAAGCCGACTAAGTATGATAAGATATGTAGGAGGAGTTTTGGTAAAAACCTTATCTTTAACCACCAAAAAATAACATTGGTACCTGCGTTTTTTCGTTACTTTTATTTCTTGCACATGATAAATATTTTAAACAAATTCCAATATTTATGGCTAATACGTACATCATCTTTTGCATCCAATCTTTCTGTCAACTTGGCAAACAAGCCCTAATAGTTGTAATTTTTATTTTTACAAAACTGTTGCCAAACCTTATCTTATCCATTTTATCTGATTTGCGTTTTAAATTATCATCAGAAACTTTTCCTACAGTATAGAAATCATTTTTTGTTGTATAGAGTTTTCCAATAAAAGGTTTCATTTTGATATTTAAAAAAAACGGATATTTTTTAAGAGAAATCAATAAATGTTTGTTTCATTGTAAAATGGAAGGTATGCCATTAACATTTGAAAACGATATCAGTCGAATGGCCGCCACGGTTATAGTTGCAGTACCACATTCTTTCCATGAAATTTTCCATGACCAATTTGAACATTTGCGGCTGTATGTCTTCGATAACTTCACAAATTCCATCTTTTAGGTCTTAAATCAATTATGGAGCAATGGCATAGACCTTATCTCTTACGTAGGCCCGAAGAAATAAATCACAAGATCTCGGTGGCCAAATGTAATCACTTCTTTGAGAAATAACACAGTCAGGAAACTTTTCTTGCAAAATTGCGATTGTTTTGTTGCTTGTGTGGCACGTAACGCCGCCTTGCTAAAAATAAACGTCGTCCACATCAATAATTTCTAATTCTAGCCATGAAAAATCATTAATCATAGCTCGGTAGCGCCATTCATTCACCGTAACAGTTGCACCAGCCTCATTAAAAAAAAAAAAAAAGGGTTCAATCACACCGCCAGCTCAAAAACCGCACTAAACAGTGACACGTTGAGGATGCACAGACTTTTCAACAATCATTCTAGGATTTTCTGAGCCTCAAATGCGACAGTTCTGCTTATTAACGTAGCCTCCGAGGTAAAAATGGGCCTCATCACTGAAGATGATTTTTCGATGAAATTCCGGATTATTTTGATGCATTTGAAGAACCTAATCAGCAAAGATACGACGCTTATGGTGATTGACCGGCTTGAGTTTTTGTGTTAACTAAACTTTAAAAGCCTTAAGACTTAAATCTTTATGCAAAATACGGTGTAATGTTGTTTGTGGAATGTCTAATTTCAAAGATCGACAAGGAATGGACAAACCTGGACTACATCAGCAATATTCTCATGTGTTCTTGAGCGATGCACACGGTTTCAATTCTTCACATTACAATCTTGTCCCATCAGCTCAAATTTTTCCACCAGGTTTACTATTGCTGGCCGAAAAGTTGCTTTACGACGACCAAAAAGTGCTTTAGTTTTGCGAACTGAAAATTTGTCACCATTTTGTAGTGAATTTGAATAATTTCAATGCGTTGTTGAAGCGTGTATCGTTCCATTTTTAATAATAGCGTAGTTTTGACTTGTCAAATGTCAAAAGATAATAGCTTCAATATTGACAGCTGCCTAAATAACCTGCTATTCAAAATAAAACTTCTTATTGGAAAACCCTCAACTTGATTTTAAATCTGGTTCCAAACTAAATGTAATTAATTATAAACCAATAAAAATAAGTAAAGTTTTTGGTTGTTTACAGAATCATTTTTATATTACTCACATATTAAACACATATTATATCAATGATCTACTATTTAAATAGTTATTTTTGTTTAACAATTTGCTTAAAACGCTCAAAGTGTCATCGTAATTTTCCGCAAAAATTTCATTTGAAATTTATTTCTTTTTCAGTTTTTATTAGTAATATATCTGATGTACTGAATTGCTTAACTACTAAACACCAGGTTCAGATAAAATAACAATAGAGATTGTGAAAGCAGCGCTAGACGAATACGAGGTAGAATTAACTCAAATAATCAACAGACACTTAAAAAAAGAACCGTCACTTTACTCAGATAAGATACTGGAAAAAGATCTAATAATAACCATAAAAAAATCAAATATTTTGTAGTGACTACTAAAAATAAGAAAAAGAAAGGCTACAAAAGCAGTCAAGAAAATAAAAGAAATAGAGAAAAGGCACATTAGACTATGCCAAATAATAAATAATAGCAACGCCACCGACAAGCAAAATGTTACACGCCACAGAAACCTAGGGAAAAATATAATAAATAAAAACAAAACCAAAATGAAATAAAAAAAAACTACAAGAGCAAATTTGTTAAAAATCAGTAGACCCTACAGGACGGTGACAGGAAGCAGTAGAAGTGATTGCGACAACACTTTCTACGAATATGATGATAGATGCAAGAAATAATTAAAAAAAAACTAGTAAAGAAAAAAAAAACAATAAAAAGAAAAAAAAACATAAATAAGAGCAAGAGAGAAAACAATGAAAAATCGGCAAAGACAGTAAAGCAAAAGAAAAATGGAAAATAGACAAGAGAATCGGAGATAAAAAATGAGTAAAAAATAAACCCAAAATGTGCTGTTATACAACAACACTTTGAAAACTTTTTGCACAAAATTAAAAAAATATTGAGAAAAAAAAAATTCTATTCTGTCAGGAAAAAGCACAAGATAACAAATGCTCTCACTTTAGCAGTATGCGAGGCATGGGATAAAAATAAAAAAAAAAACTAAAAAATATACAATTAAAAAATGATAATAAATAGAGAGCGCTAAGAAACTTTGCAACAAGAGTACTAACAAAGAAAATTAAAAAGTTTGGCAATGGAAAAATGTAGAAATACAAACACACAAAATAAAAGCTACAGAAAAAAAATACAAAGAAGCAAAATAATGAAAACAAAAAAAAAAAACACAAGAATGATGACAAAGTAATCAAAAATGGTACAGTAGTAGACTTCAAAAAAGCGGCCAAAAGAAAGTGGCGCAAAATCACATTAGCAAACATACTAAATTTTTTTTTGTCGCATAAGATAAGCACTCCAAAAACAAACTTATTTTAATCGCAAAAATTTGCAGGTTTTAAGGTTAATGAAGCTAATTATTATCAGTACAAACGTCATGTAAAATCTCTGTTAAGTTGTGGGCTGAATATCAATGTGATACCTTTGAAAATAAGGTCTGGGACAACTAAACCAAAAATGCGCATTTACATTTGATGTCTGTAGTCCATTTTAAAAGTTAAAAATTTAATATAGTTACTTTGTGTTTTAGAAAAATGTTTACACAAAATTTCTAAACTAATTTATAAACAAAAAACTTAAAATTACAGAAAAAATAAGTCAATTTGTAGAGAGACAAAGACTACATAGTATACAATCAAAAAGTTGCTGAGTAACAATGAATGCAAATTCGACATCAAAATGGTCAACAAAATTCTTTGAAAGAAAAGAATTACTCAACAATTTACAATGCACACTCTGAAACAATAGAGCAATAATACATGTTTATTAGAGTGTTTTTTGTTTTTTTTTGTATTTTGAAATTTTATAGCCTATATTATAAAATTATTCAAACGCGTAAGACAATAAAAGAAAAAACACTGTTATGTATTACAACAATATTGAACTAGAATTCAAAAACAATGTAGATTATAAAAATGCCAGTTCCCGTATAATAAAAAAAAGAAAAAAAAAAATCAAAATGACAATGCTTTACTTAGTAAGATTGTTAAAGGAGAAATATCAGTCTGTAGATTATGAACACAAATTATAGCAATAAATTTGAAGAGGCAAAAACCAAACAACAGATGGGCAATTTGTTGTTTAGTTTTTCTAACATATGTAAAGAAATTTCAAATTTTAAAACGCAATTTTGACTAATATTTTATTTATGCTCTAGGTATACCAAATGTTACATCAGTCGAGGATTTAAGAATAAAGTGTAAACGTTTGAAAGTAAGTAGATGCTTGGGTTCTAAGAATAGCTCAAGTTATAGCAAAAATAGTAATCCAAGGTAGATTGTATAATTGAAGTAGATATTAGTTTGTGCATCTAGACAATATTTTAATTATCACCAAGTTGTTAAATTCCCACATAAAGGTTCTTAACAAAGTTTTGACCATCTAACGCAGGACTAAAAAATTGCAAAATTTGCAAGAACAAAGTTAAAATATTTACGTTACGTAGTAGATCAATAAAGGTTTTAGACTTTGTTGCTATACAAAAAAACATAAGTAAAAATAGTCTGAAACAAACAAAATTTGCGTTTAATGAAATTTACAGTACAAACCCTCGCTTTAAACACAGGATTAACAGTTATGCTAACTAAAAAATACGGAAAATGAAATAAAGTAATTGCTGGCGCAAGTAGATCCATTAACTAATTAATTGTTACGGAGTTATAGTACCTCGCGGTAGTATTTGTTATAAAAAAGGTTAGATTGTACATCAATTTTACAGAGTTTGAAGTAGTAACGGACCACTATTCCTTAACATAGTTGTGGAATTTAAATTTAAATTTAATGCCAACCATTAAAAGTACGGTACCGGATGCCAAGTTGCGTGTCCCTTTAGATATATGCGCATTGACAATATCAAGGAACAATTGCGATAAGTAATATCAAAGCATAATCTAACAAGTTAATGACAACCCAGACAATTATCTGACATATAGAGTAGAAAATCCTTTCCTATTTAAGATAACACGCAAGAATCAAGTGTTTTTGAGTAATGGTGATAAATAAAAATTGGTAGTACTAAAAATGTTGAGAAAACAAGTACTGCAGAAAAACCAAAAGCATGTAACTGCTGAACATTTTAGTGTCTACAATTTTGTTTACGAAAAAGGTTTTTTATTTCATTTAAAAAACGCTACGGCTAAGGCTGTAATTAAATAGATGCAAAAAGTATTATTGCAATATGGCGTGTCACAAACGCTTATCACTACAGTACATCAGTAATAATAAAAATAATAGTTTATTTTCTTGCCATTTGGCCTTGAAAAGTATTTACATTTTACAATTTATACATCACTTAAACAAAATCAATATTTGATAAAACTTAACATATAATTTATAACTATCTACATTTACACTACACAATCAACATAATATAATTACAATTTACACTATACAATCCTTGTTAATTTCTTGTCTTCTTTTAATGACGTTTTTCATCTCAGTACGTCAGTAATGAGTTAACAGATATGTGTGAGTTGTATGTGCATATTTGTTACATCTTTGTACCACCCCTACGCTAAGCCTACTGAAACAATTAACAAATTAATTAAAACAATGTTATCATCGTACCTCAAAGATAGTCAACGCGACTGAGACGTTAATTTGCAGAAACTGGAATTTGCAATTCTGACCACAAAGCATAAAGCAACAAGTTTTGCTTTTTTTTTCTTACACTTAGCAGAAAACTGCATAATTAAAAAAAAACAGTATACTGTTCTAAGAAATGACCTACTAATCAATTTCACAGACCGGCTGGAATTGGAAACCCAGTCGGAAAAGATGTCGAAGTTTTATAATATAGCTAAAAGTCGGTTGAACAAAGCATATAATAAAATGCACGTAACTATAATTAAAGAAATAACAAATTAAAAAAAAATTATGAGCTTTCTGATGGTGTTGCATATTTTTTAAATTTGTTATACTATATGATAAAAAAAAGAACCGGTTATAATACTTACATATTATTATAACAAAAATAGAAATAAAAATAATGAAAACGGCATCCAGTTCTTCCTCTTTGTCATATAGTTTTTTAAAATAAAAGTTTTGTATAATTCAGCTCAAACTAAAACGATCAGTCCGTTTGAAAGTTGTATTAGACCGGTCGGAAAAACTATATTGAAATTGGCGCTACCGTTTCTTCCCAAACCGCTTCAACAGGTTTCCAATGTTGAAATAGAAAAAAAAAATTCAACAAGAAAAGAATAACTATCCATGTCAGTCAATCTAATTACAAAAAAAAAAATACTAAAACAATTCAATATGAGTCAAAGATAATAATGCTGAAAAAAGTTCTTACAATACTGATTTCTTGTACAGACAAGGTGTTGAAGCACTAAGCAAACCTTGCCTAAATATTGCTTATGCCGTTAGTGTAATTTTTAAAAACCTTGAAAGTCTAGCTAATTGCAATTTACTCAGAGTTGAGAAAAAAAAACTGGTACCTGGGAAGTCCAGAAAAACATGAACTTTACAATACCAACTACTATAACAAGGGTTATTTTGGCAATGCAGGTTTTAGAACTAGACGTTCAACCTAGGGTGTGTTGTGCTTGTAATCTGGGGCACGTATTTCTTGTGTGAGACAATCATTTGTTAAAATATTTACAACCAAAGTAGTAGCATTAGACTTTTAAATAAACTGGGCCACTTAAAAGCAATACCTGCTCTTCAAGTTGGCAACAACGTAAAAAAAAAAAAGAATTGTTTTCATTTTGTTTTTGGCAATTTATGTAATTAAATAATAATATTTAAGTTATTAAATAAGAGATAGTGTTGATGTAATTTATATTATTATTACTACTGATATGTTTCATATTTTAAAGTACAAGATTTTTATTTTTGTTTTTACATTATTTCATTTTTATTTATTTAGTTTTATTGAAAATATTCAACAAATTGCGTTACAAAAACAAAGGAATAACATGATAAAATACTAAATGGATTAATCTGCACTGAGCAAATCTTTATGTATAAATGGTCATGTATAAGTCAAGTGTACGAAATAATTTTTTTTTTGATCAAACTACTGAAATGCTTTCTTCTACATGACCCCTGATCATGTGATTTTTTTCAAGTTTTTTTCAGTGGGTTATTTTTGTGTAATAAGCAATCAAAATTGTAAGAGCTTGTGTGTGCTGTTATGACGTTCAAAACTTTAAACTTAGTTTGTCTAGTCACAACTATAAAACATAAAAACCTGATCATTTAGCATTTTAAACACGGTATGTGAAACAAAATGCGTAAAGCTGTACAATAAACTAAAAAAATAAAATAAATTATATCTTATATTATAACAAAAGTTAGTTTTATAATAATAAACTATGTGTAGAACCATAATTATCTGTCTGACTATTTACTTATTTTTTGTACGTTTATTTTAAACTATTTTGAAAATTTATTTTTAATCTTATATGTAACTTGACTTGTTTTATATGTATATTTAGAATAGAATGAAATAAATTAATTTTGACAATTTTCAAAGAATTTTTTCAAGATTTTTTATAATTTTACATTTTTGTTCATTAAAAAATTGCTTTTATGAAACAAATAAAAAATAACATTGTTTACATAGCAATATAATGTATACTGACGTTTTTGTTCGAGATAATCTGTTTACAAAACAGGATACTGGATACAAAACACATCAACTATACAACCCATACAGTAGTATTGCTTGCAAATAAGCCAAACAAAACTACAAAGACTTACAAAACTGATAATTGCACATTGTGACCTAAACAAACACACACGTAGAATAAAACCGCAGACGAATCCCTTACGCCGTAGATGTTTAGAGACAAAAGAAACTACTACTACTACTACTACTACTATCGTCTTAGTTTGCATAAATTAACAAAAAAATGATTATGAACTTTATTAAAAAAAGAAAAACTACTAACAAAGTAACAACCAAAGATGCAGATCTAAAAGCTCACACAGTGCAGAGATGCTAAATGTACAACCTCAAAAGAAAAAAAAAAAAAAATTACGCCAAAAAAAATATTCTTAAAATTATTTAAAAAATATTTGCAACAAATAACATCTTTAGGTATAATATTAAATTAGAAATTAAAAAAAATAAATTATTAAAAACATACGTGTAAAGCGTAGCGCTATATCGGTGTACAATAAGAAAGAAAGATAAACAAAAAACAAAATTTGAAATGAAAAAATGATAAGAATTGATTGTAAGTTTACAGTAATTAATGAAAAAGTATTAAAACTAGTTCAAAATAATAAAAAAAAAAAACTACAATAATGATATTCTTGAACATGGGAAATTATGCAACTAGTTATAGAAGACAAAGAAAAATGAAAGACATTTAAAAGATAAACAAAATTGGACAACACAAGACTTATCTGTATTGAGGGTATATAAAAATAAACAGTTAAAATGAAATTAAGACATTAGCTCAAAACATAACATGATGGCGTGCTATTTAAACTGATCTATTTGATTAATAACTAAAAAAAAAAATGCGATGTGATTTTAGACTAAGTTTGTTGTATATGAGGTTTAGGCATAACTATTAATATTCTAAAATAGTATAAAAATAAAGAAAAATTTATGGTTTTATCAAATACATATTTATAAATTGAAAAAGTTAAAAAAATATTAGACAAATTTAAAATAAAAATAGGATTAGATAAATTTGTTCTAGCAGTATTCAGTATTGAATAAATTTATCAAAATTGCCAGAAAAAATATAAAAACATAAAAAAAACAATAAGAATTATAAAAAAGAAAAAATATAAAAACATAAAAAAAAAACAATAAGAATTATAATAAAATAAATTATTTTATTTTTTAATCGATTTTGTTCTTAATAAAGTAACTTAATAATAAATAGAAATATAAATACTAATTACTTAAAAAATTGTTAATAGGTACTTTTAATTTATGTTAACATTATTCTTAACCTTTGATTATATAACTACAAATTTAATTAACAATAATTTCAGTATATATTTATAAAATAAGTAATTTGCACTTGAACACAGAAGCTTCATAAAAGTTTTATTAAAAGAAGGCAGTAACCCACAGAATATCTATGAGAGATGAGAGAATAATGTAGCAGTGTACGGAGAAAATAACCCGTCCTATTTTTAAGTAAAATATTGATACAAGCAATTTAAGTAGGGCAAGAAATTCATTCATAATGACCCAAGTGTGGAAGACCTCCGAAAGCACAAACTTCCAAATAATTAACAAAGTTAAAGATTTGGTAAAAAGAATATCAAAAACAAATTTAAAATTTTTCATAAAGGTTTGGGATAAACAAAGTGTTGGCACTATTGATTACTAAGTTGCTCTGTTTTAAGTAAAAACTGTGTAGACATTTGCAAAAAAATTCTGCTTTATCTCAAAACTTTTTTTTATAGAATTCTAACCTAAGTACACTACTGAAATCCTCAAACAATAGAAGAATCTACGCAATAGGTTCATAAAGGTTGTCTACCAGCTAAGAAGACACATATTTTTTTAATATGCCAAGATACTGCAAAAGTAGGAAATTTCTACAAAGGTACAATCAAAAACTTGAAAGCATTTCATTCACAAAAAAACTACAATTTTGCTTAAAAACTCTGTTTCTGAACGACAATTGCAGGGTGCATAAAGCACAAATTGTTTACGTAGTAGTCAATAAATATAGTTTTAAGGAATTACAGTATCCACCTTAGAGTCCCGTTTCACCCTTTGTGAATTTTTTTTTCAAAAGACAAAATACTTTTAAGAAGACCTTTTTATCAAATATAACTTGTCGTAAAAAAAACAAGATAAAAGATTTTGAAATCATCATTTCCTGGCTTATTGTTATTTTTAATTTTTATAAATAACGTTTTTGAATTTATAATTGAAGGTTTAATGTGTGCACCTGCAAAAACTCTTGAAGTGTTCAAATAAAAATAAAAACCCAAAATGATGCAGTTTGATTAACATTTATGTTGCAACATTTTTTGAACTAGTTATTGATTCCAAGTTAATCTGGTCTAACAACATAAGCAATAAAATTTGCAAATTAAATAAATCCTACTTCGCTATATTACAACTAAAATAAATAAAATTTATAAAAGCTTTTCTAAACATATTTTATGCGCTTGTGTATTCTTACGTCCTACATGATTTTAATATAAAAACTAACAACGTGTATCAGACTCTAAAAAAACATTCTTGTTACAAAATTACCGAGATTAATGTAAAGACAACTTAAATAAAATCGTAAGTCAATCTATATTTATAAAACACTTATATAAAATTAAATTAATACGGCATGGATCGTTATTAACAGTGAATCTTTACAAAACTTAATTATTTCATTCTTTATATTTTAATATAAATATTAAATTATTTGACATATTAAGTATAAAAACTAAGCTACTATGTTTTACTAAATTTAAAAGACTCATAAATAAATTCTTACTGTCAAGAAGTTTTTATAATATTGGAGAGTTTTTAAATTGTTATAGTAAGTATATAAGCTATTTGTTTAAATTGTAATTGTGCATGTATGTATGTATATATTTTAGTTAGTAAATTGTAAATGTATATATTTATTAATTACAACCGTATTTGTCTCAAGAATACCTATATACAATGTTTTCGTAAGTAGTCCACATATATATTAGTCGTTTGTTTGTTTGTAAAATGTAATTACTTTGGCTTGTCTGAATAAATTTGAATTATTATTATATTTCCATTATTTATCATTAGGTTTTTATCTTTTTATACATATTATTATTATTACTTTAATAATAGTTTTAATATTAAATAGTATTGTTACAATTAATTCAATAAAGAATTTACAATAATATTTCCTCTGAAATCAAATACTTTAATAATCTCGTTTTACTTGCAATATTATTACTACTTTGAATAAAATTTCAATGAATCTTAATCAGAATAAACATTATTTTTGTATGATTTTTATAACCGTTTATGTTAATAGTATTTCTTAACTCACTCTAAACAAAAAAATATAATTTTTAACTCACTTTAATAACTCCACCTCCTGGTCCTTCGGAACAATTTAAGAATTCATCAGGTAAATCCAGTAATTTCCCCAACCAGTCCATCATGACAACTTCCAGCTCGGTTATGGCCGGACCAGTCATCTACGCAATAATCAATTAGTTGAAAGTCAAATGGAATTTACGTCGGTATTTATATCAAACTAATAATATAGATACATAATAATATCTATACATTCTTCTGTGAGAAATCGGATTAATAAACTACTCTAAACATTTCCTCGTTTTGAAAAAGATTAAAATGATGAAATAATTATGCAACATTTTTTTTATGGGGACACTATATATTATTCAAATCGTTAATTTTCTATATAACTTATTAGTTTATTTACTGTTAAGTAATAATATAATTATAATCAAACCCAATTAATTCCAACGACTCCTAATCCAGAACTAAGCAAATCTCCAATTACAGATGGAAATGAATATGAAGCAGGATAATATGCATAAAAGTTTGGTGATTGCCAATGCGTTAATCCGGGCATTATTATTCTGTTAAAATCCTTCATTAATTCTTTAAATGATTCTCCTTGTTGTGGTGGTTCAGACGCAATCATGTCACGAATATATCCTGGCTGCACATCCGGCAAAACTTGTCTGTAACATGCAAAAGAAAGTAAATGATTGTACAACTTACTTATACCCTTTGGGTATTCAGATTAATTAAAAAGCAAGTATTATATTATTTATATGACAACTTAAAATTAGCTAAGAAATTAACTACCAATAAAACAGATATTATTGATAATATGCATTATATTTTACGTTTTTAAAATACTAATTTTGCATATTAAAAAAAAAAATACATACTATGTTATTATTATAATTATTTGCAGTTTCAGTTTTGATTCATACTTTCTAGTAAACAAATATAAAGTAATTTAGCATACTATGTACAATTTATTTACAAACACTATTATATTATATATAAAATAATAACGGTATGCACAAAATAATCAAAAATATACTTAATATTACTAAAAAAACGTCAAATAAAAATATAACTATTGATTGTATGTACTTACCGATCTCGCAAGGATTCATAATAATCAGCGATATAATCAATAACAGATTTACCAAATTCCCGAAATTCGTTCACGTCCATAACGTAATAACACAGAATTAAGACTTAAACTCATCAGCTGATAGTTCCACTACTTAAATACTTTTACTTTACACGTACGCAATCGGGGGGTTTGTAATATATTAAAGGCGTAATCTAATATTAAAAACGTTCATTTAGGTATTGTACTGTTGTTTATTAAGAAAAATTAAAAAAAAAGACGTTTATTGTATTTTTTGTAAATATTTTAATTATAAGCTTGTTCGCTTATTTGTTTATTTGAACTAAACAATTGGAGTAAGCTCAAATGTTCTTTTGTTAGAATCCTTCAAGCTACAGCAATTTTAGGAATTATATGCTTGCTAACTATATCTTTATAAAAACCATACACATTGTCGCCGTCGTGTCAATCCAAATAAAAAAACATAGTTCAAAAGTATTCTATCATAGACATATAAACCAATTCCGTACAAATTACATATACATCACATTGATAAATATTATTTTAGATGCTATTTATACCAACTTTGAAAAGCTTTTGATTGCGTTCGGTACGAGCCGCTGATTGCAAAACTTTTGGCGATGGGTTTTAATCCAGAAATGGTAGCTTTTTAACTGCTCGATCGCAATGTGTTAAAATCAATAACCACATTTCAAGGGTAGCTAATGTAACTTTTGGTGTTCCTCAAGGATCACATTGTGGTCTTATTTTATTTTTGTTATTTATTAATAGTTTGAGTAATGTTATTGTTAATTGTAATTTTCTTTTGTATGCAGATGATTTAAAGATTTTTTATAATATTAGTTCAGTAAACGATTGTATTTGTGTTCAGCGTGATTTAAATAATATCAGTAATTGGTGTAAAACAAACAGTTTATATCTAAATCTTGATAAATGCAACTGCATAACATTTAGCAGAGTAACAAACACAGTACGGTAAGTTTACAAAATTAAAAGAGTTTTATTAAAATCTCGGTGTTATTTTTGATACAAAATTTAACTTCAATGAACATATTAATTGAATCTGCTTAAAGGCTAGGAAATTGATGGGATTTGTAAGCAAAACTTTTTACAAATTAACAAGCAAAGCATGTTTAACTTTATACAGGGCAGTTGTAAGATGAACATTAGAATAATGTGCGGTAATGTGGTCGTGGCGACCCCATCAAAGTGGAAATATAGCGCAGATTAAATATGTTGTTTTTGTAAGTTTGTTGGTCCAAATAATATCTGGTCTGTTATGTATTATTTGTTTGTCAGTCTGTATAGAAATGTTTCATAGATTGCTGTTTTCTTTAATGGGCTTTGGAATGTATTTATAGTATGGTACCTTGTCATTTTTTTCTTCTAAATTTGTATTACTTATCATTTTTTTATGTATAACTGCCGCTACGTTGTTATGTCTTTCTGTATATTTAGTTGAAGCCAGTTTAATAATATGTGTTATAGTTTCTGCAGTTTTATAACATTTTTTACATTTATCTGTTGGTATGTTGGCTTTTATTATATTTTTTTAATTTTTTTATTATTCCTAGTTCTTATTACTTGATCTTGGATTGCAATAATAGATTCTTTTGTTTCTGGAGTAAATTTCTTTTTGTAACCATTCCAATTCTTTGTATTGTATAGTATTAGTTTTATTAATTTGAATGTTGTTATTTAGATTCAAAGGTGTTAGTTGAGTGTCCGCTTCTGATATGGTCATATATAGAGTGCCGTTTGTCTGGTTTTTAAAGTATGTCGTTAGGTTATTAATTTGTTTGTAGTGTAAGTGTGTTACATTAATTCTTTGTAAACGTGTTTTAGGATGATGTGCACTGTATTTAGTTAGTTTTGTTCTAATTTATCTGTTTAAATCTTCAAGTTCTGTATTACTCCATTTGATAATACCAAACGAATATGTTAGCACGGGGATTGCGTATGTATTTATTGCCTTCGTTAAATTTTTTGAGTTTAAATTTGTTTTAGTTATAGATTGTAGTCTAGTTTTAAATTTGAGTTTAATCATTTTTTTCAATTCTTTGTTGTTAGTAACTGTGTTTTGCATAATTCCTAAATATTTGTAAATTTCCGTTTCATTCATATTTTTTATTGTTTGGTTATTATCATGGTTGATCATTTCTGTGTTGATCCAACAGCCTTTTTCCATTGCAACTATTTTACATTTATCTAAGCCAAATGTCATATGTAGATCTCTACTCATTTTTTTTACTACGTTGATGAAATGTCTCACACATTTCATCAACGTAGTAAAAATGATGTTTGTTAGCTCCGTATAGTTTGAAGTTGTCCATGTAAAGTAGATGGCTTATAGTATGATTTGTTATTGTACCTTTTAATTTATATCCATATTTTGTCCTATTTAGCGCATTTGATATAGGATTTATAGCTAGGCAAAATAATGTAGCGCTAAGTGTGTCACCTTGAAATATTTCTTTTTGTATTTTTATTAATTTAGTTGTTACGGTAGATTTTTCGTTACTAATGTTTTTTTTCATTTTTCCATAATATAATTAAGAAACGTTGTGATTGTAAGGTTTATTTTATATATTTTAAAAACTTGTTTGATCCAAAAATGAGGCAAAGAATTGTATGCTTTTTGATAGTCAATATATCCATGTATAAATGTCTGTTCTTAGTTCTAGCTTGATTAGTAATGACAGTATCTATTATAAGTTGTTCTTTGCAGCCGCGTGATCCTTTTTTGCATCCTTTCTGTTCTTCTGTCATTATGTTGTTTCTTTCTAGATGATTAGATATTTTAGTTGTTATTATAGATGATAGTAATTTATACAAAATAGGTAAGCATGTGATAAGTCTATATTTTCCAGCGTCTTTGGTATTATTTTAATCTTTAGGTTTTAAATATGTGACTCCTTGCACCATGCAATCTGGAATTTTTTTATGGTTTTTTATTATGTTGTTATAAAGTCTTGCAAGATGTTTGTGTGTAGATGTTAAAGTTTTAAGCTAATAATTTTGTATTTTGTTTTTTCCTGGTGCACTCCAGTTAGTACTTTTAGTTAATGCTTTTTTAACATCTAGTTCTGTTATTTCAAATAATTCCATTTGGTCGATATGCATATGGTTTTTGGTTTTTTCTTGAATCCAATGAGCTTTTTCTCTGTGTTTTTCTGTGTTACTCCAAATATTTGGATAGTTTTCAATACTGTCTGCATTTAATTTGCCGGTAGAAAAGTTTTTCGTTTTTTTTTTTAAATTATATTTGAAATTTTTCTTTCTCAAGACAATTTATATTTCCTTAGGCAATGAGAATATACTGCTAGTTTTTGTTTTAATAACTCTGTAACAAACTTCATATCTTCTCTATGGCACTCGGTATTTATTGGGTGATTAGATTTTAATTTTCTGAACACGTGAATCAGTTTATTAGTGACATTTTATTGTATATATCTCGTTAACTGCTGCCCTATTTGCTTTCTTGTTTCTTATATATTATTTTTTATTTTTTTTGCCATGGGGATTTATGTTTAAAATTTGTAGGTTTAACATTGTTCTTCTTCATTGGATTTGTGAGATCTGATATTGTTTTTGCAGCGCAATATATGTGTTCGTGCAGTTCTTTAAACTATGTTTCTAAAGATAATGTTTTGTTTAGTATTTTATTAATTATTTTAGTAGCTGTACCTACTAGCTTCATTTGTGGTCTTTTGATCGTTTCTCTTTGTGTAGCATCTAATCCTGAATATTTTGCAAGTATTTCTTGATGTTTAGTTTCAGCTATTAGTTGTTCTTCAGTATAAATTTTTACTATTTTTGGAGCTTCTTTTTCTTTTATGTTTATTGGATCTTTTAGCGTTGTTTTGTTTGCCGCTTGTGTTTCATGTTCTTGTACGGAAGTCTGATTTTTTATTTTGTTTAATTTTTGCAATACTTCCTCTTTTAATCTCTGCAATTAAAGTTCTGGTATAAGGTTGTTTCAAATAATAGTACGTTTTTGGTCTGCAATACGTTGGCTTGAGAGTTCTGCAAGTTGTAGTATTTTTGAGTTAGATATTGATATAGTTTTTGCACATATCCTGTACTATCGGTTTCGTTTTTGGTTACTATATAATATGCACGCATTATTTGTGTGTTTAATTCATTTGTTCACTTCATGCGTTTCCTGATTTTTCCAGCTTTAGTGGTGGTTTCAGATAGAAACATAGCTTTTTTGGCTGGCTGAGCTAGTAGTTGTTCATTGCTCTCTATATTGTGTGTTATGGTAGTAGAACGATGCCATTTCCTTCACCGGGTTGCAGGGGCTGTAACAAACTATTCAACAAAACTCCAGCTCCACAAGTTTTATTGCGGGATGTATTATCCTGGTTTCCCGATTTATGTTCCGGGGCTTTAATATTAGTGTTCTTTATTATAAATTAGGGTGTGGCATTTTTGCGTTGCTGCTGCAAAAGCTTAATTTTTACAGGTCGTTCCACTGGATTACAAACACCTACGATAAGCCGCCTCTTTGAGGAACAGACGCTTATCTGACAGGTAACTCATCCGCACTAAGCCGTTGTTCTGTTGGTCCGCGGGAATATGAATTGTCCTACCATTTATATCTAGATAGCTTTCCCCTATCCGCCACCTGGGGACGCGTTCCGTAGGGGTTACATTTTTTTTTTTTTTTTAAATTTAAATTTTAATTTAAATTTAAATTTAAATTTAAATTTTAATTTAAATTTAAATTTAAATTTAATTTTAATTTTAATTTTAATTTAAATTTAATTTTAATTTTAATTTTAATTTTAATTTTAATTTTAATTTTAATTTTAATTTTAATTTTAATTTTAATTTTAATTTTAATTTTAATTTTAATTTTAATTTTAATTTTAATTTTAATTTTAATTTTAATTTTAATTTTAATTTTAATTTTAATTTTAATTTTAATTTTAATTTTAATTTTAATTTTAATTTTAATTTTAATTTTAATTTTAATTTTAATTTTAATTTTAATTTTAATTTTAATTTTAATTTTAATTTTAATTTTAATTTTAATTTTAATTTTAATTTTAATTTTAATTTTAATTTTAATTTTAATTTTAATTTTAATTTTAATTTTAATTTTAATTTTAATTTTAATTTTAATTTTAATTTTAATTTTAATTTTAATTTTAATTTTAATTTTAATTTTAATTTTAATTTTAATTTTAATTTTAATTTTAATTTTAATTTTAATTTTAATTTTAATTTTAATTTTAATTTTAATTTTAATTTTAATTTTAATTTTAATTTTAATTTTAATTTTAATTTTAATTTTAATTTTAATTTTAATTTTAATTTTAATTTTAATTTTAATTTTAATTTTAATTTTAATTTTAATTTTAATTTTAATTTTAATTTTAATTTTAATTTTAATTTTAATTTTAATTTTAATTTTAATTTTAATTTTAATTTTAATTTTAATTTTAATTTTATTTTTATTTTTATTTTTATTTTAATTTTAATTTTATTTTTTATTTTTATTTTTATTTTTATTTTTATTTTTATTTTTATTTTTATTTTTATTTTTATTTTTATTTTTATTTTTATTTTTATTTTTATTTTTATTTTTATTTTTATTTTTATTTTTATTTTTATTTTTATTTTTATTTTTATTTTTATTTTTATTTTTATTTTTATTTTTATTTTTATTTTTATTTTTATTTTTATTTTTATTTTTATTTTTATTTTTATTTTTATTTTTATTTTTATTTTTATTTTTATTTTTATTTTTATTTTTATTTTTATTTTTATTTTTATTTTTATTTTTATTTTTATTTTTATTTTTATTTTTATTTTTATTTTTATTTTTATTTTTATTTTTATTTTTATTTTTATTTTTATTTTTATTTTTATTTTTACTAATTAATTGCTCTGCATCGAGAATTTTAAGCAAATTGATGGTTATAGTAGGAATTAGTCCAGTTGCCGATATGTATTATTATTGGTAAGACTTTTACTTTATTTTGCCTCCATAGTTTTTTAATTTTGTGCGCTAATTCTGAATATTTGTCTTTCTTTTTGTTTATTTTCTTTTCTAGGTTTTCATTTGCCGAAATTGCAATGTCTATAAGATAAGTTATTGTTTTAATTGTCCATACAATATCGGGCCGATTATGTGTTATTGTTTTGTCTGTTTGTATACTTATGTCCCATAGTATCTTATGTTGTTCGTTTTCTATAACAGCTTTAAGAATGTAGTTATAGTATAGTATTTTGTTTTTGTTATCAAGGAAGTTATTGTTTTCAAGTAATTTTTGATGTAACAATGCAGATACTTTATTATGCCTTTCTGTGTATTTTGTAGCAGCTAATCTTTCACATCCTGTTATTATGTGTGTTATTGTTTTATTTATTTTTTTAATTATTTTTTATTATTATTATTTTTTCTGACTTGTTGTCTTTAGTTAAACATATATACGCGGGTTTTCCAGCGGTATTTATGTATGTATTTAGTTTAAGAAATCACTAGTGATATGTGCAGCATCTAATAACACTGACTTTTGAGCAGCAGATAAAGTCTCTTCAGCGCATAAAATTTTTAATTTTTGGATGGTTTCTTTTGACTAAACCTTTTGCTGATATTATAATAGATAGTATAATTACTTTATTTTGTCTCCATACCTGTTTAATTTCAAATGAGAGATCTATTTCTGTTTTTTTTTCTTCAATCTTTTTAATTATGTTTTTGCTTGATGGTATTGCTACGTCAATAATATATGTTGTTTTTGATTGCTTATTTGTTCATATAATATCTGGTCTACTGTGAACAATATTTTTATCGGTTTGAATTGATACGTCCCATAGTATTTTAGGATCGTTATTTTCTTTAATGGGCTTTGGAGTGTAGTTGTAATAAGGGATTCTATCTTCTGGATCTTCTAGAGACGTGTTTTTATTATTATCTTGTTTGTTCTCGTGTTATTTATGGTGTGTTTTTTAATTCTACGGGCTATTATAGCCAGAGTAGAAAGAAATCTATTGTCAAAATTTTCTTACTGTGCTGCATGTACCAAGGATTACAGCGCATTGCATATGAACAAAGATGTTTTTGTCAATGTGAAGTCGTAGAAAAGAATCATAAAACGTTAAAGGTATTAATGCATCAGCCGATATTATTATAGGAACTGTACAAACTTTGTCAAGTTTCCATTGTTGTTTTATTTCCATTGTTAAGTTTGCATATTTCTCATTTTTTTCTGCATGATCTTTCTGTGAATTTGCAGCATTGGGTATTGTAATATTGATAAGATATGCTTCTTTATTAGTTTTATTAACAAAAGTAATATCTGGTCTGTTGTGACTTATAGACTTATCTGTAAGGATGCTTCAATCCCAGTATAGTTTGATGTCTGCATTTTTTATTACGTTTTCTGGGGTGTATTGATAGTTTCTCAGTTATAAGACCATATTTAATACACAGTTATTGGTGCAGAATTTTTCCCTCAATATCATGTCTTGTCCTGTATTCAAATTGAGCTAATGTAGGGCAACCGAATATTATGTGTTTTTTTCTTGAAGAACCTAACTTCTACAGTAACAGGCTAGACCTTAGAAAAAATATCTCTAACTGCCACAATTTGAAATTTATCTAACAGATATAATAAGCTACATATTAGTAATAAAACAGGCATATTACTAATATTTCATCTACATCTGAACAATAACTGATAACCTAAAAATGTACTATTACCTATTAAACATTTTAAAAGTAAGCTGCAGCGTTTGACATTTTGTTTTAAAAATTTCAGTTAATATTCATATAAAAAACACCAAAAATGTGTCTTTGGAGAGATAACAGATTGCTGTTAATTTTTAGTAAACTAAATAAAATCTTCTTTCTATATGTTGTTTATTGCGGTATTCTCAAAATACATCTAAGTAATTTTTATTGACTTACATAATAAACACGGTTCTACTTGATTTTTAAAACAAAATTGCCGACAATGCAACGTTGTTTTAATAACATTAAATAATTCAATTCCAAAAAAAAAAACAAAAAATGTATACTATAACTATACTAAAAATAAAAAGATACGTGAGTGTACCTGAATTGATTTTTAATACAAGCCCTGTTTTACTAAATATGACGTCATTATCAGTTTTTTTATATAGAACATTCTGTAATTTATTTTTAAAAAGAAAAAATTTTCAACAATTTCAATGATAGTTTTTGAAATATTCATAAATAATAATAAAACAAAATGTAGTATATTATGTTTCAATTACCATAGCAACAAGTAAAAAGAATGATTGTTTTTCTGTTATTCTTAATACAATTAAAAAAATCGTAAAAATAAGTGAATATTTGAAGCAAAAAGTTAACTACAATTAAATATGATTATGATGATAATTATTATTACTATAAACATTTAAATCGTATTAAATTTTGTTATATTATTTCAAAAACATTAAGTTATAGATCTATAATACCTTATACCATTGTAATTAATGAAAAATTTTCTATCTAAAAATAATAAAAAAAATACTGTGTGTTCCATTAAAAAAAAAACTGACAATGACGCTATATCACTCAAAACAAGACATGCATTGAAAATTAAAATACGTAACTAGATAGATTAAAAAATATACAAAAACTTTTATTAAGGTAATTTTTGAAATAAATTAGAATTTTTTAATTTACAATTAGGTCCCGGCCGAACTTATTTAAAAAAAAAAGTTGATCCAGTCATAAACCACACTAAACCGTTGTTATGTTTGTATGTAATTGCAGCTCTTGAATCTCTTCTGGTTGCTCTTCATTTCAAATACGGCAATTTTGCTCATTGACGTAGCCATTAAGCCAGAAATGAGCTGAATCGCTGAACAAAATTTTGGTCAAAAATAGTATATCTTCTTAAAGCTTTTCAAAATAGGTGACAATTTGGAAGGTTGGCCGGCTTCAATTCTTGCATGAGTTAAATTTTGTATGTTTTTAAACCAAGATTCTCATGTAAAATACGCCAAGTTGTTCCATACGATAAGCCAAACTGTTAAGAATGGCGCCAAATCGATTCATTACGGTCATCGGATACACTCTTAGCTACCGCCGCTATATTTTCTTCATTACGTGCTGAATGTGGTATATTTGGTTGCGTATTATCTAATAATAAATATTGAATTTTAAATTTTTTAATGATACAGCAAATTGTAAGTTTGTTAGGCCGATTATGTAAACCATAAGTTGCTCTAAGCGTACAAAGCACTTTCCTCATAGAGCGCTAATTTTCGTGCTAATTTTTTTCATGATAAAATGTCAAACATAACTGAACAAAAATACTATAACAGTTTGTCTCAACCCACGCTTTATCTAACATAAAACCATTACTGAAAAAATTACTTCTAAATGAATCACCCATTATAACTCATTAAATGCTAAAATTATTATTTTTTTTATATGCATTACAGTTTACAAAGAAAGTAGTAGTAGTAGTAGAAAACAATTGAATATATCTTAATAAAATACTATTGATGACAGTCATTAAGGCTACGTTTCAGAGCTTGAGCTCTCAAAAAGGGCATAATTTATTTGAGCTCTGCTTGACGCAAATAAGGTAAGAGGTAAAGTGCAACAAAATAAACTTGGCTTTTAGTTTAAAACCTAGCTTAAGGTTTAGTTAGAGCTTGAAACATGCTTGAGTAAAAAAAACTCACTGTTTGTTCTTTGGTCTCCAGTGTATATTGATAGATGTTTTGTTCACAGTTAAAAAATAACGCAAAAACTATTTTTAATTTTATTTGAACATTGCTAAATCTGTCTCTAAAACTGTCACGCGATTGCGTTTTTGGTCGAATGTAAGCACCTATCGCGCAAATATATTTTTTATATCGAAATGTTATGTATGATACAAACTATCTCACGCGTTTTTATTTTGCGGTTTTTGCAATACGATATCATGTCAATAATTTTTGGTGTGTTGACCTTATTTTGAGCATCCTGAACGTTTGACATCAGTTGTACGACTACAACAAAGATTAGTACATCATTTGTAAATTATTTTAATCGATAATGAAAAGTTTTCATAACATTTATCAAGCTTTGTTTGGATTTGCGTAATACTTTTATTTAAATAAAAAATAATGTTTAATTTACTTAACTATTCACCTTTTTTCTATGTCTGTAAAAATAAGTTAGGTTGTCTGCTTTCAAAAGCTGTCAGACCTAAACTTAGCAACTAATTTTTCTAAAAAAAATTTTGATTGTGGCTTAGTGACATATGGTAGTATTAATATATGTCATCATTTTACTAGATTTTTCACTCCGCATTCGTATAATGATTATATAACACAACAATTACTTACCAAATTACTAAACAATGTTTTAATATTTTATTTTAAGTAACGTTCTGTGATAACAATTTTATTTTCACACAAGTTTTATTTAAATTTATTAACCAAATAAATATTTTTCAACTTTAGTGATAACTGTAATTACTTTATATTTGTAATTACGCTACAATATTTGCAGTATATGAAAGTATAATTTGATGTTTTAATATAAGTATTGATGTTTTACTTGTTAATATATAAAAAATTTAAAATCTATTTAAATAAGGTAGCACTAATTGCGGTTGGTGCACTAGTCCAAAAACAATATAAGTTTGTATCACAGGCAAATTTACGAACGCAAGGTTAGATCGTGATTTGGAGCCCAAACACGGGTTTTGCCAGTCTTTCCAAAGATCAATCAATTGAGGCGTAAAAAAGGGGGGAGCTAAGAAGTGTCCATGTAAACTATGTCTAATAATAACAAAATGTATAGCTTTGATTTATTTTATATATTACCTATTATTAATTTCAAACCAAGAAAATATTAATACTAAGCTACTTGAAAGATATCCTTAATTTAAAGCTTTTGTGGTTTTGTACAAAGTTTTTTAATAGATAGCCAATACGCAACTCAATAGAAAAGTATGTTTCCGAACTGTTAGAAAATTGCAAATCTTCAACTTGTACCAAAAAAATTAAAAAAAAGTAATTATGGCCAAATGTTTAATTACTGTTCAATTTGCCCAAAAATTTAAAAAAATATATTGATTTCCACATTTTATGCTACAAGTTCTTAAAACAAAAAAATAAAACAGATATTTTGAGATATGTTAGTTGCAAATGGAATTCTACTTTAGACAAACATGGAAAAAATGTTGCTGTAGCTTTTGGCATTTTTGATAATAAATTAAATTTTTATACTATCAATAGAGTCTTTTGCAATTATTTTGTGTGGTATTAATACGAACATGGATAAAATATTTGTACAACAAAAAAAAAGACAATTGGAAATATTTTTAATATCCTAACAAAAATACACATTTATTTAATTATAAATATAAATTAAAACATGATAAAATATATATTTAGCAATAAATGAATTCTAACGTTTGGTATGTATATTTGTATTTAAAGTAACCCGATTAACTACCCGGGGTAGTTCATCATCAAAAAAACAATTCTTTATAAGGATAGTTTTTTTTTTGTAATGACTATTGTAAATATTCAGTTAAGGAATATTTGTAAAGAAAATAAATTCTAATTTTTTCATTGTAATATTTGTCCAAACTTTTTATGAGCTATATTTTACAGTAACGTTCACAATATTTCGATAATTCGAATAGAATAACAGTTGTTATTTTAAAAAAATTAATATTAACGACAAAAATTTCACAAAATTATGTGGTACAATAAAGTAATACTTATTAACAATTTAATCACAAGTGGTAATTAATTAGTGAATAATAATAATATCAAATTATTAACAACCCAATTTTTATTTAAATTTATACTAATTATTTTATAATATAAAACTGCTTGAGCTTGACTGTATAAGTTAAAAAAATGATCAATCAATAAGAATATTGTTTATTTCATTTAAGTGGGACACGTTGTATACACACTACTCGTACAAAACGCAATATTATAATTACTATAAATTTAATACATGAAAATTACATCATTAATATTGTTTCTTCCTATAAAATCTTCCGCGGGACCAAGAAAGTGCAGCACTTTCTTTGTATCTATAAAAACATAAAATGTGCTATGTCATAATCACATAATCAAAACTGATTTGATAGAACTAATTAGCTTCTTTATGAGATTAATTTCACTTTCCTTGTAGCTTTCTATAATGATAATGACCTTTATTTAGACAGTCTGTCTGTCGTACCCTTGAGGTCAACAGACGACTAATATTTACATAATTAGTTGTTATAGTTTTTATAATACTAATATTACATAAATAAATTTAAACTTTATTCCAGAAAATATAGGACATTTTTGCAATATAAGATTTTATTAAGTAATTATACAAATTCAAGCTCAATTGGCTACTTGAAAACCACACAAGCTCAGTCGCTAAATATGTTTATGCATATATTTTTGTTATAAAATAAGTAAGTTTTTTATGAGATTGTGAGCAGAGTTTTCCAATAAAATGATGCTAAATAAATGTAATAATTATATAAAGGATAAAAATAAAAAATATAATTAATAATAAAGGTACATATTATCATATCTCAATGTTTTTTTAGCTTCAAAGTTATTAAACGACTAATTTAAAAAAATCTTAAAAATTTAGTAGCTTATAATTCCAAATTTGTCTAATTAGTACTTAATAAAACTCAAGCTGAAAACAAAGTACTGCAAAATCGAGCTCATATTACAATCGACAAAAACTATAAAAAATAATCAAAAGATTCAAATAGTGTTTGTAATAATAATATGAATTAAGTATAGAAGTTATAAGACTCAAGAGCGCGGAGAGTGTCATGAAACTTGAAATACTAGCGCAAACTTTTTTTAAATTATTTTTTTTCAACGTTTAGAAAATATAACTTTTAGTGACTTAAATTAATTGGAATTTTTTTTTGTTTATTAAATATTTTAAATAAATTTGTTCATTTTTTGTTAAAATAAATGTTTTTATTAATATTTTTTTGCACCATGCGCATTAAATTGCCAACGCATTTAGTTATATAAATTGTATACAATCTATCTATCTTCACCTAACAGTTGATCTGTATTTTTAGACTTATATTTTACTAATTACTGTGTTATATCTGTGATAGATGTCACTGATGTTTTATTAGCAAAAAACATTATTTTTTTATACTTTTTTTTTTAAATTTTAAAATGATATTTTGGAATTAATTAATATGTCACAACAACATAAAAATACTTTTGAATTTCAACCACACTTGCTAAAACTATTACATTGAAGATTAAATTTAAGCAATCTGTAAACATATTTGTAGTTTATAAGTCTTGAGAAACAATGTTGATGTTTGTCTAAAGTAGAATTCCATTTGTGACTAATATGCCAGAAGATCTGTTGTCAAACGTTTTAATCAAAATCTATATTGAGCATAAGATAAAATTATTTTGTTGTGCTAATGATACTATCTTAAACGTTAGTCATGCAACTTCTTTGTCTGACAATGTAACTGCACCTATTTTAAACGTTAGTACTCTAAACGCTTTGTCTAACAATGTTAATGTACCTATTTTAAATGCTAGTGACGTAAATGCTTCTCTTATAAATGATGATGTACCTATTGCAAATGTTAGTAACATAAATGATTTGCCAAAATCTGATTTAAACTTTTAGTGCCCGACAGCTTTTCTTGTTATTGCCAGAACGTACGTAGTATTAAAAATAAAATTGACCCATTTAATGCCGCCATAGCTGACATGGAATTTGATGTTATCGGTTTAACCGAAACATAGCTGTCATCAGATATTTTAAAATCTGAATTGTATTCACAAACGGAATACTCAGTTTTTAGAAGTGACCGCAATTTTGAGGCCACCAAGCAAACACGTGGAGGTAGTGTTCTCTTAGCTTTTAAGAATGTCTTTAAGATTCATTTGCTTGAAGTGTCGCATATAACTAAATTTTGTGACGTTGACATTTTAGCGTGTAACTGTTCATTCAAACTAAAAAGTTTTGTTATTATTTTAATCTATATACCATCTACTCCCACAAATCAAAAACTTACTTGCATTTTAGATGATATTGAGCAACTTTGCGTTAATGCTGATAATTATTTAATTATGGGTGACTTTAATTTGCCTAGTTTTTAACAAGATATTATTTATAATTCCAGCAATATTTTTTCAATTTTGTCAAATTTTTATAATATGCTTAATGTGGAGCAGTATAATGCTACAGTGAATTCTATTAATAGATTTTTAGATTTGGTGTTTTTTAATTGTTCTTGTAAAGTTATTCGAGATCCTAATCCATTTGTTAAAGAAGATAAATTACATCTTACTTTAGATATTTTAATAAGCTTTCCATCGTCCCCGATTAATAACTTTGCGTTTTAAACTAGATTAACCAAGACCTACAATTTTAGAAAAGCTAACTTTCCCTTTCTTTATGAAGATTTATGCAACCATGACTGGTCTGAGTTTAATAATTTTACTGATTCTGACATAGCACTTTCTCATTTTTATTTTTTTATTTTTAGTTTTATTGATATTCCTCTTTGTAAGCCTATTTCTAAAAGATATTTTATTTGGTTCACTAAAAATATTAATAATACTTAAAAAAAAATGCTTTACACTCTGTTTATAAGCGTGTTCAATCTACTGAATTATGTAACAACTTTAAAGAAACTAGATCTTTACTAAAGAAAGAAATAGTTGAATACAATAATTATATTTCGTTAACAGCAAATAATATTAAATCTAATCCTAAACAGTTTTGGTCGTTTGCCCGCACAAAGAACAATCAAACTCGTATTCCTGGAGTAATGAAACTTGATGGTGAAAGCTTTGACTCTCCTTCTAGTATTGTAAAGGCTTTTGCTAATTATTTTAAGAGTACTTATACTCAACCATTTACTTTGTTTAATCCGGTTCATTTCACTTTTCACTTAAGCGAATTTGATGTTTTGACATCACTCAAAAAGTTAAAGAATTCAATAACGAACGGACATGATAGCATACCCAGCTTTATTATTAAAGCTGTGCTGATATTTTTTGCGTTCCATTGTGCAAAATTTTTAATATTATTCTCAACCATCATAGTTTTCCTGATGTTTGGTAAAAGCAAAAATTTGCCCGGTTTTAAAATTGGGCACTAGTGCTGACATTATCAATTATAGACCTATTGCCATAATTTCTAATTTTGCTAAAGTTTTTGAAATGATTCTGTATTCTAACATTTATCCTAAAGTCGAACACTTGTTATCACCAAATTAACATGGCTTTATGGAAAAACGCTCTACAACTACTAATTTGTGCAGTTTTCTTGACTTTACATCAAAGATAGTGGGTAACAAGGGTCAAGTTGATTGTATATACTTTGATTTTAAAATGACCATTGACACAATAGACCATTCCGTTATATTACACAAGCTCGATAAATTTAGTTTAGTAACAATCTTTTACTAATATTTAAATCATATTTAGATAACCGTAGCCAATATGTTTCTTACAATAATTGCAACTCTTCTGAATACTGTCCAACGTCACACGTGCCTCAAGGATCTAACCTAAGTCCATTACTGTTTTTACTTTTTATTAACGATCTGTCAAATATTTTAACTTGTAAACATTTACTTTTTGCTGACAATCTCAAAAATTTTTCCCCAATTAATTCTGTTGAAGACTGTGTTAACCTTCAATACAATATTAGTTTAGTAAATAATTGGTGTAATACTAATCGCTTCTTTTTTAATGTAAGTAAATGCAAACTTGTAACATACACCAAGAAACTTAATCCAGTTGCAGCCCAATACTTATCGGATGGAGTGGCTATTGCGCGTGTTAATCAAACTACAGACTTAGGCATTATATTTGATGCTAAACTAAATTTTTCTGATCATTTAACGTCAGTAATATCTAGAGCGCATAAACTAGTAGGCTTTATTTTGCGCACAACACTAAAGAATTTAACAACATTAAAGCAATAATTGTGTTATACTACACCCTAGTCAGGAGCGTTCTTGAGTATGGTTTAGTGATATGAAACCCAATTAACAGCTGCCATATTAATTCTCTGTTCAACAAATTTTTTTTAAGTATTTATGTGTTAAATCTTTTAACTATTATCCGCTTCAAAGATTTGACCATGGTGAGCTCCTTAAGACATTTGATGTAGTTCCACTGGCAGCAAGAAGATCGGTTTCAATACTATCTACCACGTGTTTTCAGGACCACAAACTGCTTTTATAATCCACCTGCAAAGACGTCGGCAATGGTGAAATCTCCGTCTTTTTCAATGTGCTCAACGTTCAATAGTGTTTCAACTAAATATGATATTTTTAATGCTAATTCAAAAGTTTTTTTAAAGTGTATTCGTGAATTTTTTAATTGAAAAGTATGTTTTTTATTAACTTTTAATTATTTATTTGTAATTTTAATGTACCTGTATTTACTGTAGTTTTTAATATGTTCTGTAATAAGGTTTTACCTGTTGGGCAATAAATTATTATTATTATTATTATTTCGTAAGTCGTCAATCTAGAATATGCACAAACTAAGTCAATGTTTGGTTGATTAAATTGGTTAGTGAAACAGCAAGGCCTTGTTTTACCAGTTTGATTGCATTATGTTTGAACTTGTGGGCGGTTTGCCCCGTGAATTAGTGCCACTTGCTCTACAATCTACAATAGACTGGCTTTCTAATGCTTATCTGATAGATTTAAAATGTAATACTTTCTGTAATAATTTATTATGTAATAATGCTTTTTATGATTGTAAACTTGTTTGATTAATGACTTTTTTAAATTTTTTACTGTGATGTTGAAGTACTTGTTGATTTACTTTATTCTACTTTGTAGTATTCTGTAGATTGTGTTCTCCCTAAAGAAATATTGCGTGAAAATAATTTTGGTTTAACAAAAAACTAATCTCACTTACAAATTAAAAAAAAATGTATATAAGCGATATAAATCTTAAAAACTATTATCAGATTATACAAAAAATTTTTTTTGTAAAAATTTAAGTGAGCATTCTTATAATTAATTTATGTTACGTAGTAAGAATGACATTCAAAGTGACCAAAAATATTTTTAAAAGTTTGTTAACAAATCTAAAAAGTCTTATAGTTTTCCTACTATTATGTATTATGGTAAACCGACGGACATGTAATAATAGAGTGTATTAATTTTTTGCTGATTTTGTTGTTCTGTTTTATGTTTTATTTATTTATGATTATTTTTTTATGTGCTAACAATTTAAAAACTTATAAAAACATATCATCTCAAGAAGAAAGTCATCTTTTACAGAATGATTTAAACTTTATATATTATATATATATATGTTAATAATATTTTAAAATTCTTACCGGGAATTTAACAAAATTAAAGAAATAAATAATAACAACTAAACTTGTCCTACAGTTTTGTGATTTAAACAAGTCATCCAAATTGCTAACAGGAACATTTTTGAATCTTATGCACATATAGAAAAAGACTTTTGGCAATAGTATTTAGATGATAAAGATTTAGGCAATTTAGATTTGAGAAAAAGTTGTAGTAGAATCAAATCAAAGACCTAACAAATATTTGTAAAAAACCATTAAAAGAATGTTTTAGATTACAACGCATACAATTACAGTTGCAAGAGAATGACATTGAGGTAAAAGTTGAGCCAGGTAAAAAATTACTTGTATCATATGCATTATCGAGATTTTTTTTTAAATAAAAAAAAAAACATTAACAAAGAATACAAAATATGTAAAAGCACATGTTGGATTAATTCTGACCAGTTCACTCATGTTAATAAACAGAACAATTAAAACATGAAACCAAACAAGATACATTATAAATTATTAAAAGATATAAATGGTCAAAAGGAAAGTCAGAAGTCGATGAATTAGCAAAACCATAGAAATGATTGTTTTTTATTAATAAATTAATATTCAAAAACAATAGAGTGGTTATATTGAATGTTATTTACTATAATGATTTAGAAATTGAAAAACGGAAAAATAGAACAAGTTCTTTTTTTGTGAGACATTAAAATTTGTAAAATTTTGACGTTTTGGATATAAATTAAAATCTTTCATTGGCACTAGAATAAACATGATGAAATCAATAAAAATAAATATAGAAGGGCAGAAAGACTTTGGTCAATAGCTTTTTTCATATCCATACTCATTTATACTTTACTTTCAAACTATTCGCTTTATTTTTAAAGTGTGTACATTTGCTCTATATAAAAGTGGCATTTTAATAGTTATTTTCATAGTTAAAATTTGTATTCTTTTGCTACATGTTGTGTGTTATTAATTGTCCTACTAATTAAGTGGAAGATCGATTTATTTCCATTGTTAAATTAATATTCTACATACATTTCGGTGACTATAAAAACAAGTTATTTTATTTTATTTATTTATTGGCTAGCAAAAACAATTTTATTTTATCAAGTTTATTCAATCTGTTTTATTTAACCTTGTTTGTTTGTAAATTTTTTCATATAATAGAAATAATATAAATATTATTCTTTTAAAATATTTCTTTCCTTTGTTATCAATTTGTTTACCTTTCCGTGGTCTATTTTATCCCTTGTAATTGTAAAATTATTGTTAGTCACTACAACAGGCCGTGTAGTGTAAAATATAGTATCCCTTGTCTTTCTTCCTATTTTATTTCTATAATTGAACAACAGCCAACCTTATTATTTTTATTATCTATATAGTCATTTATTATTTAATACTACAATGACTACTAATGCTCAAATAATTGAAGAAATTCGCAATAAATTTAAAACGTAGAAATCAGAGTTTCAGATTGAGCTAAAGGAGGAAGTCAATGAAGTTCCATTGCAATTAATTGGAAATCTGATTGGTAATATTCTCAAAGTTCCTATTCATATCAGCGATTTTGATCAGGTGCATCAAATTGGCAAATCAAGAGGTACAAAACCAAAGCCAATCATAATAAAACTACAAAATTCATTTAAGAAGAAAGAAATTCTAAACAGCAAAATATTAAAAGGTTCCAATGTATATATCAATATTGATCGCACACCGAAAGAACAAAAAAAATTTAATAATCTTAGAAACCATCTAAAAAAGGCAAGACAGCTTAGGCATACTGCCAGAATTGTTAAAAACAATCTTTTGATAGGTGAAATACTATATTCTTTAGATGAACTCAAAAATAATACAGAAATCATAACTAAACTATCACCTACAACGTCTACCGAAAATGCCTCACATCTGCCAAGGCACGAAAAAGGAGTTCAAGAGACAATAATCCTACCACCCCGATACCGGTTAATAGTGGTGAAAAAAAGAAGGTGGAGTACTACTTGCAGTAGATGCTAGACTTTAAGCATCTAAAATTTTCATTGATACTAGTTCTCTCAACAGTAAAGATATTGATCTCTTAATTATTAAAATATGTAAATATAATACTGTAGTCTACTGAGTAAATGTTTATATAAGACCAACGGTTCGTTTGGAACAGTTTGAAGTTTTATCTGATTTTTTTAAAAAACTTGATTGACTTCAACATAGAATTATTTAACAAGCATTTAGAAAATATTTGTTCCGTCGCATTAAAAAATATTTTAAATTTCTATAATTTTGCACAGTATAATTATATTGAAAACCATTTAGGTCGTACGCTGGACTTAGTCATTAGCAATGAACATTGTACTGTAACGTTGTCAGATGATCCTATAGTACTAATAGACCCACATCATCCACCTCTTGAGTTAGAGATGCATCTTCCTTTCTGCGATTTTTGTAATTTTCCAACCAACGTAGACTATAAAACTTACAACTTAAAAAAAAACTAATTATGTTGAACTTTATAACATGATATGTCAGAAAGACTGGTCTCCTCTTAAATCATTTGATAATATTGATTCTGCTTGTGAATATTTTTATAATACCTATTGTTACAAAAATAAATTATAAATATCCAATTTGGTTTACAAAAGATCTAAAACACTTAGTCAAATCTAAAAATAAATATAGAAAATTGACCCGCGAATATCCTCTATCTCACTATTTTATGACCAAATATAAATATTTACGAAACAAAGTAAAAGTTACTTCGGAGCAATGTTTTTCTGTATTTGTTAAAGATTTCAAAAAAAGTTATTTTGGAAATATATCAATTTACGTAAATCAAATACATCAATTCCAGGGACAATGTTTGTTCGTGATATATCAATATCTTCTTCTTTAGATATTGTTAATGAATTTGCTAATCATTTTGAAAGCGTGTACACCAGGTCAGACGTATCACAGAGTAATTATAATGAAGTCTTTAGTAACTTTTATATTCATTTTGATACTATTAACGAAAATGGCATTAAATCTGCAATCGCTACGGTTAAATGCAATTTGTCATGTGGGCCAGACAAAATACCGGCACTTATAATTAAAGATTGTAAGAAACTGTTGAGTTTGCCTCTATGTTATTTATATAACTTATGCTTAAAGCGTGCTACTTTTCCAGCTATTTTTAAATCCGGTCATAAAAATAGAATTGAAAATTATAGGCCCATTGCCATATCTTCAGTTTTGTCCAAAATATTTGAAATTATTATCTGTTTTAAAGTCATACCATTTCTACAGACCTTTATAACACCCGCCCAACATGGTTTTGTTCGTGCCAGATCCACAGAGACTAATTTATTTCACGTCACTAAATTTATATCACAAACTTTAGATGCAAGATCACAAGCTGACGTGGTCTACACTGATTTCTCTAAAGCTTTTGACAAAATTCAGCATAAAATCATTATTCACCAACTCTCGAGATTTCTGCAGTTATTAATAACATCTTTTTTAACCGATAGAAAACAATATGTTGAATATCTTGGACACAAATCTAAAATAATTAGTTAAATATCCGGTGTACTTCAAGGATCAAATCTTGATCCAATGCTGTTTAATATACTCTTAAATGATATTTGTGAAATTTTCCATAACTTAGTGCTAATGTTTGCTAATGATCTGAAAATATATTCTAAAATCAATAGCCTTGAAGACTGTGTGACATTGCAAGATGATTTTAGTAAACTATATTTCTGGTGTTTGAATAACAAACTGCTTTTAAATATTAGTAAGTGTTGTGTAGTATCATATACAAAGCGGAGAGAAACATTTTTATTTAATTATAAAATAAATAATGAATCTTTAAGACGTGTTGAAACATTAAAAGACCTTGGCGTGATTTTTGATACAAGTTTATCATTTTCTACCTATATCACAGAAATGGTGTCATCAGCAACAAAAATGTTAGGTTTTGTCATTCGGAATAGTAGACAAATTTCTAATTTGGATACTATAATAAATTTATATTATGCTTTTGTAAGAACCAAACTTGAATACGCTTCTGTTATATGGTCTCCTTTGTATTCTAGAATCGATTTTCAACGAAAGATTCTAAAATTATTATATTTTGAAGATACTGGCGTTTATTTAGATCACGGATGGGATTACGGTGAACTGTTGACCCTATATGAGTTCCAATCACTAGAATTAAGACGCAATGCTAGGCAAATAACATTCTTATATAAAATCATTCATAATTTAATCAATTTCGGGTTCCATCAGTGTGCAGACAACATCTTTGTTTTTATGTTCCAGTATGCAATACTAACATACTTTCTACATCTCCACTTCACTCTATGTGCAATTTGTATAATTTAATCTGTCATGAAGTCCATATTTTTGATTCGTATAGTAATCCAAAACAATTTTTTTTTTTAAATTATTATTCACCTATAATTTATTTTTTATGTATTCTTAGTTGTAATTAAGAGTAATGTTAGTTAAATTCATTTACTTTTTATTGTAAATTTTTAAAATTATTGTTAGTGTAAAACCGATATGTACTATGTGTAAATTGTAATAATTGTTATTGGGGCAACCCGTTATTATTACTATGAATAAATAAATAAATAAATAAATAAATAAATGAATGAATGAATGAATGAATGAATGAATGAATGAATGAATGAATGAATGAATGAATGAATGAATGAATGAATGAATGAATGAATGAATGAATGAATGAATGAATGAATGAATGAATGAATGAATGAATGAATGAATGAATGAATAAATGAATGAATGAATGAATGAATGAATGAATGAATAAATAAATGAATGAATGAATAAATTAAAAAAAAAATGTTTATTTTATTTATAAAACTTTGTAACTGGATGATATATGAAATAAATTTGTTTATTACTACTCAATCTATAAAATACAATAAAATAAAATTTAAAAAAACTTTTAACAAACATATAACATTAAAAAAAATCTTATTTTCTTATTATTTTTATTCAATTAAATTTAAAATTGTACTTCAAAGAACAATACTCATCAAAGCTAAAACTATATTTTATATAAATATTCAATTGTTGCACAACTAAATTGAGAAATTTGAAGGTTTTCTTAACGAAAATGTTAATTACCAAATTTTAATAATATTAGAATAAATCATTTAAAAAGTGCGGAAACAGAACTATGTCAAATTAATGATGAAACAATAAATGCATATTACCGCATGCATTCTAAGAAAGTTTATGATAAATTTTAAAACAGAGCTGAACAGATTTGTTAAGTAAGTGTGCATTGTGTAGAATAAATAATATAATAAATAATTACTGAATAGTAGATTAGGTTACTTTATTATTTTTAATTTGTTTAATTAATAAAAACCATTTATATTTAATTAATACATTTATAATCATTATACAATTTTAATAATTCAAATTAGCCAAACAAAAGTGTTTCTCTTGTCGAATTAATATTTAACATATTATTATTTTGTGTTCACTCTAATGAATATTATGATTTAGTAGAATATAGAGATTATGGATAATAATATAATTATAAAAAATTGATAAACACACATATTATTTTTAATATTACATTAGTGAATATTAAAAGAGAAATGTACTAATTACTCAGTATTGCAAACCAAAATTACGTTGTGAAGAAAATTCGCTATACATGAAAGAACTTTCCGTATTATTGAAATCATGTTTGTCATATTATGTGTGAACCATCGCATAATTGAATTCACATGATAATGCATAAGTAATAATCATCAATTGAATTTACTTTTACTTACCTACAATTCAAAAGGTTAGATAAAGCATTGCATTTATTAGCTTATTTGTTTTTAGTGCAAGAAACCCGAAAACACTGAAAATTTTATTTTTTTGATGTCAATATTAAAATTTATTAAAAAAAATATTATCTATATTATTTAAATTATACAAAGTGCCTCAAAACAAATGTTTTTAATTTTTAGTAAAACTAAATAAACATTTTGTAAGAATTAACTACTATAAATTTTAATTAAAAGTTTTTTGGTTTTATACAAGCTATCGTTTAAATATATTTTTAATGTACAGGGTTCATTTTATTATTAAGTTTAGAAAATTTATTTTTTTCAAATGGAATATATTTTTTATTTTAAGATTAATTCTATTTTTGTAAAAATATAATTTAAAATAAAATTTACCATTTTTGATTAATTAGCAATTAATTCTAACTTGAACTTAACATTTTTCTACAATTATACACATTTATTTTAAACAAACAGATACAGAAACAGTAATTTCAATGACAATTTTTTATGTTAAAAATTATTTTTACTTTTGTACGTTGTTTTTGTTGTCTTTGACAAAAATTTGAATAAATAAAACTTAAATACTTTTAGACTAAAGATTACTAACTTCTATAAGTAGATTTGTAAAATCAGGGGCGTCAGTCAAAAGGCAGCAAAAACAAATTACAAGCTGAAAATACTGGACAGTCTAACATATTATCAATAAAATTACTTGGTAAAATAAAAAAACTTTACAGAACAACACTAGGAAGCTATATATCAATGCCACGCAATATAGAACCAGCCTCGCAGCATTTAACAATGCTATAAAAAAGCAAAAAATAAACACTTTTGGAAAAAGCATTGCAATGAACAAATTCACATGCGCTGAGCATAGATTGCACTGCAAATATTAAATCTTGTCAACAAAAGAAAGATATTACACAGATTTGGTTAAAGAAACACTTCAGGAGCTACTATTGGTACAGAGTCAAGGTAAAAGTTTTTAACCAAAAGAACCTTAAAATGACTAACAAAAAATGCAAAACATACAAGACTGACAGATATTAAACTAAACTACATTGGAAAATTGGAAAGTTTAAACCACTCCAAGTTTTTAAGAGCTAAAAAATGTATCTTATAATGTTAGTAGTTTCTTACTAAAATCTAAAAAGCTGGCGTAGCATTTTAACACCAGTAGTTAATGTGGTTTATACCATAGCAACTTACGTATGCCTATGCAGAATATTTCAGACTAATCAGTTAGATCGTTTTAATTTTTTGTTCAAGAAACGGACTGAAACTATTTCATTACGCCGTAAAGCTATATGTGCTAAAGTTTCTGACGGATGCTCACAAGATGTTGTGTTATTTATTACCTCTACTGAAGTGTTATTTGAGCCAAACAAAAACATGGTTAGCAAAAGTACACGGATAAAGAACATAAAAAGCAATGTGGTTGTAATATGTCTAAACAAAAATGTAGCAGTTTGTAATATAATTAAGGTTGAAAAATATGTGTGTGTTAAGACAAATGAGTTTAACATGATAGACATTTCACCAAATATTTTGATGAAGATGTACAAGAAGGAAGTAAATGCAATTATTAATAAAGCCAGAATTGGTAAACGGAAAACTAATTTAGTTGCCTACTTTGGCTAGTGGGTAGTTTATTTTATGGCATATAACATAGCCGTTATAAACAGCGACATAAAACACATCTTTGTCAAAAGATGCAGTAAATATTACATAAACGTGATGGTAACAACTAATAAAATTGTTAAATTTATTAAAAAATAAGAAGTTTATGACTATTCAAAACTTCTTATTTTTTAATAATCCAGACAGAGCACCAATACATCAATTTTGAAATAAAACAGAAACACCTGCAAAGGCATATAACGGAAACTAATATAGATTGGAATAACTATAAAACTAAGAATCAGTTGTGATAAGAAATATATATACAGGGTGTCCGGAAAATACGTGTACAACGTTTGACGACAGACTCCTGACGTCAAAATAGGTTGATCTAAGCCGACTTAGTTATATCCAAAATTGTCTCGTTTAGCCGGTAGAGGGCGTAAAAAAAAACAAAAGTATAACAAAGTTGAAAGTATCTATTGTAAGAAACTAAGTAAAACAAAAACATTACTTAAGCAAATGTGTAAAATGACCGCCATCTTGCTGAATACACTTATTAACACTCTTTAAAAAATGATATTGGACCCTATCTAATGTCTCGGGATTATTAAAATGGTTGCCTGCATTTAAAATCCGCTGCAATAAATCATCGCGTGTGTTTACCGGAGTCTTGTAAACTTCTGTTTTAATAGCGCCCCACAAAAAGAAGTCACACATATTTAACTCAGGAGAACGTGGTGGCCATTTTACTGGTGCATCATTGCCTCTTTCAATCCATCGGTTGGGATATTGATGATGTAAGTATTGCCAAACGGCAACGGAAAAATGGGGCGGGGCACCATCATGCATATACCACATTTCCCTCCGAAGTAAAAGAGGCAAATTCTCCAGAAGAATTGGTAATGTGTCTTGCAAAAAATTTAAATAAATATTTCCATCTAACCTGTCTGGAATAACAATAGGACCAATAAGGTAGTGATCAATAATACCTGCCCAAATATTAATTTTAAATTAATGCTGATGATGTGCAACTTTAATGGCATGTGGATTTTCATCGGAATAAATATGTTCGTTGTGCAGATTGGTTACTCCAGATCTTGTAAAGCATGCCTCGTCAGTAAACATAATTTTTCTACAAAAATTTGGAACAAGGATTCTTTTGTTTCTAATAAATTGACAAAATGTAAGCCGCATGGGGGGATCAGTCGGTAAAAGTTCCTGGACTTTTTGTATGTGGTAAGGATGTAACAACTGTTCTCTTAAAACCTCATTGACAATCGTTTTAGGAACATTTAACTCACGTTCTAAGAGACGGGTACTGGTACTTGGTTCTTCTTCAACTCTTTCCAGAATCATCTCTTCTGTTTCCACAGTTTGAGTTGTTTGCATACGACCCCTGCCTTCAAACTTTTTCTCAAAACTGCCCGCAAATGTTTGGTGGTTTGGTATTCGACGGTTAGGAAACCTCTCCATGTAAACCCTAACACTCTGACGCCCATTTCCTTAACAAATTTCCATGTCAACTTTCTGAGAGTTTGTATAATTTTCCATTTTTAATGGTAAAATGAACTTGTAATTCAAGAATGTTGATCGTATACTTGAGTAAATTTCATAGACTGGTGACAATTTGTCAATAATTGTCAAATTATTAAACGCCATAGCAACAAGGTCACTTAAAAAATTATTGTTACAGGTAATTTCTTTTTAATATTTACAAATTTTTGACGCCCTCTACCGGCTAAACGAGACAATTTTGGATATAACTAAGTCGGCTTAGATCGACCTATTTTGACGTCAGGAGTCTGTCGTCAAACGTTGTACACGTATTTTCCGGACACCCTGTATATAAAGAATAATAAAAAACATACAAAAACAATACGACCAGAATGATCAAAAACCCAAAAAAAAAACAATTTATTAGTAAAACAACAAAATCAAAAGAAACTTTTTCAGACTACTAAAAAAAGCTACAGCAAACGTAAACAGAATTTACTAACCAACGAAATAAAATAGTTTCAACCTTGACTTGATTTTGTTCCAAAAAGAACGCTATCAATGAAAATAAGTAACAAACTTGAAAATAATGTATGTAGAAGTGGTTTTATGATAGTTATAAGTAGTTTTAAATATAGATCACCTGCACGGTGGATTTTGATTTTGAAAGAAACTAAAAAAAACAAGTTACATTAGATTTATTTACGAGATTAAAAGTTGGACAGAGAAAGCGTGTGACATACAGCCTACACCTATTACAAAAAAGTTACTTATATAAACAATAAATTAAATAAAAAGGAAAAAAAGCTTGATCCAGATGGAATACTTATTCATGTAATTGTATATGCACTAAAAATTCACAAAGAAATAAACTGCTACAAAATTAACCTTATACCCAAAAGCAACAAAAGCGTAGATATAGGTATCTACTCTATAAGCAAGCTTTATAAAACCGTTATAAAAGAAAGACTAATGGTAGAAACTGAAAAAAAACTGCACAAAAATTAATTTGGGTTTTGGAAAGGCAGATTTACCATTCAAGTGTAGTTATGGAAAATGCTACATATATTGCATTTGCAGATGATTTGGCGTTGCTTATGATGGCATAAGAAGCAGAAAACAAACTTAATAACATGTACAAACAAATGCCTAAGCAGAATTAATCTATGATAAACAACAAACTCAGTTTGGTGGCAGAAAAACAGAAGTCTTTAGTTTCAGGCGCATAGTGCAATTATATTCATAAAATTAATTCTTAATTATTTTGTATCAGATTACATTCTAATAGTAAAATTCATAAAAAGTACGTGACAACATAAACACAACATTTGAAGAACTGTTAAAACTATTTCTATAAATTTAAAAAAAATATATGTTTAATTATTGATTTATTATCAAACTTATGGTCAAAATGCCACCCTACACGGATTTTTAAATAAATATAAAAGTATCATTAGTTGTGCCATTAAGCCAAAGTAGCCGTAGGCCGTATATCAAAAAACCTCCTACATGACCCGGGAACCCCCAAAATAAGTTTTTTTCAAATATATTTTTTTTTTAACTAAAAAATCATCTTAAAAATCTGAAAAAATTCACATATATTATTGACCCAAATACCAAATTATGTGAATTTTTTCAAGGTCATTGATGGTTATTTAGTGTCTTAAAAAAATTATTGAAACAAAAGTTTTATTTTTGGCAACTAATTTAAGAGCGTCGGAAAATTTTATTTTGTCATATGATTGCTATCAAAAAATACCATCTTTGTGATTTTTTTTATTTATTAACGTTTGGTTCGACATCTTTCAAAATTCGAATAACTAATATTTTTCCGATATTTTGATATTTTTTATATATTTATCAACAATTGAGCAGGCATTTTATGTGAAATTATTATTAGTATTTTAGTATTCATATTTTTTACAGTTTTGTAGAAACAAACCCATTTTTGCCATGAAACCCTTAAAAAAAAGATTTTATTTTTTTTAAACACTAAATAATTATTATAAAAATCTGAAAAAATTCACACATATTTTTAACCCAAATAACAAATTAGGTGAATTTTTTCACGGTCATTAAAGATCATTTAGGGTAATAATTTTTTTTTTAAGTTTTAAATTTTTTTTTTTTAAGTTTTACAATTTTTTTTGCCTTTAACCAATCAAGTAACAGAAAATTTTATTTTGTCATATGATTCCTGTCAGTGAATACCATATCTGTGATTTTTTTCATCTTCCAGTGTTTGGTGCGTCATCTTCAAAAAATCGAATAACTAATATTTTTACAATATGTTGATGAAACAATTGAACAGTAATTTTTTGTAAAATTATTGATAAAATTTGAACATTTTTTGAATTTAAATTATAAATCTCCCAAAAAACATCAATTTATTTTTTATCACTTGCCCGCGGTTTTTAGTAACTAGAATTTTAAAATATAGATTGTCGCTACATCTATTGTGTTAAAAGTTTAACAATCGTTATGATTCGTTATCTTCCTGAAAAATAATCTCAAAGGTACGTAAGTTAATATTTTATAACTCCTTTATTCATTTTATAAAATCTTTTTATTGATGATTAATCAATGAAACATGTTTGTTTTATAAAAATAAATAACAAAATAAAATGTTTACTATTTTTAAAATGCCTACAAAAAGTAAATTAAGTTTAAATACGGTTTTTTTTAATTGACAGATATAATAATCAACTAGTAATTAAAATGTATTTCATTGCAATATCTCCTTTTTTTTTAACAAAACACTTATTAGATGAAAATTCAGTGGTTTTTTCACTTTTAATCTGGAAAATAAATGCAATTTTTAAAAATAAAGTAGCTTTATTATAACATTACAATATTTTATTTATTTTCCAAATCATAAGTATAAAATATATGACAAATTAAATGTAATTTTCAATGTTTTCTTTTTTCACTCTATGTAACGTTTTTATATTCTGTATATGTAGTTTTTGTTAAGTTCCGAATTTGCCGTACACTTAAAACAAAACAAAAATTACACAATTAAACATTATTTTATTTTTATACGTTATTATACTTATCTTTTTCAATTTTATTTTTATTATTTTATCGGTGGTTGGCTTCCTTTACGGTCGGGTGAATATTGGGTTGCAGATACTCTTTTATTCTAGAGATAAATTATATGCATTAAATGAATTGTAAAAACTTGTACAAGTGTTGCAAGGTACCCGATTATAATTAATTCATCTCTTCTTTATTACTCTTACCCTGAAGTAGCATTTCATACGTACGCCGAGCTCGATTGAGACAAAACTAGCAAAAAACGGCAAAAAACTGCGGCTTTTAGTTATGCTGTTCCGATAACGTGTTTCTGTTAAATAAAATAATTTTTTGTTTGTTTTTTATTACTACAATAATATATATGATTTGAAATTCTTAAAAAGTTGTTTATAGAGTAGAAATATTTATGAATAAAAAATATTTTTTTTATCGCAGTTTTGCTTTCTACAACGCACAATTTGCGATATATCGCCCATACTGGCAACCCTGACAGTGGTAATCATATTACAAGTATTAATTGCAATCTACTTGTTTAATCAGCATAATTACGGTTTCTCCTTATCTCCACATAATTAATTTATGGATTGAAGCTTTTATCTTTTCTAGTAATAAATATGAATCATCGCAACATCGAACATACAACAAAAAAAATTACAACAAAATTAACCAATGATTCTAAATGTGGAAATAGCGATAAATTTTTTTATTAAGAAAGAAACTTGTATTAATAATAAAGAAGAAAATTTGGATATAAAAACAACCCTAATCAAGTGATTGATATAGATGATCCAACTATATTATCAAAAACTAAAGACAGCAACACTGCCTCAGATTCCTTTCGTAGAAGATACTACATCTAACTACCGAATGTTCTTCAGACACAGATTCTTTTTATTATTTTTAAGCATATTATTTTAATAATCTGATAGGATAAAATTAAAAAAACGGGAATTTACGAACTGTTTTGATTTATTTTTTAAAATAGAAAATAAATAGAATTTAATTTTATTTGAACAGATATGAATGAGGAACAACAAGATTCAGCCGGAAAATATAATAAAGTAAATAAATTATATGATGACTACAAATGTGGAAGTTGTGGCGGTTGGTTCCGTAAAGAAATAGTAAAGAAAGAAATGTACATTATTATTATTATGCTACAATCGGTAAGATAGTATGCAATAAATGTTGCTCAAAATTCAGACGCAAAAAAGTTTATGAACAAGAAAATGAAGATTTTCAAAACTTATCGCAACCACTATTACAAGTTTCATTTGAAAAGAATGTTTCATCAACTTTATCCATCAGTCAATGTTTGACTCTGACACCATTTGAATCAGAAACCTCTAGTTTGTTATACTGTCCGGTAGATGAGAAAATATAAGAAAGAATTTTGATGCCATTTCCAAGAGTTGCAATTTCAAAAAAAATATGTTTTATTTGTAAATTAAACGAGAATCTAGTAGAAGTCCCCTTTGATGCTTGAATGCAAGTTTTTGTCAAAAGACATTTATTTATTCCTAAAAGAAATCGATGTTGCAGTAGGCATCTTATAAAAAAAAATATATTTTAAAATCAAATAGCCAATATGACGGTTACATTTCATAAATCTGAAATTGAAACAACAGAGATTAAAATTTTTTTTGATACATTATCTGAGAAGGTTAATGAACGCTTTATTGATCAAGTCAAAGAATATGCGATTTCAGAAGAAAAAGTAAAAGCATTTACGAGACATTCTTGGTACAATATCATAAAAATTAAGGATAAATTAGTGACGATGAGAAAATCAGAAAATCGTAATGTTTTACAAGCGCTGGTGATATTTTTGTGTAAGCTTCGAACAGGGAACTCGATTAATTGCTGCTATGATAGATATTAAAAAAGATATCGTGAATGATTCCATCTATTCAATTATTAAATGTTTCAAAAAACAAGTATTACCATTAAAATTTGGAGTTTCAGCGTTTAACAGGAAATATTTATTAAATCAAACATCAAAAGCTGCTGAATTAATGTTTGGATTTAAGGACTCATTGATAATTATTTGCGATGGAACCTACTTACTACACAAAAAAAGTTCCAATAATATTTATCAGAGGAAGTCTTACTCTGGACAAAAAAAAAGTTCTTTTATGCAAACCATTCACAATTTGTACCACAAATGGTTTTATTATTGACGTTGCAGGTTCATTAAACGGTACACTAAACGACGTTAAGATTTTGAAACAAGTTTTGAAAGATCCTCATCAAAAAAAGAGACGTTTTTGTACTGGGATATCGCAAATTTAGAGATATAAAAGATTTTTTAAGCAAAAAAGGTTTTCGAGTTTTGATACCAGCATTAATGGAAATAAGAAACCAGCTGACTACAGAAGACTCAAATGAATCACGGTTTGTTACAAAAATTCGATGGGTTGTAGATGCTATCCATGGAAGTATTGGACAGAAATATAAACTTTTACATCACCAGTTTAGAAACCAGTTCAAATGATGAAACTATTTGCCAGATTGCGTGTTTCCTGCAAAATAAGTTTGAAAAACGTTTGAACTCAGATAGTGGAAAATTAGACATGATTGTTGACAGAATGATTCAACTAAAACAAAAAAAAAATTGTTTGGCAGAATTTATTGAAACAGAAAATTTTAATAAAAAAGTTGTACCATTTGAAACAATATCAACAGAAAACTTTTTAGATTTTACTGAACTCAATATTGATGAACTGGAAATATATATATATATATATATATATATAGGAACTTTTCAATTATCTCAGGCCATTTCATATCTTGGTGAAATGTTAGATGATAATAAACTTTTATAAATTAAATTAAAAAAAAAGATCCTGGAATAATACGATTTGAAGTTAAATCTCGACATATAAACCGAAAAACATATAAATGCTAAGTCCAGTACAATCCTAATGAAGTTCTATTGTCTTCAATACTAGGGTATTGTTGTAATTGCGCAAATGGGAAACGAACAGTTGGATATTGTTCCCATGTAGAAGCTCTAATCTATCATTTAGCATATGGAAAGTATTTAGCTGAAACATTTGTACCAGCAAAAGATTTAACATATATATTTGATATAGACAATATATGCCCAGTAATTGATGAAGAAAGTGAAGAAGATTAAAACGAGTAATGAGATATATTTCTTATTATATAGTAGTTTTAGTTTACTTTATATTATTATTTTAATTGATTTTACAATTTAATTTTAATTATAGTGTAATATTTCATATATTATAAGTTAAAAACTAATAAATATGTATAATTATTATATATATATATATATATATGTGTATATCATAAGGTATTTGAAAAAAAAAACAGTATCTAAAAATAAACATAACGATACTTTATTATTGATTTGATAAAATTTTGCTACTCAATTGTTTATAAATATATAAAAAATATCACAGATATGGCATTCACTGATAGGAATTGTGTGACAACAAAAATGTCCGTGATTCGATCGCTTAGAGGCAAAAAAAAATTGTTAAACTTTCAAGAGTTTGAAGGTCATATCTTGGAAAAAATAGGTTTGTTTATAAAAAACTAAAAAAAAAATGATGAATACTAAACTACTAATAATAATTTTACATAAAATGACTACTCAATTGTTGATAAATATATAAAAATTATCAAAATATTGTAAAAATATTACAGAATTCACAGATATGGTATTCACTGATAGGAATCATATGACAAAATAAAATTTTTCGTCACTTGATCGGTTACGGGCAAAAAATATTGGTATTTGGGTTAAAAATATGTGTGATTTTTTTTAGATTTTTATAATAAATTTTTAGTGTTTAAAATTTTTTTTTTTCAAGGGTTTCAAAAAAATATGAATACTAAGATACTAATAATAATTTTACATAAAATGACTGCTCAATTGTTGATAAATATATAAAAAATATCAAATATAGTAAAAATATTAGTTATTCGAATTTTGAAAGATGTCGCACCAAACGTTAAAAGATAAAAAAAATGACAGAGATGGTATTTATTAAATAAAATTTTCCGCCGCTCTTAAACTAGTTGCAAAAAAAAATTATGTTCCAATAAATTTTTTAAAACCTTAATTAACCATCAACGACCTTGAAAAAATTCATCTAATTTGGTATTTGGGTCAATAATATATGTGATTTTTTTCAGATTTTTAAGATAATTTTTTTGTGGTTAAAAAAAATATATTAAAACCATTTTGGGGGTTCCCGTGTCATGTAGCGGGTTTTTTGATATACGGCCTACGACTACTTTGGTTTAAGGGCAAATCTAATGATATTTTTATATTTATTTAAAAATCCGTGTAGGGTGGCATTTTGACCATCGTATCCTGGGATACCCTTTGTTTTCGTGCTTGCATCATTACAAATAATTTTCTTGTTATCATTAAACGAACCGCTACTTTAACTATTTTTATATCATTATATCATAAGATAATTTCTAATTGTTAAAATTGATTAGTTTAAATCACTATTTTATAAATCTTCTCCAGATGTTAAGATAGACAACCACAGGCACATCTGTGCACAATCAAGGATCAATTAATTTAAATCAAAAGTAAATTTAAATGAGTTGTTTCTTTATTCATAAAATACATATTACTGTTACAATAAATTAATAATAATAAGTTTAACATAATAAAGTCTTTAGTTCTTTATGTTTCCAATAGAAATAAATCGACTAAATAAACATTTTTTATAAAATAAATGAATTCTTAGTAACGTAATATAGGCCACCAACTCAACAGCAAGTTTAGTAGTCTATAGTAGTTCTCTATTCCGAATAAAATTGAAACACATTTTGTTATTAAAATTACAACAATAATTATTATTAAAATACTACACAGTATGAACATTATCTATCAGTCTTAGTTCTTCAAATTATGAGATGAAAAGTGTATGAAAGTTTTATTTTAAAATAATATTTGTTTTACTAGTTTAAACAGGAAACAATAAGTTAAGGTTATGTTCTAAGGATTTATTGCTCTATTCAGTATAAAATAATAATAGTTTTCCATTTATTATTCTCGAACTATGGACTAAAAGATTTTAAATAGGTCAAAGAAAATCGAAATTTGCAAGGCTGACGTATAAAATAGGTAAGTGAGAGTAAAAATACTTAATTTGTTACCTTATTTTTTTTCACACGTTGTTTGCCACAGCATATTACTGAAAATAGTAGATAATTAAATATATTTATTATCTAAAAAATAAAATAGATATTTTATATTTTCTTTATTTATATTATAAAATCTTTGTATTGTATTCTTATTATTAATTAATTAATTTTTAAATATTAATCAGTTTGAAATATTATATCATACATTGATAATGATGATAGTATTCATTTAAACATGTATGTGTAATTAAATAAAATACATAATAAAATAAAATCTTTCATTTTAATAATATGAATAAAATAGATATGATTTTACGTTTATATTACTTATTTTAATAGACTAGTTTTGATGTATTAAAATATCATTGTTAATGTAAAACTAAATTAATTAATATAAAAAAAAAATGTTTTTCTTGCTACCAATTTTTTTTTTAAACTAAATTATATTTCCAATTATTTATTTCTTGAAAAGAAACTATACTCCAAGAAGCTTGTTGATGAGAAATATAATGACAAAAATATTAACTTTCCCAGCAGACAAAAAAAGTACAGTCCGATAACAGAAAAAAATCATAAATTTTTACTTAAATAAATTAGAGCAAACTACGTTAAATTAAGATAAGAGTAAACTATAGTAAAATTATAAGTATAATATACAATAATAATAACTAAACATAAAAAATAAGATAAAGATAATAATTATATAGTAAACTAAGTTAAATTAAATAATAATGTAAAACATTAGTTTTTAGTAAGAACTAAGTAGTATTATTGTAGTGATTTTTGATAAGCGTTTTGAAAATGTGGATAGAGTTAATTAATATGTCAATACAGTATTGAATTTTGTGATACAATTTAAACATTCTATACAATGAAGAATTAGAGTGATTATTTGTATGAGGTGTTGTAATGAAAAGTTAAACAATTTCTAAGATTGAAAAAGAGTATATGCACTAGAATTTGTTGAAAAACGATGGGACAGTCACGCAGTGAATGCAAAATTTTATATAAATGTATCATAAGCAATATTTTATGTTTGATATCAATTCTACAAAAACAGTACCTATGACACAGGTATTGGTATGAAGTGCTTCGATTTGGATATACGCAATTTTCAAAATAGTATAAATATCATAGGAATGTTTTGTTAATTGATTCTAACATATTAATAAATAGATAAATCAGATAATTAGGTTTCCAAACTGCGACACAATAATATAGTTTTGATAATACGTAAGCTTCATATAACGTTTTTAACGTTGATATAGTTGTAAAGCCTTATATTCTAAAGATATAGCCTAATAATTTAAAACTTTCAGATGTTAAGCTTGATATATGTGTGTTGAAGGTAAGTTTATCATCAAATATTATACCTAAGTCTTTATATTCTGAAACTCTGTGCAGTGGGTTGTTAGCTATATGGTAACCGCATACAATAACTTGATTTTTTCTTGTGTATGACATAACATAACATTTAATTCTATTTAATAAAAGGCCATTATTGCAACACTAATTGTACATTAAGTTTAAATTAATTTGCAATTTCAAACAATCGTTAGATATGCGAAAAACGCAATTAATTTTGGGTTGTGATATTTTTATGTATATTTAAATTGCAAACTTGGAGGTTAAGTGTGAGATATAATGCATTAACCCTTTTGTCATATAATAACAAATAATATTTTTAAGTAAATGTATTGAAATTAACATATTATTCTTAACTAACATTCTTTCAGTGGTCTTTCTTTGTTTGTTATAATTGTTAGTCACTACAATAGACCTTGTGGTGTGAAGACGAGCGTTTTCCTGTCATTTTTTTTAATGTTTTTTTTTAATGACAGGTACTAATAGCAATACTAGTAATAATGTCGATTTTGGAAATTTATACAAGTTATTAGGCGCCGACCTGCAAGACATAAAAGAAATAAAAGTAACCTAACATTAAAATGGCAAGAACTTTTTGATAAAATTACAAGTTTAGAAGTTGAGAATAATAACTTAAATCAGAGATACTGCAGCTTAATAAACAAGAAAGACGTAATCACATAATTATACTTGGATTAAATCTAACGCTAATACTGATTTAGCGGATACGGTTATTAAAACTTTTCAAACTCACCTTAAAACAAATATTAATCGTGCCGATTTTAATAACATAATATACAGACATGGAAAACAAGCTGTGATAGAAAAAATTTACTTCTTAAAGTCGAACCGGTTTCATATTTAACAAAAAGACAAATTTTTAAAAATATTCGTAAATTGAATTGGCGTTTTTAATAATGATATGACACTAGAAGAACGTGAAGAACAAAAAATATTACGTGTACATTTAAAAAAAGATAGATGAAATAAACTAAACGCAGCAATAAAAAACAGCATTTTTATTATAAATGGTGACATTTATTCCGCCAAGGACTTAGATAAGTCTGATAGCATTCAAGAAGTGTCAGTTAATAATATAATTGAAACGCAAAGCAAACATACAACTGACAGCAAACTTAGTTCAGTTGCAGCAACGGAAGTTTGCAATAAAGATTTGAATTCATCTAAAACAACGTCAATTCCACAGAAAACAAGTACGCTTAAAAGCTTGGCGAGCTAGCATCCGAGCTGGCCTAGTCAGTTACTGCAGTGCACCATGTGACCGTATCATACAAGTTACTGTCATCATTGTGTAACCAGGCCTTTAAGTAAACGCCTCAAACCTAGCGACTAAACAAAAATCTCGATCAAACAATACTGCTAAAGAAACTAGGAGTAATGGAAGGAATGCTAATATAAAATTAAATTAGTTATGTGTTAACAATAAATTAAAGTTTACTTTTTTAATGCAATCAATTATTTCTAATTATTATACTATCCTGTGATTTGTATAGATATGTTTTTATTATTTTTTTATCTTTAAATTAATCTTTGTTACAATTTTACTTTTTTTTTAATTTTAAATTTTTATTTTGAGTGTTATTTTTGAACATTTAAATGTGTAGTCACTGTTGGATAATTTTAGTAATGTAACTGAACTGATTTCGAATTGAAATATTGATGTTATGGCTATCACTGAAACATAGTTGTTGGATAATTTTGATGACAGTATAGTTGCAATTGATGGTTATAGAATTATACGTAATGACCGTATTGGGCGTAGAGGAGAATTGTGTTTTTATATCAAATTAAATGTTGTGTGAAATAATGATAATTTAAAGCAGTTATGGATTTTTTGTGACATAAATCACAAAAAAGTAAGTGTTTTGTACAAACCCCATACAGTAAGTAATGATTATTTTCTAGAAGCATTAAAAAGAACTTTATCTGATATTGTACTTCAATCAGATGAAATTCTGTGCTTGGTGACTTTAGTATTGATTAGTTAAGTGAAACCCTCTCTAAGCGTAAACTTGAGTTCTTATGCGAAGCTGTAGGCTTAAAAAAAACTAATGAATAATTCTACAAAAGTTACTGATCACTCGTCAACTTTAATTGATTTAATATTGACAACTTTTGAAGATAATGAGATAGCAGAGAGCGATGTATATTTTATTGATAACATAATAGACTTTGATCATGTTTTTTATAAAATCATTATTTCTACTGTTTTAGTATTGAATAATTTGTATAGTTAAAGTAATTTCAAACAAAAATTACGTAAACATGTGTTATTTAAATATTAAAAAAACAAAACCAATGAATTATGACTTTTTAGTAAATTTCTGGATTAATATTACGATTGACCGCGGGGTTAGTTTTGTTGGGGTGGAAGGAAGATTTTAAATTATTTTCCAGTACCTATAAATTGCTTTTTGGGACAAAAACATTTTTATTATTGTTTTAAATAACTTTTGGGGCAGTTCTTTTATTTGTCTGGGTAGTAAGTTAAAAAACTTGCCACTGTAATAGTTTCTGCTGCTGCTGCATGGTCTTAAATTACTCCGGCGCGAGTTTTGTGATTATGATATTCCTTGTTTACATTATAATTATCTTTATTTTTATGAACATACATTAAACATTCTAAAATATACAGACATGGCATATTTAAAATTTGGTGTTTCACAAAGCCTAGCTTACAATCATTTCTATATTTTATGCCTGAGATAATCCGTACAGCACGTCATTCAATGCAAATATACGATATCTAGATGTAGAGTAACTCCAGATTATTAAGCCATATTGTATGCAAGACTGGCAAAGTGTAATGAATACGGATTTAAAAGCGGGTTTTACTATAATATTTGCAAGGTTACGAAGCAAATATATATTTATTTAGATTATGCGCAATTTTATCTCCTTGAGTTTGCCATGGTAATCTGCAATCTAGGTGTAGTTCTAAAAACTTCATCTCTATAGTATCGTCTACAGCATCGGCTGATCTGTTAGTAAATATAGCTGATGTAGTTTTAGTTTGGTTCAAACACAGTTGATTGCAGGTAAACCATTCCGTAGATTTTAATAGTGTTTCACTATTTTTCTTTAAGGCTTCAGAATAGGATTTACTTTTATTTAATATTGTTGTGTCATCAGCTATCAGATAATTTGGATAGTCATTAATATATATTAAGAACAATAATGGTCCAAGTATGGATCCCAGAGGTACTTCAACATCAACATTAAGTAACATATTTCTATTTACTTTAACACAATGTACTCTATTTGATGAGTAATGCATTATAAGCCTACAACTGTTTGGATGGATATTGTATGTGTATAGTTTTCTTAGCAGCAAACTGTGTGACACGCAGTCAAAAGCTTTACTTAGGTTAAGGAAATGGTCCTATAGAGTAGCACCTCTTTTTAAAACAGTCTATTATTTTGTCAATTAAATCAATTATTGCTGTTGTTGTTGATCTTCCGTGCCGGAATTGGCAATTTGTAAATAAATTGTTATTCTCAAAAAATTGGGTTAGCTGTTTTGCTAATTTGCTAATTTTTTTTATAATTGTGGTTGAAGAGGTATTGGACGATAATTATCTGGTAAGTTTTTTTTTCTTTTTTGTAAATGGGGACCTCAACTGCTATTTTTATTTGAGCAGGAAAATTAGCTGCTTCTATGCAGTTGTACACTCATTCTATTATAATGAACGATACACGATAGTAGTTAAGACTATTACTATTTTTTAAGCTACCAATATCATCTCTAACAGACACAAAAAACATGTTAAAGTTGGTAGACGTTATATCACAGTTTGTATCACAGTTATTATTATTACAGTAACTTTGTTTTTGAGAAATAATCTATAAAGAGTTTGTTATTTTTAGAAACAACGTATTTTGTATGTGCATTAATTTTAGCTTCTTTTTATGCAGCTTTATATATATTTCGGTATGACTTGTATTGAGCTTTTGTGTGCGTACTTCTAGCATTTTGAAACACTTCATAATATAAATGAAGAACTCTCATTCTACGTAAATCATCATTATACCAAGTAATAGTTTTATTATTATTTAAAGTTATGTACTTTTTAAAGAAAATGGACGGTTAAATGCCTGTTTAATATGCTCGTGAAAATTATTGTTTTTAACTTCAAGCGCAATTTGTTTTGATTTTGTAAAACTCCAGTTTGTATTAGATAATTTTATTCATTAAATAGTTTCCACATTCTGTAATCGGCCTGGAAAAGTTGGCTTGTTTTACTTTTTCCGTACTTTTGATAATTAGTAGACTTGCACAAATACTTTTGTGATCAGACAGATCAGTTTGAATGGAAGATGTTATCAGATCACAGTTACTAAATGCATTATTTAAGCAGTTTTCTTCTCTTGTTGGAAAATTTACATTCATTTTAATGCCGTAACCTTGCATAATATTACAGATTTCAGTAACCCGCTTACCATTTGTTATAAAATGTGCATTAAAATCCCCACCAATAACAATATTTGCATTGTGAGGATAAATTATATTTAATAAGTTAATTAAAATGTTGATAAAACTGTTAAAATCGAACGATACAAACATATTAAAATTAAATTAAAGTTTGGTACATACACAGCCGTTATTTCACAATTCTTATCTACAGACAGAACATTTAAATAATCCATATTGGAGTACATATATTGTTGTTTTAAAAGAATAATTGAACCCCCACGGTTACAAAACTTATATAGTAGTAGAATATTACGATGTAGTAGCATAGCTATTTAGTTTAAGTAATTCTGCTTCCGCTTTGTTAAGATTATGCTCACTTAAACATAGTGCATTGTAACATGTTTTACTATTAAATATGCCTCATATTCTAGCATTTTATTTTTAATTGACTGCCAATTTAAAAATGGAATATTAAGTTGTTCAACTTTAATTACTTTTTCAGGTGTTTCTTTGGTAGATAGTGAATAAAACGATCAATACGTACACTTTTTGGCCAGAACAGTGAATTGTTTACTGTATCTTTCTTCTCTAACAAAACTGACACCTTAAATGAAGCATATTCATCGGGGTGGTTGGAAGAAATTGTACTGCATTTTACGTTGATTATATTTTTTCGTTTTACGTAATTAACTACTTTATAGGCAGTAGTAGTAAGATTTAGTTTAAAAACGTGAAAAAGCAAGAGTTTTATTGCTGCACTACTAATAGAGTTATCATTAGATTCTCCTTCAATTGTTGGTTTTTATTTTATTTTATTTTTGTTGTGTTCTTTTTTCCTCAGTAATACTTGTATTATTTGTTGTTGTTTCTTCTTTATTCTTTGTTATATGTTTTTTGTTGCTCGTACAATTCTTATTTTGCTCCATCTCTGGACTGGTTGTTGCTACTTGGATGCCATGTTTTTTTGCTAAAAGTTTCTTTTTTTGAATAATGAGTTGTTCGGTTTGATTTAAACTTTTTAAATTCTGTTGAGTTACAGATTCCTTCATTCCAGTAATTAAAGTTTCATTTATAACGCTTGCCATACTTAAATGCGTTTTTTCAGATCTCTACAGGTTTTGCAGCTGCCAAAGAAATTCTAATTTGTTTTAAATTATATATTTCATTCATTTTATTATGTTTTTTTGAAAAATCAGTTTGGTTTTTTAATGTTTTGGAAATAAAATGATTATTTTTAGCGCGTCGCGAAGTGTAGCATACCTAAAAGTATGTATAAATATTGTTGTGTGTTGTGGGACATTTTTTTGTAGCATTTTCGATCATTTTAAAGCGATTATACGTATTTCGAAATCAATTGTTTCATTTGCAAAAAACCTTTAATGGAACACGTTTACGTGGCCAAGACGTGCTAAGACATTTTAGCGGCCAGTGTGAAGAGCAGATGTGAGGAACATCAGTGTATGTTAAAAACTGCTGTTGAATATGTAAGGCAAAAACCCAAAAAAAAAAAAAAAAAAAAAAAAACAGAAGGACAACTTCAGATTAGGCTTGTTTTTGATTTAAACAATAAACGCTTGTTATAATAATAAACAAATTATTAGAAATATGAACTCGACGATGATTTATCTCTTTCATTATTAGAGCGTATTCAGAATGTATTTGACAAATTGCATTCTTGATGGTACTATCAAGAATGCAATTTGTGTTTACATACACTACCTGCTAAGGGAACTAAAAAAGGACGATTTATCGGAAATAAAGTAGCCGAAGTCATGAAGAAAATTTACTCTTTTCTGACGAAAAATATTCACGAGTGTCAACTTTTTATGAATGATTGAATGGAATAAATAAAAGAAGAATTTGTTTCTGATGTTAGAACCGTAAACAGTATTTTTTAAGAACTAATTCAAACAAAGTAATAAGGACCCTCAGGCTGCAGCAATTTTTTGCAAGATCATTAAAAGTGCAGTTGACAAATAAAAAATAATTACCTCCCATCGGATAAATTCAGGTAAGATGTCAAAACCGTTGTTCTTGAGAATTTAACAGTTTTTCTTTCCGCAATCGTTACAAAAGATAAACGCAATAATAACAGTTATTCGTTTTTGTTCGTTTCTTTCACCACTACAGATAGATGTCAGAGCTTTTTGTATAAAAAAACGTGATCAACTTTTTATTGACCATGGAATTCTGTGGGCTTACAAAAAAAGAAATAACAATTTTTGAAAAATTGTGTCTACATTGAGGTTTATTCATTGTTTTGGAAAAAATTGTTTTCTTAATTTGTGTTTGTGTTAATAATGCTCTCAAATAAAATATTTATAAAGCAATAGGTATAATAAAACAAATAGATATGTTTATAATGTATATTTATTTATAGAACTATAACTAATTTAAAGCATATTAAATTTATCAATATAATGTATCATCAAAATATTATTTAGATTTTTCTACAAGATTTGTAGAATTCATTGGGCAAGTCATATGCATGTCCGCTATTTTATTCTTAGTGTTCTCATAACCCAAAATACTTTTGGGTACAATATCATTAGCAATGGCAACAACTTCATTCCAGCCATATTCCATATCTTTCTGTTCTGTAAGTCTACTTGTGACCACAAACCTTATTACATATTTTCCCCTGAATTTACAGGGTACTACAAATACATGTTTATTATTTAAAATACGATCGTGTAATTCTTTAGTGAGAGCATCATCCCCTTTCAATCTAAAGCAAACTAATGCCATGCTAGACGTACATACTTCAAAACGATCGTCTTTTCTGATAAGTCCTTCAAAATGTTTAGCTAGTGCAATTTGATGACGTATATGTTTTTGGATACCTTCAACACCGTAGTTTCTGAGCACAAACCATATTTTTAATGCACGGAATTTGCGTCCTAAAGGTATTTGCCAATGTAAATATTCTGGGGTTGAGCCTTCGTGTTTGTGTCTTAGGTAAATTCGTTCAACATTAAAAGCTTCTACTAAATATCTAGCATTTTTGACCCACATTGCAGAACAGTCAAAATTAATTAACATCCATTTATGAGGATTGAAATTAAATGATTCGGCGTAATCGACACCTTTCATTAGATATCTGTATTCCGGACAAGAAAATGCTGAACCAGCGTATGCTGCATCAACATGCATCCAAACACCGGCTTCTTGGCATACGGGTCCTAATTCTTCCAAGTCATCAAAAGCACATGTTGGCGTTGTTCCCAACGTAGTTATTACATAACAAGGTATCAATCCGTTTACACGATCTGCTTCCATTGCGTCTTTTAATGTGTGGCCTCTAAGTTTGCCTTCATCGTCACTAGGTAAGAGTCGCATTTTCATTGATCCAATTAATCCAGCTTTTTCAACTGATGAGTTTGATTGGTCTGAGCTGTAAGCGACTAGTTTCCCTTTTATATCAGATTCTGACCAGTCCGGATGTTCTTTCATTAAAGTACGAACTGCTCTTTCTTTGGCTGCTAGAAGGCCGATTAATGTGGCTTCGCTGGCTGTACTCTAGAAATATATAAGATACACATATTATAATTCAATATAATAATTTGATAAGGTTTAAATTTATAAAAAAATCTTTAAATACGTTGCAATAGAAAACGTAACAATTTTATATAATTCAATATTATGATACTAATTTTTATTCGTGTGAAAAAATAATTAAATAAAACTGCGTTATTTAAATATGCTGAATGAATTAAATTTATTTACCTGAATAACACCCCCGCCTGGTCCTTCGGATCCATTAAGAAATTCCTCTGGTAATCCTAGAAGCTTTCCCAACCAATCCATAACCGCGACCTCAAGTTCAGTGCATGCTGGACTGGCTATCTAAAATGTTATTGACATTGCACCATGAATAAACGGAATTACTACTTAGTAAGTTGTTATGTAACAGATTTTATAATCTATTTAATATTATTGTTATATAACTGAATTATATTTACCCAATTAAATCCGATTACTCCAAGTCCTGCGCTCATCATTTCTGCAACAATAGCTGGATATGAGTTTGCTGTAGGATAATAAGCGTGGAAGTTTGGTGAATGCCAATGTGTTATGCCGGGCATAATAACACGGTCCATATCTTTTAAAATGTCTTGCCATTCTTCTCCTTTCTGTGGGGCTTCTGTTGGAATAAGTGGCTGCAAATATCCGGGTTGGACAGACGGCAAAACATCTCTGAAAATATATCATAATTTAATTTGACTGCAAAATTAAATTAGAAACATTGATAATAGACTAAATATTGAAATACATTTTTTATTACAAAAGTGCTGAATGTAGAAATGAAGGTAACCTATGTATCAATTAATATATTAACATTATTATCGATTACATTCAGATAATTGTATATATGTTTATTTTAGAGAAAATCGCTTAATTATAAATGTCGTACCTATAAAAATCTATAAAATATTCAGATTTAATTTAAAATAGGTTAGTCATTACGTAATTAAGGGAGTTTCAATAATAAAATAGAGCTGTAGTTTTAGTCATATTTTTCTCCATCTATAAATAATCTTGACAGCTATAATTATTTTCCTTTCTATCAGCTATTCATTATAAAGAATGGATTCACCTTGACATTGTGCAGTCCTGGTCTGATTATAATTATACACTTTTACTACATTATACATACAATTTACATGCCAAATTAACATATGTAAATTGTTAATGAAATTATTATTCAGATCTGATTGACAGTAATTGTATTGTACAATTATCTATATCCTTTTAAACATCGCGGTTTTATTAAATTAACTGCATCAAGTGAATGTACTTAAAGATTAATTATTTTATTTGGAACATAAATAATGCGTGAAGATAAGTTAAATACGTTACTGACACGTGAGACTTGGAAATACATTCATCGTAAGGAGTGTATTATAATTCTCATAAGAAAGTGTTTTAATTTAACATCTCTTGGTTCATGGTTGTCGCTGGCGTTTCCTGGCGTTAACTCTATATTTATCTTTGATATTAGAGACTACAAAAGCGATGATATAATGTCAGTTTTGTTTTTGACTGATCATATAATTGCAAAATTGGATGCCATGGTGGTGGTGGTCATCTTTTCCAATAATTATGGGGAGTATGGATTAAAGTAGAATTTTTTTTCTCACTTTTTTTGGTGTTTTATTCATTTATTCAGGCCTATTGTAATCAGTTCAGGTCGAATGTGTTATTAAAATTAAAAAGGTACAGTAAACCCGAAATGTGAAATACAAAAAACGGAACAATTCGACAATGGCTGCTTGGCTCCATGATCACTAGTCTACGGTTATCAAGTTAGAAACTTGCATGTTAAAAACATTAAAATACTAGTTTAATAATGTATTTACTGTTGGAGATTTAGACGTCTGGGAAACATTACTCAAAAGTCTAAAAGCATTACATACGCATTTTTTTGTAATAACTGTCAAAATTTTGTTTAAGAATAATGTTTTTTTTTTTTAATATATTTTACAAAGAAACCTTGGATGTTATTAACCTCTACTTAAGCTATCGTAATGTCATCCAATTCTAAGGTATTAAGATCAGACAGTACACTAAAACTCTTAGTTAAGTTGAAACAGGTTTATGTCTAAAATTGCATTGGTTGCTTGTGGCAAAATCTCAGTCCTATTATTAATTTGCGTCATACAAAAAATACGTTATTTTCGGTTATATCCAATTACTGCTTTACGCTTTTTTAAACTTAAATACTAAGGCGCGTAAAATAATATATTTAAGAACATGTCTGCTAAAAAATGTATCAACTAAGATGTTAAAAATATCTAAGTATAGTACATTTAACATACAAGGTGCAGCATAACGGATTACGCGATTTGAGATGGTTACTGCACGGACTGTGGTGGTTGGTTGATTGACATGGTATCATTGTGATCCGACAGTCATCCCATTTGTTGTGCAGGCGTATTTTGAAAACAACTCGTCTGTTATTATGACGCAACTAACTTTTTGGAAACAGTAATTGAGCTCGACTGCATTCTGTTGGTTTGGAAATGTCAGACCGCAATTAAAGAAGATTATTTATTTGGATTTACATTTGCATTCCTACAAAATAATTATGACTCAAGAATTGCGCAAACCAGATTACCTTAACCGCAAAAATCTGTGTGAACAAATGCTGACACAGATCTCACCAGCAGCAGCTTTTTTCAGTAGCCACGAGGCACATTTTCATTTAAGTTAAACTGTTAATAAATAAACAAACTTTCGCTATTGCTCACGACTGATTCATAAAAGGCCGCTATATTTGCCTAAATTAACATCATATGTTATATCATAATTTAGAGTAATAGGGCCGTGTTTTTTTTAGAGGAAAGACTGTGACCGAGGATTTTAAACGTTATGTGTCAATATATAATTGTGCGGCCCAGACTGGTGGAGATTGCAGAAGAAAACGAATTGAAGGAGTCGTGGTTCCAACAGAACTCACGCTCACTCATCCCTTATTTTTTTTAATGTTTTAAGAAATGTCTCCTGGATATCTGGTCTTTTTGTGAGGTGATGTGGGATGGCTGGTACTGTCACCAGATTTAACTATTTGCAATGTTTTTATGTGGGGATATCTAATGGAAAACATGTTTTGCTTTTGCACTCTATCAGAGTTAAGGGAACGGATAATTGCTGAAGTTAATGCTATACCTCGCAAAATGTGTAAACAAGTAAAACAAAACTTTAAAAAACGTCTCCGTATTGCTACTAACGGCTACCATTTAGAGGACATTATTTTCAAACCCTAATGAATATAAAATTTTACTACCTGTAAAATTATAAAATAATACACATGCGTAAATTTTTTATAACCAGTTAATATTTCTCAATCCGTTCAGACGCCTCAAGTATTATAACAAAAATTAAGAAAACTATTTGGCACTGACCAATTAATTAACAACATTAAAAGACTGTAAATATAAATAAAACTTGCTATATTTTAGTTAGCCAATGGATGGAATTAAATATTTTGATTATGCTTTCTATTTTAATAGTTTTTACAACTATATTGGTAGATGGACATCATAGTACATAAGTTTAACTAGATGACAATTTTTTTTAAAGCAACCAGTAACAAGGAGTTAGCAATTTACATCTCAAGCAAATGACTGCTTAACTGCATAAACGATATTAAGTCCATCATACAGCTCAAGTTTAATTAAAGCTGCTTTATGCTTATTAGTCGGTGGACTAGAAAGCAAAGATTAAACAAAATAAATCCAATTCTTTATAGATGTGCAACTGGTCAAAAAAGTACTACGTTATAAGAATGCAATTTTTACACACACAGTTTTCGAGGTTGTTAGTTTTGCACACGTGACCATTTTAGTTTTATGTAGTATGAGTAGCACACCTCAATGTGAATTACAAAAATTGGTATATAGATTGTTGGGTGACTAGTATGCAGACTTGACTTAAAACTAATTTGTTTACATGATTAAATTATTAAATAGTCATATTTTGTTTCTAGGTTTATGCTTTGTATTGTAATGAGTTTTGTGCATTCTATTATTAATAATAATAATGAATAAATAATGATTAAATTTATTTTTATGACATTATTATAAAATGCTTTCAATTTGTAAATGTTTAACCAACGAGAAACTATTTTTAATAAAAACAATATTTATATTCTGATCTGTTGTTAAAAATAATATTAAAAATATTAAACAAAAAAGCTACAAATTACGTAGAGAAAAACGTTAAATTGCGTTAAATATTATGAAATAAATTTGTAATATATTGCTCGATTTTGAATTTGTTTGCTAATTAAAGTAGCATGAGAGTTTGTTTTGAAAAATAATTAATAGCACATTAAAAAATCCTTAATTGTGGTGCAATAAACAAATACAAATAAAGTTTAAACAAATATTTCAACAAAAAATTTACAATCTAATATCGAAATTTAATAAACAAAAGTATATGTATTCGTTCTCTTGCCAATCTGTGATATTAGAAATATGATCGATATAATAATCTGCTTCTTTGTATACAATTATAGAACATACAATGTTTATATCACCGTGTCAGCTTATTAATAAATGTTTTTATTTTTTATTAGTACATTACAGCAAAAAATAATAGTTAAAACACACACAAAAATGTTACAACGACAAAAAATGCTATATTTTGCATTTTTGTCTGTGTAGCATACATAACTTTTTATACAATTAAAAAAAAGCATTGTAGAAACTAAAACATAGTAAAATTAAATCAATAAGTTATCGAAATGTATTTCAAACATTTCACAAGTTGGTAGTTCAACTATTATAGTGATTTGGTCATGGGAACACCCCCAAAAATTCACGAAACTGCTGCACATTATAATGTGCTGTTGGAGTTATATTTGAAAAAGCGTATAAAAAGTTTAATAATTATAAAAAATATTCGGTCCTTTTCTGAAAAAGTTCTTGTTGCGTATTTTGCCGACAATTAAATCATCGACTGTTTCAAATTATTCGATGCTAAAGACGATGATGAATGTTAAGAATAACATAAGTATTTCAAAATACATGAAACTGAATGAATTTATGAAAAATATTCATAATAAATATTCAGCAAAGAAATCAAAGGCATTATCTTTCTAGAATGATGAGGATTTTCATAAAAATGCTCCGGATATGGATTATTTGATGCATAAGGAAAATGTATCTGTAAATTATTATTTACAAATCTACCTTAAATAATTTGTTTGCAGGTTGTTTTTATTTTTGAAATTACGGGCGCATGCCGCCGTGAAGAACTAACACGTATGATAACAGATAATATTGATGATTTGAGTTGTGTAAAATGTGTAAAAATAAATCGAACAAACCACGATTCTTTATGGTTACAGGAATTTTTTAAGTTATTATATTATATGTATGGGAAAATGCGTCTAATTAACATAAGTTTTTTTATGTTTTTGCTAAGGAAGATGCATTAGACAAGTTGTTGGCATTTGTAACGTTATTAAATTGGCTCAATTCCGCAGAAAATTGGAATAATTTTGGGGACTCCTAAACTTCAAAAAAATTACTGGACTTTGTTTTTGCTGAACGTTATTAGGCAATGCAGGCGACGATGTAACGTCGTTATATGTCATAGGGGATGGCGACTATTTAGTGTTGCCAAAGCCTATATAGATGATTCTATTTGCAATAAAGTGGAAGTGGCCAATCCAATTTTGAATACAGAGCCATTGCCATCAATTTCTACAGCAATAGAAAATATAATTTGCGAAAAAACAACTGCAAGTACTTCCAGTATAATGGAAAACAGCACAAATGCAGCTTAGCACTGCAAGATTGATTTAACTAATGCGAAACACATTAAAATATTTCAAAATTGCACTAATTGTGTTTTTAATATAGGAACTAATAATAAATAATTGTCTTTTTTGATACTGACATGTCTTATATCTTACGATCATTATCGATCATTATGTCCGTAAAATATTTTAAACCCGAAAAGTTTGTTTCTTAACATGCAATGAATCTCTAAATCAAAATGAAATTTTTCTTATGGCATAATTGCATAAAAAATACTTTTTAACTGAATACAAATTCAGATTAGGTATAATTTTTAATATACACTAAACCCTAACATCTCTTAATTGGTTATTTTTGCGATGTATTCATGCGTTGTGAGAATTCCCATAAAACCAGTGTGAATCTATTCATTTTGTTTTTTTAACTTTTAGTATTTATATAATTAACTATTGTAGTTAATTTTCACATATATATATTTAAATGAATAATATTTAATTATAAAAAGATTCTATTACTGATGTAATTAATTCTTTACTATTTTGCACACATAAAAATGCTAAATGCATATTCCATTATTGTTTATACGTTTTATAACATTTTATTAAATATAAATTTATTTATTTATATATTCATTAAACAGTACTAAAAGTATAGGAAATTTGTTGTGGTTTGATATTTCTAGTATAATTAATTGCTCTTGCAATTATAGAAATACTTTAATTGAAATAGTAACAACAATATTCCAAGCAAAGTTTATATAAAGATAGAAGCTATTAAACAGATTGATACATCTGTATATTGAATAGAATCAATTTAGAAAGTTTAATAACACATTTCAAATGTTGCTAGGTAATATTTGAAAATCTTTGTATTGGTGCATTTATTAGATATAACATAAACATAAATTTTTGTATTACAAATGCATTCACAAATTAATCAGTTAAAAAGAATTAAAAATATGTTAATATGCAATTTACAAAAAACTCGCTTCTATCAAAACCTTCAAAAATATCTACTCATATATGACAAAAAAAGGTGTTCAACTAGTTTTCATCATAAATTAAAATTGCTGCACGTTATGACATATTTTTATTAACTAAGTTTTGTACTAAGTTATAAAATGTTTCTACAAAATGTATTTACTAAACATCAATATTCTTTAACGGTTTATTAAAATATAATACATTTTAATGCACAAAATTATTCGTGGATGGATTAAGTATAGTACAGTTTTTAATTTAAAATACATAGTATTTTAATAATTCAAATTTTATTTAACAAGAATAACAGATTGTAGTAATATATAAATTTATTTTATATTTATTTTGTTTAATTTTAAAAATAATGTAAAAACTGTTAAGTTACAAATAATATGACAATTTGAAATTTAAAAAATATATTTTACATTTAATTTCTTTTTCTAACATTTAAAATTTTTGTTTTAATACACTTAAAAAACCAATAAAATTTTGTATTACACAGTAGTTAACTACTGATTTTTGTTCTTAATTCAGAAACTAAAAAATATGTTGTAAAAGTTTCTCAATTTATTACTTTATTTTTATTTCATGTATTTATTTTGTTTTTAATATATTAGTTTTGAGTATAAATTTTAAAAATATTTTGTGATTGTACGTTGGTCGCATTTGTGTATTTAAATAAGTATAATTAAAAAAAAAAGAAAAATGACATATTATTTGATAATTTCATAATTTTTCATTGAATTGAAGCATTGGAAATTGGAATCTTTTTTGTTTGCTCGTTGCACGTTATACAATTATACTATTCGAGGGAATAAGTGTGCTGTAGCAGTTCTCTTTCAAACACTTTTTCATTACTGAACTCATTTATTTAATTTGCAAAAGCTACGACATTTATTTTATATTATTGTATATCATGTGTGTAGTTTCAAAAAGTAGAATCTCCACTTTTTAAAATTATTGAGTTAGTGATGCTATCTTGTAGCAAATTACGCACTCTACAACGTGATACTAATTTTTTTATACAATACAATAAAATTGAGTTTTGTTTATTTATTTTTATAATTTAGTTTTTATTTAAGAAAAGTTTTTGGCAAGATTCAGTTTAAAAAAAACATTATGCAACATATGATTTGATTTATTTTGATAATTTATTGTTCAAATTAATTTAAATTTATAATAATGTTAACAAATGTTTTGTAAATAACTCAAAACGCACAGAAATTAATTTTAAGAATTACTTTAGTAAAGTTGTGACAGTTTTTTGAAGTTTCTGAAAAATTTATTATGGTGAAGATTGTACCTTTTAAAACTAAACCCTTTATATGTATATTGTCTGTAACAGTTTTCTTTGGTATTATTGCAGAAACATTGAATTTAAATTATATAACTTTTAGTACTTATTTGACATGATGTTCTGGAATATTTATTAAACGTCAAGTTATGTAATATCTAAGTAATTTAGAATTGGCACAGATAATAGTATATTATTTAACGAGCGGACAAATATCATTCACGTGGATGAGGTTTGCCAGCACGAGCTGTGGACGAGTGTCGAATCATCCGAGTGAATAAGTCTTTTACTCGCAAGTAGAGCACTATACTTTATGTATGACTATTTAATACCTAAAATACTATATAATTTTCTTTAATTTATGTAAAATTTAGTAACTACTTAGTCAAAACATATGTGGAATTTAATTGCTTCTTCATGTCATCTGACGAGAACTGTTAAGTCATGTTTCATTATAAATTATAATTATATTACATATATTTGAAAGTGTATCATCCTGTTTGTGATTATTTTTAAATAAATAAATAGTGAACAAATGTAAGGAACATTTTCAAGTACGTCACCAGAGATTCAAATAAATAACGTCAACTTTGTTATCTGAGCAATCAAAATTAAAATATTAAAAACACAAATTCATTTTCGGAAAATGTGCTTTCAGTTTTTTTTAACCAACCATCTAGTAATTATAAATCTGTTAATTTATAGACATTTTATGCTGAAGAGCACATTTACAACAACAATTTGACTTCTAAAGAAATTAAGAATAAATAAATAAAGCACAAGACAATATTTATCAAAAAATTTTACTGATTTTTAAAATAGCAATAAACAATGATTATCATTTTTAAAAGTTTTTTCATGTTTTAAGAAAAAATAAAATTGCAACAAAATGTTGCCCGTGGTGGTGGTAATGGTTTATTATTCATGGATGCACATGCACTAACGCGTATATATCATACGTCATATGTAGTAACCACTAGGAATACATAATATATTAATAATGTTTTAACCTCACTTCTATTAAAAATAACATTGGGCAGTTTTTAGATTTAATTTTTAATAACCTTCAAATTAAACATTAATTTGTAATGATTATATTAGTTGTAGAAATTTATAGCCAGTTTTTAAAAATAGGTTTTAATATGACAGAAAAGATACTTTTCCTAAGTTATGATTCAAAGTTTTGAGAAAACTCAACAAAAAAAAAATCAAATTAATATTATTCAGCAGTAATACTTAGATTAGAATACAGTTTTGACTAAATATTTTGTGATATATAATTATTTCAACCTTAGGATGCGGCGGACTTTGATGGACCACATCTATGCATACGTCTGGCACTCATATAGTTTATGTGTTATTTGTCAACATATTTGATGGTTTTTGTTATTATGGTGTTCATCGCATTTAAAGACGTATTAAACGATCGAAACGAAATTATAGTCTCGAAAGTAATACAAAATGCTGATAACTTGTCATTCAAGTTATTACAAAATTAAAGTAACATTAATATTATTATTATTATATGAAATAATTACATTTATGTAATTTTGTTGTTTTATAATTAATAACTTTAAATTTTATTTTATTTTTAATTTTCGTACATTTTAGTGTTATTTATATAATTATTTTAGAATTGTAATACTATCTTCATTAATTTGTAGAACTGTTGTATAATAAAAAGTTTATTAATACTAATACTCTGAAATAAACTCATTTTATTAAATTTATTGTCCACTAATAAGAATTTAAAATAAGTCATTGCAAATATTAATATTACAATAGATAATATACATATTTTATTATGATTTATTTTTTGTATTTCAGATTTTTTTATTGATAATCAACAGATAAACTCTTTTAATTTAAACATGGTTTCCTTAAATCAATTATTTTATTATAGTATTCAAATATAATCATCATCAATTAAATAAATTGTTTTGTTTTGAGTATCAAAGAAAAAAAAATTGTAAATAAAAGTCAAAAATTTAATTATTTTTCATTTTAATAATATTAAATAAATTCAATCAGTATTATTTGACAATTAATTCCTTCACACAACAAACATAATATTCTTAATCATTATAACAATGTAATATAAATAATGGTTATTTAATACAATTATGAGTTATGATAAAGTATATAATTTTCTGATAATTCGTCTATAAGTGTAGGTGTTGAAATTATGTTCTAACACCTTTCATTTTAAATTAATATTAATTTAGTCACATTAATAGGTGCATTAAAAAATACTAATTTTTTATTGATTAAAATTACAATAATATAATAAACTAGTTAGAAATTATTAAACAATCATAAATTATAATGTAACAAAGAAAACAACAACTAATTACTTTAAGTTTATAGTGCATTAGTTGCATATATAGATGCATAGTTGTCATAAAAAAATGATGACAATGAATATAATATTTATAACCTGGCCTTCCTATAGAAATATTTATTTTTATTTTTAGTTATTTAATTTATAGTCTATAAATATTAAACAAAAATTTAAAATTACTAGAACATAAATATTAAATAATATTATTTTGTATTTACTTTAATATTAACAATATTATCCTAAAACTTAATTTATTAATTTTATATTATTATAGTTTTAAAATAGATATTCATCTTTGATTTTAAAATAGTAACTTAATTTAAAATAATTTAATATATAATAACATACCTGTCTCTGATATTATCAAAATAATCTGCGATAAAATCAACAGCGGCTTTTCCAAATTCACGAAATTGTTGGCTATCCATGTTTAACAAAAATTAAGATCACTTTATGAAACACCTGTCTATTAGAAACCCACTTCAGCTACTGTCATAAATATCAAGGAGCGTCGTCTTCACTTCGTGCGAATTGCAACGAGTGTGGTTTCAGGATTGAAGTCACTTGCTTTAGTATTTAAACATCACCTGATTTATGTAAGATATTTTATTGTATATATACATAATTTCCCATTCGAACGCCCTTCATTCTATTAGCTTAAGCGGAACGTTTAGATAGGCTACGCGCACTTAAACTCCACGTCCAAAAAATATGAATTATTGTCCTTGGGTTACCCCGTTTCCGTGTAAAGAAGGCACCTTTTTTTAACTAATGAATGTAACCATATTACAATTGGACCAATGGCTAAGTAACATTTGACTATAATAAAATTATTTAAATATTGTTTTTCAACAATATATTTAAATAATAATAGCTTCCGCGTTTAACATTATTTTTTTGTAATGATTTAAATTTATGAATATGTATTAAAAAATTAATGTTTACTTTAATTAAAAAGCAGTTTTTTACATACTATTACCACAATATAATTGCAAAAAATATATGTTATAATCTTGTCGATATATATTGTAGTGAATATTGTGCGCATTTATTAAAATTGATTAACTTATAATCGTTTTTGGATAACCGCATTAGTTTATTCTTAACTTGTTTTATGTTCGAATTCTCAATTAATAACAATAACTAATAATTAGAACATAAACCACAAAAAATCTTGTATTATGCTTTTTTTAAGTTTTATATCTGTCATTTTCATTGGTTATTTCGCCTATTAGAACTCAAAGAGTGTAACATTTTCTGTTTATAAGTTTCTTGAAAACACAAATATAAATACGTAATTGATCAAATCAGTTCTCAGAGAGCATATCACATACTGTGTTTCTAAGGAAATAAATACAAAATAGACTTTAGTTAGGAAAGAGGATACTGAAATAGTTTTCTTAAATATAATAAATATACTAAAATGGGTACATCGTCATCCAAACAGCTGACAAAGTTGTAAGAATCAATAATTGAGACAACAAAGAATTAAAACGCAGCTGTAACCAATAGATTAAGCATAGAAGAAAGCCTCTGAATTAAAGAAATCAAGACATGGAAGGGAACCTTAAGGCTAAGGTTTGCCAAAAAAGAAATTACAAAGGCGTTTATTAGACTGGAACCTGCTTCCGGAATTCAATCAATTCACGAGAACGGTAAACAAATAATCTATGGAAAACTTGAAACGGGACACAGCTAAACTGTCAAGGAATAAGGCGCACGAAGGTATTCGTAACAGGACCATCATACACTACCCAAACTATGCTAATGCAAATGAGCGGAACAAAACTGCAAAAGTTTACAGAACTGATAAGTGGAGACTGTGGCTTAAAAAAAACACATGGATAGATGGGAACAAAAAGATCTCTTACACCGTAAATGTCTAGAGGATGAAAAGACACATCTGCTGAGCAAGTGCAAAGCTTACAATGAGAATCGCAGGGTCTTTTTTGAGAAACACAAGCTAACTAAACAAGAGCTCAAGACCATCTCCTGGCAAAAGTTTATGAACTTCACTAAAGAAACGGAACTAGCAGAAAAGTAACAACCAGAGATGCCAAGCCTCAAAGAAAAGAAGCAGAAAATTTGGGCTTTTAGTCAGTAGCATGTGCTGCTCTGTGTATTTTGAAGATTTTTCTACGCAAAACAGAACAAGTCTCTGAATGGAAAAGAACGTTATATGTATATACAACTTAGTGTCAGTTAATAAATAAACAAAATCGAGAAAATGATGGCACAATATTCTGAATTCAGACGCGTGGCGAACAGTGTAGTAAATGGAGAAATAAATGTGTTGTATTTAGCTTGCAAAATGGTTGCGGCTAAATTTATAAATAAGATGCAAAATGATAATTAAAAAAAATACAAAAATTATTAATAAGAGGATATTTAATAAAAATATGGATTGGATAACAAGGTAAAAAAAATGGCTCAATTAGAGAAAAAATTAAATAATTGTATGAAAAACGTGAATGGTTAAAATTTTGAAGAAGTGACATGGTAATTTGGGGAGCATTTGTAAAAAGTATTTTATTGTATGAGACAGTATACGTATGAAAACTGATAAAGACAAAACAAAAAGAAGTAAAACATACTGAATGACATAAAAATAGAAAGAACGAGAAGAAATAAAAAATTGTTAACCAAATTTAACAGAAACTTTCTTGAAAAATAACATTTGATTAAAATTTGGATAAAGTGGTACTGTCAACTTTGACATTAGTTAAATTTTTTTCAAATTGTTATTGTTGTTATTTGTAGTTTAAAGTGTTATGAAGTTGCGATTATACCTAAAGTACGCGAAAGATATAAAAAAAAGATAAAGTAAAACGCACTACTATTTATTGACACAAACACAAATGTGTTAATCACTGCAATAACAACAAGTGGATGAAAAAGTTGGCATCTTTAGGTAATATTTTGTACTTAAACCAGTTGAACACATAAACGGAGGTCTAAACCGTACTGTAGTAGACAAAAGACAAAAGAAGTCAAAACCGTACTGTAGTAGACAAAAGCAGGAAAAAAATGCAATTAATTGGCAGCGTTTTCAATATTAAACTTGTTTTTGAAAGATCTTAATAACAACAATATTTTCTTGAAGAAAATCCTGCCATAAACTGTCAAAAAATTACAAACTCTATTCAAGCAATATTAAAAATAGCTAAATCCGCCTCCTAGGTTTTGAAATAGACGTCGAGAAGGCCTTGGATACTTGTAGATCTTTTTGCAATGCAAACTCTCACTTACAGATAGCTATGCCACTGTCTGTGAGACTTTTTTTAATGCTCCATCACTTTGCGTTTTTTGTAATTCATCTTAACCATTTTCAACATCCAATACAAATATTTACTTCAAATGAGTTTTTTGTATTTCAGGGCCGGATTTTGCACCTTTAACATATTATGGCCGGATTGCTATTTCTAACAATATTTGATATTATAAAAATAAAAAATAATGTCAGTTTGACAACTAGTTGGATATATAAATTTAAGAACATTTTAAAGCATGCAGAGTTCAGTTCCTGTATTAAGAAAAAGGTTAAAAGACTTTATAATGATCTACTCAAGATAGCAGCTCAGTGATATAACATTAAGTTAATTTAACAACAAATTTTTCTAATTATGTTCAAAAGGTTAAGTGGAAGACCAGTCTTAGGCTGAACTTTTGTAATTATGTTCAAAAGGTTAAGTGGAAGACCAGCCTTAGGCTGAACTTCGCCAATTTTATGTAATAAACACAGAGAAATAAAGACGATATTATTATTATTATTATTATAAATAGTCGGATTTTTATCTATTTTTGAAATTTGATAAAAACATACATTTTCAATTTGTTTTGGTGCTTTCTAACATTATTTTGATGTTTCAAAGCAGGACTTTGCTATTTTTGACTTGTATAAACAAAACTTTGTAATTTTCATCTGTTTTTGCCATAATTTTATTGTCTTATAACCGGATTTTGTTATTTTTGACGTTCTATAAAAAGAATTTTACACTTTTTAACAAATTTTGCTTCTTTCTGACAATATTGTAATAAAAAATAACTGGATTTAGCTATTTTGCATTTTTCAACAGTTTAATGCCAATTTCTTTCACTTTATTATTATTATTATACTTTGATGTTTAAAGAGAGGAATTTGTTATTTTTGACATTTTATGAATAAAGTGTTGCACTTTTAAACCGTTTTGACCGGAATTAAATTCTTTCGGAAAATATTTTGTGATCCGAATTACTTGTTTTGTCATTTTATAAATAAAATTCTACACTTTTTAAGAGTTTATGACCGGATTTTGTTAATTTTGGCATTTTATGAGTCGAATTTTACATTTTTCAACAATTTTATGGCCGGATTTTGTTACATCTTTAAAAAAAGTTGATATTTTATATCTGAATTTTGATATTTCTTAGATTTTATGAAAATGTAAACACTTTTGAACAGCTGGATCATTATTTTAAAATTTGTTAATTTTTACGTTCTATAAAAGAGTTTTGCAGTTTTGAACCGTTTTTGGCTTGTTTTTAGTATTTTCTTTAAATATTTTAACATTTTAAGAGCAGATTTTGTTTTTTTATAAATACTTTTGCACTTATCAATTGTTTATGACTAGACTAAAAAAAATATGACAGAACTATATACGTTTTTTTCCAAAACCCTTCTTAATATTTTGAGGTAAATTCCAAAAATCTGCTTATTTTAGGCAGCTTTGCTGTTATTCCAACTACAAATTTATTTGTGTAATGCAGGATTTTCCTATTTTGCTGTCACGATAAGTAAGTACAGAAATAGACTGGATTCTTAGCATGGCATGCGGTGTATATTTTCTATAAGCTTAACATTTCGTCTTTTTTGCTTAAGAATACAACACCAGGTTAGTCACTAATTAATGATGTTGTTAGAGTCGCGGGCTTTAAGTGTATTTGTACTTTGGTTTGTCAGCCAAAAAGGTTAAAAACCGCTGGCTTATGTGAAGGTCGTTTTCATATACAGGAAGATCCAAAGTTAAACCGACAAACGTTCAAGGCGTTCAAGTTAAAATATGACTTTTTTGTTTATAAATATATTTCCAAAAATGCACCCCCCTCCTGCGCTAAGCCTAAGTAAAGAAGAGAAAGAGAAATATAAATTTAAAGTTTCTAAAATTTTTCAATTAAAGTTAATCCTTTAAGTCACAAAATTCCATGTTAATATTAAACTGTTACTTTTTTAATATTTGTGAAATTATTATTTATAACAATAATTAGCGTGTGGTTTTAGTAGCCACAGTGCATCAATCAAACTTGAAAATGATTAAAATTCAGTGGCAAAAAATTTAAATTTTGCATATTTCTTAGTTATTTCAATTTCATTTGACATTTCAAACAAGTTTTAAAATATAAAAGTATGATTTGAAATATAAATTTCATATTTACATGCTTATAACATCTGAGCCAACAATTATTTGTTATATTTATTATTATAAATTTATTAATGATAGTTTAGTTAAGGTAGCGCATATATTTACTTACCGAAATAAAAGATATTTATCACAAAAAAAAAACTCAAGTAACTGAATGCACGTGGGTCGAATAAAACGTAAACGCACTGTGGGCAAAATTAAGTGCACGTTTTTTTACCTGGCGCGCGTTTTATTTCAATTGTGGTTATATTGTATACCACAGTGCATTAAACGTGTTTTCTGTAAATATATGTTGGTTAAAAATACCACATAAAAATTTTACTATACAAAACTTATAAGTCATCAAAAATGTGGTTTTTTAGATGATAAAGGGTTAAAACAGTTTATATAACGGATTTATCAAGATTTAAGTTTTTAGTTTATACATGGTGATCCATAGTTTAACCGCATTTTTCTCTTTTTTTTTTCATACTAGCTTAGTTTCTTTCCAAAAATGCACCCCCTGCATTTTTGTAAATAAAAATTATTAGGCAAAAAATGTCTTATTTTAACTTAAAAAAATGTCTCTGAACGTTTGGTAGTTTAACTTTAGATCACCGTGTATAAATCGCAAATTGTCTTAACCAAAACTAATCCACCGTAATGAGAAGTTATCAGATCTGAACTAGAAAAAGACAAGAAAGTTATAGAAAAAAAACCCGTAGATTAAAAACAAACAAATAAATCCCAGAACCGTCGTCTTTACGTTGAAGCTGTAATAGATTGTTTCACAAATACCAGCCAGATCAATTTTTGATCAAAGAGTCTTTTAACAATTTACTGCCAAATCAGATTGATTCAAGACCATATAGACTACCTCTTGTGTTATTACTCAAGTTTAACATTCACTGCAGCAAGCGTTTATAGTGGTGCAAGTTTAGATTGGATTGGAGTCTTGAATGGTGTAGAGTAGTACTCAGCAATAAAACAAAATTCTGTTTGGAAATGCACGAAGACAATAAACGGCAAAATGTTAAGTTCTCAATTGCAAAGCCTGTGCATCAAACTGTGAGCATTATGGTATGGGAAGCTATTACTTATGAAAGCAGTCTTCTATAATCGTTATTCAAAAAAATTTAACCGCCCGGGGATATGTTGATAAAGTCCCTTAAATAGGGATGCACGGGGGGCATCCCTATTTAAGGCAGCTAGAAATTACTCCTATTCAGCAAGATAATGCGTTTACATATTGCTAGGACTTGGAGGATTTCATTAACCTGTTATCTTGGCCAGCTAAATCTCCGGATCTTTTGCTTATTGAATATGTGCGGGACTTGAGAAAATATTTACAAACTTAAAAAACTCTTCACATACATTAGCTTTCTACCATAAGATGACTTGAAACGCAATAGTACAAACAGATCTAAACCACTTACTGAAATCAATCACTATTTTCATATATGCAATTGAAAGATAAGCTTTATTAGTACATTTAAAACGTTAAGTAATATCTTCATTGTGTTCTAAATTTAAAATTAATACACTATACTGTATTATGACATAACTTTGTACCAAGCAGTTTTATTACTTACTATGTTTTAAACATATTAAAATGCTTAAAAAAATTCAACACTTCTTAAGATTGCAGTATTTTTCATCTTCACTTTAAATGTCAGGTGTGACGTTTATTTAATGTATGACTATGTTGGAGGTTAGTTATTTGAATATTTTATAATAAGTAAACACGCTTGGAATTGATATAATATAATAAATAATTCAAAGGGCTCAATCATTGTATAGTTAGAAGTATCATAATCACATTAATTAAAGTAGCAATACGCAGACAGATTAAAAAAAATATATAATTGACAACTGACACAAGTTATGTTATGAGGTCCTTTTACATAACTTTATACATTCTACTAATTTGAATTAGACCATATTTGCTTTTTAATTTTCAATTTTACTTATTATTAAATTTTAGATATATTATTAATTTAAATTTATAACTAATACATTACTTACAAGTTTGTTCTAATTTTGTAGTTAGGGCTGATGCTAGTATACAGCAGTTAGTGTAAATGGAAATTGCGTTTGCAATATTATGAAAGAAAATGTCAATGATATATTATATAATGCAAATACAAGGTAAATCCATTTGTGCAAAAGCCGTAATAATAGAATAAATGTTTGATCAAAGTTTGCTTAAAAGTGCTAGCACATATTGTATCCATGCCAGTTTACTGTGTAGAAAGATCATCTAAAATTATAACGTTTTATTAACTTTATTGGACTGAAGTGCTTAGTTTTCTTCAATTATCAAATTATCAGGCTTTAGACTAGATCTTGGCTTCTTATAGGGCAGCCAGCTGACCTGCCTGCGAAATCATCTGCTTTTACCTTTTTTATGAAGTTTTAATTAACGCTACAAAAAGCGATTTTTTTTGTTGCTTTGTGTAATAAACTCAGTTTTATTGAAATATTTAAAAGCCGCCGGACCTTACCTATTTAATTATGCTCCGGCGGTTTTTACAATATTTATTTCCTAAATGCATTTTGGTGCATAGCTATAGTAATGCTTTTGGCTTATATACAAATTTATGTACTGGTCAACATGGTATTTGTTTTTATTTAATATTAAAATTGCTAACTCACTTATCTTTTACAATAATATCCAATCGACAAATTATGATTTTTGCTGCTTTTCATGATAATACTAACTGGTTCATCTAATTATCTATTATCCTCGTCAATTTAGTTCATCTTTTTGGAGGATTTTTAAATATTTTACAGTTTGCAAGTACTGTTAAGGCTGCGTTAATAAAATCCGCCTACTCACTTATAACTTCTGATGTTTCTTTCCTAATAATACCAAACCTAAACTTGTTTATCAATAATTTAAGATAAACACAGCAAAAACAAAAAAATCTTTATAATTTGATTTTGATGTTCATTGTATATTTTGATGATCTACATATTTCACTAAAAGACGTTTTTAAGACTATACAAAAGCAAAAGTTTATTATTATTATTATCAATAATTCTTTATTACCCAACAGTTCAAATAAAACTTGTTACAGGATAATATTAAAAACTCAAAAAACAAAAATCAGATATAAAATTGCGACTAGAAAATAATAAAATTATACAGTTATAAAATAAATTTAAAATGAATTTGAAATAAAATATTAAATATCAGATATAAGATATTCATTTATAAAACATTAGTTTTATTTATAAGATAAGATTTTAATATATTACAAGATACAAAATTCTTGTACTCAATTTAGACAAAACAAGAATTTAATAAAAAGCAAAAAGCATTTAACAATTCTATCAGTAATTGTTTTGATCAAACTTATATTATAATAAAATATATAATAAAATTATAAAATCTTATATTGCAACAATCTAATACAAACTAAAAAAAATTGACAGAACCAAAACCAAATTTTTCAGTTTTTCATAAATAACAAAACTTTTATAAATTAATAAATAATTCATAATAATCTGGCTGCGACTTTGGAATGTTAATTAATTGCAAATTCAAAATCTTAGATACCTTTTCGAAATTATTAAAATAATTTAGTATTAATAATTAATTAAAACAAAGGTGGTTTTGGGTTTCAAAGATTTATTTGAAAAACTGCTGCATGTTTCACCAGGCAGTGGCATCATCAGGCAGATGATTAATAAAGAACTTTATAATTATAGGTTTATACACGAGACTTGGACAACAGGAAAGCAAGATAAACAAAGAATAGAAGCGTTTGAAATGTGGTGCTACAGGAGCATGGTAAAAATTAGATGGAAGGATAAAATAACAAATGAAAAAGTATTAGAACTAGTTAAAGAAAAAAGAAACATATAGAAAGTATTATAACAAAGGAGGAACGGAATGGTAGGACATATTCTTAGGCATGGGGGAATTTTGCAGCGGGTTATAGAAGGCATGACAGAAGGAAATACATACAGAAGTAGGCCGAGATTGGACCACATAAAACAGATAAATGGATGTAAGAAGCAACAACTATAAAGAAATGAAGACAATTAGCCCAGAATAAGATAAAATAGCGTGCTATTTCAAACCAGTCCCACGATTGATAACTATTTCATCATACTAAAAAAATGTTGAAGCTCATCAGTAATGTGTAGAAAATCGTATTCTGTGCAACAATGAACCATCTTTCATGACTATGAGTAAAATACATTCAACGTATACCAAAAAAAAAAAAGAATTAATTAATATAATAATTTGAGGTATGTCACTTTTGCGTTTCATACAAAATAGCAATGTTATCTTAGCAATACAGTTTCATAAATGACACATTTACTATAGAGTAAAACAAATATTTAACTTATAAAACACATAAATAACTACTATTGCAAAAAAATGTCTTTTGAAGTTATATAACAAATAATTAACGGCAAAAACCAGGTAAATTTATAATGCATTCTTTAAATTGCATGCACTTGTAATATCATGGTATTGAAACGATACTAAGCTGATAGTTGATAATAGTCCCAGAACGTAACAATTTCACAGTAAGTAAACTCAACAAACGACTAGGAAATACATGCACAAGAGAAATTGCATTATAAATTTCTGTAATAAAATCCATGTAGCAGTCACAGTTCATGCTTGATCAAATTTATGAATTAAGAGTAATTTTCAACAACTAGACATCAAATTCAAGGTGTTTTTAATTCTTCCTGATTCCTTGACAGTTCAAGTGCACAAAAAATAAAAGAAAGTCGGTTTGCCATTTTAAAATTAGTAGATACATAATGTTTAAAAAATTTATTATGTAAAAATAAAGCAAAATTTTATAATAACCAATTTTACGTTAATTCTGTATTATATTTGATGATTACTTTATAATTTCTGAATTCTAAACCATCCATCGATATCATTGTAAACAGGAAAGAATCTATGTTGTTGGTTATGTGGACTGCTAAATCAGTAGTATCTGTCGTTGCTGACGTATTGCAAATTTCCAATACTTTTTCTAATACAATATTTTTATTGTTGCTGTTCATGTAATATTTATTATTTTTCTTGAATATGTACTGCATTTCATCATCTATACCAGACTTGTTGTCGTTTAATATTCTTTTTAGTAGATCAATACCAATGACAGTATCTAAAATTAATAAATGATATGTAATTTTAAGCCAGCGGAAATAAGTAGATGTAAACAAAAGAAAAAAACCAGAGGTATAATATGTTGCAAGCAAAATTATATATTAAATTTATTGTCAACTTTAATAACGGAGGTGCCGTAAGCATGCATTTGCGCCTTTTATAATTAAAACTTATACATGTGGCATTTCGTTTACTTAACCGATTTTATTTGTACGCTTATAAATAGTAACTGAGAGTACTAGTAAAGTAATAAAGACGTTAGATAATAATGTCAATTAATGCAATACAATCAGTTAAAAACAAGCAAAGTTTAAATAATGACCAATATCAATCGTTTTAAACTAATTTAATCTGCATACAAATAACTGCTTATTAATACCGCGTGTAGGTGCTTTTCTTATTTAATTGGTTACGTTTAGTACATTTGATAATAATTAAGTTGACTTTACAAATATTAGTTTATTGATTAATATAATTTATTGTTCTGTGTAATGAAAAATGTTTTAAATTGCCAAAAACATGTATTAAAACATATCACATTTTATCATTTTAGATTTTTAAACTTTTAAAACATGCGTTGTATGCTATTAACCATGTAAAGTAGCTATTAAAATGTCCGAACAACAATTGGTTAATTTGATTTGAAATTAAAACCAAAAATGCATTTGTGATAAATAATATTTTTTAAACGGACTAACAAACTTAAACTAAATTTTAAGTCAACGCTATTAAACGTATTGCTGACATTTTGCTATCTTAGTCAGACTTCGAACATGCAGGCCGAGTTTATTTAACGTTTTTCTCGCATTTTTGAGTGTATAAAAATACATGCAAATTAATTTCGTGCGGCATGAGTTGTGTACAGGCGTTGAGTGAAGGAATTGATATTCCTTCACTCAACGGTACAGGTTTACACTAGTGGCTGACATAAAATATAAATAAAATGTTTTATAATACAACTGACTATTTTTATTTTTCATTAATTATTATATAATAAATCACAGTACAAAGTTTGAAGCGATATGAAATTATTTTAAAACTATATACTATATATATACAAATTTGACAATATCTCACTATTACTCTCACCGCAGGTGTGACGACTAACTTTTATTTTAGATACTGTTGAAACCTGATCATTTTATAGAACCAGAAATTGATTAATATAAAAACACTACCAAAACTGCAACGCTACCACTATTATAACAATAAAATTCTAATAAATTTGCGATGCAATAAAGTTTAGAAAAATATTTCTACAAAGTTACAACTTAACTTGTAAATTAAATAAATAATTTAAGATTTTAGATTGTGATATGTTTCATGTTACTAAAATTTCATTGTCTACACCAATTTTAAAAGGAAGATAGCTATAATATTTACCTATATTATATGATTGAGTCACTTTAATTTAATAAGTAAAAATAATTTTTTTACGCTATCTTTACACCGCAGAAAAAGGTACAATAATTAAATTTATTTTTAAAAAATGATACCTCTATTTGCTTGCCAAAATTCCAAATCCGAATCATCCACATCTTGTAGAAATTGCGACATTATACATTGCCACATTGTTTCATTTCTTGACGGCACCTTGACTTTAACATATTTCTGGCACTTAGCATCGGGTGTTTCTTTTTTTTTGCAAATGCAATTTATTTTTTTGAAAACAAATGGCAAGCTAAGATATATTATAGAAGCATTACTTTTTGGTTTACATTTTACAACAATAATAATATAAAAATCTCCAACTGTTTCATTTTTTCCAAAGGTGTGTATCACACGTTCATTATTAGTGATACTACAAACCCATCCACACATTTTAAAAACTCCGTTATTATTAGTTTTAAATGAAGTTTTATCTAAATTTATTCGAGCCATACTATTGCTTGATTTAAAACTTTGAAAAGAAATGTGTGAGGGATCATCATACTTTAGCACATCTGTTGTTGTAAAGAGTAAATTATATTCAGCTATTTCTTTATATGGAACTTGCATACTAATGCAAAATCTCTTCCTTCGGTATAATGTTGCTTCTAAGTAAATTGTTTTAATAGGATTCGTAAGTGACGGCATTGCCATTAAATTGAACGCTTTGCTTTGCATGCAACGCCTTCCTTTGAATTCTCCGCTTATTATTAGTGTTGCCTGAGCTTTTTTCATAAACTTTGCATGGTATGTTATTGTTATTTGGCATGCATTATCTGGTAGTAATGATATTTTATTACTGGAAAGCGAAAAAACTTCGTCATTATTTCCAAAAAAGAATACATAATATTTGATGGTTTGTTTATTTTGATTTGATATGTAAATATTTTCAGATATACTTGAAGATAAAGGAGTTGTGAATTGCAAGCCTTCTTTTGGTTTAATGTATATTAGAAATTCATACAAGTATGTCAGAAAAAAGAACATGCGCAATGCATTAGGTTTACTTATATAATTTGGTTCCATCTGAAACCTCATACGCAGCATTTCCCATGCATTTATTAGTAAATGAGCATTATGAAAATGTTCTTCTTCATTTGAAGGTTCTTCATACATTCCTTTTAATTCGTTTCTTAGATATGGACAATAATGTAAAGTAATGGCGCAAAATGCCAATCCATCTGCAAGGTCATCATCAAAATTTTGAATGTACTTTTGGTTTATCCAATGATATTCACAAGACTCTTGTGTAAAAATATGTTTAATCATGTAATCTTTATAGTTTTGTAAATGTCTATTTAACCAAGACATGAGTTGTGTCGCCTCAGTACTATATACATTATCATTGTTCAGGCCAGTATAACTCAAATTACTTACAATACTTTTTTTGAAACTTATATTTGATGAATTGGGTTGTATTCCTATTGGTATACGTTTATAAATTAAACATTTATATGTTTGCAATGTTAAATCTAACCAGCATTGTTTACTTTGCAGATAAAAACGATCAAAAGAAAGTGCAACTTTATTACTAAGTCTCCTATAGTCGCAGTAGTCATCAAATGGTAATAAACATTCAGGTTTTATATGAGGCACCAACCCACCAAGTTTTTCTAAAAATACCAGCACATCGTAGTAAAAATGATATAACTTCAAAGTTACATTATCATTTTTACATAATCTAAAATAAATAATTATGATCATAAATAGGTTATTTATATCATTTACATAATACTTTGTAAATTTTCTAACAAAAGACTTTTTTTACTGCCAACACAAAACATAGTATGTTATACTGTTAGGAGTAGAACGATGTCATTTTAGTTGAGCCCAGACTAAAAAGTTGTATATATTATTTTATATTCAATTAAATCTCAGAGGTATTTAAAAATATTATTATAGTAAGAAATTCATTGCCGGCTTAAAATGTAAATTTTTTAACTCCACTTTGTAATTATCAAAATGCGGACTTTGAGTGCATTAAAATTTGAAAACACTACAAGTAGAGAGGACATCTTTCTGAATATTTATATTAAATCTGGATTGCTTGCAATAGCAAAGATTGTGGACATTACTATGCAAAGTTGTTTACAATCTAATATAATTTTGATCAAAACAAAATAGATAAAAAGCAATCCCGAAAATTTAAAATATAAATTTTTTTGTTGAAATAAAATTATTATTACTAAAGAAATACTTTAAATTTAAACTTGAATTGAATTGAATAAAATTTGTAAATAAATATTACAAAACTAGCATAACAATAAAAACACAACCACATTATTTTGACAATTTAATGATAAACAACTTGTAAAAAAAAGTAGAATTTACTATAAATCAAATTCGGGGCAATTACAATTTTGGAACAAAATGATATAATTATAGACAGTGTCAAACGGACACTATACGTCAGCAGCAACAATTTTGTGTTTTAATATTTAAATGTTGTTGTTACCACTGCGGACCAACTCTAATCATAATGACATTTCTATTAACTATACTTACCCTAAATTAAATAGTTTTGTTACTGCAGATCCGCATATATTATACAACATAATATGATACGGTAGACTAATTGTTTTTTCTATTAGATTTGGTTTCTTCTCGTTTGGTTTCTTCTCGTTTGGTTTCTTTTTATAATCTTTTATTGTATACTTTGATATGGTATCTGGTATTGTGTGATACTCAATACCATAAAACGCATGTTCATAAATCCACGATTCCAAAATAACAATTACTTCATTCATGTATGTCGTATAAGGTTCATCTGAAGTTGGAAAAAACGGAAAACTTGTTTCAAATTTGTATTTTGCAGATTCATTTGGACAAGTTATTGATTGCACAGAGTAAAGAGACGTTCTTGATTCGGCCTTGTGAGAAAAAAATATTTTATTATAAGTCTAAAATATGTTTTTTACTAACCCAGTAGTCTCTCCTATTTGTGTACATCATTTCTTCTCCATCCATTAAATATTTAAAATATGTAACGCAGGCGTGGTTACTAAAAAAACAGTTCTCAGCACCTCCTATGGCTGCCACAGATAATGAACTCCCACAATTACAATAAATATGTATAGTTGTATTTAGGGCATGTGTAGTGTCCGAAGAATATTGAAACTTCATTATAAAAGTTGTAGTAATTGATTTTATGTTAATTGTACCAAAATTGCAACTTAAATTCATGTCAGCAGCAAATACTGTAATGCTACAATCTGGGTTGTGGTATTGAAACTCTATTTCAATTTCTTTTTCCATTGTCACATTCAATGGTATTAATCCAAAATGTAAGCAAGACAAGGGAAAGATAATTTGGGGTTTATGAAAAGTGGCATTAAAATAGAAATAATTATGAAGGTCGTCTGATAAATCATTTTTGATAAAAAAAGGTAACCTAATTTCGTAAATACCACATAATTGCGGGGAAAAAATTGCTTCAAAAATAACCTCTTCATCAGAATCAAGTTCACAAACTATAGAATATGTATAATTTATACACTGCCCTCCTTTAATGTGTTTAAAACTAAATGGTTGTTTTACTTCATCTAATCGAATGCAAAATTTAACAGAACCATGGGCTCTTACATTTATAATATGTCGGGTTGTTGATTTGTACTCAAAATGGGGAAAATATGTGAAAAAGTATTTCCAGGTTTGTATGATAACTCTGTGCGATAATACTGCAGCATACATTTTTAAAGTTGGCAACTTTATTTCACTTGAAGAATGATTAAATGTATTTATGTGCAATGGCAAAAAATAATAAGTAGCAAATGAAAAAAATGGGTAAAAATGTATAGAAAACGTTTTATGTTCTCCTGGATTAATTATAAATTTATCTGTTTTTTCAATAAAGTCACTATCAGAATATTCACTATAGTGTAGTTCTGGGTACCGATCTACATCAAATTGGACCATAGATAAAATGTTATCATTGTTTGATAATGTTATGCATTGTATATCAAATGAACTAGCTGCAATTCTTTTAAATTTGAATTCCGATGGAGTAATTTGAACGTTAGGAAATCGAACATTGCATTTTATCTTAAGAATAAATTCTTTTGTATGTCCTACCAAAACCTTCAATTCACTCTCAAATGTTCCGACAATATAACGTTCTAATTTTACTGCAAAATATAAAGTACCTCTTGGAGGTATGTATCCAGTTATTGGTTCTACGCTTAATCCATTGTGCAAATCCGTGCATATAGATTCAAACCATAGTTTTTCATCAGATTTATTTTTCATGGGTGCATATTTTATAGTAGTTAGTGCTATAGGGACGTCTTCAAAATCTAATTCATTTAAAAAATCAACATCGATATCAATAGTCTCTAAGAATATGCGAACAGTTTGATTTCTTCGGTTGTCTACTCGAATAATAAGTTCATAATTATTCAATTCTAGATTTCCAATCTCGTATGAAATCATGCAAGTTAATGTGCTTTTGGCCTTAACACATCCACTCATAGGTTCTACGGTTAAATCACCAACAAATTCCCAAACAAAATCAATCGGTCCATTATATTCATTAGTTATATGTAAATATTTAAATAATTTTTCATTTGCATGAAACGTTGCTTCTCTGAAACTTAATAATAATGTTCTCGGAAGAACATTTATAGTAAAAGATGTTTCAAATATATGGTTCTCGTTAATTATTACATCTAAAGTGTGGTATTCTATGCCCACTTTATTGGTACTGCATGTAAAATACATTAAGTGTGTAGTATTTGCAAGGATTTCTGCTCTATTTGCTCTAGGAAATCTAAACTGTGATGATTTGTGTGGTTTTAAGTATACTCGAAGAGCAATCTCATTGCTGTTGATGATTTCCAAAAAGTTTGTAAATTCGGAATGTGGCACCACCTTGAAAAGTAATTTATATTTATAATAATATTAAAATGTTTTATACAACATAAAACATTTGAGAAAAAAACCTAGATTGAAGAGACTATAATTAATATAATTTGACTAAATTTGTAGTGTTTTGCGTAAAATTATATAAAACGAAATGTACGTTTGACTTATAATAGGTTTTAAATAAGTTTTTCTCTAAAATGTTATGCAAAAGTTTCCGTTTAGGCAGACTTATTTCTTATTTTATTAAAATGTACCTATCAGTAACTTTTATTAAACAAAAAGTTGAACTTTTTGGATGATCCATATTTCTTAACCGCAAAGGCTGTATGCTGCCAGACTTGATGCGTTTGAAATGTTAGCATTAAAATAACAATTTAAAAAAAATTACTTGTTATTTAATCTGCTTTAAACCTGGTGGTGATGTTTAGTACATTAAAACTAGTAGCAACACTTAATTAAATATAATATTAACATATTTGATTTATGCCCGTACTAATAGTTAGAGATTAAATCTCGAATTAATACTGAGTTCATGAATCCGAGATTCATATTGCTAATTGTTAATTGGCTCTAATCCAATTCATGGATATTGGGACGGCAACTTTAACCAATGTATTCCTTGCTTAATTCCCGGACAAGTTTTAACTATGCAACCGTCAATATGATTCCAGATTCAAATTATCTTGGGACCGCCCAAGATTAATTTTAAGCCCGTACTAATATTCATTTCTCTAATTGTTGATTGGCTCTAATCCAATTCACGGATATCGTAAAGGCAACTTTGGTCGCGATTGACCAATGCATTCCTCGCTTAATTCTCGGATCGTGTTGAAAACTATGCAACCGTCAACATAATCCTAGATTCAAATAATCAAAGATCAATCTTGAATTGTTTATTAGTGTGTCAGTTATTAATTCTGACATTTGGTAACAGGTTATGTTCCAATTTATAATAAATTTTTAAATAAATAATAATTGAAATTGATAAATAATTAATCAATAACAATTATGTTTTACATGTACACTCAAGGTCTATGAAATATAAGTATGCTACTATATACTCCACAAACTTTAACTTATCTAATGCCCGTTCTAATAGTCGAAGATTAAATCTTGGATTATAATATATATAGTTGAATACAGTTGCGATCGGCCAATGTATTTTATTACCAAACGCCAGGATTGATATATGACACACTAATAAATAATCCAAGATTGATCTTGGGTGGACCCAAGATTATTTAAATCTAGGATTGTATTGTCGGTTGCATAATTTTCAACTTGATCCGAGAATTAAGCAAGGAATGCATTGATCGATCGCGACTAATGATATTCATAAATTGGCTTAGAGCCAATCAACAATTAGCAATATGAATTTCGGATTCATGAATCTAGGATCAATCCGAGATTTAATCTCCAACTGTTAGTACGGGCATAAGATTCATAAATCCAAGATCAATCCGACATTTAATCTGACTGTTAGTATGGGCATCAGTGTTTACTCAATTTTCCATTTTAAATACATTATCTACGAACTAAATGCCTTTTTTTGTAAGCGATAGTTAAAAAATTACAATGAATACTAATATTACAGGTGATAGCGTTACATTTGGGTCAGTCATTGCATACCGGCTGATGATCAATGATTGTCTTTATCCTACTTATAAAATATCCGACCGCCAAATTTGAAAGAAAAAAATATGTTAGCGCTCCAAACTTTGTACTGTAATTTCTTTTATACAATTAAATGGAAAAATATTATATGCTAGTCACTGGTTTTAAGTGTACAGTTTTTAAAATTTTAAATTCATTTCATACTGCATAAAATTTATTTATGTATATGGTTTTCATTCAAACATGCAAAAAAAACGTCAGCCGTTTTTATAGTTAGGGTAAGATCGGTAGTCGGAGTCTTAAACTTACAGCATTCTTAAGAGAATTTGATGCAATAACTGTCTAACTGATAATTTTTTTAATTAAAAATTGTAAAAAATGAATTTTAAATCGTTGATAATACTTTAATACTAATTTTGTTATATTAATATGCGATATACTGCTACTATAAATTTTATTTGTATGTTCAACATGTTATAGTATAATTAATGAACCAATAAGTTTTAGAAATGTTTTGAGTAATCTAAATTATACAGTTCCATATTTGTAGTAGTATATTGTTTTTTTATTGTTTTTTTTTAAATTCAGATATAATAAAAAAAAAGATTAATTTTGCGCAATAATATTTTCATAAACTAAATTTTCTGGAAAGCTTTTTTATGAATGTTAAGCAAGTAGCGCGCGCATCATTTAATATTAATTGTAATATTAGAATCTCGTGTCAGACGACTCTAACGTTCACATTGTTCGATGACTTGACTTTTTAAAACGTTGATACTTTTGTCTATTACACAAGTTTAAAAACAAATCGATTATCAAATTATATGTAAAAACAGCAATGACGCCAATGCTGACGTTTTTGCTAAAATACTATAAATGTAAAAAAAAACTATATAAATAAATTTTATGCGGTATGAAAAGACTTTATTTTTTTTATATTGTGTACAGGTTTAGACCAATGACTGACATATGATCCCCGTTTCAAAATGCGACGGAATACTTTTTTTTTCATCAATTATTATATTAGAAGAAATCACAGTAGAAAGTTATAAATAAAATTACTTTTCTCTTTGAAAATATAATAATCTATCACTAACACTATAACTACCCAATACACAAAAAAATATTTTAAAACTTACAACATATTTATTAATTATACATATATTTATAAATAAATAAAATATATATTTATTGTTTGGCAAGAATGGTTTGGAACATTTAAAATTGAAGATTGAGTGAATATCTTCTTCCAAATTTGTTTAATAATATATTTAATCAAGTGTTGCTACTATAATAATCGGCGTTGACATTATGCTGACAAGCATGATGAAAACTGCGACAAGTGTTAAACCATGTTTATTTGACTAGCAATGGTTACTGATTACTTTGTGCTTGTAACATACCAGTCAACTAGCGTTAGTCAACTAGTTAATGTCAAAGCTGCTTTGTAAACGAGAAAGAAGAAACCCGTATTCTTTCACTATATAGTTAATAACTTATTCATGTGTTTTAATGTTCAAGTAGTACATCCTGATACAGACTTTAACGCCCGGTTTCTCCAGCATGTCTCAATCCCTAACTAGACCTCAAGCTAGGTCTTAAGCTGAAAGCCGAGCTTATTCCGTTGCACCAAAGCAAAATCTCAGCTTATACACGTCAAGCAGAGCTCAAATAATAGATGCCGTTTTCGTTTCTTCAACTTAACCTTAATATAACAATTATTTACTACTACTTGCTTTTATATACTGTAAAGCATATTAATTTTGATTTTAATATTTAATAAGTTACAGTATAATCAAAAAATTCTATTGAAGTGTTCTTTAAAAATTATAATTATTTGACACATAGATAACCATAATGTAACAATTTCTGACTTTTATATTTTATAATAAATTAATGTCAGTAAAAAATTTATTAAGACAAGAACGTTTTTTTTTACCAATTAGAAAACAGCATTGTGAATATTGGCGACATTGCCAAGTCTATAAGGATCCTAGCAAAGACGTCGTTTCTAAATGCATGGTGCAACACAAACTCGACATGGTCAAGTAACGTCTCAAGTGACGTTAGAGAAACCAGACGTAAAATACCAAAAAGTATGTATATTCAGGTTGGTAGTTTTGATTCTGTAACAATTTTATGTATTTTACCATATTAATTATGAAATATGTATTGTACTTGGTATTAGATATTGTATTGTAACAGTGTTATTATAATAGTAATTAAAATTTTAATTTATGATATGCTTACATTTTCCACAATCCAATTTCTAGGTTTGATTGTAATATTAAATAACTGGGCAGGTGATAGAGGTATAAAATTTGGATGTATTATATCATTTCTTGTTGTTGTACGATACTTTAAGCAGTTGTTATTGAGTTTAATATCATCAGCATCATTATCTTCATTTATATGATTATGTTTATTAAGTTCCATAGCTTGCTCTCGTGTATACTTGCGATAATATTCTTGTGTTTGTAATTTTCTTAATAATTCACACCAGGTTAATTGATATTCGTCTTGAACATTTCTAATTCTGGGCATAGCAGCGTAGATAGTTCTGCAACTAAAATAAAAATAATACGCCTATTACTTAAATTTAATTTATAAAATTTGTCTAAGTATAACATGAAGCAATATATTATTAATGGGTGCGTTTTTAAATGACGCGAACAGCGGTTCGAGCACTCGAACAATAAAATGGGCGTTTTTAAATACAACCCGAACAAGTGTTCGAACAACATTTGCTTGCACCTAGTCAAGAGGTGGTGCATCACGGACATGTACAGTGTTGCCACATAGCAAAAATAAAATAATATATTTATCATGGTTATATCAGAACATGGGTACGGTTTTATATACATTATAAAAATATAAGGTATACAAGAACATAACCTTAGAAAACATGTTTTTGACGTTTGAGTGCTATATGCTGTTTTTAAATTACCCTGCACGAACAAACAAAAAAGTTGTTCGTGCAAAAATTGTTCGAACAGCAAGAGCACTTTAAAAACGCACCCATTTATATCAACACTACAATCAATACAAAAAAAATTAGATTATTTTTGAAAACTTGACATTTTGAACTATAAAATTATACATAATAAGCCATTGTTTATTATTTATCTATTAGTTTTGGCTATGTATTACCCTCGCGTTGTATGTTTAAAAAATATTATTTATTTCATCTAAAAAATCTTCGAAATTGTATAATAATAATAATTTATTTAATCTATAAAGATTCAAAACTGAACATGAAAATTTTTAAAAGTATTCGTCTACAATACTAACTTAAACACCGGTTTTCTTGTGTTTAAGATAAACTTATTGTTAACAGATTTTGTTTTATTATTTTAATGAATATTTCTAAAACCGCAAGTTCCGGACCTATAAAATCTTATACCATTGTAATTGTTGATTTTTTTCTTTCCAAAAATCAAAGAAAATACAATACAGTGTTCCATTTCAAAAAAAACTGATAATGACGTCATATCACGCAAAACATAGCACCCATTGCAAATCAAAATACGTTATAAAATTTAAAAAAAACTACAATTTTATTAAGATCGCAGTCAGAAATTGGGTATTCCCACACATTTACCCAACCCTGTAATAATAATAATAAACTTTATTTATCCAGTGGATCATACATACATGATATAGGACAAATCAGATAAGAACAACACAATATAAAAAACTCTATGTAGACTTAAAAATAATAAATATGAAAAGAGTATACTTAAATATAAAAGATCAATAATTAAAACTTAAAAAACAAAACAATAAATTACAATAATATAAAACTGTTATCCATTAAAAAATCGTCAATAGAATAATACCCTTTTGTGTATGAGATAGTTTTTACAGAATATTTAAACTTTTTAAGATTAATTTCTTTATGCTGTTTGGTAATCTGTGGTATAATTTTACTCCCATGTAATGCGGACTTTTTTCAAATAGTGACAATCGATGTTTGGGGTACTCTAGTGTTGTTCCATTTCGTGTTGTATAAATATTGTTATTTATAGTATTAAAAGTTGTCAAATTAGATTTTATAATCTTCGTAAAGCTTTCCTACTAGTTTGTAAAGTCGACCCGCTACATAACATAATGGCGCAAGTGCCTTACATACTTTGTTTATATGTGCCTTCTAGCAGCAATTACCATCAATGATGACTCCTAAAAACTTTGTTTCCTCTTGATTGGGTATAGATTTTTCATTGCATTTTATTAAAAGTGAATGGTCGTACGTAGAGGTGTTAGCACTACAACGTATTGTAGTTGATTTTGCAGAGTGTACATGCAACTTGTTAGACTTAAACCAATCATTTAAATTTGAAATAATATTTGAATATGTATGTACTAAATCTTTGATACAATTTGAACTAACAATTAATGATGTGTCGTCCGCATATAAGACTTCAGTATCAATTTTTATATAGTTGACATATATTAAGAACAAAAGCGGACCAAGTACCGAACCTTGAGGAATATTTTTTGCAAATTTAATAATTAAATTTGAAGTTTTAGTTTGTATTTTAACATATTAGTATCTATCGTCAAGATAACTTTTAAATAAATTGCAAATAAAATTTGTTTAATAAAATTGAGTGATCAACAAGGTTTTGACCTTTGCTAAGATGAATATTCCTGCGCATTTTTTTCCGTCATCAAGGTTTTTGAGCAGTTTATTAAGATGGTCCACTATAGCATCAGATGTAGATATTTTTTTACGAAAACCAAATTGTAAGTAGTATTGTAAGCAAATAATGTTTATTAAAAAAATTATAAACTCTATTTGCTATTAAACTTTCTATAACTTTAGAGAATGTATTTATTATCGATATAGGTCTGTAATTTTCGGCTAATTTTGCGTCTCCTTTTTTAAAAATAGGTACTATTTTTGCTAGTTTTAACTTTTGGGGGTAGATACCTGACTTAATATATTGTTAATTAATGCTTTAAACGGAGTAGCTATTACATGAATACATTTTTTTACTAAAATTGTGTTTATACCATATTTATCTGATGATTGCGTATTTTTTAAATTGTATAGTGTTTCTAATATTTCATTTTCTGATACCGGCATTAGCTAGATTGAAAATGGATTAGTATGGTGATTAATTAAAGATTTGAATTGTAGAATTGTTTTTGTCAGATAGAGAATCAGCAACGGTGTTAAAATAATAGTTAAAATGATTTGCTATGTTTAAATGATTATATTGTCTATTTGATTATTATTATTTATAGAAACTATTTCAGAACTGATTTCTTGTTCATTTCCATTGAGGGACAATACATATAACTTCTTCAAATTTAGCGACGAAACTCGTATACCGTTTGTGATCCATTTGTTTTTACGTTGACTATTTACTTTCTTCTTCTTCAACGCAAAAGCTGAGTTATACGATGAATTTATGTTATTCAGAAATATTGAACAAGAGTCTTCAACATTATCATCTTGCATTATTTCAGACCAATTTTGCTCTAAAAGTGTATTAATAAAAGTGTCAATGTTTTCTTTAATGTTTGTTTCTCGGTAGTAAATTGTTTCATTCATAATTTATATTTATAATTGCTGTTTGCATATTGTGGTCTGAAAAACGTTATCGCTGACTGAACATTCTACGCTTATAATATGATTACTTACACATATATTATCAATTCAGTTTTTGTTACGTGTCGCTTTTTTAAAATTTTACATCTAAATTAAAAGAACTTAATAAACCACAAAAATTAAGTGTATCTTTTGATCTTTCAAATTGATTTAGTCCCCACACACTATTATTATACGAAATATCTCCCAATTTGATATTAAATGCCAGTAATGGAGTAACTAAAAGATGTCAGTTCTGTATTCAGCACGGTGGGAATTAATTTGAACAATATTTGTAGATATTATGTTTTGTAGTTTTTTTTTCAATAAAAAATTAATCAGTATTTACGATTGTTTTTCTTGCACATTTCATAATTTTTTTTTAAATATATCCGTCTACAAATAAATAAATAAAATACACTGCTGTATGCAGAATTTCACCCTGAATCAAAATATGTAAAAATATACAGGGTGTTCCGTTTAAAATAACGATGATGGATATCGTTACTCGAAACAGGTAAAATATATTTACAAACTGAGAACGTCAAAAGATAGCTTATTTCTTGCCATTTAAGAATATATATAGTTTGTTGGGTCTAAAATTTAAAATAAGAAAATTATAGCTTCCGGCGTTTTTTAGGAAACAGCCTGTATATGTAAATACTATAAATGCAAATGTATGTTAAAGGAGTTTTCCTTTAAATAAACATTATTATTATTATTATTACTATTATGTTTTTGTTTGCACGTGTTTGTAAAATTTTAAGAGATTCATCCAATTTATTTAAAAATATGCATAAGTTGCCTGCAGGACTTCTGTAGATACTTAAAACACTAAACTTGTTATCACCTAAAATTATATCACACGCTGCACATTCAAATGATTTTTCAATAGATAAATTATTACATTCTTTAATTTTAAACACTTCAAAAATATCTTTTACTAGTAGAGACCCTCCATTGTTAAAAACATTTCTAGAAAAATGACCCGCAATACAGTAGCCTAGAATATTTATATAATCTAAGTTATCGTTTTTAAAATGGTGTTCGGTTAAACATACAACATCACTATTATTACTGTCTAAAAACACCTCTAATTGTTCAATTTTATTTGATAAGCCTCGAATGTTTTCATGTCTTATGGTAAACGAATACTGCGAGTCCATTTGATTCTTCCTAAAAAAGTTCTACCATTATTTCCATGATTTCTATAATCATTTGTTTGTCGATGAGTTTGGCTTGAATTATAATGACGATTTGCTACCTGTAAGTTGCTTGTAGTTCATTTCATACGCAAACCCATCCTCTATATCAGGAGTGGCCAACTTTTTTATACATATATATGATCGAGTATTTTTCTTGAAAATGTGTCGCGATCTACCTACTAAAGTCTTAATATTTAACACTTAAAACATGCGGCTGTTGTACTAATGAGTGATAATGGGGGAGGAAGAATTAAACTAACATGATATTTCATTAATAATATTTATTATTTGAAAAGTAACCCTAACAAATCAGATGTGGCTAATGATAAATTTTGTTTTCTAATCTTATTATTAATGAGAAGTTTGTGTCTGCATGTTTCCAGCCAAGCGTTCATAGTTTGGTGTGTATCCAGACAAAGATAATGCTAATGTATCTTGAATATGGAAATCCGTAAGTAGAGAACGATGTTTAGTCTTTGTGAACTTTAAATATAAAAAAGCCGATTCACATAAGTATGTGGATCCAAATACATATAGTATTTGCTACATTTGGTAATATTGGGATATTTTTCTCAATTGACGTATTTTTAAAAATCTTTAAGTTTAAGTTTTCTGGCTTGTAAAATTAGATCAGAGTTATAATTTCATTTTCTAACAGGTTCTTTTCAATATGAAATAAGTCAGACATTTTTGCGGCATAATGTATTATATTTAAATTCTTTTGAAAAGGAAAAGACAGATATTGCACAATATCTAACTTTTTCAAAATCTTGAAATCTGATCTCAAAGTTTTCTATCACTTTTTTAATTTCTGCAACGTATTTTTTAATGTTATTACAATTTTGATGTTTTTGTAGGTGATCGGACATATTTGAAAAGTGATTCAAATTGTTTTGTTGAAAGATCTTCTATTAGCATAATTTTTTTTTGTATGTATTAATGCTACTGATCATTTTAATGATTGTTTTGCTTTTTCTTTGCAATTCTAAATTTAAATCACTTAACTACTTAACTTGGATGTAAAATCTGTAAGAAACGTTGCAGAAATTTACTTCTACTTAGCCACCTTACATTGGTATGCAATAATAATTCTGGCTGTCTTTCATCAAGTTACAATTAGAAAAGACACCGTTTGAGGGAACTTCCTCGAATGGAATTAACAATTTTGAACGCTATGTCCATTATTTTTTTAGTATTTAATATTTTGCTATCTAACACTTGGTGAATTATGCAGTGGTAGCTCAAAAAAATTGGAAATTTGTCATCATTTTGGCATAGAGTTATAAATTTATTTATGCGGCCTATTATTGCTCCTGCTCCATCTGTTATTGTTGAAACTAATTTAAAAAGTGGTAGTTTTAAATTAGCGAGAAATTGTTTAAAAGAGTTGAACATATCTACACCTCTAGTCCTTTCTTTCAAAGAAATCATACCCAACAATTTTTCTTTAGATGTATAATCTTTAAAAACCATACGAATAAAAATAAACAATTGTGCTGTGTCACGTATATCTGTCAATTTATCAAATTGAAAGGAAAAACAAGAACATCTGTTAATGTCGTTATATAACTATTCTCTTATATTTTCACTCATTTTTTCAGTTCGTCGCATCACAGAATTTTGAGACAATTGTAGATCTTTAATTGCAGCAATAATTTTAGTTTAATTTTTAAAATCATTAAAAAGTGAATTTGAAATTTCCAAGAAAGTTTTTTTATAAATTCCCTGTCAGAAAATGGTTTACATTTGCTAACATACAGGGTGTAGATTAATTGGCGGACAAACGCCTCTTCGTTTGGCCTCTCAGATAATTTTTTTTTATTTTATAAAAAATCTGACAAATCAATAAATAAAATGATACAAATTATTTAACATTTTATTTTGCTCCTTCTAATTTTGCCTCTTATCAGTAATGATCGACCAAAAATTGCTTTGCGATCGACCGGTCGATCGCGATCGACCTGTTGGCTCTATATTATTTACTAGTAGCTTTGTGCTTTCTTCAATGATCGGTAGTAATACATTTTTGTGCTGAAATTTGTTGTATATTTTGTTTTTAATTATATCGCACGATGTTTTATAAATTAATCTCTTAGATGCACTGTGAAATTCAACAAACTCGTTTTTAAAAGTGTTCAGTATTAGCGAATTGCTATCTAAATAGCTAATATTTGGCAAATTTAATTTGCTGATTACATTTTCTATGCTAAGATTAACTTTATAAATAAATGTATTTAGAGTACGTCGATCTCGGTAGTAAGGACATCCAATGATTGTCATTTGTATTTGATAAACTATTTACAAATGTTTTCAACAGATTAACATCAATTTTTTTGTCTTTTTGTGCATTGTTTGCTCTTGCCATTATTTAAACATAGTCATTTTTGTTTAAAGTTTTACACACTGAATGACCAGAAATTACATCTTCAAAGTACGCATTTGGCTTACAAATGCTTGTTATTAAACAACTCTTGTAAAGTAGATAATTTTCAATCATGGCTGCGCTATTTTTGCCTAAATTATTGGACAGTATGAAACGGTATTTTTAATCCGATCTCTTGTAATAGGTTTATTATTTTTATCTTGGTTTGTGAAGCCGAAGACTCATTATTAATAAGTTGTTTAGTTTTATTTTTAACCGGAACTATTTTATTGTTTAAAGTTTCTTGAATTACGACTTCAATTTCTATGTTAATTTGACAGTATAAATGTATTTTTTCGTTAGTTTTAAATTAAAAGCAGGAGTTAAATTAATTTATACTATATTAATATGGATTTTGAGTATTACCGAAAAAAGCGCTGCCTGTTTTCTGTTGTAAACTGTGCAGCACGTAATAAGAGGTGTAAATTTATATTGTACATAGTTAGTCAAAATTACCAGAACACCTAAATAATTCTTCAACCGTAAAATATTCAAAAAAATGTTCAAACAAAAGCTTTTGGTTCTAAACAAACTATCGTTTAAATAAATATTTTATTACTGATATTTAGAAACCTTTATTTTTTAAAATAGAACACTGTTTATTTTTACGTTTTAAAATTCTAAGATTAATTCTGAGAATATTTTGTAAAAATATTTTTTTATGATCATTTTTGAGTTATAAGCAATTAATTCAAACTCACTTCAACTTCAAATTAACAATGTTAAAATGAATAAATGAAAAATTTTATGAGATCTATTTTGTTTTTAATTATAATGCACTCTTATAATATGTAGTAATAATTGAGGGGTAAAGTTGCAAACCCGGCAATCTCCATCGTTTTGTGAAAATGAGTTAATGTGAGAATTTTGCTCTTTAAGACATTTGTGATGATGTACAAATTCTATTTTGTCGCAAATGCGGTAAAATCCTGCTGAATTGACCTCTAAAAATGCTGGGTTGTTGCAAACGCGGCTCTCTAACTATTCAAAATGTGTGTCTCAACTATACCCCTCAATTGTTCTATCAATTTATTCATATTGTTTGCAAATTCGGAAAAAAACGAATTGATTTTTTTGTATTTCACGTTATTTTTTGTTTAAATTAGATTATATTTAAAGTCAAGCAAACAAGATATGAGTCATTCATATGTTAATAAAATTGACATGTACACTGTGCAGACGTGACTTATGCGAACAAAATGTCAACATCGGTTTGTTGACAAATCTGCCGCTAGATAGTGTATTTTCAATACATTTTTTAAATCAGAAACTTTAATAAACTCATGAAAAAACTAGTATAAAAAAATTAAAAAAAAAAGGTTAATTTATTTAAATTCTACACAAAAATATTTACAAAAAGCATGTTTAGTTTTTAGTTTTTTTGGACTGTTTAAAAAAGTTAAAGACTTAAATAATTGACACCGTGTATAAAGACACAAACTAAAATGATATTTGTATGTCACTGTGGGCCTAGTAAGTATGCTTTCTTTTGGCCTTGCTAACGTATTGTATTATACTATTATTATTCTACTACTTACACTTGTGTACTATTCCAAGGTCGTAATGAAGCTGCTCGATCATCTGGTAGTGCCAGAAGAGCCTGTTCTTTCACAAGAAAATGAAATACTTCTATGTTTGGTTTCTGGTTGGGCTTTTTAAAGTCAAAATTAGTTACTAATACTCCATCAGCTTTTTTATCTTTGGAAACAATTTTTGCTTCAATCAATATTGGAAGTTTTGCATTTCCTATAACTGTTACAGTTTTATTGATATTTGGATTGTCGTAATATAAAAGTTCAAATTCCAATTCAGATTCAATTATATCGTAGGACTGATGTGTTATATAAACGGTAATTTCTCTTTTTTCTAGCGGTTTTAGTATTCCAGTTTTTGGATTAATATCAACAAATGCAGCTTTTTTATACCTATATAATATTGGCAAGTTTTTTGAATTGTTTGATAATTGAATAACTCTGCTGATTGTTTCTTTTAAAATTAAGTTTTTCAAAATTAATTCATCCGGTATTATGGTTACAGAAGCTAGTTCAGCACTGCCATACAATATAATTTTAATGGTATTTTCAAAAAAGGATTCAGTTGGAAGCATGGGAACATTAAAGTCACCAGAATCTTCAAATTCTGACATGATTAAATTATCTAAAATTTACAAGTTAATTCAATGCTATTAAAATATATAATTACAAACCTTCATTTGTCGATAATGATGAAAGGATTGTTCCAATTTCAGTGTTACCTAAAGTTTCATCAAAGATGTCATCTAAGGAATTAAAAGCAAATATTAGTTTTACTTTTGCGAAATGGGTGTGTATAATTAAATTCTGCAATTATATTTTATACGCGCGTTAATAAAATATTTTGCTTAGAAAACATTTTAACAAAAAACTAGCAGTTGTCAATTAGTATTGGTTCAGTTTCCGCCGGTTTCATATATTCGTCAAAAAGTGACATACAAATGCGCTTTAAAATTTAAATAGACTTTAATACCAACAAGTAGACAAATTAATTTAACTTTTGTAAAAGCTGACTTTACCATAATATGCCGCAAATGTGATTTTGGTTATTTTTATTACTTAATGTTAAAACTGTTGTGGACTATTTACAACTTCCCATTTATGCTTGATTTGAAAAACAAAAAAAAAACATTTTTTAATTTTATTAAAAAAATGCTTTTTGTGGAGGATATTCTTAAAATATGTATTATGTGCCGTCTGACACGATACTGATTTTAATATTACATTTAATATTAAATGATGCGCGCGCTACTTTACAATAAGAATTTAGAACTTTTCGGCAGTTGCTGTATGACACTTAAGTTTAAAAAATAACTATGTAAGCATGTGCATTGAACTAACCTGTCAATAAAAGTGAAGTGTTAAATATCTGAAATAACCTTATAATATTTCAGTTAACGCACTATTTAGCATGCTTATTTTTTTAATCAACGTTCTTTACTGCGTATAAGCACGGGCGTGTTTTATGCATGTCAATTAGCAATTGAACCTGTACTTTTGACCATAAGCTTAGAATTAGATTATTAAAAGTTATTTTTATTAAAAAAAAATGGAGGATTAGATATTTTTATCATATAGTTTGTTATAATTATCTTTTTAAATTTACTTTTTTAAATTTTAATTTATTTTTTTTAACCTTCCGTCACAGGCTCTCACTCTGCACGGATTTTATTTTTTTAATATCTTTAAACTCTGAAACTCTAGTAGATATAACACTTTTTTGCAATTATTAAATATTTTACAAATTAATACACATGTTCTCACATTTTGAACTAAAATAGTCTTTAAGATTAGTGTATTCTTGATTTATATTTGACGTAATTTTATATTCTAATAAACACCGAAAATTCCAGGGAGTTTTGAGATCCTAATTAGTGTTTAATCTTGTATCTGTGAGTTTATATTTTTATTTAAAATGATAAATATGTTTTGTTTATTTTTATGTATTTTACCCATATCAATACCAATTTAATATTTTTTACAATACTGCGGAAAAAACCTTCCTCAGTGCACTGCCAGTGACGGTGTAGCTAGGATCAAGTGCCAGTGACGAAAGATTAAATAATAAATTTAATTTTAAAATTTATGCAATCATGATAAAATTAGTATACTAATATTTAAATATAATTAATTAATTTTAGGTTAAGTAAAAGAATTTGTCAAATATATTTTTGTAGACATAATTAGGCACTTGCTCATAATGTAATAACAAATAAAATAACAAATTAATAGAAAGAAACAAAACATATTAACAGAACAAATAAAACCAAACATGCAAAGGTAACGAATGTAAATATATCGTTACGTGCTCTTTTCATGCGCACGCATATAAAGTCATACTTTGTCTAAAACCCGTTTGACACTCTCTATAATTATGTCTTGAATTGAATATATAATTTTTATTATAATTTGTGCAATAATTCCATATATAAAAATTATATCCTGTATGACACTATATATGTATAATTCTTTATATAATTATAAAACCACGCTTGCGCCATATCTATGCTCTGTCAAATATATATATAATTCAAGACATAATTATGGACAGTGTCATACGGGTTTAAGAAATTAGAACAGGTTTTATTTTCTTGCATCAAAACATATTAAATCGGCGCGCGCATCATTTAATATTAAATGTAATATTAAAATCAGTATCGTGTCAGACGGCTCTTACGCGCAATAAATAAGTCTTAAATGAATACTTTTCCTATTATTTTTTTATAAAAATCAACAAATAACCAATTACGTACTTGCTGATACTGTCGTCCTTAGGAAAAAAGTCGTAACTACCGATAATATTGATTTAAAAAAAATGCAAAAATCTATCGTTGTTTGTACCGTCAAATTTTTGTTTTGTTGCTATTATTAGCCTTAAACTGTTTTATCTAATAAAATTGCTTAAACTTTCAATAATATTTAGCATAATAGCTACAATAACTACTCAGTACGCTACTGCTATACATTTTATGATTATTAAGTAATTTTTAGTAAGTTTACAGCATTCATATTTTGAAAATAGATAAAAATAATTACCTAATAAAAGAATAAACTTTTGTCTTCCAGTTACTGTAGATGCGGCTTTTTTTATAAGGGCGGCAGAATAGAAAATTAGTCAGAAGCCAAATGGCCCAAATATAAAAATATACATATTACGATATTTTAATGTATTTTGCCAACACTTTTAATAATGTAGAACTAGTACAGTTAAAGATTTAGGAGAGACGGAGGAGAGTGAATTCTCCCTAAAATTAAAATATGTTTTAACAATCTAGAATAATTTTTAGTTAATATTTTTTAACATTTAGTAAAAAAAAAATAATACTAAACTTGCATTGATAGATGGCACGTGGACTTAGAAAACAATTTAAAATTTATTTATCATATTTCCTTGTTATAATATTAATAATAAAGCAAAATAATTAATAGTTATGTATTATAAACGCATTTTAAATATACTAAATTAAATCATTAAAATAGCGAGTTTGATGAAAATTATTACTTTCAATTTTTACTTTGCTTGTATACATACATATGAAAACACAAACCCTATAATAATATTTATTCCAAAGTATCATGTCAAGTTTTAACAGTAAAATCAGTATCAATTTTTATTAAAATAAAAATGTATGTAATAAATAATAAATTATAACTTATAATATTTAAAAGTAAATATTAGTGAGTTTGCGCAAAGCAGTTATATTTACATCTTCATAAATAGTGTAAGAAAAACAATTTTGTGTTTGCACATGTTATATATAATGTTACGTTATATACATTATTAGACGCTGCATTTATTGTCAAGTTTGTGGATTGGCTCTGCTAAATTAATAAATAATATAAAAAAGTTAACATTATAAAGGGTCATTCATAAAGAACAAAGCATTTTTAAATTGATATTGGTTGGTAGAAGCTCTCTTGAGCTTTAACAACTATTCAAATGTTTTATCAAAATTCACTTTCAGTTGCAACCTTTACATGAATTAATTCCAATTTTTGGTCATTATAACCGTCCAAGTCAAAAAACAATTGAACGCCTTGAGCAAAAATTTAAACTATACTTTTTTACTTCATAACTTTAATTCGTCGTTCATCTCAAACTTTGGGCATCTCCAACACCAATTTACGACAAGTTTTAAGAACAAAAATTGCGCTCTCAGCCAACAAGATTGTTTTAACTCAAGCACTCAAACCAAACAATCATTTGTTGCAGATTCAGTAATTGGACTTTAGAAAAACTTAAAAATAGTCTCTCTTAGTTACACGTTACTTATGCGGTATAATTATAAGTATAACGTGGACTTTTATGAGCAAAAAAGTGACGTGCGCACACAATAAGCAAAAGAGACGTTCGCAAACTCACTATTGTTTTTTTTAATTTAAAGTGGAATTTAGCGTTAAAGTATGATTATAAAATCAAAGTTTTCATTAATTTATTTATGGCCGTTTGTGGTTATGCCTACTCATACCGTTCCAATTTTTTGTTAGAGTAAATTTACAGGGACAAAAATGACATGTCATATTTTTCATCAAATTCTAAACAAAAAGACGACATAGCTTTCATAATTTTTTTAATAAATAACTATTTTATTATCTCACTTTTAATTAATTATTTCAGTTTTACATCTTTAAAAATTTTGAAGCGTTATTATTTACTTATTGTTTAAAATTTTCTTCAACCAGTTATGAATCACCAAGTATAAGTGTGGTTAAAAGAGTAAGTTTTAATATTTGTAATAAAATTTAATTAAATGTGAAATAATTGAGAGAACTTGATCTTGTCTCACGTGGTCTCTAAAGTGAAATTTTATGATTTACATACCTTCATATCGACTACTGTCCAAATCTGTACAGTATAATTTATGAATATTTATGGCAATTAGAAATGTATCATTGTATCCGTTTAAATTCAACAACTTTAAACTTGGCGAAAATGTAAATAAAAATGGCCTCATGTCATTTGGTGGCAGTCTACCACTTATAGGTGTAAGTTTAAAATAATTGTAATTAACGTCTTTGGTTTTTGCTTCCTTTAAATGCTAAAAAAATATTTATAAATAAAATTAAAAATTAAAATTAGATTATTAAAAATAATACTATGCTTATACAATCCAGTTCTCCTGTCACATAAAATGTTGAATTAAATTGACTATTGTTCTTTAATACTAATGATCGGTAAGAATTAACTCCATAATACACCCTTGGAAACAATAAGAACGTAAAATCTTTCAAGCTTATATTATTTATAATTCTTATTTCACCATGGATTACAGTTACCAATACTCTAACCGACAGTGGCTATAATCCAAAACTCTGTATTAAAGACCCCTTCTGACAGTATGCTCAATTCTACACATAATTTAACAAAGTTTCCTTCCTATAAATAAAATGAAAATATAAATAAATTTGAATTAACATTGTAAATGATCAAATTTACCATTACTATTCCTCTCATTGGTGTAACTGATATTCCAAATTCATTTGTTCCTAAATCGACTGCATATCGTGCAGGTTTAAATCCAGAATTAATTAGTGTCAATTCGCGTTTTGTTGTTCTTGGCCCTGCATCAACTGTGCCAAAATCTATTTGTTCTGGTTCTATAGTCAAAAATGATTCAGATATTTCTCTGTAAAAAAAAAACATATTTAGTCCAGTATGATAGTAATAACAAATTTACCATCTTAATCTGAAGAAGAAGGTTTTACGTCAATATAATATTTTAAATTAATTTGACACAATCCATCATTAGAACTTGAATTAATTTATTAATTTGGTAAATATCTAGTAGTAATTTTTAGACTTAACGATATGTCACGATAATAATAATCTTTCATTTCATATTTTTCGTAAACCAACGTATACAGTAGTCTGTATGGTCTAGTAACCATTCCATTGACTCTGTACACCCTAGCAGTCACAAATTAAATCATATGGTTATCAAACAAATATAATTTAAAATATTATTACTAAGAAAGAGTACAGCCTTACTATATAGTTAATTTATCCTAAGATAAAAGTTATAGAACCCATAAAATACATTTTGATAGCATATTTTGGTAACATATCCGAGAAAATAAGAAATATTCTCAGTAAAGACACAATTTTAACATCAGCAGTGTATAAGTTAAGTTGTCCCACATGTAATGTACGATATATAGGGCAAACAGAAAAAAAACATTCAAACTAGATTTAAAGAACATTATTGCTCATTAAAATTACATCATTTAGATAGTACTTTTAGAAATCATATTTTAGAAAATAGTCACACATATTCTCAGATATTGATAAACTTAAAAATATTCACAACTGCTCTAAAGACAGAACATTAAGTTTGTTAGAAGCTCTTAAAATTACTAAATAAAAAAATAATCCTTCTGTAAACTAGCTTAATGATAAAACCGACTTGTATAAATCTCCTTTGTTTGAAATAATTCAATTCTTTCCCTTTTTGCGGAATGTTCTTTGTCTTAATTAACTTTAAGTAAAAACCGCCATTCAATAATCTTTTCTCAAACTGCTTAAGTGGACAGTTTAAGGAGTGCTATAAAACTACGAGCAGATCTCACGCAATTTAACTCCTTTTTAAAATCGTTTTTTTGCAACGTGTAGAGAATGAAATTTGCAATCTAATAAAATATATAAAAATACAAAACCTTTAATTGTCTATTAAATTTTGAAATTAAATTTTTATTACATTTTTTTGCCAAAATGTTTGCTTAAACTTTAAGAGTTATGCTTCATTAAACATTAAACTTAGTAGACTTTTTATTGTGCTATAAAATAATACAAAGAATAGAGAACAATAAAACAAGCAAAAAAAAAATCATGGACTCGGAAACTCGGAAAAGAAATGTATGAGAACTTCAACCGGAACCAAAAACTATTCTACGGAACGTCAAAACGTCAAAACATCTAAAACAAAAACACAATATGATGAACTTAAAAGATAAAAATGGAAAAATAATAACGGAAGAATACAAGATAATAAAAAGATGGAGGCAATACTTCCAATAACTAACAGAACAAGAAGTACTAGAAAACAAAACAAAAGACAATAAAAAAGTGCTACAGGACAGAAGAATGAAAGAAATAAGAAAAAGTAAGCAATTGAAAAATTAAAGAACGGGAAGGCACCATGAAGGAACAGATGAAATAACGCCGGAAATTATGAAATACATGAGAGATTAAGGAATTGCACAAATAACGGAACTAATAAATGACATAATCAGAAATGGGAAAACGTCAAATTAATGGAATAAAGAAATACCATACATAAAATAGGAGATAAAAGGAAATGTAAAAACTACAGAGGAATCACACTAACGAGCATACCAAGCAAGATATTTACCAAAAATATTGAAAAAAAGATGAGAGACAAATTAGAAGACATTAGAGGACAGCCAATGTGAATTTAAAAGAGGAAGAAGCACACGGGACCTAATATTTATAATAAGACAGCTAAGCGAAAATATGATAAAAAAAAATAGAATAATCCACGTATGCTCTTCTCAATTGTGCTAGATAAGGCAATAAAACATGTAAAGAAAAAAATTAATATGTTAAAAATAGGATATTTGGGGTTATTCTCTACGCATATTGCTAGAATGTAAGCAAGATATTTATTGCTAACTAACAATATAATTATGTGTATGCACATTCCATCACACCTCTACCAAGAAATGTTATTTAGTTTTTCAATGATATATGATCTTGTATGATCAGCAAAAGCAGCAAGATATATTAACTTGCATTGGCGCACTATGCGTCACTTCATTATAACAAGTCAAATGTAAAACAAATATAAATTGTAATTAATAAATAAAGTAAACATTTAAAAAAATAATTATATGTACTGTCTGTCATTTTAATAAATTTTGTAAATTAACAATATGAACTGTCATATTAAGAAATCTTGTTTGCTAACAATATAAACGGCCATCACATCGGGAGATGTGGCAAATTTCTAGATAAAATAATAATAACATATATAAAAATTTATTTTGTTAAAACGTTCATATTACTAGTAAACAAGATTTTTCAAAATGACAAGATTTGATAAAATTGCAGTTCATATTGTTAGCTAGCAATATATCTTGCTTACATTCTAGCAATGTACATGAGAATAACCCCGATTGAAAGATTAACGTAACAAAAATAGCAGAACTGTTATTTGTAGACAATATAGCAGTGATTGCAGAGACAGAAGAAGAGCTTCAACAATGGAAATAATAGAGGAGCAACTAAAGAAAATAAACTATGAAAAAACAAAGACTATGATAATTGCAAGAGATAAACTGAAAATAAGAACAATAATAGAACAGTTTGAACAATACAGACACAGACACCTAAAAACAATAATACAAAGCAACGGAAAACTAGACAAAAAAATAGAGTACAAAATAAGAAAAACAGCAAAAATATTTAATATGTTAAAAAAATATGTTTAACTGAAAGGATATATCAAAAACCACAAAAACAGATATAGTAAAAAAAGCAATCAGACTTTATGGACATATCAGAAGAATTAGTGAAGAAAGAAACACTAAGAAAATATATGAGACAAAAGTAACAGTAAGTAACAGGAATACAAAAAAAGACCCAGACAAACATGTAAAAGCGCATAAAGGAAGAGACTACAAGAAAAGGAAACATTTGGGAAGAAAAAAGGAAAAAACAGATTAAGCAGGTAGAGAAAAGATTAATAAATGGCGGTTTCCACAAAAAGGGGGTAAGAAGATTCAATAATTTCAAACAAAAGAAATTTATACAGGTCGGTTTGATCATTAAGTAAGTATACGGAAGGATTATTTTTTCATTTAGTAATTTCAAGAGCTTCTAACAAATTTAATTTTCTGCCTTTAGACCAGTTGTAAATGGTTTTAAGTTTATCATCATCTGGGAATATGTGAGTATTTCCTAAAATATGATTTTTAAGTACTGTCTGAATAACGTATACTGAAAGAATGTGTTTTATTTATCTATCACATAGTAACGGCCACAACCATTCAAATTTTAAATTAATAATGGCAATGGAATAAATAAATAAAATATAATAAATTGCAAGTTCTTTTTGTAGTTTTATGACACTCCTTAAACAGCGCCTTTAACCCTTTAGGAGTCACAACCATATCCGCTTATTTAATAATTCTAATTTTTTGTATATTTATTTATTTTGATCATAAGAATGCTATACATACCTCAAAACATGTTTCTTTTAACCAGTAAAAAAGTTAGAAATTGTAGCCCTGAGGCTACATTGACCTTTGATGATACATTTTGTAGGTACTTTTACAATTACATCAAACATTGGTGATATAATAAATATGCACATGTAAACAAAAAATATCTGCACTTATTTATTTTTATTTATTATGAAAATGATAAAAACAGTTTTTATTTGGTGTAAAACAGCATCTCATATTACATTTCTGACATGCAACAGTTGTAAAACCTTTGGTGCAGTGTCGACATCTTCCTTTTGAAGTGTGAATTGGCCAATGTCCTACTTCATCTTTTCTTGTCACATTGTCTGGTCTGCTTTTTACTGGAGTATTTATTGTTTCTATCGTTTCTTTGGATGGTCGTCCTTTTTGGTTTGTTTTACCCGCGTGTTGAAGCGACTCTGCTAATTCAGCTCGAAATAGTTTTAGTAAAATCGGTTTTTGTTTGACTTCTGAAAATTTTTTTTGTATACTAACCATGCATTTACAACACACATATCTAATAAATGAGTAAATATAGGAAAGTACCATCTTTTAGCTCTGCCTGGACTTCGGTATAATCCTAAAAGAGCATTTGCTTTGTCTACACCTCCCATGTGTTTGTTATATTGAGTAATAATAGTTGGACAAGGTACATTAACTTTTCTTTTGTCATCATTACTAAATCTTTTTAAATTTTGCAAAGGTTTGATTCCACAGAAGGTGCTTCCTAATAGAACACATTTGTTATCTCGCCATTTTACGACTATTACTTCCTTGTTTTTGTCTGTTTTATAAACAAATGACCCTCTTGGTCGTTTTGATAAAATTTTATCAGATTCTAGAGGGCAACCGGCTATTCTGTTAGACCTAAATGTGCCCAAACTTAAAATTCCAAAACTATCTTTTAGATAAGACAGTAAAGGCAAACTACTAAAATAGTTATCAAAAAAAATAACAGTTTTTTGCGGATCATGAACTGTTTTACACAATGCAATTACGACTCCTGCACCAACACCTAAATCTTTTTCTGTATCATCAAGTTCATTAGTAGTGCCTTTTAACTCATCAAACGTGTATGAACCCTGATAAAGAAGAAAATCAGCAATTATTCCAGATACTCCAGCTCTAACAAAAAGTTTGAAACCCCATTTATGTGGTTTATTTTTTATGTATTGTCTTAGGTTTCCAGCAAAAGTACCTTTGTACGGTATCATAGTTTCGTCTATTGAGAACTGATTTTCACTATGGAATTTTTGACAATTGGCACGAATTTTTTCAACAAGGGGCCGAACTTTATAAAATCTATCTTTAGTCAAGGGAGTTACGTTAGAGTTATTGTTGAAATGTAGATAACGTCTAATTTTTTTAAAACGCCTAGCAGACATTGCATCAGCTATTTGTGGAATACGTGTTTTTGTGGCCCAATAATCGGAAATAGCAGGTAATTTTATAATTCCCATGGTTAGTAAAACTGATAAAAAACTTGTAAATTCTTTAGTTGATAAGTTCAAAGAAGTACCTGTGCTTTCAGTAGTATATATATTTGATTGTTCGATAATATCAAACATGGCGTCATATGAAAAAAACTTTAAAAAATATTCTAACGGAGATAAAATCTCTTGTTCATCACTTGAAAGAGCATCTGGAAGTGTATGTAAAGGTAAGTCGTCTTCTGTCCAATTGTATACAATTGTGTTTTTTTTTTCTTTTTTTTTGGTTGTTTTATTGGAACTGCATTCTCCTTGTTGCTTTCATTTTCATTATCAGTGTCTTCGTTATCAGTTTCTTCAATATGGTTGTTGTTTGAATCGTGTACAAGTTCATTTTCCGTTTCTGCTGCTAGTTTATTTCTAAACTTTGTAAGAATTACTTCGTCAGTTTCTTCATCTGACGAAGAATAATCTGATACGTCAGATAAATGAGGCGTTTTTGGCACAATTATTGTTTTTCTAGCTTTGCCGTAAAAGCTATGAGAATTTATTGGCGGAAGGTTATCCATTTCAGTTATTTTCTGTATAACAAAAAAAATACCTCTTAGAAGTCAATGTTGCTTTAAAGCTACATATAAATTGAAACTAAAATTACTTGAAATCTAATCATGCAAATAACAAACTAATATTACTACATTGAACAACATTACATAAAATATTATATATGGTAAAAATGTAAGGATATATTACATTATTACTTACCAAAATTTTGTTTTATACAGGAATACACTAGAGTAAACACGTGCACAGACAAACGGCAGCCACTAAAATCAATTTTTTAGTTCGAACTTTTTTTGCATAGATGGAGCTAAGTGTCACACTTATATAAAAACAATGTAGCTTCAAGTCTACGTTGTACCGAATTCGTGATAAATGTTTGGTAAAGAGTTATATACCTTTGAAACCAATGTAGCTTACAAGCTACAAGGGATGCTAAAAGGTTGAATGCTCCATCCACATTCTAATGTATAATAAACAACGTTTTACACGGATTGTAAAATGATATAGATATGCTTAGTATACCTTGACAATATCATTCTATACTCAACTTTACTTCAAGAACATATTGTAAACCTTTAAAAAGTTGTCAAAAGATTGAAAGATACCAATTTTAAAACAACTTAGAATTTCTGAAAAAAAGAAGTTGCTTATTTAGAACATATTGTGACATCGGAAGGTGTTTGACCAAACTCAAACAAGATTTTTGCTATTCACAACTACCCAGTCTAGTTTTTATACAGTTAGAATTGACTAAATTTAGATATTTGTAAATCTAGGCACAAACAACACCCTACCCTGTTGGTCAGCAAATAAATGTTCAAGATAAATTTTTATTGTTTACCTTTGTTTTAATTAGATAGAGGATATGAGGTTTTTTATGTTCAAGATGTTGACATAGAAGACAATGGATGGAAGTGAAGAACGTGAACATGTGAACATGTACTTCTCATTAATTTGTGTTTAGTGATGTTAAATTAAATGATTAAATTTAAGTTTTTGTGTCGCCAGATAAAAACGTGAGTTCTCATATGTCTGATGCTATCAACTTTTTATAATTTTAATTGTAAAGAACTGCAAATTTGATTTTATTATTATTAATATATTGTTTCTGTATATACATATTTTATGTGCAAAATTTTTAAATGATATAGAGGTTGTCTTTTTATTCTTGTTTTATTTTATTTTTTGCGTGTATTATTTTTACCTTCGATATATTTATTTTAAAATTGTATTATCAATTTTAAGTTATTTTAACGTGTACATTTTTTTTTTCTTGTATTTCTACAATAGACCTTTCCGTGGCCTATATCTTATTTGTCTTCATATAAAGTCACCACGAAGGACCGTGTGGTGCGAAGCATGTGTCCCCGTCTTTATTTGTTTTGATTTTGATTTATTCTTATACGATTTTGTTAAACAAACACGTATTATATTTAAATATAATTTTATTCTATATTTTTATTAATTAATTATTTTGTATTTTATATTTACATTTTAAGTTATTTGTTTTAAATCAATAGTACATAATTTTTTACATAATGACTCAAAAATGCAATGCTGTAACGCGTTTGTTACTGACCCATCTAAAGCTGTTGCTGTGGTTTGTGCTAAGTGATACCAGATTATTAAGATCTAAAAGTAATATTAAGTGGAATAGTAACAACTGCTGTAAAATATTTGATTCAGATATATTAACGCTTACAAGTACTATTACTGCATTGGTCGAGAAAGTAGCACAGTTGAAGTCCACTATTTCTAAATTACCACAAACAACGTTTACATTTTTTAGTGATTCTGATTTTGAAAAAGTTATTGATGAAATTGAAGAACGAAATAAACGCTCGAAAAACATCATTATATTCAATGCACCAGAAACTGATTCTGAGCAGAGTGACTCTCAATTGGTGACTGATGTAGTCCAAGCGGCTGTTGATACAAAAGTTTCTCCCAAACCTGTTAAAGTGATCAGACTAGGTAAAATTAAAGATAATTCTAAGCGCAGGCCCATCAAAGTCGTTTTGCTAGCGTCAGTGACTCAACAAATATTTTGAGAAACTCAAAAAAAAACTAGAGGATTTGCAAACTGTTATTTGAGGAATGATAAAACACCTATGCAGCAGAACTACGAAAGAAAAATACGTGATGAGCTAAAGAATAGATTAGATAACGGCAACAAAGATCTACGTATCAAGTATGTAAACGGTACACCTCATACTATTCAGTCGAAAAACTAACTTCCAACTGGATACTCCATTTTTTAATACATATGATATCTATTATCAAAATGTGCGAGGTTTGTCTACTAAAATCAATGATTTATAAAACAACGTTGCAGCTAATAATTTAGACTTAATTTTTCTTACTGAAACTTGGCTAAATGATGGCATTCTTAACAGCGAAATATTTCCAGATAATTACATTTTGTATAGAGATGATAGAACGGGTAAATGGGGAAGAGGAGTGCCAATTGCAGAAGATATTGCTTTTCAGTCAGAGTTGCTAGAGCATGTTATATCACCTTTATCTGAAGTTGATATTCTTGCTATTAATGTTGCGTTGAGCGGTAAACATTTTAAAGCTATGTGTATTTATATACCTCCTTTGCAATCGGCAGTAAACTATGAGATACTACTAAAATACATCGATACAATCTTAAACACATTTAAACACGACGTTCTTATTTTAGGAGATTTTAATGTTCCGTCTTTTTATCATGATTTTAACAATCTTTTACAGTGCAACACAGTGCTAAATCATAATGAAAGATTATTGGATCTTGTATTAACAACTTCTGATATAAATTGCACTATTGTAAGATTTGAGCCTCTTCTTAAGGCGGTTTGATAGATCCTATAGCACATAGGAAACTCCATGTTAACATAAAATCATTTCACTCTGCTGCTAATAAACACATAATTTTGAAATTTGAAACATAGATTCCTTAAACATTTAGTAAAGTCAATACGATCGAGTTTTGCGATTTTGTTTTTTTGTTTTCACGTAAATAATTAATTTGTGTACTGTTTGCGCTACCTCTTTAAATTTGTCATATTATAATCTTAATTTAAAGTTTTCGACAATCAGAAAGACAATATATTTATATTTTAAATTAACTGAGTAATTTGACATTGTTTTAATCAAATTGAACGACAATAAGTTTTGATATTTTACGTGTCCACGCACTACTATTTCGCTCACGCTGTCATACGACAACAATAACAGATTTATTATATTTACTATTGAAAAAAGATGCAAAGCTAAAAAAGAGAAAACCACAACGGTTATATCAGCAACCCAAAAGATTTTATTTATCAATTTAATTATAAATTATTTTTGTATTCATATAAATTCATTGTATATTTTGTTACTGAAATTACTATCATATAAAAAGTAAAATATGTCACATTATGCATATGTCGGCATGCTTTAGCATGCCTCAATGTGCAATCTAATCAGAAAGAAAAAACGTCATCAGATATTCCTCAAATCAACCAATTTGTAAATATATAACTTTTTGGGGGTAAAATTTATATTAATTTATCTCTTTTCTCTTAAACGTACCTTCAAGTAGCGTTTCATATGCAAGCGCTCGGCTCGATCGTGACAAACCCAGCAAAAAAGGCACAAAAACTTCGGCCTTTATTTATGCTGTTTTTTGTTTTTGTTAATTACTAACACCTCAGATTTGTTACATAAATACTAACTACCCGTTTCTCAGACGCCTTTAAATAAACAATCACAACAGCTACTATAAGATTTTTTTCAAAAATTATATGCTTTACTAGTGTTTTGAATTGATGTTTAAGGATTTTGATGCAAATAAATATTAATGGATGATTCTGTCTCTAAAAAATGTTAATTATGTAATAAAATAGCAACTTTTGACATTCCTCAATAAAACTTTATTAATAACGTAAAATACTCATTTAATTAAAAAAACTAATACAGATTCGTAAAATATAATAAACAAGAGCTTATAAAAAAATACAGGAACTTTATAACAGTGAAGATGTATAAATCTGCAACCAACAAGTCATATATTTTCAGCGCATTCATTTTTTTAGCACATTCCAAGCAAAATGGATTTTGGCAAGTTTGGAATGCTAGCTTTTCTAAGAAAGCCGGCCTTTCCAAATGGTTATTATCCCTATATGACACATACATAACAAATGCATTGACTGTACTGATATCAAATAATTGATAAAATATAGCCATCGGCCAGCGTGAGGTTCTACGATTACAGGAAAACTTTGCACACTTCTCATCAATTGCATCCACACCCCCTTTTGTCGAATTATAGTCCATTATGATGTTTGGCTTTTTTGTTACAGGATCATTGCCCTCATGGTGGTGAGAAGAAGCTAACAAAATTACGGCTTTATTTCTTTTAGTAACATATAAAAGTATAGTAATGTCTTTTGTAAAACCATACAACGCGGAGCCAACTTTTCTGTTTTTATTAGGCAAGAATTTATTTTTCTTTAATGCACCAATAAAGGTAAGACCTCTCTTTTTTAAAATTTGAACAAATTCCAATGATTAATGCGGATATTTTAGTATTAAAAATTGCAAATAGAAGGCAATACCAGTCTTTCGTTTCATTATTTATAATATCACTTGTGTTCATAAAGACAGAAATATTTATTCAAAATTGTCTTTGCTATCATGCAATGCCGTGGTCGTACAAGGGATACTGACGAGGTTTGTAGAACCGAAACAATTGTCTATACCCTTGGCCGCTGTAATTCGATTGACTGATTTTGAATAAATTATTATTTCATTTAATAAGTTTCAATGAGGTAAACCATTCAATGAGGTAAACCAATTATCAAATGGTTCGCTTCTATTTGTAAGAGTGGTTGGGTTTCTTATCTTCTGCAAGTAAATTTGTCCCATCTGAATTTTTACCCGCATAAATATAAGCATTGAAAAAATATCCTGTTCGCGCATCTGTGCAACACATTATCTTCAAACCATATTTTACCGGCTTACTTGGAATATACATTTTGAACATGCATTTACCTCTAAAACCAATCAACATTTCAATAATGCAGACAGAAGTTTCCAACGCATAAGTCTGGCAATTTTTGACAAATAACTCAAATATTTCTGTAATCGGTGCAGCTGGATCTTAGCAAACCTTTTTTTAGACATAATACACTGTATTATTTCTCTTACTGTACCATTAGTAGCAAATAAAGTATTTATGCATTCATTGTTTGATTTAAAGAGTAAAGTGAATGCCAGAAGTCCAAAAAATGCATGTAGTTCGATTTTATCAAAATCTTACAACGTTGGTGTAGTTTTCCTAACTTATTTTGCTCGTTGAATTGCTATTTTTTTATTTGTCAACTGCAAAATTATGTTGCAAAGTTCATCAGTAAATAGTTAATTTTTTTACCTTGAGCATTACGTTCATTAAGTCACAACCATGTATTAAATGTGAATTTTTGCAAATTCTCGTAACAGAACAAATGCCTTACCCGGGATTCGAACCCAGGACCTCCAGTACCGTAACTAGTCTCGCAACCGTTGCGCCACCGAGGTCGGCTCATTAAAATCTATTCTTGCCGTAAAAATATTTGCATTTTATTATTATTCTTATTACTGTCCTCCTTATTTCCTTCATCACTCTCTTTTCCAATTGGCTCTTCTATCAAATGCGAAATCCACTTTTAGCCAGGCCGCGGTAGGAAGCAATATTCAGATCTCGGAAACCTTCTTAGAGGAAAATTTTCCAAATTTGCCTACACTTTCAACGAATGCATAAAAATAAACAAATGCATATATTTTGCCGAATTTACACGGCAGTAATTCAAATAGAAAAATAAAATACTCCATTGATAAAACTTAATTAAAAAGTTTCACATAAATTTATATATTATCACATTTAGTTTAAATTTTATTGTGATAAATTCAATATGTAGTTGAAAATGTGCGTATATAGGATTACTTCGGAGTCATCGAATCAGGCAGAAAGACGCTTAAATAGACAAAACTTTGTGACAGAAGAAGAATCACTGAGTTTACATAAGTACATACAATACAGCACAAACGGAAAAGAGGAAAAGGAACACAAAATTGAAGGAAAATGGAACATAAGAAGGATGGACAGAGAAAGGATAAATAGAGCTATGGAAGCAGAGCAAGTGACTAAAAACGAAAATTTAGAGGAAAGATGCAAAAGGTACTCGGAAAAATTGAGGAAAGCAGCGGAAGAATCAATTCCCAGATACAAAAAAGGAAAAAGAAGAGGACTATATTGGTGGTGCGAAGAAGTCAAGAAAAGCAGGAAGAAAACAATACAAACAGCAAGAAAAGTCAAAAGACAAAGAAGAAGGGGAGAAGATTCCGATGAAACTAAAGAAAAACTGAAAAATGACAAAAAAGATTTAAAGAAAGCGATCAAGGACAGTAAGAAAAGATGCTGCGAAGAAATGTTAGAATCCATAGACAGGGATCCCTGGGGCAAACCATACAAAATAGTTATGAATAAATTAGGAGGAATGAAAGCAGGGTGCTTAAAAAAAGAAGAAAATGAAGTAGTAATTATTAAAAAAAATTGTTTCCTACTGGAGGAATGGTAGAAGAACCAGCAGGAATAGCGGACAAAACAGAAGCAGTCCCTGCAACAGAGGAGGAGATAAAACAGATTATAAGGGAACTACCTAATAATAAAGCACCAGGTCTAAATAAGATAACAACGGAGATAGTGAAGGCAGCACTAGAAGGAAATGAGATAGAGATAACACAAATAATAAACAATGTCTGAAGAAAGGAATCCGGCTTGCTGGAAGGATGCAAACCTAGTACTAATTGAAAAAAAGAAGGAAGCAGGTAAAACAACGACGTATAGACCGATATGCCTGATCAACACATTAACAAAAATTATGGAAAAAGTTATCGTGAGGAGAATTGAACAGGAAATAGAAGAAAAAGGAGGATGGGAACAGGAACAATATGGATTTACAAAGGGAAGAACGACTCTAAGAGCCATTAAAAAGGTAAAAACCATAGCAAAACAAGGAAACAGTAGACGATACAGAAAAAAAGTAGCAACAACATACTATGGGAAGCAATTATAGAAGCAGCAAAAAAAAAGAACTAACAAATAAAACTACTAAGATAATATGGAAAATTTAGGCTGACTAAAGAAGAACCACAGGGTTTTGCACTAGGTCCTAAATTATGGAATTTAGTTTATAATCAGCTACTCAGAATGCGGCTGCCGGAAGGAGTGACAATAACGGCATTTGCGGATGACTTAGCTCTGGTAGGTAGGAATATAGACATAGAAGTACTAAATGAAAGGTTAGAGTTGGCAATAGAGATGATCAAGTGATGGATAAGAAAGAAAGGGTTAGATCTGGCTCGACAGAAAACCGAGGCGGCATGGCTATCGACAAACAGGACAAACAGGGGAAATGGAAAAATACAGGTAGGTGAACAAATAATAACCATAGGCAAAAAAATTAAATAACTTAAGAGTAACACTGGAAGCAAAGGGGTAGAATGAACAGGTTAAGGATGCGGTAAGAAGAACAAAAAAAATGGAAGAAATGCTTAGTAGGCTTATGCCGAACAAGGGAGGACCAGGAGAAGGGGCAAGAAGGCTAATAGCAACTGCGGCTAGAAGTAAACTATTGTATGCCGCAGAAACATGGGGAGAAGCTTTGAAGACAAAAAAAAAAACAGAAAAGAGGTAAGAGGAGATATGGGAGGAAGTTCGTTAAGGATCTCCAGGGCTTACAAGCCGGTGTCGCAAGAGGCACTAGAAGTAATTGCGGCGACATTACCCGCAGATTTGATGGTCAAAGAAAGATTAGGTATAAAGAAAATGGTAAATGAAAGAACTAGTAAGCAAGAAGCAAAGAGACAAGCAAGACGGAATATGATGGAAAGATGACAAAGACAGTGGAAAGAAGGAGAAAAGGGAGAATGGAGAAGGGAACTAATACCAGAAATAAAAAAATGGGTAGAGAAAAAACCGGAGACGTGTTACTATACAACACAACTACTTACCGGACATGGAGTGTTTGGAAAGTACTTACAAAAAATAAATAAGATGGAGAAAAAGGAAAAATGTATATTTTGTCTAGAAGACACGCATGACAACGCAGAACATACGCTAGTAGAGTGCGAAGCGTGGGAAGAAGATAGGAAAACGCTATAAAAGATATTAGAAAACAAAGTAGACAAATCTACAATTATAAAAATATGCCTAAGTGACGAAAACAAATGGAGAGCACTAAGAAACTATGCAACAACAGTACTGAAAAAAAAAGATAGAGTTTGAAGCTTTGAGATTTATGTAAACCAAAAAATCAAAGAAGGTCAAAACAACTATGCCTGCCAAGCAATGGAAGATCAACAGAAAGACAAGAAAAGAACATATACTGAAACCCTAATACTAATAGAAATTGCAGAAATAAGGAGGAAAAGAAGAGAACTGCTAAGGAAAATAAATTGACGGAATTGACTAAACAATTTCCAAACGGAAGATACGCCATCTCGAGGTTGACAGAAAATGCAACTTTTGAAATGGTCAGAGTTTATCAAGAATCTCACTAGAAGTTAAACTGGCAAATGTAGGACTACCAAAAGAGATGCATCTAATGGAGCTGCACAAAATATTTATGAAAGAAAGATGATACAACAAGCTTCATCCTTGTTAATGAAGATATAAAAAAACTAACTAACTAGTACCACATTAGAAACAATGACAAGGACAAATTAACAGCAGGACTTACGCAGAGAAGAAAACCGAAAGGTACTTACTTCCGTTCGGAATAATGTTGGGGTATTTAAATTTTTAACCAATAATGTAGCATAATATTTTTTTAAACATCACGCCTCAAACGCTCTTTCCCCTTACGGGCGCCTTTTTAAGAAACTGGAAAGACCGTAGCAAGGACCTTTAAAGAAGATCAACATCACCTAGTATTACATATAACTTCTTCTGTTAAACAGATAAATGTTGTTAGCTTTCAACTCAACTCAAACTTGCAAGTTTACAATTTTAAAACAGCTAATTACCCAGAAATGTATGCGTCCATTACTAAAATAGATTGGAATGACTTGTTATTGTGTGCCAATGTTAGTTTAGCATGAGAGTTATTGTATTCCAAATTTTATTCTTGTTTTGATGTTTGTGTTCCAAAAAAGTCATCAGTTAATACACGACAAAAATACCCGGCATGGTTCTTAAATAAAACAATACGACTAATTGTACAATAAACGTAAACTGTTGTGGTATAGTACAAAAATAAATAATGTTCGCAAAGAAATAAAAAGCTTCAATCCGCAATGAATACAAATGTTATCTAAATAATGCTGAGGCTAACATTTGCTCTGACCCTTCAAAAGTATGGTTGTTTGTTAAATAAAGAAAAAAGCAACCCGAATACCAGGTCAATTTTACTGCAATCAAAAACTATTGAATGACTCTCAAACTATTGTGAACGGTTTTTCCAAATATTTTCAAAGTGTTTATGAAGATCATGATAGAGCTACTTTTTCATCAACAAACTTACTAAATTTTAAGAAGTATATTTCTGAGGCGTTAGACGATCGCTGTCAAGTAGATGTCATCTATACAGATTTTCAAAAGGCTTTTGATACTATTATGGATACTATTAACTACAATATAATTTTAAGCAAGTTACCACATTTTGGAATCCATGGTAAAAGTTATTTTGATAAAATCTTATCTACAAGACCGCCTTCAATTTGTTGAGCATAAAGAGTGCAGATCGCTATTGTTCACTCCTACAAGTTGTATTCCACATGGATCTAACTTAGGTCCACTCATATTACTCCTTTTTATAAACGATATAGTGCAGTGCGTTAAATCTTCAATTTTGTTAATGCAGATGACATAAAAATTTATTTTCGTATAAAAACTATTAGTGATTTTTTTGTTATCCAAAATGATTTGAATAAAATTAATAAATGATGTACTATTAATAAGCCCGAACTGAACCAAAAAAAGTGCAAAGCTATGACATTTTCACGTAATAAACACATCATAAAATTTAATTATAACATTAATTCACACATCTTAGAGCGCTGTAATATTATTAAAGAGGGAATTATATTTGATAGTTTTTTGTCGTTTGAACAGCACGTTCATTATATTTCCAACGCAAGTTATAAGCTTTTGCGTTTCATTAATAGAACCTGTTCAGAATTTGACAATATTCAAATCCTGAGGCAATTATATTTTGCATATGTCAGATCTAAGCTTGAATACTGTAGTGTTGTATGGTGTCCATATTACGCAGTGCACTCAAAAACTATTGAGTATTCAAAAGCGTTTTATTAGAATGTTTTTATATTAAATAATTAAGTTATACGTTACACTTTCATCTGGAATTCCAAAATTTCGTTATTAATATGTATGGATAGGAAAAATGATTTGATCAAAGTCGACATACACACAGTCAAACATACGCTCCTTTTAATAGTTAATCCTGGAGCAAGAAATTTTCCTTTTCTAATTTTCTTAAATTTAATAGCCTGCAACAACAGTATTATTAGTTATTTTTTATTTATATATCAACATTTTTCAAAGAAGTCGTAGACTTACTAAGGCGAAGTAAGCCGTTAAAAACACAATAAAATTAAATTGTATATAGAAATTGAAAATATCGGGTAAGAGGTCAAATTTGAATCAATATTTACATTTTAATCATGTAATCATGGGTTGTAATCTCCTTTATTTATACATGTATTAAATTTGAAATGATTATACTTAATTATTATTTGCATGTTTAATAAAACCGGCCGACTTGTTATTATATGAAAAACTAAAAAGAACAAAGGTTGTGTAAATAAAATTTTTTTTGCACAGTAACGTAAAGTCATTTTTTATTTATTTTTTGTATAATGCAGATGGAATGAGTACTAGTGACAAAGCTACTATAAATAGCGCACAAGTTCATAATACAGGTAATAAATAAATATAATTTTAAATCAAAATTATTAATGATTTTTACTTACAGATGAAGAGGCTTGAAATATCCTAACTGTAATGGGGTATTTTCCAACGTTTTGAATATAAATTGTCTCCTTGAATTTTTTACCCTCAAATGCATTTTTGAAAATTAAACCCTTAGGATATACCCTGACGTCACTTATCTCGTAATATGAGTTGTCCAGAAAAGGCCGTTTAACTGCAACCTGTTCGTCGGACGATGTTGACGCATTACTTTCACTGCTATTCATTTTATTGTATAAAATAGTATAAATATATATTTATTAAAAAATGTGTGCACTGATTTATATGGATTTGAAAAAAATGACAATTGTCAATATACAATGCATACTTGATGTTTTACTAATATAATAAAATCGAGGGTTACTAGTGTTACTACGCAATATTTTTTTACTAGAGTAAACTAGGGTTGTAAATTTTATACCGTTGAATGTTGACTGTTATATTAATATAATGATCGGAATTGTTCTTAAAAACGATAGCACTGTTAGCAATAGCTTTGGATGACCAAAGCTACGATAAACAGCTGAGATCAAAAACACAAGGGCTATTTGTTGGTAACTCAGCCTTATTTTTGGACATGACTGATACGATTAAATTGGCAAAACAAGGCCTCGCCTCTTCCACTAATCAATTTAATCTTCATCATAGATAATCTTCATCATAGATAAATCCAAGGTAAACAATAAAGATTCAGATTGCTTTAGATTTTGATTATCATCTTGGCCATTCATTTTCTGACATCCACAAAGAACAAGCATATTTTAGACTGACAACGTACAAAATTCGGCATATTTCTTCAGGGCCGTAATATCCACCTCATAATAAAACTCTTATCTATTTATCTAGCTATCAAATAAATTTTACTGATATCCATCTTCTAATAAATTATATGTAGCTAATAAATATAATTATTAGCTAAATAACTTATTTCTTTACAGATATTTGTAAAAAAATACATTTCAAAAATTATTCTTTTATGATTAAATATTCATAACCTACAAATGTCAGTTACTCAAATTTTTAATTAATAACGTTAATGTCAATAGATAGATAGTTTATTGATAGTGGGTAAGGAGCTGGCAAGATGATAAGTCCAACTCCAGTCAACCTCACCTGCACGCGGTGCCCGCTGCATGGAAACTAAAGAGGCTCTGGCGAATATTATTCTTCATTTTCAGCTGTGATCTGTCGAGCTTCCTTGGTCAACTCTTTGGGCTACTCTAGTCCACTTTTTTGGTTCCCGATGCTATTAGATATCAAGGGCTAGGGAACCAAAAAACACTGTCTTCTTACTCAACAGAGAGGGAAAACCTCTTAAAAAAGTAGTCCCTATCCCGGCATCTCCTTCTCTCCTAACCCTTCCCTAAAATGGATCACCAACGATAACCACCTTTCAGCCCAGATAGGTGTAAATGAATGTGCAAGGAACAGATTAACGGACTTTAGAAAATGACAGGTAATACAAATAATATACCCCAGGAAGGTACCGGAAACGGGAAATCCTCCGCTGCTTCGGCAGCCCGCTCCATGGATTCTGAGGAGAGCAGTTACTAAAACCCAAACACAGGTAAGAATAATGAGGACGTAAACTGTACCGACTCTGAAAACCCATTTGCACCGAAAGAAAAAACTCAGAAAATTCTCCCCCACAAAACTAGAGGGCACCATTAGATATGCCCGGAAGACAGAGAACAGTGTCTCTGCCGGATCTAGGCAAAGAAACGATTAGAGACCATGAACAGCCGGCAACACCAATAAGGAGAACATGAGCAGTGAAACCGATGTACTCCAGATAAGTAAACGCAAAAGAGGAAACTTAACTCCTGAGAACCAAAAAAACGGACAAGATATGGAAGGAAACGTTTTTAACAGACAACTAGACAGTCTGCTGGGTCAAGTAAAAGCACTTGAGAAGCTAATTGCCTAAATCTACAAACCAAAAAACGAACTGGTAGACATAAGCTCAAGAATGTCTTATCACGCTCAGCAGATACAGCAATATGCAAATGAGAAGAACTGCTTTCCAAGATAAATAGTCTAAAACTCCAACTGGAGTAAGAGAGATTCAGAACAAAACTCACTGGCACGAAAACCAAAACGATTAGAACCAGACGCAAAAGATATCAAGGATGAAGTTAAAACTAGATAAAAAATGGTAAAAGAGGTGATAAATACTGTAATTAACTCGGAAAAAAGTTACAACAAGCTAGTCAAAATAGTTGACAAAGAATGGCCAGAAGAATGCTATACTGTAACGCAAATTAAGCGAGAAACCATGCCAAAAACAAATTTTGAAACAGATCTAGCAGATCGTCCCACTTGTAAAGGAAGGCCTCAACGAGGGCAGTCTCGAGTTCGTAAGGGTACAAATTGGAGTACTAAACAGTAGAGGAACAAACGAGCAGACACAACATATAAACAGCACGTACGTTCTGCCAATGAAGATGGCAGCGGAGTTAACGACATCGAAACTGTGTACAAGTTGTACAAACAGTTAAGAGTCTTAAAATTGTTGTAATAGGCCTCACTAATATGGCTTATAGTAGAAAGTGCGTAGAATACCTGTTTCGAAACGCAATCATTGAAGTGACCCTATGCGGTAACGATGTAGAAAAGACAAAGGAAAATAAGCTTCTACAAAACTCCAAGCAAAGAGAAAATACACCCTAAACCTAAAAACTAATCATGAATGCACAGGAGGGTAAAAGTTACGCCGACCGACTGAGAACGGTAAAAAACGTGGTAAATATAGAAGAGACGGGAATAACTGTGAAAACTGTGAATCCAGCACAAGAGCGATAACATGCAGATACTAATAAAAACAAATAACACGATGGTACACATAACGGACATCGACGCCTGTATAGACCAGTTCGAGCTGCACAGTGAAATTCATGCCAAAAACCTATTGGAACATGGGGTTAAAGTGATCCCAATGCAACCCACTCAAAATGGTAACCATAGCGCATAATAGATAAAGGCAAAGTGAAAATAGGCTGGATCAACTGCAGGGTAAGGAAGAGAGTGAACCTCACAGGATGGAAGAATGCACGGGTCAGGACAGGTCCAACTTCTGTCTAATCTGCGCCAAAACAGGACATCAGGCAACAGACTGCAAAAATATATCCACTTGTATAGTTTGCAAAGTGGATGGGCACAGGTCAGACCAAACGAAATGAACGCAATACAGGAAACTCTTAAATAATAAGGCACCAAAAACAACAGGAGGTGTGTCTACGGAAAAAAACTAAATATGCCTCAAAAAAAAAAAAAAAAAATGCCTAACGAGGGAGGGAAAGGAAAAGCTGTCGACCCTACAAACAAACCTAGGTAGGGAATGGCTGGCGCACGATGTTGCTTCGGCCACTGCGGCAGTAAAGGATATTGATTTGGACATAGTTTGTAAACTCAACCAAAAGATTAACAATAAACCAGGGTGGATAGCCAATAAGAGGAAAGATGTTGCCGTGTTCTACAAGAACAAAAAAAATTAAGTACAAAAAGTAAAACGCCATGATGGATATCTCGTCATACAGCTAGAGGGTCTCACCTTGTACTGCTGCTACCTGTCTCCAAACATTTCATTCGACCAATTTAAAATGGGAACTGACGCAATAATGCACAAATGCCGTAGCGCCCGAAAGACAGAAAGTGTCATCCTAGGTGACTTAAACGCAAAAGCCCACGAGTGGAATCCTCGGTGGTTGACCAGAGAGGAAAACACTTTGGAGAGTGGCTGGCAACGCTCGACATGGTTGTACATAATAAAGGCAACAGATCAACTTTCGTCAGAAGAAATTCTCGTTCCTTTATAGACGTGAGGTATTGGAAAATATATTAAACAATGGAAAGTCCTAGACATGGAGACGGCGACCAATTACAACAAAGACAGGACTAAAACCCCAAAAAGAACCGGACTCGGAAATCTTTAGGGAACTAATTTCCTGAAGCATTGAAGGGTCTGGAGACGACAAGGCAAAGCCCGAGAAGTATATGTCCACCGTTACAGAAGCCTACAAAAGAAACCTACATGCCAGCAATAGTAAGTTCAAAAACGTACTATACTGGTGGAACAGCACAATAGCACTCCAAAGAGAAGAATGCCTCAAACTCAGGAAGAAATTTACCAGAATGCGCAAAGGCCAGAGATTTAACCAACACGAGGTTGAGGAAATCGGAAATCTTTACAAAACCCACAAAAAGCAACTTCAAAAGGAAATTCAAGCCGAAAAAAGGAAGCAGTGGAAAAAGCTATGCAGCGAGTTGAACGAGGACGTATGGGGAGCCGCCTACAAGATAGCAATGAAAAAACTGGGAAGCTTTGCACCGTACGAGCTAACCACAAAGAACAAGTTAAAGGTAGCGAAAAAACTTTTCCCAAAAAGCGTAAAGCTTTTTGAAAAGGATAAGCTGGAACAAGCACTGCAGGCTTTAAAATTTGGAAAACCTTCCGGCCTAGATAACTTAACACCGGAAGCCCTAAAAGAAGTAAGGCTATTAAATATGCTGAACGAACTGCTTAAGCTACAAACTTTTCCTGCCGAGTGGAAAGGAAAACTTTACAATTAACAACCTAAAAGATAGACCTATATGCCTTCTGTATACCACCAGCAAGGTCTACAAGTCCATGATAAAAAAGTGACTAGAAGAAGAAATCGATCAAGGAAGAGGATAATCAGAGCTTCAGTATGGTTTTGTGAAGGGAAGATCTACATTAATGGCTGTAGAAATTGTTATCAAGATCATCAATGAAAGCAAAGACAAATGAGGAGCACTAGTCACTCTCGACATTAAAAATGCCTTCAACGGCCTATCATGGAAAGTTATTAAGGAGGAACTGGCCAGAAGAGAAATTTCAGAGTACTTGCAAAACATTATCGCAAGTTACCTAAGTGAAAGAAAACTGCAAATAAAAAAAAAAGTAGTATTGGACGGTTCTAAGACCACTACTCTGAAACTTAGTATATGACGGTATACTAAGAAGAAGTCGGACTGGGGTAAAGGCAGTGGCAGTGATAATATTAGCCAGAGATGCATACGAGCTCAAAAATAAAACTAATAATGCCATAGAAATAGTGGATATTTGGCTAACCAAACACCACTTGGAGCCAGCCCCCGAGAAAACAGAGGCGGTCATACTAAAGGGTCCACGTAAAAGAAGTCTCAGGAGCGCTGATACCTTCAAATACAGAGGCACGACTATACATAACATGAGGGCAATTAAATACCTTGGTATACTGATCGACGATGCTCTTACTTTCTCAGAGGAAGACGCTATTGCGGGTAACTTGCGCATACAGGACAATTTCGGCGGGGCCCTTCAGTTGGTAACCGGAGCAATTCCGATCGATCTGCTGACAGAAGAGAGGAGAAGATTGTACGAGAAGAAAGATTCAGCAACACCAAAGGCTTAACTTGAAAAGAGGGAAGAAACCATCAACAGTTGGCAAAATAGATGAAATAAAACATCCAGGGTCTCACACTGGACCAAGCGTTTAATTCGAAACGTAGGAAGCTGGCTAACATGCAATTACAGAACCGACTATTTTCTGACTCAGCCAGGACAGGGCACGGCTCGTACAAATCGTACACAAAAAAAAAACAGCAAGGATGAAACTGATACGTGTAGATACTGTAACAAAGTGGATGACGTGGAACATACGCTTTTCGAGTGCCACAGGTGGGTAGTAGAAAGGACAAACATGGAGTTATGGTTTGGAAAAATAATAAACGCAGATAATTTCGTAGAAACTATGCTGGAAAACAAGGAGAGCTACGAACATGCCAGAAGTACCGTAGGGAAAACTATGAAGAAGAAGGAGGAATAAGAGAAGAGTGAAAGATAAAGACTGGGCCGTTTTGAAGGCATCCCTACACGGTGATATTCTGAAACGTCCTTAGAAGATGATGTGGTTTAGTGCGTAAACGTGTCTGCACAACCCGCACGGGAGTCGCACACTACTGGATGGGGGAAGAACTCCATCCAGTGTCCATAAAGGATTTACACCTGGCAAAAAAAAAAAATAGTTTATTGATGTTAAAAATTAAGTACATAATAATATATAATATAAAATTTTGAATAATTAAAATATAATAAAATGTAATAAAATACACAAAACTAAAAAAGAAACTTCAGACTCAAATAAACCAGAACGTTGTGAGCTGTAAACTCAGCACATCAAAAACTTCTAATTTAATTAGACATTTTTTAATGACAGACTTTTAAAAAAATTAATGGCAAAATTTGGAGTTTTGTTAGCAATTTGTTCCAAAATATTGGTCTATAGTAGGCAACATGGGGGTACCGTAAAGCCCGCCCGTACGAAACAAGGTGTTTAGGTCGGTAGTAGAAAACTGCTGTGCCGTGGGCACCCCACGTGATTGCATCGACCAATGGCAGCAAACTTAGCTCATCACCTCGGGATCAGCTGATTTTAATAAGGTTCTAACCCGTGCTAACGTTTCTCTAACCTAGATGTTCTAACTTGGATATTCTTGTGATATTCTGTGATTCTGTGTGTGTGTTCCAGTTCCAGTATTAAAATGTGTCTTGAGTATAAATACTAAAAAGTAAGTATTCTGTTAATTATTATAAGCAGTTATTATTTATGTCAGATATATTCTTAATTAAACGAATGAATGAGCAACAAAGTGTAACCAAATTCAAAAACAATTAAAAATATATAATTAAGTAAAACATTTAATAAAACATAATTAATTATAATTTAAATAAAGCTAGCAACAGAAATATTGTCGTTGCCCTTTACAAAACTCGTATGTGATTTTTTCCAGGAGACTCAAAATATGATTAATTCAAGAATTTTACTTAAAAAATATACTAAGGCCCGTTTGCACCATTATTCCTTAAAAATGTTTCATAACATAACTAAAGGGCATTTAAAATAAATTGTTCTTTAGTTTAGATTTACATTGCACCACACAAAATAAAGTGCCTTAGGTTAAGTTAAAGATAAATTTGACAACACTGTACAAATTTAGTGAAATTTATTTCCGCTACGTTTTTCTATCAAATTTCTGACATTAGTGCAATATTAATTTAATTAATTTAAAGGTATGGATATTTGTAGATGTTGTAAATAAATATAGAAAAGAGTATATATATAATGTTTGTGTTTTTACTTTATTATTACAGTTTCAGAAAAATGAATTCTCATGCAAAAAGAATTTGTTCTGCTAATTATACTTCTACATATCTATTTTCTTATTTGAGAACTATTAATTATTGTCGCATCATGAGCGGAACCTGGCCATCTCTCAACCAAATTCGGGTTTTCATTTTACTATCTGAAACTACCTGAACATTTAAAGAAAAATAATTCTTTCTATTTCAAAAAATGTCAGCTTTGTTTCCACCTATAAACAAATTCGTACTTTACAGGAGTTGTTTAATAAATCATCAAAAATTACCAGGTATTTGAATTTGGATGTGGGTTCCATCTATAGCACCGAACACCCTTAGAAAGGCAGCAATATTGAAAAACTTCTGGCATAATTGTTTTTTTTTTTTCTAAATTTGTTTCAGGAAATTTTACGTATGTCGGAGATAGTCTTGCTAGTGCCACCAAAACTTTTAACAATTCTACAAGCCGTAGATACTTGTCGAGGAATCCCAACTTCTATTATTTCTAATACCTCCACATCATCTTTAAAAACTGGAAGTATTTCATAATCATCGTTCATTTTTATTATTATTGTGTAGCACTTTTACACACACTATTTACATTATTAGGTTAAGGTGATGTTTAAGTCGCAAAATTTTAGGACATAAATTTAACCGTCACTTAAGTCTTAAGTATTCCTTAAAAACTTGCTGCAATGTAATAAGGAACACTCATGACTATTAAGGGTTCCTTAAGATTTAAGGAACAATGGTGCAAACGGGTCTAAATCCTGTAGGAGTAAAATATTATGATGGCAGAAGAATCTGTTAAAATGTCGAGTAATACTCAATCGACCAACGCAAGATAAAATAATATTAACTTACAGGTAACGATGTTATTAAAAATCAATTTGAATTGTTAAAATTAGAGTGTATACATGTCAATAAAACATGACAATATACTATTTTAAAACAAAATTTAAATAAATTAAATTTATATTAAATTTAGATTCAATAAAATGCAAAAATCGTTATACCATGGAACTTGACATAAGGAAGTAGATTTTCAATACAATAATACGAATATTATTTACAACTTATATTAAAAATATTTCATGAAAAAAATATTTGAGAACAAAAGTTTTTAATAAATTGATGACATTGTTGAAGGACTTGTCTCTCTATGAGTGACAATATGAATATATAAAAAAAATATTGATTAACACAGAAAATTCAAAACAAATATTAACCAAAGAATTTATTTTATTTTTGATAAATTATTTTTAGTTTTATTATTATATTGATATGTACAATTGGTTTATTTTGTTTCATGTATTTCATCATCCATCCACTGCAATAGCCACTCACCCACCCCCCGTAAGTTTTGTGATGATTTATTTATACATACATGATATTTCATTGCTGTTTTATTTTTTGTTACATGTTGTTTGTCACCAATTGAACCTACAACTACAAGCGAAGTGAATATGTATTTATATTATTTTTTTGTGATGTATATAATTTTTATTGTTTCAATAAATGAGTTAAAATAAAAGCGTTTTATTTATTTTATTATGTTATTTTTATTATTTAGTTATGGTTATTTAGTTATCATTAAGGTTTTGTTATAAATAATATATTATATTATATTATTTATAACCAAACCTTAATGACAACTAAATAAAATAAGAAAATATAGTATAGTATTTAATAATTTAAATAAATCAGTTTCCCGCTAAAATTTTGTGATGATATAGCGCTATCTCTGGAGAACTTTTAAAGTTATTTTGATAGGCCTCTAGTGTGGCGTGGGCTAACAATTTTTGTATCTAGCCAATAACATGCGAGGTTCACTTTTTATATTGGATATTCTGTGGTAGGCAACACCAGTTCTTGATTTGTTTATTCTGGTATAAACTGACAATAAATTATTTTCAAATCGAGTGTTAACTACTTTTATTTATTGCATATTTATTTTTGTCGTTTTTTACATGTAATAATCATTCATAAACAAACTGGATGGCAACGTGAGCAATCCCATTTCTTTAAATTTTCCATTTACTTTTTCCGTATATTGTAAATTACAAATGGCACGAATGACCCTTATTTGCAACTTAAATATTTTATTTGCATGAGCGAAATGTCTACACAAAAGAATAACGTAACAAAATATGCTGCCATTACTACACTTTGTGGAACAATTTGAGACAGAGCTCGCAGGACAAATTCATTTTTTGATAATGTTTTTGACAAACAATTTACGTGGCAGTCCAATTTCAGCAAAGAATCGACATGAACTCCTAAAAACTTCACTAAACTGTGACTGTGCAAATTATGTTGTCTTAACGCAATATGGAATATGCAGAGTTTTACATTTATTTAACTGCAGTTTGTTTGCCAAAAACCAATAATTAGCATTTTTTCTGATTTGTGTATGTTCTTACTTTATTATTAGTTTGGAATCTTGTGATTTGATATTGTGGTATCATCAGCGTAGAGTAGTGTATTTGGAACCACATCATTAACATAGATTAAAAATAAAACTGGACGCAGTACAGATCCCTCAAGAACACTACAGGTAATATTAAAATGTTAAAAGGTTCGCAGTCAAAAGCCTTGCTAAGATCACAGAAAGTAGAACCAACATTCTGCTTTTCTTCAAGGTCCTTAACCACGTACTCAATAAAGATTTTCATAGCCATTGTAGTTGACCTATTTATCTAAAACCAAATTGTTTTTTATTAAAAATGTTGTTGTTTTTAAGGTAATGAAGCAACTGGGATTTCAAAAGCATTTTAAATAGCTTGGATATTATGCAGATTAGAAATATTGGTCGACAATTATTGCAATCATATGCACAAACTTTTTTTTTATTATAGCAATTACTAGCAGTTTTAAAAACATCCAGGTAGTGTCTTTTTAGTATACAGATGTTTGGTTGCAATAATGTTTTTGATCAGCATTTGTATTAAAAATATCTTTACTTTTTTAAGCACCCCCCAGATAGCTTGAAGCTTTGTAAGAATAACAGTAGTGTAGTGATAAAAGGTTTGATTGCAAGCTTATCGTTAGTATCACGCCACTAAGCCTGGAAGCTTATCAATGGCATATATCATTATTCCATTTTGCTTGTTTCTTTGTTATTAATCTCTTGCTGTAATTACAATGTTTTTGCGATATTATTTAAAGTTTGAAATTTTACATCTTATTATGGTCTTGATGAAAAAAAAAATTAAAGCTGCTTTCTCGGTATTCAGTGTTGTAGCGTTTTTGCACTGTTCTGGCATGTCGTTAAATAGGCTGGGAATGGCTCTGGTTTCTAATCTATCTACGTATTTATTTTTTGTCCTCTAGTATTATATCTATGTCGTTCTGCGTTAAAAATATTTACTTTGAAATAATATTTGAGAGCTAGTTTATATTTGAAGAAAGTTCCCACTTGCAAAGATTTCATATCATTGGAATCTATGTTGTTAAGTATTTTTCTGGCTCTTTTGAAGTGGTTCTATTAGATAGTGAGACGCATGTCCCCATACCGTTATGCCGTAGGTGATGCAAGATTCCACCAAGGCTGTGAAGATTGTTCGCAGTACAGATATTGGCAGGATCTGTTTCAAATGATAAAATCTTTCTGCAAAAAGTCGCAGTTAATGGTTTAATGCCGTAGTATATTCTTTCCACAAAAATAGGTGATCAATAATTATACACAAATATCTCATCTCAGTTAAGCATTCAATTCTTTTGGTACAATTGCAGATTAAGATTTTAGTAGAAAGACAGTCGAGTGAGTGCTATTTCAGTTCAAGGTTCGTCATTTCATTATTATGCGGTGATTAGATGTGCATAAGTTTTGTTTTTGTTTGGTTAATTAATAATTTTTTTGTCATGAGCCCACATTTGAAATCTTCTAAAATCTGCATTTAATCTTTCCACTGCTATATTTGGATCTTTAAGTGTGGACACTATGACCGTATCAGCGTACACCAACCATTTACAGTTAAAAAAAATGTTTGATATCATTCACGTATAGTATATAAAGTAGCGGTCCAAAGACACTCCCTTGAGGGACACCTACATCCACTTTGATATAGCTACTGCGGCATTTTCCTATGCTAACTTTATATTTTCTTCTAGTTAGATAGCTCGTAAACCAATCCAGTACCCGTCCTCGGATGCCATATTCTTCCATGTGTCAATAAGTTGGTCACGATCAATGGTGTTAAGTGCCTTGGTAAAATCAATAAAAACATAAAATAGGTGCATGTCATTGTTCAGTTGTGCATTAAAGTTTTTTAAGAAAATTTCAAGCAAATCACACGTTCTTCTTCCTTCCACGAAACCATATTAGTTTTTATTCAAGAGTTTTTAGCTTTTAAGTAATCCAGCAATTTAGTTTTTAAGTAATTTTCTAGAATTTTGTCTATGCAGGTAAGCAGGGATATTGGTCTATAATTTTCGTAGAAATTTTTGGCTCCTTTTTTATTAATTGGTTTCACTATAGCTTCTTTTAAAGAATCTGATATTTTCCTTTTCATAATGGTTGACATGATATTGATGCCGGGAGCTTTATCTTTGTTGAGTGTTATTATAATTTTTTCAACTTCTGTTTTGTTGTTAACGGTAGATACATTAAGCTTTGTATAATATTTTTTTCTATATAATAAAAAATCACAAATGTGTTTTATTTGTTGGACCAGGTCAGATAGAGTAGTGGCAAAGTTATCGGCAATGTTTTGGTCGCAGTCTTTGAATATTTTTGAAAGTTCATTGTTGTTACCACATACTTTTTTCCTTCCTAGTGCGTCATTAATGTTACTCCATGTTTTTTCATATTGTTTTTGTATTTGTAGAATAACCCTAAATAATATTCCTGTTTAGATTTTCTGATGTGATTTGTCACTCTGTTTCTCATTTCCTTGTTCGCGTTTCTTCCTTGTTCGACAGTCCCATGATCACCATTTCTATCTATAAGAATTTTCTCTTTAAGAAGACGTCCCTCTTTTTTTTTTTAGTATATCCAGTGTAATCAATGGTCGCAGTATATTATTTTTGTCTTAGTTGACATTGCTCTTGCTTTTTCAAAAATAAATTAATTTTTTGTTGTTATTTCTTCCGGGTTATCTATATTACGCCATTCTACTTTGCTCATGTTTTCTCTAACTTTTTCTTTTAGTTAGTCATAGTTTATTCTTGTGATTAGTAAGTTGCGAGTTGTGCTTATTTTTCTTTAGCAAATTTATAGCAACCAGCAATAACGTAATGGTCAGATATTTATGTTTTAATTATCGCGCATTCTAATCTGTCTTGTATTCCTCTAAAATATATATGATCAATGCATGATTGTTTGAGTTGGTTGAGTCGAATTTCTTCTCTAGTAAAACTGGAAAATGATAAAGGATGTAAGATACGCAGATGATAGCGCTGTACTTGCCAGCAGTTGGAGGGTTTGCAGGTAGTTATGATCCGTATTTATGAAGTAAGCAAGAAGTATAGCCTTAATCTAAGCAAAAGCAAAACCAAGTATATGTCTATAAGTAAAAACAATTCAGCACCAGGGGTACTTAGTATCAACAACGAGCCAATAGAACCTGTAGAAAAATATTTATATCTAGGAACAGTCATAAACAAAAAATAGGACCATGCAGTTGAAATACGCAGCAGAATAGAAAAGGCACGAGCAGCGTTCAACAAAATGCAAACCCTTTTCTGTGGCAACGACTTAAGTCTTGATCTCAAAGTCCGAATGATGAGGTGCTACGTATTCTCTGTGCTGCTCTATGGGGCGTAGGCATGGACACTAACAGATGCAACAATGAAGAAGTTAGACGCCTTTGAGATGTGGATTTACCGCCGTATCTTACGAATATCATACACACAGCACATAACCAACGACGAAGTGCTCAGAAGAATGAAAAAGCTAAAGGAAGTATCAATAACAGTTAAACAGCGAAAGCTTCAATACATCGGTCACATTATAAGAAATAGCAAATACCGAATCTTACAGCTGATACTACAAGGCACAGTGGATGGTAAAAGAGGGCCAGACCAAAGAAGACACTCGTGGCTCAAAAACCTACGTCAATGGTTCGGTCTCACATCTATTGAATTGTTCCGACAAGCTGCTAATAAAGTCAGAATTACCATGATGATTGCCAACGTCCGCAACGGATAAGGCACAACAAGAAGAAGTAAAACTGTTAATTCTAGAAATTAAACCTGTTTCAGACAAGATGCTTTTATATTCCGTAACATGTGGGACTGTTGTGAGAAGGTCAATGTTAGAATTGCCTATTATCAAGAATGGTTTATTATGATGTAAGTTTATAAAGCTGGTAATTTCTTCATTAAACAAATTTACGTTATAGTTGAGAGGTCTGTACAGAATAAGGATGTGCATTAAAGTATATTATTTTCAGAAATATTAAAAACAAGGGTTCTTTGTTTCTAAAATGAGTTACATGCTCTAAGAAATCCATCTTTTTGTAATTTCAGACAAAATAATTAGATCTATCAGATCAATATCATTGTTGATAAGTGCACAAAACTCATCAAAATGTGCTCCAATTGAGTTTATATTAAGATGTAGGAAAGCTACCTAGTTTTTTGTGTTTATTGTTTTACTCCAGGATTTAAAATCATTAAGTGTACTGCATTCTTCTTCACTATTGAGATTGGTGTAGTTTATGTAATAGATTATGTACAAAATAAAATAAAGTCACACAAAACTTTTAGTTTATTTTGCTTATTTCCTTTTCGTTAAAATTGCGTATAATTTTTGATTCTTTGGTTTTCTTTGCTAATATTTTTATGCCGTATAAATTTCCAGCCTACTTCCCTACTCTTGCTTCTTGCAGCCCAGAAAAGATTATTGGAGTTAAAGGAAAGTTGTTCGTTTATAAATATTTTGCGTGAGTTCTTGATTATATCATTAGATGTTATATTCTTCTCTCTTTTTTGTTTTAGTATGTTAGTTTTAATTGCTTGATAATGAAATTTTACACAGATAGGTCCGTTTACTTCTATTAGAGTAACTTCTCTGAAGTTGAAGGTAGTATTCGGTTTTGTTTTTAAATATTTAATTGGATAGTGGTATTATATTCTCTGCATTATGCAATACTGATTTAGGTCTTGTGAGTTTAATATTGTTTTGTTGTTTTTAACATACATTTCTGTGTGTATTTATTATACCCCAGGGAGCTTTGCTACAATTGTCTGCGTTTTGAATATACTAGTACTTTGCTTTCATTTTGGCCTTTTATTTTCTCTATAATATTGATTTTTGTAGTTTTTATATAATTTAATATTATTTCTGTTTGGAAACTGATTTTTAACTTGGTAATAAAATCTAATTTGTTTCTTATTAATTTGGTATTATTGTTGTATAAGTTTATTTTAATATTTCTAGTCACACTCACATTAGTATTTTTGATAGGAAAAGATGGGTCTATTGATGTTTTTATTTTACGCATAAACTGATTCGTCTGTTCTTCGACTGTAATAGAAAACTATAAAAAGTCCCATGTCATGTTTTCTATACAATTATAAAACTTATATAAGCCTGATTCAGTAATTGGTTGATAAGTGAGTTTTTGTTTTATTTGAATCAGAATTTTTTTGAGTAATTTCTGTAAATATTGTTAATACAATTCTTTTTTCTTGTAGGAAAATTTTACCTTTATATATAAGCCATAAGAGCTAAGCTCTTTACATAATTGTTTTGATCTGATGTCATTAATATTTTCATTAAATTAAACATAAAGAACACAAAAAAATTCACATCCTTTTTCTATTGAAAAGTTGACTGCATCTCTAATATTAGAGTACGGTATCAAATCATTAATTAAGATAACAAAACTCCACTTAATTTTTTTTTAATCTGAAGCCTTTGGGAGATTACCAATCTCTAACATGTTGCATTCTGCATCTGTTAACCAGTGTTCATTTAAGTATATTAGGTTGTAAGTATTTGCTGTTCCATGTATAGGTGCTTATATTTAAATAAAACAAATTTAAAGATTTCTAATTAGTTGTATTGTTTATTATTGTTTTGTCAAGATGATTGGCTAGTGGTTAACAGTTTGGTTTGTTATTGAATTTTGAATTTTTTACCACTTTTATCTTCAACAGAATTAAAATTGAAACGTCTTACAGTAATTCGTTGTGGCCAAAAATCTTGACACATAAGATCTAAAATCTACACATAATTTAAAAGTTTTAGATTTTCCTAATGTTTTTAATTGAGTTATTTCAAATATCCCAATACTTTCTAATTTTTCTTCGATATAATTAGATATGGAATTTTCATTTACTGATTCAGAACAGTTTCCAATATAAAGTTATGCTCGCTTAAGCGGCACAATGAGTCCAACATACTTTGCAGTTCCTGCAATTTTATTATTAATTGTGCTGATCTTTTGCATATATGTGATTATAGAGGTGTTGTTATGTTTTAATATTCAAAATATACTTGTATATGCTAATTTATTTATTTTTTGTGTTTACAGACCGGTTTCCGGACTGTTAGGCCGTAGTCGGTGTTATTATAAGAATTTTTTTTACATAAATATATACAAAAATGGTATAGAGTTATATTAGATTTGCAATAATTACATATAATTTCTAGTAGGTTTCTCTATTTGTTTGGTTAGTTTTCGGTTTGTTGATGAAGATGCCGCTAAATTGTTATTAACATTCATAGTTTTATATGTATTATATGTATTATTTGTAACAATTGAAAGTTCTTCATCTTCAGTTGGTTTGGTTGTCAGAATTGAAGGATGAAAATGCAAATACAGCATTTGAAATATTTGTGAATGAGTTCTTATACTGTGTAAACATTTCATGCTCATTAAAACAAAAACAAAATATGCATAATAAAAACAAATGGTTAAATGCTGATGTAAAAATATCAAGCTGCAATCTAAGGATGCTGCAATCTCTTATGGTCATAACACAATCAATTCAATTAAAAAAACACTATAAAAATGAAAAACAAAAGCATATTACACTTGTAAAAAATACGAAACAAGAATTTTATGACAAACAAATAATAAATAGTGACAACAAACAAAAAATAATATGGAAATTGGTACGTGAAGAACTTGGTGATCAGAAAAAAAACATGAGACAATAAACATATAAGAGGAAAATGGACACATAGTAACAAACTCCAACGAAGTAGCTAACATTTTTGCAGAATATTTCTCAAGTATAACTGATAATAAAATTATTAAACACTTTGGACATAACGTGTCCAGTGCATGCACGACACCTTATTCCTAACTTCGGTAAGTGAAACCGAAATAAGTAATGTCATACAGTAAGTGAGATAATAGAACCATTACAATACCTAATAAATCTATCATTCAGCACCGGTATTTTTCCAAGCATACTAAAAACATCCAAGATTGTGCCAATACACAAAAAAGACGACAAGAAAGATAAGAATAATTACCGTCCTATAGCACTTCTGGATATATTCTCAAAAGTGTACGAGAAAATAATTACTCTTAAAATTGCAGAGTTTTCTTGAAAACTACAACTTAATTAATAAAACGCAACATGGATATTTAAAAAACCGTTCTACAGAAACAGCAAGTGTAGAGTTGATAGAGCACATATCAAAAAATGTTGATGCGGGTAAGTGCGTTGCAAGTCTCTTCTATGACTTCTAGCGAGCTTTTGACACCGTGGAAGTGAAATTTATCAGTGATAAACTTAATGCGCTTGGCATACGAGGAACAGCGTTAAAACTTGTGCAATCATTTCTGACAGACCGTAATCAGTATGTGCAAATCGGACAACACGCCTCGAAAACATGTAATCTAAGTAAAGGAATGGTGCAAGGTTCAACCTTAGGTCCAATATTATTTCTTCTGTTTATTAATGATCTTAGTGAGTCTATTAGCACAGGATACATGACCAACTTTGCCGATGACACCGCAATAGTTTTATTAGCTGACAACCAAGAAGATCTGGTATCTAAAATAAATACTACAAATGTAGAAGTAAGTGATTGGTGTTTTAAAAACAAACTTATTTTAAATAAAGAAAAAACAACTTCTATTCAATTTTATAATCGGAAGCCTCATGAAACTGAATAAAACTGAAACGTAATTTTAGCTTTAAACCATTGATTGACATGTACTACGCACTTGTATACTCGCATATGTTATTCAATGTACTAGTCTGGGGCAGGAGCGACATAAATAGAGTCTTTGTTGCACAAAAGAGAATCATTCGCTTAATATTTGGTATAAGAAGTTCTGAATCTTGCCGTCCAGTATTTACCAAATATAAAGTTTTTACTTTAATTAATATATATATTTTTACAAGTACCGAATATATGTTTATAAAAATAAAAGTAACTTTGTTAAAAACTGTAACGTCTATCATTTTCCAACGCGACATGGATCTAATATAAGAACTATTGCACATAGCAGCACCATGTACGAGAAAACAGCTAAATATTCATGCCAACTGATATACAACAAACTGCCAGAGTATATCAAAATCTCTAAAAGTATAAAAACGTTTAAAGATAAACTAAAAGAATTTCTCGTGCAAAACTGCTTTTACACCTTTAATGAGTTTATTGCTCACTAATTTTAATATGTTTTTTTAATGTTTTTGTAATAACTAAATGTATTATATTTTAATTAATTTAAGTATGTATGTGTATATAGTATTAGGTTTGACATCCATATCCGCTTGAATGTACATGAAAACATTGTAATGTACTTGTAAAAAGTGGCTTAAGTGAAAATAAAGATATTATTATTATTATTATTATAAGATTTATAAATTCCAAGATTTCAGTCGGATCTGCTTTATTAATATTGAAAAAATTTTGCAATTTTATTTGATTTTTGAGAATGGATATTTTAACTCTGAGTTTTTCCATTAATACATCCTTACGTTTAATTAATGAGTTAAGATGACTGACCTTCAAAAATCTTTTGCCATTATACAAGACTTTTTTTATGATTATATAGAATAGATAATAAATTGTTATTGCAAGTATAGTAATTGTATGCAGTCATAATTGATTAAATCATTATTATTGATTGATATTGATTAATGTTGATAAAAATATAAACTATTATTATTACTTTAAGAAATTCATTGATACAGTTATTCCAAAATATCAAACATTTATAGTGTTTTCCATTTGAACGCTCTCACATTTGACAATCAAACTAAAAAAAAAATAGTTTGTGGGACGATCTCAACTTTAAAAAACACATCAAATGTAATTGTCAAAAATAAATTCAAAAATCACTGAATTAGTCCACAAAAGTGCGACTATTTGATCAAATGGAAAACTTCTAACAGGTAAAGATACTAGTGAAATAAATTGCCATGAATATCAGAAAATAATTTATGTAGCTATTAAATAATTTTTCCTAATATTTAATAGGAACTTGGATATCACGGCCCTCAATCTTTACGATAAGACTATTTTTGTAATAGGCATAAACCGGTCTTCAAATAAAGCAACTCCACAGTTTTTTGATGACCTTTTTGAAAGAGTTACCAGGCTTCTTAAAGGTAACCATTGAAAAACTAAAACATATTTGTTAGAAGATTTTAATGTACATAATACTGAATGGTTAAATCAGTCATCTTCTACAACACTATCCGTCAACTAGCTATGATTTTTGCTACTTACTCAACTTATTCAGCAACCTAGTTTATTAAATCTGTATCTTTTAACTATTCCAGAGATTACAACAGTTACTGTTTAGGCTGCATTAGTAAATTCCGACCATTCACTTATTACCTTATTATGTTGTTAAAACTTCTTTTCTTTCTACTACCAAACCTAAACACTTGCCAGGCATCTATCATCATTCTAAGATAAACATAGTAAAAATAAAACAATTTCTTAATCATTTTGATTTTGATACTCATAGTTTATATCCCGAGGATCTACATATTACAGCAGAAAATCTCACTAAAACTAGAACACCATCAAAACATTGGTTCCATTCTCTGTTATTAAACCAAAACAAAAGTACTTGTACTCAATTTAAGCAAAACAGGTGGTTAATAAAAAGTAAAAAACATTTAACAAATACATCAAATATCATTTCGAACAGGAAAGAAAGCTTGTAAACATTATGACAATCTAATACAGTCTGAAAAAGAGAGGTTTGACAGAAACAAAACTAATTGAATTTCTCAGTTTTCCATAAATAACAAAAATGTTGTTATGTAAAAAAACACTGAAAATATGTCTTTTATAAATTTTATAAACTTTAAATTACAATTTATAAAAAATGACTAATATTAATAGTAAATAAAAAAAACTACAAGTGTTATAATAATAATACAGTAATTTAATATAAAGAAAATAAAAAAAAAATCAGTTTATTGAAATATTCCATAAATAAATTTATACCCACTGAAGTAAAAATAATATAGATTCTACAAAAATTAGAAAATATGACAACTTACTAAAAATAAATTTAGTTGCAAAATGAATAGATAGAATTAATTCAAATTATTTTCCAATTAAAGAAGAATACAGTTCAGTTCAGAATCAAGCTTTGGAACTATATTTAAAAAACCATGTAAAATACAAAATAACAAGACAACATTTATGCTATGTTGCATCAATCCCATAGTCAAAAAGATCGGTTTGGATTGATTATAACGGTCCATCGCAACTGGGCATTTTTTCAGTTGCACCAACGCGATGTTTCTCCAAGCGATTGAAATATGCTACTCTGATTAGTTTCAAATTTAATTGCCAAAATAAATATATCAAAAACAACTGACAAGTTTGTCATTATAATAATAATAATAATATATTATTTTGAAAGCAATAATAATTAAAATTAAATTAATCCAAAAATGTTTTTTCCGCTTTGGATCAAACCGGAAACCTTTAAGCGGATGTGATATCTACAACAACTCAAAACAAGTCGTAATGATTTAGCTAAAACTAGATATAATAATAGAAACGCTATACATAAAAAAAAAACACACACAAAATATATTATCTATATCCTCTGAAAAAGATGAATCCATAAAAAGTCGATTATTTTATAAACGGTCTGTGCAAAACTGTTCTAACATACTGTTACTGTTGTTGGTGCAACTCACCTTAGTCTGACATCTCGTCAGATGTAGTCATTAAAACTGAAAAAAATGCCTTCATAAGTTTTGAATCTATATAAGGTTGTTTTGTGTTTAAATACCGTTTTATTCACTCCAAAAAACATTAAAAACTCTGTTTTTGTGTTTAAACATTATCTTAGATACTACCTAAAAAATAAACTCAACAAAAATTACTATTAATATTATTATTGATAAAAGCATCAAATTTGATTTAAAAAGTTAATGGGAACTTCAGAAATATCATGGAAAAGTTATAAGTGCACTCAAATTTTGAGCACACAAACTGACGTCTTAAATCAATTTGTGCTACCAAGGCCAAATAAAATGTATAGAACTCAAAAATATTCTTTATAGATTTCCCATCTAATAGAAAACAATTCAACAATGCTGGGAGAACAATTATTACAAAACTATTTAACTTCAATTATAACGCCATCTATAAACTGTTGTTGCAATATGAACATGCCAGGACCATCTAACAGTATCTCAAAATTAAAATTAAAAAAATGGCATCTTTGCTCCCTAAATCATTTGAATTAATCGTAAATAGACAAATTGACAATTACAACAGAAGTATACAACACAACATTTGGTCTAATTGCAACGTGAAGAATAGACAAACAATCCCATTTAATGCAGCCCAGAAGATTTCACAGCTTCTAAACTTGAAAGATGTTGAAGAAAGAAACCATTCTTTTTTAGGTTTTGTCCAATAAAAATGTAATTATTTGTTTAAATTCTCAAAGCTTTTAGTACATAAATGTGATATACCTTATGCTATTGTGTTTATCTAAGACTAGAGTTACACCAGAAATACTTAGTTTTGAATTAGAGTTAATGAAATATAACTGTGTTAGATGTGATTCAGAGAGTAAGCATACCGATGGTGATTCAATGTTCAAAATGTTATACAAATTAACAACTTCGATGTGTTATCCGATCTTAAACATAATTAACTTGTCTTTATCTACTGGAGATATTCCAAATATGTTAAAAATAAGTACAATAACTCCTATTGAAAACAACAATAGTATTTAAATACTTCATTAAGTGATGAACTTAAATACCACATGTTATAAATGGCAATGAAATGATGGATATAAATACTGTGTTAATAGTAGTTGTTAAAATATTTAAAAAAAAAATGTTTGTTATGTGTACAGGTGAGACATTTTTAGGGAAAACTACATGAATAAAAAAAGACAATATTTTTGGTCATCATTCCAAGACATACAGGAGTATACCAATCACAGACTTTTAGTAGATTATAAATGCTATCTGGCGGAAAAACATGACAACATTATTTTTGCTTATAGATTTCGCAACGGCAATGCTTTAAAAAATTATCGGGAATATCAAAGAAGATTTCCTAATAGACGTCAGCCACTTCGTGTATTTTCCGATACATTTCAATGACTGCGACAATGTGGAATTGGTAATCGTTATAATAGTGATGTAAATCTACAAAACAACGATGCAAGTAAAGAAGAAGTAACTGATGGCGTGCTTGACGCACCAGGTATTCGTACCAGAAAAATTACAACTTGTCTGCAAGTTTCTCGAAACTTAGTATGGAAAACTTAAAAAAAAAAAGTGTTGTCATAACCATTATCTTGTCCATCACTTACAACCAGGAGATCAAGTAGAAAGATTAGCTTTTTTGCGATGGCTTCTCGAACATCACGAGCAAAATCCTAACTTCATTCCTTCCATTTTGTGATACAATAAAGCTATTTTGACTAGAGACGGTATCAATAACTGTCACAATGAGCGCATGTATCGTCAGTAGAGAATCCGCACGCATTCAGAAGACATCGTTTTCAAAACAGATTTTTTGAACATGAGTAGTAAATTAAAGTAATGGTAATTGAATAAAGTTTCATATGACCTACTATTAGTTTTTTGTTTTATTTATAATATATCTTTCAAAAGTTTGAACTTCGATATCTCCAAAATAAAGACCAATCGGGAAAAAAGTTTTTTGCCTCCTGATATGTAATATGTGTAATTATAAAATTATTTATTGCTGTATTATTATCTGTTCCTTAGTAGTTTATTGATTAATAATTAAATAAATTGCAGCACACAGAGGTAATAAATATATTAGCTTATCTTATTTTACATTTTAATTTTTGTGTTAAAGTTTATAAAATTTCTTAATAGTCCATTAAAATAATTATTACATATTACAACTAACAATTTATAATATAATGTCAAATAAACAATATATCGAAATTAATTAAGTATAGTATTCAGCTTCTCTAAAAATAGTTATTCTATTTCCTTAAAACTATTCACGTTGGGCTCATACTATTGCGTCCGAATGTACATACGCTAGCTCTTGCCGACGACATTGACATCGTATCAATAAATATACAATAAAACGGAAAATAGACCTTCCGAAGAATTGCGGTTGGTCTGTAAATAACTATTTTTATTTGAAATTTTTAGTATACATAGATTTAATATAAGTCGTTTAATAATTATTTTGTTAAAAAATTTAAAATAAAAAACTCAGAGAACTTAATTAAAGACTGTTTACTTACCTTTCATGCAAATTCGTATTAAATATATGGGTCGAATTCTCTTAATGTTCGGAGTTTGTAAACGGTTAACGTATATAGAAGCATGTATTATACGAATACCATTCAAATGTCAAAGCGAATATTTTTTGTATTAATTTCTTGTATAATATATGCTCAAAACATCACAGCAAATCGTAAGAAGCCATTAATTCATCAGCAAATATTGTATGTTATTATACAAAACTCCACATCATCGTCACAGGTGCTTTAATACGTCAGTAAAAGCATACAACCATCTACCAACATAATAAAAATATACTATTTTTTAAATTTAAAAAGTTTTAAGAATATGTTGATAAAATTATCTTAATGTGATTATAAAAACTTTATTTTCTTCAAATTTTGAATTATAATCTATGTAGTGCATTTCACATAATTATGTATTAAATCAAATAATTAACAATCTACACTTCTCAACATTTAAACTGGTACACTTATATAACATGCAGTAAAAGTATAATAATAACAATAATAATAAAGGCTGTGTTTCGGAATGCAAACAAATGCCTTTCGAATAACATTTTTGAAACAATTGTTGTTTACGTGTCACCAGTGCAGTTACTGAGCTTGCAGACGCTTATACTTATCAAATTTCAGATTTTTTTTGCGAATATCTTAAGTAAGTTTTAATTCACATGATCGAGAAAGGATTAGAATCTGACAGACCAGTAACCATCATGTCAAACAGTCAAGCAGCGGCATTGCAGGCCCTGCAATCGCCAGTAATAAAATCCAAATTGGTTATGACATGCATACATAGTCTGGAAACAGTAGCCACAACTTGCAAAATTTACCTGGTATGGATACCCAAAGAACAGGAGATAAAAGGAAATCTCAAGGCAGATCAACTTGCCAAACAAGGAGCACAGGGGACATTTATTATTCAGAATAGTTGACTGCATTTTAAAGATGCCATTAAGGCGTTTAAGTGTTGAAGAGATGAGCCAAGCGCTGGAAATGCTTATTACTGGTATTAAGAACTCTTGGTGTCCATTTCAATGTGAACCACAATGAAATCAGAAGAGTTCGAATGCGTTTTAATGATACTGGGGGGCACATGCCCGGCGATGCTAACTCACCTGCGGGGCAGCCGTAAGAAGAGAGGAAGTAAGTATTTATTATATTTCAATATCGAAAACTACAAAAACTCTATTTTTAGGAATATTTGTTGAGAATAATTGTCATAAAGCTCACGTTTGCAAAAAAATTGCTCCTCTTTGTTATGTTATTTCACAGTTTTTAAATCTTAAAACATTAAAGCTTATTTATTACGGCCAATGTAAAATGGGGTAGCTCGACACAAACAGAACGTGTATTTAAAATGCAGAAAAGAATTTTACGAAATATGTTGAGTAAAAAACTAATTACACCATGTCGTCAATTATTCATTGATCAAAAAATATTAACTGTGTGTAGTCTTTATGTTTATAAATTACTTGTTAATGTGAAGAAAAATAAATGTAATTACAATACAATAGGAAATCTATATCACAAAACTAGACATGGTACTACCACACTTGAAATTCCAAACCATCGATTAGCAATGTATGAGAAGAGTACAAGATATATTTCTATAAAATACTACAATCTTTTACCAGTCAGCATAAAAGACCTACCATTAAATAGATTTAAAATGATTTTAAAAGATTTGTTAATTTCTAAGACGTACTATTCAGTGAAGAAATACTTAAATAAAAACTTCACAAGTTTAAATTTGTAAATCAGTATTATATTGAGTTCTAAATAATTATTTTGTAATGTTTTGTATTATGTATAAAGTGTCTATCTTATAACTACATTTTAATTTTAATTTTAAACTGACTTTTCATATCCAAATTGTATTTTTGGCAAAATGAATAAACACTATTATTATTATTATTATTAATTTTACTCACTACTTTAGTTGGTCACTCTGCTGTCAAATATAACAAAGTAGGAGGAAGAAAGAGTGCAATTTGTTGTTTTTTTTTAAGAGTTGAAAACGTAATAGATTAAATGTATATATTTTTTTTATTTTTAGAAAGAGTTTTTTTTTAACAATTACAATGATATAAAGTATTATGGGTTTTATTATTTTAATTAATATTTCAAAAACCGCAAACCGAAAAGTCGTAGACCCATAAAATCATTGTAATTGTTGAATTTTTTTTTCAAAAAATAAAAGAAAATACAGGGTGTTCTATTTAAAAAAACTGATGATGACGTCATATCTACTAAAACAGGGCTTGTATTAAAAATCAAAATACATCACTATGTAGATTAAAATTTTTACAAAAACTTTTATTAAAGTCATTTTTTACATAAACCAAAAATCCACCCAATAATTGGGCGTTTCCATACATTTACCCAACCCTGTATAATATATATATATATAATAAATATATATAATAAAAAAATTTCCGGCAAGTTTTAGCTTGCCGAAGAAGTACTGAGTCTATAATCAGTTGTTCTTTACATCCCTTTAAACCTTGTTACCTACCTCGTACAGTAAAAACATTGTTGTTATAGATCTGCATTTGCAGATGACGAGTTTTGCATGATGTAATAATTTTGTAAATAGTTTAGAGGCATGTTGTTGGTCTATATTTTTTTAGATTTACTAAGATAATTTTTGTTTTTTGGTAGCAAATATGTAACTCCTTGCGTTAAGAAACTTGGCAATGTATTTGGGTTTTGGATCAAATGTGACAAATGCTGCATGATATACTAATGTGTGCAAGTGAACTTCTTGTTCTAGGCAATTTTCAGTTGTTTGATTTATTTAAAATTTCTGATACAAGTAGAGTGGAAATTGATAGTGGTGTCGTGTCAGGCAAATTGTAGATTCTGGTATTTTTTCATTAATCCAATTATTGTCGTATATAGTCGTCTCTTCTATGGCGATTTTGTTTCAAGTTTATTAGCTCTAAACTTTGTGGTCAAAAGAAACAAACAGTTATTATTTGTTTCTTAAAAAACACTTTTGGTAGGTTCCAGGTGTAATCTTATAGGCGGTCTGCCTAACCGTGCAACCATGCCACTTGCTTCACTATCCACTTGCACCTAATAATACTTTAAAATGTAATACATTTTGCATCATCATAACATATCGTTACCGTCATTAAATTGTTATTAAAGTTTAATTGAA